>OY829101.1:12460000-14920000 GCA_963691645.1 Pelosia muscerda
AGGAAGGAAAAAAAAGTAGGTAGGGTAGGTAGGGTAGGCTACATTACAACTAACCCCATGGTATGATTTTTAACATTTACCAAAATAACTATTTAAATAATTTAGCAATCTTAAAAACTGTCACAGGTTATCAGAGATAGATAAATTTGAATGTAAATTAAATATAGAAAGTTTGAAATTAGTCGATAATAATAACTGAAACCAAAATTTTACGACAGTACAATTTTATATTACCTGGCAAAAATGAAGCGCGTGCACACTTCTGCTCACTGTGCAGGCCGGCGGGACCCTGGCTATTCCAACATGATGCAGCGCGGTTTATAGGTCAAATCGAGTCAAAGAAATACGCTAATAAAATTTAAGATCCCAGTGAAAAAAGCCTGTTACTACTTACCCCTGTTACAACAAGCCCCTCGCTCCCCTACCTACTTATATATTTATTCACACACAATGATGTGTTTTTGTTCCCATACCTTATTTATTAGCGTAAAGTATTACGTAAAATAAGAATGGAAAAGTACCGGAATTTTAAGAAGACGGGAAACGCGGGTTTTTTTAAAGAACTCTATGTACCTATCTACGTCAGAATTTCTAAGTAATAAAAAAAAACTAATTTGTTTTTAAGTGGAACAGGTGTTTTGTATCATGATCTCTTATAAGTAATATTAGTTTAACCTTACTTTGCTTGCATAGTGTGATTAGGACTCGGGACTATCGTCCATCGATATTTGTGTACTGTAGGACTGGTAAGATCTTGTACAGCCTCAGTGGTGTGGCAGGACTCAGGAGTGATCGCGACTGCTTCGCAGGAAGCGCAGGCTCGATCCTAATTACGTAATTACGGGTATTTGTAGCCCTTAAAAAGTTCCTAGCTGTTCTTCGATATCGCCTATACCTATAGATTGTGAAGGCCAGATTGCAATCGCTTCGCGGGAAGTTATCGAGGTTCAGTTCGCCGGTTTGCGGCCACTTAGCAAGTAGGCAATACTACGAAGTTAGGTCCGACAATAGAGGTCCTCCTCTATTTTTCAGGTCTGGTTTTTCTCCTTTTTTGTCTATGGGTTATATTTGTTTCGTTCTGTAACTCTGAGGAGCTGTAGTGTTACTTATTATCAATAGAAAAATAATGTAGTATGTGTTTTTGTTTCTTGATTAATAACTTAGAGAAGAAGAGTAAAAATAAGTCAATTAGAAAAATAATCAGTGAACTTCGTGCTCTGCGATTACCCGAGATCATTAAAATTCCTATACTAGTGCTGTGGAATTGCTGCCCTAATATAATTAAATATACATAATATTTAGGGCAACACTTTCCTAATATTTAGGAGCTATAACTATTTTTCAATTCCTTGATTATTTAACTATTGCAACATTAGAGGTCAATCGTACGGTATGAACCTGTGTAGAATTTACGAACTTTTTGACAAGCTTTGATTGAGATCCTATATTTATTCAAGTAACCGGTACGATATATTGAATCTATGTATACGAGTACTTAAATAATGAATGAAAATGAATATATATTTTTTATATGAAGCAAGAATTAAAAGTATGAATAATAATGAATCGTACTTTGGAGTTATATGATACTGATAATGATTTATGTTGTAATATACATGTTAAGATTAAGTTTTATTTAGTTTCGGTCTATACAAGTAACCAGTTCGTAATTCTGACGCAGTCCAACAGATTTATATTTTCGTAGTAGGTAATGGTTTCAACGGTGAAGGTTGCCATTAAAATACAGTAGTTGTTTATAAGTCCCAACCATCGAAAGACGTGATATTGGAAGCTATTGCTATACATATTTATGTATTTTATGTTAATAAAACAACAGCATACGCATAATTTATTGGAAAACAGGAAACACGAAGATTTTAATGTGGAAATGTTTATAATTCATTATAAATTATGTTCTTAGGTATATTGTCTCAATAACAATAGGTACATATTTTTACTTATGAATTTGGAATTTCGACTGGAAACCAGAGAAAAGAAAAAGTAAACTAGGTTCTAACACAGCTTTAATTGAATAAAAAACGTGAAAGTCTCTTCATTAGTAAAATTGAGACGAAATATGATGTAAATGTATATTAAATATGAAAATGAGAAACTATATTGAACAGTCTGATTTACTATATTTTCTGGACAGTAAACTCATCCACGTACAAATGAACTTTAACACTTTTCATCAAGGAAGGGTGACAGGGAAAGATCTTGGAAGTAAATGTACCTAAGTACAGTAGGCTCCAAAAATTCTTGGACAATTTGAAACTAAAATTGTATGAAGTGATGCCACTACACAACTACTAGAACTTAGAAGCTACTGGATAACAAATTCACTTAATAATGTAATTAAATTTAGGATATTACTTGCATGAGTTTATTTATTTTCGTATAAAGAAACAAGACATCGATCTAGTTTATTTTATGAACCCTATCTAAGTTACTTTTGGTTACATTAGCTTAGACTGTCAAAGGACTATTGATCTTACGGTGTCCAGTAGTGCCCACTGTACATTGCAAATCCTAATAAATTATGGCCCGTAAAACGTGATCTGTAAATAACAACTACCTAAACAATAGTCCATCTCCGTCATAATTTAAGCTAGGTATATGAGGTGTCATCATGATCACGTTTCTCGCAGTCAATGTTCTCAAATCTAACCATTATAATTGGCGCAATGGCCAATGAGTACACACAAAAACCAATACCAAGGGCGGCATTAAAAACTAGTTGCGTGCTTGAAAAGAATGTTTAGTCTTCCTTTTAGCCTCGCAAGTGATCGTTGGCTCTGCACGTCTTCCTGATGTCAAACAAATGGTTACAGACCGCTTTGAACCGATTCTTTGAGTCAACTCAAAACGTGTAAGTCGAGTTTTATCGAGTTTGATTTCCGTGTGTGTATCACTTCCAATAATTCTGTTGGAGAACTTGCTTGTGTTTATTTTTTCCTTAATAAGTTTTCATTGCCTCGAACCGGTGTAAGGTCATTTTTGTGAATTCGTTAAGAGGTGTTAGTCCAGTGTAGAGTTAAGGTGCATTTGATTGCGATTCCACGGATTATGTTGAGTTGTTCGGGTACGTTGCCTTCTTATGTATCTCATGAAACAGGACTTTGTGAAATATTGATGGCATACATAAAATTCATAAGTTAGCGGCGTCGCATCATGCGTTATGGAATAACCTACCTAATTTATTATATCTAATATATTTTTACAAATGTTATCTAATAAGAAAATAAATAATGAAAGAATTCAATAACGGGGGTTATCGGTTAAATTTTAAGTAGGTAACCCGACTCTAAAAGTATTCCATGTAGTGTAGTTACAGAAAACTTTACTGCAATAATAAAGTTACAAAGTGTTACGCTATTTTGTTTTTTCCGTGTGCAATCCCCATGGCTCCTGCCTCCACCAAAGTCGGTGGAGGTGATTATGTCGGACTCGAACCGAATAAAACACACGGCGTCTATGGGTCTTTGATTGCCGGAGATGTGATTATAGAAGACATAAATCTCTCGCACCCCGGTAGCGTTACGCTCCTGCTGGTGATTCCCCGGGTAGATAGGTGTATAGTGGATATTACTATTAATATGGTATCAATCCTACCTTGCAGACCCTATGGTCTGCAAGGTAGGATTGACGCCATTCACCGTTAGTCTAACCGTTACAGTATTCATTGCAGGCATTTAAATATTGTTACGGTTACTACGAACACTTGCCGCCAATAAATTGGAAAAAACTTAAAGTTAAACTCAAAGTCAAATTGGACAATGTCAAGTTACTTCTAATGAAGTTTACGGTTCTGTACCAGATTCACTATTAACTAGTTAATATCAGAGCTTATGATTAGATATTATTTTTGTCTGAAGACCGTTACAGTTAATTACGAATCCAAGCTAATTACGTATTTTTCATAATGTCAAGCATTGCTGCCCCCGCTGGCCTTGAATTTTTAGTTAATTAAATAATATAAAAAACATACCTACCACACATATATTATTTGACTATTATTATTTACCAAAATATTTATTTCATAAAATTATATTAAACGGGTTAACTAAAATTGCGTTTGACCAATCACCTAGAAAGTTGAACATCTAAATATTTTCTCATGGCGAAGGTTTTTACGTTCGATTTATTCCGAAAGTAAGCCAATGTTAATAGCTAACGATATTATAAAGTACCTAACTATGTATCTATCTAGCGATCAAAAAACTGATGTGACGTTAATCACGGAACTAGTTGGACTTGATTCAAATTCAAATTTATTTTGCACCATCGATCACTTAAAGTTTAAAAACATTAGTAAGCAAGTTTACTGAACGGAAATCGAATAAACATAAATAAAATTGTCTGCGGCCACCGTTTTGGAAAAAGGGCTTCAACTGGAGTTTATGGCTAATCCATGAATGAACGTATGCATCTGTCCTCCATAGGTTTATTTGTGGAAGGTCTCACCGAAAAGAATTATTAATATTTTTACTTGCCAATAAGATTATCTACAATATGATATATAAAATACTGGGGATAGAGGATGTCACTCAAAGGAAACATTCCCCTATTTTATAAAAGAAACAAAACTGCATTCATCAAAATACCTTGCCTCAATCCGAAAAAAAAATATAACAAAAATAATGTCCTTTATTTTTGTGCTATCAGACGACAAGGTCAATCATAAGGATCAAATATCTTTAACAAACATGAGAATTCGATGAAATATAAAGTTATGGGACGTACCATCTCATGGTTTAAGAAAAAAGAGCCAAGAAGAAAAAAGTAATCATCCCAAATTGTAAACAATTTAAATTCACAAAAACTTCCATTCTGTCACCGTGGTGTAATAAGGCGTAACAAATCGTCTTATGTGTTCATGAATTATGAATGAACTTGTGCTACATGTCCCATACGTGCAAAAACATTAAGATCTTGAAGTTCGAAAACTATTTTGCCCAAATGAAAATTTTCTAAGACTTATGTTAATATAAAAAGATAATTATTAACAGGATGAGTCCAAGCTGAGTTCACGAATAAGACACGGATACTAGTTTTCCATTCATGGTTCAGGTATATCACTCCCGTAATGGCCAGAAGCAAAACGGGTTCCGTGTTTCAAAGTGAAAACTTTGGTTTCAAACGGCATTCACAATGGGATAAAGAAGAAGATGAAACTGAATTTACTGTTCTAAATAACTATTTAACCATAATATATTATGATATTGTTGTACCTGTAAAGATCATAACAATATTTACTGATAAGTTCCGTTAACTTCAATGCCTTTTACGTGCTCGTTGGCTAAATATATTTTCAAACAGGCATAATCTATACTGCATAGGACCCGTTAGTCGGTTATGACCTCTAAAGTATGCAATTTAAACACACCTTTAAACAAATACGAAATCAACCTAATTAACTGATTAAAAAAAATACTATTTTTATACAAAAAGCATTTCCACTTAATGACAATCCATTGCGTTTTTTTTACTTCACCTTATAATTAATTTATGACTGTTTAACGCAATGTACTGGACCAAAATTCGGAAGCTCCTGTTTAAGTGTTCATATCGAGACAATCGAATAACAGACAGGTTAACTCGAACTTGAATTTTGTAAAGCACTAGAGTACGCCGCCATGCGCCGCGGGTAATACACGCACCGTGCGCCCAGCACAACAATAAAGGGTTAATTAAATTACTTTATGAATAAAAAAAAACGGAAAAAATACGTGTCTTTGTCTTTCGATTATCTCAGAAGTGGAATCTTTTGTTCATTATTTTGATATGTTGAAAATCAATAGTGCAACTCCAATTTTATTGTTTATTTCGTTACTGTGCAGAAATAATCTTCGTTTTTGCTTTTAAAGCATTGTGATGATTGTATGTTTCTGGTGCAGGTCATTCACAATACCGGACGGTTTGGTGATGGACCCGCTAGCGCCCACCGCGCTTGCGGTATCTACGGAATTCATGGACCGCATTGGCAGTGGGCTAACGTTACTCAGAGAACACGGCAAAAAAGTCCACCAGGTAGGCATTCATTTTTTTTTTTGATATACGTATACTAACCAGCGCCACTAAAAGCCGCAGTAGCCTAGTGGTATGGGTAGTGGACTGCTGAGACGAGATCTCGGGTTCGATCCCAGGTTATACCATGGCACACACCAATGACTTTTCGATGCTTTTCGAAGTTATGTGTGTATTTATCGCAGGTTTATAAGTGCCCGGTTAATGGCAATAAGCTCGCCTCCTATTACATTGGCACCTGAACATAAACTGGCGAAATGTGGGTGCTAGCACCTCTGCCTACTACTTCGAGGAAACAGGCGTGTGTTTATGAGTTTATGTTTGGCGCGAGCAGATTATTTTGATGATAGATTTGAGCCGAGTCCACCACAGAAAAACGCATTCTGCGCGTATAGCGCTCATTTTGGGCGCAGTTAAGGTCCACTACTCGTGCCTTTACCTATACTATTACAATACTTCAACTTGTACAACCTATTAAAATACTTCATGAAGGCTGTAAAGTAAAACTAGCCTCCGTGGCGAGGCGGTAGTGCACGCGTCTGCTACGCACGGGGCGCGGGTTCGATCCTCGCTCGGTGCATAAAGTAGTATGCATGAATATGGAGGTGTGCACTGGTCTGGTCGTGCCTCAGATAGCACGTTAAGCCGTCGGTCCCGGTTGCCATACAAACTTCTGTGGCAGTCGTTACGGGTAGTTTGAGCCCTCAAAATTCCAACGAGTCTAACATGGAACTTTAATATCGCCATTGGTCATTGGGCAATTGGGTGTGGAGGTCATATAGCAGGCGCTTCATGGAAAATATCGTAGTTCAGCCGCATCACAGTTAGACTGGACAGCCGACTCCAACTGAGTTGGGAAAAGGTTCAGAGAATGAATGAAGACTATAAAGTAAAGAATTTGGAAAATCTATGTATCTAAAGGGGATGGTAGTACCTACTTAATTCCATTATTCAATTAGTTTAATTAAAAATTAGTATTATTCTAAGTTTGACTGAATACATACCCACTTTTTTGTGGCATGTCAATTTAACGTCACCTCGCCTGATAGTAAGCTGAAGGCAAAATCTCAGGAAAGAGGGTCACATTACAAACATGTACAGTGTTACAAAGGTGGCGCTCAGCTTGAAAGCCTCATCAGATGCTTTACACGCCCCGCTTAAATGACACACATGTTCATTATACGTGTTTACCTACACCATTCTCACTCCGGAGTAGGCAACAACAATAATTCATTATGCGTGGATACAGTCAGAGTGGAACACCCTGCTTGAATTTGTGTTCCAAATAGCTATAACTTTCTAAGTCTTCAAGACTAGACTGAATAAGTTACTTCTAGGCAAACGTGCTCCATCGTAGACTACGTCATCACTAACCAACAGATGAGATAGTGGTCAAACGCGAGCCTATCGAACATAAATAAGCAATCGGTCAATTGGACTAAACTGTCCTTGGAAACCTCACAATATTACTCTATAGTCAGTCATTAAACCTTCCCTACAATTCCGTCAGTTCCGGGTTTCTTCTGACTTGCCCTTTTTTCGACCTCGCCTGACCTCCACTTACTTTGTCTTGTTGTACACTCGATTACTCATACGTATGGTTTATAATTAACCTCACTTGAAATTCTGAAGTAAAAGTAAATTATTATTATTGTTATAACTTATTCTGAACCGTGTCTTCCAGATGCATTAAATCCTTTACGAACTTTAGAATTACATTATTTTGTTAGTATCAATAGTGTGTGAGGCATATTAAAGGCCAAGGGTCTGATATTTAATAAATTAGCAGACCCCGGGTTTCTCGAAGCCTCGGTTTGAACCAAGACTCAACAAGATGTTGATAGTATAAATAGGCCTTGTGGTAGTACCTAGTGAATCCAACGGCTACGCAAGAGGCGCGAGTTCGATGCCTACATATTTGGATTCATGAATATGGCTATTTGCATTGGTCTGGTCGTGCTTCGAGGAGCACGTTAAAGTCGCCCATCTCAGTCTTCGTACATTACATTAGCAGTCGTTACGGGTTGTTGAAGACCTAAAAAACCCGGACTGTAGTTCGAATAAAATAAACCAAATATATATTAGTGAAGGACCTCACTAATTTGTTGTGGAAGCTAGATGGCAATCGCATCACGGACAATATCGAAGTTCAACCTAACCCGCAGTTAGACTGATAAAAGCGGACCCCCAGACGCCGAGATGAGAGAGCCTCAGATGCGACTGGGCTAACGCTAGGATGAAGAAGGACTAAAGGCATTTATTCGATAGGATCTCTAAACAATCTGTGTTTTAATTTTGACAGTCTAATTTTCTAGACCGTAAATCGGTTGTAAATTAAACCTTACTAGCGGTCCCCATATTATAAGGTTCGATCCATGTCCACTGTTAACGAGAATTCTACTAATTTATGACATAAGTAGGTACCTACCTTAATTTATAACATACCCTAACCTTACCTGCCTAATTCCATGTTTTCAATCTTTTTTGGACTAAATCTTTTTGCAATACTGGTTAAATATTATTTAGGTTTGTTACTTATAAGCTGTTAAGGTTGTAGATTATCATTTTTGAATTGTGCGCTTAAGTTTTTCATTAGGTCACTGACCTTGACTGTTACTCGTATGTGACGTCCGAAACTGGTTAATCACCACGGTCAAAGTCAATTACGATTTTTTATGCAGGCAACTGTAATATCATATCCCATTAATATTGGCAATGTGAAAGTTTAGGAGATTCGAAAGACGTATGTTTAAAGATATTGTGGGTGGAATTATGCCACTTTTTATAGGTTTATTTTAGTTTAATTTAGGCAGTATGACCAGATATTCATTACCAAGGCTAATGCAATATCTGGCCATCCCTCCTCCGCCGGGCCCCTGTAGGAGAGGCAGACCCAAATAGTGCTTGCTTGGCATCTTGGAGGATGACATGCGGGTCAATAGGGTTCTATCGTGAATGATGCGCAAGACCGTGCGAAGTAGGAATGTAAAAGCTGAAAAGCGTACCCTGGGTTCCGAGTTGAAAGTCTCGGAAGTCACCGGGACTAACGCAAGGATCTAGGTTCACGTTCCGTTTACGATAGTTTATCCCTATATCAAATTTCATCCTGATCCCTTCAGACGTTTTAGCGTGAAATAATACCCAACATTATCCATTCATTCATCCTTCCATCCATTCGTCTATTCTCCCAAGCTGTAACGTTTTTTTTTATAATATGAATAGGATAAATGCGTAGCAGTGCACGTATTTTCTACCTATACTTAATATTAGAACAATTACAATATGTATTTATAGGACTGTATATGGTACATATGTACTAGCAACGTAAGGTTAGTTTAGTCATATTGGTAATATCCATATTGTAAAGGTTAAGGTTGATATTAAGGTTACACATTGGGGAAAACCGAGAAAGTAGCTATCAACCTTTTTAAGCGAACTGTAGCGCAATATTTTAAAGCAAATACCGCAATACAGTAGGTTCACAAATCTGGGTGTACGGGGTCCCACGCTTGAACTTGAAGGATAACTACCCAGCACCCTCCCTGAATAGAGGCTCTGGTGCTGGTTTTCCTCGTAAAAGCTAAAGTAAATTAATCCATGAAGAAACGTTATACCTATAGCCGATGATGACCGATCTCGGGCTTTCAAGTGCAAGCTCTCCTTTGACTACTAGTGTCTTAGTAGTAGGTACTTAATATAAGCGAATGTGAGGCTCTTCTTACAATAGGCAGCTAGAAAAAAACTGGAGTTACATCAACTCCAGTTGCGCGTTTTCATAAAACGCAACTAGAGTTGACCAGCCTCGTAGATTCCGCAACTGGAGTTTCCTAAATATCATAGACAAATCGAAGTTCAACCAATCCGCGATGGCGTCTTGTTTAGACGCGTAACGCGAGTTACGAGCAAACAACAGTTTTGTATGTCAGACTTCGTGTTTCGGTTTCAATTAGTCACGGCAACTTAGTGTATGAGTCGCCATTCAAATGTGTGTTATGCTAGTTTCGAATCGCAGCAATTCGCAACAAAAAGTCAGAAAAGTAGAACTCATGGAAACCAAAAAAAGTGGAATGTGATGTAGTCGACGCATGTCATTGGTTTGCGTGTTTACGCAACGAAGAATAAATTCGATAATATGAACCTTTTTGTAAGAATACGTCTAAACTTTTTCGTAAATATCCATGTTTGTTCGATCCAAAGTATGAAACACCATATATACTTTTTTAGGATCTCTGCCTTTTCGCCAAAAATCGTTTGCCCGATTATCACTTGCCAACTAACGTTTCCCAGAATTTTATTTCGCAGAATAATCATTTGCCAACTTGTGATTTAATTTTGTTTTTATTACCCAACTTCTCAGTTGCCAATTTTACGTTTGGTCAACCTTTTAGAATGACACTTTTCAAAATACCAACTTTCAAGTAGTGAATGTTTTAGTTAGCATAATATTCATGTAGTTGTTTATTGTTTACCGAATGATTTGGGTAAGCCATATGGTTACGGCACTTCGCCGGCCGCTGCCGCGGCACGCTCGCTTCGCTCGCTCGGCTCGTGCATTGTTTATCATAATACTAACCTAACCTAACCTAACCGATTCTTTTCGATTTCACCTGAACTTCGCTTCGCACTTTGGATTTTTGCAAATTTAACCTAACCTAAACTACTTAGATTTCTTTGTGATTATTAAATAAAAAAACGCAAGTTAAATTGTTTTTTTTTAACATTATATCAATGTACGAAAGGGAACTGTTACACAGACGAAACATTATTCGTCTAAAAGTTGTCTGGCCTAATAAATAAATTGGCATAAGATAAATGCCCCAAACGTGTTTTGTCATTACAATAATCAGCTTAACAATAATTCTACCAAATGAAACGTTGTCATACAAACATTTGACAATCGTTAGTCGTCCAAGTGAAAAATTGGCGAAACGTTGGTTGGCAAGTGATAATCGGGTAAACAATTTTTGGCGAAAAGGCAGGATCAGGTAATCACTATTTTGAACGGTTGAAAAATAGGTGGTGGCAGTATAATTGCATCTACCTTAAGAAGGTTAAGTGTGTTTTCGTTTTTATATTTTGAGCTAATATGGCATTAGAAGTGGTAGTAAATTTCACCATTCAAAGTAATTATTTTTTAGTAATGCACTGTATTATTAACGGTTGTAAGTAGTTTGGTGATATCAGTGCCGCTACTGAATCTTTCGTGTACCATTTCTACCAGTTTTTTCTGTTCTGTGGTAGATGTAGAATACAGTTAGATTACTTATTAACATGATTAACATCTGATTTATATCTAATTACACGTAGAAGTTGCGTATATTTAAAAACAATGACCAAAAATGTAGTGCCGTTTGTTCTGAAATTAGTGACTGTTGGAAACCCTGACATAACGGTATTTATTCGCATTTGTTTTAATACCTATTCTTGCTATGGTTCAACTGCTTACAATGACTCATGTTGACGTCAAGAAATGTAAATAGGTAACTAAACTGTGATATTCGCAGGCTGAATAAATATTGATTTTTCATATTATACACAGCAGAACCCGCTCAGGATCACGTTTAATACCGTTTCTTGCATAATACGCCATTTTTAGGGTTACGTACGTCAAGAGGAAAAGCATGGAACCTTTGTTGTCCGTCTGCCCGTCTGTCCGTGTGTCTGACAAGACAAAAGATACAGACGTTTGTTTAGAAAATTCATGTAAAACGATAATTGTAATTCCAAACCTAGATTAATACCTAGGTACATGTAGGTCAGTGTACCTACTAATTCCATACTTTACTAAAATGAATGAATTAAACTAAAATAAAAAAATGCTCCAGTTGCATTTGAGGCATTCGCCTCTGTTACTTATTCTATATTTATTTAACTTATACGCATTTTAATGGAAATGACTACATCTGACCTTTCAAACTCAAAATGAAAGTCTCCGCTGCGTCACATTCGTCAAAATTAGGACCCCGATTCTATTAATTGGTGACCATTGTCAAACCGTCAAAATTACAAAAGCTGCCATGAAATATTCAGCTTTCTTTACATTTCTTTAAAGTTCAAAATTAAATGAAAAAAAATCATTACATCGTTTCATTCACTCTACACGATTCTGAAACGACACAATGATAGTTAGTTTTAGACTTTAACGGCTTTGCAGTACCTATAGTCTAAAATTCTTTGATATTTTGTGTAATCTCCGTAGTTTGACAATAGTTGACAATTAATATAGTACCGACTAGCATATGTAGGGCCCCAAAAGCCCTAAAATCATTATAGCAAAAGTTTAAATATTTATTTATATATTATTTTGTTCACAGTATGTTTGGAAAAACAGAAAATTCGACCTTCTCAAGAAGTCTTGGAAGTCTAGCGTGAACGTCGATTTGATTGATGCCAAAGATATGCCGACTGGCAGTACCAATGGACTGTATTGCAAATTCAAGTAAGTAATTTCCAAAATCGATATTAACGGGACTAAACCCGCATACCGCCTCGGATCTCAATTATCAGGTTGTAAGGTTATCCAATTAGGTATTTCCCTCACACCCCGGTGGACTCTGGGTCATTTACGGTTTTAAGGATATATGCCATGGTACCATCGACGCGATGGTACCATGGTTAACAGGAAATAATACTTGCCATGGTACCATCGCGCATCGAGATAATAGTAAGTACCATCCAACCACTACAAATAAAAACCAGTAGGTAGTACGATAAACAAACGTGTATTACCTAAGTTTTATTTATTAATCAGTTGTTAGGTATAATCGTAATCACTACTCACTACATAGTATAAAATAAAGTCGCGTTCTCTGTCCCTATTTTTCTTGTCCCTTTGTATGCTTATATCTTTAGAACTACGCAACGGATTTTGATGCGGTTTGTTTCAATAGATAATAATAATGGTTAAAGAGGAAGGTTTATATGTATATAACATCATACTACGACCAACAGGTGCGGAGCAGGAATAAAAAATGTTGCAAAAACGGGGTGACGCAGACGAAGTTGCGCGGGTCAGCTAGTATTTAATAAACTTAAAATTAAGAATAGTCTGTTATTAGATACGGCTATTTAATAAGTCATTAAGTCATAAAAACCATCCGTATGTTAATTATAATTAGTGACTTCGCGGTATATTCCTGTATATCTAGTGTAGGTATTGTTTAATTTATTTGCATGTAGATACTATATGTTTAATTGAATCTCCAACTTCAATTAAATACATGTAGAAGCATATATGTAATGCATACATGTAGATGCATAATGTGAGCTTATAAGTCATATTGGTTTTTAACCATTAACCGTGAAAATGTCGTCATCAATTTACATCCAAAAGATATGCGGAGTCACGCCTTAGAAATAGGTAGGTACATGTGTGATAATTTGTCGTTCATTAACTTTTTATTGGGTTGCGAATATCATCATTTCATTACGGGTTAGTACTTATATGTTATGTTCCTCTGCCAGTTTGCCCCTAAAGATTTTCGAGGTCTAAGTAAATCTTAGCGAAAGATCGGAAGAAATTGCACTCATTGGGAGAATTCTACATTTCGCAATAGACTGCGATAAGCTAATTGATTGAATAATTGAGGATACGATCTAGATGTAGGCTTTACCTGGCGGAAATCCATTACAAGAAATTATATATATGGGGAGGGAGGAGTACCCACCACTCATCCACGGTTTTACAATTCCAATGATAACAATAGCAAATTATTACTAATTGTCATAGAATGGAATGTCAAACCACACCCCTTAAAGCAAGTAAAAGACTTCTTACCCGATGAGAAATGTTGCCGTATGTGCAATATTCGCGAAGTGCGAAGTAGAAACCTCGACAAGTGTTTCTCCTCTATACGAGGCATCGTCAGGAGCGCTCTGAAACGAAATATGTTGCTTGAGAGCCCTCCTGAAGATAGAAAGCCCCTGATGATGCTCGTGTTTGATGCTTTGAGGTGTGCGGTTTGACATTCCTTTCTATATTAATTAGTAATTTGCTGTTGTTATCCTCGAAATTGTTAAACCGTGGGTGAGTGATAGGTCCCCATTCCTCCCTCAATATATAATTTCTTTATTAATTGAACCCAATTAACAGTACAATACAAGTGTAAAATTGTGTATCCCATAGGATAGCCCGGATGGGAATAACTTGGCGAAAAGTTAATTGTCTGTCTCATTTTCTCGTATTTAGCTCTACTTAGATCTCGTAAGCCATCTCACCTTTTTCATGAACGGCTGCTGTCGGTTCCCCCCCTACCAATCTTGAGAGGAAACCTTGCATCAGTGCCTTGTGGCTTATCATCGGAATATGCAACAGGCCAACCTCACGTAATGTTAAATAATATATATGACAAATATTTTTTAAATATCGGATATAATCTAATCAGATTATGCTAATTAATCTGGTTTTAGAATTAAAATTCATGAATTACTTTAAATATAAAGTTGATTGCTTGTTTACATTTCAAATGGAATTTGTTTACCAAATAAACTACTAAATAAGTCTATTAAATTAAAGGAAGTAAGTATAATATCCGTACGGTACATTATATAATATAGTACATAGGTACTTTGTGCTTTTATACAATCCTTGTAACAAACAAACTATCTACTGCTAATGTCCCCGGCTTCCCTCACTTGAAATTGAGATCCCGTTCCTTCCTGCAACAAATTCTTGGAACAAAAGTAGCCTATGTATTCCAGACTATATAACATTATCGATTCCTGTATCAAATTTCAGCGGTTAGAGCGTAATTGTATAACACACATCCAAATGTCTTCACTAACTCGATTTGGATCGGAAAATGTCGAGAAAGGTCACGGGTTTGAGTCCCGTTGGAAATCGGAAATAGTAAATCTTTTTCCGGTCTAAATCGAATAGAAACAGGATACTAATTGCTTCAAAATTTCATGACATCTTCACTAACTTTCCAATTTATAATAACTGAAGTAGGATAAAGAATATACAGGGTGGATGACTTTGAAATTACCTGGAGGGAAATACTTTAAACACTGAAGATAGCGAAATTCACTCAAAAGAAACATTCCCTTATTTTCAAAAGGAAACACTGAACTGACTGATATCGGAACAATAACTTCCTGTAATTTTATTGCATCAAACGAATAGTGTCAATCATAAGGAAATCAAATCTCTCCACTTAATCTTAACGTGCTCTTCGAGGGACAGAGGAGTCTCAATTTATTAAGAATGATTACTCATCCAAAGCCCGATGGTACTTCACCTTGCATGTACGGTTACCACTTAGCTACTTTCCCTAGTAATTCAGTTGATCAAACCCATAATAAAAAAATACCTCAAATGTCACAAAAACTGGTAAGTATCTATATATAGAAATCTTATAGGTACATGCTTACTTTATGACAGTTTATGATGTTTTTAACAGATTGGGCGCTGAAGGCCACAAGTCGAAGCAGCTGTCAAAGTCCAAGCCGTCATGGCGTGAACGGTTTAACATGCACCTGTACAATGACAACAACTTGGAAGTGACCGTCTGGCACAAGGGGAAACAGAAAAGTTTTATGGGCAGGTGATGTATGCTTCAATTAATTCTTCCTGAAGTTTCTAAAGGCATGATTTATATTAAGAAGTTATATCAATAAGATATAACAAAGGCAAAGTTAATAGTACTTTATTTCTATACAATTCACGCTTCAGATTTTAAAGGTAACAAAAATATATTTTTACATTCTTTAATTCCTTCAACGAAACTAAGCAGACTACCGAATGTAACCTAGTAGCTGAATGTTTAGTCCCGCTCTGACATATAATGGAGATAAGATGAAATATCAATCTAAGAAATTCTTATACATTGCAACTACTTATTACAAGTAAAGGTACTTCAAATCTTGATACTTCTTTATTTTTCTGTATAAAAAGTGATTGCATCAAATCAATATAGCAATCGTTATATCAGATTCCATATTAGGTAAACGTATAATCGAATAAACTAAAATATTATTAAATTATTATATGCTTACGTAATTTCTAATTGGGAAGGTATTATGTTTTTGTGTGTACTCTGTAAATATGCTAATATGAGAAGTTGACGTTTAAAAATAACTTACCTATTACTTAATAAAATAAGTAGGTAATAACACAGAGCATAATATAAATACAGGGCGAATGGGAAACACTCTCGAAGCCGAAGGCCCCTGGTAACTAGTACTCCTGGTTTTTATTCGCAGTTTAAACAATAATTTCATTTAACTAGCGTTACTGCAAAAAGAAAATGGCACCCTAGATCATAATGAAAGTGAATGTTTTTTTTCATGAATTCCTTGTTTCATTTAGCTTAACTAACACGATGGAGAGTGAATAACGCAAGGTAAATGGTTTAAAAATGTGAAATAAGTTCCAAATTGTATATTTTTTATGCCAATATGTAGTTCTTCCTTCGGCTTTGAGAGTGTTTCCCTTAAATTCTGTATATATGCAAAACTATAACACGAATATTTTCATTATATAGAACTTCTTATACGGTGCAGATGTACTTTAATAATAATATAAATTAAAGTTTAGTAACATTTAACTGACTATGTCATTAAATTAAATGTGCTTGAATTTTAATGTAAAGCAGAAACAAATTAGACTTAAAAGTGATTGTTAAAATGTTTAAAGCTAGTTAGGTAAAGTTTTACCTCTTACCTACATTTGTATATTATTATATTATTATACTTTCTGTTGCCGGCGGTTTCCTCCGCGTATACCTAATTGTCATAAATATGCTCGTAATTTAATAGTTTTCTACCTGTTTTGCTAATGTTAATGTCTACCTACTACTACGCTCCAGTTGATAGTAGCGTGATGATATATAGATATTTATTCACAAAAGAAATCTCATTCTAATTCATGCACAAAAAAATCATAAAATCTGTTAGTCGTTCCTAAAAAAATGAAAAAATGTTAGTACCTACTTACAGAAAATTGGGTTTCCTCCAATTTCTTCAAACAAAAAGGCAATTTCATATGTAAGGACCTAATAGTATACTCGTATATAAATTCCAATAGGTAGGTACCTATAACGGAAGTTAAAAATACAATATCGGTATTTACTTTTTTGTAAATGTCTCCGTACCTTTCCATTCAGGCCTTAAACTGTCGTTGCCCTTTGTATTTACTTGCCCCTCTTAAAATAACACAGAGCTGGCAATCAAGGTGACCAAGTTTAAAAAGAATTTGTAGTTATTCAGCGTTCAGTGTTCAATAACAGATTACATACAACTTTACAACAAAAACGACGTCATATTTCGTAGCAGAGCGTTGTTCCGGGTTAAAATCCACTGAGAAAAATACAACCTGAGGTGTGTAATGTTTATTATGTTGATGAGATAAATTTATAATTTAATTCATTCCACAAGAGATAGAGGTGGCCATATTATTTGGTACATCATTAAATTCGGTAATTCCTTCAACAAATTTTTTGCTAAATTTTTCTTACGGCATAATTCCTTTTGTTGTTTTTGTGGGTGTAGATTTGTAAGTAAGACAAGCTTCTTTCAATTTAATGCCATTGTTAATTGTGTCTATATGACTGTACTGTACCTATATATTAGTGCTTTTATAGTTTTTATGGATCATTTTTTTTTATAACATCACGTCTATATCCCCGAAGGGGTAGGCAGAGGTGCTGGCACCCACATTTCGCCAGTTTTATTTTTAGGTCTCAATGTAATAGGTGGCGAGCCTATTGCCATAAACCGGGCACTTATAAACCAGCGATAAATACTAATATTATAAATAAAATCTACATAAAGGAATTAGGAAGAATTAGATTATCACTGTTACCCTAATGTTGAGAGGCTTTGACCCACTGCTTGGTACAGGGTTTCATTTCGAGTTTTTCTTCTCTCTCTATGATAATATTATCTGTGTATTTTTCCGTTTGTCGCCTTCCCTTCGGATGAGATTGTGTGGTGATATTCTTTTTCCGTCACTACACGTATACGCGATACACGTACTTTGGAGCCTGGGGTCCACTCTCTCAATTCTATTTTTCATAATTTGTTTTTTTATGGGAGCGAGTTCTAACAGCCCCACATCTCGATATCCTGCGCCAGTTAGGTGTTCACTTATCTATATTCTTGACGAATGTGCCTTGACGGAGCTTTTTTTTTATTAAGGACACGTCAACAACGTTCACCTCGCCTGATGTTAAGCTGAGCTGAGCTGAGCTGGAGCTCCATAAAGTTAAATTAAAAATTATAAAATACGCTCCATCTTATTATTAATTTTGAAACTTTAAAAATTAAGAGGGTATAAATAACAATAATAAAATTAAAACGACGAACAACGATATTCGTTGGCATAATCACATTATTAGATAGAAATTTATGCTGTCTGTACTGTGTACTCTGTAAATATATTCTATCTGTACTGTGACATAATCTACAACCAAAAATGAAATACCCACGTATTTTACAATTAACGTCGTTGTTCATTTTCAAATACCCACCGAATAAATGGATGTCATCATTTAGTTTAACTTCAGATGAAGCTAATACTAATAAAGAAATAAAACCTCACAGGTGTATTATCGACCTCTCGCAACTGGAAAAGGAGAAAACCCATGAACTGTGGCAGCAGTTGGAGTGCGGTCAAGGATCGTTGCATATGTTTATCACATTGAACGGAACTGTGAGGAACATGCAGCTAGACAACGTGCCCACGACGAATGGGGTGGTCCACTCTTCACCTGCGGAGGATAAGTATGTAAGTAAAGCTTTAAGAAATATCCATGCTGTGTTTGAACCACTTTATCCATACCATTAATTTAGTGTACCTGGTAAAAAGTAAGGTGATTCTTTTGAAAATTATAGCGCAGATGTGACCTGTCGGCACAGTACTTGAACCTAAGTCGCGGGAGAAACGAGGCCCTATTATTGCCGTATTATCGCCCTATTATTGGCAAGTGCCTATTACACTGACGGACTCATAAACTGCATCAAAGTAATAGACGACTTTGAAATAAATATTTTAACCAAGTATGCATACTTTCTATACAGATTTAAATTGAAACCTCTAGATTGGTTCGTGAACTTTAAAACGGCGTAGGGTCATATCTTTAAGTTTAAGTTTATGTACTGGAAAGGACCTTAAGACTTTTTTTGAAGAAAAAACAGAAATTTAAGAAAAATTGGTTTAATTAAAAAATTGGTTTTAACAATAGACACAAACTTTATGCAAGGGTTTATTTGTGTTTTAATAAGGTGTATTACCCCCACGTGCCCTTATTACGGATTCTAATCGGTTCCGCATAGATTTTATAAGGGTTTTTAAAAGATCTTGCGGAATATTGTCCCATTCTTCTGAAAGTGCTGTTCTTAGTGCTGCCACTGTCGTGGGCGAAGGGTTTCTCGCATATACAGCTCTTTTTAAATTGTCCCAAACATGCTCGATGGGATTAAGATCCGGGCTGCGTGCTGGCCAATTCATTGTACGTATCCCAACCTCTTCGCAATAATGTTGAACTTGTGCAGCTGCATGCGGCCGGGCATTATCCTGCATTAAAGTAAAATTTTCGCCTATGAATCCCATGTAAGGCACCACGTGATCTTCTAATATCTCTGTTATGTAGCGATGTGCTGTCAAACCCCCACTATTACCGTTTTGACGGACCATGTCTATGAACACAAGTTCTGTTCGCCCGTTCATCAATATGCCACCCCAGACCATACATGAACCGCCTCCAAAAGGAACACGCTCCTCAATGCAACTTTGAGCATATCGCTCCCCACGTCGACGATAGACTCTTCTGCGACCATCTGCACCATATAAACATGTCCTACACTCGTCCGTGAACAATACAGAGGCCCACTGCTCTTCTGTCCAATTCAGGTGATGACGCGCAAATCTTAAGCGAGCTTGTCTGTGAGCTGTAGACAACTTTGGACCATTTGCTGGTCTAAAAGGGGTGATATCCGCTTCCTTTAACCTTCTTCTTATTGTTCGTGCACACACGTTTACTCCACGCACTTCATTAAGCTCGGTTTTGATGTTAACTGACGTGAGGAAACGATTTCGCAGGGAAGTTATAACAATAAATCGGTCATCACGACCTGTGGTTGCTCGAGTTCTGCCTGTACCACGTCTCCTCCTGTAAGAACCTGTCTCTACAAACCTTCTGTATATTCTAGAAACCGTAGACTGGTTTAAACTTAAATTTCTACCAATCGTTCGTTGATCCAAGCCCTCCCGCACCAATGCTACAATTTGTGCCGCTTGTTCGGACGAAGTATCCATATTATGGTTCAAAAACTCTCGATGTGTTAAAAAACTAACCCAACAATTATGCTGGTAACAATAATTCAATTGACAAAACAAAAAAAATCAATGAGAATCAATTTAAAACTTTGCTATAAATAACACGCAAATCTGATACTACAAGTAAATTTTCTTTTCCCGGCTATATTCATTTGTTTTACTGCAGTTCTATTTTTAAATTTAATTTTTTTTTAAGATTAAGAGCCAGTCTTTCCATATTTATATAATTTAATCTAAAAAGTTTGCATACTTATTATAAAAAATCCTTTTAGAGTAAACCTGAACTTTGATGCAGTTTATGAGTCCGTCAGTGTATTTAGATATAATCTGTGATAAGTAGATTTGAATTTGATTTCTCGTCTACCACCTTTGCACCTCGTCCTACCCTCAAAAACTTGCACTGCGTGCGACTGCCATATGACCTCCACAACCAATGGTCCAATGACCAAATGGCGATATCGTAATTCCAAGTTAGACTGGTTGAACTTTTGAGGGCTCCAACTACCCGTAACAACTGCCATAGATGTTTGTATGGCAACCGGGACCGACGGCTTAACGTGCTCGCCGAAACACGACCAGACCAGTGCAAACAGCCATATTCATGCATACAACTTTTTGCACTGAGCGGGGATCGAACCCGTGCCCCGTGCGTAGCAGTCGCGTTCACTACCGCCACGCCACGGAGGCTGTCTTGTTGTCACACACATAGTGCTATGAAATAACAAATAAGCTCATTGACTTTGTAATATTTTAACCCTCAATCGGTGAGGAAGTAAGACAATTTACATTTTTAAACTCATTCACAATATCCGCGTATGTTGATTTATTCGCTGAGAGCCCATGAAACTGGTTATCAGATACACTGGTACTGGTTCACTACGTATGGTTCTTTTATAGGTACCTGATTAGTCCGTTAATTGACTGTGCCCCTCTAGATGCTATAAAACTAAGATTGCATTCCAAAAACTATGGACCACCAATTTAGATGATGTAAAGAGGTGGCCCTCTGACGGCCTCGATAGATGCTTTTTCACGCCACGCTCGAAACATGCCGAATTATATGAAGAGTGAAACACGTGTGTGGAGAGCATCACACATCTCTTTATCGCGCGACTGAGGAAGGAGGTCTCAAACTAATTGGTACGAGATGGTATCGATGCCACCATATTATGTGGGTTGCACCGTGGTTCAAAGTTCAAACTGCCATGTGGCTATACGGCTTAAGAAAACAGATTGGTTTATAATTGAGAATTTTCAGGCAAGATTCACCATAACGATTTGTAAATTTTTTCTAAGGTTCGTGTGGAATATTACGAAATTTTTTTACTATTATAAAAATAAACAATGGTTTTTTTGAATAATTTACATTATCAAACAAGCAAAATGCTCGCTTCGATGGTCACTAGGTATAGCATAATGGTTGCTACTATGCCGACTTTGCTAAGTCATTTATATATGTGCAAAGAAATTGATAGTTTGTTCTTCCAAGATTATTACTTGATGTATATCATCATTCCCTGAACCTTTTTCCCAACTCAGTTGGGGTCGGCTTTCCAGTCTAACTGTGATGCGGCTGAACTTCGATATTTTCCGTGAAGCGACTGCCATCTGACCTCCACAACCAATGGTCTAATGACCAATGGTGATATCGAAGTTCCAAGTTAGGCTGGTTGGACTTTTGAGGGCTCCAACTACCCGTAACGACTGCCATAGATGTTTGTATGGCAACCGGGACCGACGGCTTAACGTGCTCTCCGAGGCACTTATAAACCTGCGATAAATACACACATAACTTCGAAAAGCATCGAAAAGTCATTGGTGTGTGCCATGGTTACCTGGGATCGAACTCGAGACCTCGTCTCCGCAGTCCATTACCCATACCACTAGGCTACCGCGGCTTTATGTATATATAATGATTGATATATAATATATAAGGCTTGATGTATATATAATTCGTAATTATACCTATCTACGTAGTTATCTATGTTTATTTTGCATGCTAACTCTATTTATAGCAGAAACAAACAAACAATATCCCACGATAGGATAATACTACACTACTATAATAATAATTACACATAGTTACTTCGAATAAACAAATTACATGAGATTACAGAATAATTGAGTCTTTCTATCAGAAGCAATAATTAAATAAGTACATCAACTTCTTACAAGTATTCGCCATGTATACTTATTATTACCTTCATTGTGGTTCGTTAATGTAATATGTAATTTCTTCGTAAGAACCCATAGCAAAAAAACTGCAGCTTTTTTATATCTTGCGTCATTATTTTTTATTGCAATGAGGAATACATTAATTACCTAGGTACGTCTCTCGTCATCGAACATATCGTACCTATGTTTTATTTTTTTGAATAACATAGGTCTTTTACAAGTATTATCTAGAATTATTATATAAATACTATTTATTTTTATGTAGCATTTTAAATCTCTTCATTTTTCGATTCACCTCAACGCTTGACACTCAAGCTTAAGCTTTACGTAATCTTAAAATTGCCCAAGACGGCCGTGCTGTTTAGTCGGTTCGAGTCCGACATAACGACCCTCGCTGACTTCGGCGGGGGATATCCGTGGGGATTTCTATATAACTCTTCGTCATCATCATTTTCTGAGCCTATTCCCAACTCGGTTGGAGTCGGCTTTCTAGTTTAACTAAGATGCGGCTGAACGTCGATAGTTGCCGTGAAGCGACTGCCGTAAATTAAATCTAACACAATTCAATTTGGGATATTATGCCTATTTAGTCACTAAAAATATTCAGAACAAAGTTACAGGAGATTGAAAATGATCAAAATGATCTTAAGAAACTGATGATGACTTAATGACTTTTGATTATAGTTTGACAAGATTTGTATAATATACCTACTGTCCTTTGTGTTACTGCGGGCAAAACAAGTAAACCTGGGTTAAGACTCAATGAGGTTTCGTCTACGATTAAACAATTCTTATATTACTGTATTCTCAATTACGTAGTGTTATCTTACTGTGAACACAATAATTGAGAACAACTGACTTGCTGCCACATGGGATAAATTTAGGCCTGGTTCGGTTACTTGATTTTTTTCTTGAATTAATTATCTTAACTTCAAGTCCGGTTTATATGATATAAATAAAAATAAAAAGTATAACTTATAATTTGTCGGCAATTAAAATGTTCACCAGAGCACATTGTTTCCAAGACGCAGTGCTTCAATTAGTTAGATAAAGTTGTAAATGATGATATTGTCGGTGGAATTCGGTCTGGTCTAGTAGGTACTATATAATAATTTATTAAGTACAATAATTAAAAAATTAACACAGGCAAGCCTCAAGTATAATGGAGGGAGGTACAATATAAATATATATATCACGACTAAATAGGAACGTAGGAATGCTCTGTGTATTCGAAGAGCTAAGACATTATGTGCAGTACACAGTGTATTTCGCTTAACTCCAAAAATATACAATAAGTTACTTAATAGTTGAAGAAATTTCAGTATCGACATGTTTAAAATGAATTTAAAGAATTTTCTGCATGATAAATGTTATTATAATATTGACGAATTTTTGAAGTACCTATACGTTTTCTAATATTTACATGGATTATTTGAAACTGTATTGCATGTATTGATAATTAATTAAGCAATTTAATTAAAAAGTAAAATTTGTAGTAGGCATTAGTAGTTAACATAACTTTTGTACCATATTTAATAAACAAATAACTTGAACTTGAACTACTGCAGTAGACACTAGGGAAATAAGGTCTAGGTCATAATACATAATACATAATGCGACCCAGAGGAATTACCTACTTGTAGGTAAGTAGGTACAGTGGACTACAAAAGTTCCAGGATAATTTGAAAAAAAAAATGTATTTAAAAATGACACTACACAACTAATAGTGTTAGAAGCTACTGGATAGTAAATCTACTAATTAATGTAATTTTATTTAGGCTACTACTTGCAGGAGTTTACTTATTGTCTAATAAAGAAGCAAGACATCAATAGTTAATTTTATTAATGCTATCCATGTTACTTTGGTTAAATTACACTTAGACTGTCAGAGGATTATAAATCTTAAGGTATTCAGGAACTTTTGTAACCCACTATATGTGTTATGTTATGTGTAAGATAACATCTTTCGTGGGTTACCGAATAATTTTAGTTTTAACAAGTCACGGAGTAGGTACTGCGTAGGTTCTATAAATAGACAATAGTTTCGCACAACGCTGAATAGATAATGTGATGTGAATAAGTAAAAACTGAAACAACAAGAAAAATAGCGTAGGTATTAAAGTTATTAATTATTTTATAACAGACTAGCTGACCCGTCATCTGCGTGGCTCTGTCGCAAAACGACCACTTCTATCTATATTCTATCACTTTAAAAAACCGCATCAAAATCCGTTGCGTAGTTTTAAAGATTTAAGCATACAAAGGGACAGAGAGACTGAGTATTCGACTTTATTTTATACTATGTAGTGATAAAGACAACAAGAAAATTACGGGTACCAAGAACAAAAAGACATCAATATCTATGTTATATCCAGACAATAATTTCAAGATTCCTATCACCGCTTCTTGCATATCCTCAATTATAGTCTCATTTATCTACTGGAAACCGGTCAGAAATAGTACGTCACAATATTGCATGTACAAATAGACAGTCTCTTTGGCGATGGCGTGACGGTACTAAACGAGATAGCTACGCAGGAGGCGCGGATTAAATATAAGTATTTAATTCATGAACAAAGCTATTTGCATTGGTCTGTTTTTGTCTAGGAGAACACGTTAAGACGTTGGTGCCGGTTGGATTGGGAGCAATGTCATATATTGGGAGAAGCCTTTGTCCAGCAGTGGACTGTGGTATAATGATTTGATTTGATTTGATTTTAAAGTGTCTTTATTTAAGTAAGTAGAATATTACAAAGATAGTAAGCAATTGATCTTATTCTAATTGTTACTAAGGTTAAATTACAGTGTTACTTAGGCTTAGTGCGCCTTTATGAACTTTTAACATGGCGATTATACATTTTACTTTAAATAAATTCATAAATCGTAACGAAGTACTTACCTATTACATTGATAACAGTGAGCCAACTTAGCGAGTTGACAAACTTTAACTACCATAAAAAGTATAATACAAAATAACCTTAACAATAGGTTTTTAACTATACTTATTAAATAAAATTGTGTTGACAAGATAATAATTATAAACTACATATTATAAAACTATTTTTTATAAATCTGGTGGTATAATGACTCATTGTACAAATAATTAGCTTGAAAAGCATTTCAGAGATAGAGAATTGACACTTTGTAATTCATATTTTTAATGTGTTTTTGGATAGGTACACTTTATGGTAATTACATCAATGAATTAAATGGCGTATTTCTCTTTCAATGTAATTTCTCATGCCGCGTCTACGTTTACGTTAAATTTTATGCGTGACACTACTTGGTGAACTGCCGATTCAGTGGATTTTCCTTCGCTGTAGGCATGTTGGTTGGGGTGTAAAGGTTTTACTCCTAGTACCTGGTTTCTAATCACTCTATCGCCCAGTCGCTCAAGTGTTTTTAGTAGGAACGCGGTGAGGCTGATAGGTCTGAAAGATTTGGCCTGGGTATAGTCACTTCTACCTGGTTACCGTGTCAGAATTCAGCGTTGCGTATTCAGCTGCGTGACAGTTGATCTTAAATGAAACCATCGATCGACTGCTGGCCGTGTCAGCACAACTCTAATTTGCTGCTGCAAGTTGTTTCATCCACACTCAACGTCATGTCTTGCTTGATGCCATGGTATCCGGTCCGCTATTTTTGTCACAAATCTGGACGCACCTTTACAGACCATAGGATGGAGACGGGAAGTAATTGAAAGGGCAGCTGAAGGTGTTAAACTACGAGTAGGTAGTTTGCGTTATATGCGGGTTTTTAACCTGTTAACCTTTGAAACATGATATAATTGTTCATTCAAATTAACTTTCTGGCTTTTACGTATGACTCACAACTTGCACTCGTCTAATGACCAGTTGCTGGAATCTTTTGTTGTTATGAGCCGGTTTTTGTTGTAGTCGGAATATTCTATAGGAATATTCCGACGTACAAAGATTGCTGATGCTGCAAGTATATTATGATTTGGATAGTATATTGTTATAATAACTAGATGTAACTGTAATAAACTGCTTAGTTTTGCCGACGTTTCGGATCCGAAGTTTCTTAAATAAGAGTGAGAAGTGCGGAACCGATATAAAGAATATGAAATAAATGGTTTAACAATTATAAATAGAAACAATAAATACTATAAATATAAACCTTTCTGTAACACCTAGCTCATGCACATGTTATTAAAATTGGTAGATACTTACTATTCTTCCGTTTGAAACGATGCAATTATAACGAAAAAACGTTAATTTGGTCATGCCGGCAATAGTTTCTAATATGGCAATTAAAAAGTCAATGTGAACATAAAAAAGCAGTAAACACATTTATTCATTACATACATACATAATTATGCTCATGCCCGTACTCCCCGAAGGGGTAGCCGGGTAGGGTAGGTGTATTTAACACCCACAGTTTGTCAACTATGATTTCCGGTCTCACGTAATAGGGCGGGAGCCTATTGCCGCCAATCGGGCACTTTGTACGAAAAATGTGTATACCTACCGGAAATTAATTCCTAACCGAAAATGTAGCAGCTAAATAAATTTGAATAAAAAATACCCTATTCCTTGCTATGCGGTGTAAATCGCAAGGAGGAGACAATTAATTACGTACCTACTAGCACTACCAATCAACATCTTGGAGGGTATAATAGTAAAAACAGTCGTTCATACAATTTAATTATCCTAGCACTTAAAACCTACCAAGATTTACACAATGCTAAACACACGGTCAGTAAGGTTACTATTATTTATTCTGTGGTAAAGTTTACAATTGTACAGAACATAATTTATTTATATGTGTACAGTCAGAGCTCATAAGTGCATTAGCACATCAAGGCTCAAAATGGTTTAGCGTGCGGCCGGCGCGCTTATATGTGTGTGTAATGTTTAGTAGTGTGATAAACGGCTTTATTGTCCCAACGCTTAATACGCTTAAGCTTGTGCTTGTAAGCAAACTTAAAAAAGTGCTTTTCACTTAAAACGCTTTTTTAATAAGTCGTCTATAAACGTACGTAAATTGGACATGTTTTGTTATTTTACTTAATAAATAATTGTGTTAATATATAATAGTAAATTAGTCGTTGGAACATTGGAGATATTTATTTTATATTAACAATTTGGAACACAGACATTGTTATCAGTATCTATTGTTTATATAGGTACACTAGATTATACTCTTATATTATTTACACTTATTATAACTACGCTATACCTATTAAATTGTACACTTTATTATACTTATTTACTATATTCACAATTAAAATTATATACACTGAACACTAACTATATACAATAAGTTTATAAACTACTAAACTGGATACCTAATTAAAATACGAAACTTGCATTCGAACTCGAAAACTCGCGAAATAGGTACATACGTAACGTCACGGACGATCGCTTTAAGCCGACAGCGAACCGCGTACTAAAAAGCATAAAACAAAATAAAGCTTAAAAAGCATCACAACACAACGAAAATTTATACGACTTGAAGTAATGTAGTCTTAAACACGTTTAAATCTATATTGTCAAATTATATTCAATTTAACCGCATAATCATATTGACAAAATTTTATATTTACGACTTTATTTTTGATCCATATAGTCTATTTTCCGACGCGCGCCAGTGCAATGCGACGCGGTCGGCGACAGTAGGTACATCATAACATACCTGCGCGCAGTGCGCACCTAGAAACAAGCGTGCCGTCGGTTTCGTTTAAACCAAATAAGCTTATGCTTGTAAACGTACTTAAACGCTTGTAGCAATAAGCTCAGACTTTTCGTTGTGTTGTGTTTAAACGGCCACTACTAGTAATGTTACTATGCAATACGAGGCGACGCTGGCTTGTCTTAAAAGAAAAAGGTCACAAGTAGCGTTAGAATGTTGACGCTATAGTTGCGTAGGATTGCTACTGCACTTTTGAGTTCTACTGTACATACCTATGTACGTGTAGTCTTCACTAAAATATCTTTCTCCTAATTTTTGTTTATGACATTGCCACAAAGTGATAAGGCCGCCAATTGTATTTATTTACCACATAATTTGTATTTCTCTGTTATATTGCAGTATTCTTGACCTACAGTAAACTAATGATATAAATAATTGTAATAACAAAATACATTTAATTTTTTTTTAAAGTGTTTCGGGTATCCGGTACTAGAACTAATGTAGGTACTGTTCAGGGCTCCAGAGAGAGGAATCTCCGCACAATACGTGCCGTGTCGAGGACTACCGCCTTCTGCACCAAGCTCTTACCCTATTGTAATTATTATTATTACCTAAATAAAGAATAAGCCTCGCACAATTGATTTTATCTTACATGTGAAATTATCAAAATTTAAAGTTCATAATCTTTATTAAGATATTAAAATCAAGTTGGTTAGTTGTATGAAGTCGGCTAAAACAAGTTCTGTCGGTAATTAATTTCAGATACGTAAAAATATGACATATGATCTAGATTTTATACACGTTCGTTGCACGTAAACATATGAAAATCTTATCTATAGTAAAACTAGCTGTTGCCCGTGGACTTCTGATCCCGTTCCCGCTGCTCCATTCAGTATGAAAAATAGATGTTGGCCGATTCTCAGACCTACTCAATATGCTCACAAAATTTTATCAAAATCGGTCAAGCCGTTTCGGAGGAGTATGGCAACGAAAACTGTGACACGAGAATTATTATATATTATTATAATTATATTAGATTTATTTACTTACGGTAAAGAAAAAACAAGACTTGGTACTTTGAACTGGTTGTTAATTTTTTATAAGATCAATGTGCTCACCTCTGGGTCATGTTCTTTATAATATGATGACGTCGTGACAATAAAAAAAATGGTATCCCATCGACGCAGATTCTACGTCAATACCTTTAATTTACAGTACAAAAAATACAACAACAATACATAATCACAAAAAGCTTTATAAGTATTGGTTAACATCATCAATTTATCTAATTGCAATATCAAAAATCATAGTTATTATGTCAGTTAACAGGAATATATAGTTTTCTTTTGAGGTTCATCAACATGACACACTATCTATATCCCATTTATTATAATTTATTTCTGTGAATTTTGTTATCTTCATTTAAAACTCTTCAGAAAATTATATCTGATGCTGACCACTAAACTCTAAGTAAATTAGGTATTTAAAGATAAATCTAAAGTCATCGTTCTGTTAAAGCGCGATGCACAAATAGCGCGGGTGCGTGTCTGGCGTGGGTAATTTCGTCATCCATCGCAGTTAAAAGAATAAAGTAAAAAAATACTATATTAAGAAAACGGCCATGAATGACGATATGACCCACCCCCGCTATATGTGAATCGCACTTTATTGACCTAGGTTTAACACGTTTTAGTGAACATAATATCATAGTAAGACAAGCCTTAACGCCTGATACTGAATGGACTGAATGGACTGTTTAAAAGGGTCTTACCCAAGGATTTTACACTTAAAGTTAATAAGTCTATAAAAGCTGGGTAAATTCCAAAATCTTTCTACTTTAAAAAAATGGAATGATGAGTCAATATAGCGGAGATATTTATTTTATTAAATTTACAAAGCGTGCAGTCTTGGGTTTTCACCCAAGATTGAAATATGCAAACAGGTCCCAACAAATATATTCACGGACGACATAAACCAAATAGGTATAAAAAGGAGGCAAAAAGGTACACGATTGTAAGCTTTGGAGGAAAATGGAACACGTACTAAATGCTTTTAAATTAAAAATAAAGAAGTGAATACCTAAACAGTGAATACCTAACCAGTGTCTTCAAAGAAAAGTCTTTCGTGGATATTTAAATTCACGTAAGTAGGTTTTCTTCTTCATCTAAGCGCCGGTTCCAGTCTGGTATCCACTTGTTTAATTGCGTAGTAAAGCCCTTCATGATATAAATATTTAAACGTTTATAATTTTATAGATGTTCGATGAAATTTAAAAGCATTTAGTACGTTAACTATTCAAATCCATTTAGATTTTGAAAAATAAAATGTACAAGACGGGACTTAAATCCACGATTAGTTCCTTAGGTGGATTTGTTCCTTATCTGGCCATCTGAATTAACGTCACACCACGTCATAAACATTTTTTTTGTTTCAGGCTTGGTACCGTCTCGACAACGATTGGGGTACGGTCGGTGAACTGTCAGTAACTGTCTACGGGGCAGAAGGACTCACTGCGCTTGGACTCAGCGGGAAAGCGAATGCTTATTGCGTTTTGGAATTGGACAACTCGAGAGTGCAGACGCATACCGTACCTAGCACGTCTGATCCAATGTGGCACAAAAGTTATACTTTGTAAGTGTACAATGATCTCAATATTATTTAAGATCTATACCGATCGAAGATCTATCCTCTCATCTTGTCAGGTCTACGTCTATCTATCACATTGCATGCATTGCTTAGTTAGTACCTCAATGGTCGAATGTCGCGCTACAGTAAAAATATATTCTACTTTAAATTTAAATAGTCCATTTGTGTACTTAAATAAACGTAAACAATCTTGCTGTGTCTCTTTAATATGCTTTGTTTCAAAACTCAGTATAAAAATATTTTTCTGTTTATTTTTTTGTTTAACATGTATTTTTATAAAAAGTTGTCACAAGATATTTACCTTTATTTAAGTACCTAAACAAATATAGTATAGTTATCAAATTCAATATGACCAGTAGTTATTTGACAAAAAAATCGTGATAATTCACGTGTGACCTTTTTGAAGAGTAAATTTTGTGGTCTCGTTGAACACTTTAGAAGTAGGTATTTAATATTTTTACTTTTGATTCTGAGTGTTTTCAGTTTTCACTTCCGGTCGAAACTGCCATAGAATTCTAATTTTTTTTTAACTATTAGAAGTCGTTGAATACAATTCTCTCTCCTCTCAGTGCAAATAATATTTGTACTAATGCATGAATTTATACTAGTTGCGTGGTTTTATATAGAATAAGTCTGGGGCTAATTTACACAGCCCAATCTACATTAACTCGTATGTGTACGTATTACTCGTAACAATTAATGTGGATATCTATGAATTAATGTGGATTGTGCTGTGTAAATTTGCCCCAGATTTTTAACAAATTTAATTAGCAACGTGATAAACAACATTTATTTTTTAAACACTTGTGTTAACCTGAGCTTACTTTGAGTTCAAACCAACTTTACATTTATTTTTATATTATCACCATTTTATTCTCACCTGACAATTTTATTTTCGTATGTTAGTAACTATGCTAAATTATTCTTTATTACACGGAAGCATTTTGATGATTTGTTGAATTTAATTGTTCTGTCATAACTACTTTTTAGAATCATATTTTTGAAAATAATGTAATTTTGTATACCTACTTAATAGAATTGACATGGTCATTTATACATTCACTATTAAATTTCTGACATATTGTTGATTTGTTTTTTGGTGCAACACCACCGAAATATCGATTCGACCAAAAAAAACCAACAAACATGGTAAATATCCCGTTAAATTTAATAATGAATGTATTACATTTAATATACTCTATGCATGTGATGCAAGGCAATAGCAATAGTAATTTAAGTAATTTATGTACCTATGTTAAAATGATGTTACAATATTGTCATATTGTTTACAGTGCTGTCAATGACGTCACATCGACATTAACGATTACGGTAAAAGATGAATCTGTAATCAATTCAATGATAGACGAAACCATCGGCAAGATATCGATACCATTACTAATAATCGAAAATGATGAGAAGTCGTGGTTCCAATTAGAAAACAAATCGAAAAATCCAATATCGATGGGAAGTTCACCGAAAATTCAGCTGCAGATGTCTATGGCATGGAATCCGGTAAATTGTAATTATTATCTACTAGCTATTGCGCGCGGCTTCGCTCGCGTGCATTTATACTGCTCCCGCTGCCACAGAAGGACCTTCTATAGAGTTAAAGGAATATATTAAAATAAATTACTCGAATTGGTCCAGCCGTCTTCGCATAACTCAAAGACGGCTGGACCACCGCTTAGCAACATATTTCATGATTCATTTTTATTTTTATATATAACCTTTAAATAATTAAATTTATTTGATATATCTACTAAAGTCAGGTTAGAAGGTTAAAGCCCCACGAAACTAAAATTCAACCTCATCTACTTTAACAACAGATTTGGTTAAAACTGTCACTTTATAAGATAGATTACGCAATGCAAATATAGCTGTATGTAATGTTAACAACATAATCGCAACAATATTTGCTTATTATGAAATTCAGAAATAGGATAGAGCTCTTAATAATTTTATTTTCGTTTCAGATTAAGGCTTCTCGCCGTTTATTGAGCCCGAAAGAAACGATATACACAGAAAAAAACACAAGAACATTCAACATACCCCTCCTCTACGGCAACTTGAAATTTATCAAAGAAGTATTCTCTGCCGTCAAGTACGGACATAAGTGTTTGATGTAAGTATCTACTTAAATTAGTATTTAGTTAGCGAAACCCGGGTATCAACGCGATCAAATATCATGAAACGCGAAAGTTTAAAAGTGAGTGTAAACTAGTTTTGGTATTCTACGTGAATGACTGCTAAGGGACCCTACACTCAAGTTCGTCAGTGCACTTTTTCCAATCTGAATCGATATATTCACTGTTAAATCGATCGGGATATTTACCATGTTTGTTGTATTCTTCGCGTAACCGATAGTTCGGCGCCGTTGCAAGCGGTGATCACGGTGTATGTTAATTTTGTTGTATTTTTCCAGGGAAGTATTTGAATGGGACGACCGGGCGAAATCAGCTACAGCCCTGGGCGCGTGGCTAATATTTTGGTTCTTCTTTCGGATGTGGATGACGCCGTTAGTCATTGTCTTGCCTTTTATCTTCTTCTGTTTTAATCGCAGTAAGTCACTCCTTTTGCTTCATATATACACATGCTCGGGCCTTTTCCCGTCGGAATAAGCAGAGGTGAATTTACACCCTTATTTCTCCAACCATTGCAATTCGCCCGACAAAATAGAGGGTGAGCCTAATGCCGTATTCCGCGGGCATTACTGTTGGTTGACTCGAGTCATGCATCTGAGACTAAGTCTGGGCTATATAGGTACAATCTGTCTGATGTTAAACAGTCCTATCTTTTAGTGGCCATGTCGTCCTATCCCTTACTGCATGGGAAGAGATGGGCTTCAGACTCATAAAAATCTAAATGACGGATATTTTATTTCGGGGCATTGATCATACACGAAGAATTTTGGTGTACCATAAATGATTTGTTTTCCTGACTTGACTAAAAATAGTAATAAATTAAATATTTCAAAATTTTACTTTATAAAGCGATGTTTTTTACTTCCAGGTAACTCTACTTTAATAACTGTAAATCAATTTGATGATGAGTCTTCTGAAGAAGATCTGGAACTGACGAAGGTTTGATATATTTATTACTAAATACCTAATCTCATCATATCAATCAACTTACTATCAGTAGGGAACAAGGTGACTCCCTTGGGTGACGCTAACAAACTTTCATCAGCTACATTCACCTTGAGTAACATAAGCCACATTTATAGCTAGAACAAATTAGGGATCCTTATTAAAACTTAAGTAACGTAACCCAAGGTGAAAAAAGTGCCATAAAACGTAGAGTAGAACAAAAATATATTCTACGCGATAACCGATATTTACGCGGGCGGAGTCGCGGGCAACAGCTAGTCATCAAAAAATCAATAATTACATAATTTATCTACATCTTTCAACCATTATTATTAATTACTTTATTGTTTTTTAGGACGAGAAGTCAATATTGTCAAAAAAAGATGAACTTTATGATCTCACCTTTACTATAAAAGACGGCATTGACTACATTGTGTCACTGCTACAAAGGCTAAAAAAGTAAGTTAGTATAAATAAGTATAGATATTCACAACTGTTATAATTTCTGGGGCCCTACTACCACCTCTTAGAAGTAACATTATTTCAATCTTACTTTATAGTTTACCTACTCTACTTTCATAGTGCGATTCGGACTCGGAGCGTTCATCGATTCCGATTAACATTAATATAAATCACAAATCCATGTTTTTAAGGAGACTATTGCACGAGGTATTTTACAGGCATAATTGAATTAATAAATAAGGAATAAATAAAAAAAATTGTGTACTGTAGGTACTGTATGTTGTAAGCACAGTAAAAGATACTCGTTGACCCATATTAACCTTCTTATTACATGACCCATATAACCACGTTAACTTTGTCGGGTAATGAATGACAGTCCGAATCATACTATGTAAGTAAAGTAAGTTTGTAATAAACTTATAAGGGGTTGTGGTAGGGCCCCTGACATCTAGTATTATATTGTTTATATTATGTTATGTCTAATATTCGGTGACGCTTTACTTTGTCGCATCATCAAGTCTTGGAGCGCTTCACCAATACACGTCCTTCAGTCTCGGGTCCTTTAAGCGGGTCGTGAAATTTTTTAGGGGTAGATAGAGACCATTGTAAGGATCTATAACTGCGGTCATTATTCTATGGACTGCATACTAGTTTACAGTCAGGCGAGGAGGTAAAACGTCTATTGAGTAGCCCTTTCTTGTAGATAGAAGGTTTAAACCTTAGTTTTCAGCCTGCACACAAGCATGAAAAACTGCAATTGCTATGCCAGCTTAGACGTTCATTACCAAATCGTATTTTTGAAGACTAAAAATCTGTTTCGAACCACTAGTTAGTCTACTAGTCACTAGGCTAACTAACTGTTAGCCTAGTTTATTTGTTTAACATGTGTTTTTTCCCGACTGCGCGACGCAAAGTAGGGTATTGTGTTCATCAGTGTATGTATGTATGTATGTATGTATGTTTTTATAAAAAGTTGTCACAAGATTGTTTACCTTTATTTAAGTACCTACCTTAACAAATGGAGTATAGATGCCTTCGGCTCCGGGAGCGTTTCTCTAACAGCCTGTATAGTATTCAAGTTATTGTATGAAAATTTGCAACTACGTAAACATGATGTAACGTTCTGTTACACTACGCTTTATGTTATAAATGGAAGCCAGTACTTCCGCTCATTGAATTGCATAGTAAATTGAAAGCGAGACTGACTGCTGAAACAATGGCTGTCTAACTTACTTTAGTATTTAATAAGGTCCTATTTTGCGTAATAATAGCTCTTACCTAATTATAATTGTAGGTATAAATCCGTAAAATCATTTATTATGGATGGACATTTACCTGTATTTCTACATGTAGATGGGTGGAGATTGGTTTCGTTTTATTGTTCTTGCTTAAGGCAGTAGGTACCTGTTCTAAATTTGTGTATGACAACTCACAATAGCAGAAATATAAACCTGAATAATTTTAAGTTGCTGTTATTGTCTTATTATATTGCTTTGTTTGTATAAATAAATAAACTTAAAATGTGTTTTTATTTCAGCTTAGTTAAGTTCGCTGTGCCATATTTAAGTTTTCTGGTGATGATTGCCATGGTAGCTGCCACAATTGGACTCTACCTGATACCTATCAATTACATATTCATGGCATTAGGTTAGTATAATGTTTTTATTTATTATTCTATTGAATTCATTCATAATCAAATCACCATACGAGAGTAACAGAAAATACTCCTTTATCGTAACGGCTTTTGTGGCGTTTCGGTATTGAACACGACTGCTACGCTATGAATGCTATTAGCATTGGTTTAGTCGTGTCTCGGAGAGCTCGATAAGCTGTCGGTCCCGGACTCCCGGTTGCCATTCGGACATCTATGGCAGTCGATACGGGTAGTTGGAACCCTAAAACGTCCAAAATTGGTGTAATTGAAGTATCGCCAATACCTATGGTTTGTGGAGCAGATGGCAGTCGCCCCACGGATAATATCGAAGTTTAATCATAATGCATTAAGACTAGAAAAATCGAACTTGGAATCCGAAATGACAGATTTTTTCGATAGTGTTTCATTTCGTTAATTTCGTGAGAAATTTGTATACACTAGCTAAGATCTCTTGAATTAATCGTTAATCTACCCATTCTAATGAGTGCGGTGTATTCAAACAGTGACTAAGCCCTTAATAATAAATGAAAAATAACTAAAATTCTTTCATGATAACCATGAAAGGAGTTTACCACGGAATTCCGAAATAGACCGCAGACCGCCTCCAACCGGTCGGATTGGATGTCGATGGGGGAGGCCTATGTTCAGCTGTGGACGTCTTGTGGCTGAAATGATGATGATGATGATGATAACCATGATAAAAGACTTTGTATACTGCGACACCAGACATTGTAGCCCTTGGAAGTACTCATACAACTTTCATCACATCTCGTTGCTAATTTGCCTCTTCATGAACACATCTGGTTCTGAAATATCACACTAATTGAAGATTTCACTGTTTCAGGGCTTTATAAGTTCACACGAAAGGTTTTAAATCCAAATAGAGTTCCTAATAATGATATTTTGGACTTCATTTCACGTGTACCAGATGACAAAATGTTGGTAAGTGTTAACTCAAAATGTATTTACTTACTTATGTACAATAATTCTTTTTTTTCTAAAAAATTAACGGACTATAAGCAAGATAGTACTATCAGTTTATGATGTAGAAGTTAGTAATCGTGATCGTGACAACTTCACTACGACCTAGTCAAAACAACAATATTGCAATGTCGGAGAGGTTCATAGGTATATGGTTACATCGATTTAATTTTTTTCTTTTCATTAAAGACAACATATTTTGTTTTCATTTCATTTAATTTATGAAGTTTGTTAGAGAGATTTCATCCTTATAATTGCCCCTAACGACCTATGCAATAAAAGTAAAGGGTGCAACTTTTACAGATTTTAGTCGGTTCGATTTCCGGGTGTGGCAAGCGAATTTTTAAAAATCATTGAATTTAGTTTTGTTTCTTTTCAAAAATAAAGGAATGTTTCCTTTGAGTAAAATTTTCTATCTGCAGTATTAAGAGTACTTTCCCTTCAGTTGGCATTACAAAATTCCACCCTGTATAGTATACAGTCAGTAGCTACTAATGGTAATGGTTGGTAAGTAATAAATTGACATATTTTATGTTTTTATTTACAGAAAAAATGGCGAAAACTTAGAGTTTCCGAACAGACCCTTAGCAGATCCGGTTCAAAAAGGCGATAACTCAAAATACTATTGTATTGGGCGACTAAATTATTATCATTAGATAGTTTATTTCATATTTCTTTTAGTGTTTACGATTAAAAGTCTGTGATTTGCGTTGGCAACATTATTTTATGTCGTGTGATGTAATAATATATAAGATATAGTTGTTGTGATAGATACGAAATTTTTGTATTATGTTCATTATTTATGTCATCCACAAAAAGCGATGCAAGAAAATGAAATGTTTACTAATAATTTAAAATATATGAAATATGATTTCTCTGGAACAGTTATATCGAGTTGTCAAAACTAGACTATCTAGTCAAAACATTCACAGTTAAAATGATTATCTACGGAGTAGGTAACAATATGTATAATCATTTTCTTTACTATTAAGAGATATTGGGATATTTATCTTGTATTAATCATGGTGCTTGCAACAGCGCCGATATAAAAAACTCAATACATGGTAAATATCCCGATAAGTCTAATAGTAATGTGTGTGACCATGATGGTTCATATATCTATATTCAATTAAATCGGAGACAGACCCTTTCCCTGATTCTACCAATTGTCAACCATTATCAAACCACCGAGATGACAAAAAGCTACATTGAATTTTAGACTTCACTGTTATACTGTTAAAGTCTCAAATTAAATGGCATCGTGTAGAGTGATTGAAACGAACTAACGAACACTTTATCATTTAATTTTGAACTTCAAATGTATGTAATTAAGCCGAAAATTCAATGGTAATCTCAGTGGTTTGACAATAGTTAATAATTAGTTGAATCGGGGCCCAGGCTTCAAAAACACAATACAATCAATTAAATTATTGCCGTTAATTGCTGGACAAAGGCTTTCAAGTTCAAACTTACCATAAGTTATTTATGTAATGAAATGGGGAGATATTTTATACAGGAGGACTAATTTCTGAACATTTTCCTAGTGGAAGAGGTGGATACAAATCCATATCGATTCTTCCAAATGAAGCATTTCCTTACAATTAGTACCTAATATGGTTGGTATGTATGTACTTTCTTAGTCATTATGCTATAGTAAAATATTTTCCAAAATTGCAAGCGTGATTAAAACTGAAACTTTTAAAATACGTAATAATAAATATATGATCATAATTATTATAGTAATTATCAATGCATTTGTGACTGACGCACATTATCGTGCATTTTGAAAATATATCGTAAGTCATTGTGTTGCTCAAAATAATTTATATTTAATTATTCAATACACGTAGTGATAAGTATTCTAATCGACATGCATTTCAAATATTTCCATTCGGAAATATTTCTGAAGTGGATTAGCACTAGTTGTACGTGTACTTCATATTTCCCATATTTCCATTCAGAAATATTTGTGAAATGGATTTACCATTACCTGTAACCTCATGTAATCATTTTCCTATAAAATCGTTGACGGATAATATCAAACAAACAAGATGATTATGTCTTAGCCATTTTATATCACAATAATGTAATAATTAATTATATGCTGTACAAACAATCGCATAATTTTGCAAATAATTTTTAATAATACTTAATTTTAAGGATGCAAATTGTGATGATTAATTTAAGAGCAATTAAATTTATAATTTTCATTAGGTATGTGAGTACTTATGTACCTATATAATTGTTTCATTTTACCCTTAATAAATCACCGAGCCACAATTGCCAGATAATAAACCTAAGTTTCACATATTCATTTGCACATAATTTCTTTTTTCAATTTTGGGGTTGCTCAGCCTTAAGATGTGGTTTCAGGAACTTGGGTATTTTTCTTTAGTCAGAATTCAGTTCTTTAGTCAAGCTGCTGCCAGCTTAGTAGTAATTTTTTTGTCAAAACTGTGTTATCTCTAGTTAATCTGTTTTCCTGATAATCAGCTAGCCAGGTTCTACTAGGGTTGAATGCTGCATAGAATAGTCAGCAATATGAGTAAACCTTATCTTTTGGTAAAATATTTAGGTCTGAAAAAGCTCAGTGGTTATAGTCGTATCCATTTCGAACATACCACTTCATCATAGCTTACAAATAACCAATATCCTCCATATTATTCTTCCATATTGTGCCAGCTTTAAACAGACTGAACATCGTACAGAAATACCTTATTAGATACCGCGTCTAGGAAAGCCGCGTCTAGAAGTTGAGGACAACTAAATGTCATTTCTCTATCTCTCATAACTATTCTTTTCTTCATTTAATAGCGAATCGAATTCACGTAAGATAGTAGTTTCTTATAAAATATCGAGGATTTAAGAAGTACTAGGTGTAGTTGATCTTCTCAAACTGCTAGAGCGATTTAGGTGATAGGGTTCCGGTACACTGAGCTCCTTCCAATCTTTCTGTAATAGTAGCAAAAAAAATTGTGAAAATTATAACAAAAGTACGTTAGTAAGTAGCGCTGGTGTTTTCGTTTACCAATATTTTTGACCAACTAGTAATTACTTTCGTTTGGAGCATAATGTGCGAAACGCAAAAGGTACAGTAGGTACAAGCAAAAAGTGCAAAACGCAAAATCTACAAAAGGCAAAATGTGCTAAACGCAAATTACTCCATAACTTTGAAACGAAAGTCCAAAGATTTTATATTATATTATTCATAATATAGCATAGAAGTTAAAATCTGAGTTATCAGACTGTACACACGTTACTTCGAAAAACAATTTTTTACTCCCTAAGAACATAAAAGCATTTCACCAGACGACGCACATGACATCCGAGGTACTTACTAATATTTTGTTATCGGGTATCCGTGAGATGAAATCTAATAAGTCATTATTCAGCACTCGATCGGGATTGAGCCGTTTCCTCAAGAATTTATATAATCCTGAAATAAGATACATACATAGGTCATTAATCATGTAACAATAGTGTATTTATAGAATATCTGAACGTAATTAAAAATAAGTACCTAAATATTATTTAGTCCTAAAAAATTATAAAAACACGTAATCCAAAAATTTTAGATATTTTTAAATGAAATTCGTAATAAATAGTAAAACTTGATATGTACCCACTATAGATATAGAACAACAGCTAGTGTCTGTGTGGCCAGTGCCGGATTTACCTCCGACGGGGCCTCAAGCAACAACTGATTTTTGAGGCCCTCGTTTTAATATAACCTTCCCCCCCCCCCCTCTTCTTTTTAAATAACAAAAAACAGATTAGTTTTGCAAAATTAATATATTATTTGAACCATCAGTCATCTTTATGTTATTTCAAAAATTTTCAATATTTTTAATTAAATACTTTTACATTTTCAAAGACGTTTTAATTTTTTTTCCAATTTTGGGGCTTCTCTCCAAGCGGGGCACCAAGCAATTGCTTACTTTGCTTCCTGGTAAATCCACCACTGAGTGTGGCGACCATTACACATCTATTTTATAGTTAGACCCACATTTGTAAAGGGAGACCTTTGCTCCTCAGTAAAAGCTCCATGCATGATGGTGAGAATTATGAGGTGCTACGACTAAATTGTATTAAAAACCGTGATTTAATCAACTTTTAGGATAAGATTCATTGACTTACCAAAACCCATCATCAGATATTTGAACGGTATACAGTAAAGGCCCACAGATGCCACAATGAGTAACAATATTGTTAGATAACTTAAAAATGGTACTTTAAATGTTGCCAAACTGAAACGAATAACATATTTTTGTAAATATACAATTCCTCTTTGAGATGTAGAGCGGATCAAAAGGAAAAGATACACGTCTTTCAAAGTTTTTGACCTCACATATACTCGTAGCACGGGGCAATCATATAATCAATTTCGTGTAATGTGATTGGATATCATACGGATATCCGTGTGGTGTCGGAGAAAGTCTATCACCACCCCACTGCATCCGAAGAGTAATAAGAGGAAATACGCAGACACTATCGAAGAAGAAGCGAGAGAAGGAAAACTCGAAGTAACACCCTGTGCCAAGTTTCTGTGTGGAAACAGTAGGCCAAAGCCTCGCAACATTGGGAGAGGACTATGTCCAGGCGTAGATTGCGATGGGCTAATTGATTGATTGTGATTTTTATATCATATCAAAAAAAGCAAACGAGTCAAAAATTAGTCCTCCTCCTTCCTCTTTTCCCTTCCCTTTCTCCCTTGCTGGTAGTATTATGATGGCCAATAACACATAGTAACCGTTTCTTTTTCATCCTAGTGCTAGTCGCAATTGCATCCAAAGCTTTCACCTCAGAGTCTGTAGGGATTTTACCAGTCTAAGTTTACTGGTATGGCTGAACCTCGATATTTTCCACTAAGCGGCTGCGATGACCTCCACAACAAATTGGTGATATCGAAGCATTACTGTTAGAGCAATTATTAGACTTTTTAGTATTCCAACTAACTCCAAACTGCGCTGTTTCATAATTGATAACACACTTGTACTTCTCCACTGCATACATCCATACAGTGGAGAAGTATAAATGTGTTATCAATTATGTATAACAGTGAGTTCCACCAAGTGCCATCAATCAACAGTATGAATAATCCGCAGTTCCAACTTACGACAGTCCTTACGATACCCTTCGGGTGCAATGGAGCGGTGCTACTTGTGTTCTATTTCTGTCACCAGACTGACGAATTAGCTTACCACTAAGCAAAAATACAGATAAGACACAGCATGTTTTAGCCCAGGTAAGTACATAATCCCGACGGCGGTCATCTCGAAGAGAAGGCCCCGGGTCTACCGAGGTGCGAGGGATATGTTGGTTACTACCTCACCCCCGGCAACTGAAGACCAAAAGATAGCGTGCGTTTTAGTCGGTTCGAGTCCGACATAACCTACCCAACCGGCTTCGGTGGGGGGGAGGGTATCCGTGGGGATTTTTCGCACGATAAAAAAAGGTAGGTACTTACTTTAGAAGTCTTTCAGCTACTGAAACCAAATATTCGATACCATTTGTTATAGCCAGAGTCATTTCTGGCAAACCTTTAACTTTGTTCGCAATCGAATCACCATTCTGTATATCTTCGGTATTTTCCATTTCTATGGTATCTTCTGTTGTATGCGATCTTGAAAACTCCCAACCTATAAGTCGGTACAGATAAAATAAATAAATAGTAGTAGTAAATATTCCACGACATTCTAAGCTACACAGAGCTGTGTAGGCCTAAAGTAAGCTTAACTTATCAAGCTGGTTTAGACTATTATACATAGAAATAACAGCTCTATTGCTGCGTAGCAAAGCTCTACGCTACGCTACAGAGATTGTTTAAGACGATGGAATGCCAAAGATTATTAAATTATTTTTTTAATAGGCATTTTTTAGACACTTACGTTGATCTTGATCATACATATTAATTACAGGAAATAATGCTGCAATCAGTAACGGCCCCATCCATGGCTCAAAGAAATACCAAAACGCTAGCCATATGGCGAGGGCTGTAGCAGCGACCTCTCGATCTTCCCACTCGAATAACCGCCTGCAATTGAAGAGAAAATATTATTCGAGGTGGCAATACAAACGATAAATAAACCCAGTGCCATATTCCGAAGGTAGGCTGACCCACTTCATACAATAGATCCTGAAACGTACTGTGATAACTTTGTTAAGGACTGACTGCTCTTGACATCATACTTAGTTATAACTGATAAGGGAGTTCGTTGACACGGATCTGTTAAACCCATATCTATTAAAGTCTTCAATTCATCATCTATTTTGTCTTTATTTTTGCGCAAGCGACTACTTTGACTACCACTTCATATCATCAGGTAAACTGACGACTTATTTGGCGTAGCGGTGTGGAGTACTCAAATGCTACGCCGGAGCTCGAGGTTGGAGGTCCTAGCACTCATGGTAGACGGAGGTTATTCTGCTAGTTACAATAATTAAACTTACTTAAAACCTTCATTGATCCTGTAGAGGAAGTCAAATGTGTCTCTAATAAATTTCACATTCTTATACACTAGGGGGATGTCAAACTTCGGCTGTTTCGCTATGTACTTGACCTGCTTAGGTCGAAACAATTTTAATGAAGCTGTCAGCTGAAAGATAACACATTTTTGTTTTATCATTATAAATAATAATGTTACGACGCATTATTTCTCAAGATCTATTTTTACTATGGATTAAGATTAAGGTTAGAATTGATACGTATTGCGTTCATTCTTTTATCACTTTGTTTTTTAAGTATATGACGTGCTGAAATCACTCTATAGGTAGGATCCGGATTATATATATACAGGGTGTAAGGGGAACGCTCCCAAAGCCGATGACCCCTGGTAGTACTCATGGTACGCAACATATTGGCACAAAAAAAATTAAGGCAACGCAATTTTTATTTTATTTTATTAATTTAATTTGCGTTATTCACTCTCGATCGTGTTAGTATGAAAACATGACCTCGCAAGATGGCGCTACTTGCTGTCGTACTAGTAGTAGTAGCATCGATATTTTTAATGCAAGGTCATTTTAAAGCTTGGTCTATATAATATGTTTTAGGAAGATTTTTATAACACTTTGGTGGCAGACAAACACTCGGCCCATCCGATGAAAGTGGTTACCATGCATGGTCTATGGACGTTTGCAACACCAGGGGCATCACACTCGAAGGCACGCTGTATTAGCGGTGGTAAGACCCATCATGGGGGACTGGCTAGAGAGGCCACACGGTAGCCTCTCGTACCGGCTGACTCAGGTAATCACCGGGCACGGGTGCTTCGGGGATTACCTGCGTCGGATTCAGAAGGAGCCAACGTCCGAGTGCCATCACTGTGATGCGAGCGAGGACTCGGGGCTGCACACGTTGACCGAGTGCCCGGCGTGGGAGACGCCAAGGCGGGTCCTAGTGACAGCCGTGAGCAAGGTGGCGAGCGAGACAACTCCCACCGAGTTGTCTCGCTCGCCACCTTGCTCACGGCGATGGTACGATGCGCGAGTGCTTGGGCAGCCGCCGCCTCCTTCTGCGAGCAAGTAATGTTCGAAAAGGAGGAGGCGGAGCGGGTCCGGAGAAGACTCCGGGCCCGCACTGCCCGCGATGAGCGGAGGCGACTCGGACGTCGGAGGCCGCAGAATGACCTCCGTCCCCCATGAGCGCGGGCCTGGGGGTGACGGGTGGAGCCGCCTGTTACCCTAGCAGAAGCAGGCCACGGCGATGACACATAATGCCACACCATACCCAGGGGCTAGATGTTCCCACATTTAGGGAAGAGGGTCATCTCAACAGAGATGTCCCTGGGTCTGCCGGGGTGCGAGAGATATGTCTTGTATAATCTCACCTCCGGCAATCGAGGATCCATGGACGGCGTGCGTTTTGGTCGGTTCGAGTCCGACATAATCACCTCCATCGGTTTTGGTGGAGGTGGTATCCGTGGGGATTTTGCGCACGATTAGAAAAAAAAAAAAAAGGGGCATCACACTCGAGCTGCCGACGCTGTCTCTACAGAGAGGGCGAGTGGTGAAGGTTAAGAGTCGAGTTTCTGTGTTGACAGTGTAGAAGATAAAGTAGGGTTTTATACCATAATTACCGGTATCAACCTATGCTCTTTGATCGGCAGACCGAGGGCTTACTGGAGAGCTTCACTGACAACACTAAACCTCTACACTCACCACCCACTTTCTTCGCACGCAAACACATACATAAACACATATATACATACATATGCTTACGCCCGTAATTCGGGAGGGGTAGGCAGAGGTGTATTAATCACCCACATTTCGCCAACTATGATTTTACACAACTCTCAAACAACACTCAAACTCAACACAAGTTTATTATTGACAGCAGTGGTATTATGCTGGGCGAAGGTATTTCCTCAGTCGGACTGCTCAATTAGGACGAGAGGTACCGTCATGTCCTACCTTCGTGTATAAGTAATAATTAACTTTAGTTTAACCCAACCACTTACTGGATTCCAAAACAAGGACATTTCCAATCTGATTCTGGGACAATTTCCTTTAGCACTTCTCCGTTTGCTGCTGTCTTTAAGTGCATACCATCGTGCCTCACCGTCCAATATCCTGAGTAACGGTATCGACACTCTGCCTAGGAAGTTATTGAGTAAGGAATTTATTGAACTATCGAACAATTTCACTTCGAGGGTTGATGAGACATCATATATATTGCTGAAAATGATATTTTTAAAAGGCATTAAAAGTCTAATTTTACATAATGTACAGGATCCTCCAATGGGGTTAAGGCTTAATAACAATAAGCGGACATCAGATGCAATTGGGAAATAGCTACGAGAAAGATGTTGGTTAAGTATAATTTGTCTATTAAAGATGCCCTATACGCATAAAGTAGGTTATCCCATTCGGGTAGATACTTATACTTTACAGACCAGCCAAAATAGGAGTACCTTAACACATATAGAGTTTACAATATTAAACTTGACCAAACTAAAATAGGAGTAAGTATTTTTGAACAAATTATTAGAAAATTCTGTCTATTGGTAGGTATATAACAACTCACAATATATAACTTTTGTCCCAAACGGGCTCTGCGCTGGATGGCATCCGAGGAGTTTGTATGCTTTCATTGTCCAAGTCTAAGGTACAGTATGCTAAAGGCTTCCCGCTTAATCCTTTGGCTCCACAAACTTTTACATGCAATTGGCCCACGATTTTTGGATCCGTGCTCACATTATAAAAAGCCTATAAATAAGTTCAAATTTTTCAAAGAATTCTAAAGTTCGATACAGAATGGAGAACTGTAAATAAATTATCTACCTATGTAGGTAATGTAGCTATTTACAGTTTAGTTATAGTGGAAATACGTACAAATTTAGATCGTAAATCTTCAACTCTAGGTTCTGGACTTGGAGTAACGTCATCATTCCTTAGAGCACATATCGTTACAGCAAGATGTATGGAGCCATATCCTTCATCCAACTGCTGCCAAATATCGTGGGTGCGCTCTTTCTCATAGGTTGATAGGTCTAGAACACAACTTTAAAATAACAGTATTACTTAAGCGTTATATATTGGGAGCAGTAGCGCACATTACGAGAGGGCTATGATCAGCAGTGAACTACAACCAGCTATTTGATTGATTGAGATAAGTGCATTGTTACAAATTGTTATGGGTAGGCGAAAATGATGGCTGGAGCCGGTTAGATGCACTGTGACACGGTAATACTATATATACAGTAATGTAACTTCATATACTTAAATGAATGAAGCGCGAGCTATGACCACGACCGGAAAACTAGCGCGCACGAAAACTGCTTAAGTTGAAATTACCAGATTTAAAATATATCCTCTGTTGATTCCAATCATTCTAATCAATTGTATCCGTATTGCATACCGAATCTGTACAAAACATGGACTTTGTTCGTACCCGTGTTATCTGTACGATAAAAATAATGAAGGTCAGCCCTTAACTCCGGTCATTGAACAAATTGTGATTGTTGACAAATAGCTAATTGATTTCAACCGATGGTGACGTAAAACCTATGAACAGATAGTGTATTACGTTATTGATTTATTATTTTACAATGTGACAAATCGGTGTTATGGTTATGCAATTCAAACTGCAAGATGTATTTCTGTACTTAAGGAGTACAAATTTGAAATCAGTCAGCTAGATTATCAGTGAGTCACCAATGAATCAGCACTATATATGCTATAGCATTTAAAAAAACAAATGCCTGTACTAATACCTAAATGAACGCATGAAACGTACAATCGAAACACCCCAAACAACCGAAACCTTCGGGCGTTCCGATTTTTTTGTAATCTGTATGGCATGACAATGGTTGACAATTAGTGCAATTGGAGTTCAGTTGCATTTATCGGAACATACCTACTTAAACTACTATTGACTTTTAAACATACCTGCCCATGAAATTCTTTTGCTTTCCTTTATCCCATAATGATATTTGTAGTAATTGGTCATCACTGCTGTTTAATTTGAAACGTTCTTTCCATTGCGTGTGTCGTAAGGTTGGCGCTGATTTCGATTTAAATGTATGAGAACCCAATCTGCAAAGAAATTTATTGTAGAACAAAATATTTTCTTTCCTTACCAAATATAACAATTTTAAATGTCCATATAGCTCCTAAACGTTTAGGTCATTCAATCCAATGGAGACCTTTCTATCATTGCACCGCTCGCCAACGACAGTGAATATATCTGCACACATTACGACCAAAACGCTTTATGCTTAAGTTGTGAAATGATCTCCCTGCTGTGGTTTTTCCAAGCGACTTCAATGTGGGGTTCTTCCAAAAGGGTATTAGAAGGTTTCTACAGTGTGACGACTCTGGTGTTGCAAACGTCCATAGGTCACGCAGTCCCACTCTCCCCAATTGGACTGTCAGTGGGAAGATTTCTCTTACTATCTCATCACATCTTCAAGTCTTCTTGCCCTTGCATTAGATGGTTTCTACAGGATCGACAGCATGAATGTGACGCCTCTGGTGTTGCAAACGTCCATAAGCCACGATGAGCCCTTTTATAGATGGGCCGTGTGCTTGTCTACCACCTAAGTGGTATATAAAAATAACAACATTTTGTCAGACAATAGACCATATAGCTCACGGCTCACTTGATGGATAGTGCTTACATGGTAACTACTATCCATTGGGCTGTGGGTCTGTCACCTAAATGGTATAAAAAATAGAACAATGTAAATGTGAATAGTGCCACTATGTAAATTTACAATGTGCCCTGTATATCACGATAACTTAAAGACATGGTTGTCATCCTAGCAAGACTTTTGGACTCAAGAAAAACCTCTTCAACAACCCGATACACACACTGATTGACAAAGCTAAGACAATAATAAAATAATATTTGCAATGATGCACTTACTGAAATTTGCAATAAATAGCATGGAGGAGTCCATCGTCTGGTACATCAGGGAGACCCTTAGCTTCCACCAGCACAATATTTATGAGAGTATTTCTTTTCGATTTAGTCTTTGATGATCTAGTTGAGTCTTTTCTTTTCAGCTGCATTAAAAAAACAATAACTGTTTTATACATTAAAGCGTTTGATAAAAGCAATCTATCTAACTGATACGTTACAAGATAACCACGTAAACTTATGTACTTAAGTTTCTATTTTTAAAGTTGCGGCATGCTATGATGACCGTTTTGACACGACTGGTTTTGCTCATTTTTTCTTTTTTGATGTGTGAAGTTTATTTTCTTTTGTGCCAGTCTCGTCATATCTATGTTTCTTTAGTTATTCGTCTAACAGATCGTTGTCCAATATTAAGCTCGCCAGAAAAGGGAACAATCAAAGGGTTCATCAGAGTGTGTCGCAACTATAATAAATTTTATTTTCAATGAACTTCGTTATACTTCTTAACTAGTAACACATGCACACAGAATTAGAAACTCGTTGGATCCCACCAAATCTGGACCCCGATTCTACTAATTGTTACATAACATAACATAAACTCACGCCTAAGGGGTAGGCAGAGGTGCTAGCACCCACATTTCGCCAGTTTATGTTTAGGTCCCAATGTGGTGATGAGCTTATTGCCATTAACCGGGCACTTATAAACCTGCGATAAATACAAACATAACTTCGAAAAGCATCGAAAAGTCAATGGTGTGGGCCATGGCAAAACCTGGCATTGAACTCGAGACCTCGCCTCAGCAGTCCATTACCCATTTTGTTAATCATTGTCAAACCACTGAAATCACATAAATTGCCACTAAATTTTCAGCTTTATCTATATAGGTTTATAATTAAATGTAAAAAAGTTCATTGCATCGTTCCATTCACTGTACATGGACTTATTTAATTTTAAAAGCATGGTAATGAAGTCTTAAATTCAATGGCATCTCAGTGGTTTGACAATGGCTAATAAAGAGTAGAGGTGGGGCCTAATAAGTACGTATTTTAAGTAGGAACTCATTTAATAAAACTGATCTAAAGCTAATTGTTTATCTACCCCTATTGCATTGCTATACAGTGAGTCATTACTATGTGACAGATTGTGAGGCATAAGTGATAACGGCTACTGCTTGCTGATAGACTTAAAAATAGGTACACGGCATGGAACAGCTGTAGGGGATTTTCCAAAAGCCAACATAGCTATTTTAAGTCAAATAAATAATCTGATAAGGCACCTATGCTTACAGGCACAGGGATTATTGATAAAAGAAAGAGGAAGTCTCGCAAACAGTGTGTAGGAGGTAGGGTTTGATCATTTTCATTGATAGGTTATTAAATCGACCTAAAAATTATTGTCAACCATTGTGAAACCACAGAGATTACAAAAAAATGCCATGGAATTTTAGACTTAACTGAGTCTCACAAAGTCTTAAGTTAAATGTCATTCCCAGTTATATATATCATTCTCTAAACTTATGTAAAACCGAAAATTCATGCAGTTTTTGGAACCTCAGTGGTTTGACAAAGGTTAACAAATAGTAAAATCGGGATCCCGTTCAGCAGTAGGTAGTTTCACAGACCGTCCGAGGGTCTGTTAAATTAGATAGATGCAGATTAATAGAACAGTGCAGAATCTAATAGAAATAGAAACACTGGATTGAACTTACTGTAACCAATATGAACTACATTCAATCAAGATCAACATGTTTTCAAAGGTTTACCTTTTCACAACTCGCTGTAGCAACTGGTGATTCAGCAGGTGGAACAACGTTGTTGTTTTTATTTTTTACAGTCGGTATTGAGTCTAGTACAGGATTACTTCTTCTTATAATATCATTTACAATATTAACAATACAACTAGGTCGCCAGCTACGGACAAACAAAATTATGAAGCAGGTCACGACATCACTTTTAATTTAAGTATTTATAATAGGAGTTCTATGAAGTTATAGACAAATAATAAATCAATGAAGATCTCTCGCGTACGTATAGGTACCTACTTAAATTTATTTATTAGGTAAGTACATTAACAAGCTTACGAAAATATTGCATTATTCCGAAGTGCAACAGTGTTACTCGTATTGCCAGAATTTTGAGTATTTTCATTTTCAGTATTACTTTCTGAATTCACTTCCATTTTTGAAAAGATTTAAATATATTGTAGCACAGAATTTACACCACAATTAAGTACAGCTGTGAGATATTGTCACTTGTGTACAGCTCTTGTAATATTGTACATTTGTCTGATAACATAACAATCGTATTTATAATTACGAGATAAACGTTCATAAATATGTATAGTATCTAATGTTATCATTCAATTCTGATAATTGTTTCGTAATTTTTATTACTGTTATATATGATATCCATGCATAAAATTAAAATCATTATCTTTGTTTAAAGGCACAATTTTTAATAAAAATATCAACGTTCGTATTGTGCGCCAAAGAGATAATGTAAGCAGTAGAACTTTGAATGAAATGATTCAAGTGTTTTCGGGGGACTACCAGAAATTACCTGTTTTTCAAAGGGGAACCACCAGGCTTTTAAAGGCAAAGAGCCCGCTCACCTAAATCATAGACCGGAAGTGATAATTGTTAGGTAGAGTGCATACTGAAATGAAAGAGTGCTTCATTTGTTTAGTACAAATATGGTACAAATAATCGTTCTATAAATGGTAATATAACTAAATGTATTAAATTTACACTGCCAAATGTTACACAGGTGGAAACTAAAGGACAACTCAATAGACAAGAAGTGTTGAACCTTGTGCAATCGACAGTGAACCTAGATTTAAAGATTGATGCCAAAGTGCAGTGGGGATCACATATTGAAAAACTTGCTATTAATTATTTCGGTTTCCTATGCTGTGTAAGAATGATTAGGACTATAACAGATGTGGATACGGCTGGAATAGCTTATTTCAGCTATTTTCATAGTAGCTACGGAATTCTCCCTTGGGGTAATTTAGCGGATTTGAACGCACTATTTAATTCTTCAAAAACGGGCTGTGCGAGCTATTTATAATTTGGGCCAAAGTTAAATTTTAAGGAAATAAATATTCTTACCATAGTCTCACAATATATATGGTAAAGGTTGGCTAATTGGTGATATACCTATGGCAATATGGTGACAATTTTGGTTTTTCCTCTGCTTATATTGTCCAGCGCGATTGTTACGTTTTTTGAATGTACCCAACAACGCAAGCTACTGCCCCTCCCCTCCATTCAGCCGCGCGCTAATCTCGAAGGTGGACTCCGGTCGCTCGCTACGCGCGAAATTAAGTGCAAAAATGGAGAATAATCGGTACGTAAATATCACCATATTATTAACAACGTTATTAGTTTATAATTACTTTGTTTTTAGCACGATTTTAGTGAGTTTTGCAGGAATAGTGAAGCAATAAATATTACATAATAATATTTAAATAAAAAATAGTTATCATTCAAATTGTTAATCTTATGACCTTACGAATTGGTTGATTTTTCTTACAGAAACAAGTTGTTGGTGAAACGAAAGCGCCATATGAAGGGCTACAAACGACATAAATGGCTTTCGAAAAACGGGTATAGCGCCATTTGATCGAAATGCAACGAGTATGTCTGATGACAGTATTGCCCCTTCAACGATACAGCCACAAGGTCTACAGTCACCAATTGCTGAATCTACTGCCATCGATACTGAAGGCAACTTTGAAATTGAGTCACCTTCAATATCTTCTTTACTTACCCTTACGGAGGTAGGACACGACGGTATCTCCCGTCCGAAATGAGCTGTCCAACTGGGGAAGTACCTCCGCCCTACAGAAGACCGCGGTCATAATAACCATCGTGTTGTGTTTCCGCCGGTAAGTAGGGTAGCCAGAGCTCACTATACTCCTCCTTCCCCTCCCCTTCCTAGCCTCCCCACCCCTTCCCAGCTCTCCCCCTTTCGCTTCAGGGTGGGCACCGCGTGTGTGACACCCTTAGTGTTGCACACGTTCATAGGCCACGGTGGCCGCTTTCCATCAGGTGGGCCGTGTGCTTGTCTGCCACCTACGTAGTATAAAAAAAAACCCTTCCTAATGTTTCGCAGTCTTCTATCTTCTAATAGTACGCGACGACCTAAGAGGAATCCGCAGGCCCGATACTTATCACCTCAATGTACAAAAAACCTTGGCAACGAAGAAGAAACTGTCATTGTCGAACCGAATGAAACGTCGAACTCTGTAGCCAGTGTGGAGACAGTTACCTCGGCTTCAGTTCCCCCTGACTGACTCTCCTATTTCAGGTCCTTCAAATGAGACAAGCCTGAAGCGTAAATTACCAAGAGTTAAGAGAGAAAAAATAAAGGTACAATGTGTGATTACTGTGGCGTCCACTACTCCCAGGATGTGGCGCTGAGAAACGGAGCTGTATGGGTAGAGTGCATGAGCTGTGGCAAATGGTACCATCAGGAATGTACTGGCATTGAGTCACCACAGTTTCTGTGTGATAACTGTGACAGGCGGGAATTTTCGGGCTCCGACGAAAGTGGTTGGCCATCGGAATAGATTTGTCACTATATTGCTATATATGGTATCACCATATTGCCCCCGTATCTCCATATTGACAACGTCAAGAGGTGTTTTTAAATTCAATTTTTTTATTAATGTATAAGACTGGTAGTCCATTTGCTCACTATCTTATAATATATTGTTGATATTGACGTTTTCCAAGGGCCGTTTAGTGGTATATACAGAATAAATGTTCTTTTTAATTTTATGAACTATGGTTGCTAATATCCACTGAAAACATTGAAATGTACATGTATACTGGGTTTGTGAATTCAAAATTATATTCCCCCATCTAGTGAGGAATAGCGGCGGTATTGGTTTTATTCAGTTACCGCTAGAGACGCTGCATTACGGCGTCCATTCGTCCGCGTCATAGTGGCGCTAGTGTAGCGTCAGTTTCGTTCCGTTTGTAGTTTGTAGACACTGTTAAATGAAGAGGTTATGGAGTGAAATTTAATTTGTATTGTGAGATAGAACTGAATTTGTGACATAATGGAGACAAGAAAAGATACTTTGTCTGCATTGAAACTTTGCCGTTTTTGTTTATCTCAAGATGAAACGCTTACAAGTTTATATGACAGAAGTCGAGCGCCAAAAAATTCGGTTCCTCTATCACTAAAAATATTATCTTGCGTCTCGATTGAGGTAATTATAATGTCTCTTTATTTTCTATTATTCCGTCATATTCTTGTTTTACATATAGAGTACGTACAAACTATAAAATAAAATAGGGTTTGTGTACGTATAGCATAATGGCGCCGAATATACACTGAACAATAAATGTTTGTTTACTGTTGTGAACCAGTATCTAATATAATTTGGGATATGTTTTAGAGTACTAATAAATAACATATTGGTCTAATATTATTTTGGACCTCACATTTATTTATATAAGACTTTCTAAAACCCCCTTTTCGCGAATAATTTTCTTGGAAGCTCCACCTACTGGCCATTTGTATAACTACACTACGCAAAATTTATCATGAAAATTAAATATTATTGTATTTTTTTATTCTCAGGTATTCCCTTCAGATCGAATGCCATCATATATCTGCAATCGCTGCAAATTTTTCCTAGACGTCAGTTACGAATTCAAGCAGATGTGCAGACAAGCAGATGAAAATGTATTGCAATACATTCAAACTGGGTCTGATTTGAATTCTGTGACTTGGCCATCTTCTCTTCAAAAAGTAAGTCAACAACGTCAATAATATTTTACCATAATAGCTACATATGTTGTGCAAGTAATATTAGTAGCTTCATTGCTTTTGTTTGTCGTTACTGTACAGTATGTCCCCATTGTTTAAAATATTACTTCATCTTGATGATTCCTTAAAAATTGCTTAAATTTAGCCAATATTACAGGTTCACAAAATTATCCTATGTTGTCAGGAGTTCACTTGTTATGATGAATGATAATAATAATCATAACTACCAAATGAATACATTTCATGATGTACTCAGTAGATCTTTTGTTCCATGAATTACATATTCCCTGCCGGGATGTTGTCAAGATATTCAACGAAATTTGCAATTCAATTGGACACTGAATAATATCTACTCTCTTGTCCTCTATTGGAAAATTCCAACCAATCGTGTCACCGTTTTGTGTCTCGTCATTCGGTATAATATATTAGTTCAACGCTACATTTCCTTCGAACAAGACTACAGTGACTCTTGATTCTATATTTGGTGATGAGTACTTTGTTAAAACTAGCTATTTCTTTTTCTATATTATAATCATTATGAATAATTGAACTATAATCATTATGAATAATGAACAAACTTATTTCAGTTATTTCGTGTTGCAACAAAAGCAGCTCCTGAGCTAGCTGTGATGAAGACTGTTGTAGAGGGAGGGGCTACTGTCCAAGTGACCGCCAACGGCTCCGATAGTGAGGAAGAAGATGATGAAAATGTATACAACGTCAAGGTAAGAGGATATTCAAAAACACCATTTATGAGCACAATTTTTATATTGAAATCTAGTCTATATACACGGTGATTTTATAGTGGTTTTGGAAAAAGAATATTTTGTATCACACACAGTTTCGGTAGCAAAATCGACTGGAAGTTTTAATTTTGAAAAGAAAAAAAAATTACTTTATGTATGGCAATAATGTGCAGGAGAACAGAAAAATGTATGGGACGTGTAAAAAAAAAAAATTTTTTTTCGCCAAATTAGGACTTCCTTACGATTTTACTATCGAAATTGTGGCCAAAATCTTTTTTTCCAAAACCACTATAAAATCAACCGGTACATAAACTACCATGTAGTAAATGCCTTGGATGTGCATTCCATATAGACAAACATATACATACCATACTCAATTCAAATAGATTATTTATGTATTTTACATAGTACATTAAGTACATATAATTTATCTGGTTTCGTTGGGATGCATTATACATCTTTAATAAATGATATTATTTATTTATTTAGTTATTAAATGACCACTTTACAATAATATAATGAATGGCATTAAAAACACATAATTAATCTGATTCGTCTCTATGAAATGCATGCCGCTGGCATCTACTAGTTGATAGCTCATGTATGAAGGTGCTTGAGAAGCAGGGTTATGTTTTATGCACTTTTATGCCACTCTTGGAGAGCTGGCCGACAAACACTGTGACCAGAGAATTTTATATATTAGGTTTAAAATTTTAAATTTTTAGACTTGCTACATTATTTATTCTATTGCTGATTTTCAATTTTAACAGATTGGCGATGGATCAGACGATGGGCCTAAAAATGCTCGTGTCAAAGTGGTAACAAGCAACAAACCAAGCAAGGCGAAACCTAAAGATAAAGGTAATAAAACCATTATTCCAATAATTTACAAATGTGATTTTTGTGTTCTAGAATGTAAGGATTATTTTTTATTTTCTTGAATTTGCGTGTGTTCATAGCTTATAATATTTTTTTTACACTTTTTGTTTTGAGCATGGTTTCGCTATACTACCCATATTTCACTATTCATTTAAATAAATACATTTTGTTGTGTTTTATTTTACAGGACGAGTTTTAACTAATTTAAACCATTACCAATATTATTTTAAGGTATTAATAGAGATTTTTTCAGAAGATATTTCAGGTATTTTTGCTTAACAGGGTGACAAATTATTTTAATACATACCTAATCTTGAAGATTTTTCCATTAATTGTTTTAATTATTGTAAGTGCAAATCTGATATGAATTACAGCAGATTGAAGAGAATACGAATTGTATCTAACACACAATAGTTAATTAAGATTCACCCTGTACAGTCGCCACTTTTAAAAAGTAGTAATTTTAAATAGAGTATTCACTGTTGAATTAACTACCACATTATATATTTATGTAATAAAAATGAAAAGTGAAATAAACTATGGATGTACCTATTGCTGATGTGTATTGCCCGACAGTTGCTCCTTATTGTATTTGGCATTGGTTGTATTGTGTAGTAGCTAGCAGGGATGATTGAGTAACATTTAATATTTAATTGAGAATTATTGTATTTCCAGAAGCATGTCTTTTACTTAGCATATAAACTTTCTATACTTCGATAAATACTCTTAATGTGATTTATTTATCGAAACATCTTCTTCAATTCGTCTATTAAGTATCAGAATTTAATATTACTTAACATTCACCCTTAAAGCTAAAAAGGAATTTATTTCAATAAAATTCAGTAAGTTCAAATATAGAATACCTATCTAAACTCGTAATTGGTTGCGATGAGTAGTTGGAGTGCCTTGTGGTACAGATTCAGACGCAGAGAGTGACTACACGTCCCAAACACCAGGAGAGACACTTTCTGAACAGCAAGACCATGAACCAAATGCCACGGACACTCTTGTCACAGATTTGCAGGATGGACGTTGGGCTTGTGACGAGTGTGACTGTACCTACCCGTTGCAACAATTGTTAAATTTACACAAACTTAACAAGCATAGACAAAGGAATGTTCAGTGCAATCAGTGCAAAGCGTAAGTCATTATTCCATCCTTCATTATTATTATTTTGAATTAATCTCACAAATTTTAGATTAGAACTACCTATTCTGTTTTCATTAATAATTGGAGGCTATTTGTCAAAAACTGTATTCTCATAACCATATTTTTATTGAAATCATGGCCATTTTCGACATTTGACAAATTGAGATTGAGTTGAGACTGAATTTTGAACAGATATAAATTACATAAATTGACCTTCTGGTTCACTCTAGTTTCAATATATTTCTTAGCCGTTTATTTCCAAGGTTACAAGGTATTCATGGATTTGAGAAGTGGATTAGAGTGGAATAGAGCAAGTTTTATACCTACTGTTTAATAATATTTTAGTTACTGAGCAACCAATTCACTACAGAATGCAAAATTTACAATATACATAATGATTAGTAAGGAAAAAAATGTTGATAACTGTCATCAGTCAGTTAAATGCTCCCTATGCGGAATTTTATAAGTGTTTAAATAAAAAAGGATTTTCCAAATATTTTATTTTTAGAACTGAAAACTGTGTTTCTTTTTCAGTAAATTCTTTAATCAATATGATTTGGGGACGCATCAGTTGCGGCATTCCTCCCATGAATTAATATTTCAATGCGTCGCTTGTGGCAAAAAGTTTAAACGCCTCATTTTACTTAAGAGACATGAAAAGGTAAAGACAACCTATTAATACAATATTTACCAAAAAGGGCTATTCTATAAACTTAATGTATTATGATTGTTCATATTTGTGGATAGTAAAAGGTATAGACTATTATTGAAAGTATATACCGAAGGTTTCTTCAGCATTCATTCGTTTTGCAGATAGTACATGCAGATTTGCCACAATTAGCATGCCCTTCATGCCCAGCTACATTTTTGTCACAAGAAGAGCTAGATGCACATAGCGAAAAACATGCTGTTGTCAAAGAACGACGTTTTGCTTGCATTATATGTCATAAAAGGTTCGAATTTCGCTTCCATTATTAATTTTATTATTTTATCTATAAATTTTAGCAGAGCAAATAGGTTGAAAAAGAATATTAAATAAATGGGAGATGGCTTGTGCACGTGGTTCCCCTCTCGCCAAGTTACATCAATCTGATCGTGTCGGTAAAGCAGTTAGATTGTCAGTATAGTAGGCGGCCAATCAAATGTTGGTATACGAAATTAAGAAGCACACTATGCGTTTCAAATGAGTTGATAATTGTCATAACGACATTTTGATGCCCGTTACTAACTTCGGTTAAAAAATATGTTGTTATGTACCTACTGAGAAAAGAAAGTAAACATTTAGTCGTTATCACTCGTTGTTACCATACACGTATGAACCTAGCTGAAATGGAAATGTTGTTTTTAGCTTACAATTTTGATGAGTACAAAATGGCCGCAAACGCGATTTACGTCTCATTTGAAATGCATAGTAGAAGTCGTGACAAATATAGGAAAAAAAAACATTTTGAATCATTAACTCCATTATTTGGTTAAACTCGACTGTACTGCCATGTATGGGCAGTACAGTCGAGTACAAACTAATCTACTAATGTGTAAATTCATGTCTTCACAGATTTCAAGAAAAATCAACGCTATTACGTCACAAGGCCAACGTTCACGATAAAGAGGCGACCTTCGCTTGTTTGTACTGTCCAGCGCGTGAGTCCACGCTAAACCATCCACCATAATCATCATTTTAATATTTTCACCAAATCTCCATTAAATTTTAATATGAGCTATGAACATACGTAACTACATAATTGTTAAGACCGATTCATTTCATTTGGATATTGTTTTGCATTGTTGATTAAACAATATAAATGTTACATATCGCCAAAGATATTCTACAAAACAATAATTGAATGAAAGTGACATTCAAACAGTTTGGGATATAGAAGAGTAATATTGTATATTTTTGCTTCGTAGGATATTCAACAACGTCGAAGTTAATGAGACATGTTCGAAGTCATGCAGGGGATAGGTCCTACCCATGCAAATACTGTACTAAGAGCTTTATCAAATCTCACCATTACACAAGGTATGTTGTCAAAAAAGGTATAAGTAAGTTTCCTTGACTGCCATCGAAGTGGTAGAAAAAGAAAGGTATTTTTATAAACAAAACCTTACCCTACCCTAAGACAATCCAATACGTGTGAACGCATGCGTACGCACGTTTCGTTAAAAAAATATTGAACAAATTTCGTGCAAAAAATACACGCTGTTTGCACGAAACAATATACAGCGAACGCTCGTATGACGCAACTACGCGATCATCGCGCGAGTTAGCGATGCGACCATTACGTGTTCACGCGAATATCGATTAAGTGCGCATATGTATTCAAAATTCATATGTATATTTAGCCCAACTTCTCAGCAGTCATAGTTGCTAACTAAGTATGGAGAACTACCATCCTTAGTCCTCGGTCAGTTTGATTTTGAAATTTTCTCAAAGTGCCCAATATACTAGTTAAATCAAATAAATGGCGATAATTAAAAAGTACTTTCATTTCAACGATTAATCACCGCAAATAAACACACCGATGACCATATTATACATAGTGTAGAAGTCATTTAACAATAATGAATCTTTGATCTTACAGACACCTTCGCGTAAAACACCACGAAGCCATACGCACTGCCCGAGGTCCATTCGGTGAGTCTACAGACCACTACCGTTGCGAACAATGTGAGGACACCTTCGCAACACAGGACGAGCTCATATACCACTCCGCTATACATGCGACACAGAACCTCATATGTCCGCTTTGCCAGGAGAAATTCGTCGACGTTGATGCTGTCACTGCACATATCAAATCCCACGTCAATGGTATGTGAGAAGAAATGATTGCCTGCGTGATTGGTTTTCTTTTTGGTGTGGCTTGAGCTTGTTGATAACAAATTGCCATTTGCATCCTTGCAAAAAATTGCTGCATGTGCGCATTTTTTCTATTTAAATTATATATTTTTTACATTACTGGTAACATAAGTTAATCCCTCCTATCGATGTAATATGTGGTATAGTGTTAAGTGTATTAGTTACCAACAAAGTACTCTAAAATAGCGTCGATAACATGTAGTTCAGTTACTAGAGTATTCCTCTTAGAAAGAAACTGCGACGGGGTTGAAGGGCTCTAGACAAAGTGACATTCTACTAACAAAAACGCCAGTGAAATCACTTAATAAGTATGGGATTCCCATTAATCGGTAATATGACCAATCTAATATATAAAATTTCCATGTCACAATGTTAGTTACCGTACTCCTCCGAAACGGCTTTACCGATTTTTACCAAATTGTACAGATATGCGTATTCAGCAGGTCTGAGAATCGGCTACTATCTATTTCCCATACCCCTAAATTCCATAAACCGATCGCTTTGATTTGATTCCATTAATAGAATGTCACTTTGTTTAGAACGCCAAGTCCTATTATGGTTGTTTAGTTTTTCCAATTTTTACAATATAAGTTACTCTAAACAAAATTTGTTAACTATTCCATTTCCAATACTAATAAAATGTACCTTTAAATTGACCAAGATTCATTACGCGTAGTATATAATTACATGGTATTCGATAGCTTATGACATCACTTAATTCATGTTTTCCACCAACAGGCACGGAGTTTATGTGTGACCTATGCGAACTGGTCTTCACTACGAAGGAAAAGCTGGATAATCACATTAATAACGCACACGAAGACGAACTGCGTAGTGATGTGAGTCTTGTTAGTATGTAATAATTGGTGAATACTGTTTCACAATGGTATAATTTATTGAAATGAAAACTTGAGTAAGTTGAGCACTATATGGGTGAACGAAAATCATGGAAGTCGCGTGATATATGGTTATTTATGATACAAGTGTGGTATGGTCATTACGTGTGGGGGTGTAATGTCCAAACCTCACGCGTGGCATACGTTTTTCAACACACTTACGAGTAAAATAACAAAATTTTCAACACCCTTGCTCCTAAATTGGTTGTTGATAAGTTTGTTAAAAATGGCGCGCTTCATGCTGTATTTTACTTTTTCTGCGCGCGACTTGTTAGCTATGCGCGCGCAGATTGGAGCGATTATGCAGCGCCCCAATGACTGCTTTGCATGTTCTTTTTTAAAAAAAACACACACTTACCTCGATAGCCAACCTAATCCATAGCCACCTTGATTAAATAAATGTTTCGTTTACAATGTCAATATTATTCTCCAGGGTCATGATGAATCATCAGTAGAAATGGACGCAGAAGACGATGAAGAGGATGCTGCAATTAATTGTAAGTCGCTTTATATGTTTGCGAACTTCTCCATTTTGTAATATCAGACAAATAGTACAATAATTTATAGTGAACTAGCTGACCCGCGCAACTTCGTCTGCGTCACCCGGTTTTTGCAACGTTTTTCATTACTGCTTTGTACCTGTTGTCGTAGCATGATGTTATATATATACATATAAACCTTCCTCTTTAACCATTCTATCGACCTAAACTACTAACTAACCACATCAAAATCCGTTGCGTAGTTTTAAAGATTTAAGCATACAAAGGGACAGAGAACGCGACTTTATTTTATACTATGTAGTGATGTATGTAAATGATAAAGGCTTGAAGAGTCGACATGAAGGCTTGAAGACTGACTTGAAGGTATTACACAGTGCTTACACAATTAGTTCTGTGTACTTCAAAATACTAGTAATATTTCTCCTTACAGTATTCAAATGTCATATAACACTTTATAAAACCATTACGAAACGGAGGGATCCACCTTCATCAGTCCATTCATAATAATAATATTCTAGGACAATCTACACAACACCACCTAGACCCATTATAAGCATAGCATAACTAGCTTGTATTATGGGTTCTAGAATGCGGATAAACATACTTGTTTTTTTTTTATGTAAATACATACATACAATACATAGGAAGGAACACCCAGACCAAAGCAGATATTCATATTCATGCTCAAAAATATTAGCACTGAGCAGGAATCAAACCCGTGACTTCTGCGTAGCAGTCGCGTTTACTACCGCCACGCCACGGTGGTCGTCATAATGAACTACAAATATCAAAATAACGCTCTTTTAATTTCAGTAAAAGAAGAAGATGACCACATGGTAGTTGAAATAAAGAAGACAGATGGTTTTATGGTAAGTACATAATTGATCGATATAAGAATTTATATTTTGTTAGACATGTAATAAGAAATTATATGAGTAATTTTTTTATTGCACAGCTTTCGCAAGGTGACGATACAAAAACGGATCAAGCTGTTTCTGAAGGTACGAATTATATTGTTATTATTGATACTTTTCACACTACTAACACTTACATTGATACTGGACCCCGATTCTATTGATTGTTAACCATTGTCAAAGCACTCAGATTACAAACACTGCCATTGAATTTTCGGCTTTATGAAATACGTATAAAGTTCAAATTTGAATTTTAGTCATCGACAATGGTTGACAATTAGTAGAATCAGCTGATGAAATTTGGTACACTTGGTACATTAGAACTTGGAAAAAGACATACTGATCGCGATTCGGTTGACATTCACGCGCATCACCTACTAATTTTATATGTATAGATTATGGAGTTATGCTGCTTGCTGTTCAACATGTAACTATAAACGATGGTGAAAAAATTGTTTTATAATTTACAGAAAGCGATTCAGAAATGACCTTCACGGAATTAGCGACTGTGGACACACTTGCAATAACTAGGACAGAATCAGCAAAAGCGATCATCGAAAAACCTGTAGCTGCCACCCCAGGCGGAGCTGTTATTATAAAAACGTCAACTGTCCCTGCAAAAAGTGCTGAGAAAAGTAGTAGCCAGGTAGCCTTTCTGCATTATTTGAAAGTTTTTGTGAATCTCTTAAGAATTAAATTTTAGCAAACAGTTTGTAGATGTAAGAAGTATATAATGTTCAGATACTTGTAACGCAAGAGCGTCACTCAAAGACTAGACACTTCTCATATCAGTACAATAACCTTTCAGATTCCTTATTAAATTTCAAACTACTTTTATTATGATTATAATACATGTATAAACGCAACGCAGACGGAGATAAATGCGATGTTCTGTCGCATTTCATACATTTGCACTACGCGCGACAGGCACGTGACATTCCCTCCCATGTTTCATTTAGTATAGAGCGTTTTCGGGCAGCGCGATAATTTAAATGTTATAAATCAAATATATACTTTAAGACTATTCGTCGTAGGAATATATTGCTTTGGCAGTTTATTATGTATATTACTGTAAAATTATCACTGTTCAAGAATTAAAATAAGTAGTCAACATGCCTAATGCAATTCGTAGGGCGCTATTATGGTCTGTCACTTAAAAATTGTCTTATATTACAGACTGCCCCAATTTTACGAAGAGCGGAAGAAAATAAACGTAAAGTACAACCGGTCGTGGAACATGTTCCCGAGAAAAAGAATAAATCAGAGAGTAACAACACTGGCGCTAGTGATAAGTCTTTACGCTTATTAGAAAAAGAGCTACAAGAGTTAAAAAGAGTAAGTTCATTAATATATTAGAATTTATATAATTGGTGCATTAACGTCGAATAATAAAATATATTACAATGCGTAAGCGGAACCTGCTACTAACCACATTAACAAAATTGGGCTACTTTTTTTGAATATATTAGTTTTATTTGATAGGTGCCATGATTTTAAAGCCTTTATATAGTATTATTGCATTAATTATGCTAATAGATTTGGAAATCATGGTACCTACCCAAAAAAAAATTTTGCGATAAATAAAAAAGTTGCACAACTTTGTTAAATGGTAGTAGTATCCCCAGTTTTCGTTTTCGGGAGTGTTCTCCCTGTATATTAATTATTGCTGAAATGATTGTGTTATGGTTTTTAAAATATCTTTCAAAGTTACCCACATTGAGAATATTATTTGTTTAACCTTATTGATATTGCTTTCAGACAAATACCCGTAGTGAGGTAGTGAAAACTCCAATAAAATCCATAGAAACGGTGCGAAGAGGGCGGGCTCAGATTCACACGTCCACTCCTAAGTTAAGGTGAGATATAATAATTATGGCGTTAAATTCACCTCAAAAATAACTTAAGTTGATATACAGAACACGCTCGTAAACGTAAACAAGTACATAAGAAAGTGTTGTAATTGACAGTGTAAAATAGTGTTCATTTATTAGTCAATTTAAAAAAGGCAACAAGTGGCAAATCATTGGTAGTCGTTTTGTAGAATGGAATAGAATATAATGTTCAATGTATGGGTTGTGCACGTATTTTGACGATGAGACGTCTGTCAGTCCCATTACATTGATCAATCTATTCTATTTTCCATTCTACAAAATGATTGCCAATTGTCTAGGGCCCGGGGTTGTGATCATTCATTATTGGGATATAATACATTTTGTCTGAATTTTCATCCTTATTATCTACCTTCTTTAGTTGTATACCTACTATATTATTTATTCCTTCATTAAACTCTGAGTTGCCAATGCAGAGCTCCAGCAGTAGAAGAAAAGAAAACTCAAGTATCAACCAAGTCTCCAGCTTTAGAAAAGAAACAATCTGAAAGACGTGTAGTCACCAAAGAAAATAAGGAACCCAAAGAAGTGAAAGATATCAAGGGAAGTAATGCTAATCCTAAAGATGAAAAGGAAAAAGATATTAAAGAAAAAGAAACACCTAAGGTAATTATTGGCAGTCCTCTCTTCTGAAGAAAATTAATTTTATGTAATAAGTATCAACTCTTCAGAATACTTTAACAGTATAAATGTTTATATTCGTAACATACACATATGTTGTGTTATATCCACTTAGTAGCTCATTATCGCCACAAGAATAAACAGTTGATGAAATTTCAGAACGTCATCAAAAATGGCACGCCTGACAAAAGCGCTGGTGAAGAAGGCATCCGTCGTTCAACGAGACCTTCCAAAATTAAGGATTACGCGAAAATGATCCGTGACAGGTACAGCCATAGAGTTTATATTAGTGACGTAAACAGGGAAATAATCTTACCGTATTTAAAATGTGAGTGGCAGTGACTTGTGAGCTTTAGTATTTACATTGTCGTCGATGCAATATCTTTTTCTGTCAAAGTTGATAATGGTTTATAAAAAACGTTTCTCGGTTCATATACTCTGTTACTTTTGCACACTTAGGTTTTGTGTAAAGATATGTATGTCACTCGCACACTTTCTTCCTCTAAGGATAACTTTATGGGTACAACAGTAGCACTAGCATGAACTGCTATCGAATTCGTAATGTAAAGATTCGAGAGAACGGAGCATTATGATTGGCAGTCTGCCTCTTAGGAACCTGTGTGCGTGTGTACCCCGCCAACCGCAATGCTCCGTTCTGTCGATACCTTTACATTACGAATTCGATAGTATTTCGTCCTAAGGCTACACATCTATTAACAGCACACTACCAATGTGACACCTGCTTGAATTAGACCATTAAGAAAATAAAATAAAAATAGACTACAGTAAAACCAACGTTTTCTTTAACTGACTGACGTCGCCATTAACTTTTAAGAGTGTTAAATCGTGCTAAATTGTCTTTGATTTGCATACATTTAACAATGACAACCGTAATTCCTATCCATTCCACCGAAACTTTTGTTTACTGTACTAAACCTTAAAACTTGGGATATAATTGTCTAAATAACACTTTTTGTTTATTACTAGTTTTATAAGTCTATAATCCCGAGTAGTATTATATCATTTAAATTTCAAAATAGATGGAGCAAATTTCCTTTTCTTTTTATTTTCTCCCTAACCATAGATAGGCACATAATCCCCTAAGTTTGAATTGCATAAATTGCTTTTCTCCGGTTTTTAAGTTATTACTAGTCATATTATTAATATTTTATTTCATTTTAGATCTCAAGACTCAGATGAAGAAGAAGATTCAGATGAAATTTACGAAGAATACAAAGAGGTTGAAAAATCTGTAGAGGTAAGGCGCACTCAACACAGGTTTAATAACAGTGGGACTTGCCTGCTGTTCAACTTATCTGTACATATTACAAATAGGTATAACAAAGTACACCTCAATTTTCCAGAAACCAAAGCCTCGTAGAGCCAGTATTAAGACGTCGTCCAAGCCAACTACAGCTGCTGCGGCTGTCACTCCGGCACCGCGTAAACGTGGTCGGCCGCGTAAAGATACATTACCTACGTAAGTGATTAAAGTTCTTTTATACCGATAATGATGAACATGGCCTAATATTATTGGTAAAGAGTCAAAATAAGCCAAATCATTTTCGGTCACATCACTGAATCCATCATCCATCGTCGAGAAGCGAAGCGAAGCGTAAGTGTCGGGTAAGATTGTCGTGCGCTTGTAAATTTCTATATTGCACAACTCTTGTCTAAACATATTATCATTACATCTGTTAAAACCAAAGCATGTAGCGCAATTAACGAGCGAACTGTTTCAAATCAAATTTAGATCGGAAAAAGTGAATGTTCAGATGGGACTCGAACCCGCAATCTTTCCATCACAGGGGAAAAGATCTAACCTCGGAGTCAGCAGTGAGAGTATTCCCCCTGTAAAGTAAAGATTGTGGGTTCGAGTCCTGTCGGAGCATTCGCTTTTTCCGATCTCAATTTGATTTTAAACAGTTATACTAATTACTTCAAATATATCATAACAGTTTTAATACAAACGGTTTTAACTACTCGCTATAAATCTGTAAGTTACGTATACAAATACATTAGAGAGACTATTCTACAAAAAAATCTCATAACATACCGAATGAAAATATCTTAACCTGTTTACCCCAAATATGGGACGACACCAATAAAAACGACGGTTTCTTTTTCCAGACCAGCCAAAGTTAAGAAAGATGAAAAAGCGGAAGAATCAAAATCTGAGGAAACTGAAAAAGAAAGTGATAATGAGACTAAGCCCAAAGAAAGTACGCCCCCAAGAGGCAAGACCAATGAGCCGGATCAAGCTGCTAGTGGTAGCAGTTCGGTGAGTTATAATGATAGTAACAGTCACATCACATAACACACGGTCAAGGAGATAAGTACACACCTTTGCATGTGAGGGTGTATGTGTCTGTAAAGGTTGTCTGTATATGGCTGTATATTTATTTCCTTGGCCGCTTATACAGTGTAGACTATTTTAGAGGTGGATATACCTCTATATGTGGATATACCTCTGTATGGTGGGCTCCAAAAGTTCCTGGACATGTTAAGATCTATAATCCTTTGACAGCTAAGTGTAATTTAACCAAAGTAACAAAGATAGAGTTATTAAAATAAACTGTCGATTATTTCTTTATAATAAAAAAAAGAAAACTCCTGCAAGTAGTAACCTAAACTTTATTACATTATTAAGTACACATATTATACAGTAGCTTCTAAGAATATAATTGCATCACGCTATGGTGGCCGTTTTGATACGGCTGGCTTTCCCCGTTTTCCCTTTTATAACCGACTTCCAAAAAGGCGGAGATTTTCAATTCGATTGGTATTTTACATTTGGTGTGTGAAGTTTATTTTCTTCCGTGTCAGTTCCGCCCTTTCTTCTTTTCTTAAAATGGCTTCTTCAGCAGAATAACTGCAATTTTGCCAGTCTCTAGTAAATATGGTAAACGTCTTATAAAATTAATGGTGAGACGCCAATGTCAAGTTTCAAGTTTTAAAAAAAGTCTACCAGAGCCACGTTAGCCACACCAGTAAATTTGTTTCCGTGTGTCCGCCCCCCATGAGATCAGGTAGTCGATCAGGACGTGGTTGAATTTTAGGGGGCATATTTTTCTTTAGTTATTCTTCTAACAGTTCGTAGTCCAATATTAAGCGCACCAATGCCGTGACAAAACGGCCATCGTAGCGTGCCGTTTGTTGTCTGGTTATTGCGGTGAAGATGCATTACAACATCATGTTGGCCAATAGCTAATCGAACAAACATTTATTCTGTGTTTGTAGTGTTAATAACACTAAGTTTAAGTTTCCTAAAGTTACACTTTTGGATGTGTATATGACTTTTAAACACTAACTTGCTCGCCCCGGCATCGCCCGTAGCACACCTCGAAGTGCCTGCAATTTATAAATTTTCAATTAAGATATAGAAATCTGCAGGATTTGTTGCGCCACTGCCTCGCATAGTAGCTTGATGATATAACCCATAACTTTTCTCGATAAATGAGTAGCCATTCAACACAAATATTTTTATTTAAATTCAAACCAGTAGTTCTGGAGATTAGCACTTCAAACATTATAATGTTAGTATAGATTGACATCTTAAATCTCTTTATGGTGTGGTTTCAGGATAAAGAAAGCAAATCACCCTCTGATGTGAAAACCGCCTCTGGAGTACTGATGTCACCCACTGGACAAACTTTGAAGAAAGTTAGTTTAGTTGTGTTATTACATTTATTTTCATCACACTCCCATAGTTTACTTAGTACAGGCTGTGACAAATCATCTCTTTCTAACACCACTTATGTAACAACGCATTCGCGACGTAATGTATAAAACCGTGTTTGCGAATGCCTTGCGAATATACATATTTGAAACTGTCTCCTTCTTACTTTATCGTCTGATCTGACTCACTGGTTTCGTGCAGATTAGCAAACTTGACCCCTTATATTAGATTTCAGAAAAAAAAATTATCACCTTAGCAAGTAATGGGGTATAAAAGTGTATGGGCTAATATAGAGATCTATAAACTTGTGTTTATTTCCAGGTACCTATAAAAGCGCTACCGCCTGGAGTAAAACCGCTGCCTTTACCAGCTAATGCAAGACGTAAGTGAAACAACCCTCTCATATTTTAATTATTAAAAATATTGAGGAGCTCCACTTTTTGTCAATGATAATTTAACTCGATTCAGCTGCTTATAAAGTGCTTTTTTATATTTGTCTTGGGTCCATAAGTTGACGTAATATGATTTTTTTTCTAGCGATATCTGGTGGAGAAGTTTGCGAAATGCAGATTGGTAAAAAAGTCGTGAAAGTCCAGAAAATCGTTATGACTAAAGCAGAAGTGGAAGCCATGGCGAAAAAGGGGCTTGTAGAAATGAAGGTCAGTATAACCAAGGCCGAATTTGTATAATAGTGATTTATCTGTCGCCAAATAATTAAGTTTGTCAGCAAAATAGTAGAACTACCGCCAAAATGTAACATCGACGGGGCCTGCTAAAGGCCCTATTTTGACAAAAGTGACGCGCGAGCAATGTCATGTTCTGCTTATAAATTAGTAATTTATATTTGATAGCATATTTACCGTTTTATTTCCCTTTTATATTATTTAGAATTATTAATAATTTGTATTAAAATCATTATAAATAATACAAGGTTGTAGTTTGACGTGCACAAAAAAATAATATTAAATATTCGCTTGCTAAAAGTGATATAGCGCAATAAAATTACTTCAATTACAATTAAATCAATGCATTTTTATTAATAATCTTATGAGTATCAAATTAAAGTGAATGTGTAATCGTTTGTTTCTGTATGTAGTCATTGTATTGTTTGTTTTTCAGGATGGCACAATGGTGCTCAAGCAAGGTATAAAGATACCCACCTCAGATCCGTCGTCGCTTAAAAATCTAGTCGGAGACGGTTAGTATTTATATTTTGTTTTAAATAATAGACGTTTGGCATAGCTATAAGATTTGATGATTCATGCTCTGAACATTTTTGTTATTACAAACTTTTTTTCTACAAATTTTAACAAACAATTTTGTTAAGGGGATTTCCACAAGAAAAAGGCAGTGTTTTTGGATGAAGTTACCAGTATTCATAATAATATATTGAATAGCGTATATCAATAAAATAATCATATCTTGTCTTTCAATAATCTTCTTGCAAATACCTAAGGACATAATCACCACATACACAGCGGAATTTTAACTATATGCTTCGAAAGATGACTGTAGGGCCTCTTTTACAAAATGGTATTAATGGTAGTTTAATTTCGTACTAGCTGACCCGCCAAATTTCATTTCACCTTAGATTCTATGATGTTGTGTTTATCTTAATAAGCTATTAATCTATAATACCATAACCTCTGACCTATTTGCCCACGGATAGAGACCCTATCACCCACCCGCAATGATTCTCAGGTTCAAGCAAGTCCGCAAGACATATATACATATTAGCTTTTCCAGAAACAGTTGCCATTCTTTTTGTTCTGTAGAATTTGTGGAATTCAACAAAATAAAGTCATCAAAATCAGTCTAACAGAGAGAAGTAATCTCTCCGGATAACTTAGAGCTCAAGTTTTTTCTTTTACAAAGTTGATTATTTTATTACAGAATCAGCAAGAAAAGAATCTCCTAGCAAAACTGATAAGGCGACACCCACACGATGTGATATCGACGATGATAATTAGTAAACACGCATCCCGCCGTGAGGACCACCGGCTTAGAACCATTCAGCACGTTTTAATTGTTTTTTTTTATATTTATAAGAAGTGTATGGATCAACATACACATGCCTTTACACATGTTTAATAATGCCTAATGATTTCTATTACCTTGTCGTTACGGCCATTGTGGACGCCTGTTGTATAAAAGCACTAAGCTTACAAGCTAGCTGTTAAGGACATCCTCATACAAAAATATTTTTATTTGTACGATATTTAAGTTATAACAGGTACATAATAATGTAGTAGACCAGTTCAACTGGTATGTACATTCATTTACGTTATGTAATTGGTTTTTTTAAGCAAATGTTATCAGTTAGTTGTAATCTTATGAAATATGACAAACTTGATTGAATTAAAGAGTTCAATATAATCCATTTAACTGTTAAGTGAATAAAATAGATGAACTATGTAACACATTGCCTTTCATTTGATTTCAAATCTACACACAGGGTACCCAACTGATATTGGTAGTTACGCGTTTAATTAAACGTGGAAAATCGTTTTATTGAAATTATTTAGAATAAAATATATTTTTGTTCCAACAACTGGACGAGTATCAACGAGTATGTCGGGTTAGCATATAACTATCACACATATAGAGAAAGATAAAACAACTTAGCCAAACGTTACAGTCATAACAAAGCTTATCACCGGAGATTCTGTCTGCCGGTCTACGACAGGGTCAAAGCGATGCACATTACCGCAAAAGTTCAATAAGAGGGAAGACATGCTAATCGTTTGATTTGATTTAATTTCAAGTTCCAATAAATCTAAAGTTTACAAACTCGTACAAAAACAACAATTCGTCCATTGTAGTGAATATCGCTGTCTAAAGGAACAAGTAGCAAGTATTCGCTTTTACTGAACTTTCGCAGTAACTTGCATCGCGGTGATTAGCAGTGGGTGAATCGATGTGGAATACTTTTCGCACTGACGTGAGCCGAGTTTCTATAGCGAACCGTGAAAATCTTATAAGTGCGCTCTAAACTGAAAAAGGTGTGTGGTCCACCACAAAGAACTATATTTCTTAGCTTGTTCTACTCGCTAACAGATGGCGCCGTTTTATAAATTTCTTCTAATTCATTGAACAGATGTCGCTAGTTGTGGATGTTTTACCGCCCTTTCTTCCAGGCGCCGTGTTCAAAACATTTTATTCAAACGACATCAAAAACGCGCGCCAGTCGGTTGCGGCAGACTTAAATAATTGAAGTTACGAACTTATATTTTTACATATACTACGACTACGAAATCTGAAATAAAATAGAATAGTTTAGTGACTAGCGACGTGAACACTTCGTGAGTTTTTAGTTCGGTTGCCAAATTTTAAGGACTTCGCTCCCCTAAACTAGGTAAGTGTATTTTTAATATTTGTGTTCGACGATTATTTCACACTGTAATAAACATAATATTTACAATTTTAAATGAAATGTAATCATGTTTATGTTAATACGTAAATATGTTTTTTTTTACAATTAATAATAGGGTAAGTACGTTATTTAATTTACGAAAGTAAATTAATTTGAAAAATTAAGACACAAAAATAACTTTTAAGATTGAATAATAAGTAAAATACACTAGACACGAACGAAAATAAATTAAAACTAAAATTTTATTCTTTCGTACCTACTTAAAAAAATAAACAAGATAAAAGTAGGTTTTAATTATATCTTAAATTATATATAATTAAAACTTACATTTTATCACTAGAAGTGAACACATCAGCTTGTAGCTGCTTGTTCATAAAAAAATATAAATAAATAAATAAATAATTGATTGTACACTCAACAAGAAAATTAAGATCCCACTGCCAGGCCACACTAAAAATACGGTGTCCTAGAATAGTATAAAAAAGAATATTAAAAAAATATTTTCCTAATCATTCATTAGGGTCAACATGATCAAAGTAGTTTCACAAACACTTTATGGTTTTCATAATTGATAAATAGGATAAGATAAGATAGATACGAGAACAACCATGAAGTATGGTGCTAATGTTGGATATTTGGTTTATTTACAAAACACTCGATAACTAAGTAAAATCACACCATACCGAAAAAATTACCTGATTTGACATATCAATGATATATTTATTATCGTATGATGGGCCAGCCGAGCCTACTATTTCATTAATAGATAATTTAGACGCTGAAGTCGTGTTAGAAGCGTCTTTATTAGTGGCAAATCCTATACGTAGTCCTATGTAGTCGTAGTCCCTAGGATGCCTTCTGGAAACCGCAGATGACCCTGGGTCAGTCGGGATGCGAGAGATATATTACACAGCAGTATCTGATAGGTAGTTTTACACCTCAGTATCTGAAGATCCAAGCGTGTCAGGCGGTTCGAAACCTAATCTAACTGTCCGTCCGTCAAAAAAGTCACCCTTAATTTGGTGAACTCTTCACACCTTGTAAGGAATTATCAATCAATTAGCCTATTGCAATGCCCTGCTGAACATACGTCTCGCCTAATGCGCACTATTTCTTTCCGCATACAGTCTATCTCAGCCACCCTTTTCAGATCCTCAATCCACCTCTAAAAAAAGAGGTTTTCTTATACAGCACTACATTGGAGGAATAGAGTTAATAGCTAGGTACTAGATATGATACCTAGGTACTCTTTGGAAGCGAATCTATCGATGCAAGTTTTACCAAACTTTATCATAAATAACTATTGTAATGTTCCTCATCGATGCTCAATTGATTTTTTTTAAATCGATGCTCAAAATGCAGTATATTTGTGATCATAATCAATCAATTAGCTCATCGCAGTCTACTACTGGACATAGGCCTGTCCCAATGTGCGCCTATTTACCCGACTGCGCGACGCAAAGGAGGGTTATTTCTTGATCTTCCGCTTTCTACATCCAATCTATTCCAGCCGTCCTTTTTAGGTCATCAGTCCATATTCCTTTTGCCTTCTCGCGATCTTCACTCTAGGACTCGTCTGCTCCAATGCTCATCGGACCTTGGGCAGAAGTAGCCAGCCCACGCAAGACGCGACTTACTATTTGAGAAACGCTGGATTAGACAACTTGTTTCGGCTAACTAGTTTCAGCTAATCACCAATTTTTAAACTTAGTTTTAATTGATTAAAGTACCTAATCATACCGAAACTGAACAAGAATTTTAAGTAGTTTCTATCTACATCTCTAGTACGATTACTAGGTATCCTACCTTCTACCAACGATACAAAGAAATTGTGTCCATTAGTTTTAATAGATTACTATCTGTTGCGATTAATAGTGAAGGGTCTTATCTAACGACATTGATAATTATAATGCAGGTCCGAGCTTTGAATCTCAAGTGAATCATACTTGTGTAAGGAGGGCCTTCCTATATTGCGATCCCAAAGGAATGGCACGTATTTTGTCATGCCTTCCGCGTTCTGAATTTCTACAGTGACCAGACACGGTTCATAAATATTACAAAAAGATTATAATATGTCGTTGGTAGAGTCATATGTACTTTATCCAAATAGATTGAACCGATGCGATCGGAGAAGCTGGGATTGGACTTAGGGAATTCTACTGGTTCACAATGTGTGTACAGTGGGCTCCAACAGTTTCTGAACAATTTGAATCTAAGTATAATTGTATAAAGTGATGCCTACTACAACAGCTACAAATATATTTACTTATTAATGTAATTTAGCTTAGGCTACTTGCTTGAGTTTACTTATTTTCATATAAAGAAACAAGACTTCGGTCTAGTTTATTTTATTAACGCTATCTATGGTACTTTTGGATAAATTAGACTTAGACTGTCAAAGGATTATAGATATTCTCATGGAGCTCACTGTGCAAAGTATGATTAATAATAGTGTTGTACGGCGATTAGTCAAAATCAAATATTCCAGCTAAATCTCTATGAACAATACCCGTAGGTAAATACAGCCATCGTTGACATTGAGACATGAAAATCATGAGGTAATTGACAGTAAAATATATAGTGTAAATACGCTCAGTTATCATAGTCGTGCTACGTAGGTACTGTGTCCAAAACTTGCTAAACGATTAGACATGGTCTGCAAGCACTCAAGCAGGAAGTCACTGACTGGCTGTCTATTCATATAATATACCGACGTTTTTTAGAACAACGTTCAGGTACTTAGCTGGCGTTTCGTGGATAAGCGACATTTCAAATTAATTGGTGCACCATTGTTAAATGAAGTTAAGCAAACGAATTATTGCAAACATTTATCTAATGGCTTAGCTACGAGTAAGTACGTGGACCTTGAGCGTAGCCGCTGTTGGGGGAATTTGGAGGTTCAACGCAAAGTACCTACCTATCTTATATTATGTTATGAATAATAAAATACCTGAACTTATGTACATTTTGTTGTTTTGTTATCCTAAAATTGCTTTCAAAACTTAAAGGGTATCTAAAAGATCTCGGTGCTTATAGGACTCTGCATCACTCATCACTCTATATACCTATTCCTATATAACACTATATTCCTTAACCTTTATAAGGCGAAGAAGTAATCTGTTCATGCTTATTTTGAAATAGGATATTGTCAAGTGAACCTATTCAAATCTATGTCAATAGCAAATGCTTAGAAATTTGCTCCCTATGTCGAAAGGCTCTTTATTAGCGAGACCGGGTAGTATCTGAATACCTTCTTTATTCTGAAGGCATATCTCAAAAGTAATATCAAAGAAAACCATATCTTACTACATAACATAACAAAGGTATAAATATACACCTCATTGTTCTGTGGGTAACAACATTTCAACAGAAAGTAATCAAGCAATAAAAATATCGCTAACAATTACTCTATAAAAAATCGATTCATCCATTCTTCATATTAAATTAACTAGGTACGTAATTTAGGTATTATTGTTATAACAAGGCATTAGGTATTAGATAATCGTATCAGTGACTGCGATTTAGATTGATCGTCGTCATTCGTCGTCAATCATATCAGTGATCAGAAGATTAAATTGAAATGTGAATTTAAGATTTATATCTATACTACTGACCCGCGCAACTTCGTCTGCGTCACCCCGTTTTTGCAACATTTTTCACTTCTGCTCCTCACCAGTTGGTTGTAGCATGATGTTATATACATATAAACCTTCCTCTTCAATCACTCTATCTATTAAAAAAACGCATCAATATTCGTTACGTAGTTTTAAAGATTTAAGCATACAAAGAGACATAGGGACAAAAAACGCCGCTTTGTTTTATAATATATAGTGATGCCGAAGCGGGAAGAGAGACTCTCCTAGTTTATAATGGGCATATTAGTCTCCTAGTTTATTATTATAGGTATAGCTATAGAACAGATAGTTCTCATTAGTTACCACTCTTCGATTATCTCACGAGTTTTCCTAAGAAGCTTGTCTTTCCACCTCGAAATATTTTTTGCACTGCATAACCTGCTGTGGTTTATCCAAGCGACTACAACATGGGGTTCTTCAAGAAGGACATTAGAAGGTTTCTTCGGGGTCCACAACACGAGTGTGACGGCATTGATGTTGCATACGTCGATAGGCCACGGTGACTTTCCATCAGGTGGGCAGGGTGCTTGTTTGCCACCTAAGTGGTATAAAGTAAAGTTTGATACTTATACGAGATAGTCGATATTATTCTTCAGCAAGCATGTTTCGTGAACATTTACTATAACATAAAATCAAGCAACATGAGTATTCCGAATAAATTTTGAAATAATTATTATGGTAAGTCTGTCGACCTTATATGGGTGGAACGTCGAGATTTGCGATGGAGCTGTCTGTGAGCAAAAGTCGTTCCGAGCTCAAAGGCTGAACATACGAATAGTGTTGAAGTTCCATCCTAAGTTATTGAAGATTCCAATTTAAGATTATTGAAATAGGTATGGGCGGCTTCTCGTAATATTGGCCGGTTATACGAATAATGCAATCGTGTGTCTTAAACGTGTCTCTCAGTCAGAACAATTTGCATGCCACATTGAAGCTACTCTTTTGAATACAAAAGAATCGGGCAAATTGACAAAATTAATGCAATACTTAACTGTGGGATTTTTCGATTTCAGTACCTACCACCGTATTTTAATAACAGTTTTTGACTTATCGGTAGATACCCATGCTAAAAGATAATGGTAATGAATTACATACGAAATGAATATTTTAACCATTTTTCTCTTTATTTTTGTAGAGAGCTTGGTATGTCAAAATAAGTCACCATATGACCATTGTAATACTTCTTAATAATAAATTAATAATTAATAATAAGTTAATTCACTAATTAATAAGTAAAAATATCTACAATCTAGGTTATTCAAAATATAAGTCCATTTCTACAACAGTATATCAATATGACAATGATTGATATGATATCGTTGACGAAGGCCTTCGTCGGCCATATCTTCAATTCTTGAATTTATTTTTACAGTAAAACGTCTGTTCAAAACTGTTGACCCCTTGACCAATTCGTTAAAGTTAATGTTAATCGTTTTTATAATCCCATTCGCATTAGAAACGCTTAAGTTAATGTTTTGAAGTATCTACTGTTTCATGGATTTATTGGTGTCAATGCCTTAAAGGTCTGAGCCCATTCAAACCTCATTTACACACCATTAAATAAGACTCTGCCTCAAGCTTGCTGGAGTCAGGTGGCGGTTACTACTATAAAAGGTAAAATTAAGCGAGTTTTGAGCTTATTTCCATGATTTGGTAATTTTATTTAGTACATTTTTTTATCGTGTCCAAAATTCCCACGGATCCCACCCCTATCAAATCCGGTGGAGGTGTTTAAGTATTTCGGACTTGAACCAACTATAACGTCTTTAGGTATTTGCTTGAAGTGAGATAACATATCTTAAGAAAATCAGAGCCTGCACTATCTGGCGCTCGAATGTTTCAATTTACCCATTTATCCATTTATTATCATAATATAAGCCACTGCCATTGATATACCTATAGGCTTTAGAACATTCGCCTCAATGTAGTAGTTAACAATGCAATCACTAATTACACAGTTTTCATTTCTTTTAACTTTTCTCAATCAGTCATCGTAGAATATTCTCAAATTCTACCGCGTTTGTCATGCCAATGTCCCGCTACATTTTAATGTATAAACAAACAACCAAATCCTTTGAACAACTAGTAGTAAAGCTCAAGCTTGACATTTTAATGTCGTATGAATAAACAAATCATTAAACCAGGCTAAACATCTGTTTTGAACGATGTCCTTATGTGTGATTCTGGCGAGTGACAGCGACCGTGGCACGCTTATACGTGTAGTTTCTACTTCTAACAAATACTCATGATGTGACAGCTATGACGAAGATGCGAATGCTGAATGAATTTGTCATCGACTCTTACGGTGCCGTAGCGAATGAGCCATTGAAGACCATCATGGCTGCGTCGTCTCATCTCATTAATTATAATACATTATAATAACTAATGACAATAACGCGTGAATACACATATTTACACCAGTACTTACCACTATTTTTAAAATATATCATTGCGTAAACTACCTACGTAGATACCCACATGGCTGTGAAGGTATCTGGAACTGAATATTCTAAAAATATATTTTTAGGCACCTACTACACACAATTGGAAATTAGGGCCTGGTTGGCAGGTGGCACCTACTTGTAAATATTCTAAAAATATATTTTTAGCCACCTACTTGTCATGTGTGATAGTCGGTTTCTGTTATCCTCTTCATCTTGGCTTGAAAACCAGTTCCATGCTCGACTGAGCCAAATGCCTTAGTTATTACAGTAAGTATACGAGGAAAAATATCGCGTGCTCAGCTAACAAGTCCTCAGTAGTGATTCCCAGTTTTATACACAGTTTTTACCTCCGAGCTAAGATTTGGCTTGTGCTGCTTTTATGGGACCGATTACCGTCTGTCTTCCAAACCCCAAGAGGTGAGCCTGCCTCTAAGTACTAGTCTGCTAAATACGACGACGATGGTTAATCGAAGGTAGGAAGCCCAATACAAAGTACGCCGGTTCTAAATATAGTCGCTAGGAACTCTTCCTACGAGGACTCCATATGTAGGCAGGAACGTACAAAAATTTACTTTAGGTTCTAGTGGAATTTAAAAAAAAAATCATCGATTACCTACTGACTACTGATAAATAAAGGTAGCCATAGACGATACGTCCATTTGAATTGGATGCATGGAACTCAATACGTTTGGAAATCCAAAGCTTTTTTATGGCACGTCAATTTGACTTCACCTCGCCTGATGTTAAACTGAAGGCGAAATCTCTTGAAAGAGGGTCACCATTGCAAACACGCACAGTGCTAAACTGGTGGCGCTCAGCTGGACGGCCTCATCAAATGCTTTTTCACGCCCCACTTAAAGGACCCGGGACTGTAGGAAGAAGAGATCACGTGCGCTGGTAAGAAATTCCAAGACTTAATGGTGTCCATTCCATTCCATCCAGTCCATTTCATTGGCATACATTTATCCAAATGGAGCGAACATCTTCCACATTTATCAGATCGTTAATGGCTACCTTTAGGCTCTGCTTCTGTAAGGTGAAATTTCTGAACCAAACAATTTCATAATGGAACCAATTGTATCATTACGGCTATTGTAGCTATGTCAAAGTCAAAGCCTCCGCTCCATGTCGACGCTTCCGTCTTTACAAACACAATACTTGCTATGTCATCATGACTAACTCAAAAGGTAGGTAATATTATAAAAATGACTTAACTGTTATTATAATTAGCTAACTACTGATGTATCCTAACGCGGATAGCTCATTCCAATTTCCCACTTTTTTAGTTAGTCAATTTAATATCTAATTACGATTGACTAGACCTACCTGCCTCTTTGCCCGCGCTGCCTACCCTTCAGGGTGGGCAGCGCGTGTGTGACACCCTTAGTGTTGCACACGTTCATAGGCCACGGTGGCCGCTTTCCATCAGGTGGGCCGTGTGCTTGTCTGCCACCTACGTAGTATAAAAAAAAAAAAAAGCCTGCCACGATTAGGTATGTAACAATATTTTATTTATAAATACATCGCATTGTTCTTGCTGCAGTAGAATAATGAAGCTAACCCACCCCTTTCTAGGGTCTACGTAGGGGTACGTAGGGTAAAACTAGACATCATGCCATACAAACGTAATCCGCATGCCATGCAAAACGTTTGGCGAGTGGATTTAATATTTTGCGTTGCGATACTTGTGGTGCGGCCCGACTTGGTCCGCCTGGTGTACGCCTTACCTTAGCTTAAAGCAACAAAGGTATCAGAAAATACCAGAATAGACACAGACTTTACTCTGACTCTACCTACTCTAGCTAATATCTACTAAAACACTTTAATATATCAGCCCGTACTTCATCGGTAAGAGTCAAGAAAATTGCCCGAGTAACGGTAATAGGACCCACTCCCATTACCAGACTCCGAAAACACAGATTGCTGGTGAAGTGATGGTGTTTGTGCTAAATCCTTCTGGGATAATAATCGTGACTACCTATCCTAAAATGCGTATGTGGGTGTGGACAGTGTCCATCATCATGGCTTTTTGCCACACGTATGTTTTACACTAGCGACAGCTGCTATCCATACAAATATTGGCTCGTGTTGTTTATCTGGCAGCTTGTAAAGATTACGATATTTAACTACACCAAGCTAGTATCAATCGCTTTACCGCCTCGTCCATCATAATTTCACAATAAAGACCTACCTACATTTATAAACATTGCCTGTAATATATCTTTCTAAATTGTAATGGCTTGAACTTGTGAAAAAATTGTAGATGATGTATGTTGATAGTTCTAATACAAAAAGTGATGTTATCATGAAAGTAAATTAGTAGATGGACCGAATGAGGATCACCGTGTTAAGGGAAGGTAGTAACATAGTTGAAGATGTAGTGAACAAGATACAGAAAGAAATGCTTAGATAGTTCACACACGTAGAGACAAACCATATTTATATGGGTCAATGGGTAAACCGGTGAGAATATACCTAGGCCTATATGCCAATCAGACTGTAGGCATTTTCAACACGTACCCGAAACCGGCGAGCGTGTATGAAAACAATTCTGAAGGCAGAAGAAGCGAATACTTTTCCCAGGTCCATAGCAACTATATGTCGAAACATGTAGTGACCATTGACAAAGAGGCTGTATATATACTAGATAGTACTTTTACATTTTCAGAGAGCCAATCTTAGGCGAAATCACAATGCTTCCCAGTCGCTTCGCTACACGCGACGTACCAATTCCAAAGCCGGATATTGTGCCCTATAACTTATAATCAATATGCCTATTGCCTAGTACCTAGCTCATTACATAACTCGGCAAAAAAGCCACAAATGCCGTATGAGTTAGGTAAAAATCATGTTTTGTAATAGATGACCGTGAGTTGACTGGAAAGGTCGTGGTCGTTTAAAAGAAAATAATTCAAATTAGCTATGCAAATCAATGCGGATTGCTAGCTAGGGGGGTGGCCGCGGTACGGGCAAAGTATTAGAGGGAAATGCGGACCGGATATCCGGCTTAAACATACCATACCTAAGCGGCAGGGTGTTAAAGCCTATTAATAGCGTTTTTGCCTTGAACTTGCAAAAAAACTGTATTTCATGTAGGCAGTTTTTTCACTGCATATAACAAATGCCCAAAATAAATATTTTTGGTTTGGACTCTGAAGATCTTGATGGAATTTGCATTTCACATTTTTACCACAATCCCTAGCAGTTTTTGTTTTTTAATTTCTCGCTCTAGTTACACTTGTATCCGAAAGTAAAGTATGACGTCATCACGGCAGTACAAATATCTATTTAAAAAAACATGTACATAATATGGTAGGTACAAATCTATTCGGCAGTTCTAAAACTCAGTGCCTCGTACATCAATAACGAGAAACAGCTGAAAGGTAGGTTAGGTACTTTTAATACGCTCCGAGCTCAAGTGTAAACATAAAAGCTGATAGAAGCTGTCATCTCTAGTAAGAAACTAAATTTAACAGATAAATACACTTACAAAAATACATCATAGGCCACGCCCACCAATGTTTTTCGTACTATTTAGGTTGCAGACACGGCGCGACTCACGGAAAGTGATCACCGTGGACTCGGAACGTTTGTAACATCAGATTTCTACAGGTGTATCTCCGTCGTGCTGCCGACCCTGTAGAAACCTTCTAATGCCCTTCTTGTAAAACCCCATAATGTAGCTGGAAAAACCACAACACGGCATTCATTCCACAGCTTGAGCGCGTGTGTGATGGAATTCTTTTCACACCACACAGTTCGACTTTTTCAGGTCATAACGCGTGAGGATTAATTCTCTCTCTTCTGCCTATAACCTGTGTCTTGAACAAAAAAATTGCTATCCCTATTCTATTCAAATACGTGTCAAAATTCCTTAACTTGTTTACCTAGACTTTACGTCTCATGCCCCTTTCCCACTCTCGGCTCACCCCGGAACCCGGATCTCTAAACAACTCGTCCAACAAGTAATTTTTCGTTACTGATACAGATCTACTCGGTTAAATAAGAACCAACATACAGTGCGTGGAAATAACCTAAAAATAATTCATTACAAATACAAGGAAGATACAAATCACTTAGCTTATTTTCATTAGCGAAAATGTATTACTGACAGCATTATATTTTTTCTTTTGCCATAATAGAGGACGGCACGCAACTGCCAAATGACAGGCAGGCAATTATTGCCTTCACAAACGGATATGGCCCAGCCTTTGTCATATAATATTCAATAATAAAATAAATTCTCACTAATTAATGTAGCACCAAAATGAAATAAACGAATTAAAAGACTGTTAAATCATTTGCTGATTTAAAGTTCTCACGCGATAATGAGATAGGTTAATTTGACTTTAAGTATGTATACCTACCTCGGAGGCTTCAGGGTATATCTTGAACCAAAAAATTTCTCAAAATGTGCTCTATACGCGCAGTCCTACACCTAAAAGTGTTTTTTGCGGATAGCACAGGGTGCTACGGCGATAGGTGAGCTCAAATCCACCAATCCACGCGCGACAGTGTGGTCCGAGGTATACCTACAGAAGTGCCTACTTATATTACATTTGATTTTAGTACGTTCATGTTGTTGTATTGTAGATGTAGATGAACATGAACGGAAACTACCTACGGAACTGTTCTATTAAAAAATCATACGACTCTACATAGACTCAACATACAAACTACGTGTTTTCTGCCTGATGTACTGATCTTATCGTATCATATCAGCATTTATCGAACTGATCGGTTCATTAGTAGGACTACGAACTTGGAAATGCACATCAGGACCCCGATTCTACTAATTGTTAACCATTGAGATTACAAAAACTGCCATTGAATTCTGGACTTCATAACCGTGGACTGGAAAATAAAAATTAAATGAAAAAATGTTTATTACATTAGCGTTTCCTTCATTTTTCACGATGCCATTTTAATTTTAGACTTTAACAGCATATCATTGAAGTCTAAGCAAATGGTATTTTTTGCAATCTCAGTGGTTTGACACAGGTTGCAAATTAGTAGAATCTTCTATCTTTTAAGTACCCAACTAAGGAAGAACCATTGGAAATATCACACCAAAGATAAAATGATTAAACCTACTATCAATTCTTCATCATTCATTAATCAATCATTAATACATCATGAATGCCATCATAAAAGCCATCATAAAACAGATAAATAAGTAATTCTCGATTGTAGTATGCAAATATTCATGTTATAATGTATTACAAAACAGTTGGTTTTCAATTAACATTGAGATTATATCTATAAAATAGTTATCCATTAAGTTGTAGATATGACAGCGAATGGATTACTTAATTCATAAATAATTATACCGTCATACGTAACTGAAAAAACTCCACTCCGTCACTCCATTTGAGCAATTAGCTATCATCACGCGACGTAAAGTCGCTTAGTCAAATTAATTCTGATGCACTTTAGTTTCTCACTAGCTATGTCTACGACTTCGTCTGTGAAGGATGAGATTTTAGGTTTTTTTCATTAGAGTACAACGTAAAGGTACCTACACTGTAAATCCCATCCAATTCGTCCAAGATTAGCCAAACAAACAGATAGACAAAGAAAGATTTTTTTTAATTAATTATCATTTGGAATTGACATGACCTATATTTACGACTGTCATATACGTAATGTTATCATAGTACACTGAGTACACTGATTGATTACCTATTATTATATTATATTATATTCTACTACCATCATCATCGGTGCATTAATCCAAAGCTGTTACCTCGGAATCGATATATGATATTCTACTACCGATTGTGCTATTGGTCTAGGTGTACTCATTTTATAACATTAAAAGCAGATGCTTCAACTTTATTTATTGACTAAGTGAGCGACGCGAGCCAAAGTCTCCGTTTCGAAAAAGTGCCCGCGTTTAGTGTCCAGTAGTAGGTATGTCTGTGTGTTACACGGCTGGAAGCATGGCCTTTGCTAGAGCGACACAAGCAGGAACTGCGTGTCATGGAGATGAATATCCTGAGGTGAATGTATGGAGTCATGCGGAATTCTCGCTTTCGGGGCAGCCTCTATGTTCGTGACATTGCAGACAAAATGCAGAAGAGTAGCCATGCCGCCTCCACCGTGTCCCGGTAGGAGGGGTAGACCCAAGAAGTATTGACTTGGCGTCGTAGAGGATGACATGCGTGCCAATAGGCTCACTACCATGGATGCGCAATACCGTGTGAAATGGAAGAGACAAAGCCGGAAAGCTGACCCCAGACTCCGAAGTGATAACTTCGGATGTGACCGGGACTAACGCAAGGATGATAATGATGATGATAACGTATGTCAGTGTATTTGTCAGCTCTGTTCTTGTAAGCGCATTTCTAAACCAATTTTCATCAACTTGAATCTTGAAAGTTTTTTAATAGGGGATAAAGGGAGGCAACTAACATTGGCGTTATTTATTTATGAACGGATCTTGATAATTTTTAGCTGAACCTCAAAGACATAGTTCCCATCCACAAAGGTGCTCTCACAGTCTACTACTCACAGAAGTACTAGTTTGTACAATTGATTAAATTAATTTTATCAGGATGTGTAATAAAACCAGCTACACACTGATAGATACACCAACTCGTACAACCGAATGTTCTCACGGTATTCATGTCTCATAGCACGACTAAACAAAAACAAAATCCTCACACTCTACTTATTCTATTTTAATTTGACTCGAGAATCAAATAATGTTCGTTTGCGCACACAAAGAGCACATAATAAATGTCAAAATTCCACAATAACAATTGTCAAAAATATTATAATTTATAGTAAATAAATTACTTGAAAAAGAAACTTTCGCTGGTAGTTTAGTAGTTGGATCTACTGAGAAGAGACCAGCATGAAACACAGGTAGTAGTATAGTTATCCTTTCTTTTTTTAAATATATAGGTAGTTTTGTTTATTTATAATAAAATAGGTGCAAAAGCAAGAGATTAAGATGAGCATGCATTTTTGCATGACAACCTCTGTGGCGTAGTACTCTGTGGTACGTAGGAGGCGTGGGTTCGATTCCCGCTCAGTGCAAATATTTATATACGAAACCCGGGCATTACCGCGATCATTATTTATGTTAAATACAATAATATAACTTTGGACTTGGTCGTTTCGGCCCGGTTGCACTGTGGTCTGGCTGTGGTCACAAGCTTACTCGTTTTGAACTTTTATTTGATGTATCTGTACTGCTGTACCGTTCTTCCAAAATGAAGTTACCAACAGTCAACGACACAGATTTCTGATTATTCCATACAATAACCCAAATCCGTATCTAGGTACTTGAAACCAAGATAACCATATGATAATGGCATCGTAGGTACACATTTCATCATAATATTCATAATTAAATATTTACCTAATGTCGACTACACAAATTATCAGTAATATTAAAAACCTAGTGCTTAATAGAGAGGTAATTATGTACCCTAAACTAACCGGGTGCATAGATTACATAGGGTACGAATTATACGAATTTTTATACCACTTATACTCGTGCTGCCTGCCCTGTAGAAACCTCATAATATCCTTTAGGCTTAAAACACTTCATACTTACCTAACTCTACGATCGTGTTGCACCAAACAACTTCGGTGTCCACATCTTTCCCCGGATAGGGAGGAACTCGCGTCACGCTGCCGCCGCGGCCTTCCTAGGACCTGCTACGATCCTGGTTACGACTTTGTGTCTTCTATGTTCATAACCCGTTTCCCTATGTAGCTAGTAAAAATTTTGGTTCTACTGACGTTCTTATGCATCACCATTCGAGTGCCAATCCTGCCAATCCCAGATGCATCCAAAGCTAGCACTTCTTAAAATCCGACGCCGGACAGTGGCTCCTGCATTACTGGTTTATCGTGAGTTTTACTACTACCTAACCACAAAACCTCATTATAAACCATAAGAACTTCATCTGTCTATCAGACGGTGTATTCGGCTTTATAGGAGAAGTTGGTTTGCACTTCAAAGATCTTGGTAGATACGAGGTTTCATAGACCGCGGTAACCGCTTACTATCGCACCAATCGTGTAGCACGTAAACTTGCCTTTATTACCTAAAAGTATAAAAAAGAAAGTTGGGGACATGACCAAGACAATTAATTCCCATTTTATTTCGTCGATCTTTCCTCCGAGCAGCGCCGCGCCGCGCCGTCGCGGTTCAGTTACCCGCGTACGTTTCGTGTATAAACCTTGACATTGGAAACGGAACCAGTTTACTGACAAGTTTGGAACAAAAACTGAGACATATAATTAATAATATAAGATGAATCACACCGACTGGTTTTTTATCTAGCGATCGTAGACGTACGTGTGTTACATCTGTGAGTAAACATCCGTACTACGCGAGGTACCAACCTAATTAAATGTATAATAAAAAAATATATACAGGATAATGATTACGTAGGTTACTTGTAGCCCGAAGCCTGATATATGGCAGCACTATAAATTATTTTTCTTAGACAATCTGCTGATAATAAAAATAAAATGAAAGAAAAAAAACCTTTTTAAAAACAAGCTTTTATTATTTGTTTATAAAATGAACTACTAAGTTAAAAATAAAATGAACTAAAAAGTTAAAAATAAATTAACTCTAAAAAGAAATATAACACTTTGGTACTTGATTGTAACCTTTAACGACAAATAAGCGTCTTCGTCTAGGACAAAATAATTCCATATTGTACAAATTTATTTAAGTTTAACACTAAAACTTTTCACCATACATAATTATTCAATCTCGTCCCCCCTCTTTATCATAGTCCCCATTTATAAATAATAAAAGCGTGTTACATTTAATACAACACAACATTTTCCTCAAGCTATCACAATGTAACACGCTTTTATTATTTATAAATGGGGACTATGATAAAGAGGGGGGACGAGATTGAATAATTATGTATGGTGAAAAGTTTTAGTGTTAAACTTAAATAAATTTGTACAATATGGAATTATTTTGTCCTAGACGAAGACGCTTATTTGTCGTTAAAGGTTACAATCAAGTACCAAAGTGTTATATTTCTTTTTAGAGTTAATTTATTTTTAACTTTTTAGTTCATTTTATTTTTAACTTAGTAGTTCATTTTATAAACAAATAATAAAAGCTTGTTTTTAAAAAGGTTTTTTTTCTTTCATTTTATTTTTAACTTTTTAGTACCTCTATTTTTAATTCAAGATTTTCTACGACGTAGTTCGCAGCGCGTAGCAGCGTTATTCCGTTATGAAGTCCGTAGTTCGTTCACATGATATGTAATATGTACTGATTTAAATATCAATAATGTTGAAATTATGTAATCACTTGTTAGTTATTTGTAACGTTTCTCATTCTATCCATTTCTTTTAATGCATCAACATTACAAGGTTTCTTCGACGTCAACTTGGAGCAGTCAAGTTCTTCGATTTGAAGACCTGCTAAAGACCTAACTCGGCTTAAAGCTACATAAACTTGACCAGCAGCGAACAATTTGGAGCCTAGATAAATAACAGCATGATCTACAGTAGTTCCCTGCATTTTATGCACAGTTGAAGCCCAAGACAAGACAATCGGGAGCATTCTTCTTTCAGCTGTGCCGTGATTAAATTTAGCAGGAAATTGAACTGATTTAGGTTGTATTATGTGAATGCCATCGTTACCAAATTCTACGCGAACCGATGGTACATCGCTATCGTATAGTTGAGCACGTCTGTAATACGGCCATATGATTTCAGTGATGTGACCTATTGCTCCATTCACAAGTCCCTTAGCAACGTCAACGTTAGACCTCAACATAACTTTAGCACCAACAAATATTTCTAGTTCTTTTGGAAGACCTCCTGTTTTGTTAATGTCTTATTCTTGGCAAGCCCTTTTATTTGATACCCATATTGCAGGAGTGCATTAAAAATAATTGGTCCGCCATATTGGATACGCCGCCATGTTGGATTTAGAATGACGTCACATTATTTTTTTCTAGTTATTCTTGGCAAGCCCTTTTATTTGATACCCATATTGTAGGAATGCATTAAAAATAATTTGTCCGCCATATTGGATACGCCGCCATGTTGGATTTAGAATGACGTCACATTATTTTTCTAGTTATTCTTGGCAAGCCCTTTTATTTGATACCCATATTGTAGGAGTGCATTAAAAATAATTGGTCCGCCATATTGGATACGCCGCCATTTTGGATTTAGAATGACGTCACATTATTTTTTTCTAGTTATTCTTGGCAAGCCCTTTTATTTGATACCCATATTGTAGGAATGCATTAAAAATAATTTGTCCGCCATATTGGATACGCCGCCATGTTGGATTTAGAATGACGTCACATTATTTTTCTAGTTATTCTTGGCAAGCCCTTTTATTTGATACCCATATTGTAGGAGTGCATTAAAAATAATTGGTCCGCCATATTGGATACGCCGCCATGTTGGATTTAGAATGACGTCACACAGTTAATCATGCATTGTCATCCGAACTAAACGTGTATACCAAATTTCAGCTCAATCGGAAACCGGGAAGTGGATCAAATTTAAGTTGCAAGATTTGATTACAGAACGACAGACAACGGGACAGGTGAAACTAAATAAAAGCTTGTAAAAAAAAAAGAGTTTTGTTGTTACTATAGATAAGTACCTATCTTATAATATAATTGAATGGTTGTTGTATACAAAGTATCTACTCTCGTTAATAAATTCCGTATACTCCCACGTAATATCACTGTTATCTACATGGGAACGAAAATGTGAACAAATTGCCCTTCAAGACATTTTCTTTGGTTCATATTCATGGCCGTGGAGAATATCTCTATTTCCTAAAGTGTTTTAGTTAGTTAGATTGTGAGTAAAGTCATTAGATCTACTTAAACTGAGAGTTTAGGCTAGCCGTAAGCTATAACAAAGACATCACTGCTTTTTTATTGTGCGCAAAATCCCCACGGATACCACCGGATTATGTCGGACCCAAACAGACCAAAACGCACGTCGTCTATGGGTCTTTAATTGCCGGAGGTGGAATAATACAAGACATATCTTTCTCACCCCGGCAGACACGCCCGAACTTCTTTTTTGAGATGACCCCCTTCCCTTAATGTGGGTGCCCCTCTAGTGCCAGGGTATGGGAGGACTCAGACGCAAGACCATTGTCTGTTATACTGTTATAGCATGATATCCCATATCAAAATTTACATTTATTAAGTACCTATGTCAATAGTAAATGGTTTTCGTAACTGCCATATGGGGATAAACAATTCAGTAAGAATATCATACTAAATCATAAGTATGTAAGTTAAACTTTTGTTACAGACAGATGATCTCATATCGTGGGAGTTTGGTTATTATTAAAGACATATTAACTATACATTATAGGTACTTAACTCACGGCCGGCATTGGCTAATTATGGTATCTTTAAGTACGTAAGTAAGTATTAAAATGTCAGTATATTAATAAAAAGAAAACATTTTTATACCTGTTGATAGAGATAAGCTGGTCAAACATTAATTGATAAAGTGTTATAGATACTGAAAGCAATTATTTACACGCCCACGTCTTATGATAACTTGCTTCACACATATTTATAATGTCCAATACACTGTGTACTTTGACTCATTAATGACTACCTAGATTTAAACTTGAATGCCATTTTACTTTTTAAGATAATGATTTCATGACGCTGTTAGCATAAAAAAAATGTGTGATGTTTAATAAAAAAAGGCGCTCTGTAGCGTTACTGAAGATGCTTCGTGTAGAGTTGGCAGTCCTTTATAAATATTGCAATTAGTAATTCAATTAGTAAAAAAAGCAATTGTACCTATGGTCGTAGGTATCGTTAGGATTGTTAAACCGTTGATGAGTGTGTGGATATCCCAATAATATATTTGTTACAACGGATTTTCGCCACGTAACATCTACTTCAATATTATATATTATGTATTAACAAAAATGTTTATGTTTACCAATCGCACTTATTCGAATCAAAATTATTGTGGCTGTTGAGTGTGGAACATAATTTATGGAACCTAAAGTCGATTCCCGAGTCAGACTAATCCATGTTCCATTTGGTTAGGTATTTAATTAAATGTAAACAATCGTGATGTGTCTTCGGAATAGTTTTTGTTTAAAAATTCTTAGTTTATTAGGCACCTAATACCTACTTCTCTTTTAATGATGAAAAACCGAAATGGAACCGAAAAATCGAATTTTGTAGCGACTTTTAATAAAAACACATAATGTATCAAATGTAAAAGATTTGTTTCATATATGCGTTTTTATAAAAAGTCGCTACAAAATTGTGTAATCTTAGTTAAGTAGATACTTATGAGTATAGATCATGTATCGTTTTGAAATAGGCATCATAATATCATGAACAGTTTACTGTTTAATTATTTATTTAACAATAATTCTTCTTATCAAATTGCTACTTGTAGCTGCTATGAACTGAGCACCAAATATTAAAACAGAGGTTGGTGTAATGTGGAGTTGATGTTCTTCCAACGTTGGCACAGATGTACTTACAATTCCATTATACTCGTAGTAACAGAGAAAGGTTTTGATGGTCCCTATAAAAACCGAAATATTTCATCTTGTACGAAGCTGCGGTAACAATCAGAGCGTGGTTGAATAACAAAAAAAGTTAATGGATATTGAACTTATCGCTCCGTCCTTATCAGACCAGCGTTGCTAGAAAGAGAAACGCTTGTCCAAAAAGTTCTTTCAACTTTTTTTTCACAAAACTATCAAGTCATGAGGCCTTACGGAGCGTAACCCCATCGTTTATCTCCTCAGTTCCCGGGATGCAATTATGGTTGGGCGAGCCATAGTCATTATTATCGGAGGGAATCAAAAATACATATGTATGTATGTTGTTTGGGCACCTAGCTACTATAGATAATTGAGTCTGCCTTGCGGCGCATACGCGCTATAGACACTATAACAAATAGACACGGAGATTCTTACTCAGCTAAAGCTTGTTACCAGTGATAACGATTTCACTTTATCCCTTTTTGGCTTTTCAAATATTTTGATTCATTACACTTAGAGACGACGCCGACGCGACGACGACCTCAGGCGTAACGGTAGAGCGTTCTACTGTTGAGGTCGTGGGCTCAGTGCCAATGTTGGCAATATGTGTATGCATGAATATGTCAATTGCATTAATATGGGTGTTTGTATGTATAACCTGTGAGTTTACAATTAAAAATACGTGCAAGTATGTTTATCCTCGTTCTAAAATCCATAACACTAACCAGTTAAGCTATGCTACTTAAGACATACCAGAATGTCGATATATTCCCTCGGTATGAATCCGACACATATAAAAAGCATATTGCGAACTATTGCCTAGTATTTATATATACCTACCTACTACAAGAATATATTATACCCTTTCTAATTTTATTATGAACTAGCTGACCCGCGCGACTTCGTCTGCGTCACCCCGTTTTTGCAACATTTTTCATTCCTGCTCCGCAGCTGTTAGTCGTAGCATGATGTTATATACATATAAACCTTCCTCTTTAACCGTTCTATCTATTGCAACATACCGCATCTAAATCCGTTGCGTAGTTCTAAAGATTTAAGCATACAAAGGGACAAGAAAAATAGAGACAGAAAACGCAACTTTATTTTATACTATGTAGTGATAAAACTTGTCTAGTAGTTCATAGGTATATACGACAAGCAATCCCCCTCTACCATTAGCTATAGAGATCTGTGTAGGTACTCGTGCTCAGGTGTCATTCAAATTTTTATTTAGTTTAATTGGTTAATGATATAATAGCCGCCAAGCATAGTACCTATGAATAATACACTACACTCCACAGACAACGATTTTTTTAAAGTGTGGTAATTTTAGTTACGATAGCTAGTCTTATTATTCTATGCTTGCTATAGCATTAATAGATAAAAACTTTCTGGGAAGTTGTTTGACAGCATTCCTTGTTCCATGATTCCCGTGATATTATTTAGTTGAGTTGTTTTTAGTTTTAGTTTGGCTGAGGAATACGACGTAAACATGGAACAAAGACGGAAAATGTATCGCCTAGATCTATTATGCAGCTATTACGAAATAATTTTTTTTAATCTTAAATATAATCAATATAAATATTTATTTATCTACACTCATTGTCTAAAGTACCTTAAAATATTTAAATGACAATCCAAGAAAACACCCCTCACAAAATCTTGTTGTTTCGTTAACATACTTATATTTTGATTTCGGAACCGGAAGATACCATGAACTATTTATATTGTATTCTGAATATAAAATGTATTCGCACTCTGAGCTGGATTTATGCAACATTGCCTTTTTTGGTGTATATACTAGGCTGAGTGATAAATGATAAGTACCTATATTGTTTTGGGTTTTAGCGATGATTATATTGGACAGATATATTAGAAATTGATGGTAAATTATTTTGATGGCATTATACAAATAATTAACATTTTTGATAATTTATGGTTTCGTACAGAGATATTATGATCTAGATCTATGTCCAGATACCACACAAGGCCATATTATTATCAATAACTGATAAAAGTAATATTCTGTGTTACAGTTCTGTGAAGAAAGCATATCTATTGATAGTACTTTATAAATATGTACGTATCTAATGATACGTCACAATTGTGAGTTTATACCTACGTACATTAAAAAAAAGTAAAGCATTAGGCAAAACACTGTTCAGACAGTGTAACATCAATCTTATCACACACTTTTTCTGTGTTCTAATTTTAAAAATAGGTCCGTTACACCTAGGTTTCAATCAATTTCAAAGTTTAATCATTTTCCCTTACTTCAAGCATAAGTATGTATGAGGTTTTTCCCCAAAATGTTCAAAATCTCTTGTCCTTATTTTTTGTCTTGTTATTTTATATGCAGCTATTCTGTTATTAATTTTGTGTGTCACTCATTAGGTGTAGGTATTCAGTACCTAAATTGAATTAGTTCCCGATTTTTTTTATAAGGATCAGTATACCATTGACTTTTATATAGTGACTTGCATAAAAGACGAAAGGTTTTTTCCTTAACACCAAAACTTCTTTTTTCCTTATTAGGTGCCCAAAATATCGACCGCAGTTCCGATTTAAAATAACCGCAACCTTGGTTATGATCATGACATTATAAAACTTCAGTTGGTCATGAAAACTGGTATGGCCAATTACATGACGATATTGGGCATATTGTGTAAACGAAACGTAGAAGGTTACTTATACTATCTTTATTAAGTGATACAGATGCGTGTAATTAAGTAAGCAAAGTAGCGTTTTTTTCCGTGAGCAAAATTACCACGGATACCGCCCACGCCGAAGTCCGTGGAGGTGATTATGTCGGACTAGTAAGTAAAATACTTAGCTGGAAGCCGAACGCAAATTTCAAATTCAAATTTATTTATTTCTTGAAGCATAGGTTACACAAAATATGTTATAGATAGATAGAGAGGATACCGACTTACGTTTACATTTCTTTTCTTTTTCTACTTCTGGTGGCTTGGCGATTGTTAGACTTCAAATTAGCTTAGGGGCAAGTCGGACCCAAATATTTGATAGATACATGGCCGACGATACTTCCAAAATTTTTTGTAAGCTTATCAATCGAATTTCGTTTTACAGAGGTCGAGATTACTTCTATAATTTATTAACTATTTCAAATCTATTTAAAAATGGAAAAGTGAATGTCCAGTGAGTTGAACCCGCGACCAATCTCTTACAGGGAGAATGCTCTGACTTATAATACTAAGTAGTAGGGTAACGTAGTAAAATCCCTATTACGTATAGGTATATTAATGAATAATTCTAAAGAATACTTTCCCTAAGTAAAGAAGACACGAAAGGCAAGCTCATTCTTAAAATTAATTAAAAAATGAAGTTAAAACTACAAAACCAAAGTTCAAAAACTCAAAGTAATCAATCATAGCACGTAAGCTAGTTAAGATAAAATGCACGTAAGAGATTAGATAATAATTACTTCATAGTGTAATTGTATAGAGCGAAGAAGCAGCGTACCCTATATCTGTATCCTTTGTAAGTACTATATAGTTCTCTCGAGAGGCAAGGCTACTGGCCGTGCGTGGAGAATCAAATTACATGTCATACATGCCTATACTGGCGTGTCTTTTCTTCACATTTACTTGACTTTAGTACAATTGTGGTACCTAAAACCCAATAGTCATTCAGTGCAGCTGATACGTACCAAATTACTTCGATATTTTTTTAACCCTCTACGGCGTCTAAACTTAGGTATATCTCTAGCGCTAAGCATCCATATAGCTAATATGTTTAGGCAGGTTTTCAAATAAACGATGGAGTTTATTTCTCGAAGTAGGTACTTACACCTAAATGAATCAATCAATAGCATTACATGTTTGCGTAAAATTGTGGGTTTATATCAAAAGGTTATCAGAGATATTATTAAAGGTGCTAGGGACATGTATAGGCCGACTCGTACCAACCAGTGTCAGATCCTTAAATACGACCCGGAACTGAACGCAATTCTGTTGTTTACTGCTTTAAAAGTATTAAAAGTAACATAACTAAGTAAAAGTAAGTTTTTCAACAACTTAAAACAATACGTGCCTCGTATTTTTTTCTTTACTAACATTTAATTAATCTTATCGCACCAGAAGACACACCTTCTTTAGGTATAAATGAAATTAGTGAGACAGTAAAGTACAACCTTCTAGGAAATATAAGTGTAGAGAATAGCTGCACGCCAACGGGCGCACCTCGCTTTCCCGAGGGAGGACGACTATTGTTTCATTGCCACTTGTAACGCTAACACCATTACTATGCACAAACTCAATAACTACCTATCAAGGTGTGTCTTCACGCTCTACCCTGATGAATATTTAATGGTTTGTCCTCCATAGCTTTGAAGAACTGAGTAATTAAAAGTATGAATAAGTTATTTATATAATTAGAAATTGAGTTAAAGAAATAAATTCTAAATATCTAGATTCAATTAGATATAAGGCGTTATTCACCTAGTACAAAATAGGCACTACAAAGTATTTTACCAAATCACAAATCAAAAGAAATCGTAGGTGTACAGAGAAATATTTCTCAGAACTAAGAAAAGATTAATTTAACCTTTTCTTAGACGTAATTTTTCCTCATGACTAAGAAAAAGTTCATTTCGGAGAAACCAGTAAAAATCTGAAGCTTCGGACCAAAAAACAGCTAGTAATTGTATCTACGTAAGAAACCAATTACTACTATGGTACTGTCATTTAAAGCTACTTAATAATTTGAATATTTCCAGGCAATTCGCTTTTTTGCATCTGTCGTTACTCATTAACCAAATGAATCATTCATTGTATTTTTATAAAGGACTGCAGAATAAGAATGCAGAAATGGGGAAGTACAGAATACCGCGGCTAATAATAACCTTGTGTTGTGATTCCGGCGATGAGTACCTAGGGTAGCCACAGATCACTGGAGAGATTTTGTTTTGTCAGTCGGAAGACCGAGAAACCCTTCTTTGTCTTCTGCACTGACAGCACAGATTCTCTCTTAACCTTCTCCTCTCCCTCCTCTTCTATATATGATCGGCAGCATGATAGGCCACGGTAAGCACCTTCCATCGGGTGGGCCGCGTGCTTGTCTGCCAACTAAGTGGTATATAAAAAAAATCTCGTTATCTGTAACCAACTGGACATCGACAATCTAAATTCCATGAATTTAAAACTGATTCAGTTAAACCAGAATTCTCAGAATCGACATTATATAATACACGCCTAATATATTTCAAAGAATTATATTACAGATATATAAATCCAATTATAATAAGGACATCCGCTCAATTGATAGGAACACTTCTAATTTGATCGATATACCGGTTTTTTACAAAAATAAATTAATCATAGAATTCAAAAATAGAACATATATTTCGATCCCGTTGAACTAATTCGGCCACACTTATCTTGTAACCACGTTCTATTCTTTTGAAAACAAACATTACATGTTTAAACAAACCTTGTTCGTAATTAAACAATACACACATTAAACAATATTTTAAGCGTTACTCGATGTAAGTAAAACAAAATAATGATGATGATGATTTAAATATCGTTTGTAACCAATATATTGCAGTACAAGGGAACTTCCGGAATAATTTCAATGAAATATTACAATCCGTTACTATAATTACAAACAATTAATTATAATGAAACGAATCGAGAAGTTTATGACATTCGTATACTTAATTGATCTTAAGAGACTCATAAAATCAAGTTAACAATTCCTTACGTGAAGGTTTATCAACTAGGTACCTACTACACAAATGAGCCAATTTTCAGATGAAAATAACTGACTGACACATAGTTCCCACCTACACCTACATTATGCGCCCACTGGTGAGTCTGTGGTATTCAAATAATATCATAGCATCACAGGAAATCTTACTTCTTCGAAAATGATCACTAACTGGATAATAACTTGATATGGTGTTGTTGCGTGATGCCTTAGCAGACATTCCAAGTTGCCATTCTGTGAAATAAAATGACGTGATCACATAGATAATTTATTATTTATAAATCTGCAATTTACTGATATTTTCGTAGTATCTATCTTATAATGTAACGTCCTTTACCTACAGATAATTTAAATCTTCACAATTAATGTGATTCACGATGGAAATGTTTAGATACAACTCGACCAATGATGGTTGAAAATATTTTTGCAATCCGATTGCAATTATTATGGCCGACGTAATTAGCTACCTTTTCTCAGTAATTGAAACTATTATCTCCTTTGTTACAATGATTTTTTATATCCTGTGTGTGTCATACATAATCGTCTATTTCGCTATATTTATGCGGGTTTTTTCATTACCATAAATCATGTTTCGAATAATTAAGTGGTTCTTGTAATGATTGCATGCGGGTAAAGGCCACTGTATCTGCGACAGCGACTATTAAGGCAACACGAAGGTTCTGACATCAGTTCATCCTTTGGGACAAGATTGTCATTGCTAAATAGAATTGCTTGCGATGTTCAACTTGCTTAATTGGTCTCATAATATACCAAAGCAATATAACTAACCATGTAGGAATGTTATCAAGTAATTCGACCCAATTAAAAATCCAGCTCGAACAATTTGACCATGAAACCCTAATTGAATAGCTAATACCACGTTAATGTTTTTATTGCTGACAAATTTATAATGAAAGTGTAAAGTAATAAATAAAAGATGAAGGTGTGGCGATACCACGACGACGTCACATGGTTTAAAGATAACTTTTTCTTCAAACAAAATCCGTTTTGATAACGTTTTCACATACCTACTGTAGTGCTAAGTTAACATAACGTATCCAAGTGAGATACCGCGAATATCATCTCAATATCAAAGGTACCTTGATATTGAGATGACCTTATGTGTGAAAACTGTCATAAAATTGTATTTATCTGCAGTGCAAGTATAGTGATATTAGTAAAATATCATCAATATCCATGGAGATAAGACGTCAATGCAAGCCAACCGTTACCAACGCGTTAGCCGTCGTTTTCACCAAGCTTTAAAACATGTTGACAGTGTGAACGCAAATGTGTTTTGAACTTGTTTACAACTTGTTTGAGATAGTCTTAATAGGTATATGCATAAAGCATGTTATTTTGTTCTAACAGGTCTCCTACAAGTTTTTGAGAAATCTTCCACCAGTTTTGCATCAACATGTTTACAACTTTTTTTTTGATGATAACCTCTCGGGTTAGAATCACGGAATTATTTGAATTTAAAGTCACTCTATATATTTTATGGATTTCGGCACATTTGTGATTTTTTCAGTTATTAATGTGTACAATTTAAGTCATGAAACATATTGAATTGTGACTTTGTACTCTAGCCTGGACGAGACTTCAGGCAGAAATAAAGTAGAGAATCTCTTATATTCTGCAACAATATAATATAACGTTGAAAAATAAAAGGATTAGAACCTGACAATAACATTAGATTGATCGATCTTATACTGTACGTATGACATCCGCAAAATAATTCCCAGTATAGTTGAACGTGAACCTATCAGTAAGTACTACTATAGTTAAGCATAATTATAGTTGGAGTCATACAGTAGACCTGTAAATGATAATTAGGTATGTGTGTCCATTTACATCTTACGGTAACCGCCTAATATCAGACATGTCCGGGTTTTTACGCTAATTATGAAACAAGCATAGGTTTTTCTAAACAAGCGAGCGATGCTATTCCAAACTTAACCTATTTTTGATTCGTGCGCGGAATCCCCACGGATACCAATCCCACCGGAGTCGGTGAGAGAGGTTATGTCGAACTCCAACCAACTAAAACGCACGCCATCTTTTGGTCTTTAGTTCGCTAGGCCCTACAACCTGCTTTGAGCGCTTGTAACACAAATGTGCAATGGTGTAACTCGACATGATTTCTACAAAAGAAACAGAAAAACCGTAGACAGCTAACATGAAAAAGTGCCTGTGACATTTGATTTCAAGTGACAGTGTTTTAGCCAACCCGTTCATGCCGAATAAAGTCTACTAACTAAAATAATAAGTATCCCAATAACGTTAGAATATGCTAAAGGCCATTATTATAGTTTCATGTTATATAATAAATCATAGTAGAGTATTTTCTTAATATGTTTTGATACAAACTGTACAAATAATGTTCACAGTGTTTTAAAATTAATGGTTTTGGCAGTGAGCATCAATGGAGTAACATTAAAAGTAAATACATTTATGCTTGGGTAAATATTTATCATTGATGTTTTTACGCCTATCGTAAATTCGTGCAGTTTTGCATTGCGGTTCCACGCTAGTTGACACCACATCCTCATTTACCGCCGAAAAGAAACGTGGAAAGACAAGTGCCAAGAATTAGTTATACAAGGTTAATCATTTCATTGTTTACCAACCAATGCTGTTCAATGCTCCAAGATATATTAAATATTTGCCACAACTAGTTAAACTTTTTTATTCATCAAAATTATCTCTTGTTCTGTGATATATTGCCCAATATAAAAGTAGTTATTGCTGAAGACAAACCTATAGGTTATATTTATACAGTATGTTTCGGAAACGCTCTCGAAGCTGAAGGTAACTGGTAATACAATACATATTAGCATAATAAAATTACAATTTTTTTTTAATATTTTCCATACCGTTTAACTATCATTATACACTGCTCATGACGATGGAGTGAATTTTGCTAATTAAATGGTATAAAAAATGTGTACCCGGCCCGGAGTTTCTCTGACACCCCTCATAATTACTAAGCTTAAACATCAGATTTTCAAAGTGATCGCTGGTAGTATCATCTGTTTTGTTCATCTTGAGCTTTTAAATACGTAAACAAAATAGTAATTCAATCTGATTTAATATCATTCATCAGTCTGTTTTTTGCCTGTCTACATACCTGTTTCTAGTAAATTTTCCATTGTATTTTTGCCACGCTGTAATAACATGCTGTATTATTTGTTGTGTTAAATAATTTGAACCATAATTTTAGTTATTCTATTTGTATAAAAAATAATCATACAATTTTTTTTTTTTTTTTTTATAATATCACGCCTATATCCCCGAAGGGGTAGGCAGAGGTGCTAGCACCCACATTTCGCCATTTTATATTTAGGTCCCAATGTAATAGGTGGCTAGCCTATTGCCATTAACCGGGCACTTACAATATTTATAAATGTATATACACATTATACCCGTACACATCGCAACAGCTCAAACATTTTTGTAAATAAATATACACACCGTATTTGCAGTTCAAATGTAACTTGTACGCTTGTTTAATATAAATATATTTTGCAACGCAAGGATACACGTGGTCATTAACCCCAGTTTGAAGAACAAGATGTTATTTAACGCCTACCCGTTACGTAACTGTCTCAACCAGGGCTTGAAACCGGTTTAGAAAATACCGGTTAATAAAGGTTAAACCCGGTTTTCAGTAAAGGTTTCATTCGGAGCGAAACCAGAATGGGAACCATACTAAAACCTTAATAAACCGGTTTAATCCAGAGCGACACGCGCCCGTGTCGGCATCGCTCGAAGTTTGTTTTGTATGAACGTCACAACTTGTTAGTAGGTATTTTTCAGAGATTGATGCATTTATTTACACGATTGCGAACTGTGGGCAAAGTAATTGGTAATTTCGCAGCTTTGCTCCTACTTATTTTACGTTTCTCAAGTGAAGCATGGGTCGTAAGAGAAAATTTATAGTAATTTTGATTACGAGGAAGAAAGAAATGTCTAATCGAAGGATGCGGCGTAACATACGTTATACTGGTGGTAGAACTTCGAAGAAAAAAAAATTGTCATAAATTTCGACCGGGTGGGTACCACCGTGCACATGTGCGCAAAACGCTTCATAGTAATTCAACCTCGGTTGGATTGCGTTCAGCAAGGGCAAAGCCAGGCAGAGGTGGTGGTAGTCGCAGCATAAGTGGGACCAGTGGGTCTTGGCGTAGTCTGGTGGGGTGGGGTGACCCGCCGAGCAGGGAGACCCGTAGAAACTGTGGTGCCGCGGGCCGCTCGCGGCATATTACAGGGGCCCAACTGGGCTAACCACCCTGGGAGGCTGCCAGGCCGCGCTTAATCCTGATATGGTTCGTCGTGCCAGTTGGTGACCGGACGTGGGAACCCGGCGACCATAATCGGGGGAGGGGGGGGGGGCTTCGGTTGGGCGCGTCGGGTCTCGCCATGCCTCACAACCACAAATAAAATTGAAGAAGCGGTTTCCGAACGCTGAATTGGAATTTTTGAGGGACTTTAACGCGCACCACGAGATCTGGTTGGCTCCGCCAAAACAGACCATGCGGGAAGAGCTGCCCACGCGTTTGCTCTGGCTCACAGCCTGACTCAACTGGTACACGAGGTCACTAGAATACCAAGAGGGTCGGGCCTAGCACCCTCTTCGTTAGACATTCAGCTCACGAGCCACCCAGACCAGTACAGTGTTTCGGTGCGAGCCGCCTTAGAAGGTAAAGACCCAGAACGGATGCTCAGTTCATAGCACAGGTTGGTCAAGAACTAGTGGTCCATCACACGGGCAGCCGTAGCTACTGGCTGCTAGCCAAAGCCGTGCAAGCTAACTTCTGCCAGCCTTCGCTATTATATATTCGTATCAGGCAAAGCAACGTCCGTGCAGTACTGGAATCACTCGATGTCCGGAAAGCCAGTGTTCCGGATGGTATACCAGCGGTGGTTCTTCAAAAATGTGCTGTACCGACTCTCCTACATTTCAAGTACAGTGCCGACTGCGTGGAAAGAGGCGAATGTACAGCCGATTCCCAAGAAGGGAGATCGCTCAGACCCAGCCAACTATCGACTCATAGCCGTAAGTCTAGAGGATCACTCCCTAATTAATGACCGGCAATAAGGTTTCAGGCCGAAACGGTCAACGGGTGATCTTCTGGCGTATATAACCCATCTTTGGGGTGAGGCTATGAATAAGCATGGTGAGTCACTGGCTATTAGCCTGGACATCGCCAAAGCTTTCGATAGACTCTGGCACAAATCGCTTCTTTGCAAACTACCAGCCTTCGGTCTGCCTCCAAGATTGTGCAATTGAGTTGCTAGCTTCCTGCATGGGCGCCGTATACGCGTTCTTTGTGATGGACGAGCTTCGGAGTTACTGCAGGTAAATGCTGGCGTGCCGCAGGGGTCCGTCTTATCACCCACTCTCTTTCTTCTGCATATGAATGACATGCTGTCCACCGGCAGCATCCATTGCTATGGAGACGAAGTGCTGTACGCGAGAGTTACCATGGACATACTGCGACCAAGCAGTCTGATATAGCCGAAAAAAGACAGCTTCTTGTCACTGGGCTTGACCGGATCCTCAATCACATTTCTCAATGGGGATCTGAGAACCTGGTCGAGTTCAATGTCAAGAAGACGCAGGCATGTGCGTATACAGCAAAGACATCTCCTTTCCTTCCTCATCCCACTCTTCAGAGCACGCCACTGCCATTACAGGATAACCTCAATATACTCGGAATGGATGTTCGCTGCAAACTGAATAACAAGAACTATTTCAAGAGCATCATCAAAATAGCTTCGCGTAAACTCGGAGTCCTGAACAGAGTGAGACGTTTTTTCACGCCGGAGCAACGGTGTCTTCTTTACAAGACACAAATTCGCTCCTGCGTGGAATACCTACTGCTCGCATCTCTGGAATGGCTCCGCAAAGTACTTATTAGATGCTCTCGACAGGTTGCAGCTACGCGCGCATTGCTCACGGCGATGATACGATGCGCAAACACTTGGCTGCCGGCGCCTCCTTCTGCGAGCAGGTAATGCTCGAGAAGGAGACGGCGGAACGAGTTTGGAGAAGACTCCGGACCCGCAAAGCCCGCGATGAGCGGAGGCGACTCGGACGTCGGAGGTCGCAGAATGACCTCCGTCCTCCATGAGCGCGGGCCTGGGGATGACGAGTGGAGCCGCCTGTCACTCTAGCAGAAGCGCGCAAAGTGCGCCCCCCCATACCCGGGGGCTAGTTGGGGACACCGTGGTCCCTACACCCGGCGGGGGTCATCTCGAAAAGAAGGCCCCGGGTCTGCCGGAGTGCGAGGGATATGTTGGCTACTACCTCACCTCCGGCAACTGTAGACCCAAAGACGGCGTGCGTTTTAGTCGGTTCGAGTCCGACATAACCTACTCAACCGGCTCCGGTGGGGGGGTATCCGTGGGGATTTTTCGCACGATAAAAAAAATGGTTGCAGCGACGCGCGATATGCATTATTGGGAGTTTTTATTTAATAATTACAGAAGTTGTGATTTAGTTATGATCATTATATTTATTTGATCGATAAAACTGTTCTTATTATATTTTTATAATTAAAATTAAGAAAAAATATTAAAAAAATTTGTATTCAATTGAAAATGGGCTAGGCATTAAGTCCACGCGACCGAAGCACGCACAACACTTCTTGACTCCCTTCAGTACTCCTTTAAAAGTATCTCGAAGCACATTAGCCCTGCGCTTGCAAATTGAAATTTTGTACTAGTAGGTTACACATGTAGTCCGCGCGAATTGAATACGAATGGTGACGACGATGTTGTCGGTAAGAGTGAAATCAAAACCTTTATTAACCGGTAAATTGAGCCAAACCTATATAATTTCGCTCTTTAAGAATACAGGTTTTTTAGCGGTTAAGGTAGAGTCAAACCTAAATGAAACGCTCCTATGTACTTGCACTGAAACCGGTTTGATACATTAACCGGTAAACAAGCCCTGGTCTCAACTACAAATGGTTGTCCAAAACCTGTTGCTATATCCATCTAAATGGTACTTGTGCCATTAGTGTGAGCTTCAAGTTAAGTAGTTCAAAATATATCCAGAAAGGAAGCATTAGGCACGTCATGAACAGACTTTTTCAGTAGAGTATGAGAAATTATACGTAACTATTCATATGTAGCATAGTATGTAGATACATTATGCTACATATAATACATACTTATATATAATTTAAACCTTATCTAAAAGAAAAAGAAAGGGTGTCTGTTTTTAACCAACTATCAGAATATTATAAAGAATATTCACTCTTAATCATTAACCGATTGGCAATTCTGGTTGTCTCCAAAGTCTCTGAATTACTTTATCAGCTGGGATTCGCTCTTCTATTATCATTTCCATAATTTGGCCTGACCCCAGAACTCCAGGAGAAAAGACAGCGTCAGGTCATTATACATCAATCAGCGAGTACAGGAAGTTTTTTTTAATCCATTCAAGTAGGTGGCAGAAAAGCTCACGGCTCACCTAATGTCTATGGACGTCAACTCTTAGAAGCCTTCTATTGCCCTTCTTGAATAGATGGGGGAAAAGTGAAGGGGGTGAAAGTTAAGGGAGCTTTAGCAGGATTATTACCGTTTCACTACAAATACGTTATGATATTGAAAAGTTAATGTTTCCTGTAGAAATACACTAATCAGTTTTATCTAACCTATGTATCCTAAATTATTTTTTGTGATGTCAAGATAACAATGACTTAGCAAACTAATTGCATAATCCAATATCTCATGATATCAATGTTTAGAATTCTTAAATAAATGAACTTCAGACGGCATTGAGTTAGAATTTTTTTGAAATTTATTCCATTCTTTGAGATAAATATTAAACAAAACCTAGGTAAGTACTTCACAAGTTTTTTTGAAGAAATTAACAACATTGATAATATGCGAATTTAAAATTGTTACTTTACAATACGTATGTTTACTATTAATAATTTTATCATGCCTCGCGAACGATCACGATCAATATAAATTATAAAATTATGATCAATTCAGGCGACAATCGATACGAACTTGGAATTATAAGTATATTCAAAATATTACCAGCTATTTATCGCACTTTAATCGGTACATTAGGATAAAGATCTCTATAAATGTTTCCTTTGCATAGGTTCCTTTGCACTAGTAGGTAAATACTTAAGTATACTAGTAGTAGTAAAAATCATTTTCCATCGGTTTCTCGGCGACCTACGTTCAGCTTGATCAACCAATTAAACAAACCATGTGCTGACATCTTTTAAAATGTATTTTCTGATAATGTCATCGTCGTGTTTGGTCACCTATTCATCAGAATATCTAATTATCTTCGAGAGATGCCAAATGCGGTTAAATACAAGAGTGTGCTGACTGAAGTCTTTTAACTAAAAAAGTTCTTGTAGCTCAATAGTAATAAATTTCTCTTATAACATCAAATCTATCTTAGTTATAATAACTTAGGTAGACAAGCTCACTACCCACCTGATGAAAAGTTGTAACCTTGGCTTATGACCGTATACAAAACCATGGGCTTCACACTCGTGCTACCAAACTTATTAGAACTTTCTGATGTCTTTCTTGAAGAACCCCATATTCCCACCCCATACTATCTGTGTGTCATTTGTGGGATCCACGTATTATAATACTAAAGCTCAATACAGTGTGCGTAACTTGTAAGGTATGCTCATTTTTAAGTATTCGTAACAAGAATATCAATGAAATGTTTAAAATATTATCAAATTCTATACACGGATTGAATAAGTAAACGACTGGTAATGCGGTTGCTTCATTATTTAACTGTGTAATAATAGGGAGCTGAGCGAAATTATAAATAGGTGTCTGTTGTTGTTTGACTAATAACAGATAAATAATATCTGTTAATTTAGTTGTCTTTTCTCTTTTCAGTGCCTGTGGTTTAAAAAATTTGCTAGGTTCTTTTTCACTTTTGCCTCAGGTTTTAATTTGCAAATATTTAAATATATATTCTCAAGAACGTATTTTGTTTTTGATATCAATTTCTAAGTAGGTATCAGTTAGGTATATCTCTATGCACCTGCCTTCACTGATTCTTCGTTTCTGAAAAACAAACGAACGAAGAGATTAAGCAAAATCTTTAAGGACATTTTTTCTTTTTGAGGTAGCCCTAAAAAGATATAGCAACATTAGATTCCCATAATATGCTAAAACTGTATCATTACTATAATGATTATTGATGTGGGATGTTGGTGATATACATGAATATAAGGCACGTGCAACAGCAGATAGATCACACTTCCAACGATATTACTAGCTACCATGCCAGCGGATAGTGTAGGTGTTTAAAATACATTCATGGATAAATCTCGTTGATCTAATCTGGCATGTGATCATACCTATTGTGGGTTCCTGGGTCCAATGATTTCGTTTCTCAAATTGTTAGTTCGTTCTTCGACGTCAGGCGATTAACAGTGGAGAAGAATCTTTAATTTTGGAACTGAAGTAAGTGGCAATAATATATATGAAATCGTCTAGAATATAATAATTAAATGCTGTCTAGTCTTAATTTTTGGAAGTATATGTATTATCTCTAAAATGTAGGTATTTGTGTAGTGTAACTACATTACACAATAGGTACCATTGTTTAAACCTCCGCATCAGTAACTAGTAACTATTGGCTGATTTTTTTTTTTATTATTTATTTATTTGATTGTAGACGAGCAGCATTGAGCTATGTGTCTATGTCACAGTTCACACTTGTTGAAGAACAGTTCAATTTATTCACTACACTTGATTCTGCCCATAGATATTAGGTTTTATATTTATATAGATTTTATAAAGTCCTGTAGGCAAATTAGAGTAAATAAATCTAATCGTTAATTTAGATTGATATCAAGAAAAAACGGTGCAGAACAAACGTACTGACACAGATACCTATCATTTATCATATTAAATACATATATCTTATGCGTAATCGCGTACTGCTTGCTACCATGACCTCATTCAGGTTCCAGTAGCCTTTTCCACTTGCTACTTTATGGGCTGTTTTTCCTTTTCAGTAGTTATCTCTCTTCAAACAGAACGGGATGTGCCTACATATTCTCTCTTATCTACAGCTAGTTTTGTACCTACAGTGTTGCTAATAGATGCTAGATGTTTGAAATGTTAACAGGTATCGTGTACCATTTATTAATTTTATTTGTAAATGCAAATAGATGAATACACTTGGAAAATCCTTAATGCTACTAATATTTGTGAAAATAAAGTTTGTGAAAATGTTTCGATATTTATGTTGTTTAATCATGTTCAAACGGCTCAGCAAGTCTGGCTCCAATATTCTGTACGGGTAGATAAGTTATTCCGGACGAAAATATAATGTAAACCTTACCTAAAAGAAAAAGAAAAGGTAAAATATCGGTTACGCAAAATTCAACAAACATGGTAAATATCCCGATAGATTTGACAGTGAATATTTAAATGACCATGTCAGTCTAAAATAATACAAAAGAAAAGGTGACTGTTTTTATCCAACTGCCAGAATATAAAGAATATAAAACATTCATTCTTAATAACTTTCCGATTGGCAATTCTGGTTGCATCCAAAGGTTTAGAATCTTGTACTTTATCAGCTCTTATGTTCTCATTTCCATAATTTGGTCTGACCATAAACTAGCTTGCATGAGTTTTGGCACCGGTTTGAAGAAGAACAATAGCCAGTATTATTATGAGTACTTATAAAGTAAGTATGTATTAATCTGTGCTAAAACAGTGCGTTAGGGAAACATTCCTGGAAACGAAAACAGGGGATACCTACTACTGGCCATTTTAACGAAATCGGGCTAGTTACTTATTTTTTTATCGTAATACTTTTTTTTGGTAGGCACCGTGATTTGCACATCACATATTGCAATAAAAAATGTCACCCAATTTTGTTAAACTGGTCAGTAGTAGGTATCCAATCTTATCGTTTTCGGGAGCGTTCTCTTGTGTCCCGTATAGAGTAGAACTTCTTGCTCAAGAGAAGGTTTCTTTTGAAGGTTCTTTTGAAACCTTCATTTGAGCAAGAAGTTCTAAACGCTATAATCTGAGAACCTTTGAGTCACAAGTGAAAAGGTTGCTTAAACCAGATAATAACTTACCAGAAGGAGATATACTGGTCAAACACTGGCCTCTCATCTTTAAAAACATGAAGAGATAAGTAATTTTCGAATTAAGATCATATTTCAATGAACTGAATGGCATACTATAATATACACTAAAAATCTATTCTATTATTGCCTAGATTTATACAGGTAGATTTAGTAGAGATAGTTTCTAGGTAGACTCGATTGAAATCGATATCTCCATAAACATAAAACATGGTTGTCGATATAACCTTTCGTGACAAACAAAAATTAGTAACGTTATCTAATTACAAACCTAAAGAAAATGAGAAAAGCTGCATACAGGTAGTCTAACCTTGAAACGTACATACTTAGATGTATCTAATGTCTCCAATGTGTCTATGGGCATACGATACATCATCATAAACATTGTTTTAGTTGTTTCTGAAACGCTAATGACCGTTTTTGGTTGTAAAACATTCGAGGTCACCGCTTCAACTCAAAAATCATCCATTATCATAAATGTAGTATCAACAAAAATATGAATCTTCATTTTGTAGTAGGTATTACATCAATATAATGACGTCAATCATACAATTTGCAACCGCTTTCACTCAAAGGATAGTGAGCCTTAATATCTTTGAACATTAATATTTTATAGGCAAAAGCCTACAATTTCGTTTGCATTTACTACCCATGTACTTTACCTATCAGTCTACACTACAGAATAAATAATAGTACTCACACACAAATTAGTGGTCCTCAAGTCTGTTTATTTAAAAATATCGAATAAATAGGCTGTGTAATACTATTTGCCAAGACTGACCTTTATTACAGCAATCGTATACCTCAAACCTATTACTGCCATCACGTTTTCTTTTATTATAAAAAACAATTATGAACATTAAAAATTGTGCTTCTCTACTTTTGTTCGTCTTGCACCCCGAAACACTTACAAGGAAACCCAAACAGATGGAAACCCGACTTATTTTTGGCCCCAAAAGTAGTCTACTCTAAGTAGCTTACTCTATAAGTTAATTGTTGAATATTGTAGTCGGGTAAATTTCTGTTTCTTCTCTACACATATTTGGTTCTATCTAACTAATCAATATATACTTCAATATTCAATAAAGTACGCAGACGATATCACTGCAAGAGGAAGAAGAAGGAAAACTCGAAATTATACCCTATACCAACTTGTCTGGCCATCGTGGAAACAGTAGAACAAAGCCTTGCAACATTGATATTGATGCTAATTGATTGAGATTGATTAATATCCTTCAATTCAGATATAACCGTGATATAACTTACACATTCGCCACATGTTTCGATAAAGCATTTTATAGACGTCACGGAAAGGATCAAATCGCATTCAAATACGTTACGGTACATCGAAAATGTGCCGAAACTTAATGAATGTCATTACAATAAACGAAAAATGTTCTAGACAACCAACCTTAAATATTACATCCGCATCCTTGTATAGACATGCGAAGTAGAAGTTAGCAGATTCGTTCTAACTACTTAAGACATGCTTACATCCTGTCCTCTGTGACACCTAACTAGGACAGTCTTTTAAACCCATTAGAAGTCTACAGTGTGGAGAAATATTCAAAATGTATACTGATAGAAGTATAACTACAATATCTTCATAATCGTGATGACGAATACCGTAGATATTGCAACAATAAATTAATGCAAATACCAATCACTTCTATAAAAATGGAAGTAAGACCTGACGGTATATACCGTCCCAATTACTATAGCTAAGTAGTACAGCTGGGGAAGTACCTTCACCCTACGGAATATCGCGGCTAATAATACCCTTCTGTTTTATTCGTGACGGTGGGTAGGGTAGCCAAAGCTCATTGGAGAGTTTTTGTGATGTCAGAGGGAAGATCAAACAGTGCGGGCGCGAAATGTTAGCGATCAGTAAAACTCGCTGAAAATGATCCACATAATATGGATCTAGGCGGTGGATCCTAGTAGAGGGAGGCGAAACAACTAACCGCTGGCAGTAGGCTGTACGGTTCCTAAACCAAGGGATTACTTAATCTCCGCCACAGAAGGCTGAACCAGCATCCTGTGTAAAATTCCAGATGCTGTAGACTTGCCGGAGGATGAGACCGGAGTGAACAGGTGGTAAAAAAAGAAAAAAAATCCTCTAAGTTCTTCCGTCCAATAATATACCTAGCTACTACTAAATTCTTGAAGTTCCATCAGTTGTATGTATAGCAAACGAAGCATGCGATCATTAACCAATAATTTCTCAATGTTGCCACCACTCCATTTCTTCACACACATTACTATGTTGAACACTTTACAGTATGTTCAACCTAAATATCTACAATACCCGAAACTGTCTCATTATGGGATCCATTGGTCATAGTTGAACTGTAATCACAATGGCGTGTATTACACCAGCAGTCAATGTGTGACTCGGTGGCAAGTAGGTAATTACAACACCTGCACGCATTTACCGGTGAATCCAGCGTAGCGGAAACACAATCTCAGTTGATTAGAATAGTTATGCATGTATTCCACATTCCACGACATTACCCACTTTGTTATTCAAATATGGTTAAACCATTTTTATCTAAACAAAAGAACTGGATGTAACTATGGCGGCGCGTCACGGTTCAGGTGTTCGTTTTGCCAATTACCATGAGTGTTGCGGGTTCGATCTCCGCAAGTTATATATTATGATTTACGGTCCCACGTAATAGGGGGCGAGCCTATTCCGCCAATCGGGCGCTTTGTAACAAAATAGGTATGCCGAATATAAATAAATTTGGAAAGCTAAATAAATTTGGACAAAAAAATGACCCGATTCCTTGCTATGCGGTGTAATTCGCTAGGAGATTAATTACGTGCTTAGCCGCACAAGCACTGCCAATTAACGTCTTGGAGAGTATCAGACAAGAATTACACAATGGCCAAAACATAAAGTTATCCTTAGAGGAACAAAGTGTGTGAGTCACTGTGTGTGTGTGTGTGTGTGTGTGTCTAAGTGAGTGTGTGTGCGTGTGTATGTGAATGCCTAGGTTTTGTGTAAAGATACGCTTTACAAAAATAGTGAGAAAGTGATAGAATATTCGAACTGTCAAACACTTTTTTTTAATACATTATCAACTTTGACATAAATAGATACTGCAGTAACGTCAATATTGAAAGTCACAAATCACTGCCACTGACATTTTAAAGTCGCTTAAACACGGTTTGTGGGTATAATAGTAATATTAATTACTACACAACACAACTTTGACAAACACACTTAGTTATTTGCAAAAAAAAATCGTATTGTCCTAATGACCCAGTATATTATCTTCGTTATTTTTATATCGCTTTAATAAGCAAATATACTTAATAAAAGTGTTATTAGTGGCGTTATCATTTGCCACACCTGAGACTACACCAATATACCTTAGCTTAGATCCTCACTTGTTATCACAATGTATTAACATGTTCACCAGCAGCTATTAAATCTAAATCCAATGCAAACAGTCGTATAACTGCCGTAAGTACATAGTGTATAGTGAACATAATGCATTCAACCCATGACTTAGTAATTAAAAGATGTAAATTCTCAATTAACATAGGTAGGTAAGTAATTGCTTGGTGCAATAGGGATGTTGACAAGGTCATCAGATTCTTCCTAATACAGTATAATATCTTAGTTTTTACTGACAAAAAAAATGCATTTTAAAATAAAATAACTAAACTGAAAATTTAACTTTTCATTATTTAAATAAAAAATAATGTCGAAATATAAAACAATCAAAATATATCCTTTTAGAATCTTTATATTTTTTTTTTATTATGAACTATACAAGTTCACAATGAAAAAGTAGAATTTTATTTAAAAAAAAAAGAAATTTATTAAGGACTGTTAACACAACGTAGACCGAGAAAAATGCGATAATCTCCATACATTAATTGCACTACGGGCTACAGGCGCGTGACGTCACCTGCATGTATCTATTTTGTTTAATATCCACCACCACACGAATGATAGGTACTAACACTGACACGCCACCAAACTTAAATAAAATTATATCATAATAAAATTAAATAAATCTTATTTAAAAATTATTTCTCTTAAAATGTAAAGTTTTACAACAGCTGCAGTACAAAAAATGTCCATATGTTATATGTAAATAATGCCAATAAGTGTCTATATAATATGACCAAAGCAGTCACTGCAGAACCCTATATGAGTGTCGCTTGACACTTTTATGGTATATAATTATCGAGTGTTGAGGTCATGGTAAACTGCATAGGTAACCCGAAAGGGTTAAGGATTATTACCAAGGCTTAAACGTATGCTGAACGAAAAGGTCTTGATTATGTCAAGGTGTAAACGTATACAGAAATAAAAGGTCTAGATTACTGCCAAGGTTTAAACGTAGGCAGAACTAAAAGGTCTAAATCTTCTGTCATCTGAAAAATCTACAAATTTGCTGAAATATCACAGAGACATTCTATGCAAACGTAGATAATTTCTGATTCTTATAATATTAATCCAGTTTTTATTAAACACGGAAAGAAATGAACGAGGTAGGTATATGGTGGCGAATAATAGGCTGCAGAAAATTAATAATATAGTCAAGTCTGATCATACAAACACTCTACTTACTTGACTAAAAAAACCTGAGGGAAAGATATGGAATCGGCTTTTTATAATAACTATCTTTTAGTTATATGACTGATTTCAATAGTTTAATACCAATATTAAGTAGGTATACCTACAATAAAGATTTGGACTCAAAACAAAAGCATCACCTACACAAACGTATCTACCGCAACCTACGTTACGGTAGGCGGTTTTTATCTCCGGTAAATCACAGGTAGACCCTATTTAACGTAGTCCGGAAACAAATTCGAAACGACAAAATAATAAACTGAACACAGTAATTAAGTACCTAAATAAAATTCGCCGACAAAAGTAATTGGCGCTTTATCTGGTGTCCGGAAGACCGCTTTCCCAATTTCCTGTTAATTGTTCCATTCAAACCTGTCACAGTACGATGACTTGACCATGCACCCTATAGTAGTCCGGTCTATTTAAGCCTAAAATCAGGAGGAAGCTTACATAAATTCCCATAAAGCTGAATATTGGCATAGTTGTTCAAAACATCATTATAAAGAAAATCTCAAAAGTCCTCATCGTTCCGAGGTGTGCTAAAAATTTGGCACGGGGTCAAAGGTCAAAAAAATGAGTTTTTTGCGATTTTTAGCGAAACGGTGAGTTTTTTCGCAAAATTACCCCAGTACAAAATTGTAGATCACAAAATTCTCTACAAAAAATATATAATAATTTTTTTCCTAAAAGCCACCATTTTGGAGATATAACGTTCCGAAAAGTTGGATCAGTCGTAATCCCTCTATTTTGCACACGTTTCCACGCCACCTATGAGGTAGTGTACAAAGCGCGTTTTTTTTAACGTGGTTTCCCCAGTAGGCCTATTCCACGGGTCTGCTGAGATTTTATATGTTTTAAAACTATTGCAAAATAATATTATATATTATAGTGGGCAAAAACAACGGCGGTGTAATTAAATAAAATACTTAAAATAAAAAGTTAGTCGTCTGATTCATAACTGTCCAAGATTTCTGTTTCTTCTTCTTCTTGATCTTCTTCTCCTTCTTCTTCCTGTTCATCCTCTTGTTCTTCTTCTTCTTCTTGTTCTATTTCACACGTAAACTGCCCCAATAGCGATTCCTGATCGGTATCAAACGAATCTTCAAGAGTTGGTGACTCAACATTCGAGCATGATCGGCCTTGACAGTGTGTGCATGCCAGGGAACAAAACAGTCCAACTTTTCTGCAACCACATTTTGCACTACACCCTTTCTTGCAGTTGCAAAATATTGTGTTGAGAAGTTTCTCAGGTGCTGGTGGAAGTAAAGTTTGAACTGGCTCTAGTGTATTGTCGATCAACTTCCAACCCCAGTCTTTAGGGTCCAGCTGATTACCAAGCCACACTTGAACTTGGTAATATACCCGAAACAGATGTTGATGAGCAGCTACTGAGGTTGGAGGAAGAGAAGCTAAGTTGACTTGTTTTTTATTACGCGTATTTTTCACGAAAGATGTGTATCGCAACTTATCTAAGCAAGTGGTTTTTTCGATACACATCTTTCGTGAAAAATACGCGTAATAAAAAACAAGTCAACTTAGCTTCTCTTCCTCCAACCTCAGTAGCTGCTCATCAACATCTGTTTCGGGTATATTACCAAGTTCAAGTGTGGCTTGGTAATCAGCTGGACCCTAAAGACTGGGGTTGGAAGTTGATCGACAATACACTAGAGCCAGTTCAAACTTTACTTCCACCAGCACCTGAGAAACTTCTCAACACAATATTTTGCAACTGCAAGAAAGGGTGTAGTGCAAAATGTGGTTGCAGAAAAGTTGGACTGTTTTGTTCCCTGGCATGCACACACTGTCAAGGCCGATCATGCTCGAATGTTGAGTCACCAACTCTTGAAGATTCGTTTGATACCGATCAGGAATCGCTATTGGGGCAGTTTACGTGTGAAATAGAACAAGAAGAAGAAGAAGAACAAGAGGATGAACAGGAAGAAGAAGGAGAAGAAGATCAAGAAGAAGAAGAAACAGAAATCTTGGACAGTTATGAATCAGACGACTAACTTTTTATTTTAAGTATTTTATTTAATTACACCGCCGTTGTTTTTGCCCACTATAATATATAATATTATTTTGCAATAGTTTTAAAACATATAAAATCTCAGCAGACCCGTGGAATAGGCCTACTGGGGAAACCACGTTAAAAAAAACGCGCTTTGTACACTACCTCATAGGTGGCGTGGAAACGTGTGCAAAATAGAGGGATTACGACTGATCCAACTTTTCGGAACGTTATATCTCCAAAATGGTGGCTTTTAGGAAAAAAATTATTATATATTTTTTGTAGAGAATTTTGTGATCTACAATTTTGTACTGGGGTAATTTTGCGAAAAAACTCACCGTTTCGCTAAAAATCGCAAAAAACTCATTTTTTTGACCTTTGACCCCGTGCCAAATTTTTAGCACACCTCGGAACGATGAGGACTTTTGAGATTTTCTTTATAATGATGTTTTGAACAACTATGCCAATATTCAGCTTTATGGGAATTTATGTAAACTTGAATGTGTAAATAGACCGGAGTAGTCCGGTCTATTTAAGCCTAAAATCAGGAGGAAGCTTACATAAATTCCCATAAAGCTGAATATTGGCATAGTTGTTCAAAACATCATTATAAAGAAAATCTCAAAAGTCCTCATCGTTCCGAGGTGTGCTAAAAATTTGGCACGGGGTCAAAGGTCAAAAAAATGAGTTTTTTGCGATTTTTAGCGAAACGGTGAGTTTTTTCGCAAAATTACCCCAGTACAAAATTGTAGATCACAAAATTCTCTACAAAAAATATATAATAATTTTTTTCCTAAAAGCCACCATTTTGGAGATATAACGTTCCGAAAAGTTGGATCAGTCGTAATCCCTCTATTTTGCACACGTTTCCACGCCACCTATGAGGTAGTGTACAAAGCGCGTTTTTTTTAACGTGGTTTCCCCAGTAGGCCTATTCCACGGGTCTGCTGAGATTTTATATGTTTTAAAACTATTGCAAAATAATATTATATATTATAGTGGGCAAAAACAACGGCGGTGTAATTAAATAAAATACTTAAAATAAAAAGTTAGTCGTCTGATTCATAACTGTCCAAGATTTCTGTTTCTTCTTCTTCTTGATCTTCTTCTCCTTCTTCTTCCTGTTCATCCTCTTGTTCTTCTTCTTCTTCTTGTTCTATTTCACACGTAAACTGCCCCAATAGCGATTCCTGATCGGTATCAAACGAATCTTCAAGAGTTGGTGACTCAACATTCGAGCATGATCGGCCTTGACAGTGTGTGCATGCCAGGGAACAAAACAGTCCAACTTTTCTGCAACCACATTTTGCACTACACCCTTTCTTGCAGTTGCAAAATATTGTGTTGAGAAGTTTCTCAGGTGCTGGTGGAAGTAAAGTTTGAACTGGCTCTAGTGTATTGTCGATCAACTTCCAACCCCAGTCTTTAGGGTCCAGCTGATTACCAAGCCACACTTGAACTTGGTAATATACCCGAAACAGATGTTGATGAGCAGCTACTGAGGTTGGAGGAAGAGAAGCTAAGTTGACTTGTTTTTTATTACGCGTATTTTTCACGAAAGATGTGTATCGAAAAAACCACTTGCTTAGATAAGTTGCGATACACATCTTTCGTGAAAAATACGCGTAATAAAAAACAAGTCAACTTAGCTTCTCTTCCTCCAACCTCAGTAGCTGCTCATCAACATCTGTTTCGGGTATATTACCAAGTTCAAGTGTGGCTTGGTAATCAGCTGGACCCTAAAGACTGGGGTTGGAAGTTGATCGACAATACACTAGAGCCAGTTCAAACTTTACTTCCACCAGCACCTGAGAAACTTCTCAACACAATATTTTGCAACTGCAAGAAAGGGTGTAGTGCAAAATGTGGTTGCAGAAAAGTTGGACTGTTTTGTTCCCTGGCATGCACACACTGTCAAGGCCGATCATGCTCGAATGTTGAGTCACCAACTCTTGAAGATTCGTTTGATACCGATCAGGAATCGCTATTGGGGCAGTTTACGTGTGAAATAGAACAAGAAGAAGAAGAAGAACAAGAGGATGAACAGGAAGAAGAAGGAGAAGAAGATCAAGAAGAAGAAGAAACAGAAATCTTGGACAGTTATGAATCAGACGACTAACTTTTTATTTTAAGTATTTTATTTAATTACACCGCCGTTGTTTTTGCCCACTATAATATATAATATTATTTTGCAATAGTTTTAAAACATATAAAATCTCAGCAGACCCGTGGAATAGGCCTACTGGGGAAACCACGTTAAAAAAAACGCGCTTTGTACACTACCTCATAGGTGGCGTGGAAACGTGTGCAAAATAGAGGGATTACGACTGATCCAACTTTTCGGAACGTTATATCTCCAAAATGGTGGCTTTTAGGAAAAAAATTATTATATATTTTTTGTAGAGAATTTTGTGATCTACAATTTTGTACTGGGGTAATTTTGCGAAAAAACTCACCGTTTCGCTAAAAATCGCAAAAAACTCATTTTTTTGACCTTTGACCCCGTGCCAAATTTTTAGCACACCTCGGAACGATGAGGACTTTTGAGATTTTCTTTATAATGATGTTTTGAACAACTATGCCAATATTCAGCTTTATGGGAATTTATGTAAACTTGAATGTGTAAATAGACCGGAGTAGTCCGGTCTATTTAAGCCTAAAATCAGGAGGAAGCTTACATAAATTCCCATAAAGCTGAATATTGGCATAGTTGTTCAAAACATCATTATAAAGAAAATCTCAAAAGTCCTCATCGTTCCGAGGTGTGCTAAAAATTTGGCACGGGGTCAAAGGTCAAAAAAATGAGTTTTTTGCGATTTTTAGCGAAACGGTGAGTTTTTTCGCAAAATTACCCCAGTACAAAATTGTAGATCACAAAATTCTCTACAAAAAATATATAATAATTTTTTTCCTAAAAGCCACCATTTTGGAGATATAACGTTCCGAAAAGTTGGATCAGTCGTAATCCCTCTATTTTGCACACGTTTCCACGCCACCTATGAGGTAGTGTACAAAGCGCGTTTTTTTTAACGTGGTTTCCCCAGTAGGCCTATTCCACGGGTCTGCTGAGATTTTATATGTTTTAAAACTATTGCAAAATAATATTATATATTATAGTGGGCAAAAACAACGGCGGTGTAATTAAATAAAATACTTAAAATAAAAAGTTAGTCGTCTGATTCATAACTGTCCAAGATTTCTGTTTCTTCTTCTTCTTGATCTTCTTCTCCTTCTTCTTCCTGTTCATCCTCTTGTTCTTCTTCTTCTTCTTGTTCTATTTCACACGTAAACTGCCCCAATAGCGATTCCTGATCGGTATCAAACGAATCTTCAAGAGTTGGTGACTCAACATTCGAGCATGATCGGCCTTGACAGTGTGTGCATGCCAGGGAACAAAACAGTCCAACTTTTCTGCAACCACATTTTGCACTACACCCTTTCTTGCAGTTGCAAAATATTGTGTTGAGAAGTTTCTCAGGTGCTGGTGGAAGTAAAGTTTGAACTGGCTCTAGTGTATTGTCGATCAACTTCCAACCCCAGTCTTTAGGGTCCAGCTGATTACCAAGCCACACTTGAACTTGGTAATATACCCGAAACAGATGTTGATGAGCAGCTACTGAGGTTGGAGGAAGAGAAGCTAAGTTGACTTGTTTTTTATTACGCGTATTTTTCACGAAAGATGTGTATCGCAACTTATCTAAGCAAGTGGTTTTTTCGATACACATCTTTCGTGAAAAATACGCGTAATAAAAAACAAGTCAACTTAGCTTCTCTTCCTCCAACCTCAGTAGCTGCTCATCAACATCTGTTTCGGGTATATTACCAAGTTCAAGTGTGGCTTGGTAATCAGCTGGACCCTAAAGACTGGGGTTGGAAGTTGATCGACAATACACTAGAGCCAGTTCAAACTTTACTTCCACCAGCACCTGAGAAACTTCTCAACACAATATTTTGCAACTGCAAGAAAGGGTGTAGTGCAAAATGTGGTTGCAGAAAAGTTGGACTGTTTTGTTCCCTGGCATGCACACACTGTCAAGGCCGATCATGCTCGAATGTTGAGTCACCAACTCTTGAAGATTCGTTTGATACCGATCAGGAATCGCTATTGGGGCAGTTTACGTGTGAAATAGAACAAGAAGAAGAAGAAGAACAAGAGGATGAACAGGAAGAAGAAGGAGAAGAAGATCAAGAAGAAGAAGAAACAGAAATCTTGGACAGTTATGAATCAGACGACTAACTTTTTATTTTAAGTATTTTATTTAATTACACCGCCGTTGTTTTTGCCCACTATAATATATAATATTATTTTGCAATAGTTTTAAAACATATAAAATCTCAGCAGACCCGTGGAATAGGCCTACTGGGGAAACCACGTTAAAAAAAACGCGCTTTGTACACTACCTCATAGGTGGCGTGGAAACGTGTGCAAAATAGAGGGATTACGACTGATCCAACTTTTCGGAACGTTATATCTCCAAAATGGTGGCTTTTAGGAAAAAAATTATTATATATTTTTTGTAGAGAATTTTGTGATCTACAATTTTGTACTGGGGTAATTTTGCGAAAAAACTCACCGTTTCGCTAAAAATCGCAAAAAACTCATTTTTTTGACCTTTGACCCCGTGCCAAATTTTTAGCACACCTCGGAACGATGAGGACTTTTGAGATTTTCTTTATAATGATGTTTTGAACAACTATGCCAATATTCAGCTTTATGGGAATTTATGTAAACTTGAATGTGTAAATAGACCGGAGTAGTCCGGTCTATTTAAGCCTAAAATCAGGAGGAAGCTTACATAAATTCCCATAAAGCTGAATATTGGCATAGTTGTTCAAAACATCATTATAAAGAAAATCTCAAAAGTCCTCATCGTTCCGAGGTGTGCTAAAAATTTGGCACGGGGTCAAAGGTCAAAAAAATGAGTTTTTTGCGATTTTTAGCGAAACGGTGAGTTTTTTCGCAAAATTACCCCAGTACAAAATTGTAGATCACAAAATTCTCTACAAAAAATATATAATAATTTTTTTCCTAAAAGCCACCATTTTGGAGATATAACGTTCCGAAAAGTTGGATCAGTCGTAATCCCTCTATTTTGCACACGTTTCCACGCCACCTATGAGGTAGTGTACAAAGCGCGTTTTTTTTAACGTGGTTTCCCCAGTAGGCCTATTCCACGGGTCTGCTGAGATTTTATATGTTTTAAAACTATTGCAAAATAATATTATATATTATAGTGGGCAAAAACAACGGCGGTGTAATTAAATAAAATACTTAAAATAAAAAGTTAGTCGTCTGATTCATAACTGTCCAAGATTTCTGTTTCTTCTTCTTCTTGATCTTCTTCTCCTTCTTCTTCCTGTTCATCCTCTTGTTCTTCTTCTTCTTCTTGTTCTATTTCACACGTAAACTGCCCCAATAGCGATTCCTGATCGGTATCAAACGAATCTTCAAGAGTTGGTGACTCAACATTCGAGCATGATCGGCCTTGACAGTGTGTGCATGCCAGGGAACAAAACAGTCCAACTTTTCTGCAACCACATTTTGCACTACACCCTTTCTTGCAGTTGCAAAATATTGTGTTGAGAAGTTTCTCAGGTGCTGGTGGAAGTAAAGTTTGAACTGGCTCTAGTGTATTGTCGATCAACTTCCAACCCCAGTCTTTAGGGTCCAGCTGATTACCAAGCCACACTTGAACTTGGTAATATACCCGAAACAGATGTTGATGAGCAGCTACTGAGGTTGGAGGAAGAGAAGCTAAGTTGACTTGTTTTTTATTACGCGTATTTTTCACGAAAGATGTGTATCGAAAAAACCACTTGCTTAGATAAGTTGCGATACACATCTTTCGTGAAAAATACGCGTAATAAAAAACAAGTCAACTTAGCTTCTCTTCCTCCAACCTCAGTAGCTGCTCATCAACATCTGTTTCGGGTATATTACCAAGTTCAAGTGTGGCTTGGTAATCAGCTGGACCCTAAAGACTGGGGTTGGAAGTTGATCGACAATACACTAGAGCCAGTTCAAACTTTACTTCCACCAGCACCTGAGAAACTTCTCAACACAATATTTTGCAACTGCAAGAAAGGGTGTAGTGCAAAATGTGGTTGCAGAAAAGTTGGACTGTTTTGTTCCCTGGCATGCACACACTGTCAAGGCCGATCATGCTCGAATGTTGAGTCACCAACTCTTGAAGATTCGTTTGATACCGATCAGGAATCGCTATTGGGGCAGTTTACGTGTGAAATAGAACAAGAAGAAGAAGAAGAACAAGAGGATGAACAGGAAGAAGAAGGAGAAGAAGATCAAGAAGAAGAAGAAACAGAAATCTTGGACAGTTATGAATCAGACGACTAACTTTTTATTTTAAGTATTTTATTTAATTACACCGCCGTTGTTTTTGCCCACTATAATATATAATATTATTTTGCAATAGTTTTAAAACATATAAAATCTCAGCAGACCCGTGGAATAGGCCTACTGGGGAAACCACGTTAAAAAAAACGCGCTTTGTACACTACCTCATAGGTGGCGTGGAAACGTGTGCAAAATAGAGGGATTACGACTGATCCAACTTTTCGGAACGTTATATCTCCAAAATGGTGGCTTTTAGGAAAAAAATTATTATATATTTTTTGTAGAGAATTTTGTGATCTACAATTTTGTACTGGGGTAATTTTGCGAAAAAACTCACCGTTTCGCTAAAAATCGCAAAAAACTCATTTTTTTGACCTTTGACCCCGTGCCAAATTTTTAGCACACCTCGGAACGATGAGGACTTTTGAGATTTTCTTTATAATGATGTTTTGAACAACTATGCCAATATTCAGCTTTATGGGAATTTATGTAAACTTGAATGTGTAAATAGACCGGAGTATAGTTAATTAGTATAATTTGCATCCGGTCACCATGTGAGTGATTGCCCTTATAAAACTGGAGTGCCAACAGTGCCCAGTATCGAAGAGCAAGTTATCCACCAAAGAATACATAGAAATCTAAAACCATTATCAAGAACTCAACAAATCAAGACCCACATTTAGGTAGTTTTTATTTGTCGTCTAACTCGGGTTTATAGCTTGTAATACATTCAACATTAAGCTACAATTGAACCACTTGTTTTAAAATTATCGGCGACGTAAAATCTCATGCCATTAGTTTAAAAATGTAAATTAAACCAACAGTAAAATTTTATCAGATCTATAGAACATACGATGCGTATCGTAAGCATTTTGGATGATAACTTCAAAAATATATTGTGTACAATCACGAACTACGAATGGAAAGTTTTAGTCGCTGAGTACCTACCTAAAACGTAGTCGGTCAATTTCGCGTTATGCCAAAATGTCATTTAAAATTAGCGTTTCAACTAATTACGGCTTTGTATATGTCGCGATAGGTCTAATTCTCATATTGCCTATTTAGCGATCAGCGACTAAATGATGGAAAGAGCGAAATATTAATGTTCATTACCATAAATATTTAAAAGTAAATCTTGGGAACGTATTTAAGTATACTGAATAGAATCAGTGAGTAATAGGAGCAATGACAAAATATTTACAGTCGTAACAACTTATTCTCATAACATGAGAATATGAAAATAAGCAGCCAATGTTTTAACGATGAATTTCTATCGTTTGTTAATATATTATACGATACAGTAAATAGTATATAACTAGTTATATTACATATAGAATATTTAAATCCTGTAATAATTCGATCGCCCAGATAAATGGGTAAAATACAAGAACATCAATATAACGTCACTGTTCTTTTTTTTTCTATTGCTTATCAATTAGTACAATAGCACAAGTCCATTGAATGTTTTTTATTTTTTTATTGCTAATCTAGAACCATATACTATATTTAAATATCTTTTCAGAACTATGGGAGAACTCGGTGCAAAGCTTGGTCTCGACGAGCTGACGGGTGGCGCGGCCAGCATCGGCCGAGCACTCTTAGCAGAATTCATTGGTAATTATTGAACAAACCATGTCATACCTACATACAAGAGTTATTGTTTGACAGTTTACCATAAAAGTATCAACTAGGAATATAAATGAGAGCTCCATAAACGGAGTTATCTAACAGCCCTAATAGGTGACATCAGATGTGGTTAGATCAATACTAAGAAAAATATCATGAATAGTGATTTGGAATAAATGTATATTCAACTGAATAATAGGAAAAGTAGATCAAGAAGTTAAAAAAGTTGAAAAATAATGCGGTCATGTAACATAACACATAATTATCAACGACTTACCTTAATTTATTGAATATTATACTTAATTATAAACATACAAATAAAATATTTACAACTAGATACAAAATATGTAAAACATTAACTACACTATTTATAAATACAATAATAAAAATATATATAATCTCTGTATTATAAGTGAAACCAAAATAAACGGAATAAAATAAATAAGTATATGACTGTATACATACTTAACATGTACTTAATTACTTGGTAGGTACTACAAAGTTCCACAAAGATAATGAAAATATACATATTTACATATGTACTTATCTACATTTTCTAAAGAGATAAAAATAGCCTTGAGCATCGAAGGCAATCATCGTAATAACTCTTCTGGGCTATTGTTTCCAGTAAATAAGATACAATAAAACAACGAATAGTTAATTGTAAAACATATTCAAGCCTACTGCTAATTTGGAGGCAACTGGAAAATCACTATGAAAATCAAAATAATGTGATGGAGACCCCGAATCGAAACTTTCTTATTAGCGACCTAATTGGATTGGGTTAAAGGGCCGTGTCTCACTTCTGGACGTTCCATTTCCAAAAATCATTTCATGTTTTTTTTATTCGTATGTTTTTTTTTGTTTAGGTACTCTTTTACTGAATATCTTCGGTTGCGGTGCGTGCATCAACATCGCTAAAGGGCCAACTGCTGCTCCAGATATCGTCCTCATCGCATTAGCCTTCGGCCTCGCTGTCTATGCCGCTGTTTCTGTAAGTCCAGCTCTACTATTCTATAACCGTATTAGATCTACAATCATTCTGTAGATTTAGTGTTTCAATATGATCTCAAATACAAATAGCAAACACTCATTTTCACCTTGATTGTCATATTGCGACGATGTTATTTGGTACAATCGTTATCGATATTGCATTCAAGTTGACAACCATATTACCTCCAGAAGCTTGAAAAAGACTTGTTTGTAAAAAAAATTATCGTGTGCAAAATCCTCACGGATACCACCTTTGCCAAAATCGATCGGCCTCGAACCGACCAAAACGCACGATTGCCTGAGGTGAGATTATACAAGACTTATCTCTCGCTCCCCGGCAGACGCGGGGACATCTCTTTTAAGATGACCCTCTTCCCCTAATGTAGGACCATGTTGTCCCCATCTAACCCCTAGGTATGGGGTGGCTCTTATATTTTTATCACTTAAATTGCACTAGGTATATGACCAATAACCCTATTTCTTTTTATCAGGCGATAGGTCACATATCTGGTGGACACATCAACCCTGCTGTCACTCTCGGTCTTGCATCGGTCGGACGGGTCAAACCAGTGAGAGCAATTCTCTACATAATAGCGCAGTGCGCGGGCGCCGCAGCTGGCTCCGGATTGCTGAAGGCTCTGACTCCTGAACGTGCGGCAGGCAGCCTCGGCATCACTGGTTTGGGCACTGATGTCACGCAACTACAGGGCTTCGGTATCGAGTTCTTCCTTGGTTTCGTGCTGATCTTCGTCGTTTGTGGGGTGAGTTATAAAAGTTGTTCTTACTTAATAACTATTATTGTCACAGGACAAGCCTAAAAGCATGACTCAAATACTTTTGATAATCCGTTTAGCTAATGTACTTAGTTTTCACAATTTACTCAACGGAAGTCTTCGAGTACCTATCTACTTATAGGAGGGAATGTAGTAAGCTTTTCGTAGAGCGAAACCTATGCTCGGGCCCTCGCCGTAAGTAGCGGCGCTGCCGTGAAACCAATTACTATACCACAGAAGAAGAAGATTACTTATCAAATCAAATTGGAAGTCGTGGCTGTATTACCTATTCACATTTCTTCATAAACAGATAGAGATACAGAGGAATAGAGGTACTTAACTATGACATATATACATTTATATATGTACCTTTGAAGAGTTTTAATACCGTAACTGCTACTCGAAATCTGCTGATGTTATTCCATCCCCATGGAGATCCTGCATCTCATCTCAGCTCGATTTACCAACAGAAATACAACACTTTACAAATGATAGTAGAAAGCACATGGTGATACTTCCCCTACTCAAACGGCTCCCGTTACGCCTCGCCTGCCGTAATTAGTAACCTAGTCGAGACACTGAGTAATCAAATGAGCTATGGTATTGTTATAGAATAGAGTTTAACAGACCATTAAGAGTAGACGTACCCACGGTAATAGCAAAGCTTATCACAAATCTGTAACACGGAACAATGATGTAATGATTTTTTCAGAACAAATCTTATTGGAGGTAAAACTTGTCGTGTTTCGTGACTCAGCGTCATTAACGGAAGCGGTTGACTGCGTTTTTGTACTGGAATATTAAAACGTTTCCATAGGTTGTAGGTATTAAGTACAGCCAAAGAAAACAATCAGTGCCTAGCTAATTTATGTTGATTATGGTGAAACTTCACTTTAATCATGGTGAAGCAGTACAAATGTACCTATCTTGTCGTTGTGTCTGTTCGTAATAATATGTAGATGTGTTATAGTTTAGTTTTTTAATTTCTTTTGTGGTAATAGCGCTTACTAGCACCCCTACCATGGTCTCCTCTGAAATTCAGCGCTATCCGCCTGCCCCACTACGCCGATAGCATCGTGCTGAGGCGGCAATTATTCTACGTTTTTTTTAAGTTATATTTTATTCTTGTTTATTCATGTAGAATAAAAATCTTTCTTTCTTGCTTAACAGTTGAATACCCAGTATATTTTTAACACTGGATCTTATTGACAAATAATATTGTGGACCGGAGATCCAACACTAAAAAATCCCACTTTAACTCACATCACAAAAGTGGTAAATCACTGGCAAAAACAAGTCAATAGGAAAATTTTGTGTAGACCATTGCAGGAGATATCTAAATTTTTTTGTAGCATAATTTTTGCGGTAAAATTTACCGATTAGTTGAAAATGACAAAAAACTTTGAGCTTGAATAAAAGTGGCAAAAGTAGAATCGGTCAGGACTCAATATTTAATGAACAATGTTCTGCGATTTCACCCGTCAAACTTAATTAGTAAATGGAGCGTCTTTCTGCCATGTTTATACTCGTATTACCTTGCTCCTAAATGTCTAATGTTATACCTACAGTTCTTCGCTAAGATCTAGCTTATCATACACTAAAGGATTTTTTCTATCACTACTGGTAGTTCCATAGATTAGGACGTTCAAACAATCGCTTCAGTTTTTTCATTGGTGTCAATAGAACGATCTGCGTATTAATAAACAGTCTAAGAGATCATAGTTTCTTTATCGTATATTTTAACTGATTTCTATTAAGGTGAACTAATCTATTTTTAAATAGTTAAGTATAAGAACAACTTATAAATTAGCTTTGTTTAAGCATATAGAATAGATATATAATATTTGGTAACGTATGATGTCACCAACCAGTCCCTTAGTAATACTATCGTAGATATAAAATTCATTGTTTTATTGCTCTATTCAATATTATATATATATGTTACTCATAGATATAAGCGTTAGGGCGTTCCGGTTTTGTGATTTACGTAATAAATTATGCTATAGTAGTCATAACTAAAAAGGCGATTAAGCACAAGATTATTCATTGTTGTGTCGAAGAGTAGATACGATATATTAACGTCGTATTCTAATGATTGCCGTAATGATTGTTATCGTTTGAGAATCGTTGTCGTTCATTGATAAAATAGCCGAGTTAAAAATATCTACTTACTAAAATAGATTCAGTTTTTTCATTGTAGTAATCCTTTCTGTATAAATATTTAGGTATATATTTTATTGAATTAGATAATATGGAGTCGTTAATTTTTTTAATAGTTTGTTAGAGGTAGAACATGACGGTATCTCCCGTCCTAATTGAGCAGTCCGACTGGGGAAGTACCTCCGCCGATTAATAATAAAAAGTTATTGTATTGTGTGTTGTGTTTCCGACGACCAGTAGGGTAGCCAGAACTCACTGGAGAGGTTTTGTGTTGTCAGCGGGAAGACCGAAAAACCCTTCTTTATCTTCTGCACTGACAGCACAAAGGCTCTATTAACCTTCATCCCTCCCCCCATTCTCTATATGGTCAGCAGCACGAATATGACGCCCCTGGTTGCAAACTTTAAATGGCAGTTAAGCCACGGTAACCACTTTCCATCAGGAGGACCGCGGGCTTATCTGCCACCTAAGTGGTATAAAAAATTAAAAAGATTTTCTGAGCACCAACGTGTCAAATTATCATCATTACCCATGCTATAGCCGATTAGTCGTGCTACGGCGAGGTGGTACCTGAAGGTTAACACCACTAGCAATATCAGTTACATACCTAGAGCGAAAAAAGACAGCTCAGACAGTAGTCTCTTCGTCCCCCTCTTAGACTACACGACAATGTCATTTTTTGTCGAATATACGCCTTTTGTAGGTATTCTTATAAAAAAATTAAATTACTTAATTGTGTACAGTCGACGCATTTTGTTTCTTTTATTTATTTTTTTGCTAAATGACATCTTGCTGTAGTTAAGTTATGTTAGGGTTGCATTAACTAGGTATATACTACATACTTAGGTACATACATACTCGTTTATGGGGTGTATGGTTAGTTTTCCTCTCGGGAACGCGAAGTCGGATAACAGTCAGTCTCATAAAAGCCATACAAAAAGGGACTAACTAAAAATATTTGAATAGATCACGGTTTACGAGGTAAAGGTCTCGGGTACAGACGGGTACAATGCTAAGATGATGCTGTTTGTATTACATACTACTTATTTTTTTTTACAATAGGTAGGTACTCGCAGCTACCTAACTAACTAGCTTTAACGATATTTTTGGAAAAATCCTCACAGCGACCTACACTCTGATTTAGATAAATACCTATAAATACGTTACAAGGTTCCAACTAAATCAATATTTTGTGCCATATTGCTCAGTTGACAAAGCAACATACTACCTACGTGTAACAACTACGTTGATTAGGTATTGCCTTGTACAGTTAGAAGTAAAATTGACATAACTCATTCCAATTTACACATCATGTTAACTCTAAAATCTGTTATGATTGTCCCTTAGATTCGTACTATATCACTAGGGATCTATTTTGGGTAGCTGTAGAAAAACTCGATTTTATGCGTAGGTATATAGTCAAAGATTATATTATTCAAGAATACATATAATATATACTCGTTTATAAGTAGTGCGGCGTTCAGTTCTGTAGTTCTAGAGAACTTCGATATCGTCAATTTGGTTGTGTAAGTCCGATGGCAGACGCTTCACGGAGAATACCTATCGAAGTTCAGTCGCATCTTAGTTAGACGAGAAAGACAACTCCAACTGAGTTGGGAATAGGTTTAGAGAATTATGATGAATCGATTCTCTCACAATCTTATCCAAGTACTACGATCTACGACCACCTTTACAAGGTTAGTACGTACCTAATTTTCGCTCTATGTACAGGTGAGCGTAAATCACTAACCTTGTATGTAATTAAAACAAAAATAAATGTACATTTTTATACTGAGTCCCAAAAAAAGCTGCGCCTAAAACATCATGAACAAAGATTGCGTGCTGAGACGCAGTATATTATTCGCGAAATAGTGAGTAACATCAGACTACCATAGGAATATTACCATAATCAATAAATAACGCAATCGTTTAAGACACGCTTTTGTTTCATTCATATAATTAGATAAGACAACAGATATAGATTAATCCCTTTCCTTCCCGAAAATGTTGTGACTACCCAATCCGTAAGCAGTTTTAAGACCCATCTGAGCAAATGGCAGAGAACAAATCATTAACTCAAGAACATTGAGTTGTATGAGCATAGCAGCAATTTAATAAATATCGTCATCGTCAACATCAACGTCCATATTAGCTGTAGCTAGACTAGAATTACGTCGCAAGAAAAATAATTGTATTAAAACAAAGAAGATTCTGCGGGCCGCAATAGTTCAAACCGGCCGGCCCGCGGTTTGAATTGTTGCGGCCATAGTTTGAACAGCCCTAATGTAACCACCTTCTAGGTTCATATTAAAAATTGTACACAGAAAGGAATACAAAGAGATATCAAACATGTTTTTATACAATCATTTGAAAAAAAATCTCGACCTAAGAGATTTTAGGATATGAATTGTAATTAAAGCTCCATTCCCTCCGTGTAAACGCTTACAAAATAAGAAAGAAAACCGGTTTGCCAGGTGCAGGCTGGGTACAAGTACTTAGGACAGCATCTCTGTCACCGATGCTATAATATTCATATTCACGGCGAAGACATCATAGGATCACGTCACCAAGGTATTCATGACGTGATCGCCATAAAAATATCAATTTAATCAATATTCTATAATAATATATTATCCTCTCACAGTATGCTAACATATTTACCAACAATAAGTGTGCCGTAATATGTAACTGTCATCCAGCAGCATTTACAAATCTTATATTATAGGGTACAATGACTTGCTGCTATAAAGATAATATGCCAAACTGTCTCAACTGATTCATTGTGTTGATGGAATCGCTTAACATAACATAAACATAACATAACTTATAGGCATATCCCCGAAGGTGTAGGCAGAGGTCCTAGCACCAACATTTCGCCAGTTTATGTTTAGGTCCCAATGTAATGGGTGGCGAGCCTATTGCCATAAACCGGGCACTTATAAACCTGCGACAAATACACACATAACTTCGAAAAGCATCGAAAATTTGGTGTGTGCCCTGATAAAACCTGGGATCGAACCCGAGACCTCGTCTCAGCAGTCTAAGGTGCATTATGAGAAAGGTACGTTTTGCGCATGGGGTGCATTTTGCGAAAGGTACCTACATTATGCGACGGAGCCCTATTACCTACCGCGACTTTTTCAAGTAATTAAATACTACACATTATTATAAATTACTTATTAATTGAGTACAAAGTAGATAACGTAATATTTTATAACATTAGTACTGTAAATAGCGTATCTACCTAATATCGAAGACATTATGTAGGTACCCTAATTTTGAGACCTTAGATAGGTACCTACATCTAAGGTCGGTACTTAACGTAAGTAGGTAGATATGTACCTCATTTGGGTACCTATATTGTTACTGTAATTAGAATATGTCTTTCTACTTATGCAGCGTGGAATATAATTAATACCTATTTTAAGATTAAAAACATTTAAACCATTTGCACGACTTATGTCCAAAAACAAAATGTACAATTGCATAATAATACCCAACTAGAGAAATGCCAAATCTGAAATATGTCAAAATATAAATAAATACGCCAAACTGTAAATACGACCAAATTAATATAGAAAAGTCCATTGAAAAACTTTCACTTCCGCCATCTAGCGGCTAGTAGATACATTTTGTATAAGTATCTATGTTACCGGCAGTGTATTTCGTCCGGTCCTCTATGCAATGACTAAGCAATGTATAAAATGCCTAAAATGTGTATATAATGTATGTATAGTAATGAAATATTATGAATTTTATAGTTAACCTAAGCATTCTAAAGTGACTCTATCTCTGGACCAGAGGTAGCGTAGAACCAGTAGCCAATTTAAGAATAACGTGAATTGTTTTCACCGTGTAATTTTATTCTATTTTTTTTCTGTTCCTAACAGGTGTGCGATGGCAACAAACCGGACCACAAGTCCACTGCGCCTCTGGCCATAGGTCTCACTGTAACACTGGGCCACTTACTCGCCGTGGATTACACCGGCTCTGCAATGAACCCCGCCCGCTCCTTCGGTTCGGCGCTTGTAGCCAACGTTTGGACTGACCACTGGGTAAGTTGGATGTTTATATGGAATTCGAGATTCACTCTTCACTTACACTTGTCTACTGCTCTATCAATATAAATCCAAAGGCAACGAAATTTCCTACCTTCCTTGTATCCTGTCTAGCAGATATCAGACGTTCACTTTTCTTTCAATTTCGTCGTCATTAATGCTTAACTACGCTTTACTAAGCTACTTAGGTACCTACTTACTATACGCTTATTTATCATAATTAAAACGGATATGTTTATTATTAAAGCGAAGAAGAGAGCCCTGTCCACATCCGCCATTCCGAACTGAATCTTCGGGTAATTGGTTTTGGTACCATATACTTACCATGTAATAAATTTAACCTACTTTCTATCATCGCACAGATAGGGACTTAATCCTCACACATTACAACCGCTAGGTATATGAACTATTTGAAATCTCTCCCCGTTGTTTTCCCAAGCGACTACAATATTTGAGGCTCTTCAAGAAGTGCGTTAGAAGATTTCTACGCGGTAGGCAGAACGAGTGTAACGCCCCTGGTGTTGCAAACGTCCATAGACCACGGTGACTGCTTTCCATCAGGTGGGCCGTGTGCTTGTCTGTCTCCTAAGTGGTATAAAAACCCGCCATCGGGGCCAAACACGAGACGTGACACTTCATTCAGCCTAGGTATACTCAGTTGGTGAACGCTTGTAACGAAGACGAATAAATAACTTATTCATTTTTTATCTGTGGTCACCGCCTGATAGTGTGGTTTTGAATGTAACTACTTACATACCCAACTACTTGCCTATAACTAAAATCTGAGTCCTATTTGGTGAGATTTCAACAGTTCCAACACATCATTTATCATTTGCTCTTGCAAGCAATTGAACGCTGTCCACCCGCGAAGCTTCCGGGCCTAAGAGCTACCTACATTATATTGTATCATCTGTACACCTACGTTCCATTCTCCTCTACTATCACTCTAAACTCTACCCACCATCATTTGTTCTGGTCAAGTACCTCGACCTCGACCACGCACATGCTTTACTTTAGAGGCATTTAAATCACTCTAGTCCAATTGTTCAAACATCCCTATGTGAACCCTTCATCATCGTCAAATATATCGAAACTCGTGAATTATTTCTAGTAGTGCCTTCCTCATTCCATATCATAATCCCGATCGCGTCCGCGGCTTTCATCTCGGAATCTGCTATTTCCCTTCTCCCTAGAACGCGGCTGAACTTTATATTTTCCGTGAAGCGACTGCCATTTAACCTCCACAACTCATTAGCAATATTGTAGTCAGACCACGGTCAGTTGTCGGACTTATTAGGGTACCAAGTACCCTTAACGACTGTCATAGATGTTCGTATGACCACCGAGTCTCGCTCATGTAATAACCAAAATTGTGTCCAATGCCAGGTGTACTGGGCTGGTCCTATCGCCGGAGGTATTGCCGCTGCTCTCCTGTACGTGCACGGTTTCTCCGCACCCCCCGTTGAAACCATCACACCACCCAGGTACCGCGCCGTCGCCGGAGATGAGAAGGAGGTAATTAATACCAATCATTCATTGCCAGACTTAAAAATAATTACAGAGGAAAAACAAAAACATAAAAATATTTTTATTGAATAATATTTATTTTTTAAACTTCCATTACAAGCGCACTGGACGCATGACTACTACTGCATGGACAGTGGAACAGAGTGTAAGTATCTGACTGAATGGCGGTCTTCGGTATGCCATACTGTGTGCCCATGTATAAAAATATTACAGCCCCTGATCTCAAGGACAAATCGTGTCCCTTTTTCAAACTAGGCTGCCATTAGCAAGGACAACAGATCACCTTCACTCTATGTATGTGATCTGTGGCAAAGGCCCACCAGATACTACAGAAACAGAAAGTAGATTTTTAATTAAAAAAAGACCATTCGTTGAATTTTCTGATATGGCAGTTCATATTCCGTACCACATAATTTTAGTTCGAAATTATATTAGCTATCTTACTAATCACATGTTATTATATCCTTTAGCTGAAGAGATTGGACGGGAAGGCCGACGACCTGGCTTGAAAGCGCCATCTAGCGGCGGAACCCATTGCGGGCACGTCGCACCGCCCCCCACAAGGAACAGGGGCGCTCCCACCACACCACACACTATGATTCGATATATTATACGACAGCTTTAACTAACTGTGCCCTAACGAATATCATTGTATCATACGATCTGAAAGCGTAGCAAGGACCTTCTAGAATTAAAAAAATTAAACGCACAACGAAATTTATTAACTGATGAGCGGGCGGCTACCATGAGATTACAGTTTCGGGTAGTGTTAAAGTTTACTTAGACCGAACGAAGTGTCACATGACATCTTCAGGTCCGATTATACCAAATTACGATCCGAAACTACGCTTCACAACTTCGGACCTAAGACCCACTGGCTATAAATGCAGTAAAGTGTTAATAAATACATAAAATTTCCTTCTACGCCCAAAGATGGCAATACAATGTTTAATATAATAAATTTTAAAAAAATCATTTCAAATTTAAGCTTTGAAAAATATAGTAATTAAACGTTAAATGGATCGTCAAACCATTCTCGTTACTCCATTGAGTATACGATAGAGTGGTACAAACGAAATAAGGCATCAGAAGAATCAGTTGTTATTGGTTATAGTAGCCATACCTACCGATTACTCGTTTAGATATTATCTATGGACCTGTCAAATGGCACAGCACAGATTATGTAATAGGACCATTGTCCGCAGACATTAGACGAGTACTAATCCACGAAAACAATAAAGTACCTTTGTAAATATAATTACAATTATTATTTATGCAATTATGAAAATAGTACCATAACTTTTGATATCCGCCCCATATTTTAATCAAGTTAATTAAGTATATTGATGACCTGCTTTTAAAATTTTAATGAAATCAAAAATTTTATACTATATTTCATATTTGAAATTCTAGAATAAGGAAATTTTATAAAACATTAATATTATTTTTTTATTAATCTCACTCGATTCAACTCATTTCTTGCATAGGTTATAATATTATAAATTAAAAGAATAAAAATATTTTATTATTGATTACATATTTATAGAGGAACACTAAACCATGGCTACATACGATTACTTTGTCCTATAATAGGGCAATGTTAAGGATTGTAATAGGAAGTGTTTAATTTAATTTACATTAAGGTAATGTTAATTAAATATAATATCTAAGTATGTAACGAGTTTCAAACCAACGTGTTCAAAAGTAACATACCTACTGAATGAAATTTTGATGCAACTGATTTGAGCGAATGTCAAATTAAATAATTAATGAGTGTAAAGTTTTGTCTCCTGCATGATTATAAATATAAATAAATAAAATATTATTATAATTCAGTGTTTCATTGAGATTACACCCTTGGCTGTGACTTCACCAGGCCTCCTGATAGAAAGCTGAAGGCAGTCTGAGAAAATGAAATGACTGCCTCATCAGATGCTTTTTCACACCACCCTGTACCTACCCTTTTTTTTTTTTTATGCGTGCGCAAAATCCCCACGGATACCACCTCCACCAAAACCGATGGAGGTGATTATGTCGGACTCGAACCGACCAAAACGCACGCCGTCCATGGGTCCTTGATTGCCGGAGGTGAGATTATACAAGACATATCCCTCGCACCCCGGCAGACCCGGGGACATCTCATCCCCCAATGTGGGGACCATGATGTCCCCATCTAGCCCCTGGGTATGGAGTAGCTTTTTGCGCCATCGCCGTGGCCTGCTTCTGCTAGGGTGACCGGCGGCTCCACCCGTCACCCCCAGGCCCGCGCTCATGGGGGACGGAGGTCATTTTGCGACCTCCGACGTCCGAGTCGCACCCTGTACCTGCCCGGGACTGTACGAAGAAGGATTATTATGTACCGTTGTAATTTTATAACAATTTAACAATTCACACACGCACACTAAGAATAAAAACAACTCAAAAGTGCCAGCTGCTAACAAGGCTAGAGAATGTCAGAGCAAGTAGAGTCACAACCCGTCGTGCACATATTGTGACTAAGACAGCCGAATATCAAACTTAGGTATTTATCAAAGAATTATAGTTATCTATGTACTGAATCCGATATTAATAAAGTTCTTTAGTAGGTATGGTAATGGTGACAACTAAAGGGTAGGGTCATTTTGTTTCTATTACCAATACGAAGGTCAACCTCAGTCGCAACAATAAAGTTACTATTACTAGCATAAATAGAGCAGTAGTCTCCTCCTCGTTACCACGTTACCGAATTCAAACATGCACTTTTTATGACAGTCGGCTATTTCTGGTAAGTTTATATATATAGGTTTATAAAAATTTCACGGTTATATACCTACCTACTCTGTCAATTTGTCACACCAAGATTTTGTGTAAAGACATGTGTATGTCATTCGTACACTTTGTTCCGGTTTGTATCTTTGGCTGTTCCAATCAGGTTATTAGTAATACTCTAAGTATTTACAGCCAAAGATATTTTTTTCGCCTGATCGCCCAACCCCGAGTAAAAAATATTTAAAGCAAAACTCAATCGGCTTGAATACATTTTTGTCCATAGTAGAAACACCCGACTAATGCAAATATCCATAAGTAGGCAGGTACTCATACTACATACAAATATTTGCACTGCGCTGACATCGAACCCGCGAGCTTTGACTTGACACTCGAACGTCGATAACGCGTGGTCGTGTAACAAGTCTAAATACAAACCTAGTACATTATTGCCAATGTTCAAACCAAAATGGAAACATGACGGCTACCTACACTTTCAAAGTAGGAAGTCCAGACTGTTTGAAATACTCATACATAACTGTGCCTAATTGAAAAATTGGTACAAAGTGACGCGACAGTGATGCTGTAGTTCTATTTTTGTAGTGTAGTGACACATATTAAATTATTATTGGACTCTATGTGGACCGGAACCATCAAATGTAATAACTAGATATTATGGGCAATTTTCAAGCCGGTTTAATACTTTCGTATCATGATTGCCAGTCATGTTAGGGTTAAAAAGTAACTCTGGCTGGGTTGCACCATCTTACTTTATCATTAACAGTGCAGTTAAAGTACCTGCGGGTCAGGTATAAAACAGATTGCACCATTTGACAATAGTTAAAATGACATCATAACTTGACGCTAACCGTAACCGACCACTGCAGACCAGTCCGACTACTCAATTAGGACGGGAGATACAGTCATTTTCTACCAATCCACGCGCGTTAAGTTCTTGTTTCCCTTGCTACTTGGGGTGAAGATATATGCCGTCAACAATCTATACGATGCTAGTGTCTAAACACACTATGCCGAAGTCACGCGACCCAAGTTCGGCGGCTGATTTTACGTTCCGACGTATTCGGCTGATTTTCTGCCGAGTAAGTTATGGTGGGACTTAGGGTGTAACCACATTAATCGACGCGGAATCGGCTGAAGCCGGTTAAAAAAGTCTTTATGCCGACGGAATAAGAGTGTTACTAATAGCTTTCGCATCGGCTCGGCTCGGCCGACGCGACGCGGCATCGGCCGACGGCGAATCGAACCGTTTGTCGATTAGCTGATCGCATCCGTACGGCGCTGAATCCAGCGGAACGTTTCCGACTGCTGTCGAACAGCGCTGGAGACGGTCGAACGGCGTTGAACGGCAGTCGAATCAACCGTTCGCATGCCTTCATCTACGACGGTAGCCGAATGGCGCCGAAGACGGCCGATAGGCGTTGGGTAGCAGTCGAATGAATCCGCTCGCGTGCCTTGGAGGTGTCGACTGCCGAACGTAATTGAACAGAGGCCGTGACAGCCATTCGGAGGAGTCGACTGCCGAACGTAAGTGAACAGCCGTCGTGACGGCCGTTCGGAGAAATCGACTGCCGATCGCATGTCAACAGCCGTCGCAACAACTAATCGGCGATAAGCCGAGTAGTGTGGTGATACGCACTCGGCTTAAGCCGATTCCGCGTCGATTAATGTGGTTACACCCTTATGGTGTGTTACGCGACCGAAATTCGGCGGCTGATTTTACGTTCCGATGTATTCGGCTGATATGACACACCATAAGTGCCGAACTTACGCGGCAGAAATTCGGTTCCACAACTTTGTGTGTGTAATTAATGCGTCGAGCGCTGTCGTGGCGTCGTGTCGTGTTATCTACCGACGAAATCTGTCTGTCCAACTACAGACAGATTTCGTCGGCAAACGAACCGAACTTCGGTTGCGTATAATGTATACTCACAGAATAAGTTGCCGCTGAACTTACGTCCGACAGAAGTTAGGCTGTACTCTATGACGCGACGCGTCAGTAATTCAAATAGCATTGCAGGCGTAATTGTGCTGAACTTCGGTCGGGTAACTTCCGTATAGTGTGTTTAGACACTTACAATGTGAAGGAAATTACAGGATAGCAGTATGTACCGGTAACACTACACCAATACCTACCTAAGGGTTGTAGATGCGGTCGATCATGATTCACGTAATTACAAAGAACTGTTAACTCAAGTGTAAGTAATTCGAGTAGTGAACGATATCACGCTGTAGGTATCTTTGCGGTTGTGGCAAGTGTCGGATGTTGCTACCGGACTTATGTAAAATGAAATGAATACACAAATTAATACATACTTTATATATTCATAATATTGTATACACAATATGCGAGTCTCATCTCACATAAACAACACATAGTGAGAAATAATTACTTAAAAAATAAAAAAATGCAAAAAGCAGTCGATCAGTCTTTAAATTACAACAAAGATTATGTGACACTCATTTTTCGATAAAGTGGTAAAATTTAATCAAACCTACTAAACACACTAAAAAAATTAAACTTTGGTACATCAGTTGGTAGTAAAAATGTGAAAAATATTACAATAAACGCCGTTGTAACGTAAGTAGCTGCATAGTAAATATTTCATTAATGAATACACATACATTTATTTATATCATCACTATCTAGACGCTGATATATTTATAAAAATTAGCTTTTATATCTATCATTTCAATATTTAAACGGTTTTTGTTTATTTTTGCCTGCTTGTCGGGTCAAATTTAATCTTTGATTTACCCCCTTTCTGTAGATGGCCAACCAATTTCAAACAACTCTACCCACTCAACCATACAATTTCGCCACCTAATCGTACCCCGGTATTCGCAACTGGATTAACTAATAACAATTTGCAACTTGCATGTTGTAATGCAACTTGCGTGTTGTAATGCAACTTGCATGTTGTAATGGAACTTACACATTGTAATGCATGCAACTTGCATATTGTAATGAAACTAATTTTAGTATGTGCTCACGGTGGTGTACAGTATTCACTATGTACAATGATATACCTTTGTTACATAAACTTGTTCGATAAGCAGAAAAATAAACATTTCCCATTAATATAATCATCAATATTATCAAAAAACAAATTTGATCATATAAAAGTCACCCACCTAAACTACTGCATATACTGAACAGAGAATGTATACACAATATACAAATGGTACTTTGTAAACACATAAGGTATATGTGCACTTGTGTACGCAGTGTGTGCTTGCTTACACTTAAATTAAATTATTCTTAGAAACCTAATGCACCTAAAACTTAAAAAATTTTGCTGTTTTAAGTTGCACAATTGAGCATTTATATTTAGGAAATTAGTTTATCAAGGAGTATAAAAATCCAATGTCTGAAGGATGAAGTGAATGTCTGAAGGGAAGTTGATATTTAGGTTATACATTATTGATAACACACTTGTACTTCTCCACAATATTTATTACTGTACCTAACCGGTTTCGCCTTATGGCATTCTCAAAGGTTGACATTATCTCGTCTGAGACACAAAGTGCCATCAATCAACAATATAAATATTTATGATATTTAGGTATATTTTGAATAGTAAAAAACGGATAACATTTCTGTATTTGTGTACTTCGTGTAAGTATAAAATAAATCATTAGATATAATAAAAATAAAATGTATAAAATGTAGTGAAAGGAATCATAACATGACATAATATGAGAAATCTTGGTCACCTCTATAGGTTCAAGTCATGGTATTCTTAATTTAAAATAAATCAAGTCAGCAATATCTTAGATAACTACGTCATTAAAAAATTAAATTATGTTCAAACACAGTTTAAAAATGCCCTACGTTTTGGTTATAAAATAATATATGCAATAAACATAGTGTATATATAGTATTAAATAGACCACTTATGAACATATAGTTACTAAGTTTAATAGAGATATGTATGTATATACAATTATCTATGAATTTGCCTAACCTTCGGGTATCTACAATTCCATTCAAATTTCTCTTTGAGAAAGATACAATAGAGATTGACTCGAAGTAGTTACTTGTTCAAATGATGAGAGATATCGTTTATTTCTCTTTAGGCGAACAAACTTTTTGTTTGTTGTCCGAAACTGACATGGGGTCAGTCTTTGGCTACAGTAAGTGTAACCTAGTCAAAATGACGATTTCTGTGTATAATTCGCCCATCATTTTTGATACGTAAATTCTGTAGTCAGATACGTGGTACCTCGTTAAATAAATTTAAAACATTTCTGTTTGTCATGCGGTATTCGCGTCTTGAAGAGGACGGAGTCGGCGCGGAACTGTGTCGATAAAAGAGGAGTGTATCCCATTACCTGTAACAAATAATGCGATAATAAAAATACTAGTTGTAGCCATCTGGACACATTAAAGGTACTAGAATGGTGTATAGTCTACAGACAGCCTAAAGCTAGGCGTCCACTAGGCGTGCTTGAGCCTCTAGACACAGTGACATTCTATTGATGGAATCGCGTTGAAACGAACGAAAACGTTTTCAATTTGCTATAAATGGATTACTTGACTCTGTGGTAATTTTAATAATAAAAATATGTTAAACGAAAATATTTAGAGTTACAAAGATTCAAATTTCATTAAACTTTTGTAATTATATTACAGATTTATGTCAATCCCATACTTTACTAAGCGATTGCCCTGACATTTTCGGCAATAGAATGTCACTTTGTAAACAGGTTCTTGACGGGCGGTATCGCAACGCGAAAATTCGCTTCGCCTCTGGCCCATGCCGGTAAAACAGTTTCATACAAAATGTTCGGTAGGCGGATTTAGCGTTTGCGTTGCGATGCGACCCGGCCCGGTTCACGTTTAGCTTTAAACAGAAATATTGATATACGAATACAACACGATAATTGTCACTTGTATTCTAACGACTTAGTGGAAAATTAATGATTTCTATGCTACCTCGTAGACAGGCGTGTTTTTTTTTAAATAATTCCTTAATAATATATTGATGTCACTGTAGGCACGGATTACATCACCTACTCAAACTATTTATAGTTGAATATATTTTTTCTTTTTCCAATAATACTGGCTCCCCGAGACCGTAACTGCTGAAAAGCTTTCGAAACGTCGGGAAATGAATAATGTAGGTACATATATATTTTTCATTACCTGTGAGAAGAACTGTATACATTTATGTCTCTCGTGGAAGTGCGTCTCGTCTGCAGACAGCGTCACCGGACACCCGGGACATCGGAACGTCCACCGCGATGTCACCTGCACAGTCATTTTCTTTTTAAAATATGTGTACAACATATTATTATTATCAAAACCACATAACCAAAAAACAATATTCTAAGTAGGCAGTAAGCGCATTTCATTACTGCTGTTACATTTTTTAAATGATTCTTTTAAAATGTTTTAACGTTTTGTAAGTTTCGTTGAATGATCTATAGGGATTTTTATTTTATTTTGGATCATTTTATACGTGAATTAGTTATAATATATTAAAAGTTGGTACCAATACGGGCAGGTGCAAATACGGGCAAACATCTTAAACAAAAGTACACGCACCGTAGCTAAATGCTAGTGTACGGTAATTTTGACCCTCTACCTCGACCCTTTCAAGAATCTACTTCAAGGATAAAAAATAGCCTATGTTATTACAGTCTACAAATCTATCGCTATGCCAAATATCTGCCAGATATATTTAGGCGTACAAGCGTAATTGAGTGACAAACGCTCAAACATCTTCACAAGAATATACTCGTACCTTGACCGGCGGCTTCCTCGTGATGTGCGACACTAAGAAGTTCATAGCGATATCCTCGCAGTTCATGAACTCGTCGACATAGTCCCGTATGGCGGCGGGCAGCGTGCGCCAGTACGCCCACAGATAGTAGCGGTGGACGAAAGCCGCTCCCGTCAAAACCATGGATAACTCGCAACTGTGAAATAAAATCACCGTTTTTATATACACGGTGATGTTATAGTTGTTTCGGAAAAAGAATGTTTTGTTTCACACACAGTTTCGATAGCCAAATCGTCTGGAAGTTTTAATATTGAAAAAAAAAATTATTTTGTGTATGGCAATAATGTACAGGTGAAAAGAAAAATGTATGGGACGTGTAAAAAAAAATATTTTTTTCGCCAGATTAGGACTTCCTTACGATTTTAGTATCGAAATTGTGGCCAAAATCTTTTTTTCCGAAACGACTATAAAATCAACCGGTATATACAAATTAAATATAAGCCCTGTAGTAGCTGTTTTCTAGTAGTACTTTCATGCACATTTCGGCAATTTTTTTTTTTTATATAAACTTCAATATTACTGTCAGTGCAAACCTTTGAGAATGCAGCAAGGCGAAAATGGTTAGATAGAGTAATAAATACAGTGGAGAAGTACAAGTGTGTTATCAATACTGTATTGCAGTAAAACGGGGTGAATAGTGATTCAGGGGTGAAGAGGGATAGTATTTGACCATGGAACATTTTAAATAAGTTTTTTTACGAGATTTCAAATAAGCCTGTTACTGATAAGTACAGAGAAAACTTTAGACTAGTTCATTGTAATAACAGAATCACAAATATTCAGATATTTGAGTTCATTGTAATAACAGAATCACAAATATTCAGATATTTGATGATTCTGTTATTACAATGAACTAGTCTAAAGTTTCGTTCGAAAGAAAATAACTACAGAATTCAGCTGAACATTTTATCCTTATTCACCCCTGGATACCTCTATTCATGCCGTTTTACTGTACATACTTGACCTCGCTTAAGTAAGCGTAAGAGAAATTTCGAGATTGTATAGCCAGTTATTTACGCTCTAATTCAAACAGGGTCTTATACGTCTGTTGAAAAAAATATACATATAAACCTATAAAAACTTTAATTACAAATTATATGAAGCATCTGTAGCTTAGTGGTTAAGGAGTCGGCCTTACAATCAAAATGTCCTGGGTTCGAAACCTGGCCATTACACTACCGACACTTGAACCCGCTTCTAACATAAGCCTCCAGCTTAGCTGGAGAGATTAGACGGAATATTAATAACTTCGGTTGGTAATATTCTTAAAAAAAGGACACACGGCATATTATTATGTAAAGCAGTAAATAGAAACATTTAAGTTAAACTGACCTGTAGTTAGAATTATAGAGAAATCCATTGTTGAAGTTGAGATCCCACGCGTGATACCGCCCAGGGAACCCGACGATGCGGTCCCGTTGTTCTCGCCACACCCTGTACAAGGAATAGGTAGTAATACCAATGACCCTATCAATCTAATATCAACCATTAATATTGCAGACTAAAACCACACCCGACTGTCTATTTAACATAACATAACATAACATAAACTCACGCCTGTATCCCCGAAGGGGTAGGCAGAGGTGCTAGCACCCACATTTCGCCAGTTTATGTTTAGGGCACAATGTAATAGGTGGCGAGCCTATTGCCATTAACCGGGCACTTATAAACCTGGGATAAATACACACATAACTTCGAAAAACATCGAGTCATTGGTGTGTGCCATGGTAAACCTGGGATCGAACTCGAGACCTCGTCTCGGCAGTCCATTACCCATACCACTAGGCTACCGCGGTTTCCTGTCGCGGGCTACTTACTGTCCATTTTTACTTACCTAAACGCAAAAACAATCTCATCATGTCTCAGATGCGCGTCATCGTCCACGCATAGCACCGCCTCAGTGTCAATGAGATGGTAAGGTAGGAAGCGGTTGTTGAGCGAGTTGCGTGGAGCCCTCACGACGGCAATGGGCGCGCCGCTCTCGGGCCAAGACGCCATCGCGCTAGGGGACGATGGCCCATTCCATACTACTATCACCTGGAAATTATTACAATTATCTTGAACGTATGCATGCATTTTTGTAAAGTTGATGCAAAATATGTATTTACAAATTAAAACAACAATATTTTACAATCACTACATAGTATAAAACAAAGTCGCGTTTTCTGTCCCTATGTCCTTTTGTATGCTTAAATCTTTAAAAGTACGCAACGGATTTTGATGCGGTTTTTTTAATAGATGGAGTGATTAAAGAGGAAGGTTTATATGTATATAACATTATGCTGCAACCAACTTGTGCGGTGCAGAAGTGAAAAATGTTGCAAAAACGGGGTGACGCAGACGAAGTTACGCGGGTCAGCTAGTGTTATATAAATGAATTTTCTGTCTTATTCACAAATTCATAAACAAATAGGGTCATATTTACCTTATTCAAATACGGCAGTCCCCGTAACCTCGCAAGTGCGGCCGCCAACACAGATTCCCTCTCATACGTTAGAATCACTATCGTAAACTGTTCCCGGGGGCGGTCACCTCCCAGGGATTCACTGAACTCACGCCCTGATCCGCCAGCACCCGCTCCTACAGGTCTGAACCCTGCCGCAGAACCCATGAACCTAGCCTCTGACGTCACGGCGGGATCCCATGGTAACTGCGGAAATAGGGCGAATGGTTCGCCCCACTCGTTCCAGAGCTCATATCCATGTAGTAACACAACGGAGTAGTTTCTTCTATATGCTGGACTTGCATAAGGCGCTTCTAACGGTCCTAAGGTTTCTTCTGGCTCCGTGTCTACCGCTGGTGGTTCTAAATGCGGTGGGGTATACGATTCGTTGAAAGCGGGGACTGCAGATGAAGGAGTAGCAGGGCGAGGAGGTATGTGTAGTCTTGTTCTAACAGTAGCTAGTAGAGAGTCTACGGTTGCTTGTACTGAGCTTAAGTAGCGCTCCCATAGCACTCGGCCTTGTCGTCGTAATACGAGGAGGTCTGCGTCGCCCAATGCACGAAGTAGGAAGTGTAATTCAGGTACTCTTGCCCGAGGCAAGAGTAATGCTGCTCGTCTCCAATCTAACACCTGGAAGCACAAACATAAGTACCTAGATTTAGCTGCTATGGTATGAGTACCTATAATGATAGAATTTGTAACTGTGTATTAAAAGCTGAACTTTAGCAGTTGTTCTTAACCTTCGTTTTCATCAAAGTTTAAAACATGTATAAATTAGTTATATGTGAATGCAAATGTGTTTCAAACTTGTTTACGTGTTGGCTATACATACAGTGTAAACGAAAAAGTGCTTGAGACAGTCTCAATACATGTATAAAACAAGTAATTGTGTTCTGACAAGTCTCCTACAATTGTTTTTTAGTGGAAACGAGGGGAAGGTCCACATAGTCGTCGAATTACCATGAAACCAAGCTTTTTATCTGACCCCTTACTGCTACTAAGGACGGAATTACAACACTTTGCGGGACACGAGATCAATCACCAGATCTGAAACGCATCTCTCTGCTTTTGCATCACCGGCTAAACTATTATCTTCTAATGAAATAAACCAATCTGTATGATCTGTACTATTATAGCTTACAAATAAACTCCCTCCCTCTTCGGGGAAAGATGTGAACATCGTAGTTCCATACCCTAAGAGGCTCATAATGGCCCAATAGAAAACAAGTATGTGTTATTATTGAGTCACGCACCCTCAATATTTATTAGGCTGGAAAAAGCGGTCCCCGGACTCCCAGACGGCAGATTCGAATGCGACCGGGATTAGGGTGCAAGGATGATGATGATTGAATAACGCAGGCAGAAACCCCTAACCCCTATGGTATAATAAATAAACAATAACGGAAAGCTTTTCTAAATTGTAACTAGATGGCGTTACGATCGATTTAGTTCGTGCTATAATTTGTCACCGCAGATTTCATATGTGTAGTGCACTAGCATCAATTAACAACTTCCTTGTCTCGGGGGGCATAGTGCGCAGTGATCGTTAAGTGAGAGCACTTATGCTGACACCCACAAGTTGTTAAACTTGACCTTGACCGCGCCCGATTGCCGTCAAGGGAATCGAGCGCAATTTTTGAAAGGCTTCTTTACTCTACAGGGAGCCTAACAGCTATCGCTTATAGTCCTGTGTCGATCGATCAATCTTCGCGAACCGGGTCGATCGCGACCCGTCAACAAAATGATCGAATCAAAAGACTCGATCGTTTAGCGGGTCGCGGGTCTTCATTATCGCAATTTCTCTCCTCAATCAGGTTTAAAATGCCAATTTATTGGAATTGTACCTATTAGGTTGGATTAGGATAATGTATGTCTACGTCGATATTTACACGAAATTAGAATCTGTTTATTGTTGGAATCCCGCTCATAGAATTAAATAATAATAATCATTTTACAAATAATAATATGTAAGTAGATTATATAGGAATCAATTAAGATCTAAGGAATTCATAAAGTTACTTGTTTTATGGGAATCGCTCAATGTTTTCTTTATAGATCTTACAGGCAGCCTTTTACATCTCTAGAAAATAATTTAGGTATGGTATAATAGGTACCAAGGTAAAATTCATTGTTATTATCCTACACGTCTCGTTCATCGATCGTGAACCGCGTATACAGCAGTAACAAAACGATCGACGGGTCGCGAAACAATCGAATCTCTTCGAGATCGATGATTGACTCACTCGTATATCGCTCGCGACCCGATCATTTTGATTCGATCAATCGCGATTGACACAGGACTAATCGCTTATACTATACATTTTGTTAATTAAATACCCTGAAACCTGAAATCCTTTCGTTAATACAACGTGAGTTTGTAGTGGTTTTGGAAAAAAGAAATTTGGGTATAGTTACGATAACATAATGAACTGGAAGTACTAATTTGAAAAACAAAACATATTTTTTTCATAGAAACGACGAGATTGATAACGTCAGTAGACAGCAAATAAGAACTCGTGGTAACTCCCTTAACTTTCACGTAATACACTAATTACGTTTTACTACTATGATTTCATTCACGATTTTACGTATGCGGTATGTAAACAAAAGACGAGACGTCTGCGCCTGCGCGATGGTACAGCATCCACCAATCAGCGCGCGCGGCCACAATTCTCCGCCAATCAGATGCCTCTCAGCGAGGGAGACCGAGCTAGCGCGACGCAGCCGCGCGCCGCAGCCGCCGCCGCACCGCCGTAGTTGCGCGCCCGCACGGCGCCAACGCGGGTCAACGAACGCCCATTACGTCAAAGACTTGCACGCGACAAGTTGCAAAAATGTATCGTTATCGTGAATATTCAAATGTGGAAGTACTTGGCAATGGTGCAGCTGTACAGCTGTACAGCCGTCGCTGGCTTCAATTTAGAAGAGGCTAGGCGGTTATAATCCCAGTCGGAGCATCTGGTTGGATTACGGCAACGCGGTACTAATGATTCCCAAGTAAACTGGACCCGGCCATCTTAACTGGAAGTTCGTATCTCGTAATGGAATATCATACGTACAGTGAAATCGGAATTACTGGAGAATGTGTCGTCAGCGTACCTACGAGACATGCCTACCTACCACCACGATGGATGTCGACTCATTATGCTCGAGCAGTGCGTGATTACCTATTTAGACAAGAGTTTGGTGAACGCTGAATAGGCCTTGGTGGCCCCGTGTCTTGGCCACCGAGGAATTTATATTTGTGGTTAGAAATAAAACGACTACTTTACACCTAGGAATATGAATCTCGTGATGACTTACGTAGTGCGATAGTGGATGCTTTCGGAACAGTGAAAAGTGACGGAGTCAGACGGAGACACATCATAAAATAAACTGAGAGACAATAGCTTAAAACGTTTTGTGTATCGAAAGCAATGGACTCCATATCGAGCAGTTACTTCGGCTCAGGGATACGTAAATAAACTGTAAATAGGTACCTATGTAAGTTGATTATTTTGTAAATACTCGTATGTAGCTCCAATTTTTTAAATACGCCTGAAATACCTACCTACTCGCAGTCCGTTGTTACTGTGTTTAAGTATTTTAAAGTTTAATCGTCGAATACCTACTTAATATTCTAATGAAATACGGTCCTGAGCCCGTATAAAGAATGAAGGAAAAATTGGAGTACTTGATTTCAAAGTAGATGAGTTTCATAGTTTAATTCTCTGCGGTCAGTGTTCCCTTATCAAGCAAGTCACATGTTTCGTCATGGTTTCGCGAAGTTCGCGGCGCCGGCGCGCGGCGGACGGGGCGCGGCGAGCGGCGCCTTACCGGCGAGCGCGCGGCATCAATTCACGAGTCGAAATACGCGCGCTACATTACATTCATTCAAAATTGTCAATGAATTATCGGAGCGCTACTAACTTTTCAACTGGGACAAGTGACAAAGATTACATTAATGTCAACGTTTTTATTATAACCAGTACAGTAATTGGGACCTCACAAAAAGGTACCATGCATTATTCCGAATAACCCCCTTTCGGGTCCAAAACGACTACAAAATCACGGTGTATACTTCGCTGTTAGATGAAAACTTATTGCTCTCTACCTGACAGTTCTAACACTTGCCTTCTCCTCTCCTTCTTATCATATGTTCTATTCATTTGTGTTCTCCTTATTACCAATAAATAATAATAATAATAAATTTATTTATGTCGGACTTGAGTCCGTAACGGTGGTGTAAGTAATAATTTTCTTACGACGACGATGGTCGAGCCAGTCTAAAAAGTTCTAGTTTTATAAACCCACTTGCCTTATTACTAACATCTAATTTGAGTAATCAGGCAAAATGTTAGTAATCAGGCAAGTGGGTTTATAAATTCTCTACCTATACACCGTGATTTTGTAGTCGTTTTGGACCCGAAAGGGGGTTATTCGGAATAATGCATGGTACCTTTTTGTGAGGTCCCAATTACTGTACTGGTTATAATAAAAACGTTGACATTAATGTAACCTTTGTCACTTGTCCCAGTTGAAAAGTTAGTAGCGCTCCGATAATTCATTGACAATTTTGAATGAATGTAATGTAGCGCGCGTATTTCGACTCGTGAATTGATGCCGCGCGCTCGCCGGTAAGGCCGAAGGCGCCGCTCGCCGCGCCCCGTCCGCCGCCGCGAACTTCGCGAAACCATGACGAAACATGTGACTTGCTTGATAAGGGAACACTGACCGCAGAGAATTAACTATGAAACTCATCTACTTTGAAATCAAGTACTCCAATTTTTCCTTCATTCTTTATACGGGCTCAGGACCGTATTTCATTAGAATATTAAGTAGGTATTCGACGATTAAACTTTAAAATACTTAAACACAGTAACAACGGACTGCGAGTAGGTAGGTATTTCAGGCGTATTTAAAAAATTGGAGCTACATACGAGTATTTACAAAATAATCAACTTAAATAGGTACCTATTTATAGTTTATTTACGTATCCCTGAGCCGAAGTAACTGCTCGATATGGAGTCCATTGGTTTCGATACACAAAACGTTTTAAGCTATTGTCTCTCAGTTTATTTTATGATGTGTCTCCGTCTGACTCCGTCACTTTTCACTGTTCCGAAAGCGTCCACTATCGCACTACGTAAGTCATCACGAGATTCATATTCCTAGGTGTAAAGTAGTCGTTTTATTTCTAACCACAAATAAAAATTCCTCGGTGGCCAAGACACGGGGCCACCAAGGCCTATTCAGCGTTCACCAAACTCTTGTCTAAATAGGTAATCACGCACTGCTCGAGCATAATGAGTCGACATCCATCGTGGTGGTAGGTAGGCATGTCTCGTAGGTACGCTGACGACACATTCTCCAGTAATTCCGATTTCACTGTACGTATGATATTCCATTACGAGATACGAACTTCCAGTCTAGATGGCCGGGTCCAGTTTACTTGGGAATCATTAGTACCGCGTTGCCGTAATCCAACCAGGTGCTCCGACTGGGATTATAACCGCCTAGCCTCTTCTAAATTGAAGCCCGCGACGGCTGTACAGCTGTACAGCTGCACCATTGCCAAGTACTTCCACATTAGAATATTCACGATAACGATACATTTTTGCAACTTGTCGCGTGCAAGTCTTTGACGTAATGGGCGTTCGTTGACCCGCGTTGGCGCCGTGCGGGCGCGCAACTACGGCGGTGCGGCGGCGGCGACGGCGCGCGGCTGCGACGCGCTATCTCGGTCTCCCTCGCTGAGAGGCATCTGATTGGCGGAGAATCGTGGCCGCGCGCGCTGATTGGTGGATGCTGTACCATCGCGCAGGCGCAGACGTCTCGTCTTTTGTTTACATACCGCATACGTAAAATCGTGAATGAAATCATAGTAGTAAAACGTAATTAGTGTATTACGTCAAAGTTAAGGGAGTTACCACGAGTTCTTATTTGCTGTCTACTGACGTTATCAATCTCGTCGTTTCTATGAAAAAAATATGTTTTGTTTTTCAAATTAGTACTTCCAGTTCATTATGTTATCGTAACTATACCCAAATTTCTTTTTTCCAAAACCACTACAAACTCACGTTGTATAGTACCTAAATAGTAATTTTATCTAAATTCACACATATTAAAATCAAAAATATTACCTCGTCAAAGGGCAGTCGGATACGGTCACCACCAAGGACCACGGGGATCGCACCAGATCTGAGAGCTTCGTACATTCTTGCCTGAAGTAACGCAGTAGAAACATAGGTACGGTCTGCCGGCGCAAGCGCAAGGGCAAATGTAGAGTCCCTCAACACGGCGCGACGAGAGCGATCCGTGCCGCATAGTGCCCAGTCACCAATAAGAAGTATGGCTCTTTTCTCAACAGGCGGATCGCATTCGAACTGCAATAGAAAAGAGTCGGAAGCCGGCGCCATCTTGACCATTTTCTGTAACGCCTCTATCAGAGACTTATCGTGGTCCTTGTCTACGCCTTTAGATGGTGCTTGAGAGCCCTGAAAGCTAAATGTAGCTCATGAATTCGTACCTAGAAATCGATCAATCTTACAGTTTAGATTACTTTTAGAATGTTTTGGAGAAAATATGATTAAAATAACATATCGTTAATTACATTTACCTTAGTAAATATTTCCGCCGAGCAGGCGCCATTGGTGCGCAGTCTGCCCACACATCTCCACCAGGGGGACCGAGAGCGGGTGGTGTTATTATATCGAATCCTGGTCGAAACTGAGCATGTGTAAAGGTAGACTGTGCTATCATAGCTCGTCCTATCGACGCTCCCCTAAAAGCGTCGCCGGAGCCCACCGACAAATCACGTCTTGCCATATTTAACAAAATATGGTTCCGACCATCTCCTCCCCAGTAAGGCAAATTTTTTATAGCCGTCTCATTCAATAACAATTTATAAGAATCCATTACTGCCCTGAAATATAATAATTTCAAATTATAATTATACACTAATTTGAGAAAAAAGGAGTCTAAACAATGCGAACTTACGAGGATTTTTTGTCAAAAGGAAATGCTTCTCCCACAATGACCAGGTACACACAAGCCTCGTTTGGATTACTCGTTATATGCGTGTTGTACCCCAATGTTTGACGTAGGGTAGTCTTAAGAAAGCCATCAACTTCAGCATCAGCTAATGGTGCAAAGACGTCAGGATCATATAGGTAGACAGGAAAACCTGAGGTTAAGGAGCAACGAGAATGATCGAAGCACGAGAACATACGGCAATGTACTTCAGAATTTGGACTTACAGGAGGTAGGACGGGAGGTGGTCGTGATGGCAGGATTTGTATTGGAGCGGCGAGTTCTGGAGAGTCTCGACGGATGGCTTCGAGTTGGGCTAGCCGCGCTTGGTCGGCCGAAACACGCAAGCGCTGTAGTTCGGCTGCCGCATGAGCATGCTCGGCTTTGGCGCTATCAGCTTTAGCACTGGCGGCCGCAGCTTCACGTTGAAGTCGTCCGCGTTTTGCTTCTAATTCACGCAGTTCAGTTGAAACTGAAGCCTATAATAAAACATAAGTTATCTGTACAGTGTAATAACTTAGAACTTAGATCGTCCTCTTGAATTTATCGTGTGATGTGTGATTCGCTTAGCAGTGTTTTTTAATGTACATAGGTGTTTGCACGAAACAGCATGCCGCGACGCGCCGTGGGGTTGCAAGTTGAACGCACAACGCGACATTATATAACAACTTTCCTAGATTTCTTTCTTGTCTGAACACATTATATTAATCAAACGTTAATCGAACATTACAGTCGATAAAAGAGATATACTACTTCTTTTTCATATAAACTTGTCTGTACAAAGGTGAGCTTAACTCAATATGAAGTTTTCTAACAGCAAGTGTTTGAAGGATTGAGGGAAAAATGTTAGGGCTAGTATTTAAGCAATATTTTGGTATGATACAGTGGGCTCACTTCCGCAACTCCTCATCAAGCTGCGTTTTTTGCATGAGGATGTTTATTCAATTACCCCTACTCATTGGAAAGCACCAATCAGCTGTTCACACTGAGAAAGCAATTTCTTTCAACATTCTAACCTACTCAGTTACCCCTTAGCCACCAGATCTTTCAGAGTTTCAGTAGATCAGTACTTCAGTTAAAGAAACTAAATGTAGTCTAAAAATCTAAAGTGAACTTTGAACATCATTTAACAGAATTTTGAACATACCTTAATTCTAAGCATTTCTTCAATTCTTATCTTCAGGTCAGCAGCATTCATGGTTGAAATATCGCCAAGAGCCTCCAGAGTGTGTTGCATCGGATTATTTGCTGATGCACCTGATTCATCATACTGGAAGTGGAAAAATTAAATTCACTTAATTATCCTCTTTTAGAATTTATTAATACATGAACTAATATATATGTATATATATTTCATCACAATCTACGATATAACATAAACTCACGCCTTTATCCCCGAAGGTATAGGCGAGGTGCTAGCACCCACATTTCGCCAGTTTATGTTTAGGTCCCCAAGTAACAGATGGCGAGCCTATTGCCATTAACCGGGCTCTTATAAACCTGCGATAAATACACACATAACTTCGAAAAGTCATTAGTGTGTGCGAAAGTAAAACCTGGAATTTTTTTGCCCAAAGCCAATTGCTTTTAAAAGTTCTTTCAATAACTAAACATATGATATTGTAAATACTAAATTTAAACACAGTGGACAAGTACAAGTGTATTATCAATTATGTATAAAAGTGAGCTCCACCAAGTGCCATCAATCAACAGTATAAATAATCTGTAAACACTAGGTCGTGGTTTTCTAACGTTACGTTATTATGGCCTATGTCTATTCCTATATTAAGGGTAAAAACACTGTATTTACCTTAGACAAATAGTAATGAGTAAATAGAGGCACCACAAAAAGTATAACTGATACTAATAATATAACACGAGACAGTTTTAAATGTCCCAACCACTGGCAAAATCGTTCGTGAAAATACATTTTATATCACTGGGCCAACAAATAAAGAGATACTTGAGATATTACAACTATTCAGCTTTCTTTTTCCCTCATATCACATTGTCGTTAAATTATTACAGTGAAAGCGTCGCATTATAAATATACAACAATATTCAATATTTTAGAGCACTAATTACAATGAGGCTCTAGAACTAAACATTTCATCACTTAACCAAAATTGAACATAGGATTTATTTTATATTTTTTAATGTTTTGTGCCGTGTCTGTCCTGCACTGATGCTCAAGTCAATATGTCAGATGTCTATGTCACTGTCACTTTTGTCATTTCGCCTATTTCTTTTTAGAATTTTATGACATGGACTAGGACCTTTATGTCAAGTCTAAAAAATCTAGTTGGAACGAATATTGATGATGATGTATAATAGTTGCCAACGTACCAAAAAAGCTAGTAGAATGTCACCAAACAGACAGTTTGGTGTACTAGTAAACAATTGTTTCGATTGGTCGTATATAATACCTTTAATATCAAATTAGTCTGAATCATGCGTATTGCAAAACTGACCTTATCACATTCGGCATAAAGATTACTTTCTCTAGATAAAAATAAATTTACGACGTTTACCATCTCTACCATGGTGAATGTTCTGATGAGCTCTTCCAATTAATCCCACCCTCTCCTTTCCTACACAGGACAACGCGTGCAGGGCGTAGATGTCACCCGCATACGGTGCAGAATATTCCATCAAGAATCAAGCGGTTCGGTGAGTCTTTCTTCTGCTGCGCCATAAGGTCTTGGAATTCCTTACCTGCGCATGTGTTTCCTACAGTCCCGGGTCCTTTAAGCGAGGCGTGAAAAAGCAACTGTTGAGGCCCTCAAACTGAGCGCCACCATTGCAGCATGTACGTGTTTGCAATGGTGACTCTTTAATATGAGACTTTGCCTTCAGCTTAACATCAGACGTGCCATAAATAAGAAAAAAGAAAAATGTCCTATCCGGAATGTGGTGCAAATACTATTGAACTGATTGTGCTTATTTCAAAACAATGGTGAACGGCTACTTGTCGGCGGCAGCAAATCCAGCCAATCATTAACGGCAATTAATCCGTGGCGTAGCGGTAGTGCACGCGACTGCTACGCACGGGGTGCGGGTTCGATCCCCGCTCAGGGCAAAAAGTTGTATGCATGAATATGGCTGTTTGCACTGGTCTGGTCGTGCCTCGGAGAGCACGTTAAGCCGTCGGTCCCGGTTGCCATACAAACATCTATGGCAGTCGTTACGGATACTTGGAGCCCTCAAAAGTCCAACCAGTCTAACTTGGAACTTCGATATCGCCATTGGTCATTAGACCATTGGTTGTGGAGGTCAGATGGCAGTCGCTTCACGGAAAATATCGAACTTCAGCCGCATTACAGTTAGACTGGAAAGCCGACCCCAACTGAGTTGGGAAAAAGGTTCAGGGAATGATGATTAACGGCAATAAATAAAACATAATAAAAAATATAATACATTTATTTTATGGTTATTCTTCGAGTGGAGGTTCGAAGATAATGTACTTTATTAGTTCATCAAGTCTAACAGAGTAAAAATATAACATTAGGTACAGTCAGTTAAATATTTAGGTAAAGTGGGCTCCAGAAGTGCCTGGACACCATAAGATTTGTAAGCCTTTGACAATCAAAGTCTTTATTTACTATTATCAATATATATACAATTTTAGTTTCAAATTATGCAGGCACTTCGTGAGTTCAATGTACCTAAATAGTAATTATAAAACATAAACATACCTGAGGGTCAATTCACCTAATATTTTTATTATGTACATACAGTATGTTACAAAAAGTGTGGTCATAGATGTGGGTCGTCTCACATAGCAAACTTTACTTTGCTACTTTACTTTTTTACATTTATGATGTTACAGATAAACAGTGAGGAATGTTCTCTTCAGCCGACCTTGCTGGCATACAAAAACAGTAATAGTGTAGATAGTCTCTGTAATCACAGAATACAATAAGTTATCACTTCACGATTAACGAATATTAACTACCACTTATGTAGGTCTAAAAACTACAATATTAAATTATTAAAATTTTAAAGTCACGCGATATTTTTTTTGTACTTTAGTCAGTGCATATGCCTGTTCGTTATTAGGTATGTGTGACGATCATTTAATATGAACACAACTTTTTGTAACACGTTAATTACATACCTATGTTCAAAATTCAATCCTGACTTTCGACTCTAGACTTAAACACAATATCCCAAATATCAGAACATAATCATGATGCCATTGTTCAATTTGGAAATGCGTGTTACGAAAATCCCGTTTTCACATTTGGGAGATCAAGATCAGATCGAGACCAAATTTTGAGGTCTATTACTTCATTTCATTTCCTGAGGGTTTATTACAAAAATTGACCTTTTGCTTTAACTTGAACATTAAAGAGATTATGAAAAAACAAACTATAACAACAAAAGTAACCGCAGTAGCCTAGTGGTATGGGTAATGGACTGGTGAGACGAGGTCTCGGGTTCGATCCCAGGTTTAACCATGGCACACACCTATGACTCGATGCTTTTCGAAGTTATGTGTGTATTTATCGCAGGCTTATAAGTGCCCGGTTAATGGCAAAAGGCTCGCCACCTATTACATTGGGACCTAAACATAAACTGGCGAAATGTGGGTGCTAGCACCTCTGCCTACCCCTTCGGGGATATAGGCATGATATTATGAAAAAAAAAAAAAAACAAACAAACTATAACAAGAAAATTATAACAATGACAACAAAAACATTTTGTTATTGTAAGGTGCCTTGTTGTTTTTTATTTATGGCATCTTTTATTTTATTTTTTTGTGTCAACAATGTATTAGGTAATGAATACCTAATGACAGATATCTTAATACCTGTTTAAACCAATAATAATTCTGGTTGGCCCCTATTTTACAGAAATTAATGCTTCAAAATTTCATCACAACAGTTGACTCATAATTAAAAAAACAGCAAATCTATTTATCGGTGCAGTTTAAAAGGTACAATGTGATCGTAACGATTTCTTATAGCGTGAGACATGACATGAAAAATGTTTTAACTCCCCAATTATTAAATTTAATGAAGTATGACGCGATTGATTTCTTCACAATTAAGGCTCCAACTTCGAATTCTAGAATAATTCATTCTACTTATTAACTACCTACTACATCCAGTTTGTTCTTAAATTACGTATGTGGTATTTACTTGTAGTTTTATCATTTAGGAGAACTTACAGTTGATACCTACTTATAATATGTTGTACCTATACATATAGGTATGTGATAAATCTATGTATAAATACATAAACTATTGCGTAAATTGCTCACTTTAGCTAGAATATGTTTTAACAATACAGTACAGTTACCTACACCTAATTGTACGGTATACATTATTCTATTGCGTAGATACTTGCGATGATGACATTTGAATATCAATAAGAACAAAAAAAAAAGATCTTAGATTTGTCAAGTTTGTTGTGCATTCAGATAATAAAATAATGAATTCTAACTGATTTTAATAATGGTTGAAGACAGAGATAAGTCTTGTAGAGCACGTTAAGCAGTCGGTCGGAGTTGTCATCTTTAGACAAAACACGGTAGTACTATTCGAATTTGAATCCGCCGCGCCGCTGATGTGATAGGAAAAATGATTAGACACTAAAGTGTAATTTACACGAACGCTGAAAACGTGGCGTTAAAAAAGTTTGATTTATTGAAGAATAGGCCTTACGACCAACGCCCAAAGATCCAAATGAAACTGTGTGAAAATATAGGCCAGCGTTTTTAAAACGCTACGTCTTTTATAGTTTGCATTTTGAACTTTGGGTTAAGGGCGTAAAAGGAAATTTTAATAAACTAACTTTTTATCGTCACGTTTTTCGTCGTCACTTTTATTGCACCCGTGCGAGTGAAGCATAAGCCAAACAATTTATAACATCCAATAATAGCATAAATTTAAATCAAGTTATAATTCATTTTACTTAGGGATGTCTCCAGACTAGTTCGTAACGTAGCTTGTGTGGTGTTAGAAGGGTATACAACACGTCGCCGTGAGATATTACGTCCCCGACTACCCGCGTGGACCATGGGAGTGACACGTACAAATTTGCCCAGATTTTAGATTAGTTAAGCACTTTTAAATCATCTATCTATTACTTCTCTCCTCTAAATCTAAAAGCCCTTCGGCCACTTTCATAACTGTTTTTTCTTAACTGGTTAAGAAAAAATACCTTTTCACTACAGCAGCTCAAACAAGTAGCTTTTGCTGCGTAAAAACAGTGTGCAAAATGCGATTTTGCTCACAGCCTGAGACAAAGTAACTTTTTTTTTTTTTTTTTTTAAATATACTTAAAGTGCCAGCACTACATTTAAAAGAATTGTTCTCGCTGCTGAAGTGAGAAGTAATGTGTGCCACATGAGAGCAAAATTATTTGCATCTCGTGCATTTGAATCCCTCACTACGCTCGGGATTCTACATTAGAATCACTCGCTACGCTCGTGATTCAATCCTAGAATCCCTCGCTTGCTCAGGATTCAAAATCAGCACTCGCAGCAAACAACAGTTTTGCTCACTTGTTGCACAAATAACTATTTTGTATGTCTTCTTAACTGGTTAAGAAAAATGAGCACGCCATTGTGATTAGCTCAGTCGGTAGTGTTCCTCTTTGATAGAAAATGACCCGTAATTCTAGTCCTGGATGTTAAGTTTTACAAATTTCATCAAGCAAAATGCTTATTATAGTTTTAATATTAAATGCTTCATATTTTTTACGTTTAAATTTGTAGGTATCTAGTTTCTATATATTTTAATATTTTGACTGATTTCATAATTAAAATTTCATGCACTATAAGGTTATGCCTAGACTTAGATTGATTCCATTCTTACACTCTATTCAAATGTAGATACTTTGCATATTTATAATGTAACAATAATGTACGACTTGTCATTACTTTAATACATCGCGTTATACGTTTTCTTCTTTGCATTCTGATATATTAATTATATCATATTTATACTGTAACTTTTTATTGCTGTGATGTTTCAATAAATGATTAAATAGTTCCCCGGGCGTAAACAATAAGTCACATTTAAAACAACTTTGCTTGGATATTTTCATTCTTGGACTACAATTGCAGCTATGTTTGCTTGCGTTAACTTCTTCCAAAAAATGCAAACCACACCTACATTTGTAAATTTTTTGTGTCAAATTTGCATTTGATTCAATTTTTACACTACTATCTTTGTCACTTACATTTTCGTTCAAGTTTAAAGAATCCGGTGGAACGTCTATAATATCTTTGGAGAAACTGATGATATTTGAATTAAAATCTTCGTATACCAATTCTAAATAATTTTCATGAATTTGGAAGTGTTCCTTCAAATCTTCCGCTGTGAAACACAGACAACACTTAGGACATTGAGATTCATAAGATTTGGACACGCAATCGTGATTGTAGATATTATTTTTTGAGATCAAACACAATTCGCAAGTCGTACATTTGTAAAACGTAAAGTCATAAATCTTGCCACTGAAAGATGGTTTCAACTTGTTGTGCCTTTTGAATCTTACTTGACCAAACATGATTACAGTCATTTGTTTAGGTTGGAATTGTTTAATTATTTCATGTCTGATATTGTGTGATTTCAAATCTTGACCATAAAACAATAATCCACAAGTAGAACATCTACATATTCTAGATGAATTAGTATTATTACAGTGATGATTTTCTCGTTGTAATTTATCAATAACGATTTCACAGTTTCTGCACTGGTATACAATAAATTTATTACGCGAATCCAGCATTACTCGAGTGAATGACTGATGAATTGGTTTATTAAATAGAATTATTCTATAAGATGCTACGTTCATACCGGTACTCTCGTGAGATTGTTCATGAGTTTCTTTATAACTCGGAGATAAGAAACATAAACCACAAATAGAACATGGATGTTTCATTGTCATGGTACACGTAGTACTGGCATGAGCATACAACTCATTAGGTTCAATATAGAACCGACAAATATCACATTTATAAAGTGTTGAACGAGTAATCAGTGATAATGACCCCGGTTGAATTTCTTCCATTTTCAGTCTGCATTCGAATTTGTATTTGGAATTTTCAAGAATTTGTTTGACTTGCTCTTGAGTTAGTTTTCCAAATATATGCTTATTCCAAATTTCATTTTCAAAACGAAAGTAAAATGGATCGTATTTAAGTTTTATTGCAAACTTTTCATTGAATTTCTCATCAGAATGCTCGTTCTTCTTGCTTGATAATTTATCTTTATAATCATAGTGGTCATGACAATGCTGAACTACTTTATCGTACATATTAACAGTAAACTGACAAGGAATACATGTAAACAAATACAGCGTTTTCTTCACGTCGTTGGCATCTTCGCGGATATCCGAATTTAGACATTGTGTTGTTAAATTCCTCATCGTATTATCATTACTGCTAGTAGTGCTAGTTACAGCCTCTTCAGCTGAAGTACTCGAACTATCTTTCTTTTTCAGCGCAGAATATGAAAGTTTATATTTTATTTTATCACTCCACGACATAGTCATAGAATTGTTAGTGTCACTCTTAGTAGTACTAGTTATGATATTTTCCGCATTAAAACATGTGCTGTCTTTTGTACTCAACGCAGTAGATGACAATTTATATTTATGAAAAGTTACATGTAACTTGAAAGCAGTTTCTGTAAGCTTAATCTTACAAATGTTACAAGTGATAAATCTCTGTTCACTACACGAATGTTCTATGACGGCTTGTTCATTTAAAAATTGTACTTCACATATTTTACACTTAGGAAAATCTGGCATAGGAGGTCGTATTTGTTTTTTTGTTTTGATGTCGTAAAAATAGAAAGCTTGGACATTTAGATTTTTCACTTTGTCATGCAGCATTTTATGTGAAAAATAACCTTTAAGTGAAAATATAAGTCCACATTTGCTACACATCCTGGAGTGGGTTATTCTACATCGTCCATCAATATGAGCTATACGCTGTTTGCCCAGATTGCTGAAAAAGCAATGGCACATAGAGCAAAAAGTGAGCGCAAATTTTGATCTAATATGCAGATTATTTTCCTTTTTAGTCTGCTCTTTATTGTTAGTGATGATTTCAGATTCGATAAGAGTAAAATCAAATAATTGTAAATTTTTATCTTCATGACCAAGCTCATGGAAAGACATATCATTTCTATTAATTAAAATATCACATGTATTACAGTATGCCGAGTTAGGCACTTCTAAATCACATATTGCATAATGAATGAAGTATTCTTTTTCACTAAAATGTACTGCACATTTCAAACATTTGTATAATACTCTGCCGAGTGCAGAATCTCGTAAAGCGTAGGCAGTAATATTTTTTGATAATACGTGTTGTTGTAAATGGATTGCCTTGTCGTTAATTTTAAATAGTCTTTGGCAATCTGGGCACTTCCAAGTAACAAATATTGCCTCATGTTCACTATGTTTCTTAGCAGCATTTGCAGTTAAAAAGAATACTTCACATTTGACACATTTAAACAGAATAGAGTGAAATCCTTTTTCATCTATGTTTATCTTTCTATACACTTTTTCGTGATGAGCAAAAGAAATATGTCGGTTGAAATTCTTTATGTCATGGGGATTATATATATTGGGAGGATTATATAAATTACAAAATTTACATTGGGAATCAAATACAACTTTATCCACTTCACACATATTTTTAATGTTGTGACTAACCATATGGTTCGAAAACCATTTCCAAGTTTTCATATATTGAGAACATATAAAACATTGAAATGCTTCTTTCTTTTGTATATTATTAATGCACAGATCTGCAGAATTCTCATTTACGTCTTGCGTTTCATTATCACTTGCAATACAGCTATGTGAACTGGGATCACTTTGGTGATCCATTGAATTGTGTTGATCTGGTTCTAATCCATTAGTATCAACTGATGCTTTGTTTTCTGAAGTCAATATTTTTTTATTCTCTATAATTGTGTTCAGCCAGGGTCTCTGGATATTATTAATTACTTTTGATTCGTTTAGTCCTTGAAACACACTGTAGGTTTCTTGTGAATCATTTGGTTCATAATTATATTCACTATTTGATGTGGATTTGTTATTCAAATGAATTTCTCTGTTATGGTAATCTAATTCACTTATGGTTAAAAATTTTAGCGCACAAGTTGCACATTCTAAATTATTTGTGTTATACCCATCTTTACTAGTCACGATATCTGGAATTTCCGAATGTTTTTCTTTCTCAGTTTTATTAGACTTGTTCTGGTTGGGGTTCAAAACATCGTAAAGATGCTCAATAAGATCAGTTTGAGATTCGAAATGTTTGTGACAGTGAAAACAATTTTGTCTTTCGGTTGACTTAGTTTTCGTATCTTGGCGTAATGATTTTGTAGTTGTATTGTTTTTTGTTGTAATGCTCGTTGCTGGTTTTCTTTCATAATTCCTCTTAACACGTTGGGTGATTTTAGGAATGTCGTGAATATTTGCTAAATGTCTAACCAAATTACCTTTTGAGGACAATTGTATATAGCAAACTTCACACTGAAATTTATTTTTTATTTTATTTATTTTCTTGCAACTATCACTAAGTCTATGCATTTTATTCATATGGCATTTCACTGTATTAACATTTGGGAATAATATACAACAAGACTCACAATATAATTTGCTTGCCTTTAAAAAAGGTCCCACATTTTTTAGTGCTACCTTAAGCAGCCGTTTGTCAGTAATTTTAATTTTATTTGATCCTAATATATTCATATTGGGATCAAAACTAGGTTTTGATCCTAATATGAATATATTATTTTGCTCTGACTTAATCTCTGTTACTTTACCAATTTTCTTTACATTAAGAACAATATTTTTGGAGCTGGAAGGACCAACATCATCAAAACTATCACTTGATTTAATATCTTTTTCAACCGTTTTCTTTGCACTAAGAACATTTTCATTGGAACTGGAAGGACTATGATTATCAAAACCATCACTTGAGTCAATTTCAGTTTTATCTATATCCATAGCAAATCTTTTAGAACAGGATGGTTTATTATTATTGAAGGTATTACTGAATTTAATTTCCTTTTTATCTATATTCCTAACATTAGCAGCCATTTCTTCAGAACTGGAAGGAATAATATAGGTATCATTTGACTTTATTCCTTTTTTTTCCATAGCCTTAACATTAAGACCAACTTTTTTAGAGCTAGAAGGAAGATCATCACCGAAAGTATCACTTAAATCATCATTAAAAGTATCATTTGATTTGATTTCTCTTTTATCTATATTCTTAACATTGAGAGTCAATTTTTTAGAACTAATATCATCAAAGCTATTGCTTATTTCAATTTCTTTTTTAATTGTATTAACAACAGAAAGTGCGATCTGGTTAGAACTGGAAGGAATATTATCAATGAAAGAATCACTTGAAGCATTGTCAAAAGAATGAATTGATTTCTCTTCTTTTTTACCCGTATTCTTAAGAGAAAGAGACAGTTTTTTTGGTTGTGGAGGAATGACATCATCCAAGGTACTATCCAAATTGACATCATTACCTTCAAAAACATCATCGGCTAAAGAGTTAAGAAATGTTTTAAATCTTAGATGTACTTCTAACTGCTTATCCTTACGTGTTCTTTTGGTAACTGATTGAAATTTCAGGTTTTCCCCCGAAGATGGTTCTGTACCACTATCAGTAATTACTTCTGTGGTAGTGTCTTCAATAGTAGTGTCTAATCCTGAAATAGTAAAATAATACTATTACAATTTTATATTCTCTACATTAAAGGAACTGTTTATTAAGGATAATGAACACATTAGGAAAATACAATAATATGGTGAGTATGATATGATGGAGTAACATAGGATAGCTTCAGATGATGAATGATTGTGCAACAGCATTGGGTATTTAAATAAGTATGCTTGATGATGATCAAGCATACTTATTTATATACCTATGTTTATCATTATTTGACCTTTGTCATAGAAGGTCATAATACAGTACAAAGTAAAAAATAAATATTATGTACCATTTTGCCAAAATCAGCATAAAAAAGCCATTGCATCCTGAAAACTAAAGCAGCGAACGAAAACCCTAGACATTCTATACATGTAACTTAAATGAATGCTCTTCACATTGTATTTCTTCACAGTAATGAATGCGAACCGATAATCATGAGAACAAATAAAGTAGCACATCAGTCTAGGTGTTATACAGCACAGCACAGAAGTAGTAAATGATTGATCATCAATGATCATCAATGATCACTAACATTTGTGAATTGGTAACACACTATACTTTATTAACAGTAACACAGATACAGTTATAATGGTTTAACGATTGATACAGGTTTTGGAAGTATTCGCATCAGCTAGTATAACAATAAAAATAACACAAGGGGATGTTTGTCAACTTAATTTGTACTCTTATTGGCAGAATGACGTTGGAAAAATTTTCATATATACATATGCTTACACCTATTTCCCTCCAGGGTAATTAGATGAAAAAAGTGTTCATACCTATATCTTCTTCATACTGTGATATTTCTTTTTTTATAACTGACAGATCTGGAAAAATTCTTCTAATAGTTGGATTATCGAATACATCATGCTCCTCAATGTCAATTTCATCAGACATCATGTGCTGAAAGTAAGTAAGATAAATTAAACATATACAGTTGTTTTTTTTAACAACAGAGGTTTTGTTGTGGTGTTCTTGTTTTTCTTAGTAAACGTTACAGGGAATTCTCTTTCTTCCAATAAAATTGATTTCTGACACGTGATTCGCTTGATGATTCGTGTATCAATATTATGGTAATGAGATAGACTGCACACTAAAGTTCATTTCTCATGATAAACATTATTTTGATCCAACCTAGTTACTGCATGCATTTGAAAGGCAATATGCATGCTTTACTTGGTCATTTATTTTGAGTAAGCACTTTAGAAAACCTAAGACGAGGTTTTCCAGCAGTTTAAAACATGGATTTTTTAAATCACCACGTACTTCTATATTGTTCTTCTATAGTGTGTGCATAAACATTATTCCAATTCCTCAAGCGGAAATAATCGAACGTAATCTAAACATCTAATAACTGTTGGAGCTGGACACCGGCACTGTCGAAAGTTGAAACCAGTATTTTAGGCACAGAGTAAGTAATATATATGGTAATATGTATATAGTGATGCTACTGCTACACCAATATTCAGCATTCAGCCATGTTGAAAGTGTTGTGTTGAACATGAAAGTGAAACACCAGCAGGTTTTCTTTTGACAGACAACAACAACAACAAACTGCAACTACTGCAAGATGGCCACAGATTATAACTACTACTACTAATAGTAGTTATAGTAGTCTACTATAAGATTGCGAAAATGACAAATTCACAAATTCAACAGGTTTTTGAACGAATTTATTGGATAACATGAACAAAAGATGCTGAACGAATTTAGTATGTTTCGTTCATTTCATGAATCTGTATAATACATTGATGTCTAAGGGGGGGGATGGGCCCTACCTACAAAACGCTGTGTCCTACCTACGTTCCATTTTTATGAATGGACGTTTTACTACGTTAGTGCTGTGCCTTCTACTATCGCAGAAGTGGTCGATTTACGTATACTAATACGATTGTGTTTACTTATCTTTTAACGTGTATTAACTTAACAAGACCGGTAACATGCTACACTTATGAGATAATATTATAATTCTTATTTTTATTATAATTTATAGATTTCTTACTATTCCAAATGACTTTTATTTTTTAATGAATCATACACGTTAACACAACAAAACACAACTGAGACCGAGATAAATGCAATATTCTCTTGCACTTCATGCATTTGCACTACTTACTAAGAAATCATGCCGTCACTCACACAAAAACCGTTTTCTAGCTGCTCGTTTCAATTTTTGAAATCAAATATCTTCAAAACTACATATTTGTGTTAAGAAAATTCACTTTAACAATTCTTCATAATCATTATGGATATTAAATTTTAAATGAGCAGTCATCGGCTCATCGTTTCGATAAATCTTTTTCTTGAAGTACGTCACTAGTATGCTAGTTGTAGTAAAAGACTAGAAAAAATTATGAATGACGGGGCGCAAAGCATTCATAGATTTTGGTGACCTTGGCACGCTGTTCTTCCTTATAATAGTGCGTTAGGGCCGCCCTGTGGTATAATAACTGAATTGCGTACTTTAAAATGCAATGCTTACAAATTTACACTCTATTATAATGCCAAAAGGTAGATTTATCATCTTATTCGTGAAAGTAGAAAAATCGAGCTGAGGGTAGTAATTGGTAAAGTAGTAGTTGGTCTCTGTCTAACAAGTTGCAACTGTGGTTGCAACAGTAAATATAATGATTCGTTTTGGTAGTACCTAAGTGGTATTTTTTTAAGTTTTGGATATATTTGTGTTTTATGATAAAACTTTGCATACAAATACCTAAAATATATATACAATGGTTTGACCCACTACTATGAAGTTGTATAAAGTAATACATTTATAGATACGATGATTATAGTGGAAATGGGGTATTTTTGTTGCATAAATGGCTTTAAAACAGAATGTTATACCGGTGGCGGCAATTTTTTCCATATATGTGCTAATCTATACTAATATTATAAAGAAGTAAAGTTTGTGTCTTTGTATATTTGTCAAATTGTAAGGGGTAATCTCGGGATTCACTGAACCGATTTTAAAATTCTTTCACCAATAGAAAGCCACATAATTGCTGATTGTCATAGGTTATATAAAAATCTAAAAATAAAAAGGCTTTTACGTGGTAGTCCGTTTTGCAACGTGAATCGGAGAAAAAACGGTCGAATGAAAGCATTTCTTACGAACGCTGCCTTAACTATGAACGATATATATTTGAGTTCTAGAGAAAAGACGTGGAGCTTGAAAATGTCTACAAAAATTAAGTAAGTCAAGATATATGTCGGTATGAATTTTACACGCCATACCACCATATTCCTTGCTGGCGCACGTGTTTCCTTCTTCCTACAGTCCCACCATTGCAGCACTGAACGTGCTTGCAATGGTGACCCTCTTTCATGAGACTTTGCCTTCAGCTTAACATCAGGCGAGGTGAAGTCAAATGACGTGCCATAAATTAAAAAAAATAATTACATCATATTTTCATTCTTTTTTCATATTGTTACGTTTTCTAAAAAAACTTGGAAATCTGGTTCATAGTTCGAATTTATTTGACTTTTATGACGAGTATCGTATCTCTAAAGAAAATAATAACCATTTTTTATAGTATCCCGGGCGACTTTAAAAAGACATGAAGATCCTATTAGAGAGAGATGCACTACTACTTTTGAGCCTCTCTGTCGACTCGTTTTTCTGTTCAAAGAGCGCAGTCCAGTTATTGTATAGGTTCATGGTTTCATTATTAGTATAAGCTATCCGCTCAACAAGACTCGGAAACTCGGAACGCAGAGTAAGTAATATACTGGACTCGAAACTTAGCAACGCAAACGCGACGCAGATTGATTCAAAGAGTATATATTATTATGATTGACCTCAGTCAGACGAACGAAACACAAATTTTTTGTAAATACATAAGTTACCTATCTTTTATAGTTTACTAAATATGGAGCAATGCAAACTGCAACGTATAAACATTCTGGAAAATCTAATGTACCTACTTATAAAATTAACATTTACGTGCAGTACATATTTTAGTTTAATCGGTCCGTTTAAAGTATTTTTATTTTAATTAAATTTAAATATTACTAATCTCCGCGTAAACTTTCAGTTAGAGTAAAAATAATATAGTTGGTTAACTGTTAACCCTGGATCCCCTCTTCACTCCACCTCACCTCACAGCTGATCAAATGTCAAGAAAATGGAGTTTTGTTACGCATTTTACAATTCTGATTAGAAAAAGTTTCAATATGAAATCTAATAACATTATTTTTATAACCTGCTCAGGTTAGAATGGATAATACAAGTCCATTTCAACCTTGGGCTTCCGACGATAGTGCGAAAAATGTTAAAAATGAAAGAGAACTAGTGGATGACGCGAAACTTCATCGGGAAAATGTCAATCATCCAAAACATAGGCAAACTGCGTCTTACAATAAAGAAACTGTCGCCGTTCCAAGCAACGCTCCAGGAACCTCGACCGCTACGGCCCCGGGCGGCGAGGCCCAACAGGGTAGCGAGTCCAACATGGACTCAAGCAAAATAGCTTCCATGCAACAAATTGTCGAGAACACCCTCAGGTAACTCAACAAACGAAAACTAGAGTATAGATCTTCATTGCGCTCTCATCAATATGTTTTATCGGCGAATGTAGCTGAACAATGATAGTGGGCCATTGTTATCAGTAAGACAGCTGTTATGGCTGTTGTGTATTCATATATTTTAGTTTTTTTCATTAGCATTTGTTGAATACATTTGTATAGATTTAACATATTGAACACACTGTTGAAAAGTATCGTAGTCTTAATAGTGGAGGTATATCCAATTTTTTATATATTTCTGTCTTACATACCCCAAGACTACTTGGGATGTTTATATAGTTAGCTATATTGCTATATTGCATTTGATTCTAATATATTACTGCGACAGGCACATTTGCCTAACTCTGAGCAGTTGCTGAGGAACCTTTCACAGAAAAATACAATAATACTTTTGGTTCAACCTATAAATGGAATTCATGATAGTTAATTACAAATAGCTTGTATCCTGTGGCTCCACACGAGACTAGCATTAATATAAATATAAGTACAAGTATCATTAAAATTGGAGATCAACCTATAAATTCTGTTTTGAACAGTCAAGAGGGCCGACAGAGAGTAACACAGCTATTAGAGGCTGTGGAAGCACTGAGTGGTGCTGAAAGACTACTTCTGTACCTAAGACTACCCACTGGTGTCCCTCAACACGACCCTCTTAAACAGCCGATTAATCCGCTGGGTTCACGGTAAGCACTATTTTATATTACTGTCATAAAACATAGTGTTTCTTGATGTACAATAATGTTAATGGGAATTAACGTGATCATGTATTAGGTACATACATGCTGATATCCCATTAACTTATACTGGTTAATTTTATAGTGGTTTCGGAAAAAAATAATTTGGCCACAATTTCGATAGTAAAATCGTAAGGCAAGGTAAGGAAACTAATTTGGCGAAAAATTTTTTTTTTTTACACCTCCCATACATTTTTCTATTCACCTGTACATTATTGCCATATATAAAGTTTTTTTTTCTTTCAAAATTAAAACTCCCACTTGATTTTGCTACTGAAACTGTGTGTGAAACAAAATATTCTTTTTCGAAACCACTATAAAATCACCGTGTATATTATTATCATGCCCTATTAATAAAGAATCACAGGCAAGTTTTACTACTGTATAGAAGGCATGATAGTCATAATAATTATCATCATCATCTCGCTGCCTGTGTTCGAATTACTTGAGGTTGGTGCAACATGTTAATCTCCTCCTCCCATTCCTGTCATTTCCTCGGTCACCCCCTTCTTTGCCATACCATATCTCACACAATTCATTGATAATTTCTCGGGCCAACCTCTGCTTCTAAAGTACATTCATACTTAGCAGAGTCAAAATTTCTAGTAAGTGACTACTGTTATCATAATATCAGCATTATTCCTCGTAATATCTTAGGCTTTTACCCTGTAGCTGAATCTACTTACTCTTTCTTTACTTTTTGATTTATCATGACTTCTATAGGAGTGACTATCATTTGGCCTCTAACTCTAAGAGTAAGACTACGTCAGAGCATCATCCAATAATCAACAGGAGTATCAGATAGCAGTAGACGTTGACTTGAGCCAGATTTAAATGGAACCCGATGTAACTTTCTGTAGCCAATAATAAATAACTCGTGGACCGTTTTGTAACCTTAATCCAATGATTTTATTTTCTGTTGTTATATTTATTAGAATGTTAAAGCTATTTTATGCTGACTCCATCCGAGTTGGGAAAAACATACAGAGAATCATGATGTTAAAGCTATTTTATAACAGCAAAACTTATATGTTGTTAAATAGCAGCTAGCTTTGTAGCTTTTGTTTGTTTGTTTATTACTTTAATGTATTCTTGAACCAGTTTATAAAAGCCTGAAAAAAAACGAATCAAAATAAACAATAAACATACAATAGTTTATATTACATAGTGAATTTGGAAATCCTTGCTAAGCCTTGGTTTTACGATGGGCCTATGCTGCGAATAAAAACGATATAAGTATGTAATATATATTGTATAATTAATTAATTTATTCATCGTTTATACAAAGTTAGATAACAATCTTGGTGTGCCACAAGGCAGTGTTTTTGGCCCACAATATTTTTTTTGCTCAATCTGTAATAGAATTAATATCTAAAATAATGTTCCAGGGCTGAACTTCAACAGACTGTAACTTGGATACAGACGCACTTAGAAGTTGATCCTGATGTATCATTGCCTAAGCAGGATGTCTATGATGAGTACATGTAAGTATCTCTGACATAACTTGTTTTATAAGGCTACTTTTTATTATGAGGGGGTTATTTTTTTATTTTTGAGTGTTACTTCTTAGGTGATACAACAAACTATGTAAATAAAAATCAAATGCCAAAAATTGTTGTCTAGCAATCTCCAAAAGGGGCGAACAGATTTGGCTAATGTATTTTTTTGAATTTTTCCTTTTTAGAAGCAAGTTTTTAAAAGAATTACGATAGTTGATCTTCATTGACAGCCTCCGTGGCGTGGCGGAAGTGCACGCGACTGTTACGCACGGGGCGCGGGTTCGTTCCCTGCTCAGTGCAAAAAGTTGTATGCAAGAGTATGACTGTTTGCACTGGTCTTGTCGTGCCTCGAAGAGGACGTTAAGCCGTCGGTCCCGGTTGCCATACAAACATCTATGGTAGTCGTTCCGGGTAGTTGGAGCCCTCAAAAGTCCAACCAGTCTAACTTGGAACTCCGATATCGCTATTGGTCATTGGACCATTAGTTGTGGAAGTCAGATGGCAGTAACTTTATGGAAAATATCGAAGTTCAGCCGCATCACATTTAGACTGGAAAGCCGACCCCAATTGAGTTGGACAAAGGTTCAGAGAATGATGACGATAGTTGATCGTCATCAAAATAGCTTTTAACGTCATATATTATACAGGCATGCATGCCTCATATAGTCTCTGGCATATCCCTTACGTCCGAAGGCCCTCCCAGGTGTAGGACTATCGTAGACCAGGATAGGGAGGAGTGCCATATTAGTTATGTGATTTAAATTGTAATGAACGTCAACCTAGTGGATGTTTCATTAAGTTATCTATTGACAATGGTTATAGCTAAATTGTTTATTGCTATCAGAACTAGTTATGCAAATTTAGTCATAAAATTGATATACAGATCTTTGCGATACGCTGCACACGGCGGTGTACGATATACTATACCAGTGCATATTGCATGCGGAAATTTCTGTGAGACATGTTGTACACCATAATAACGTTAACATCTTTATACCTGACCATGTTTCGTGCAATAAATGTATTTATTATAATTATTATAGCGGGGACATCGTTGACCGGATGTGTGATCAGCCCCTCTATGTGGACCATTTCACCCATATCCCTATACATGACTGCCATAATATGACCGACGGCTCAACGCGCTGGAGAGCACGACCAAATCAATGCAAATATCCAAATAATTCTTCATAAAAATATTTGCACTGAGCGGCAATCGATCCCACGTCCCCATGCGTAGCAGTTACGGTCTTTTCAGTTCCCTAACAAGTTTGTATTATTTATTTTGACAGAGCACATTGTATGAGTAGCAACATGAAGCCTCTCTCAACTGCAGACTTTGGCAAAGTCATGAAACAAGTGTACCCTAGTGTCCGACCGCGACGACTCGGGACCCGCGGCAACTCCAGGTCTGTAAAAATCTCTTTTACTTTCTTTCTTTTGTCTCTTGCGAGCCGGGAGATCACTGAACAATCTTTTACAACAAGGGCAAATTTGTCAACTGATTACATTATTTAAGATATCCTATACATTCGATAATAGTATATTTTTATCTTTTGCAGTCTGTCTAGATTATTCCTATCATAATCTATATGTAATTTTAAATTTGTTTGATATTAAAAACGAGAGAGTTGAAGGTCAAAACCTTTATATAGCGTACGTATCTTCATTCATTCTACTCTTAGTGATATATTTCTGCCGGTGAATAAAATTGCCATTAACTCTTGACAAGGGAGTAGGGCGTACTATGAGTAAGCGATACGTGTGAGGACTCACGAAGTAGAAGAATTTTTTTGATGTGCCTATGTCATATTAATATCTATCCAAGTATCTTTTGATCGGGTCATGTTTTTCATAATCTCTAAAATGTTGCTTTTAGATAACAGAATTATATTTAAGTAGGTCTATGTTCTATAATTTTTAAAAACGTAGGTAGTTAGTGGTTAAGGAGTCGTCCTTGCGATCGAGCGATCCCGGATTCGAATCCGACATTACACTACCGACGTGAATCCACTCCTAACACAAGACACTGAGCTTAGCTGAGGGGGTTAGGGGGAATGTTAGTAATTTCGGTTAATTGTCGAAGCGCGTATGTGTCAGATCGTTTGTTGGTGGTTTGAAGGTATTAAGTTATGCCATTTGCCATTCCAGCGCATCTCCGATTAATGCGTTCGATAAAACACCTATAGGCTTGTACTCGTAACTTGGTGTTGGTGTTCAAGGCCAGCAAGCAAGTGGACCTCTTTGCTCGTCTCTCTATAGCCTCAAGCGTTTTTAATAAGTATTTTGCCGAACCGTGCCGTCCCTCGTCGCATAAATATTAGCATTAAGTACTCCGTACAGTGCAGTAAGTAGCAGAAAAAGGAACGAGAGCAGACCAAATGATTCACATTGATTGATTTGAAGATTATGCGTGGAAGTTAGTCTTTCATAAAACGTTTTCTCCATTAACTTGTATCTCACATGGTTTAAGCTTTCTTTATACTGTTTTAGTTAAAAACAGAAACACTTATGTAGATTAAATACTTGTGCATAATAAATTGGGTTGTAAATGCATTTCGCATGCAGAACCCGGCAATTGAAATCTCGAGATAGTTTCCTATCAGATATGCACAATGATTATGCACAATAAGTGACGTCAACAATCAACTTTATTACGCCGTCTCCACATAGGTATAATAAATACAGTATGCAACTGGAAAATGAGTAGTCTATACACGTGTAGAATATTTTACGTCAACGCTTAGTACATAGGGCGTTGTTTTGTTAGATTTGACTAAGGCACTTAGAATATAATTTATAGCTTATGTTTCAGGAATACCATCGTCAACCTTTCTCAAAACAAATGCGTCATACATTCATACAAGTGTAATGTTCGTAAAATGCATTAAGAATTCTCTATTCAAACTATAATTTGAAGCAAACTAATAATATATATCTAATATAATATAATATATCTAATATAAAATAATATATCTTATTTAAATAAAATTATTGTGTTCAACTTTCGTAACTCCCAAACTCCTAAGGCAGTTGGTCACGTCCATAGGCCGCGGTAACCACTACTCATATGGTGGGCGGTATGCCTGTTTGTTTGCCACCTAAGTTATATAAAAAAAATCAAGTTCCGCGCTTGAACTCTTTCCTTCTTATTTTTTTATGCCATCATCCATGATACTCCGCTATTTCATACAAATTTCTAATAGAACTTGCCTATTCGACGTGAGGGTAATGGAATGGAGTAAAATTTCTTTTAAGTTATACTGAGTGTCCTGGGCCTTGATTCTACTAATTGTCAACCATTTTAAAACAACTGGATTACAAAAATTCCCGTTAAATTTTAGATGTTATTGCTACGCTCGTAAAGTCAAAAATTGAATGTCATCGTGAAGAGAGAATGAAACGATGTAATGAACTCGTTCATTTCATTTTGAACTAAGCATATTTGATAAGGCCGAAATTATATTATTTACAATAACGGCCATTGACCGTGTTTGCAATCGCAGTGGTTGGACAGTGGTCAACAGTTAGTAGAACCGGAGGCCTGGGGCTCTAGCCAAAATGCATTCGGTCCGAATCTACATTCGTCATCGCTCTGAAAATGTATGGGAGTGACGTTTGTTGTCGAATGTCATGTGATCCGATTCCGACAACAAATGTCCCTCCCATACATTTTCAGAGCGATGACGAATGTAGATTCGGATTCATTTTGACTAGAGCCCCAGGTCGCATACGAGTTCTAAGTTCGCTTTCAGTAGATAATAAACAATACATTTGGATTACACGAAGTTATAAGAAATTACTCGTCTAAAAGTATTACCTTCTATACCCTGGCATACTACGCAACCCAAATCTAAAAGTCAACCTCATTATGCATAGAACGCCAAATTTACTTCAGAACTATGTGTCAAGTGCAAAACTTTGACCTGTCCCAGTCCAAGTGGTCCTCATTCAATCATGTATCTCCTGATAAGCCGATACGGTCACCGGTCCATGTTTCACCGATTATGCAACAGCTGCTAATAACGTTTATCAATTTCTTTAAGTATCCACAAGATAACGTGCCATGTGTGCCGCTAAAATATGTATTAAATGTTTTGGTTCATGCAAATTCACTACATTTTCGTTGAACTACTTCTACTTGTAAAGAAACCTACATAGTTATCAACTTTTAAAGGTAGAGCTCTGTTAATACATATATGCTTATTATAATTATGTCATTTCCGTATTTTCCTTATTCGAATTTTCCTTGTAGAATCTGAATGCATTTAACTGGTTTCTATATTATGTTTTTCACCCATTTTATGTATATTATTGATTAGATAGGTACTTAGTACATGTTGTCACCTGTAGACACACTTGTGTGTTTCAAACTAACAATACGACATTCTGAAGCATTGTGAAGACTCGTCCAATTGAAGACAAACAACATTGAGACAAAACTAATATTTTCTGCATAAAATTGAGATGAAATTTTAACCTTTTTTGGTTCTTATATTAAATAACAATAACGACTGAATAAACTAACTTTCCCATTTTTATAATATTATTAAAGAATAAATACTTTCCATTCCAAATTTGACTCGCCCAATTCGATCATAAAAAAAGTTGTAACACATACATAAACATAAACTCACGCCTATATCCCCGAAGGGGTAGGTAGAGGTGCTAGCACTCACATTTCGCCAGTTTATGTTTAGGTCCCAATGTAATAGGTGGCGAGCGTATTGCCATTAACCGGGCACTTATAAACCTGCGATAAATACATACATAACTTCGAAAAGCATCGAAAAGTCATTGGTGTGTGCCATGGTAAAACCTGGGATCGAACCCGAGACCTCGTCTCAGCAGTCCATTACCCATATCAATAGGCTACCGCATTGTAACACACCCTTCGGATAAACGGTCATTCCAAAATTTCTCATGTTAGTCCAGTTGAAAATTATATGACTAATGACTACACATATAAGTACAGACTAGTTTGATACTCCTACATTATCTAGCTTACGACGACGATAGCGTCGTTTTTATGTAATAGCAATTAATCTTAGTTCGGTCACAACGTTTTAAGATAAAAACAATTAATGTGATAAATAGATAACCTTTATGTAAATAACTGTTACACTCGAAGTAACTACTGTATGATAAATGATAAGCAAATCGAAGTAAACTAGCGTGGCGGTGGTGTCTGTCCGATAGTACCATATTAGTCCACTCTGACGTATTTCGATTCGACTTGTGTCCCATAATATTCTGAAGATCTGCTCTTAATGTATGGGTACCTATTCTGAAGATATAAATTATACTGTCATTTGGGTAGATGTGTGTGTAACGGTCTTGATAATGTCTGTGCACGGGGCCTATAATTATTAACAATGTTTACTCATATTAGAAATAAATTATCTTGTCCTGATTGCCTGGTGGACACTATCGCATTTGTATGATACTTACTACGTATGAGTATTTAATCATTTGCACATTCTCTAAATGCTTCTGTAATGTGACATCTCGTATCTAGAAGTTCCGTAACTTTTTCTCAATTTAATCATCTCGAGATAAATAATTTTCAGAAGATACACAATACTGCATATACCTACTGCAATATAATTTATTGCATTCCATAATGTCATATACTGTTGTTCATTTTAAAAGTTTGGTTACAATTATGGACCCTATCGGGCACAGCACAAAATTATGATGCCTTCCTAAACCGTGTAATTCAAAAGAGGTACCATCTACCAGTATAAGGAACTATTAACTTTATATTCGTACGTACAATATACTTTTTAGGCACCGTTGGCACACCATCAAACTAAACCAGTATTTCATTGGTACAAACGGCAAAAGAGTAAGTATACCGATACACTTTTCTCATAAAGTTGTATAGAGAGGTTTATAGGTACTTATCCCCTTTTCCGACTGTAGGTTGATAAACTGAAGGTTGGTTATACCCATTACTGTATACCTCTGAAGGAAGAGATGTATTAACATTACTAGTAGTAGTATTAACTATTCGGTCCAACGTCAAAGAGACTTAGCAATATATGTTCGTTCCAATAATTAGTTCTAATTATGTAGTAAACATATAAAGGTGTACTGTTTAATTAAAGATATAGCAAACGGTAATAGTATTTATCTCCACCAGCCAAAGTACGATAAGGTCGGCCTATTTTTTGGTAAGTGTTAGGGTATTCACGGTAATCAGCAATATCACTTCTTATAGTACTTTGATTATTCATAGCGAGTGATAGTAAAATAAGTATTTTAGGTACATTACATCGTTGCATGGGGATTATATACTTAATATAATACATATTATACATAAGCTTACTTACTGGTTATTATATTAGCTACTGTAGTATTAGCTTAGCTACTGGTGGTAGAAATTTCATGGCACAAATCACTGGTGGTAGAAATTTCATGGCACAAATTTGTCATTAATTTCGACCGGGTGGGTACCACCGTGCACATGTGCGGAAAACCCTCCATAGTAATCCAACCTCGGTTGGATTGCGTTCAGGGGTCAGCAAGTGCATAGCCGGGCAGAGGTGGTGGTAGTCGCAGCATTAGTGGGACCAGTGGGTCTTGGCGTAGTCTGGTGGGAATGGCACGGGGCGACCCGCCGAGCAGGGAGACCCGTAGAAACGGTGGTGCCGCTGGCCGCCCGCGGCATAGTACAGGGGCCCAACTGGGGCTAACCACCCTGGGAGGCTGCCTCACCAGGTCGCGCATAATCCCGATATGGTTCGTCGTGCCGGTTGGTGACCGGACGGGACCCCGGCGACCATATTCGGGGGGGTACGGGGGCCCTTCCGTTCGGCGCATCGGCCCTCACCATGCCTCACAATCACAGATAAAACCAATCTCCCGCGCTTTGTCACGCGGTGCTGCGACGACAATCACCTCTTTTTTCACGCCTTCTCTTACCCTCTACCATGGCAGTGCATATTAGAGATTATGGCAACACAGCGGCTCTTCATTGTCCCACTAGCTCGCTTTTTGAGGTGGAGTCCACTAACATCTGTGGGCATGCAAACCTCAACGCCGTCCACCAACATCTTGAGACGGCGAAACCAGCCATGCTCTTTCTAACGGAGACACAAATATGCCGCCCTGACGACACGACCTACCTGCTCTACCCCGGCTATGTTCTAGAGGAAAATTTCCGTGCCAAAGCCGGGGTATGCGTGTTTGTTAGGGCGGATGTTTGTTGTCGCCGTTTGCGCTGCCTTGAGGACCCATCCTTTTCTGTCCTGTGGGTACACATAGACCATGGCTGTACTAGTCAAATCTATGTGTGCCTTTACCGTTCCCATACTGGAGATGCCGAGACAACTCGACTCTTTGAATATCTGAGTCAGGCGGCAGATGATGCGCAGGAGCGGTTTCCAAACGCTGAACTGGTATTTTTGGGGGACTTTAACGCCCACCATGAAATCTGGTTGGGTTCCTCCAAAACAGACCATGCGGGAAGAGCCGCCCACGCGTTTGCTCTGGCTCACGGCCTGACCCAACTGGTACACGAGGTCACTAGGATACCAAGGGGGCCGGGCCTAGCACCCTCCTTGCTAGACCTTCAGCTGACGAGCCACCCAGACCAGTACAATGTCTCGGTGCGAGCCGCTTTGGGCAACTCCGACCATTGTCTGGTCTGTTCCAAGGTGCCTATCATAGCGCCCTCAGGACCAGTGCAGGGAAAACGGCGTCTCTGGCACTACTCGTCGGCTGACTGGGATGGACTGCGTGACTATTTTGCGTCCATCCCGTGGGTTGAGCGCTGCTTTGAAGGTAAGGACCCATCGGATAGTGCAACTGCTGTCGTCGGTGAGATCAGTCTGGGTATGGAGTACTATATCCCATACACTGATGTCACCGGTGCCCGCGGAGTGCGCCCTTGGTTTGGGCGCGAATGCGCAGAGGCTGTTCAGCATAAACAGTCTGCGTATCGCACTTGGGTAGGGGCGCGCGCGACGCACGATTCCAATATCGGGTACTTTAAGGCAGCGTACAACAAAGCCACTAGGGTCTGCAAGAGGGCTTATGTCAGAGCAGATGCTCAGCGCATAGCACGGGTTGGTCAAGAACTAGTAGCGCATCCCACGGGCAGCCGTGGCTACTGGCGACTGGCCAAAGCCGTGCAAGCTAACTTCTGCCAGCCTTCGCTGCCCCCCCTGCGTAACCCTGATGGATCCCTGGCACATGAGCCGCAAGAGAAAGCAAATTTGCTGGTTAATTTCTTTGCGGCCAACTCCCGAATCGACGACTGTGGTATGCAGCCACCGACTCTACCCAATAGTGACCACGCAATGCCTGATATTCGTATCAGGCAACGCGATGTCCGAGCAGTACTGCAGTCACTCGATGTCCGGAAAGCCAGTGGTCCGGATGGTATACCAGCGGTGGTTCTTCAAAAATGTGCAGCGGAGTTGTCTCCAATACTCACGCGGCTGTACCGACTTTCCTACATTTCGGGTACAGTGCCGACGGCGTGGAAAGAGGCGAATGTACAGCCGATTCCCAAGAAGGGAGATCGCTCAGACCCAGCCAACTATCGGCCCATAGCCGTCACCTCAGTGCTGTGCAAGGTCTTCGAGCACCTTATCAACACACAGCTCATGCGTCACCTAGAGGATCACTCCCTAATTAATGACCGACAATATGGTTTCAGGCCGAAACGGTCAACGGGTGATCTTCTGGCGTATGTTACCCATCTTTGGGGTGAGGCTATGGACAAGCATGGTGAGTCACTGGCTATTAGCCTAGACATCGCCAAAGCGTTCGATAGAGTTTGGCACAAATCGCTTCTTTCCAAACTACCAGCCTTCGGTCTGCCTCTTAGACTGTGCAATTGGGTTGCTAGCTTCCTGCAGGGGCGCCGTATTCGCGTTCTCTGTGATGGACGAGCATCGGAGTTCCTGCAGGTAAATGCTGGTGTGCCGCAGGGGTCCGTCTTATCACCCACTCTCTTTCTTCTGCATATCAATGACATGCTGTCCACCGGCAGCATCCACTGCTATGCAGACGATAGCACTGTACACGGGAGCTACCACGGACATTCTGCGGCCAAGCAGTCCGATATAGCGGAAAAGAGGCGACTTCTTGTCACTGGGCTTGACCGGATCCTCAATCACGTTTCCCAATGGGGATCTGAGAACCTGGTCGAGTTCAATGCCAAGAAGACGCAGGCATGCGCGTTTTCAGCAAAGACATCTCCTTTCCTTCCTCCTCCCACTCTTCAGAGCACACCACTGCCATTACAGGATAACCTCAATATACTCGGTATGGACGTGCGCTGCAAACTGAACAACAAGAACTATATCGAGAGCATCATCAAAACAGCTTCGCGTAAACTCGGAGTCCTGAACAGAGTGAGACGTTTTTTCACGCCGGAGCAGCGGTGTCTTCTTTATAAGACACAAATTCGCTCCTGCGTGGAATACTGCTCGCATCTCTGGGATGGCTCCGCAAAGTACTTATTAGATGCTCTCGACAGGTTGCAGCGACGTGCGGTCCGCATTATTGGGAGTCCTGAGGTCACAAAGTCCCTCGAGCCTTTGCAGATGCGTAGAGATGTTGCGTCCTTGGCAGTATTTTACCGTCTCTACCATGGTGAATGTTCTGATGAGCTCTTCCAACTAATCCCACCCTCCCCTTTCCTACACAGGACAACGCGTGCAGGGCTTAGGTGTCACTCGCATACGGTACAGAATATTCCATCAAGAACCAAGCGGTTCGGTGAATCTTTTCTCTGCCGTACCATTAAGTCCTGGAATTCCTTGCCGGCGCACGTGTTTCCTTCTTCCTACAGTCCCGGGTCCTTTAAGCGGGGCGTGAAAAAGCATCTGATGAGGCCGTCAAGCTGAGCGCCACCATTGTAGCACTGAACGTGTTTGCAATGGTGACCCTCTTTCATGGGACTTTGCCTTCAGCTTAACATCAGGCGAGGTGAAGTCAAATTGACGTGCCATAGATAAAAAAAAAAAAAAAAAATATGTCAATATAAATAGAACACACCAAACACGATCACTCCCTACGTCGAATCGCGATATTGGGTCGTAATATACCTATATTGATTGTCTATATGCGCCCACAGAAACACTACTTATTGTGATCAACTTTTACATTAGAAGAATAAAACTTGACTAACTATTTTCTATAGATTTAGATCGAACAAAGTGATTGTCCAAGACGGGTTATGAACCCGCGACCGGCCCATTACAGGGGGAATACTCTAAGCAACTGAGCTACATGGACACGATTTGAGTATTCAAAATTCTTCTAAACATACATAACATAAACATGCGCCTATATCTCCGAAGGGGTAGACAGAGGTGCTAGCACCCACATTTCGCCAGTTTATGTTTAGGTCCCAAGGTGGCGAGCCTATTGCTATTAACCGGGCATTCATAAATCTGGGATAAACACATACATAACTTCGAGAAGCATCGAAAAGTCATTGGTTTGTACCATGGTAAAACCTGGTATCGAACCCGAGACTTCATCTCAGCAGTCCATTACCCATACCACTAGGCAACCGCGGCTTAAACATACGTCTTGGATATTCACTTTTTCCTATACAAATCTATAGACACCCTTACCTTATACGAAATAAAGTTTAAGATAGTAATTATTTCTCTTTCAGATACTGCTACGCCGGCTTGAGAAAGAAAATAAAGCTAGAAGTGCCACAGCTGCCTGACTTGGGTGAATCATCGAAGGTATAATATTACTTTATTAATGTAAATAACTCTATGTGTTGCTTGCATTCTGATAATAGCTACAGGAATTGCCAATTTATTAATGCTAACCGATGTTATAATATACTTAAATATAGGGTCTTGGTTGAACTGAAAAACCTTTTATTTCAAGTTATTGAACTTTATGCAAAAGTATATAGGTTATCAATCAACCAAAGGTGGTGTAAAGAGAGACTCAGTAGGTGCATTATTAAAAGCAATATGTTCCACCCACACAAGGGGAACCTCCTCCAACCAAGCGGGCCGCAGCCCTTTGATTACTATTGTTAGAGAAGAACACTAGATATGACCAAAAATATACTTACATAATCGATATCCATGTGGGTGGAGCGGCAGGCATGTGGTACTTTCCGGGTGGGCCCGGACGCTTTTAGTCGGATCGACATAACCTCGCCACCTGGGCGGGGGGGGGGGAGGGGGGGGAGGATGTATATCCGCGGGGATACCCTCGGCACCCCGCATATGTTTCTGACTCCAAAATAGTAAGAAAGGGTCATTAACGTACTTTGTTGTTTACACGTAACTCGACACGTGTAAAGTAATTAATTAATGCCCAGAATTACAATTAAAATATTGATGAATGAGCTTCTGTATATTGTTTCAGGAAATTCCAACGGCATCTAGAGAATCAGAAAGAATAGTATGTGATTGGGCCGAAAGTAAATTAGGTATGTATTACTAGTATACCTATCGGCACTGTTTTTGGGCCTATTTAGCGAGAGAAACGAGGTCTGGGCGCGTGAGGATTGTTTTGTTATAATCTAAAATTGGTAGATTTGTACTCGTCCACCATCGTTGCACCACTTGCTGTCCTTAATAGACAGCCCGAAAAGGCGTACTGCGCTTGCACTTTTAGCACATTTTGTGTCCACAACTGGTACCTATATCTATACTGATACTGATGGGTACTTCTTGTGATTTTCGTTTCATGAGGAGTTCGTAACTAAGTGCTAGCCGAGTAGGTTAACCAACCACATCAAAGACATTTGGGGGCGCTAGGCACAAGAATTCAGAAAAAGGGGCATCTTTTGTATTTTTTTATACCGTTTAAGTGGCAGCCGAGCTCACGGCCCACCTATAGATTGGTTTCCATTACCTATGGTCGTTTACGGAACGCGTAAACCGCCGATAAATTTGTCTTCAAAATAACAGCACAGAAACTTTTTCCAGTCACTTTTTCTGTGAGAAAAGTGTTCTTAAGTTGGTGTGCGAGAAATTGTCGCTCCTTCGGCCCTGGAGCGGTGATATGGTAAAGACGGTATTGCCAGAAAAGCTATCCCAAAGGTCTTTCGTGATATAAGTACCTTGTGTCGCGTATTATATAAATATAGATTGATATAAACTATGTTTGTGTGTGTAGGTATAAAGTTTCCCAGCGTGTCCGAGTTGTCCCGCCATCTGATAACCGCGAGCACGCAGCACGCGCCGCCCGGCCCCGCCAGTGCCTCACCACCGCCTTTGACACAACCACACGGTATTATCTAATATATAAAAATGAATCGCGAAATGTGTTGGTAAGCGCATAACTCGAAGACGGCTGGACCGATTCCAGTAATTCTTTTTTTTATTTGTTCCTTAAATTCTACGGAAGGTTTTTATGGAGCAGCGGGAACGGGATCAGAAGTCAAAGCAGTGGGAGCGGGATTAGAAGTCCACTGGGGCGAAGCCGCTGGCAACAGCTAGTTATTAATAATTTTATTACAGAGATTGAAATTATCATAGGGTGCTTTACGCAACCACCCATCTTGGAAATGGCTATGAATCAACCAAGGTGCGAAGGAAATTTCTTATGAGTTCACCTTCCATCATGAAGATCCGAAACGGTGCCGTGCGGTTTTAGTAGGCTAGGTTCGAGCTCGACATAAACACCGGTTTCGCTGTATGTAAGGGATTTCCGCACAGAAAAGGGCTAAACCAACTTGTCTACTGGCTGATTGAGAGACGATATTTGTTAGTAAAAATATCACCTGATAAATTGTCTAGGGAAGAGTCAATGCGCAGGTGCATATGTGTAAATATTTTTCCCCAAATAAATGGGAGATATATTATTTATCATTAACCCTACAAAACCATCACTGTTTCTTCTTTCAGTAAATTCCTCATTGATTAAGGAAAAAACGAATATGACAAAAGAGGAATATCAAATCCAAAAATTTTGCGTGCTTTATTATGTGTAAACGCTGGCTTATTGGTCAGATGCAATGTGATGTTACACGTTACTTATGTAGGTAGTCTGTTCGTAGGCCTTAGCTCACTCGTAGAGTCCCTGTTACATGACGTCACAAAAATACACTAATACTGACCGAATACAAACATTATTCGGGACAAGTCTTGCACATCAGATAAACTCTCAACTCTCAACGGTTGCACCTATATCGCTATATTGGCGCTTTAACATTTTTTTTGTATATACTTTCAGCACCCACTGATGAGACTACAAGTAGACGGCTAATTAAGCACCTGAAACGAAAAATACAAGTAAGTTGCCGCCATTTATGAGTAAAAATAATACATAAGAATATTGTTAGTCTTTACATACCATTTTTTATCAATTTTCAGTCCGAAACCACCACTCCTGGACGACCGAAAAAGAATAAAGGACAAGAAGCGACTGGAGAGTCGCCTCCTTCAACGTCATACGCGACACATCACGCACCCATGAAACACGAGAGCGAAACGTTACCCGAGCCCAACTACGGGTACCAGCCGCCGTATGTGCCCGTGTACGATGTTCGGCCACCCTTCCCGCAGTACGCGGTCCCGCCCCGCGCCCACCCGCAGCACCCCCCGCACGTGCCCACTGCGCCGCACCCCGCCATCCCCATACACGAGTACCGACCCGACCCTTACGCGTTCGAACCGAACTACGCTCCGCGAGATCTTACGCGTCCCGCCGACACCATTCACAATCTTCCCATTAACCTCAGCAGCGACGCGTCCCTCGACCTGTCCACGGAGCGCACGGACTGGCAGCGGCGGCGCCCGCCCGAGCCGCCGCCGCCTCGCATCGCCCTCCCCGGCAAGAAGATGATTCTAGAAACCTACCAGAGCGAGACGCGAGCCAACTCCCCGCGCTCGTCGCAGACCGACACGCGCTCGCACCACGCCACCGAGGAGTTCCCGCGCACCGAGTACCTGCCGAAGAAGATGCGCGCCGCCGAGATAATGGGCGGCAAACTGGCCAGCGCCCGCCACGCGCAAGCCGAGGTTGCCTCCACCTCGGCGCCGACTCCCGCCGAAGTCCCTATTCGTCCCGAGGTTGCTTTTTTAGAGGATTCAAAAAACTTAACGAGCCGGTCCATAAGCACCGCCGCGGCGCTGGCCCGGGAGGAACAGGAGGCGGCGAGTCCCACACGGTCGGTGAAGGCTCCGACGTCTAAGTCTGAACGCACCAAATTGCGGAAACCGAGCGGCCGAACGAGTGGACCCTCGCCGGATCGGGCGGGATCGCCCGAGCGACCCGCCACGCCCGACTCGTGTTGCGGTCTAGACGGGATTAACATTCGAACGGGGATGATTTGTGAGGAGAAGCACACGGAGATCCTCAACAGGGAACGTGTGATCAGTATATGCAACATAGACAAACACGATCTTGACGATTATTTGAACGAGGGCAATAGTCAGGAGCACGAAGAAGAGTTGCTGCAGTATTTTCACCAACAACGCGCTAGCCAGTTGGAAGCCACGGGTAGTACGAGCACGTCCGTTAACCCAGTTGCTTTTTTAGAAGCAGGCCAGGACCCCCACGACGACCATAGCCAAGGAAAAAATGAGAAAATATCACAATTGAGAGAATTATTAGCTAAGAATTTGAAAAACCAAAGTGGGTCCGGTTCTCAAGCCATGCCGATTAATCAGGATTTACAGCCGTCTCAGCAAAAGGTGCTAGAACAACAGTTACCCAAAACAACTATTACGGAAGGAGCTTTTAAGCCCCGTGCTGGTACAATGGCAACAGAACATGCTGTAGTAAATAAAACAGATATAAATATCAACAAGCACAATAATTCTTTACCTACTGAGAACGGTACTTCTCTACAGTACGTAAATGATATAGCATCGAACCAATCAGCTGCTAATATCGGAGGGTCCCATCTTTACAATGGCCACTGTCATAATGAGCCACAGAGTCCAACCACCCGAACGCAACAGTATGACTTCGTTCCTATATCTGATGGATGCCATTCTCCAGCCAATTTCCATTCTAAATCACCACTTGGATTCGGACAAAGAAGCCAAAGTCCGTCAAAAGTAAATAAACAGATTATAATGGGTGGTTCCCTACAAACGTCGCCTATTTCACATAGTACAGCTGCAAGTCCATTCGTTAGCCCGAGGAACACTCCAGTGCCGCGGTCTCGACTTTGTCCCCGGCCTATACCCAAACATAATGGAAGAAGGAGACGCAATCCTTTAGTGCTCGGGGTTGATCCGAATTCAAAATTTGCAATTCCTAACGATCAGAAGTTTATGTCCAAGGCGGCTATATGTGCTGCAGGCAAATACAGTTGCCAACCGATCTCAGCTCCTCCTTCCCCAAATATACTCACACAATATAAGAATCACATGTATCCCTGCCCTTCGGGACTGACGAACGGGTCCAACAATCTTTCTTTGAATTTCTTGCCCAACGCTCCGTTCCGTGATCATTTAAATGGTGACCCACCATTATCGGCCGATCCGTTGTCCAGTGAAGTTAGTCAGTTTTTCCAGGACCCGTTGGTATATAGGTCCGGACCTGACACCTTTAGATCGCAGTCCGTTCCTCTGAAACCTGGCCTTGGTAACATGGGACTATTGAGTTACAATAATACACCAGTTGGATCTGTACCGCCCACACCGGTTCCAAATGAATTTTGTGATTTCGGTTCCCTTGCGGACACCTGTGACATATCCAGAGCAGGACTAAATAGAGAAACACTCGATAAAATATACGATGCCATTGATAGCAGTAACGACGTTCTTGCTAATCCGCCACAAAGCTTGTTAAATACGAACGATACTTTGACCAATGGATGTGACTCCTTACCCGAACACCAGATACTTTCCGATGAACAATTAACTTCCATAATTCCAACCGGTGACGACTTGTTGGAGAGAAGTAATCAATTCAATCAGAACTTTTCTAACGATAGTGCTACAGCGGACAATGTTGATGATTTTCTAAAGCGAACTAATAGTGTTGAATTCGATTTATCCGACCTGGTCAACGCAGATAAGAGTAAATACTATACATCACGTTCGGTTCCCAGTACGCCCCTCCCATATAAACGTACCGCACCGAACTTAGAAATAGATTCGCGCCGCTCCAGGGAACTGTTTCCAGCTGAAAACTATTCCAACATAACGAACGGCATCTCCTCCAAATCTGTGCCATCGACCCCTCAGTTCTCTGAGGACAGAAGCGTATTTAGTTACAGCAACAGAGATTTTCTAATTAATGGTAACTCTGTATGTGGTTCGAATCAACTGGCCGAATCCGTGGTGGATAATGACCAGGGGCTGACGTCTCCGCTCCACGACATGCTGCGCGAGGACATCCTCGACCCGCTCACTCCCGCATTACTGGCCGATCTCGACAAAATGGACGCGACGCCGTATGTCGACCTCTAATTAGAATCACATCCCTTGTATATATGTAATATACTTAATATTAGTTTGGTTTCGTTTGTACAGATACCGATAAATTGGATATCGACAGAGTACAATGTATTTGTATGCCTTCAATGAAGGCAAGTGCTAGTTGTGCGTACCTAGTTTTTGGATGGCACACTCCCAAAAATCGAGTCAATAAACAATGCACTTGTAATATTGTGATAATCGAAAAGCTATGTGACATCAATTATTAGAGTAAGCAAAGACAAAACTCCGAATGAAAACTTGTTATTGTCTTGCAGTAAAGTTGGCTACTTGCGTGGCCAATATAACGGTCGATGGTACACGATATGTTAAAAGTTAAGTAAGTGTTAAATTTAAAAGCAAACACGCTATGTGAACTTTAAGTTGAATTTATATGTTGTTGTTATATTTGCCGTAGAAATTGGTACATTTTATAGATACGTGGATACAAATCAGTCAGGTATCGAACATGTTTTGTAAATATTGGAGGTATCACAGCTCAGCTGTCGAGACCGCCACCATCACGTGCGTGATGCAACGGACCATATATTAGTATGATATAATATTTATTCATAAAATGAATATCCGACAAAAGTTATGCGTGTTTTGACTTGACACTTTAATAATCCTCAATATCACGCATTGCCGGTTGGTACATAAATATAGTTTCGTTACTAGCTAGTTGTAGATTTTTAAATAACAAATTTCGTATATACCCACATAATCAATATAAGATTGAGCATATACCACCTGCAACCGAATTTATGTGTTGAAAGTTACCCTTGTACGAGTTTCGTCACAGATTTTATTCATTGAAATTTTTAGATTTTATTAATTGAAATTTTTAGATTTTATTCATTGAAATTTTTAGATTTTATAAATTGGAATTTTTAGATTTTATTCATTGAATTTTTAGATTTTATTTAATTGAAATGATGAAATAACTATTTTTCAGATTATGTTTATTTTCTATTTACTTGTATAATTTGATTCATCTGCTGACATGATATTTGTATAACTCTATTTCTCAAAATCTGTGACTGTTACACAGTGTAACAAACCGTACCAGGGAAACTCAACTTTAAAAACAACGGTATTTGTGCAAAAACGTAAATAAACTCATAAACAAGCAATCAAGTTGTTTGCTCTGATAACAGGTTCGAAATGAGAATCGTAGACGCAAGTATCTCAATAGTTATAATATTTTAATAAGTGTTTATGAGTTATATGAATAATTTATAATATCTATATAGATATTAATATATTTGAAATACTAATGTGACATTGTATAAACTTATTTAACTAAACATTACACCGATTAATGTATAATAATTTCATTAGTTGTAAATACATAGATAATAAATAGTCTATTTAAAAGTTATTGTTATGTTAAAAATGTAAAAAGTGTTTAGTTTTTGAATTTCAATTCAGTCAGTGTAGTACATTAGTATAATTGTCACATATACATTCTGTTTTATTTTTTAATTAACTTAACAATATGTTTTCAAAGTCATTATAATTACATGTATTGTGAAAGTTAGATACAATTTTAACTACTTAAGGCGTTAATTGTATAGAAAAAGCAAGGTTTAATGCATAATCAAGGCAATATTGTATTTAACGATGCGATTATCCTGTGATCGATACGTATAAGGTTACTTTCATTGTGACTTACGCCTTTAACTTTTTCTGAATAATTCACGCCTAAAAGTATTCTTTGTGTACTCTGCATCTACAATAAGTTTAAGTTAGAAAGGTGGTATGTGCCTCGTGAAAATATCTGAACTCAGAAAGGAACATCGAAATTTTGATACCCATTTTACATATATTAGTGAGATACAGTCAATAATAATATGTTAGTGACCCACACCCAACAACAACTTCAAATGGAATGTAGCTAATGTGTATTAGTACGAGATTCTATCTAAGATCGACCTACCCTAAAGAAAAAACTTTTTTTTTAAATGTCAGAGCGCTTTTAATAAATAGTGTTGCCTTGTTTAAATATGATAGAATTTATTATTCACAAGTAAAAACTTGTTATTTTTTGTACCACTAAGATCAAAAATAATTTAACAGTCCTAGTATTGACATTTTATCACCGTACATGAAAATTACAATTTTAAAAATTATATTACGATTTGTTCACAAAATATTGTTGCTTTGTTTAAATATGATAGAATTTATTTTTAACAAGTAATAATTTGATTTTTTATATTACTAAGATCGAAAAGGAGCATATGGCCAACATTTGTTGAATAAAATAATTATTAGTATATCCTTTAATCACTTCAGTTGAACTAAATTGCTTATATTAGGAAGTGGGTTCGATAGTTTAATGGCCAATATTATTACTATTTGTACCTACAAATAACCATTCACCCGTAGTGTCTTCACTTCATAGAAATGAATAGTGGTGAACCTTTTACAATTATTTTATTATTTAAATAGTTTCCAAAAGTCTTTTTAATAATTTTTAATTGAATTTCATAGCTCGACATTTTTATTTTACTAAGCCAGTATGACGATACCTCATTTTCTACACATATATTACGCATTGATTCCAGGGTAGGTCGCTCTAAGACCGAGTCGTACTTCGTAGTTTTAGTCTTTAACCAGACCAATGCAGCGTGCCAAGCACGCTTAGTAAATTAGAATTGGTTTTTCATAAGAAAAATGATAAATAGTATATAGTTTATGAAAAAATGAATTTATTGTAAGTTAGCACAAAGATTTAATATATTTTATTATCACATAGGAATTTTACTGATATACAAAATTTACATTGATCGCATTAAATGCGGGGTGAAGAGTTGGACCTGCCAATAAGGCTGCTGTGAGCTTATAACGCGTAACGAAATCGCTAATTCACTGTTTTGTTATTGCTGGACTGTAGAAGCCGGTCTATACCCATAGCATATGTCTCGATATGCATAACTACGTAACTACCGACTATTTTATGAAATGGGATTGTATGGGATTACACAGTTATTTATGCAGTTTTTAGTTTGGCAGCCTTAATTATTGACCTGTTAAAGACCAGTAGGCCTGCCGGTGTTAGATGCCAAATATATAAGAAAGAATATGTGTATGGTTCCCGTCCAGGCTTGAATTGTTTTAAACTATCTAATATTTCCGGCATGTTCGTTCTGAGGGTAGATGGATACACCCTCGATGGAAATTCATCAAGCACTCAGAACCGTTAATATTCCTTCATTCATTACAGATCTCAGAGCAAATATCTATCCCGAACGGAGAGGGGAGGGGGGGGGGGAAGCGGGCAAGTTCGTTACGCAAACGTTATGTTGCATAATTTTTGGAATACTTTTTGATGAAAAATTAATTCGATGCGTTTTTAAAATTCTACACGGCCAGTAGTATTCATTTGACAAAATAAGATACTTTCTATAGCGACTGTTATTTTATGGTCAGCCCTCAAAGATTGACTACTGACTGTTTTTTTTCTATGTATACTTGGCGTCTAAAATGACAGACCGTTTTTTACGTAACTTTACGGGAATTGTCTTACTGAATATTTTGTGAATTAATGCTGCCTATTTTATTGATGCGCTGTTAATGTTTGATAATTTTGAAGTAAAGTCCAACAATATGGTAAAGGAGATTTTAAAATACACTAACATCCGAGTATGTATAAGTATACAGTACGTTGCAAAAGCTAGCTTTTTAATTAATCTTCCGCCTATAGTATCTTGTTTTATTATATTTTTTCTTTTAGACCTATTCGAAGTAACTGTACATAAATGATTTCAATAATTTGCATATTTACTAAAACAATAGTTTTAAGTTTAGTGTGATTCATAATGTCGTAAAAACTACTACACATCTACAGTCAATTCAATTTTTAAGCAACTTGACGGTTAAAGTAAAAAATATTTCATAAGCGTCACATGTGCATTTAACTTAGACTGTTCGACCATATAACAAATAATGTAATTGTGACCAGAAAATGTTCATTATTTGAAACGTCCATGGCGCTTAAAACATTGATTAATATAAAAAAGACCGGCTTCGTAATGTTACTCCAAGACTCAAAAATCGAACATGGCCAACATAACTTGTTATAAAAATAATTGTTGATTTTGTTTTATAACTAATTTGTCACGTATGAGAGTGAAAGTAACATCGTTATTTGTATTCATTTCATCGACCTGTGCCTCAATAGCAAATATACTGGGAGACGTGAATGGATGAAGGACTTCTGCAATAATTTAAATAAAATGCAGATATCTAATGTAGGTAAGTACTTACTTCAAAACCGTAATACTTTATTCACAGATTACTATGAGGTGTTCTGATTATATGAACTAGAATTTCACACCATATATTATTAGGTTCTGCAAATTAAATATGTATGTGTATTAAAGCTTTAAAGTTCATTGTCTTAATATTTTGAAATTGTCACATAACCCGTCACGTCCACTCACGTCTTTATGATAAATATCCAATATCCTTTCTAAAACTTATAAATTGATTTGTTATAATGCTAGTACAAACACTGATTCACAGGGATATACATAGAATATGTAAGTAAAATCGAAGACTGTTAAAAGTTTGTAGCATATTTTCAACACAAAGAGAACTTCATGATCACAATATCTCAGGGGAAAGTGAACGCAACGAATAACGTCAGTGATCAGATCAGTGTTATTCCAATTTGGTACAACTTACCAAAACGACTAGTACCTAATTACTATAAGTTGTACATTTTGTTAAGGTTCATCACTTCGTAAGTTTAATACACATTGTAAATAGTTTTAATGTTTATACGATTTCTCATGATGTATCACTATTAACATACATTAGGTACTCACGATTATATTATAACCATAAGTGAGAAGAGCCGTTAGAAACATTAGTTGCTTGTAAAGTCATCGCCCTGGAATCGCTGGAATGCATTCAAAACACACATTCACCCTTGCCGCTGTATCCTAAAAGGCCCGTATTCTAGAAACGCACTCGGTTCTGTAACTCAATTTATTTGAGGACAGATGTATTGATAAATTGTTTCTAGATTTACTCTCTCTACCCTACCCTACAATGGCACTCAGTTCAATATGGACTTAAGATGCTGACTAATTGGACTACCTGTACGGCGGTTAAGATTCCTGCTCAGTGCAAATATTTATATAAATATATGTACCTACTTGCATTGATCTAATCTAGATGTTGCTACAAATAATATCTCTAAATTTTGGAAAATACGTTCTTTGCAGGAATACCTAACTTAAAAAGTTTAACTGCGTTTTAAAACCTTAGTTTGAGAATGAAAATGCTTAGTTTTGGAATCATCAATATAGATGGCGCTGCATCCTGTAATATTTTTACTATAAATGTGGAGCAATAATAAATTATGATGCCACATATAGTCTATGTTGATAATACAGAAACGCGTTCTCCAATTACTTCAGTTAAATTCAAATCATAATGTTGTCCTCTTAATTCAATTCAGGACCGTGAGAATCACATAATTCTTTTTGACCTGTCGTTAGTCAAGTTCAGTCAGTATTACTATTGGCCTAAATCCACCGTGAACGAAGATAATAAAGCCGTCCGCTGCACGAAACAGCACGCAGAACGGAGTTGCGTGGCTGCGTGCAGATATGCACGTAATGCCATGTTTATAGTTATCCGAAGCTCTTCTCATTTCATGTGTGTAATATAAATTCACATATACATTCACACATTATTTTAATAAGTATGTCAGAATTGAATGTCAGATGTATAATTATCACCCGATTTTAGAAAAGGATAGGCTTCTCGATGTGTTGTGTGTCAATCACATCTGCATCTTAATGTGTAGCCAACTTATATACTTTAGACTAAATCATAACATTAATGGAACGCATTGAACTAGCGCGTGAATCCACCTAAAGTAGTCCCATTTCGCTCGCACTTGTGCGAAGAGTAACGGTATCTACTACGCGAAGCGTACTTGTGGCTTCGCTGCTATGCGTTCCGTCTATTTTAATCTTCATTCTATGAATCGGAGACTTTCATAATAAGTAGTCCAGTTTGTTAGTTCTCTAGAAAATGTATTAATCCGTTTGAACATGTTTAAATTTTCAATAACCATACAATGGCTTTAATTGATACACTCGTGACTTCTAAACATTATACTGACAGGTAAATTTTAATATCGTAATGACTAAGTCGTATCTCCCAAGTGCAATTTATCTTTTAATAAAATTAAACAAATTATGTATCTTTTAAAATTTAAATGTTACAATTATTTGTATGAATCAAAACAATTTCAAGAAAATTGCCTAGGTCACTTTGTGTACCAAATTCGTGGTAAATACAATTTTATGTGCAGTTTTAGACTGATAAATACCATTTTAAATTGTTGCTACCATAAGCAGAACACAATTAGGCCGTAACACCGCTGCGCTTCCCGTTTTTTACATCTCATGAAAAGCGTTCCAAGGGCCTCCCAAATAATTATTTAATCATCCAATTCAATCATATTATGTTATATGTATACATATTTTATTTTATCTGTACTTAGATATTTTATTACAAATTTATAATGCAATGCAATGATTCTTTTTAGTACTTATTAAAAAGAAAAAATACCTAAATCATATTTTTTTTTAAATTTTAAAGCCATGATTATAAGTACTAACTACTATTTCTACAGATTTAAAGTGGAAATAGTAAACGTCCAAAATGCGATTAGAATGAATTTCCAAGATAGTTATTAGTCTTTTTTATTGTTATTACCAGAATACAACATACAAACTTAAAATAATGTATCGCTGAAGCTACTGAAGCTCGTGTTTTAGTACATAAATATTCCAGAAGTTATATAATCATAGACAATAATAGACAGAAAATAGTAATAGAACCTCAGGCTTTAGCTGTCTTGGAAATCCGCTTTTTCCAATGTAAATCGATAGGAACATTTATTAGGTAGTTAACAATTTTAATTCGAAACATACACGATAATTGAAATGATATTGTTTTGTAAATTTGTGGCTTAGCACAATCAAAATTAACTATTGATAATGTTTTGTATGTTACACATCGACGCTCAGTTTTGTAAATGGGTGGGTATACCTACATACTATATAATTATAGTTATATTATGTAAGATCATATTTACAAAGTCGAGTCACATTATGAGATTTTGTTTATAAATAAATAAAACAAAACTATGTAAATACATCATATAAACATACATTGGTTGACGTACTATTACATGACACCATTTTATTTTAACTATGTTGTTCTGTTAATTATTGTTTTTATTTTCTAAATATTTTTTATGAATGTATAATAAAATAATACATTACTTAGTTGTATTCGTAATAAGCATATCTAGTTTAAGTGAAGATATCCATGTTGTTGATTAGTCTTTTATGGATGTTGATTTACACCATTTGCTACGCAGTGATAATAAATGGTATAATAAGTATTAGATATTGTTTCATTGAAGAAGCTTTCACCATAAATAATCCTTAGGCTTTTACGCAAACAAATGGCAATTATTTACGTTTGTTAGGTATCCTGTTGACCCGCGTAAAAAGAAATTCAACAAAGTAAAAATCATCAAAATTGGTCCAGCCATTCTCGAGTTGTAAATGGTATAATTAATACGATTTTCGACTATAAATACTACACTACATATAAATAAATAGCAGAATGTATGAATATTATCTTTCTATATCCATTTTGCATTGACAAGACCATTGTAAAAAATACTAATAGGTAGTAATATGCAGGACTTACCACTTTAACGCTAACCCTTTCCATCAGGTGGGCCCCTTCCGGCCGTGTTAATCTCTCTACTAAGTGATATAAAAGAATTACTAATTCCAACAGAGAATCCATACGAGACTCATATTGGTAAATAAGTACTGCCCAAATCAATGTTACTTTTAATAAGTTGGCGAGTCGTCACCTGCCTTCCTTCTCTCTTACCTTACACCACCGGATTAAGGAATGTTAGGGGTGGCGACTGGGAATTAACATATCCCAGTAGCCACCTGAGGTGCTAATGGGGTTTTTTTTTGGAAAGGGTCCCAGGGGCCATCAGAGGGCAATGTTGGGGGTGGCCAACGGGATTTACCCCCAGGAGGTGTTGAGTGGATATCGAGTAACACCTGCAGGAGAAAAATCCGCCAATATCTACTACTACCTATGTAGGTAACGTAAAGATCGCGGGCTCGAATTCCGTCGGAGCATTCACAATTGAACGTAAATAAAAATCCGTGTTCGTATGTTTCTGATTATTATTGTAATCAAAATATATCTGTGTTTACATACACTTTCTTGTACACTAACTCTCTGTGTAAGTCCCCGATAGGGTAGGTAGCTGCTTATTTCGCAGCTGGTGCTACTTTATCGTTTATAGGTAGTAAGGATCTTTAGACCGGCCTAGAGACCGGCTATCCTAGGTAGGTAGGTAGGTAAGCTAATGTAAATGAAAGTAAGATTTATTAAAAAGGTATTTATGTTTCTTAAAGTTCCTACATTTTTTATTTTATTTTATACTTACCTATAGAACAACCTATAGAAAAAAAACTACTTGCAGGAAATACACTTAAATCAATCTAAATATGTTGATCCATATGTCTATACATATTTATGTTCACAAATCTTCAACAGTCTGTTTTGTTAAAAAAGCAATCATTTACATAAGCTATCTCTCTATGTTACCAAAATTTTCTAAAAACCAGGGCAAAAGTATGGGATCATCTTCATGTGAATAACTTTCTGATACTTGAACAGGCATGCCAGGTTGCCATTCAAATAATATGCTCACTAATGGCAATTTTTGTACATTGTACAAAGCTTTTTCTCCATATTTGTGTTTCACTTTCCTTGCCAGACATCTTTTCACATATGTGAAGAAAGTATCCAAAAAATTGAAACAGACATTCGGATTCCAAAATCGCTGAAACAAACATATATAACTCTTAGTCTCAAAACATGCATTTCAATACACAAGACTGGCCCAATCTTAGCCACTTACTAAAAAGCAAGTGAAACATCAGGAACAGAAAAAGAGACTTAGTATAAGGCTGTATAATTCAGATAGTTGTAAAAATGTGTAATTTTTGTTTCTACATACTATACTAACATAATATTTCGGAAAAAGATTTAAGAACAAAGGTATGATTCTGTAGTTGACAACAAATAACAACCGCAATTGCGTGCAGCCGATGGTGTGTTGATATGACGCAAAAACACATTGTCTGCTACACACATCTGCAGTTTGTCAGCAACAGAATTTTATCTTAAAACAACAATAAAAGCCATTGACATTAGTTAGTGGTTAGAGGGAATATTAGTAATTACTATTTACCTGTGCTTTCTTAGCTAAATCCTTAACATCACATATTTGCAACCGCTCTACAATGCCATCATTTCTATACCCACATAATATTGTATCTATTCCAACTAGAAACGATTGACACCACCACTTCTTTGATTTGAAACGCCTGCAACATATTTATGCATCAATAAATATTGCTGCCACAGGTGCTGCTGTTGACCAGTTAGATGATCTGCCCTTCAACGTGATGATAGTGTAAATTTTATGACATGCAAGAAAAAAAAATTGGTGCAGGCCATCTCTAAAGCACTGCTTTTATTTATTAAACTTTGGTTCTAATCATTGTAATAAATATATTGCGCTGGATTGGGGTGTACAAAGCCCTTCCAATATCCTTGGGACTGAAGTCAACCTTATCTGCAGGTTGTTGCACCAACTAAACAACAAATAAGACTCTGGGGCAGAGGTCAGAGAGCAGTGGCACATAAATAATTAGATATGTACCAATCTGAATAAAAAGTTTTGATTGAGGGAGCCAGAATACCTCCTCTATTATTAGATACATTGTACTATATTATTCCAATGATAGCTTAGAATATTTATTACCTAAAACTTGTTTCTTGTTTTGGATGTTCAATATGTCTATTTGTTTTTAGCTCTATGAATTGTTTAGTAGAAAAATAATCTACTATGGCATCTGGACTCTGTTCTTTGGGTGGTTCGGAAACTGGGCCTTGGTCACATCTAATGCCATCCATTTCAGCTCCATATACTATTGTGTGACTGTTCAAATTTGTGGTGAAAACCAAAGAAAACTCCTCATTTTCATCTACTGGCATATCTGGGTTTGGCTCAGAATCTGGTTTATCTAAAAAAGTAACAATGTAAATTTAAATTAACCATAATATGCTCTAAATTCATGTAACAATAATAATTTGATACCATATTGATGTGTGAGTAGTGATGTTACATTAAAAAAATATGTAAGTACTTGATGCCTATGTGCAAAAGGTTTAGGTATCATGTTTACCTGATAAAAGATACTGTTCAAATTTATAACCCCAAGAAGTAAACTGTTTCTCTCTATCTGACATATTTAGTTTTCTGTGAACTTTTTCGTCTGTGTCCCTTGCACACAGGTAAATATTTCCTTTGAATAAAAGTGCTACGATTTTCCATGGCTCCCTATTTTCATACGGTGTGCAAGCCACACAAGTCATGAGCCCTCGGTAGCAGAAAATTTTTGCATGATCTAAACTTGTCGCTAAAGGATAGTGTAGTCTTCGTTCGTGGTCCAATAAGAATTTGAGTAGCTCTGTTATCTTTACATCCAAGTCTGCTGGTTTACGTATTACTTTATCTAAATGTAAATTCAAATCATATCGTACTCGTTCATTGCCTATTCGGCGAGCAAACTTTAAGTTTTCAAGCCCTATGTAACCTATAACTTTTGGACGATCAAAGCGAGGGAATGCTTTTGTATAAATATTTGGCTCGACGTGAAGTTCTGGTTGCATTTTGATGGCACTTCAGTGTAATAAATACTTGCAATATTTCAATAGTAAATGTCTCAAAACAGGTATAATAACTTCTATTTCTCACTGAAAGGAAAGATACAATTAAATACAATACTCAATAAATAAATGTTTTTAACATTCACTAAACGTCATAGTGACATTAACAAACAGTCAGTGTCAGAACTCTTCTTCTTCTTTTTTTCTTAGATGGCAACATATCAAATCAATTTAGGGGACAATTTTGCCAGTGTCGAGTTGGGAATTTCTGCCAAGTCTTCAGTTAATTTGGTTGGAACGATTGATGATGATGACGATGAGACGGTGAAGGATGATAGTTGCCTCAGTAAAGTGGAGACTTTACTAGAAGCTTTTCTTAGGGAGATTTTGACACCAACACGAAAAATCACAATTCACTACAATATTCCACTCTCCTACACTTGTCCAAGCCGTTGTCTAAAACTCCACCATTTTTACACATAAAAACTCGAATGTACACCAAAAAAATGAAACACTGCAGCGCTGTGACACTTTTCGCATTCCCGCCAAAACCCCCCGTTAGAACTCCATACCTCATAGAATTCGTTCGTTCAGGATCGTTCCATTGATTAATACATGAAAATATTATAATAAATAAGGTGCGGTTCTGCGGTTGGTGTCGCACGTCACCGAATTTGTGTTGAGCCTGTTGCTACTGACACGAAGAAGAAGAAGTCTCACAAAACACTCAACGAAAGCAGGGATAAATATCATTCCTAGATTGACAATTCGACCTGGCAGCACTGAAGATATGTCAACTGAGCTGTGAGATATGTCAACTGTACATGTCAAAGTGTCAAATAAAAAGGTCAACTTTGAAAAGGACGGTTACCGTAATATATTTTGAAAAGCATGTTAACTCTAACTAAAGTCCCGTTTCTTGGTGTAAGTTAAATGAAAATAGTAAATACTGGGCAATGCCTTCCTTATATGTTCTCTACTAACTACTAAGAATAGTGGCAGAAGATGGGCTCCCGTTTTCAAAAGTGTCGTTTGTGCTTAAAACTTGGCGAGTTTTGTTCTATTTTTGATCAAGATGACTCCATAAAATTATCGGACATGGTTATGTCCTTTACAAGTATTCAGGTTAGTATTTAAGTTTAGTTGTAATAGATATCAAAACTTCTTTTGCGTGTAAACGCAATTAACTGTGTTAAGTAAATAAATAAATAGTGTAATTTCATTTTGTTTTAGATATATGAAGGTGATGGTTTATCTGACCGTGTGTGCACTTCTTGTATTGAGAATCTGAGTACAGCTTATTTGTTTAAACAACAATGTGAACGGATTGACATGTTGTTAAGAAAATGCCCCGGTATGATCTTTGCACTGAATTAATTACTTTTTGTAAATCATATTATTAGTTATTTAGATTATTAAATTTGATATAGATCCACCTGTGATGTGGATTAATAAGTTACTAATGGCGATTATTTTATTCTCAATAACTGTAGCCAATAGTAAAATAAGAATACTGATAAAGATATTATTTTGACCGTTTAAGAATTTGTTTCTATAATTGGATATGTAAATTCCTTTTGTTTCTATTAGATACCAACTTAAACCAGTCTTCTGTAAGTGATTACAATGACTTCTTCAACAAAGAATTTCATATGCATGATGGTATTGATGTTTGTGACAGTACCATGGAAGAATATGTCACAGCTGAAGGTGATAATGACGAAAACTATTTCAAAGACAACATGGACGCAAACAGCTTTCAAGAAACTAGCGATGAAACGGACAGCGATGTTGAATCTATTAAGTGTGGAGGTTGCAATGAGTCCTACAGCAAACTAGGCACCCATACTTGCAGGACAACTTGTACAATTGAACAAAATCAGTTGCAACGATCCAGTAGCAATGAGACTCTTGTTGCATCTGACAATATGCCTCTGATTGCACCTGTGAGGGCCACTCAGACACTACATTCCAGAACCACACAACCACTGCCAGATATTCCAGAGAATGTTGATGTCACTTGTGTATTATGCGATGAAAAATATGATCAATATGACCAGTATGTCATACATTTAAATAGATGCACAACTAATGTTAAGCTGCATCACTATGTCTGTCCTGCTTGCCATGATATGTTCACAGAAAAGTTGGCTTACTTGGAGCATGTTAAGATTCAACACTTTAAGGTCACTACAAAAGAACGAGTAGTACACTATACAGCAGGTTTTATTGACCCAGGTGAAGATTGTGTAGATTTTGTACCGTCATTAGAAAAAACAAGGAGACCTAAGGCTGTGCGGAGACAAATAGGTTGGTCTGTTGAGGATATTTATCAAGAGATTGATTGTAACAAAAAAATTGATGCAAAAGAAACACCCACTTCAAGTCCTATAAAAAATTTCTTTACAAAATTGGGGAATGAGTGAGTTACCATTTGTATATTGGCATGTCTGGGATGTCTACCTAAGTATAGTTTGAAGGCATTTAATATGACTTCTTGCTTCAACTAATGGGAAAACCAATGCTTCATTGCTCCACAAAATGTAAATATTGTCTAAACTTATATAGCTACAAACCAGTATGCTTATAGTCTTTATGTAAATAACACCTATTTCAATCTTATTAAATTACATATTCATACTAATTTAGATGTAATCAATTTATTAACAAATAAAAAATGGTGTTTCTGGTGTATATCTAAGTATATCTAAAATATTGATATAGAATTTTCAAGGCCATATTGTAGGTACATAATTATTCAATAGAAATTGGAAGTAGTTGGGTGGGGTTTACACTATGACATAATATTACCAATCATCAGAGCTTACTTTCAAAAAGGTTATTAATAAAAGTTTCACACAAAATCTCACTCCTGTTTTGGGTGAGAGTGACAAGAGTTGATTACCCTGCGCAATTTTTTGGCGGCAAAACAGAGGTGATGCACATTTGTAGATGCCAGTATTTCACTATTCAATAAAAAATATTGTATGCTACTGATCTAATTTTTTTATGTCATAGTACTTAAACAGGCCTTTTAGCTATAAAAATCTGTATGCAATCATGACCTCTCATGTATTTCACATAGATGTAACTGTGTTTGCAGAAGTTTCAGTAGACAGAGTACTCCTAAGAAGGTGAGCTTCCGAAAATTGATTGAATCTGGAAAAGAGAAGACTGCAAATTACTTGCCATTCCAGAAATATATCCAAAACTATAAACTTAAGAAGAAAGCTACAGCTTACAGCCCAATTAAGGAAAAGCTGCAAGTGTCAACTAAAGTCAAGGCAACTTTACCAGAGTTAATTTCAGGTAAACAAAGAGGCCTACCTAATCAATTTGGCTTTGTGCCACAATGACTGTTCATGACAGTTGTTATATACCTATAAGGGAAATAGGTGAAATGACCCCACACAGAAGGGTGGATTAATAATGTCCCATGCTAGCCATGGTATGCAATACTTGCAGTATGGCACATATCTGCCATGGCATGCAAAATGTGGTGTTATACCAGATTTTTTATAATGAAATAGTCTAAGTTAAATTATTTCACAAGATTTACCATCAGAACAAGATAGTTGTATAGGAAAATTTCGAATGCTCCAGACATGGCTCCGAGGCTCAGCAGTCAGACCATCCCAGGGGGAGCTGAGCCTAGGGAAACATTGTGTGTTGGAGTCCCATCAGAGTATTCACTTTTTCTGATCTAAATTGATTTACAAGGTTTAAATATATGGAAAATAACAGCATTCAAATAATTCATGTGTTCTATAATTTTTGTTTGTATTACCAGACAGTGATTATCACTCGCCCAGTGGCACATCAGAGGAGTCATGGAGATTGAAGCAAAATTTGATATGTGCCTGTGACAAAAAAGTTTTCATGCTTTCGGAGACTCTTAATGTAAGTTTACCATTTTCAAATATCTTTTTAAAAAAATCGTTGAAGATTCCTGGTTGAAGATCTGCTTAAAGAACAACACACATGACTGTTTCGCCTACAACCAGTTATAATAATAAATAGAAATACAATTTAAACATTGTGTCAATGAGATAATAATAATAAATTGCCTACCAGATATACTTTTGTAACTCCCATAATCAGGTAATTTCTTGTAAGATGCTCATTAAATACCTGTTTACAGAATCGAGATAGGATTGCAGCGATGATCAACGAGTTAGGTGGAGTTGTGGCCGAGAACACAAAGATGGAGATGCTGGCAACACATTTTATAGCAGTGTTGCCAAATGACACTTTTACAGGGATGATGGTATGCGCACTAGCTACCGGCAAATGGTTGATTCATGTCAACTTTATTTACGATAGCTTCAGATGTAAAAAGTTTCTTCAGGTGAGCTATGAAATGATGTGACAACAACTTTTGTAATATTCTGGCGCAAAAGAAAAATGGCTGAAATTTACCATAAATGAAAGGCAACATACCGCGGTAGCCTAGTGGTATGGGTAATGGACTGCTGAGACGAGGTCTCGGGTTCGATCCCAGGTTTACCATGGCACACACCAATGACTGCGATGCTATTCGATGTGTGTATTTATCGCAGGTTTATAAGTGCCAGGTTTATGGCAATAGGCGCGCCACCTATTACATTGGGATCTAAATATAAACTGGCGAAAAGTGGGTGCTAGCACCTCTGCCTACCCCTTCGGGGATATAGGCGTGATATTATAAAAAAAAGAAAAAAGAAATGCAAATTATCCTCGAAGTGTGCACCCATGGTGCAATAATATTCTTGCGTGTCTTATGTTTCATATTAGTTTTAATAACCATCATAATTGTATTTATTTTGAGTGGAAAAAATTTAAATAGTTGCGGTAGTCTATGATAGCTGCTTTGACACGGCTGGCTTTACTTGTTTTCTCTTTTTTGGTGTGTGAAGTTTATTTTCTTCTGTGCCAGTCTCGCCTTATTTTTCTTCAGTTATTCGTTAGTTCGTTGTTACAATATTAAGCGCACCAAAAAAGAGAAAACGAGCAAAACCAGTCGTCTCGAAACCAATAAATGTGAATAACGCATTGTTTACCTACCGACAAGAGTTAAATTTAAAATCCAGTTCCATGAACAATCAATTCACGATGTTATTCGCGCCTCCCATAGCGTCTCCGGTTCTCCATTCAAATGTATGTTGTAGAAACATAACCGTCTTATCGCATGCAATAAACGACATAAACGACTCACTTTACACTCAGCCTATTACGTAATAATACACCATAATGAAGCCAGTGTACTCATATAGCACGACCGTTTGGCGTCGCATCATAAGTTAGGCACTTTAGACCATGGTTGGACTCGATTTTATCACGGACATGCAGAAGTTCCTCACGCGATTCTCTCGTGCAACTTGTGACTCTTAGCATTTTCGCATATTCTTAGCATTTTGGTCCAATCGCAATTGGACAAATCGCAAATGAAGTGAATTGGGCCAATCGCGTTGGACCAATTGCGCCTAAAGGGCTCTTGCTTGTGTCGCTGTACCAATGGCCACGCTTCGAAGTATTAAATGCACTACGGATACGGGATAGAGGATAAAGCGGATACGGTAGCTCTAGTTTAAAAAAGAGTCTCAAGTAATAAGCCATTGAATATTTTTTTTCAGGAAGCTCTCTACGAATGGTTAAAGCACCCTAAGATACTGGAAATAGACAGCACAAGTGTTGAGGTGGCTAAATCAGCAGTGTACTGGCACCTTGAGCTGGATGCACTCAGTGCCCAGTACCCTTTTGAAGGCAAGCAAATAGTACTAATTATGAAGAAGAAATATCGTCAATATTATCAAATGATATTCAAGACTCTCAAAGCGAAACCTGTTACTTATGATCCAAGGTACGATATTTGAACGCTTATTGTAAGTATGATGTAGGAATTAGGAAGCTGGCTTAGGTTTATAGGTGTTCCCATATAAATAGGCCTGGGGTCTCCTGAGAAAAAACTGCATTATTCTCTGGTGGCTTTGCGAACCATAGGGTACGGTAGTATACGTAAGATAATCCTGTTCTTTTTTATTTATTCTACGTTTTCTAAGCGCCGTGCGAGTTAGTTTCGATATATTGATATCCACTCTAATCATAATTATCATCATTTGGGCGATGATCCCGATTCCTAAGGCTTTCATTTCTAACCCTGGGATCGGCTTACTTCCGTCTCCTTTTGGTTTGAGTATTAGCGACTGCCATGTGACCGCTCAATCCCGGTAGGAAAACCTACGACACCCACGTTCGTCATTCAGCAGATGCACCGACTAAAGGTAAAGTTAGTTTGCGCCTCGAAAATTTTGTTGGGGCCCTAAAACATCCCATTAATGCAAATAAACTAAAATAGCAATCTGTTCTTCACAGAACACCTGGCAGCTGTTGCACCGCAGATTATTGTTTCGTCGACATGAAAATTATTGAAAGAGTGAAACTTCGCTTCTTCGCTCGTCACAATGTACCCGTATTCCCATACCAGTACATATTGGTGTACTTGCTCAAGAGAGGCCAGGTCGAAGACGAATATAAGTATCTATTACAAGACTGTAAGAAATATTCTAAAGACACTATGTTTTTATTAAACAATACATACTAAATTTATTTATATAGAGTTAAAATTGTATTTTACAACTCTGAGGTTGTTAGTGTTAACGTTAATGAAATATTTACCATGTATTGTTTTGACACAAGGTACATCCTTCATTAGCCATCAGAATCATCTAGTCCGGTCATTTTAGACAATTGAAATAAAGAAAATTCCGACAAACCCAAATTTTCGTAGAAACCTTAGGTTTACCACAAGGAATAAAGTGTCAAAAGTCCCCATCAATCCCATGTGAGCTTAGAGACTTATTCGGGGCTCAAGGTCAAAATTTTGGGTCTTTTGGATTTTTCTCGAAAACGGTAAGTTTTATCGAAAAAGTACCTTCGAGAAAGTTGTAGATCTTAAAATTTTCTATAAAAATGGTCCCTTTGATTTTTCTCTAAGACCCACTATTTCCCAGATATTGCGCTTGTAAGAATCACGTTCTACATAATATGCACACATTTCCACACCACCTGTGAGGTAGTGTACTCGGTGCGTTTATTTTAACGTGGTATCCCCGGTAGGCCTATTCCACGAACCTTTATGACGTTATTTTCAGGAACAATAATTATTTAATAGTATGAAGATTATTGATATGGGTTACTGAGTTTAACTGTCGTTCTAACTTTTTTTCATTACTTTAATCTGACTCATACTCTTCATATTCAACTTCAACAATCATGTTTTCTTCGATTCCTTCTTGTTATTCTTCCTCTCCTTCCTGTTGATAAACGGTTAGAAATTGTTCAAATAAAGATGAATCAGTTGTCTCTTCATCAAAATCACATAAATCTTCCTCTCTTGTATTTAATTGAACATTTTAGCAAGAGACACCTTGGCAATTGGTACACACTGGAGAACACTGCAACTCTACTTTTTTACAGCCACATTTGGCACTACAACCTTTCTTGCAATTGCAAAAAATAGTTTTAAGAAGTTTTTCTGGAGCAGCGGGCAGTAAAGTTCGAATCGGTTCCAAAGTATTATTTATCAATTGCCAACCCCAGTCTTCAGGGTTCAGTTCATTGCCTTGCCATGTCTGAACTTGATAGAATACTCGAAACAAATGTTGAGTAGCAGATGCCGATGTAGGAGGAAGACAAGATAGCTGTACTTGCTTTTTGTTTCGTGTATTTTTTACTAATGTTAAATATCTGTACGTATCTATACAATCAATTTTTTTTGAAGCTCTATAAACCGCAAAAAGAAACCGAATTCCTTTAGTAATTAGTATCTGAGGTGAAGAATTAATTTCTGTAAATACTTTTGCGCAGTCAATCAAAAAAAAAATTGATTCCATAGATACGTACAGATATTTAACATTAGTAAAAAATACACGAAACAAAAAGCAAGTACATCTATCTTGTCTTCCTCCTACATCGGCATCTGCTACTCAACATTTGTTTCGAGTATTCTATCAAGTTCAGACATAGCAAGGCAATGAACTGAACCCTGAAGACTGGGGTTGGAAATTGATAAATAATACTTTGGAACCGATTCAAACTTTACTGCCCCCTGCTCCAGAAGAACTTCTTAACACTATTTTTTTTATTTTTTGCAATATTGCAAGAAAGGTTGTAGTGCCAAATGTGGCTGTAAAAAAGTAGGGTTGCAGTGTTCTCCAGCGTGTACCAATTGCCAAGGTGTCTCTTGCTAAAATGTTCAATTAAATACAAGAGAGGAAGATTTGTGTGATTTTGATGAAGAGACAACTGATTCATCTTTATTTGAACAATTTCTAACCGTTTATCAACAGGAAGGAGAAGAAGAATAACAAGAAGAAATCGAAGAAAACATGATTGTTGAAGTTGAATATGAAGAGTATGAGTCAGATTAAAGTAATGAAAAAAAGTTAGAACGACAGTTAAACTCAGTAACCCATATCAATAATCTTCATACTATTAAATAATTATTGTTCCTGAAAATAACGTCATAAAGGTTCGTGAATTAGGCCTACCGGGTATACCACATTAAAAAAAACGCACCGAGTACACTACCTCACAGGTGGTGTGGAAATGTGTGCATATTATGTAGAACGTGATTCTTACAAGTGCAATATCTGGGAAATAGTGGGTCTTAGAGAAAAATCAAAGGGACCATTTTTATAGAGAATTTTAAGATCTACAACTTTCTCGAAGGTACTTTTTCGATAAAACTTACCGTTTTCGAGAAAAATCCAAAAGACCCAAAATTTTAACCTTGAGCCCCGAATAAGTCTCTAAGCTCACATGGGATTGATGGGGACTTTTGACACTTTATTCCTTGTGGTAAACCTAAGGTCTCTACGAAAATTTGGCTCTGTCGGAATTTTCTTTATTTGATCACTATTTTTATGTCTAAAATGACCGGACTAATCATCATCATCATCCTTGCGTTGGTCCCGGCCGTATTCGACAATCTTGACCCATTGTTTGACCTACTTTTCTCAGCTCAAACCATCCGTAAATGTTCGATTGGCAACTGGGACCGACAGTTTAAGGCTGCGTTTCCATTGACGCGGAGCGGGGCGTAGAGGAGAAAGATTAACCAATCGGATTGCATAAAAAACTCCGCTCAGCTGCAGGAGCTGTGTTTAATGCAATGCTGTTGGTTAATATTTCTCCGCACCGCTCCACTCCGCCTCAGTGAAAACGCAGCCTAACCTGCTCATCGCTGGTCAACAACTTCGGAGGGCGACTGAGTACATGATAAATATCCCGTTAACGATGATACTAATATTAATGAATATGATAGTTTAAATATCTGACATAATTATATTATCAATGAATCGAATTGCTTTAGAAAATACGCAATAAAGTGCACTGTAAATCTGCATAGACGTATATGCATGAATAATTATATATTATAACTAAGTTTGACCCCGTGCGCTGTACCGGACCCATGTTGCACACGGCATGGCGGGGGTCGATGTAAGAAAGAGCATAATGGGAGGGCGAGCGAGACAACGCAGTGAGTTTACGATTCGGACTTGGCTGAACTGACCAAAACTGACAGTCGTGCCTCCCCCCCATGCCGCGCGCATCATGGGAGCGACACAGCGCTCCTCGTCAAACTTTTAATAGGTAATGAAATAATGACTTTAGTCGAATGACAACCACGCAATAAAGTCTAATTCAACTCATTCGGAAATTTACACGAGTGTGTGATTGCCTTTACGACTTAGAAGTGGCACCACTCGAGAGCAGCTAAACGAAACCGGCAAGTAACAAATATACTCACGCCTTCCTCCATATGGTCTCCATCATTATCATCATCATCATCATCATCTAATGTTTTTGAACGTTAAAATACGGTTGGTTGCATCCGTTGAAAGCGTCAATCGATCAATGAATGTACTGATCGAAAAAAATAATCTCTAGTAGTACAGTAGAATTCGTTTATTACGACTCCGTTTATATTAACTAACCGCTTATTGTAACGTGAAGTTTAGTTTTCGCATTAAATACTCGGATATAATATATATGATATAATATAATATAATCATCAAGTGCAAAATACAAAAATATATTTACGGCGTCTCGATTCAGTATTTTATGTATATATAAATAGATAGTTAAGCTCATTTCTACTTCACTTCGTTTAATCGAAATGGATATCTAAGAAAAATAGCATGTATATTTTTTTATGACATTCGGTTTATATGACGTTCAAAGTCATTATAAGCGCATTTTACTGTATTACAGCACATTATACGTGTGAGCTAGATCGGCTTTAATTGCGTGGGCAAGTCACTAGTTATATATATAAGTATTTTTGTCCCTAAGTGAAAGTGCTGCACTAGGTTTATATTATAATCATATTATCGAAGCACTAGGTTTGTCGGCACCGACTTCACCGATTGGACGATGCCATTTGTAAAACTGTGATTACCCCATTTCGATGAAATTGCATACACCGTGTTCACAGGACAGAAAAATGGGCAGATCATTCAAAGTCAATACATTGCCCAGTGTTGGATTTGACACATCGGGAAGAAGAGTGAGTTAAGATCAGTAAGATCAACTTGCTTGAGTTTTGTAGAGCGTTCTAATAATTCACGTACCGTAGGGTAGATGAATATAATATAGATCTTAGGATAAAGTCAGTCTGTCCACATTTAATTTATGTGGTATTAAAATCGTGAGTAAAACTACACTAGAAACATATCAAGCTATACGCTGTGTACTGTACACGTGAGAATGGTTGGTGTATTTCATCAGAACAATTAAAATCTCCTGCCTATATTAGTAATAAATAAATTCTAAATCAATGAATCTATATTTTTGTTATTTTTACTGTTGTTGCTAAGGTGTATGGGTAGTTAAATTACATCAATTATATTTTATGCAATAAAGCCATATTAATTTTAAGAATAAAGATATATTTCGATTTTATTTGTTATCATTTCTAGTGTTATATTTCATTTTCTCACTTGCGATATGCTCTAGACTTTGGTTTTGGTTTAACTGGTAGCTCTCTGTAGCTGCTTTTGAAACCTTTTACCTGTTGGGACAATGAAAATGGGTAAAATTTAATGAAATCATTTTCTTCTCAATCATTAGTACGGGTCAGTGTCGCAATGGTAGCAATGGTTATTCTGTTCAGAGCTGCTCAGTAACACGTGAGATATGCTACATCGAGTAGTTGTATATAATCGCGATTCACAGGCGATCTTAATTATATAAATCAACCAAACATAGGATACCTCCATTCCCAAGCTAAGCTCTAAGCTAAGCTAAGGTCTGAAATAAATTTCATCGAAATCGGTTCAGTGGCTTAGGCGTGAAAGCACAGTTAATTTCGCAGTTATGATTGGTTACTTACCTTTGCGTTACTTCTAGGATGGATATTATTAAATCAATCATTTATTTGAACTGGCAACATTACCTGTCGTTTTATTTGAATAGATACCAGTAGTCTTGTTTATTTATTTAAATTTGTAGCTGTGGGATAAGATATATCCCGCGGCTGCATATTTATGTACTTTACTATTAATGATGAAAGTTCTGAAAAATAACAAGCGGTGATTCATGTCTGAACCGTCATACAGGGCAATACCCGCCTAATATTATTACGTCATAGGTGACTCTGAGGTTATAAAGATACAAGGACCTTAAGCCACCTTGCCAGAAAATCCTATTTTTACCTGTATAACAAGGACAGTACAGTTCTAAGTAGTCGATTTAGTTGTAAAATTCTTTATTCTGGAAATTTACGAAATCGAATAAACTTATCCCATTTTAATCACTGAGTTTCTGTTGCACTGTTCGGAAAATCTTTGCTGGAAGGTCTTCAGAACTTTGAAATCGTCATCTATATATTTTTTTAAATTTATGTCACACTAACTTTGTTTTCCCTACTATCAATTAAGCAAATAACTAATCATACAATTAATTAAATACCTCGGTCTAAGCTCAACTTTGTATTCTTTATTTATAAAGCTGCACTAAATAAAAAAATATAGGTACCTGGGTGTATACAATCCAGCCTGCGAGTGTAGCCGCTATGGTGCCTATCATTCCCCAAATTTGGTCAGTACTTGGAAAAGTGTCGTCATATTTTTGTTCCGGTTCATTGCAACTACAAAATGAAATTGTATAAAAGAACATTGCTGTTCTTACTATAATTTTTCTGACAAAATCAAGCAATATACTGTCAATATGTAGAGTAACTATAGACTAGTCTTGTTTGATGTCATTGGTTGCATCTATAAAGGCCAGTTGGAATAGTTTTTAAGATATTATCTTTAGATAAGTTCAATATAGGCATGATAATAGGTATAGGCCAGGGGTAATGGCAAGAAGACGGCGGAAGGGGCTCGGAGAAGACTCCGCACCCGCTCAGCTCGCGATGAAGAGCGATAGAAATTAATCAATAATATTACTAGAAGGTTTAACTTTATTTTCATTGAAATTGTGATCGAATTTTATATTTAATCTATTTTGACAACTAATCGAATTGATATTAAATCAATATACATACCAGTAGTCTTACGTAGTATTGTATTCTCTTAGATACATACATTATTATATAGTAGCATATTTCCCGAGTGAGAAGAGTAATGTGACTTCAGATGCATATTATAGTGCGTGTAAATTTCGCGCTTTCCCAATAATTCTTTCACAAGTTATTCTTATTTTCAATACAGAATACAATATGCCAAAGTTCAACACTAGTTAACATTGTCACAATTTTATTTATTTGAGAATAAAATATCTCCTGTAATTTAGATGGAAAACTTAAAGATAGGGCAACACTGAAACGGGGAATTGCCGACCATAGTGCAAAGAAGATTATTATCACAACAACTGTTGCAGAGTTATATATAGCACAGATTAATAAAAGTGGTTATTGCTACAGTGAATGTAATAAATCGGTAATAATTAATAATTACTGAAGGTATGATTGAATCAATTAGATTTTTTTGTAGATATTATTGTTGCATCATAATCTGTACTTATCTATAATTATTATTATATATTAGTAAATATATTATTCTAAATAAGTAAAGTTAGTTAGTTTGTGAATTGTCAGGTTGTAATTTTATATAACGTGCTGTTGACACTCACAAATAATTATGATTTACAATTAGACACAATAATTGTGAGTGTCAACGGCATAGGTATCATCACTTCTATGACTTCCAAGATTCTATAAGGATTATGTCCTGTTCTGTTTGTCGTTTTGAGGTACCGAACCCTAAAATAATTATCTAATTTGATGCAGTCATTCGGAAATTATACGCTTATACACATTTATTTTCATTTTCATTTATATAGATGGATTAGGATTACCTGCAGGAAGTGTGATGCATTTAAGTGTAGACGTACGTATTTTTGTTGATGTCACATTTTCCAACTCACTTGACAATCTATATATATAAAAATGAATTGCTGTTCGTTAGTCTCGCTAAAACTCGAGAACGGCTGCTAGACCGATTTGGCTAATTTTGGTCTTGAATTATTCGTGGAAGTCCAGACAAGGTTTAAAAGGTGAACAAATATGAAAATGATCGGAATCAGAACGGGATCAGAAGTCCACGCGGGTGGAGCCGCGGGCAACAACTAGTTATTATTAACTAGCTGATGCCCACGGCTTCGCCCGCGTGGAATTTTGTTCCCGTTCCTGCAACCCTTGGGAACCTTTTCCCGGGATAAAAAGTAGCCTATGTGTTATTCCAGGTTCTAATCTACCCCTGTACCAAATTTCAACCAAATCAGTCCAGCCGTTTATGCGTGAAAGAGGAACAAACATCCATCCATCCAAACAAACTTTCGCCTTTATAATATTAGTAGGATTACCAATTTATCACTTTTACCGTAACATATGCTACTCTATGTTATGTGCAGTCCAGTGCTCTTTGAGTAGAGTAGTTATATTCTTAGGTGCAGTGGCAGTGACTGTTTCAAACTCGGAATTGTAAACACTGTCATTGTGTATTGAAGTTAGGACTGTATTGAAGTTAGGACTTTAATACAGTAGGTACTTATAGACCCATTTAGGTGTTTATTATTTTACGTGGCTTGTGATATTTTCTGCTTTCATTTAGAAGATTTACCTAATTAATAATGGGAATTTTGTGGTCGGTAAGTATGTTGTGATGCAGTTAAGTATTTTATAATAATAGTACAGGTTAGTAAACCATTAACATACGACATATGCATAAATGAGATAACTAGACTAGACACAAATTTACAGTAGGTAAAATAATACTTTAGATAAGTAATAAGATGCCTACTTATAGATGTAGATATTAATTAGGAAATGGAATTAGGTAAACAGTGGAACAAAAGGAAAGTTTAAGTCAGGAACTTATTTAAGTAAACTAGGTGGAACGATTGAAGTGGGTTTATGGTATACTATTTAAGCTTTTTTTTTTGCAGAATTCAAGTAGTCGTCCCACTGTTCAAGCTGCACAGCACAGAAATTTCAGTCGAGAACAGACTGGTTATTATAATGATTATTATTATAATTATTGTCTGGTAAGTAGGTAATAATCGTAACATCCGTGTTCGTTGGCTAGCCGAGTTGTAGGTACCTACCTATTTTGATAGTGTATAATCTACTGTTGACTGGACAATGATAACTTTGCCATCACATTTAGTTACAAAATTATAACGCAAAGGGCTTAATTTTTTTACAAACTTGGCTACTTTTTAACAGTCAATTCAATTATAAACAACCTTCTAGGTACCTATGTTTTTTGAACTAATAAGTAACTACAACAATGACTCATTGATTTCCCAAAGCAACAATCTGCCAAATCAAGGGTGATAAGGGCGGTGTTATTTATGGTGTTGACTAATGAGCTCAAGTTTCTTCAGATCGCCACCGCCGCAGCCCCACCGTCCGGTCAGGTCGCAGAATGACCTCCATCCTCCATGAGCGCGGGCCTGGGGGTGACGTGTGGAGACGCATGGTGCAAAATGAGTCCCCTCATGTCGGCGTGCTAGATAGGGACTCCCCACGGATGCCACCTCCGCCAAAACCGGTGGTGGTGATTATGTCGGACTCGAACCGACTAAAACGCACGCCGTCCATGGGTCCTTGATTGCCGGAGGTGAGATTATATAAGACATATCTCTCGCACCCCGGCAGACCCGGGGACATCTCTTTTGAGATCACCCTCTTCCCCCAATGTGGGGACCATGGTGTCCTCATCTAGCCCCTGGGTACCTGCACTTTGCGCCGTCGCCTTGGCCTGCTTCTGCTAGGGTGATAGGCGGCTCCACCCGTCACCCAAAGTCAACATCGCTATCAAGTATAAAGTAAAAATGCAAATGAATGCACTTGTCTTATTTTCGCCTCGATTTACCGTTAATGTAATTGAGATACGAAACGGTGGCGGGCGACGTGCGATTTTACCAAAAATATTGAATCAACTACAAAAAGAAGAGAAACTAAAAGTCTATAAATAATTGAATTAGAAGATTTAAAGATGTGCTATATTTTCCCAGTTATTCGTCTATTTGTCGTGCATAGTTTTCTCATACCTACCTTTAACGAAACCAACCAAATTAAGATAGGACCAAATTTCACCGACTATCAAATAAACGTAAATCGGGTCATAAACCTCAGAGTAATCGATGTACCTAGGTACATCGCAAAATACCGACCGATTGAGTGAATACCTCCTCTTTTATGAAGTTGGTTAAAAAAAGTCGAACAAAATTAAGTGTTGCAGATTATTTGTGTAGACTACCTAACGTCACTGAATAAAAACCTCAAGGTCAACGCTCGTTATAAGAATTTGGACATGACCTATACCTACCTATAAAAACAAACACAATAAATCTGCACAGCTACTTATGTGCCGACCGCGAGGCGTTAAGCAATGGGAATTTCCGCACAAAAAAGAGAGTCCCTACTTAACTATTTGTTAATATAAATCCATAAATTGTCTGAACCATCATAATTATATTTTGCACAATACAACGGGGCTATCAATGTGATTTTAATTTTCCCTCAAATCAAATTTACCATAACACATGACATTGACGGTTGGCACTGTATCACGGTAGGCAGGTAAAGCTATCGGCACGAATCTTGAACCTAAGTCTAGAGAGAAAGTGTGGAGTGGACTTGATGCGCGCGCTCTGTTTTAGTCTATAATTGGTAAATTTGAGTTCGTCCATCGTAGTAGTAGAACCCCTTGTTATCCTCGTTTGGTTGTCATTTTGGTCCACAACTCTTGCCTATACCTATACCACGATTAGGTATAATAAAATTATGCTAAAAATGGCATAAATCTTACGGATGATAGGTACTTACCTACTTTACAATTTGCAATAATAATAGAGTTAGAAACCCACAAAAAACTGCAGACTTCGATAGGTATTAAATACTTTAGGTGTAGGTATTTAAATACTAAAGATACTGCAGACTAAATATACGTATTTAACAACTCTGCAGTGTTGTCATAGGTACTTATTTAGGTATTCGGTGAAACGAAGTAGCATTATTCACCGATATTTAACTAAATCTGGCAACACTGCTCTAATATGAACATGTGAATAACCTTACTTATCTATCATTTAAAATAGTCAGTAACCACAATAACAGATACTGCTTAAATTGTATGTAGGTATGGTTTGTATGATAATTATATCCATGACGTCATTACAATTAGTGAAGCTTACAACTTTACAATCGTTATTACAAATATTGTAATAGTGACAAAAATTAATAGCGCATCAAGCGCATCTTATCAGGGCGTAGCAGTATCTGTATATAAAAAAAACTGAGTAAAAAGACAAATTTATTTTTTACTATTATCAATTAACAAGACAAAGTAACGTAGCACAGAGATCAAATAAGACACACGTTTTTTTAGCTTTTACGCTTCTACCAATTCCTGATTTTCTTTAATCAGAATCTAATAGATACTTGGCTGAATAATCTAATACTTGTACCTACTCAGCCTTTCACCATCCATAAATGTTATGCTATGTATGAATCTTCTATGTACCTATGTGCCTTCAATGGCATACTTTTATAAAACTAGTTTGGGGAAAGTTTCAAGACAGGGCAACACTGAAGTGGGGAATTACCTATACCTAATACTAAAGTCCAAGTCCAAGGCAGGCATGACATCATCAACCGAAAAAAATGCTAAGCGCATCACGTAGTATCTGTATCTGTGAGCGCAGTTAATAACAAAGCAGTGCCATGACAGTCAGATAAGTGCGTGTTGCATACAATACAACACAACTGTTTTTGCAGTAGGTAATTAGGTATGCAGTAAAATTAATGATGAGTGAGTGAAATTTATACCTAAATAAAATATCATGTTACGAAGTTTTGTTTTGACTAGTGTACCTTCATAATTACTTGTGCCTCTCTCGTACCACAGCCGGTACTTAGTTGCTTGATAATTTACGAAAACTTATTAAGAATGGGATCGTGTTGGTCGGTAAGTGTTTTGAGATGTTATTTTTGAATGTAGTTAGTAGTCTACTAGTTACAAGATTTTCCTATTGTAGTGATTTTATTATCTAATGAGGGACATAAGTGTATACTTTTTACTGAGATAAGTAGGTATCTAATTATTTCAGTTAACCTTACAAAGGAAAACGTGCCTAACACGACACCGTCGGCTAATGCCGACAAGAAAACACCATTTTTTAAGTACAAAATAAATAAACTTAATTAGGTTTTCCGTGTTTCTTTTGCCTGTTATTTAAACTACATTAATTTAATATTGTAAAAGGCACAAAGACATTTTCATTAGTTATATTTTACTAGCCAAAACAAATATCAAAAAGTGCTAATCGAAATCTATATAAAGAGGAAGTCACGCCACAGTCAGTAAGACACGACAGCTAGTGATGGGGAAGTAAGGTAAATTATAATTCAAATTTATGAAATTTTGTATTAAAAGTAGCATAAAATACTTCGACAATTATGTTTATTAACAGTAAAATAAAAACGTTCAGTAACCTATGACAATATACCTACCTATTGAACGTTATTAGAAAAGTACGACAGCAAAAGGACTAATAACATAAGTTTGCTAAGTTATGAAGAATCAGAGTAATAATTATAATTTATATATTAGTAATAAGTAGGTATGTACTTTGATTAAACTGATGAAGTAATTAGATAGGTATTCTAAGTAGTTCCAACTTATTTACTTATACTTAACTTCCGAACATAGGCAAATAGCAGCATGTCATCGTAAACCTTTGAGGATGCCGTAAGGCGAAACCGGTCAGGTCTATTAAAAAATAAAAATACTGTGGAAAAGTACTTAGTGAGTTCTCAATATGTGTAACAACAAATTCCACCAAGTGCCATCAATCAACAGTATAAATAGCAGCATAATTAAGTAGTGTGCCGATTTAGTTGCCTACCTAGGTAGATCTATAATTATGTAGAAATAAACTCGTAATATTTTAAGCATTAGGTATACGTGTGTATATTCAAGCATTTTTTAGGATTCAAGTAATGCTGCTCGAGCTGCAAGGCAAAGAAATGCAAATCTAGCACAGTCGAATCATTACCGTTATAGTCCGGCTCCGGTCAACGTTCGAGAGGCTCATGTTCCTGTGCAAACCGTGGTAAGGACCATCATATTTATCAAAATCAGGTTTACTTAGTTTTATTTGATTTATTTTATTGAGCGAGTATAATATTTCGGCAAGGTCTTACTTTCGTTCATATCTCTCTGTGGGTCAATTTCGGTCTAGAAGGAGCAATTTTAACCAGCTTTCACAAAACTTGGCTAACGTAGGTAGGTATTCTTTGATGATGATGAAAAGCATGCTCGGGAGTACTATGTACCTACTGTTTACAGAGCAGAGTTTAAAAAACAATACTTATAATTTATTGTGGTCTTTATAAATAATTTTTCACAAAATTATATCCATGGCTTAGTATTTTCGTTCTTATAAGTAGGTACCTATGGCAAATCCGGCTCATCATCTTCATGCTATACCTAGGGCTTCATGTCTACCTATTATATTCGTGCAGAAAATTGTGTCAGACTCGAGCCGACATGGCATCATTCATCACCATTTGAAACCTTTACACATCCGACTCGATGTGTAAAGGTTTCAAATGGTGGATCAATGGTGGAAGAAAAGGCATTTCCCTCGCTTTGTGGTCTTTCTCGCTGCCAAATTTTTTATTTCATGCTACGCCTACAAGGAACCTAGTAGGTACACATAGAAGTTTAATAGGTATACATTGGTTACTTACTTAAATTTATCCTTTTGCAGAGTCCAAACCGCATAGAAGTTCAAACTCCAAGGTATCTAAATGTTGAAAGGAGAGTTGATAATAGTGCCGTCGTCAATAAACTCCCTGCCCCTGTGGTAAGTGCCGTAGAACCCTTAGAATATTCATACCTATTATTTATTTATCATATCTAATTAAAAAGTGAGTTGTTAACGCGGATGTGGGTCGGGCGCCCGTAATTTTATCATCCATTGCCGTTTACATAAACATAAACTCACGCCTATATCCCCGAAGGGGTAGACAGAGGTGCTAGCACCCACATTTCGCCACTTTATGTTTTTAGGTCCCAATGTAATAGGTGGCGAGCCAATTGCCATTAACGGGACAGTTAAAAATTAATTAACAGTTAATTAACCTGCGATAAATACACATAACTTCGGAAAGCATCGAAAAGTCATTGTTGTGTGACATGGTAAAACCTGGGATCGAACCCGAGACCTCGTCTCGGCAGTTCATTACCCAAACCAATAGACTACCTCGGCTATTCTTTGAGCGCCGTTTACAGAATTAAAAAAAATGCTGTATTAAGAAAACGACGATTAATGGCAAATCGACCCTCACCCGACCCTCACCCGCGCTATATCTGAATCGCGCTTTACTCAAATCTCCGCATTATCTATTATCTATGATTGAGCCGATTACTATCATAAAAACGTAAGAATTTAAGTCTTATTAACACCTAAAAAATGCATCAAAATCCGTTCTTTACTTTTACCTCGCTTTGTGGTCTTTCGCGCTGCCAATTTTTTCATTCCATGCTACCAGTTTAGTAGGAACCTAGTAGGTACACACAGAAGTATAATAGGTATACATTGGTTACTTACTTAAATTTATCCTTTTGCAGAGTCCAAACCGCATAGAAGTTCAAACTCCAAGGTATCTAAATGTTGAAAGGAGAGTTGATAATAGTGCCGTCGTCAATAAACTCCCTGCCCCTGGCATTCCTGTGGTAAGTGCTGTAAAACCATTAGAATATTCATAACTATTATTTATTTATCATATCCAATCAAAAAGTGAGTTGATTATAGGTCCTGGCGTCATTAAACTCCCTGCCCCCGGGATTATTGTGATATACCGCGTCTATATTTACATAACATTTTACCGTGACTGTATCAGAAGTGCGTGTCCGCCGCGTATTCAGCTGCGTGATAGGGTGATAGCTAAGCTTAAATGAAACCTCCTATCGACTGGTGGACGAGTCAATATAACTCTAGTGTGTGTACCTATCCATGTGCCACAAGTTGTTACGTCAACACTCAACGTCATGTCTTTATGCCACACTGTCCGGTCCGCTGTTCTGGGCGCCTAGACAAGATGCATTCGCTCTGAAGCTACATTCGTCATCGCTCTGAAAATGTATGGAAGTGACATTTGTTGTCGAATGTCATGTGATCCAATTTCGACAACAAATGTCACTCCCATACATTTTCAGAGCGATGACGAATGTAGCTTCGGAGCGAATGCATCTTGTCTAGGCCCCCTTGTCAGCAATCTGGGCCCACCTTTGAGTGCTGAAGAACCAGTAGAACATACATAGTTTAATGACTTTTTACATACATAGTTCAATGTATAAAGTACAGGCACAAATTACCTAGGTATACCATAAATTACGTAATAGTTGGTAATATTATAGCTAGTTACTTAGAATACTTAATAAGCAACGCGACGCTCATAAATCCAAGAAGGCGAACGCGGATTTCCCCTAAATAGTCTATCTACGTCATCGTAGTAGCTATTTAATTAATCTGTGCTATCTATACCTACTATTAATATAAAGAGGCAGGTATGTATTTAATTGCGTTACATTTTTTATATTTACACGTCATTGCAGGGGATAAACCGATTGTGTTTGTCTGTGATGGACACTAAAGAGTATTGAACGGATTTTGATTAGTTTTTTAGGTATTAAGACTTAAATTCTTTCGTTTTTATGATAGCAATCGGCTCAATCATATTAATAGATAATGCAGAGATTTGAGTTAAGCGCGATTCAGATATAGGCAGGTGAGGGTCGATTTGCCATTAATCGTCGTTTTCTTAATACAGCATTTTTTTATTCTGTATGCCACCTATTACATTGGGACCTAGCTAGCACCTCTGCCTATCCCTTCGGGTATATAGACGTGAGTTTATGATGTATGTAATCGTATTAAGTAAAGTTTTGTTGTTGGCAGAATTCAAGCCGCGTTCTAACGCCAAGCCATCAAAATGTTGAAAAAAGAGTTGATCATAATGCTCTCGTCAGGAAAGCTCCTGCTGCGGGTTCCGGATGTACTAGGGTAAGTTTTGTGGATTCTCTATACCTATAGTCGACCAGGATCCCGATTCTACTGATTATTACTGATAATCAAACCACAAAGATTACAAAAACTGCCATTAAGGTTTAAATGAAAAAGAAATAGGTAATTGCTTCGTTTCATTCACACGTTTCACACTTTTTAAAAGCATAGCAGTAAAGTCGTTTTTTGTAATCTCAATGGTTTCCCAATGGATGATAATTATTAGAATCAGGGCGGCTCCACCCCGTCCACCTGTCAGCCGCAGGCGTGTGCTCATAGAAGTCGGAGTCGGAGGAGTCAACTTAAAATAGTAATATGATTATATCACTAAACTTGGACCGTTTTATAACTATATTCCTAGTGAGATAGTAATGAATCGTTTTCGTATAACTATGTTCCGGCATATAATTATATCCCTAGGGATATAACTATATTACGGCTTTAACTAGCTTACTGCGACATATACAATGTGATCATGGGTTAATTTCCGTATTACATTTTATTTTACAGACGCCAAGTCAAGTTCCAACACCTAGAAAAACGCCTTTTACTGTTGCTAAAAGGGAGAACACCAAAGTTCCGGAGGAAGTACTGGATACTAACTGGCATCAAGTCGCAGAAAGCTTTGAAGACATGAATTTGAAAGAAGAATTGCTAAGAGGCATATATGCTTACGGTTTAGAAAAGCCAACCGCACTTCAGCAACGGGCTATCGTGCCGTGCATACTAGGGCGCGACCTCCTAGCTCAAGCCAAGTCTGGTACTGGTAAAACTGTTATATTCTCAATTTCAATTCTTCAACGAATTGATACTAGTATTCGTCAATGCCAAGCTCTGATTTTGGTCCCTACCAGAGAGTTAGCCCAACAAATTCAGAAGGTAGTGTTAGCTCTTGGTAAAAACTTGAATGTTACATGCCATGCTTGCATTGGCGGCACCAATATACGTGAAGAGGTTCTCCAGTTGGTGAATGGTGTACATGTGGTTGTTGGAACACCTGGTCGCGTAAATGACATGATAACGCGCGATGCACTACGTACCAATACTATCAAACTTTTTGTACTTGATGAAGCTGATAAGATGTTGTCTCACGGATTCCATAACCAAATTAACAAGGTATACGAAGAGTTGGAGGATCACACTCAAGTGATTTTATTGTCTGCTACTATGCCTAATAATGTATTGAAAGTATCAAGATGCTTTATTAAAGACCCTGTGCGATTCATTATACAAAAGGAGAAGCTTACCTTGGATGGTGTTAAACAATTTTATGTTTATATTGAAGAAGAAGAATTAAAACTTGACACAATTTGTGATTTATATGATACTATTTCAACTGCTCACGCTGTAATTTTTTGTAATAAGCGCGATACGGTGAACAGTCTCACTGAATCTATGAACGAACGTGATTACATTGTGTCTGCGACGCACGGTAAAATGAACCAGCGTACGCGGGAACAGATACTGAAGCAGTTCCATACGGGGTCGTGCCGTGTCTTGATCACTACAGATCTATTAGGACGTGGTATTGACGTGCAGCAAGTCTCATGCGTTATCAATTATGATTTGCCCATTAACCGTGAAAGCTACATCCATAGAATTGGAAGAAGTGGCCGTTTTGGCCGTAAGGGTATAGCTATCAACTTTGTAACTAGGAAAGAGGTGTCAAAACTCAAGGACTTCGAGAGATACTTCCATACAAATATCTCTGAAATGCCCACCAATATATCCAACCTGATTTGAGGGGGCCTGCGCTTGCATATGGCAAGTTCTAAGTGTGTATGTGTGCGTATGTGCATGTGTAGATAGTTTATTTCTGGCGTTCTTTAGGATAGGTATCTTTTTACTAGATGTGTGGTAATCCAAGTAGCCTTCAAGGAAAATGTTGGACCTCATATTGTTTGGACCGTGTAATCATTTTAGTATTATACAATTATATACTTATTGGTGTTAGGGGAACGCTCCCGAAAACGAAAACAGGCTGTACCTACTGCTGACCAGTTCAACAAAATTGGGCAAATTTTTTGATTGCCGTACTTTTTGGTAGGTAGGTACCATGATTTTTAAACCCTTTAAGTATACAGTATTGTTGCCTGAATTATGCTAATAAAAGAGTTTAAAAATCATGGTACCTACCAAAAGAGTAGCGCAATTTTGTTAAACTGGTCAGTAGTTATAGGTAAGTATCCCCTGTTTTCGCTTTCGGGAACGTTCCCCTAACATTGTCTGTATATAATATACTTTAGGTATGTACGATAATATTTAGGTGAAAAGTGTCCCACAATTATTAATCATTACTTACTTATTATTTTTATTCGTTAAATTTTGACTACATATTTCTACATTGGCGTCTCGCCACAAATATCATTTTTTTTTTAAATATTTATCTCATATATGATACATGACTAATTGCGACGATTCTAGTTTTGTTACTTTTGTTGATATTTTGTGAAAATATTTGAGTAGGTACTTCCCTATTAATAAGTGATGATTCGGATGAAGTGCTCTCAGATATACTCGTAGTACATTATTATCAAACAAAGCCATGCGTTTACCTAACGAATGACAACTAGTGGTTGTACACATACCATCAAGATCTTTAGGTATGATTTAAATAAGTCAAATTCAAGTAAAAAAACTAATCAATCCCAATCAGCAAATTACATACTTTATGCAACAAAATGGCATACTAATTGTTTTACTAAATATAATCTTTATAAAAATCTCAGCTAGGCACTTATGTCGTATAATAATTTTAAGATATTGACTCAATGGCGCCATCCATTTTTGTGATTATTTTCCTTGATAGTAATAGTGTTGTGTTCTGTTTTGGTAGCCAAGGTTATAATTTTGAATTTTTTGGTAATTTATCATTGCTATTGTAATGTCTACAATTAATATATTTTAATAATTTAAACGTTTAAGACATGTAGTTATTTGAATAAATACAGACATTTTATTTATCGATACACTGACTATTTATTGACACCAATACATGTATTATAGATTATGTTATGATCGTTGTTGCCGATAACTGACGACTAATTATTAACATTGCAGTGTGCGTGACATTTTATAAGATATTTTTATTCAATTAAAACAGAAACACACTTATCGAGAAAATAATTAAATACAATATTTTTTAAAGAATTATATTAACTTTAACATTGTCTCCTGCTTGCTTAATTAGTTTTATTATATATTCACAAAATTATAGTGAGATTAAAGTAGTGAAATGAACCATGTTCAAAATTAACAGGTGTGCAAAATCAAATTACGAGTACTTACTACAAAAAGAAAACAATTTAATTCTGCATTGACTAGAAATAAAACTACTTTCATATCATAATGGAAATTCTCCTTTGTGTATTTCTCACATATTTTAATGTTGACCTACCATGAAACATATATCTGAATTATTTTCTTGTAAAAAACAGGTCTTGGATCTAGTTTCTTTATGAAATATTAAATAAATAGTATAAAACAAAGTCGCATTTTCTGTCCCCTATGTCCCTTTGTACGCTTAAATCTTTTGAAGTACTCAACGGATTTTTTAATAGATAGAATGGTTAAAGAGGAAAGTTATATGTATATAACTTCATGCTACGACCAACAAGTGCGGAGCAGGAATGAAAAATGTTGCAGAAATGGGGTGACGCAGACGAAGTTGCGCGGGTCAGCTAGTAATAAATAAATTGCACTTAGGCTGTCAAAGGATTATAGATCTTAATTTGTCCAGGAGCCTACTGTAAATACCATAAAAAGTTACCTATCCCATCGAGCCTGAAGCATGTGACACTTTTTTAAGTCGAAACCCTACCAAAAGGAGTGAAAAGAATTCGAAGAAACTTCTTGGGTATTTGGTTCGAGTATCGTGCAGATGTATGTTGCATGATAGGCCTTAAGTTACCTTATATAACGAAATTCGTTTTTCACCAAAAAATACTATACCGTCGAAAAGGGGATTGGATACAATATCTATGAAGTATTATTTTCTGTTTCAATTCACTACGTAGTAGGGGAAACTGGGGACACTTGATCCCTATGGGAGGAGACAAGGTACACCAATATTTTTTGAATTACTAAGTGTATTAGAGTACTTTTTAGTGTGGCAACACTAAGTAAACATTATTACCCTTAGTGTTACCACATTAAAAATAGTCTAATACGCTTAGTAATTCAAAAAATATTGGTGTACCTTGTCTCCCATAGGGATCAAGTGTCCCCAGTTTCCCTTACACTTGCCTGAAGATGAGAATGTGAAAAAAGTATTGTATCATGTATGTTAACAGACAAGCTAGATAAAAAATAATCTGTTGCGATTCCGAGGAAAACTGGAGAATGAACTTTGAATTTCAAATATGGAGTCAGGTGAATTTTTAGAAATACATAGTCTTTGATCCCAATATTATTATAATATTAATAGAATTTACTTGGGTCCTCAGTTTAGGCGCTTGCATAATATGATATCGCCTGTTTCGCAAAAAGTACTAACTCTGGGTTTCTGGTGGTTAAGGAACTTCCAAATATCTATTGGTCATAGTTAATTGAAAAAATTAAAGTTCAATTTTAAAAAACATCTGAACCGAGAGTCCAAACAGCTTTACAACCTAGGCCTAACCTCATAGAATCACGCAAAAGACTAAGATTTTGAAGAAAATTTTATCAAAATATATCTCCCGTCCTTTTAAATACCATAAGTTAAGTACTATCCATCAAGTGGGTCGTGAGCTAGTCTATCGTCGGACAAAATGTTGTCATTTTTATATACCACTTAGGTGGTAGACAAGCACACGGCCCACCTGAAAAAGGGGTCATCGTGGCCTATGGACGTTTGCAACACCGTGGCGCCACACTCGCACTGTCGACCTTGTACAAACCTTCTAATGCCCTTGTTGAAGAACCCCATATTGTGGTACCTTAGAAAAACCACAGCAAGTAGTTCATTCCACAGCTTGAGTTTTTATAAGTTATAGGTCACTCGTTTTTTTTTTTGTTAAATAGACAGTACTTAAGTTAAAACGTTTTTTATGCATAGAAATCAACAATTTAAGTAACAATGAAGCAAAATTATGATCATGACGTAGCTCAGTATCTCAGAACAACAACAAAATTCAACTTTATTTTCATCTTTAACTATCTCTCCATTTGTTTAGGTGCTTAAATGGTAAACAATCTTGTGACAACTTTGTATAAAGACACACGGTAAACAAATAAACTAGGCTAACTAACTGACTAATCATTGGTTCGATACCGGGTTTTGAAATGCGCTACTAAGCAGAAAAATATTTTCATATTGAGTTTTTAAACTAGAAATAATAAAAAGACGCATCAAGATTGTTCACGTTTATTTAAGTACCTAAACAAATGGATTATAGGACCAATGGAAATTTGTGAACTTCTTAAAATATCTAAGAAATTTTACATATCTTATTTTGTTTGATAAAGGTTGGGGCCCTCAGTTCAGATGCACACTGTGAAATCAATGCAGGAAAACGATTATAATTCTGATCCTTGACCTCTCTTTTCTGAATTTAAACACAGTTTATACAATTTATATCAATTCCACTCCACTAACATTAGGAAGAAACTTGTTGACGGTATAAAGAAAATTGGTATTTACAAAAAATTGGGGCACATTCGTTGTATAATCATTTTTTCTTTCCGCAAAGTAAGCAAACAACGGCATCAGAATAGTATCAAGATCCATTATGTCAGAATCTTCAGTTGATTTTAAATTGTGTGCTAATAAGATGCAACACGCCGTCACTTGTGAATTTGTGAGTGGTTCCCTCAAGAACTTGTACTGAAAAAGAAAAATATACAATTCAAATTTATTTATTTTCGTAACATGACGCTGGGAAACATGGATTAATTAACTTTTAGACCGAATATTTTAGAGACCTCATTCCGCTAAAATCTAATAAATTTACAACCACAAAGTAATTAAACTGCAAAGGTATTAGGAATTGCAAAAATAAACAAAAAATATTTTAGTTTTTCAGTTGAATTCAGTTACATGGAATTTTTTTTAATTTTACTGTCGCAGATTAATAATATTATTTTTTTAAAGATTTTATTCTTTTTTCATGATCACTATCACTAGTTTGGTATTTAAAACCACCCAATTATTTTCAAACAAACCCATTACTTTCCCTCTAAATATTCCCCCAAAAATTTTGAACCCTAACATAAAACTTCTTGCCGATAACCATAAAAACCCCCTGATTGGCGGGCGAAGAGATTACAATAAAATTAGTTTCGTTCGTTACAATATTATATAACAACATATTAGAACGATTTGTACATTATAGTTGAATCGCAGTCATATTTTAATGAAAAAAAAAGTTACGTGAATGAGGATTTGGGGTGCTGTGCTGTCAGTCAATCAAGTCTATAACTTTGCAAATATGGCCGTGCCAATCATCAATCATTTAATTATAGATTAGTAATTTAATTAAAGGATGATCACGTATATGATTATAAAAAAACCACGGCTACATTTATAGGCGCTATTTGTTTTCCAAGATATTTGTAAAAAACTTACCCTTATAATATGTACTAAATTTCCATAACAGTATAATAGACAAGGCACTGTGTTTGATGTACGAACTGTGGCAATTTTTTGGGTCAGTACATCAACAGAACTATGGAACATCCGTAAAACGTCCATTTCTTGGATTTCACCATCTATGCAATTATCCCAGATAATGCACCACTCGTCCAAGGTAGCGTAAGGGAGCAAATGCTGAAACACGGCGGAGAAATAGGTTAAAATGTAACATACATAAAATATATGGTTACGTAGCTTCAATACCTTAACTCTTAGGCTGTAGGTACACACCACATTAGGAGAAGGGGGTCATCTTAGAGAGATGTCCCCGGGTCTGCCGTGGTGCGGCAGATATGTCGTGTGTAATCTCAACTCCGGCAACCAAAGACGGCGTGCGTTCTGCGCACGGAAAAATAAAGACAGGACTCGAACCCGCGACCAGTTATTTCAGGGGGAGGGGGCGGTGTTATAACCAAGTGAGCTACCAGACCTCAAATAAAGTATAAGAAATTTCCCCTTTACGTCTTAGGGAAAGTCCCTCTGAAAGGGACTGATCGCGAATTCAAATGCCGATTGGGCATTCACTTATCCAATCTTAAATCAATTTGAATAGACAGCATAAATACAATAACAAAATTTTAAGTATAAAGCATAATGAACTTTATGTCAAGTGCTTAATATACAGACTTATAGGAGTCAAAAAAGGTCGCGCGTCGCGCATCTTCCGCGGAATCGTCGCGTGTTTTCAATTCAAGACTTTTGCTAAGTAAAATCATATCGCAATTGCCTTAAAGTTCATTATGCTTTGTACCTACAATTTTGTTCGTTTATATTCCGCCGCGGTGTAAATTGAGACTTAAAATTAAATTAAATCCCGACTCTCGTTTCCTATCCACAATCCACCCAATATAATTTGCTATGGCGTAATTTCTTTTTTAATCTTAAAATATTAACTTAAACTAAAATAAATTAATTCTAAAAATAAATAATAATAAAACAAACCTGCGTTAGCTGCAAAGATAGGATATTCAAACGAATGCCTTTATGAACGCGACACCCTGAGATGGATTCAAAGAAGCTTTTATGATTCATATTCCACAAAGATTTATAATAATAAAAGTTGACTGGGTGCATCTTCAGGTTTTGCAATTTTTGTCTCAACCAACCCCCTTCAGTATCTACAACGAAAGTGGTATAATGGTCAATTGCTGTTTTCTGGAAAACCACGACGCGTCAAGTTGGCAATGGGCAATGTGGCCATGCTATTAGTAGCATTACAGTATGCATTAGTCACATGACGGCTCGTTTAAATTAGCAATCTGTGCTGGACTGTACTCCGAAGGTTGATATTGATATAAGGCCTCCATGATTTTGTTTTTATTATTATTTTGGGGCTAATGGTTATGGCTAAAAGCTAGATAACAGAACTTACCTGGTACTCCTTGTTTATATGTATCAATTACAGACTTTTGAAACTTCATTACTACCTCAAGGGTCTTTAAAGCATTCATCTGGAATGTTTCCAGAGTCCGATTGCGTGCTGCTTCCATCATCTGACCCATTATCACAAGCATAGGTGCTCTGTATGGCAACAGCTCTTCAATAGTAAAAGCCTCAATTAATAGTTTATTCTGAACATACATTTTAGCTACGTCTTTCTCTAACAATGCCTCATGTATGCTGGGCATGACAACTAACATCAATAATTGTGAATGTGATACAATTTCATTTCTTTTTAATTCAACAATAAATTTCACGATGTTACAAGTGTAAAGTGCGTTTAAACACTGATTAACTAGAAATTTCATAATTCTAATCATACATGGTTCTGTTTCATTGCTATAACAGTATTCTATATAGTCTTTTAATAATATCATGAGTTTCACCATTGGTTCTATTAATCTAGTGTTTTGTGCGGCTATAACAAATATTTTAGTGTAGACTTTTCGAGGGTACTGATAAAATAGTATAAGTACATCACTGAAATCCACATCAATATCTGCAATGAACTTATTGAACATAATATTCATTTGTACATCAAAATCTTCGGCTACCATTGTGTTGACTAATATTTTGTCCTTGAACAGTTCCTTCAGTATCTCGTGTTTGTCTGACACATTACATTTATTGAATAATTGGGTTTTCACACTCAACAGAAATTCTTTGTTTGTGGAGGAATTAATTGTAGACATTTTAAATGTGTTGTATAATTTGAAGCATTCTTTATCATCAAAAGTATCTATATTGGTTAATACAGCTTGGACCAGTTCAATATGCTCGAGTAAATGCTCTCTATACACTAGGGCATGTATCCATAACTCAGATTCTTCATTTCCCCTATTTATGAACTGTACTATACTTGCTGCATCTGTTATATTAACTACATCATTTATATCGATCGGTTTCCGGGCCATCATCTGGATCATGGACAATACTGGATGTTCTGCCACACTACTGGTACTTTGTAACTTCATATGCACTTTGTCACACAACTCGCCAACTGCCTGCTGCATACTTTTGCCATCATCTTCAAATTCACTCCAGGCACAATATATGTCAACACTGATATCCATAACAATGTTTTGAAAAATATCCAATAAAAATTTATTGCTGTTGTTAAGATGTTCTAGGACCAATTCACATGGACTTTCGCACACTTTGCACTCTAAGTTATGAAGATATTCTACACTGTATGTTACCCTATAGATGGGATCATCAGAAAGAGGGCTTGCATTTTGAGTGAACATACTGATGCAGTCATATACTAAGTGTAAAATATTTATGATACGTTTTCCTTTATATTCATATAAGGCGTCATTACTAAGGGCATCTAGTTTGTGCTTATTTGGTGGCTTTGTATAATATTTTAAAAACTTTTGAAAGATCTCGGAAATTGCGTTCACTGTGCTAAGTAGTGAGTCTCCTAATTTGAAGCTGTTTGTTCTACATAGAAGGGAATAGCATGATGAAGATATCTTGCTCAATTTATCAAGACAATCTGTTGGGTTCAAGTACTTGAAGTTCTCCAAGAATGCTTGTGCTACCTCCAGTCCAATTTCTGGCCAACATTTTGGGATTAGCTCATAAACAAATGGTTCCAAATGTAGCTGCCACATCATTTCACACATTAGATATTTCGGCACAGTTGTGATTGACCATATCAATGGTTCAATTTCAGTAATATGTACCATAGCATCAAGTACTTCTAAATCTGTATTTAAAATAATATACATAGCAAATTTACGTGTACTTGACATCTTTGACTTTATAAGTCCATTATCGTCTATGTATTTTTCAGCCTTCAGGAATCTTTTTAAACCTTGCATCACATATTTGATTTTCTCTTCATTACCTGTAACAAAACATTATACTCCTAATATTATAAATTTTTGATACTCTTTCACACAAACACTACTGAATGGATCTGGATGAAATTTTGCAGATATAGACTCCACAATCAGTTGGATGGGCGTCAGAAAAAATATTGGTTAGGTAACTGGAGAAAAAAATTGGGCTCAAAATGTAGCAAAATATTGATTATGGGTGGATAAATAGGAAGGTTAAAATGAGACGAAAAATTATGTCGATAGAATTTATTTAGGTAGGTAATGCCGTCGTTAAGCGAATGAGATAATATTCAAAATATACAAAATTCCAATTTGAATATTAGTAAATGATCAAACTGAGTAGAGGTATGTTTGTAGCCATTAAAGATTTTCGTTTAAAATCATTTCTTAATTCATATTTTTTATATTATTAGAAATAAATACTTGAAAATGAATAAATTTCTATTTACCGCCTTTTGAAGATAATGTTGTAAAGCTGTAAACGTTGTCCGCTGATAACAATGCACCTTGGAAAGAAGCTATCTCAGTGGTAAAATCCATGATCGCAATTTATGTACTATGAGATTATCTCCTCAAAATATACTTCAAGAATCAATTGTACAAATAGGAAGGAACACTACATAAAATAAAATACGCGCGGCGCTGCGCGGAATCTTGCAACTTGAACGTTATTTGACATTTTAACTTTGACAGTGACAGCCGAGTACCGGCTGTGGTATATTTTTAATTTTATGTCATGCATTGGGGCTTTGATGGATCACCAACCCAATCTGCAGCTCTGATTGGTTGGTGGTTCCACGGAGATTCAAGGATTGAAGTCAAACTCAAAACGGTCTTATTACAAAAAACTGATTAAATTAACGGATAATTATTGATCATAATAATGATGATGATGGATGATAGTTGCCTCAGTAAAGTAGTTGAAACTTTAATAGAAGCTTCTTATAAGGCGATTTTGGCACCGACACGAAAAATTACAATTCGCTGTAATTTTCTACTTTCCTACACTAATCGGCTTTGTCTAAGCCGTTATGTCTAAATCTCCACTATTCTTTGCAAAATAAAAACATGTCACACCTGAAATTTACACTTAAACCAACTATAAACTATGGGTCGCGCAGGTTTATCTTCCGGACCAGAGATAGGCTAGGCTTAGTACTAAAACGCTTTTTGTAATATTATTTTATTTAGACAATCGTCTTAAGTCAATTTAAGCCTGGTTTGAGAGTTAGTCCGTGTTTTGTAATAAGACCGAAAGAGTATAGTAATATATAGGAGGTCAAACTAGAGTTGCAGGCAACTCACGTTTCATTTAGTTGCCTAATGTAGAAACTCCCTATTTACTTTAGAGGCACAACTTATTAAGCCACAATATATATATACCATAGGACACAATAGTATTTCTTAGTGGAGGAATCGTCAACTATATAGTTATTCATAACACTTGATATTAACATGGAATATCTATAAGTGAGTATTTATGTGGCCGGTTGTACTAAGTTTCATGTACTGGCTTTAGCTTTACAGAGTGTGGCGTCACCCCGCCGACATGCTGACATCGCGACTACGCTACGCGCTGCCCACTAGAGTAATCATGTCAAAAATCGTACCTACTTCTTATAGACGTAAGAATATTTAAAATAAAACAAGGCAAACTCTTTATACTATTTATTGATATTTTGTAATCTTTCAAGATTTTTTCTGGCGGTTTGGAAAGTTGGATCAATTTTTAATGCATTTGTGTACATTTCTTTGGCTAAACTATATTTTTTCCAGCGATGGTAAAGTACACCTGTAATCAAATATATATATTGTCAAAAGTTTCACAATGCGTCATCATCCTTCTGTCCACATCCCATATTTATATGGGGTTTATCGTGTCTTTTCACATTTATTTCTGGTTGCATGCAGTCATCTCAACATTCACTCACACAATCCATCCTTCTCCCTTTTCCTCTTAGGTCTTCCTCTCCCCTTGTAGCCATCCATCCACTTTCATAGGAAGTGCGTTGCTTAAGAAATTACTCTCATCCATGGTCGAACCAAGACAAACGATTTCCGTGATTGGCTCATATTCACAATGCGTTTCACAGCGAAATAATATTGATCAAGTTTATTATGTACCAAATGTACCAATGGTTAAAATATATTTGAACCATTGCCTGTCAGTAGTACCTACTATTATAAAAGTTACGAAATATAAATATTAGTACAACTTAACTGCTTTGCGTACTTTAACTAACATTATTAAGATGAAAGCAGCTTTACCACCCACCCATTATATCGTATAATGGGTGGGTGGTAAAGCTGCTTTCTTCGGCGGCATTTTTGAGTTGCCATCGTGATGTAGTGTAGTAATTTGTTTCACGGCAGCGCCGCTACTCACGGAGAGGGCCCGAGCATAGGTTTCGCTCTTCGGAAAGGCTTACTACGTCCCCTCCTCATCATGAACACGTATTTTGGCCGGGGTAAACTCAGAGTGCAAGATGAGACGCATGTCAACCTCTACGACATCAAGCCAGGACTTCTTGGGATAAAATTCAAACATCTTTAAAACTATTTGTGGTATGAATATTTCACTTTGGCGCTTCATTATATTACTGTGAAGTGATCATTTTTCGAGAGTAAAAAAATGTAGTCAAGACCCCTATTCCGTCAGAATTAAAAGGAAACCTATGCTTACCAAGATTAGCGTAATGTATAGCTTGTACCTCTATATCGAATAGCTTAATTGCTTTCTTGAAATGCGTTTCCGCTTCGCCATAGCGGTTCAACTTGCCATACATGTTTGCAATGGCAAAGTTGATCGATGGCGCATCTGGTAATTCTGTAAGAACTCTTGGTATGATTTTCAAAGCTCTTTCAATTTGGCCTGTAAAATAGATTAAATTACAACAATATTTTCGTGTAACGCTTTTGAATTTTTTCGAGTCGAATGAACTTATTTTTTATTACATAGGCAATTGGTTTCAGTTAAAATTCATTGCGTCCTATTTCTTAAACGTCTAGTAGCGACAAGCATATCTCCATCTCATTGTGGGCATTATCTGCTTGTTCGACTAGCCACAGGAGGTTCCCCTTTCTCAAAAAAAAAATATTTGGAGACCTTCACAAAGATCCAGGTTTATCACGCAGAAGTCCGTTGAAAAGTTCTAATCTAACCTTAAATAGGAAAAAGAATCACCAATTACCTGTATTGTCCATTAACGCCATTAAGTTGGTCCATGCTAAGACATGTTTTGGGTTTTGATTGATAGCTTGAAACCAGGTATTTATAGCTTCTTCAGTTTTATTCAACTCAAGGTACTGAAATGTAAAGATGTAGTAATGGTGAGTGTTTTGTTCACGGATGGCCGCTAACTTTTTAAAATTAGTACGTCGGTTTCGACGTCGCCGACCAAGCCTTGGCGGATAGCTTGTGCCAGAACCTCGTCCATTGTTTAGCAAGTGCCCCGATTTGCAGGGGAGATTGGTTAGGGCTTCAAAGATGTTAGTCATACGAACATAGTTATACAACTGGTCTAACTGCAATTCTTCGATAACGTCAATGGCTTGAGGAGATCAGTGGCAGTCGCTGCATGGAAAACATAGAACTTCAGATTTTAGGTACATTGATTTTTTTGTAGGTTATGCAATTAAGAGGAATTAGGACACGACGGTATATCCGTCCCAATCGCGCAGTCCGACCGACTGGGGAAGTATAATAACCTTGTGTTGTGTTTTCGGTGGTGAGTACCTTACTCAGCTCAGAAGCCAAAGCTCGCTAGAGAGGTTTTGTGTTGTCAGTGGGAAAACCAAAGGCTTATCCTACATCTTTTGCGCTGAGGACACAATGCCTCTGCTCTTGCAGGGGTTGCGGCACGAGTGTTATTCCTCTGTTGTTACACTCACCCATAGGCCACGGTAACCACTTACCATCAGGTGGGCCGCGTGCTTGTCTGCGACCTAAGTTGTATAAAAATAGCCCTTTTTACATTAGGCGATCCAAACCTCCAAACGAATTTCGAGTTGTCAACTGGAAATACATGCCGCGTCTCAATAATCAATCACCAACTCTCAAAAAGCATCCGCAAGATGGTGGATTCCGCAGAATTAGCGTTGACGTTAAGAACGACCTAAATATTTTCTTACCAGGTTACCTAAATTGTAATAACAGTCAGGATATTTTTTCCGGTAACTTATAGCTGTTCTGTAAGCTAACTCAGATTCACCGAATCGCCTAATATTAGCGAGAACTATTCCCAAGTTCATCCATGCAGCAGGAAAATCTCTCCTGTGAACCAAAAAGAAAAAGTTAAAAATCGAATTAAGGTGACCACGTGATTCGGAGATTTTAGCATGTACTGCAGACGTCCACGGACAGCCGCGTACCGCACATCAATAGCCGGGTCCACATAGAGTGAGCAGTCTTGTGAGGCATTTACCTGACATTTGAAAGTGTCACAGAACGAATAATGCAGGTTCATTAGCGCATCTTACATCTACATAGACTGAAGAGCTCCGTAGTAATTATTATCCCTACATTAAGAATATTTCCTGTTATTACATAAGTACACATTAAAATGTTCATACTTGTGTTTAACGGCGGATTGTAGAAAGTACTCAGCTTCATCAAACTTTTTTTGATTTTTCAGTATATTAGCCAAGTTATTCATCGCCTGATAATATTCCGGGAATAATCTGTAGAAAAAAAAATAACCATTCAGTTCTTTTCAATAATCATAAAATCAAGGTGGTTGGGGAAACCTCAGGTCCTTTTTATTCTTTTTTTCGTGTCCCGGTCGTGACCTTGTTTCATTTCTGTAAGAAGAGGCAGACCAGAAAGGCTTTTTGTTGCTCGAGCTTCTCAATATCTCGCACCTCGAGTCTTCTTTAGTATAGCGTCGTTGAGGAATCACCATCCATTCCTGTTCATTGCCAGCCAAGGTAATGGGCTAGCATGAAAAATCATCAATTGAACCATAAGTTGATATTACCTTATTGCTTCTTTGTACTCCTCCAATGCAAAACTTGTTTCATGATTAGCATCAGCAGCTTTAGCCACATTGTAGTGCACTTTAGCGTTTAACGGGCACACGGCCAACGCACTGATGAACAGGTTGTATTCATTTTGCCACGCTATTGACCGCAGCCAACTGCGCACAGCAAACACCAGCAATAGTAATAGGAACAGGAAAACTCCAATCTATAAAAGTTAATATGTACAAACATATATAAAGGTAAGGCGTAAACGAGTCCTAGCGTGAAGACCGCCAGAAGGCAAACGGAAGGTGGGACGCCCCCCAGTCAGATGGACTGACGACCAGAACAAGGTGAATGGTGTAGACTGGATGCGGAAGGCAGAGGATTGGGAGCAATGGCACTTATTGGGAGAGGCCTATGTCTAGCAGCGGACTGCGAAACTGCGATAGGCTGATTGATTTGTCTTCCCGAATATTCCCCACTCATGACGGATTCGTAGCGACTACAACTACACGTTGCCGTGGTTCTTCGAATGTTAGTGGGTAGGTATGACCTAACGTGCAAAAAAATAAAACACTGATCGAGTCCAGACAGACGAAGTCATAAGTACAGCTATTTATACTAACAAATAGAAATAATAGGAGTCTCTAAATAAATATGAACGTTTACATGATACCTAAAACTAAATTAACTTTGGAGAAACCGGTTAGGTACAATAATAAATAGCTTGTGACCACGGCTGCAACTTGGCCGAAACGTCAAGGAAATCAAAAGGTGAATTATTGTATTTACCATAAATGATCGCGTTAATATCCGAGTTTCGTTAACCATAGATCATGCAACGCCAAAGATTAAAAGTTAGTATCATGGAGAAGTCCAATAATGTATTGAATTTTCCAATAATGTCTGTCTGTCTGTATGTTTGTTATGGGTAATCTAAGAAGCGGCTGGCCCAATTTTGACACGATTTTTACAGTAGATAGCTGATATTATAAGACGACCTTGAGCTCCTTTTATTTTCGAAAACACAAGGGTTAAATCCAAACACGTGTAAACCGTGAAGTCTTTGCAAATGATATATACATACCTTACACGTAAACACAGATCTTCGCTGCAATAACTTACTGAAGCCTATGACTACCAGAAGACAATATCCAGCAGATGATATGTACAGTATTCTCTCAGCTACTACGAAACCCACAGGGTATAATATGTTTGTCGCTGGAAGAAATGGTATGACTCCTAGTGATACTGCTAGAACTATTGCCCTGAAAGGAGTTCTTGGTGAAAACTTAATTCTGATTTAAAATTTCCATAAACTTTGAACCAGAAATATATATAATAATATGCAAGCTGTTTAACTAAAATTGTAATTGACTAATATTTATTAATTACTGTTGTACAATAAAGTATCATTCTATTCTATTCTAATTAAAAATGTAAGTAATATATTTATTTACCTGCTGGATTTTCGGCTTTTACCATTAAAAATTGACTTTAAGAGTAGTATTCCATATAAATACATCAGGAATACTAAAAGTAATCTAATATCTGTAGCTTTTTTTATCAATTGTATACATCCCATTGACCAATCGTAACAGAGCCATTTTGGCCAAATAAAAAGCAAAATATTTACAAAATAAATATAGTTGTAAGTTGCCACCTGTAACAGTTACAATTTTTTTTTTTGTTAAGTACATAAATTAAAATCTTAAGCTATGTAAATGTTTTTTTTTGTGTATGCTAGCATAATTGTAGACAGGTGAAACAATGCCCTGCTATCCCTAATGGGGTAGAGGTATGATTGAATGAGGACCTCCGTGGAGTGGCGGTAGTGAAAGCGACTGCTATGCAGGAGGTGCGGGTTCGATCCCCGCTCAGTGCAAATATTTGTGTGCATGAATATGAATATTTGCATTGGTCTAGGTGTTTGTATGTATAATATGTATTTACAAAAAAAATTATCTAAGTATATTTATCCGCATTCTAGAACCCATAACACAAGCTAGTTAAGCTTACCACGGGTCTAGGTGGCGTTGTGTAGATTGTAATAGAATATTTATATTTATAATGTATAAATATTTTAAACTGATATACAAACGATTGAGTGACAGACCTTGGTAAAAAAATTGTCCGTAAATGCGGTTGGGTTATCCGTAGGTTTAAATTCTGGTTTCGTGCTTCCCATGACAATCCACCTTGCATATAAAAGTCCCACAGCACCTAATATTATTACAGTTATTCTAAATATGGAGTCAATACCTAGGCGCACTTTACCAAAACTTAACATATTTATATTTGTTGAATCTCCCTTTTTGAATCTTATGTTTGCAACAATTTCATAGACTATACAGAAGCCCTGAAACAAGTTTTAAATTAGTTAATTTTAAAATGTATAAATAGGATAAGAGAAAACTGTTAAAAGAGAAATCAAACATTTTATTTACCAAAACTGTTATTCCATTCTCCTTACAAAGCATAGATAATGCTGATAATATAATAGTAATTATTAAATAGATATATGTCCAACGTTGACTAGTTATTGCCTTGTTATAAGATAGAAATGCTAGAAAAAATGTCATGGAAGCAAGAAGATCTGCTCTACCAACTATGCCACATACAGCCTCAACATGTACTGGATGTACCGCAAATAACAGTGTTGATAGATATGGGACGTCTGTCCACCATTTTGGACTTAACTTCTGGTTCACTTCATTAGCTTGAAAACTTTTCTCTCTGCCTTTGAATACATTTGCTTGCATGTTTTTAAAAACATACCAAAGTAATATGCAGCAAATAACATGGCATATTAAATTAGTTATTTTGAACTGTAATGCAGACAAAGTTCTTTGGTTTATTAAATAATTGAGCCTGAAACAGAAAATTGACCAAGTATACTGTAGCTGAGGGTCAAGAAATATACAGATATCTGGGGACCTACCACCACCTCTTAAAAGTAATATTATTTTAATTCTACTTTACTGTCATAGTGTTCTCTCTTTCCATCAAGATTCTAGTGTTTTATGGTTAGAATGAGTTGGACTATGGTGGATAAATTTTTCTCAGATTTTACACTTGTTTTATAAGATACATTTATACAAGTATTGATGGGCTAACAATCAAGAGCTCTCAAGTTCTTATCCTGGCCATTACACTAATGCTACTTCTAAGACAAGTCATTGAGCTTAGTTGGAGGTGTTAGAAGGAATATTAGCAATCTTGGTTGCTAATATTCTTTATAAAATAAAAATAAATAAAATAAAAGATAATGACTACAGGTTTGAATCACACTATGAAAGCAAAGAAGATTGGAATAATAATAGTTTTAAAAAGTTGTGGTAGGGCTCATGAACATAAGTACCTGAAGGAGAGAGTTGTTATAGGACGGTAAGATTTGTGGCTTAAATTCGATTTCACATCGGTACCCCAAAAATCATTATAAAGCGCATCTGTCCAAGATGCTGATGATAAATCCTTGTTTTTAACTATTGCCTCTGCATCGTCAAATACAAAATCGCCATTTAATGTAAATAAAAATGGTAAAGAGGACAAGCATACTATTACCGATAGCTTAGTACTCATCTTAGACAAAATAAAAATACAAATCACATTTATTTTTAGTAATATGTCTCCTTATGAAGATCCATTTAATTCATTATTTCTCTTTTTGCTGATTCCAGCGTTTGTATTTTTGTACTTTTTAGTACAGCCATCATTCTCCATTTTCATAAAATTATCTTCAAAGATATGTGCCGATATTATTCATTGTACTGTGCTATTACAATCAATAATCAATAACATTATTTACGATTTTCCATTAGTTGCTATAACTATCTTTCAGTTTCACCCGTAGAAGTGAAGTGAAAATGAAATGCATGAGCATGAATGAACCTTATTGCGAGGCGCGAGCTGCGAAGTGCGTAGTATTGTATTCTCTTTGGCGAAGTGGTGCAAACTGTGCAAAGGCAAGGCTGCGAGCTAAGTTGTCAATTTTGTTTGACATTTGACCATAGAAAGCATTTGACTGCTTGCTTTTTTTAAGGGATTTTATGACATGGTAACTAGGACCTTTATGTCAAGTCTTATTTTATTTTATAACACTTTATTCAATTATTATCTAGTTGGAATGATTGTTGATGATGATAGATGACGATGACGGATGATAGTTACCCCAGTATAGCGGTGGAGACTTTACTAGAAGCTTTTCTAAGGGAGATTTTGACGCCAACACGAAAAATCACAATTCACTACAATATTCCACTTTCCTACACTTGTGCGGTTTGTCTAAGCTGTTAGGTCTAAAACGCCACAATTTTTACACCAAATATGGAAAATGCAACACAGGAGCGTTATGACACTTTTCGCATTCCCGCCAAACCTCCTTGACTGATTGCAAATGACATGGACAGGACAGTGTGGATCGAAAGGAGCATATTTTTCTGATATCTGCAAAGATCTTGGCTATTCTGTCAGTGAATTGTGTAAAGGGGGGGACATTTGTTGTCGAAATCGGATCACATGACATGCCAACAACAAATGTCACTCCCATACATTTTCAGACCGATGACGAATGTAGCTTCGGAGCGAATGCATTTTGTCTAGGCCCTCTTTACACCATTAACTGACAGAATAGCCAAGATCTTTGCAGATCACTGACAGAATGATATCTGGGGACTTAGCCAAAATGCATTCGTTCCGAATCTACATTCGTCATCGCTCTGACTGAAACTGTATGGGAGTGACATTTGTAACATTTGTTGTCGGAATCGGATCACATGACATTCGACAACGAATGTCATTCCGATACATTTTCAGAGTGACGACGAATGTAGATTCGGAACGAATGCCTTTTGGCTAAGTCCCCAGATATCATTCCATATCGCTAGGTATCTATAAATTATAAGCCGCGGTAGCCTAGTGGTATGGGTAATGGACTGCTGAGACGAGGTCTCGAGTTCGATCCCAGGTTTACCATGGCACACACCAATGACTTTTCGATGCTTTTCGAAGTTATGTGTGTATTTATCGCAGGTTTATAAGTGCCTCGGAGAGCACGTTAAGCCGTCGGTCCCGGTTGCCATACAAACATCTATGGCAGTCGTTACGGGTAGTTGGAGCCCTCAAAAGTCCAACCAGCCTAACTTGGAACTTCGATATCGCCATTGGTCATTAGACCATTGGTTGTGGAGGTCAGATGGCAGTCGCTTCACGGAAAATATCGAAGTTCAGCCGTATCACAGTTAGACTGGAAAGCCGACCCCAACTGAGTTGGGAAAAAGGTTCAGGGAATGATGATGATCGCTAGGTATCTATATAAATTGTATGAGCTACAGCACACTACGCAGATAATATATATATTTTATCGTAGAGTATCTGTGAGCACCGACAGAATGATATCTGCCGAATTGTCATAATTCAGAAAAACATGCACAAGCTATTCTCGACCTTAATGACATTTTTTTTATTTCCCTACATTTCTTAAATATTCTAAACCAGTAGTGTGTCTATGTCAGTAGCGTCTCAAATAATTATGATCGAACGATATACTTGCGAAGTTCGTTTGATCACTAATTAAGGTCAAAACCCTAGTTAGTGAAAACTCTTTGGCCATTTAGCATGTAAGTAATTGGACAGCAAAGTCTCAATAATTACAATAAATTAAAATTCTTAATAATGTACCTAACTACTTGGAACAAAAATATCCAACTAGTTAGGTACATCAATGTAACTACAACGTAACTAGGTGGAATAGACGGATAAATCATGGAAGATATTAAATTCGCCTCGGTCCTTTTTAAGCTTTATATGGCGATCTATCTAAATTTATGGCGTTTTGGTAAATGCAGCAAAACGTGCATCAAATTTTAAATTAGTCATCTTATGACGAGCTGTGTAATAAATTCAGAAGCAATAAACGCGCCTTTTTCGTACAATACCTAAACAATTCTTACCAAAAAACAGGTCAAATCAGTTTGAAGGATACCGAGTGAATGTATCTTTTCCTATATTATCGCATCTGTCTGGTAGTGTGTGGTGCCTTCAGATAATTAAGTTTTTATACGCAAATAAAATATTATCGTATCTGTGTAGTGTGCGACACGCTTAAGTCCATTCTGACACGACGATAGATTACAATTTTATCGTCCCCAAAGACACAGTGTTTTCACTTGCCATATGTTTTTTGATGATATTAATGAGATTGACTTTCGAATATTATTTATTAGGAAAATTGGCCTTCTGGAGTGCTGGCTGATGGCTGAGTGGTTATGGGTTTACTACTCTAAAAAAAGTTTGTGCTAAAAGAATTGTATCCAGTAGCAAATAAAATTGAAAAAGTAACATCTCGCAGTATTGATCATTATCACGCAGTCCTATGCGCAGTACGTTATATCCGCTTCCGGTTTCAGTATCGATTTCTTTGTAATATATTGTACCGTTAAATTATTGCTATCATATATTATCCCGGTTGATCCTGACCACGCCAACATGACGCTTGGAATCGGAAATAATCGTGAGAACTCAAGTACGCCTTCAAGTAGTGCGAGTACTGCTAGTAATAATTCTTCTTCGGATACGGAATATGATTGCAATAACCCGCAGCATGCAAACTTGGCTGAAAATTATAGGCGCGCAATTGCTGAGCAACGCGCTCTTGCAGCTGCTCATCAACAGCACATAAGTGTTTCGGTCGCCCATCACCAGCTCTTGAATGTTGCATTTGGCCGTCAGCAGCAACTTGCTGCTGTTCCTGGAGCCCGTCAGCAGCGCGCTAATCCAGAGAACGTCTTAAATGATGAGAATCAGCAGGGAGGTCAACAGGCAGATCAGCAGGGAGGTCAACAGGAGAATCAGCAGGGGGGTCTACAGGAGAATCAGCAAAGGGATCAACAGGTGAATCAGCAGGGAGGGCAACAGGTGAATCAGCAGGGAGGTCAACAGGATAATCAGCAGGGAGGTCAACAGGAGAATCAGCAGGGAGGTCAACAGGAGAACCAGCAGGGAGGTCAACAGGAGAATCAGGCGAATAAACCACTTTTTGATTACGATGAAATGTTTGAACAATATATGCAAGATAGGGGTTACCCTTACAGAGATACGACAGCAACTCCAGCACGTCAGTTTATTCTGCGTCAGGAAGAAGAGATGCTGCGAATGACTGGATTGCAGTTATTGGGCTGGGATTCCCCTTCCGATTACCATAACCGTGGTAGATTTGAGATGCCCCTATGGCTCTAAGTCTAAATAGTTCACAAGGCGGAATCTTTCATATTTACTCAATACTTATTAAATGTTACAATATATCTGTTACTTAAGCTTGTTATTTATATTTTTTGTTGAAAACGAGTTGTTTCTAAAAGTTTGTATTAGTTGTAAAGTGGCCATATTTAATTTAGACTTACCTAATTTTATTGTTATATTTTTATGAATTAATTGTAGCTACACTATGCAACATCCAAGTTTACGTTATCATTTCGTGTTTCTGTTAATTGAATAGTTTATATTGCTGTTTTCTCTAGTCATATTTGTATTATGATCTCTTCATGTGGTAGTAATTCAATATTTATACAAGTGTATCGATCATTCAATAATCAATGTACCAGTATTATATACGGTTGTGCTGGTTTTCATATATTAATGGAATTTTTGAAATAATTAAATGAATTACTGTGACTTTATTTCTCTCCCATTTCTCACCCAGGGGATAATCCCGGTCGTAATCAAAGGTAACACAATATGAGCCCGTAGTACACATTTTCCAGTTTAACGGCATCGAAGCGACTGCAATTTGATCTCCACAATCCAAAATCCTTTACCCCTAATTGGCCGTAATAACTGTCGTAGATGTTCGAATGTTACCCGGGACCTACGGCATAAAGTGCTCTCCGAGGCACGAAAATGCCCAGACCAATGCTAATAGACTTACCCACGCATACAAATATTAGCATTGAGCAAGAATTAACGCCGCGCCATCTGCGTAGCAAACTGGAATAAAAATATGTAAGCCTAACTTTTCAGTAATGATTCCTCGATTCTGCTAATTGTTAACCACTGTAATACCACAAACACTGCATTATTAATATAGAGGTATAGCCCGAAATTAAATTAAAAACGGTTAAGTACGTTTTACGTACGTGCCCTTTAATTTAAAACTATAATGGTAAAGTCTATAATCTAAATGCATTTTTGGACTATTCACCATTGTTCTACTTTTTGTTATACTAGTATAACAAGCAGGAAAAAAAATCCTATCTGTTCTACTATGCGGTATGACAAATAGGAAGTATTTAAAAATGAGTAAAATGTGCCATATGTTCTACTAGAACAATAATCCGGAAATGTTTCTAGATGATTAATTTGTCCTATTTGTTCTACTGTTGGTTAACAATATTTATAAGAGAACGGAGAAATCTCTTAGAGAGAGTGAATTGGATATAATTTCTAATGTGCCGAAATTCAATTCCAATAGAAATTCTTTGTTTGCTGCTAGGAACAAAGGGTTTATCGAAAATAAACTTCGAAAAACTAGAAAACGTTGAAATATTCCCAAAGTATTCTAGCTTCATGCTAGGAGATTCCAACAGCGATGGAGTTCGAGTAATAGTGTTTTGTGACCCAGCATTAAGACATCAATTAAATTCAATTTTGAAATGATTCCTCAGAGCGTCACAGAACATCTAACTATGCTGAAGGATGGAATCAGAAATTAAATCACATTTGCAGAACAACTTAGAAAAACTAATATAATGCAAGTATTGCAAGTACTGCGTGATGATGCTCAAGACGTAGTCGCTGATCTCAATAAGATAATAGTTACCAAAATGATGTCATTATAAATGATTAATAAAGTAGGTAACGGAGATTCTCTTATAGTTTTAAGCTTGATATTTCATTTCCAAAAAAATAAATCTAAATAATTTTTTTTTTTTTAGTTTACCTATTTAACAAATGCTAGCACCTCGGCCGGTATTCGGGGGTAAAGGCGTGAGTTTATTATTATTATTTAACAAAAAAGTACCAGCTGTCGCAACAGTCTATGTTTCCTGTATTCCTAGTAGATATACAGTATAACAACTAGGAATCAATAAATAATATTACACTTTCCAAGTGGTGAACATTTTTTGTCATATTGCATAGTAGAACAGATAGGAATTTTTTTTCCTGCTTGTTATACTAGTATAACAAAAAGTAGAACAATGGTGAAAAGGTCGCATTTTTCGCAGTGTCTGTAGTATGTCAATGGTTGACAATTAACAATCGGGGTCCTAAGAGAAATGAATCAGATAAGGCCGTCAATTCGAGTACCACCATCGTAACATTGTTGGCATCTGTAATGGTGGCCCCCTTCCAGAGAGTTTACCATCAGGTGAAGTCATATAGACGTGTAATATATGTTAAAAAAAAACAAATACCCCTGTCAAAATTATGAATAATCTGATTTAATAGATTTATAGAAAAATTATTTACATAATCGATATAATATATTTGTAACAAAAAAGTCTGTTTAATGGCATAATCTATTTATTTCTATTCTATTTTTTTATCAATGTGTCATAGGCGTGACATTAAAATTAGATGCAAGAGGTTGGAGTGTATGTTTGATATCTAAGGCCGTCCTAGGATCTTGCAGGGCTCTCGCGGCATGCGCCAGTTGTAGAGCGCACTCGGGTGGCGCGGACTGTGGCAAGGCGGCACATTCACGCTCCAACGCACTGGCCACTGCGTTCAATAATTCAGAGAAGCCCAAAGATATGGCAGCACGTCGGAGACGATTTAATTCCTGCAAAACAATATAGTACTCGAAGTGAGGATAATTTACAATTTCATCTAGACTAATAAGGGAAATATTTGGCTTGTTTGTCTGAAAGCTAGGGAAGTACACAATGCGAATTGTGAAAAGTGCTTGGAGAAGGTTATAAGGCGTGTAATAAGAAAAGAAATAAGAAAGACAGGGTAGATTATAACCAACTATGGCGGCAGAAACCACAGGGTACATCTAAAAAGATACAAGGCTCAAATGCAGCAAGGTAATTATCTAAACAGGATTGTAGAAGCTTATACCTTGTAGAGGTGTTGTGTCTTGTCCGGGAGCTTCCTAGCATGTCGGAGTACCTTCTGTACATCGGCGAGCAGAGCGTGTGGGCGTGCCCAAGCGCAGGCTGATCCACCACCGCTGTAAGATCGCCATGAACGTACTGGGAATGTTTCCGCTAAAAAAAATATTCATTAGGTACGTTTAACAGTAAACCCCCACTTGATTACGAGCACACAAACAGACACACGCACACACCAAACAGTGAAATATATTAAAACATATCTGACAGCACTTTTTGGGGACTGCTTATAGAAGTGTAAATAAAATCCAAGTCTGGTTGGTTCATCAACTTTGACACCATAACAAAAAATTCTAGTAAGGACAAACATTAACGGAATATTGCATTTTTTTCTTTGATCGCCATGATTATACACTATGATTAAAACACTTCAGCAGTTTTAAGTGTGATTGAGTAAGAAAAGGTCAAACATACAAACATTTATAAAATTAGAAGGATGTTATTTAAAAAAATCTCACCAGGTGTATGTCCGTCATCCGCAGGCCCCAGCTGGTCGAGTGCGCCAAGCCAGGGCGACGTGGAGGCTCCGGGGCGCAGGACACTGAGCAACAGACACGAGCGGCGCGCCCTCGAGGCTTCGCACCAAGCCGACAGGGTGCCCCACCATTCAGACCCTAACTGGACTACTGCCGCCATCCCTTCTACCTAAACATCAAGAATAAAGCCTATTATTCTCATATATTCATATATAGGATGTTAAGCTTGTGTCCAAATTCGTACTGTTTTAAGATAATGCAAAACTTTGAACACATGAAATCTACGTTACGCTAAAAATTATACATGCTCTGCGAAGGCCAATAGAATTAGATTCGAATGCTCTTGAATTTAGAGACCAAAATATATTGAAGAGCATTTGGTTGTTAAGCCGTCTGTTGTGAACAAATCGTAGCTTTACAAAGTTACTTGACGCAGCGGATGACAGCTAAATATACCTTTAAAGCGCCGTGAAGGAGCACACAAAAATTAGGCACTTTGCTAGGATCTGACATGTCTTCATCTGTGGTGGAGCCATCGTTACTGGAAGATCCTTCCTAAAAAAAATTTAAGTACATACATGAAATGTAAACAAGGGAAAATGACGAACTTAGGTACAATATGTAGTAAGGATGTGTAGGAATAATATTATCCGCTAGACCACCGTCCACCGCCAGGTCACCAAATGGCGGACCACGGTCCACATCCGGACCGCCGACCTATGGTGAACGACCGCGAGAACACAGCAACTTACACTACAGAGTACGAAATTCAAATAAAAAAAATATTTTAATTAAAATTACGGAATATTACTTAATGCAGGATTAAGACGTCAATTCAAAACGAGTCAGAGAGACATCGCGGACTGCAGTGATAGCAAAAAACACTCTAAACTTCAGACAGATTTACGGACGAAAGTAAAACCGGCCACCTTGTCGAAACGGAGACTTTCGCTTACTTCGTTTCTTCGGTTACTTGCATATGTTCAATAAACATTTTTTCTATAAAATATTTCCATGACTGTCATTTTCTTTTTTAAAACAGATTCTGAGCGAAACTAATTAGTGACCCCTGCACCAGACCATAATATTGTTACCTTTGTGGGTGTTTTCGATCCATAATTTTCTCTTGGCTGTGCGTTACCTGATTGAGCTTGGGGTATTACTAGGTGTTTGCTTATTGCTATTGGTGTACCTGTGAAGACAAAAAATGTAATGCATATCAATTGCAGTGAAAATCATTTTACCAATAAAAATGTCTGTAGCTGAGTTACTGTTCCCTTTACTTACCTAGGTCAGACTGTGGAATGAACCCAATGACATGTAATTGGTTGGCGAGAGTGTATGTCGTTGCCACGCCCTCATGTGAAACAATTTGTGGAGCAGGGAACAGCTGTACCCGAGCTTCCAGCTGACCACATTTAAGTGTGCACCAAAACTCTTGATAGTGTTGTTCGCAGAGGCGAGTCATTGCTGTGATTACCTGGAATGGAATTAAGGTAAATGTCATCAACACCCTCTAAGCCTTTTTACTTCCCTTATATTTTATTATTTACACTGAATCCCATATAGTGGTTCTTTTTAGCAGCCGCAGTCATAACATTCAAATGTGGAGTGCAGTTTTATCTATACTGAGTTCAACATGGCATGGAATATATAGAAGAAAGAGATATAGAAGAAGAGTAAAATCCTTAAATGTACTTACACCAGGCACACTGAGTTGATCAGGACAAAATATTGAGCCACGAGACATATTTCCATTAGAATTACTAGTTGTATTATTGGCTAGGTCCACTATTTTCTGATAAAGAGGCATTGCTGAAAACAAAAATATATGTAGACTGTAATAAGAATCACATTACTTTGTTTACACAGTTGAATAATAGATAACTGACTCCTATGCTTACCATGTTGTAACGAGTTATCATGTGGAGACACTACAGGCAAAACATGTATTTTGGCAGGGTAAGATGGAGGCAGAGGTAGCGCTTGTACAATACGGTTTCTGCCTATAGATCCAACTCCTATGCTGCCATCGGTTATCTGAAATATAACAATCATATTATGAGTTTCATTATTAGATAATAAATTGTTTTTACCATCATTATATAATAAGGTTTTAACATTACGATAGACGTTTGTGTGAAATTTACAAATTGTAAGCTGTTACTTTAAAAATTATTACCAATATAATTTGCACAGGTGTTTGACATCCCCACTCATTGAGTACAACTTGATTAACACCAAGAAATGCCGTGTCAATGCATGTTTTATCTCCTTCTTCTAATGTTAGAAGTTTATTGCGTATACTGTCAAAATCACGTGTGAACGGAACAGCAACTGTAAAAGAAACGTCTCATACAATTTTTGAACTTATTATTAAAAACAATCTTTATTATATCTTGATGGGAATATTAATTACATTCATAAAATATAATTTAGGAAATCGGCAATTAGAATCGGCAGTTATTGATTGAAATACTCCATTTATTTGTGCAATTGGATTTTAAATTAACATAAGAGTCACATCCAATCCAATATATTATAAAAAAAAACCAAAGTATTCTCCATCATCACATCACATCACATAAACTCACACCCACATTTCGCCAGTTTATGTTTAGGCCCCAATGTAATAGGGGGCGAACCTATTGCCAGTAACCGGGTAATTATAAACCTGCGATAAATACACACATAACTTCAAAATGCTTCGAAAAGTCATTGGTGTGTGCCATGGTAAAAACTGGGATCGAACCAGACACCTCGTCTCAGCAGTTAATTACCCATACCACTAGGCTACCGCGGTATTCTCCATCATATAAGGAGGAATTCTGAAAGTGTAAGAAGCTTTGTATGCGACTGGGATTCATGCTCAATACACATTTCTAATGGTATAAATATACATCTCATATAGTTTTAGGTTCTGTCAGAGGGAGCAGTCAGGCGTTCAAGCGCTCGGTGTTCACTATATGTGTGATAAAATAAGAAATAAGATTCTATGAAACTAAACTCTTGAACGCGTGAAAGTTTTCTGTCCGAGATCACAATGTAGTTACAATTACTAACCTTCGTAAACAGAGGAAAACGTGATCAGTGCAACATATTCCAGTTTAGCATGCACACTCAGGTAATCTAAAAATGTGTTTATAGCCGCGGCTGCTACTGTGATTCGAGTATGGTTGTCGTTTGTATCAGAAGTAGGGACAGGTCGAGACATTGAAAGTGATACATCTAATAATATTACAGTTGGCATTTTTAACTAAATTTTTATAAGTTATCATACAGAATTCAAGTGCAAATCGGTACATAAACAATTCAAACAGCAAACAAACAACAAAAATGGTATGAGATTTAGATTTGCTTCAATGACGTTGACGTTTAAGTTGTCTTGTCATTGTCATTCTTTTCCAACTCAATAGTTTAGAAATTCACATTTATACATCACCTGCGTAAAAAAGAAAATAGGTACATAAAATTTAAAGTAGATAGAGCTCTTAAATGCATTTTAAGAAAAGGACAGACTCTCTTAAACTAGGAAAAGCTCAAGGAAAATATTCTTTTATTTTCAAAGAAATAATTTTATTTTCAAGAATAGGTATGCATTCACAAATTTTCTGAAGTTCACCTGCAGCCACATACAACAATGCCACAGTCGGTAATCGAACCAGCTAAGATTCAAAAAATATTCGTCCTGTATATTGGAGATGTCATTGAAATGGTGATATGTCTCTGAGTTGGAGATGTCTTTGAGTTAGAGATTTTTTGTTCTTCACAGTCCCGATAACGTAGTTTTTAATTTATTGGTAGGTACCTTAATGGTTAAATTAAGGAAAAGTGGAGATATAAACTTTCTGTTCGAAGAATGTTGTTTTTTAATACCACTTAGGTGGTAGACAAGTACACGGCCTACATGCACATGCACAGTGCGCATCATATCGACACCAAGGATCCGGATACCTACTCGAGGAGATGGTAAGCCGCGGTGTGTAAGAACTGTACGAAGAAAAGAAATTTAATTTACAATAAGTTTTAGAAAAGTAATAATAGTTGCCGCTTTGAATGTAGGATATAGATAACATACTTAAACAGCCACCTGGATTATAAAATTAGACATTGCAATATACCCATGTATGAATTGTGTTTCTAATACAAATCTTATATATTAATACAATAATGGAAGAAAACACAGACAACAACAAAATACTTGACTTTGAAAACGACCACCAAGAGTTAGAATTCAAATACAATTTTATAAATATGCCTTGGGACGACCGCACTCGTAAAAGTAAAACTTGGATAATAATTTTACTGGTCTCAATATTCGTGGTTACAATGGCTCTTGTAGCAAATAATTTTTACTTACACTACAAAAGATTCAAATCTGTAAGAAGCTATACAAACTCCGACATAAACTGTTATCGTCTACGCTTAGATGAATTGCCGTATGTTGCAAGACTCCATTCAGCAACAACATATGAATTGGTGTGTTTGGGTGCAGTTGTTAGTCCGTCATCAGTGCTAGCCAATGGCGTTTGTCTCAGATTTGGGCAATTACGTATGTACATAGGGAGTACCTCTGAGTAAGTTTAGCATTAATTATCTTCTTGTTTTTATGTATAGGCGTATCTAACCTATCCCAACGGTGTATGGCGCATATAATGGAGTTAGGTATAGGTACATTAGGTACTGTGCGTTTCATAATATATGTTTTGATAACACAATCTTTTTTTTTTTTTTTTCGGTTTCATTTATTAATAAAGAAAATTACTATCATGATTATTAAGAAATATGTTATGAACTTAATGAAAAGAAAATAAACATTAAGTCGTTGTCACTCGTTGTTATCATACATGTTTGAACCTATCCGACTAGGGATTTCTAATTTACTTGCCTTGAGGGCAGCCCGCAAAGCAAGTAGACTTCTTACCTGAGGAGAGTTGTGTCGTGTTTGCATTATTCTCGCCTATACACGATGCATCTGCAGGAGCGCTGCCAAACGGACCCACTCAGTAGCGCTCCTGAAGATGGCTGATGAAGATACGAGTATCTTCTAGTAATAGATTGCTGCCATGTAACACTTCCTTCAATATCTTAACATCTTTCCACTTTTGATGCCAAAGTATTCTTAACGTTTCTGACGTCCAGGTATTCGGTCGGCCCTCACATCACCAGATCTATCAGTGAGGTGGGATACCGGACTATTCACGTATTTACTAATCTAGATGCTGTTATCAAATTCATTTAGGTGCTATTTAACTGTTTGCTATTATAATATTACAGCCCTCGTTGCAGAAAAGGATTCTCTGTTGATGTCTCCGAATCTGTCCATCACCCAGAAGCCAATTCCAAAAGATTAGTGCTGTTATCTAGTTATGAGAATATAGAGCAATGCTCGATTCCAATAATTATTGGCCACCAGTTGAATTGGGACATGCCTGTCGATATTATCGGTAGACCTTATCCTAATGGAAGAACTTTATCAAAACAACATATTACTTTGGCACACGAAAACTTTGAGGAATCCGTAGCAGCAAATATGAAGAATAATTATAATTGCACGTTAGTGGGTAAAGAGACTGCGCGATGTCCGGTGCGTGCAGGAGACCTATTATTACAAAACGGTAAATTATTTGGATTAGCTGCTTCTCAACGTAATAAGCTAGCTTTTTTCGCTCACTTAGAATGTGTTAAACGTGACCTAAAAGAAATTGACGTCGATATCACTATTGAAAACAATATTTATAGGATGCGAATCCCTGCATAGAATATTAATCTGCAGATTTTATTAAACGATACTATAATGCATACTGTTCAAAATAAACCTTAAAAAAATTTAAAATTATCATCATAGCTTTTATGCTTTGTTTATGCAACGGATGCTACGGCATCCGAAGCTACTATTTCTCCCTGGGGTTCGCTCACTTCTGTTTGGCTTTTAAGGGAGTGACAACTGTCTGATACTTCAACTCTGAGAGGTAAACTTAGGCCAGAGTCTCGTTTGTCAATCAGTGAGTGTAGGTACTTTACTAGATTTACAAATGAGATTGGTTTGAACTCCGAAATACCTGGTAGAGTTCCAAAACATCAAATTGTCATTTATAACACCTACCTATTTATTAGAAAAATAAAAGCAAGGTAACTATACTGCATAGCTATTTAATTAATAAAAATGAATGATTGAACTTGCATTTCTTTCTGACTGTAACACTTAACGGCATAATTGAAGTCTTTTAAAGTCTGAATTTTCAATACAGCAAGACCATCTTAATTTCCTTCGACTTCAGTTACTGTAATATACAGGTCTACCTTACTTGGTTTGCATTACATCAAGTTGGTTTATATCACATAGACCGCATATTTCGTTTAGTCATGTTTTCGGATATGCCCAAACTTCCGGTGGCAATGGATAGACTGTACTTGAACAGTTCCAAGATCTACTTCTTCAGGACATGTGTAGCCTTTCCATTCTTTCGTTGCCATGTATAACATTATGACTATCAATAGCGTCAGCATTGTATATAGCATCAAACCAAAATTGGGATTATTTGTCAGAGAAATCGGACTGATTGTTAGTTTCATGGTGATTATTTTCAAAATTTGAAGTATGAATAGTACCCGTGTCTGAAAAGAAAACCATTATGTGTGAGCTATTCGCTTATACATTACTGCTATATAATTGTAAAGCGGTTGTGCTTGTAAATTAGAGATAAGAGAAATACTTAGATTATGTTAACGACGGTTGATGCGTTTTTTTGTTAGAAAGGGTTTGGTCTCGCAATAATCCAGTAAGCGTTCCGAGTTATGTTATATCATCTAAGTTCTAAATCCTAGCAATGCAAACATGGTAGGTAGTCTTCAGTATAATGACCTCCACAGAAGGCTTCGTTTAGAAGACTCTGAATTATAGGAGGAGGAGGGAAATACGTACCTATATGGCTAAAGGATTCCAAGTCTCTACAATGTTACAAAAGTGTTGATTCATGATGATATCACTTAAATTCTACAGGAGTAATACGTCATTGTTCTGTATTCGGGTGCGATTTTGATATTCAACAAGGGTTTACTGTATGTCTCTATCTCTAAACGGGATTTTGAATTCTACTAGTATTCTCTAGTAGTCTGAATTCGTATAAAATTAATTTTTGACCTAATTTATTAGCCAGTTTCTGAATAAATGTATTGAACGCATTAAAGGACGTAATAGAACATGACACATTGTACCCGTTGACGAGCGTCCAATTTAACCTATCTGATAGTCGATAGAGGGTCAACGAAAATTATAATAACCTATTAAGAGGATGTCACACGCACGATTGGACGTCATTCGGCAAACTGTAATTTTCCTGAGGCCATCGCGTCACCGTCACCACTATCCATGTACCGAAACCATAGCACCTACCTACGTAGCGGCCATAATTAAAATGTAAATTTCTCGTTCATATACAGTCACGCCTCATGTTTTTATTGCATGATTCTGTCCTGAATCTAACTCATCAAATTAACAGCATGAACATCGAACAGCTATTATTGATGACCATGCGAAAAACGCTGCAGAATAAATTCCTTTCAAAATCGTTCAGCGTGTTTATGTATGTATATGGTTTGGTGGAACCAATGCATAATTGGCGAGTGAATAAATCATTGGTAGGTAAATCATTTAGTTCTTTCTATCATATCATATCTATGAAACCGTGGTACATGGTATTATTGTCTTACCCAGTTTACGACTTAGAAGAGGGAAAGTATGAAAAAATCTTCAGATTATAGATAACAATTAAGAAGTGCTTGCGTAGCAATGTAGCAATGTTTTTTGGTTTGCAAGACACACAGGTATGAAGCTTCAAACAGTAGTGATGTAGTAGGGAGACCATTTTTTATATATATTTTGTAAATCTAAAACATCACAAAATGATTTCAAATTTTGTGATGTTTTAAACTATGTATTAAAAATTCTTACGGGTCGAAGTATTCTCCCTAGAAAAGCATTGATGATTGAAGACCGGCCTAATTGTTGGCATTTTTAATCTAAATTCAAAAGTTAGCATAGATATACTTGTTCCTACTAATTTCTTCAAATTTCATTAATCTTTACCTGCCACTTTCATGATGAAGGATCGACGTAACTATCCTGCGGTAAATGACTAAGTATTATGCTAAAGTACAATAAAGCAAAGCCGCTGTTCACTCAAGAATAATTTCATCATTATACCTACTCTTGGTAATGTAGTCAATTTTCATTAAAAGCTAAATCTGCTTAGAAATTTCGTTTATTAAATCTGTCGAGTACGAGTATGTCTAAGGTCTAAGATATTATCTATATTTAGTTTATTATAAATCTTTCGAGTACGAGTGTGTCTAAGGTCTAAGATACTATTTTATATATACTTAATGAGTAGATATATTATGTTATATAAAAACTGGTATATTCTAACCTTTTGTTACACTTTTGGTACCGACCTATCTATTCACGGGTATTATAAAGTCCACTGTTTCAACTGCTTGAAATGTAGGTATATCTGGTTACTTTTGGTAGGTAGGTATTCGTTACGATTGTAATATAATTTATGACTGGTTTTGTTATGTCTGGGATGAACTGGGTTATTCTTAGGTATATTTTACATTTTTGAACTGTGGTGTTGGGTTGTGATAGTGTTTGGTGAAATTATGAAGTGATGAAGTGTGACCTCAGTGTGACATAAAATTATGTCAAAGTTACAATCATAAATTCTTGTGATAAATTCATCCTTAGGTTAGGTTATGGTTAGGACCTTTTTTCAGCTTCATGGTAGTTTTATAAACTGACTATAAATATAATATATTTTTTTTCGAGACAGTTTGGATACAGCCATATCATTGGCCTTTGCATATTGTTTAACTCAAAGATTTGTAACAAGGCGGTATTTTGGTAAGTAGCTAAGATCTATACCCAGTTCCTTCCTTTTGGTCGTTACGTTACCTTATAGAAGTAATTGCTCACAATTTCTGGATTTTGGGTTTCTTTCTTAGAAAGGGTCACCGTAAAAAAGCGACCAGGACTTCTCTGAAATTGATATAAGTTGGGTTATGCACACGTGCTTTATTAACTACTAGCTGACCGCGACTTCGTCTGCGTCACCCCGTTTTTGCAACATTTTTCATTCCTGCTCCGCACCTGTTAGTCGTAGCATGATGTTAATACATATAAACCTTCCTCTTTAACCATTCTATCTATTGAAACAAACCGCATCAAAATCCGTTGCGTAGTTCTAAAGATTTAAGCAACAACAACAAAGGGACAAGAAAAATAGGGACAGAAAACGCGACTTTATTTTATACTATGTAGTGATGATTATCTAGTTTTATATTTCTAAGGAATACTGTGAAGTAAGTATCACGGGTAAGAACTTCATTCTATGAAAATATTTATGAAATAAATGTTACCAAATTATAAAAAATCGCGGTTGCCTAGTGGTATGTGAATGGACGGCTGAGACGAGGTCTCGGGTTCAATCCCAAGTTTTCCCATGGCACACACCATGACTTTTCGATGCTTTTCGAAGTTATGTGTGATATTTATCTCAGGTTTTTTTAAGTGCCCGGTTAATGGCAATAGGCTCGCCACCTATTACATTGGGACCTAAACATAAACTGGCGAAATGTGGGTGCTAGCACCTCTGCCCACCCCTTCGGAGATATAGGCGTGAGTTTATGTTATGTTAATGTTATGTTACCAAATTCCCACATGTGCACAATCTCATGTCCTAAAGGCATATATTTATTTAGGTCTACGTCCTCTCCCATTTTTCGGTCGAAGTTTCCGACTGTGACGCTAAATCAACGATGCACTACTCAGCTTGCAGCTCGACGGTGGTGTCGCGCGGCGTCCGTTCGATATGTCATTGTAATGTCGGGCTTATTGGCTACTGTCGTTCTATCTGAGGATAGATCGATAACGTTCATCAATTCAGGTAGGTACTGTAGTATGCGTCAAAGTTTACTAGTCTGTATAATAACATCAGAGTACCTTTTTACGTGTGGTGTGCCGTCTCGGGTCTCCAATTACCGGGATATAAGGTGATTCAATAAGACAATTCCTTCGTACTTGGGTTGACCCTGAACCATCCACGGTTTTGAGATAGCCCCCTGGATGCTTAGAGGTTCTGGACCAATTACCTAAATATCATAGTACAGTTAAATGGACATTAGGTTGTACCAATTTTCACTATTGTTAAATTCAAACTCCGGTACGGTTACTGCGAAAAGTATGTACTTATTTGTTATACCGATGCTGCGATGATAGTCTGCAAACAAACCGGCAGCCATTACTGTAGCATTCTACTCAGTCTGACTACGAGCGCTGTACAGCTTCGTTGGTGCGAGGGGCGATGGCAGGGGACGAGGTAAAGAAAGAGAAAGAAAGGGCATGAGATGAGAGCGAACGAGATAGCATTGTGAGCGTTGGCGAAGATCGTCGGCGGACTGTAACGAATTGACCAAATCTGAGCGGTACAGCGCCAGCGGTCGTGGTCAGACTATAAGACGACGGTAATGACTATGTACATTAAGTACCTAATGCATATTTAGATAAAAAAATACCAAATCGTTTCAGAAACGTTTGAAACATTCTAATGCCCATTGAAATGATGAGAAAGATCATCTAGTCGTCACCTGTGAGATAAAGGTGTTACAAATGGGTAGTTTCAAGTCCCATTTATAAAGAAACCGAACTCAAGATATATCAGATTAGGTAACATCTTTGTTGTAATGAGACTCATTTATCCTGACAATATTTATAGAGTTACTAAAGCTTCTGTCTGTGAATACTATCTCGTGACAACTGAAGATAAATTTAACCCATTTCGGTGATTTATTTTTATATCGCTAATCTAGCTAATAAGTTAATGGTCCTTTTAATGGAGAACCTATTAATATCTGCAACGCCAAGAGTTTGACATATACTTACTGTTTTTGTGGACCTACATAATCTATTGTGAAAAATATTGCAAGAAAAGCAGTGGTCAGCGGTGCCATCGTAGAAAAAGTCATACTCATCCTGACTAGAGGCTAGGTTATAAAAATCGAGAAAGCATATTAAAAGGTTAAGCAAAACTAATTTAAGATATGCCTATTGCGACTTCTCCTTGCCACGAGAGGGTGTTAAAATATTTATGAATGTTAAACATAGTGTTAATTTTTTAATTACACTATTTATAACTCAAAACGATTCTAGTTATTTGGCTGAAAAATGGTGAGGAGATAGCTTACAAGCAGGAGACGGATATCTATGAGGCCCCCGTTAAATAGAGGGTGAGCGGGAACGGGATCAAGAATAAAAGCAGAATTTAATAGAAGGTGAAGCGACGAAAAATATATGGCGGTACGAAAATTGCCGGAGCAGCTACTTAATATTGTGACAAACTTAAAAGCCTCTCCCTATCCTTCGTTAAAGTATTAAAGATAGTCACCATGAAAAACATTAAGTCGATATTGAGTAATCGTTTTTGTTTCACGGAAAATTCCATGAAGTTTAATTGCTATCAGCAGATAATCATAAACATGGAGATCAGTTCGAAGTAAATTTGAATATTGATGAACAGACGGCGGCCGTTAATAAAAATATTAATTGCTGTCCTGTTCGCCTCGTAAACAGTCACTGAACATGAAATATTAGTGACTACACGTAAATCGCAACTTTTTTATTTCTTAACTATAGAATTCTCCGGCGATACCCGTGAATTTTTAATAGGTTCATCGGTTAACCTGTCAACTTATAAATCAAGTAAAACAAATGGGATGTCGGTCCCTTTAGCTCTTTGTCAACCTTCGAAATTAATTGAATAATATTTGTGGTTCACCTCGTAGATTTAACAATTCGTGGCAAATATTTCATGAAAATTTGATTTTAATTTGACAGCCAGACAAAGACAAAGAGTACGACTCGGCTCTTTTTTTTCTTCTAAATTGTTATGAGGATAAATTGGTTCTTTTCATAGTTTTCAAAAGAGGCAATCTACAGGATCTACCTTATCATAAGAGGTGTTTACATTGCCATTGACCTCTGTAAGAGGTATTTAGGGCTCATGTTCAACAGTCGATAGGACTTCGGCTGTCACTTCTAGAGTCTGACTTTCGACTGACTGAAGCTGTTGTGTTATTTAATACCTCCTGAAATTCACATTTATTTATACGCTCACGCCTATTTCTGTTCCGGGTAGGCAGACAGAGGCGAATTAACAGCCATACTGCACCAACCATTCTTCGATCTCCGCTCTGGACAAATTACCATTTTCTATTTGCACTGGTCTGGTCGTGCCTCGGAGAGCACATTAAGCCCGGTTGTCATGCAAACATCTATAGCAGTCGTTTCGGGTAGTTGGAGCCCTAAAATTTCCAACAACTGATCTAACTGCACTATTTCGATATCGTCTCTATACCTATAGGTTTTGGAAGCCAGTGGCAGTCGCTTTACAGAAAATATACTTAGTTTAGCCGCAACGCAACTGGAAAACCGTGACTGTGGGCCCCGGACTCCGAGGAGACAGCTTTAGATACGAATGCGACCAGGATGATGATGAATAGTTATCACAATACGAAATTTAAATATTTTTAAAGCATGTAGTAGAGATGAATGACCTAAACATACATTTTAGATGCTCATTGCCTAATGTAGATGGTGTACTAATTCGAATTGGCCTTGAAGGGTCATTGCCAATAGAGATAATCGATATTTTGCCTAGTCGTATTAAACCATGTAAACACTAAAACACGTGATACATATACGTATACTAACATACTAAGTGAGTATACACACCTATAGTTTTCTGTATTCTGTATTCTGACACGCTTGAATTTTCTCCACGATCATGGTCCGAACAACAGCATTGAAATATTAGAAACTCCAAACAATACGTGGTAAATATCCCGATATTTCTAATAGCAATTTAACTTCAAACGTTTCTATGTTTGTAAAAGTCAAATCCGGCATGCTGTATTCCGTGGTGGCGGCCTCCAGATATTCGGGGGCTAAATGGCCACAATATGGTTCCCCCTGTACCTACTACTGAACGGTGGATAAAGAGATATGCACGATAAAAAAGGCAAGTTGCATTAGAACCGCTTCCTCTTAATCTACAGGGTTGAATGATGTACGACAAGTCAGTTTGAATGACAATGCATTTTTATAGAAAGTAGGTATATCTCGACTATACCTAAGCTTCTCCTGACGTAACTGTTTATTATATTATTACATTCTGGTGGAATTATTCAGTAAGGTAAATAAAACTCGATGTTATTTCAATGTTTATGTTTATGATGAGAGTTTTCATTACGGGAACAGCGCGATGCGGGGCTGTAAACTTTAAATACTGGTATTTACATTGAGTGTACTGAGAACAGTCTATCTGTCGTCTTTTTTACTTTGTTATGGTCATGATCTAGAAAAGGATAGCATTTCTGTTACAATGCTGATTTAATTTTATGAAAGTGATGTAAGTACATTGATGTCTTGATTCGAGTTGCTTTTGACTAATCTTCTTGTTTGTGATGAGATACGCATTACAGTGTGAGCGAGTTCTCATCGTAATAGAAGAACATGAAGCTAACGGAAAATTGGTAATCATATTTTGTATCACATTTATCTCGAGATTAAATGTGATGATACGAAAAAAAACGCGTGTTGGAGTTTTCTTTAAGAAATAAAGCTTAGCTAACTTAAACGAGTTTCGTTAACTTTTTCGCAATACTTTTTGGTATTTGCAGATGCATAAGAACGCAGTTATTTACATTTTGGTCAAAAATCTGGCAGCAAAACGGATAGATCAAGAAATTTAGTTATTGATTCGGTCTAGACATTCGGGTTACAACAGAACTGTTTCCGTTTTCTCCGTCTGCTTCTTCTCTAACGTCTTCTTTACTACTATATACCTAACTAGCTGTTGCCCGCGGCTCCGCCCGCGTGGATGTCGATTATCGCATTGTACGACTCTACTCGATTCACTACTTGCCTCTCTATACTACTTTTCCTTGCTGTCGGTATTAGCGCCAATGTATAGAAATTTACCGGCTCAATTGAGATTTATGATTATTACTCCGCTCCCTTGTATGGTAGCGTGATGATATATAGCCTATGTTACTCCTAGATATTGTAGCCTTTTAGAGGTGAAAGATTTTTTTAAATCGGCCCAGTACTTTTTGAGCCTATTCATTACAAACATACAAACATACAAAAATAGGTACAAATCTTTCCTCTTTATAATATTAGTATAGATAATAAAGTGGTAGTGTCACAGGGTTATGTTATGTTATATTATGATACCTACTGAATACGAAATGTTTGTTTGCCTGTTTGTTTCTTTGTCTGTTTGACCATAATAGTTTGATCGCCATCAGTTGTGTAGAACTGGATATATGAAAAATAATGTAATTTCCAAAATTTAATTTAGCTAAAATTTAACCGAAATTTAACAACACACACTGCATTCTATTTAATGTCAGTTTTAACTTTGAAACCGGGTTTACATTTAAAGTTGTATATTAACACATAAAACCCTATATCTTTACAATACTACGTACTTACTTGTAAACGCAAAGAATTTCGTAGTATCTGATTCGTCCAGCGAATAAGGAGATTCAAAGTTCTCTTACATAGTTACGAACTAGTTCATATTAGCCGCTGATCTTCTAAGTAAGATTATGCAAGTTTCTACATTACCCTTGAATTTCATGACTGTGAATAGATCCCGCCTTAGCAAGTGAGCCAAGAACTTTTATCAGTGTTTCTTAAGTTTGATACATCGCTTTAATCGCTGCGCTTCACGATGTTTTAACGCAATCTGGAATGGCTCCTGTCTTTAGGATTTAAGGATCTTTAAATTAACAATTAATTCTGAAAGTTTCAAATGTCAGACTTGTTATAATACAAGCAAAATATATATTTACATGTATGTGGAAACGGGCAAACAATACTCATCATCCGATCTCATCGGAAGGGTGTCGTAAGAGGAGACTAATAGAAAACGCAGACGATATCACTGGGAGAGAAAGAAAACCTCGAAATAAAACCCTGTACCAGCGCTGTACCCATCCGGTCAGTGTGGAAACAGTAGTCAATAGCCTCCCACCATTCATTTATTTATAAACATTGAAAGAGCCTTATGTCCAGCAGTGGACTGGATAGGCTAATTGATTGGTTCGATTCCAATTTATCTCCGGTGACAACTCATCTCAAATTGGAACCGACTAAGAGCATAATGGGCGGGCATACTGGCTAGGGCAATTGGGTAGGTCAAATCTGCACGATGTATCGTCACAATGTCCCTTGTAGCCAAGAAATAATCCAGGTGTGCAGTCAATTTGACGACTTAAATGTAAAAAAATCCTGAAGTAACCGAGCACGAAGCGGCGCTATGATGTAATAGCCCCAACAGTGGGGGCATTCGTCCATAACGAGATGAAAAGTATGGTTGGGACAAGAATCCCAACCATACTTTTCATCTAAATCTGTCATCTAAGAACACAATAACAAAAGTATTGGATGAATTTTCTAGATCATTTATATTTTATTCAATAAACATCTGTAATTAAAATAACATTAGCTTTTTCACTCAAATAACTTGTAAGAACTTGGTAACTTCGTTTTAACAGTGTAGTAAATTTTGAGGAAATTGAATTTTATACCCGGAAATTACGTTTCATTAATTAAATAAGGGCTACTGTATATACCTGTGTAGGTACTATTGTTTGTGTTACATTATATGCGAAAGTTTGGATGGATGGGTGGATGTTGGTACTCTATCACACACTAGAATGGCTGAACGCATCTAAATGGAATTTAACAGATCTTTAGAAAGAACTGGAATGGCACATGGAATACTTTTTTAGACTACTCAGCTGGCAGTTAAGCACGCGGCCCACCTGATGGAAAGTGGTTATCGTGGCTTACGGACGTTTGCAACACCAGAGGCGTCAAATTCGTGCTGCCGACTATAGGCTATACCATATCTTCTCTATAGAAGAGAGGGGAAGGGGGAGGGGAGAAGGCTAAGCTAAATTGTACCACAATAGAGTGGAAACTCACTATAACACTTTGAGCACCTACCTTGACAAATCTCTGCATCACATTAAGATTGACTGGTAGAATATGAATATGGCATTAACTCCGCCTTTGTACAATTATTTTGTATTTGTGCATAAAGTTTAAATAAATAAATAAAATAAAAATATCCCACGACATAAATAAGATGCAAAGGTCCGTGATTTTATTCCTAGCCGTTTGTTTAGGTACTACAACTCTTTTCATTATCTCTCTTTTCAATTCTCTTTCGAGCATTAATGTGCCACTTAGACCATGAGTAGTATCCTCTTGTTTACTTTAATCACTGTTATGACATAGGAAAAGTTACCACAGTTTACCAAAGTTTAATACGCTATTTTTCGAATGGCTCATGAGTCCTGTAGAGCTTACTTCATTTTAATGCCATTTTACAAATCTTCTTTTACCTCTCCTTCTTTTCCAAAGATGGCAACGCGACTTCCACCACTGGATATAGAAGAACAAGGCTTGCATGATAAAGACCTTTTGAAACATGCCATATTTTGAAAATAACGTATTTTTCAACATGTCTTCGGGAAATCAAAGACTTTAGAGTACTTATAGTAGATAGGTTTAGATGTATGATCCTTGGTAACGTTATAAATAAAAATCATGATTAAAATATAATTTGAATATGATGACGTGTTTCAGGGCGGTCATTGAAAGAATGACATGAATGGATGTCGCGCATGCGCGCAGGCTCCGCTTTCTGAGAGATATAAGCAGGCAGCCCGAAGCCATCGGCACACAACTTTGGCGCGCCCAAACGTTCCAACAGAGAACTTGGCGACGGACACACACACATAATATAACTTACACACATTTATTTTCCAACAACGATATTTTTGAGTGAGTTGTGACTAAGTTTATAAGTGATTAATTTTACTTATTTGAACACTATACACGAACTTTTGGTTAGTTTTGAAGTTTTCGCCGCGCAACTCCGCGTGTCGACGGTAAGTAAAAAATATTATTTTCTTCGTAACTAAGTATATAATAACTGGTAAAATGATTTTTAATATAATTTAAATATAATGACACTCTTTATCCTTTTATCTAACTTAAAAAAATAATTATCCGCCCTATAATAATTGTGAATTTAAATATTAAATGTGACTTACCTAAATATTTATGTCACTTTGTCTACATTATAAGCTAGAGCAACATAAAATTACACGATGATATACTTATAATTGTTTAATAAAAAATCCAATGAGAAAAGATGATCGACTATATACAGTAGATACCTAAATAATTATTTTATTAATTAAATCTACCTATAATATATTATTATTTATTCTTTACAAATTCCGATAAAATAATTCGCTTAGGTAAATGTTATTATTAAGTTAATTAGTGCCTATAAATAGATTTATGTATCAAGCTGATGCAATGTTCGATTTTATTAAAATAGTAGAGTCTAGATAAGAAAAATGAATCTTCATTTTTTATCACATATAAAAATATGACGACATGAACACGCGCCTAATGCTCTCTATACAACTTTGCTTGTTATGTTCGTTACAAAATGGTTTTTACTTTTTACAACGAGTTTGAATCACAGTTATACCGAGTTGAAATTTGTTTTTTTTTTTAATTTCACGAAGCTTTGAATATAAATACGTCGCTATTAATATTAGATCCTGCAAAAATAGAAATGATTACTTAACAAAATTAAACGGTTCATCTAGCCCAAAGAATGTAGTCCTTCGGTAACCCAGGAATTAATAAAACGGCAGCCATTTACCAAACTCAGAAATAAGTCACCCTTCTCGTTTTCGATGCGAGCTTAATTGCTTTATATTTTCCAGCGTCACAAATTAACAAATTACATTTAAATGAAAACGAAATGAGTAAAAAATTGAATCGCTACAAGAATTGAAAAATATAAGCGACGGGAAAGGAAAATGTGCGCAACAGTTTCGAGAGGTCACCCATGTTAGTACTATTAGTCTTTATAAACTTACCGTCAATCTAATGGAATGAGAGTATAGCAAATATATTATTCGAATGTGTTGAAATGCGCAGGCATTGGGATACATTTCATGCCAAAAATAAAGATCAATAATTTAAATCATGGTATGATTACGTAACAACGTATGCATATCTATTCATTTTTATGTCTCAAACCATCTAAAAATTAAAATATTCCCTCATCTATACAAAGTAAGTTCTTATATCCTACGTAGGTTTAGAAAAATACCTATAAAGTATCTACACGATAAAAATATACCTACCTAGGTTGTTTTTAAATCACCAGATTAACAATATAAGCGAAAACAATTTCTGTAGAACGACAACGAATTGTCTGTTGCGGACGCGGCAATCGAATTCTCGACCACCACGACAAGCAGATCGTCGAAGTAGTTCAAAATAGTTTGTGGTCTAATATCCAGTGTCTAGTACTATTTTTTTGTTTGTTGGCTATATTTATTTCCCAAAATGTAACGTAAATGTAACTATATAGGTTACGGATAAAATTAGGTGACCTTAGCAAATTCCGTTATTGGAAATTACCTGGGTTCGAAACTAATTAGGTACACGAAAGTTTAGTGTGTTTGTTAGGAAAAATAAGGACGAAACAACTCTTAATCTTAGCTAAGTGGACAATGATTTATTTGACCATACAAATACGTATTTCAAAATCATTGTCTAGAACATTTGTTTGATTATCAGATATATTTTTATTTAACTAACTTCTTCTATTTTTATTTAAAATAAATTCAAAGTTGGCAAATTTTATTTTAGTTGCAATTTTTGTCTATTGTACGTGGGCAAAGGCAATGCAAGACCGCTCATTGTGAAGATCTTTGATTGAGGCCTAAGTATATCCAGAAATATTTTTTTACGGCTGACAAATTTAATTTTATTGAGTATATTAATAGAAATATTAAAAACTAACTACAAAATATGCCTACATTGGGTAACTAAAAATCTAGGCAATAAAAACATTTTGAGATTTGGGTGTTGGCAAATTAAGTACTAAATTGTACTATTAAGTAGGTACTGTACAAAGTTCTCTTTAGTTCGTTCTCAATTATCAATCTCAAAGCATGAGGTAAAACGGACGTGACTATGTCATATTCCTTCAGGAAAGTACTTAACGTCAAAGAAATACGTCTTGTAAGTAATAAACATATTTGACGTTTCTTTAGAAATTTCAAAGCGAAACAAACAAATTGATATAACATTCGAGTTCGTTTTTCCCTTGGTATTCAAAATTGATAGATTTTTTTTCTTTAACGTTAAATATCCAGTTTACAAAATTATGAACATGAGACATGCAAGTTAGATGCCAAAATAATAATATACTTCATACATTGTCTTAACTATTCTTATAAGTCTTTGCGATTATGAGTAGGTGTAAATTAGTTTGTGTTTTGATTAAGTTTAGAGTTCCAAACTCAAATGAGTGTTACTTATGAAACTTTAAATCAGTATACATCACTTTCTCGTGGCACGTCTCTATTTATGTTGGTAGAGGAATGAATTTAACTGAACTCTTATGTTCTTGGAAGAGGAAAATATATGATTTTTTGTACTATATGAAAGCGGCAATTAATTATTTAAAGTGGGCTTCAAGTTATCAAGTCAAAAGCAATCTTTTTCTACATTTCTGCAATTCATAATCTTAAATTAGAAGTCTAAGAATAAACTAGCCCTGTTGTCTGCAGTAGTCAGGACGTTGAGTAGGACACAGAGCATTGTGGGCACTACAATAGTAGTAATAAATTATAATGTTTCTGGTACAATTTGGGAAATTTTAAATATTACTAAGATGGGTATCGCTTCAGGCGAAAAATCTTAATAATGTTCCTAAATTTATAAAGAAAAAGAAAGAATGGTCTATCATGTTCTGGTCTTCTTCGACATACTTCTCGCCTTTATTTCATGAATTAGTGGTGTAATCTGACTGTCTCTGTAATTATTATATCAGTCAGTCAAATTCTATTTTTTGTTTATTCTTTAAAAACCCCATAATATAGTTGCAGCGCCACCAACCCACTGAAAATGTGGCACTGCGTCAGTGCTGACCCGAAGTGAAAACAGTCTGTATAAAATGTAAAAAGCTTATACTTTACAAAAAAATGTGTTTTCACTTCGAAGAGGTGTCACATGTAACTTATCGCAATTTAATTTGTCGAATTTGAACATACTTTTTCTTCTGCCGCATCGACGATTTTTGAGTTACCGCCGCTACTTACGGGGTGGGCCCGAGCATAGGTTTCACTTTTTGGAAAAGCTTACTACGTCCCCTCCAACATACTAATTTTCTTAACATTTTTATATAGGTATAGATAGTACTCTAGTCTATATAACTGTTTGAAATAGAGTACAATGAAATACGAAACAACAAGAACATGATGAATGTAAGAGCCTGTACAAAGTTTGTAGCTAAAATGTGGCTTAACAAACATTCGTTAAAAGAGACGGAACAATAGCGATACAATAGTTTAACTTGTGTTACTTGTGACGGTTTTTGAATAATTACTAGAGGCGAGCGACGATAGCTGATACTGTCGGAATGTCAGTAGATCTTTCTTAGATGTTATTGAAAAGCTCCATAACTTTATGTAACGATGTACCTACCTAATAGTGTCGAATAAGATAACAGCGCAAGCAATCAACATGAAACTTTGCAGTTTATTATTATTATTTTTCTATATCTTTTATTTTTATTTTTATTTCAGTGTATTATGTAGAGTCAGAACCCTCTTTTAAAACTTCACGTTTCATGATATTTTGGTTAGGTTAGGTCAAAAGATAAAAGGTAAATTATTGTCATTTATCCTAAGATCGCGTTAATACAGGTTTCGCTAACAATATTAATAACATTTTGCTTCTCCTACGTCTAGGTTTATCATTGTTTCAACAGTAGAGTGGAACACGACACAATGACGAAAATATTCGACATGTCCCTGTTTAAACTGGGTACTTCATTTCTTCTTCAAACATGATGCAAACTATTGGATTATTTTCTCTTTCGCATCATCATTCTTGCGTTGTTCTCGGTCGTATCCAAATCGGCTTTTATTTCTCTTTTCGGGTTAATCGGATTATCAGGTCTGGGTTAGGAATAGATTTTGATTACATGTACCAAACTAACATATCATGGTACCGGGTTACGTAATAAGCAGTTTCGCTTTGTCGCAATGTTAATTCTTGTTAATTATTGTCATAATAAGTGACATTATTGCATGCCAATCTAGCCGAAATATGGTGAAACCCAAATGTATTACTTGTAAAATCTTCGTATCCATATATCGCAATAAATATGAATTGAATTAAGTGAATTAATTTGATGTGAACTTGATTCCTCGCAATTTGTTCTAAAATTATCTGACCAATGCTATTGGTTATTGTAATAGTGATGTATTTTTATATAAGAGAAAAGGTTTAGTACCATAGTGTGTAATGAGCTCTTTCCAAAAAAATATAACATAGAAAAGAGTCTCAATACCCTTTGTCAGTTGCCTTGTAGTTACTCAAAGGTTTTCCCTTTCAAGACATACTTATGAGTATAATATATAATGAGTTAGCTATAATATATCTTTTTTAAATCACATGACTGCTTTTCTTTTCAGTAATTTCTTAACAATTCTATAGCTATAATCGGAGGGATAATATTCAAATGTTTTGTCAGAATACTTTTTAATCACAGCTCGGATGGAAGGAGGTAAAAAGAGGAGATGGAAGGAATTATGAATCTATTGGTCAATTTAGAACCTGATTATTTCACAACTGTTGAATATCTATTTAAAAAGAAGTGTGATTCTTTGCTGTTATAATGTCGATAAAACCTGTGTAAATCGAAATAAAGAATATTTTCACATATATTTTGCGTTATTTTCTTTTAAGTAGTGAATTGTTGTTGTTGGAATTTGGTGTGATAATATGTGTAAATAAAAAAAAATTGTTTACAACCCATTTATAACAAAACTCGGTCAAAAAGATTAAACTATTGCAAAACAATGAAATATTCTGATCCAAATTTAGATTTTTTACGTCCAAGTTTTGTATTAAGGTCAATCAGCGATACATACAAACCCGGCTTTAAAATTGTTATCCCCTTCTACCCCTTTAAGTCGCTTCTAAGTTAAAGTTAAATTTTATAGAAATGAAAGTGAAAGGAAGTGTGCGTGATGGTCATTTTGAGCAGAATGCGAAAGTTTTAACGATGTTGTACTTAAATATTTACAAAATATCAACATTCAAAGTTAAGAATTTTGCAAATGGTAACACTGATTACGACTATTACGTTACAACGTCTACATTACGTAGAAAAAAATACCAAAACCTCACCGTTTCGGATTTACACGCGCTCATTGTGTCAATCATACTTTTACATAAGGCTGATGATTGCCAAATTTTTTGCTACATTTAAGTTATCAAGAGACAAAAATATATCGGAGGAGGAAGGTGAACCGATCACCACAGATTAATAATCTCAACGATAGCAAGAGCAAAAGGAATGCACACATGACAACGTCTCTCCTCGGGTAAGAAATCTTTTTACTTGATTTGAGAGGAGCGGTTTATCTTATGAAGAGAAACTTTGAAGGAGACATGACATCCGATATATATTTTAAGTTATTCTTCGAGTATTTACTCATTCAGATATGAGACCGAATGTATTGGATCCCTTTTAGTCAATTGATTAAAAGAGCATTTGCACTATATCCATTGTAACACCCTACGTGTTTGTAATGGTAACCCTCTTTCCTGAGACTTCTTACAATCAGGAGGGGTGAAGTTAAATTGATGTACCCTAAATAAAATAAAACTGATATGGGTACCTACTGTCTAAATATAGAATCACTTTATTAGGCACCGATTACATGAAGTAAGATTATGTCCTTCTGTTTTAATAGCGCAAATTCGTGGTTTCATTTACCAAACCAGTGATTAAAGTAGTAGTACAGCAGTCACCACAATGAACCTGTTGAATAAAACTAGAACCGGGAACTAGAGTGACCGATGGACTATATTAAATTGGTAGTAGTATAGATTATAATGTAATTAAGTTTAGGATACAACTTGCATGACTTCTTTTTTTTCTTGTAAAGAAACAAGATATCGATCTAGTTTATTTTATTACCGCAATTTATGTTACTTTTGGTTAAATTAGACTTAGGCTGTCAAATGATTATACATCTTAGGTGTCTGGAAAATTTTGGAGCCCACTGTACATACTAATCTCATCTACGTCTTTGCTCTAGAATTCATACTTTGGGACAACAAAACATTAGTCACAAAAAAGACGCATAGCAATATATTATAACACCCATTCTTCAACTTTTATAATAAGGTTTTACAAAAAGAAAGATATTATCTAGATTATGTACCTCTGTATGTATTAAGGGATCAAATTACAATCCTCGAATAAAATTACATTGGTCGTTGTCCACCACGGGTGTCTGTGTAAATCTAAATAACAATTTGGAAATCTTAGGGACTTTGAACTTATTTCACTCAGAATTTTGAATAAAAAAGTTTGCAAACATCTAGGTACAGTACTGGCGGATGGACAAGGTTTAATATTAAAAATTAATATAGCTCATAACTTATCCTCGTCAAAATACACGGTGATTTTATAGTGGTTTTGGAAAAAGAATATTTTGTTTCGCACACATTTTCGGTAGCAAAATCGACTGGAAGTTTTAATTTTGAAAAGAAAAAAAAAATACTTTATGTATGGCAATAATGTGCAGGTGAACAAAAAATGTATGGGAGGTGTGAAAAAAAAAAATTTTTTTTCACCAAATTAGGACTTCCTTACGATTTTACTATAGAAATTGTAGCCAAAATCTTTTTTTCCAAAACCACTATAAAATCAACCGGTATACTTATAATACTCATTAAGTTATTCTAAGAGGAACAAAGTATGCGAGTGACAAAGTACTTATCTTTATACAAAACCTAGGTGTCAGAAAGTGACAGAGTATAATTATGAACCGTGAAACGTTTTTTCATAAACCAACTTCATATTTTGACTGGATTATATATGCTGTGACGTCAATGTTTCTAGACTTAAAGTTACGGGCATTGACATTTTAAATTCGGTAATGAAGGAATCTGTGGAAGGAGTCTATTTACGCCAGTAATTATAACGGTCTTATAACTATTGACATTATTGTATTTGAAAAATAATGGAAGATTAGGAACTATACTACGAGTACCTACCATCTTTTAAAAGTAATAATACATTGAACTCGGATCGTTGCCGTTGTGTCCATCGATATTTCTGTGCAATATTTTATAAGACATGTGTAAATTGTAACAAATTTAACAAATAAATGTATAAACCACAGCAAAAGATCTGTTTGAACCATTTGACACTATGAAAGTAAAGTACAAGAACTTTTAAGAGATGGTCTCAGGTATAATTAATGTTTTGCAAAAACAAAAAAAAATACATTAAGAAGTAGGTACCTACTTGCTAGCAGCAAGCTATTGTTCAAAGGCATATCATAGATTTCAATAGGGTTTCACAACAAAGATTTAATTTATACTTAAACTCGTAAAAGATTGAAACTTATACCTAAAATTAAAATTAATACATAAGTTAAGCGTGAAATATGTGTTGAACAAAAGCTCTTAAGTATAAATAAATAAACGTATTCAAAACTTTACTTACTTGTCAGTAGTATATTGTCAGTGAGGACAAGTTCAAATCCGTACCTTGCTGATTGTAAGTCCATCAGGGAAATCGATACACTGCCGCTGCTTCAATTGCCTTGGTCCTTAGTTAACTAATTTTAGAAAGATAAGGCACAGTTGTACTAGCAGCACTAGTAACTAGTAGCAGTAGTAACTCTATATTAATCTGTGTTAGCAGGTGGTCTTTAACTACTATGCTGCACATTTTCCATTCTGAAATACGAGTAGGATTTTATTACACAAATTATCAATTTTGAAAAAAAAGCGGAAATTTATTCATTTATTTACTGTTGAAACACGTACCTACAGACTAATATAATTATCTAAAATTGCCAAGAACAAGAATTGGTGTAGCTTAAACCATTAAAAAGGGAGGTAGCTAAGTGGTTTGCATTTATCTACGCCACCTAATAAAAATTCCAATAAATCCACTTTTCCTTCCCAGGTGGGATAGGTGGAACCATGATCGGCTTCCCTTGTACTTCACTTAACAAATAATACAATAATACTTTCCTAAATACGACAAATATTAATGGAAATAAGTTCATGAAGCTTATGAATTCTGAAATTGAAACTAAAATTATTGTAATATACAAATTGTCAATTAAATTTAGATTGATTGAGTATAATCGTTACTAGTGTCGGAACCATTTGGATTAAGCCATAGTATTTGCACAGTTTGTTTAGAGATTGTAGAATCTCCTAATGATCCTTACATTTTAGATGAATAACGCCTCATGATTGATTGCTGTGAAACGAAACAGTATAATTTTTAGATTACTAAACGGATATCGTACGATAGTGATGCTTCTGTTGTTCCAAAAACTAAACGAATTTGATAAGATTAGTATCTATTCTTCCTTCGTCGTTTTGATCGACTATTGATCTTGTAGGGGGCCAACACAGGAAAACAAAATAGATTGTCGTGACTCAATTTAATTCAAATTTTACCTTGCGATTACATTTGACCCATATAAGTTTGTTACTAACAATTTGTCTTAAACTAGGGTTAGTATCGATCATTCATTTTATACAATTAAAATAATATGGTAGAAATTCTTGAAATGCTTGACATTGGCGTCTTGCCAATAATAATTTTATATTACATTTACAATATTTACTCGATATTGTCCGAATTTCCTGCAAAAGCCATCTTAAGAAGTTGAAGTCGAAGTTCAATATCTCGCTCTGCAGTAAAGAGAAAGAGAAGTAATTATACCTCTATATTCCTCTGGTTACCTTCGTGTCAGTAATACGGTAATATCGGTAGATGGTACTATTTTACATTCTATTCTATTCCATTCTACAAAACGATGACTAACAAATTCCCACTTGACTAGAAGGGCTGCCCTGCATCAGCTGAATATTTAAAAGAAAAACCTGACTTCAGCACCCATTCATCCAGTGACTCAAGCTTTCACATTTAATAATGTAGCGAAATCTGATACATACGTAATTGGTTCTTGATTAAACTCAGATCGTAAACATAGGAAGCTAGCAGCTGTTGCTCGTCTATATATCGGATATAAATCTGTCTCAACTTATTACTATGCATACAGCTATGTAATCTGTGACAATGGTTAATAGGTGACATAAAAGTAATCTTGAGAAAGATATGACGACATATTCAGTTAATCTATGTGACCTCTTTGTTGCCATTTTACTGGCGATAAAATGGAGGAATAGGTTATAGGGCCAAGAACTATTGCTTAAAATTGACATTTTATTTCATTGCACATCAATGCACTGTTTCACTAAACTACAAACTATATATAGTTTTATCACATTTTGTGTGTTTCTAAACTAAACATTAATAAATGCATTATTACGGCTTGAACCTGGTAGTTTTTAGCTTTGAAGAGTTTAGTGAAAATTTATAACAGCTTCACTTTTGTTTGTTACCTCATAATTCTCTGAGCCAATTCCCAACTCAGTTGGGGTCGACTTTCTAGTTTAACTATGATGCAGTCAACTTCAATATTTTACGTGAAGCGAGTGCCATCGGACCTCCACAACCAAATTGGCGATATCGAAGTCCTGTAGTTAGTCTAGTCGGCCTTTTGAGGGCACCAACTATCCGTAACGACTCCCGTGTTCGTATGGCATCCGGTACTGATGGCTTAACGTGCTCGTTGTTTGTCACCTAAGTGTTATAAAAAATTGACACTACAAAAAATAACATTTAGGTTTCATTTACCCCAAATAAAACAGCATTATAATAGATTCAGTCATTGAATTCTGAAACAAATAATAATTTAATGGAAAATAAAAGAAATCCAGTACATAAAACGTGGCATGAAGAACACACGACAATCTATCCAATATGGCGCTAACGAATACCATCTTTTCCATTCGTGTGGTCTTCTAATCAAACCATTCTTAGTATAATTCGTACCAGGAAAATGTGACAACAACTTGATTTCTGTTGGTTACGTCGTTGGGACGAAAGCCTAGTATAAAATATAATTATTTAGGGACATTCGCCACGACAACGAGCTGTTGAAGTCTCTCTACTACTGATTGAACGTGACATTTTAGCGGTTTCGTAATATTTATATTATAAAAACATTTTCCATCTGCCGAAGATAAAAGTCATAACAAAGACCCAACTGAAAAAAATTACCAGTTCCTAATTATATTTTAAAGTGTTACTATGTTAACTTTCCCATAGTTTTATATGTAAAAGTGAACATCCAAGTCTCTTTTACAGAAGCTTAAGAAAAAAAAATATTTACAGTTATTCTTATCTTTTATATCTTCTTCTATTATTTAAAATTAGAAGTATAAAACTAGTTACCAACCTATTTAACTTGGTACTGTAGTATAAATGATCTTTCAAATTAAATGGTCCATTTGAATCTACTTCCACCGTGCATCTATAGGTACTTTATATTAACTTACGTCGCGAGTTTGATAAAATTACCTCACTCAAGTTAAGCACTAGTCTGAAATTATACCTAGATGCGTCCCTACTACTCTAGTGTATGGAAATGTCATATTTTCGATAGAAACAACTATGTACCAATAATTTGCTAGCTTGAGCTCTAGCTCTACTACTATCTAAGAGAAGCTCTAGTGACTCTAGTCACTAGGACTTCTCTTTGAAAATTGTTGATACCTACTGGTTAAAATAATTTCGTAGGTATCTTACTTGATTCATATCTTCAAGCAATTCGATGAAAGATATTTTTCGAGTTGATAGAAACCACCTCGGTACCTTTACACAGTGATTATGGTGGAGTGGCTATCACAATTAAACCCGAAAACCACACGGTATCTAGTTTTCACCCGTCGCGTCGCGTCGCCACTATACGAGTATAGTGGGATGCTACTTTCTTTGCGAAGTGCGTGCCTTAAGCTTATAATCTTTGCAATGTTATCAGTTGCGGTTGAGGCCTTCGCCTACGTGCGAGCCGTGGGCTTTCCTTCCTATAACTTTATACCATATTTGGTTAATTCCAGCTATCTGAGTTATATAAGCAACAAAATAAAAGGTCTAACTTCTTAATTTCTCCTCCTAAAAAAATAAACATTAAGAAGAACGTCTCAGTTAGTATTTCATAATAATGTCCTGTTAGTGCAACGTGATTATTTCATCTAAATGGAGATTGTTTAAGCGCTTTTTTCATATCAAATACTAAAGTAAAATTAGAAGATTTTTACATTCTTTTATCTTTTCATTTCACTTGAAGACTGAGCGTCTATAAAGACGTTCAAAGGATAAAGCGCTTTGTTATTTGACAGCAAGTTGTATATTATATAATAATCACGTTCGAGAGTGTGATAGTCATCGTGTATCAAAGCAGTTTTGTTTCAGAAAGCATTATAATAGGTTAGAAAAAAGGACGAGTAGTATACCATTTCATGCGGTTTGTTAACCTACTGAGACTGATTGTCCTTCCAGAGGGTATTTGAAATTCAATGCGTTCTGAATATTTCTCATTTATCCACGTTTAGAGATAGACTCCGCACTCCTGTTTAAAAAAAATGTCCTTTATAAGACGTTAAGAACCGAGCATTAGTTTTGATTCAAAATGAAACTAACGTTAGTTGGCAAAATTGTATTGCTATCATAAAATCCAGAATTTTCAAAGAGGATTTTGGAGGTGTTTCAGCTTTTCTCTAGGTTAGGTATATCTAAGATAAACCTCCCACCATAGTCTCATGAAATATAGCAGCTTTGAGTTCCGTTTATCAGTGGTTTATCTTTTTCTTAGTGTGAAACTAAAAGACGCTGGTTAACTGTGGGTGGATCGATCCATTAGTATACATTAGTTTTATAATGCATTTCAAACTAATACATTCTCGTATAAAGATCGTTTTCAGATCATAAAACAATAATTGTGGTGACTGGGTTGGATGTAACACGGGTAAAGGAAGATTAGTTTTAATTTTATATGAGTCTCGCTGCCTTCTCAGGGGAACATACACGAAAGTACTCAAAGAAAATATGATCATAATATGGACTGAGGTTTGCCTCTTCAGTACAATTGAATTAAATCATACTTACCTACTTAGTTCATAAATATTTTTATGTTTTAGGTCTACAATCGTGAGATACAGAACTGAACAGGATTTTGACGGTTTCAGTAACTTTAATGAGAGTATAAAATTCTTAACTTTAAGAAGATATTTAAAATTCTTCTTTCTAGTTTTTTTTTCTATCATTCTCCTTTTCCTAAATGGTAATATGGAAGAGTCCGAATTTACGTTCTTTGAATGATACAAACCGAGAAACCATACACCTTACCGGCGCGCGGCGTACTGTGCCGCATAGCAGACCCTCATTAAAAGGATGCACGGTGAAATCGCTACGTAAAACGCAGAATCTTAATCAAACATCAATTGGAGTAACGTCTCTCCCAAACAAAAGAAGTGATGTTACTACAGAAACCCAAGTTGTAGCAACGTCTTTCAATTTGAGTAAAGGTACACAACTCCAAAAAGAGTTTTACTAGTGTGGATTTCCGACCTATAGCAATTTATTATCGAGACCTAACCTAGTAACATTTGACAATATATTCAGAACTTATTAAATTTTAATAAGTTCCTAGTTATTGTGAAAGAGTTATGACATCGTGTTAACTTATATACACATCGGGTGTTGTAGTAAGCGGCGCAGCGCTCAAAGCCACGCCTGCCTATGATTTATTGCTGTTTGCACTGCACAATAAATCAGTTTTATTGATTTATTCTAGTTTTCCAATGGAGCTCTTCAGATGAGTTTTGATTGACAGTTAAATATTGTAGAATTAACTTTATTATTCTACATTGGATCCGGATGGGTGAAACCCGATCCTCTACGAAGGGTAGGTACTTTGAATGCATAAAGTCATCATTCGCTAAACTAGACTTCTTGCCTTATCTGTTTCGAGGGTTATTCTACAGGTGGGTGGTTGCATAGGCCATCCTGAATCGGTTACCCAAGTTAAGGGTTTCTTTATTTACTACTTCAACACGACGACGAAAAGCAAATCGCTCATTCAGAAGAACAATCGATCAAAATGTCGAAATGGAGTTATCGGTGTTATAAGTTTTCTTTTCTTTCTTTCTAAGGAGTCATGTTCGAATAATTATTTACTTCTAACAAGGTAGTGTTTCGTTCAATAACAACAAAACGTTTTGTTTCGTTTAGAAACCAAATGAAAAATATACAACAAAGTAATTCAAAGGTAGAGAATTACTTTTAATAAGTGCCAGAGAGATATTTAATACCACAGTTCACCATCATGATACATTATGATACACAACGATGGCAACTTCAAAATGCCGTCAATTCGACAGCAGAAGAAGAAGAAAAGCCATCATGATAATGAATTATACATATGTTAGGTAACTTTGCACTTCTTCGTACGTATACTTTGACTGAAAAGAAAAACATTTGTATAGATGTTACAATTGTGATTAATCGAAATGAAATAATAAGTTATTACTGCAGTGGATTAAATACATGATGTGTGATTGAGACACGGTGCGTACCTAATACTACCGATAGGTAAGCAATTATAGGACCTGTCTTCTTTATTGTGTGTGCCGTCTATATATTCAAAAGATATTGGATTGTTAAAATAGTCCATTAGTATTGTTTAACTTTTTATAAACTAGTTAATAAAGCCAGCTACTTTGTGTTATGTTTATGGCTAAGAATATGATTGTTAGTTCTTTACAATGAACCCATATAATGTGGTGAAAACACGCGCCGGCGTCGTGTCCTAAGCGTTCATCACAAGCGTTAGGATTTTACCAGAAATTAACAAGACTGATAGAATAACGAAATTAATAGAATGTAAGATGCAAGAGAATGAGTAAAACTTATATAAAATATTACATAAGAACGTCCAGGCGGTTTTATTTCAACAACGAATGACATTGTCTTGTCTGTCGAGTCCACAAGTGGGTGGATCTGCGAAAGGCATTTTATTCCGACCGAGCACACATTTCGAAATATTGTCGTGTCGTTTGTATGACTTCTATGTACTTTTACATTAGGGAAATGCTTCTTAATATCATGTCTGTAAGGTAGATAAAGCTTTGGTTTGTGAATAATAGCGGTGCATGGGAAGAAATAACTTACAAATGTAAGATACAATAAAAAGTGCACCTGGAAACGAAACTTCATCTTGTTAAAAGGCAATAGGTATGTGAGTTGTAATTTCTGTTTCGAATAAGAAAAAAGTACTTACTTTATTCTTTCAAAACGTCGTTTTGTAATATAATAGAATTCAACTCAATTAAATTTTTATACATGGCAAGTGTCAATTTTCCTGATGACCGAAATGCTTAGGACATTTGTGTGTTTCGCTTTTAAGCAGAGATTACGATAGTTTTGAAATGATGATTCAACTGAATTCTAGAGAAACCGTTGAACGTTGACGTAAGTAATTGATATTATATTGAAATAACAACAAAAATAACAAATTAATACCCGAATTAGAACTACATAAATAGAATATATTTACGTAATATTAGAAAAACTTTGAGATATCACAACTATACGACTTAATCAGGTATGAACGATTGATCCATTTTCTTTTCTTCTTGGCATTTGAATGTGTTAACTCAACCCTATCCACTGTTAATATTATGTCTATTCACCCTAAAAATGTTAGCAGAAATGTGTTGATATAAAATCACATCTTGTCATTTATATTTTTTTACTTTACGATATAGAAGCGATTCTTTGCCATCTGTTAGGCGCGTTTACATAGAAGCAATATATAGAAATCCGAGCCGTGAATCTAAGCCGGCAACTATGACTTCGAATGTAAATGTAAAAATAGTATACAATATTAACAACTTTCATTGCATTTCAACTACTTGCACGTATATACCTGGAGTGGTGGTTCATTCCATTAAGTACTAAGTTACGAGTACCTACCTTTTATGTTTCATGTTCCCGCAAAGCCACAATCCATAATATGCGCAATTTAAGACAATTTGCTAACTTAAGACTTATAGATTACTAAATATGAGGATACCTTCTTCTAGGTAGGTACTATTTCTTAGGTATTACACAAGTTTCTTACCAAAAACACTCTAGTTATAATTTTCTTTTATGAGGTGTATGGAGACATCTAGTTAACATGTCGAGGTCCTTAGAGAGCATTAATCTTAAGTGGAATGGAACGTATTTAATTATTACGCATTTACTCCGACGAACGGGCAGGTTTCTGTTTACAAAATGTATCAATATAACAAACAACAATAATTAATTAACATGATTTTGGTTATTTCGTTTCACTGTATTGTGAACTTATAGGATATCAGTAAAACCATACAAAATGTTTTATACCAATTGTTTTGTAATTGACTTTTTCATTTACAAAGTGCGAGACCCTTTGACGTTCCGATCAACAGTTTTTGCACCTCGACCTCCCCGTAGCTTGAAGAAATACAAATTAAGTGAATTTCCTAATTTAGAAATGAAATTCGTATAACCTATTTAGAAGACCTTGCAGTAAGTATCAATATTTTAACATCACGTGGAAATCAAAAAATGACTGATAGAAGAAAGTTTATGCTCCGTCAATGAATTTAAAAAAAAATGCATCTCGCTCTTATATTAAAAATGCCTGTACCTAACTTACATGTCCTTAAACGTGTGCATGTCAGGACGAGTGGCAAAATGTGTCTTTAGCTCATAGATTGTTTGTCACTTTTGTACTTATCACATTTTATGCAAATAAATATACTATATTCAAATCTATTCTGTCACTGAACAGATTTGGCTGAAATTTGACTTGATACCCACTTCAAGAAACTGATCGTACCTAAGATTTGATATATTTCTAATTACGCTATTATAAGTGTGCTCTAAAATGAAATGTAGAGCTATTTCCATCTTAATTGTAATTGATTTTAGCTTCATTGTAACAAGGTAGATTTTAACAAAACCTCGACGTATTCTGAATTTAACGCGGACGTACCTAGTCGTTGGCAACTGCTCGCTAATAAAGACTCAGTTTCATCAATTCATACAAGTATTTTTATCAGCAGCAAGTTAAAATATAAAGTCTTACAGTATTACATTTGCACATTGATGGTATGAAAGTCGTTCAATTACTGAACTGCCTTAAGAGTTCATGCTAGGGGCCCAGTTCAAGTTACCATGCTTGCCTATACGTTACTTTTTTGTTCACTTTCCACCCAAGGCACGGCAGCCAATGAGCGTGTTTTAACCTTTTATTCGTATTCATTTGAGTATAAAATCAAAAGTAGAGAGTGAATAGGATTCAAGTTCATGCCTACGCTTCCTCGGACTCATTAGGTGGTAATTCTATTTAATATACGCTGAGCTACGAGCGTGCAATTCTGTTGAATAGAAGTTCAAGAAAAATAGGTTTAGAAATTTTAGGATTGTAAGTTGATTCGAAAAAAATATTTAATATAACAATACCAATTTAGTTTAGGTTAAAATGTTTGCTTGTGCGTAATAAAAACAACTTGCTTTTTTACATGTATGAGTAATATTTTCTAGACTGCAAACCGCAAATAAATAGCGTAGACTTAGGAATAGACAGAATATTTGCAAGTGCAAAGGTTCATTATTATAGGTTGATAAATGTAATTTAAAAGTTACATGTACAATGTAACTTTTGCGATTATTTACAAAAATGACATTATGGTGTTTAAGTATATTCGGCCTTGAAATATGTAGGTACACAAAATTTAGATACATTCTGAACATTAAGTGGTTTTGTGATAGCGGTAAGGGCCTTTATTTACGATCTTCCTTGTCCATTACACGTACGAAACAGTCCCTTTATAAATTAGAGATACGTTTTGTTATTATGTCGCGGTATCATTACTTTTTCAGGTAAGGGGCTAACTTGAAAACAGTTGGTAACAATCCAATTTGGCTGATGTTTACAGGAACACGATTTGACAGTTGCCAGACAGAATAGTGTATTTATGTTTATAGCTTTCGGTTCTTTTGCAGTTTCGTTTTAATTGTAATAAATTATTACTTATATTTTTATCCAATTCTGCTACAGTATAACTTGTAAATATATTATACTGTAGATTAAAGACGTATTACTTATGTATTTATAGATTAAATCACATCTATTACAAAATGAATTCAAGCAAGAGAATCCAGAGATCTAGGTCTTCTTTTACATCATTTTCGAATGCAGATAATGTTAAACGAATTTGTTGGTATATGTGCTATTGTATTGTTAGGTGATTTGAAGGTTAGGACGTATCTGTGCCGCTAAGGCACAGACAGCACAACTATAATAATCCAGTGAGCTCTGGCTGCCATACTAACCGCAGGAAACACAACACGGTATTCTGTAGGGCGGAGGTACTTCCCCAGTCGAACTGCTCAATTGGAACGGGAAATACCGTCGCGTTCTTCCTGATGCAGCAGTCGAATGCACTTAAACCAACAACGATGGTGATAGGTATATCAAGATAATTATTAACTACAGAATCCGCAAAATGAGTAAATAATCCGTGATATTTTTCTGAATAGAAATTCAAGTCCAGCTCCACTCCGTTTCAACTAGTTTCGCTCTAAACGAACCCCTCCATGATATCTATTTTCATTCCGATAACAGCTCTTGATCGCCACTGTTTACTCTCGTACGTGCCATATCAGTTTCTATTTAAGCTGGCTATAATTATTACGATAGTCGAATCCTGTAGTAGTATGCCAACAGTGGAACTCGGTTCTTATCTACAAGTAATTCATATTTGAATATATGATATAACGCAATATGATGGCCTTGTGATATTGAAAGCGTTAATGATGATGGATATCAAAAACTAGCCCGCGGCTTGACCGGCATGGAATTTTAATCCGGATGTCAGTAGTCTATGTGTTATTCCAGATTATAATCTATGCCTGTGTCAAATTTCAGCCAGATCTGTTGAGCCGTTAGTATGTGAGTGAATAACAAACATCGTCACAAACATTCACCCAAAAATTTTGGTACACTAAAGTTATTATATGAATAAATCATTTTCCATAGAGGGTCTTATATGATATATGTGGGAGTAGGAATAGAAAGGATTTTTATGACATTTCGTATTTGGTATACAGGAATTTCTAATAGTTTATCTTAAAAAAATATAAATGTTGTGTGTGGTTGTGATATGTACACACACACACGACACACATACACACACACACACACACACACACACACACACAATAAGTAGATGTGTACCTATATAAATGTAGTACACTCTTTCACGGTACCTTCACAGAGGTTCTCATCACAAAATCAACAAAACAAATTAAGCCTAAATGGCGGAGATACTTAATTTAATTGTTTAATATTTAGAAAAGGCCTTATATTATATGGGGTAAATCGTAGAATTCGTGGTAACGTTTCGCTAGTAGGTAATGCAAGATGTAATTATGAACAATTTGGATGTTAAAAGGTTCTGTGAAATCCTTGTCGCATTAAAAATTGATTCTATTACCTTAGATTATTATCATTGCCAAAGTATAACTCAAGAGCCTTTTTCCTACAGTCCCGGGTCCTTTAAGCGGGGTGTGAAAAATACCACTTTAATGAGACTTTACCTTCAGTTTACCATCAGAAGAGATGAAGTCAAATTGATGAGTCTTTAATAAAAATAAAAGATCAATTTTAACAAATGGGTATTGATGACATTGACGCTTAAATTATTGTAGTAATACGGTGTAAGTTAGCTTAGGTACTAATACGACGTAAGTTTTATTGTAGAGACGTAAAAAATTTAAACGGACTCCACGCTAAAGTGCTCCATTTATTTAAAGCCCTCGACATCTGGACTAAGAGAACTGCTTCAAACCATTTGTAAAGGACACCGACTTTTTGTTAGACTTATTACGACCGCTATCTCTCAAGGAAGGGTCGTGTATCATTAGCAAAACTTCAAATTATACCTTTGATAAACTCTCAGCCGTTATAGTGAGAATATAATAATTTTGTTTAAGGATAATAGTACGCAATACCTAATACAATTAAGAAAATACTTACGATACAATCTGACAATCACTGACAGACCTCATAGTGTAATTCATGGCCTGGTAAGTGTCTCATCAAGACCGACTGCAAACCAGTACAGTTATTACACATCATACACATTTATGTAAACCGATGCATTTATACAAACTGAAAAAGGTTTTAACGCAAGGTTTCCTCTCCAAGTAGGGAAGACAGACAGCGGTCGCTCATCGCATAAACCAATGAAATCATGGTTGAATAAACTAACAAGTCTATTTTACTGGTCAAATAAAGACATGAGTCTAAGGGGCTCTGCTACTGGGACAGATATGCAATATATTGCATTTGGAGACTATGTATTTGAAATTGATCGGAACATAACCTGTTTTAAATTACTTTAGTAGCTATAGAGAATTGAGATTTTGTTCCTAGACTTAACTAGAGCGTTTGATTGTTACATCGGTGGTCACAGGTTCTTTTTCAATTAGTCCATCTATTTGCATTGATCTAGGTGTTTCTACATATATATGTACATTATGCTTGTAAAAAGTATTACGTTAATCTGTATTACATATTACTGCTATGCTTAGTTTGAGCCTCGACAGCGCTGGTAGTAGAACGTTCTAGAATATTTTTATTTCTTACTAACTGACCCGCCGATCCTCGTACCACCAAGTTTTGCATTAAGTTTTTCTTTCATACAAACTTGGTCCAGGTATTAACGAACACAATAAAAAATAATTATCCAATTTGATGTAGTCGAAGTTATAAGTATGTACACAATGTTGTATGAAATAGTGGCACCGTATCTCTTTTGTCGACTATACATTATTTGGGGGGTTTCATTTATATTTATATAGATTATTGGACAATTAAGTTTACAAAAAATCATACTAGTATAGGGTTAATAAATCATAATTACTGTCTGCAAAACATTATCATCACTTTGTCTTGTTTATATAAATAATTTCTAAATCAATAAATTTACGTCAGATGCAGAACTTCCGCTTAAGATAGCGAAGAAAGGATATCGTCTGTCGACGTCGTCGCTTCGGCTCTGTTTTACGTTGACAAATTGGAAAGTAATAAACCAGTAGCTACTGGATTCCCAAAGTGAATGTTTTATAAAGCCATCACACCTCTTGGGATCAGAAAAGGCTTGCGACAGGAACAATGCGCCGTAAATGAATTGAACTGAGAAAATATTCAATGAAATTTTCTTGTTTGTCAGTTATACAAAATAGTTCGGTCCTATTGTGCTCGGATACAATATTGTGTAGAAAAGTGAGTCCAATTACAATACTGTGATCTTATTTGGACAAATACGATTACAGTGACCTTTTTTCGTAGAAACATGCATGAGCGATTTTCTCATATATTTTTTCTTTACTCTTCTAACTGCAAATATAAGATTTGTCTGATGGTAAGTGGTTACTGATGTCTGTAACACATTTGTCTATGTTTTTGAGCATAGACACTCTCAACTAAAATATTAAAAGTAAAAGCGTAATCTGGTTGATTGTAGTAAGTATCAAAATTGGAAATGTTACTATTGCGCTCTTATTACTGTGTATAAAAGCCAAATTGTACTTAATCAAAAATGTGCATGCTGCAGTCTGCAAACATGCTGTGCTTTAACATAATATTGTAAGATCCATGTTACCATGTTTAAATGCAAATAAATTATTCTTATTCTTATTCAAAATATACTTCTGACTTTTACTTCACTTTCTTTCTACTATACGTGAACTTGCAATAGGTAGTTTAAAAGACATAGAATCATAATGTCATTATTGACTTAGGTATAGTTACAGTCGTTACACACCTATGTTACACACAGTAATCTTCTTCTTTCGAGTCGACGGCGTTGCTACTTCTATCAAAGTGACAGAATTGGTTTTGAGTTGCCATCGTGGTGTAGTAATTTATTTCACGGCAGTGCCGCTACTTACGGAGAGAGTCCTAACATAGGTTTCGCTCTTCGAACACAGGCTGCTTACTACGTCCCTTCCACACACAGTACCTAATGGTAAGTAGGTACTTCCTGAGTCGTATTCGGTCACCATTTTGGGTTCAGTGGAAATTCCGCCATAGCCTAATTTTCTTGTCTAAAATTTCGAAGAAAAGAATATAAAAACATGTCACCTTAATAATAATTAAATTTCTTCTTGTTTTTGGTTGCTGATTTTTTATCAGAGCTAGGCGAAGTTATTTATTGAACACTTATTTGGAATAATTAAAAATGTTCTTAATTCGTAACTATTTACCGTACGAGCGTAACGAGAGTGTTTTTGCAAATGTATAATGAATAAACTTGAAGTTTACTGAAGCAGTCGCAGTTATGTGAAGGACAAGAATAATTAAGGATTAACTTTTTCTTCTTTAGTCCAAAATCAAATATGATCTGATGAATGATAATATAAAATGGATATTGATCAATTACAAAACGAAGAAAATATAAATGAAATTTGTTCTTTAACTTTATTATTATTTAATCTGTGAAAGGTTATTCAACAAGAAGTCGTAGAATCGTACAAGCACTTTAGTATACAGATTTACGCGTCATAAAACTGTTTTACGAGCCTGTAAAAAATATATCAACCTTGTTACAGGTGGTAGTTAATGACAGGTTGCCGGCAATTTGCAATTTAAATAGCAGAGCAGACATTACTCTCACCATTAATTTTTCCGATGACGGCATCAGAAGTCATGGCATAAACATTACTTCTCTAAAAGCTTTGATCGTTCCATTGAGACTTAAAGGATCAAGTGGCTCAAGTCGTTTGATAAATGTCTTTGCCGACGACGAATACTTATCACCATTTTGTTGAATCCGGATGCCTTTGTGAATGCGTGTTCTGATAATGAGCTGTGAGAGAACGAGTTAAAAAATGTTCCTCGCCAAAGGGGAACTTTACTTTTCGGCCATGTTCTTGTCATCATGGATTGTTTTCTTTGTAAGACATATATTTAAAAACGATCTCCTTTTTACATAACAATATAACATAAACTCACGCCTAATACGAAGGGGTTGGCAGAGATGCTAGCACCCACATTTCGCGCGCGCCTATTGCCATTAACCGGGCACTTATAAACATGGGATAAATACACACATAACTTCGAAAAGCATCGAAAAGTCATTGGTGTGTGCTATGGTAAAACCTGTTATCGTATCAGCAGTACCCATACCACTTGGCCATTCTCCTATAGTATCTCTATATCCCCTATTTATGCTATTAAGATAGTAAGTTAGCAGCTGGTTTACTTTATGCCTGATGGTAAGCGGCTATCGTGGTCTATTGCTTGCAATTGACTAATTACACCTCGGCGTCACCAGTCATTCGCGTGCTGTAATACCTGCAGCATTGAATGGCGCAAGGATGAATAATGGACCAACATAAAAAGAACATTCGGTTTTATATGTAAACAATAAAGACGATATAGCTGCTCTTCTTCTCTGTATTGTCCAATTAAAATATATTTTATTAGAAGGAGGTAATTTTGTAGAACTTGCAAGTATTGTGATGACGTAGGATATCGGAGCGAATTAGGGTAGAGTAAAGGTCACCTGCAAGACCTGTTTCTGTTGCTGCTGCTGTTCTCCATACCTTCTGTAAATAATTTTGTTGTTTTTATTTATTCTTTTTACTTCAATATTAGACACAGTAAATCTAAATTTTGATTTAAAAGTCAATAATATTCAGAAATTTCGAATAGTTCGCTTGTCTTGTTCTAATAAGAAACTGTTGGGATTTTTGTCTCCCAGCAGTTCTATTGAATTGACATCCTATATTAATGAATCCCATTGGTTACATAATACGAGTAAAGGTACGTTTGAATGAATTGATGAGCAATTGACCCGACAAATGTTGCTTTGCAGCTATGTGAAAATGGCGATTTTGTACCGAACACCTCCTAAACGACTAGACTGATTTTAAACTCCCGGTGTCAAAACTTGATGTGTCAAAATTTGATGTGTTTGTTTGTGTGTGTCTGTGCCATCGTAGCTCCCGACCACATGAACTGATTTTGAGTTCTTATTGGCACGTAACAAGCGTATACTTTTGCATGAGGGTCAACGAGTTAATTGGCCTCATTTCATTAGGTGCAGGATATTAAATAATGTTAGTTAAAATTGTTATCAAAACAGTTTGATTATAGTCCTGATTGATTAAATGTTAAGTGACTCAAGTTATCTGTAATAGTTTCTAAATCGGCGTTAACGATACCCGAAAAGGAGTTTACTTTATGATACGGAACTGAAAATTCGACTATAATAATTATAATTGAACAAAATAGAAACTATACTAGATTTTAAATACCCATTATTTTTTTATACTTAGGTCGTCTAATTGATTGCTTTCTACATCAATACGAATGTAATACAATCCGTAATACTACAATACTAGTAGGAGTAGCGTTGAACGAGCCTCAATAATATATGAAAATGTTGTCGGTATAAGAAACAAGTCCTACAGTCGGGGCTCGCAACAAATGGTTCCTATATGGAGACAAAAAAGATCAAGTATAAATGTTACTCACTTTTATGACATCTTGCTTTAGGGTACAAGAAAGTCTGTCTGTACTATCTTTACTGCTGTTTACAGTTGTTTTATCGTAGAGAAAATCTGAGGATTTACTTATTATAATAGATTCTCTCTACTTAAAATATATTGAAGTTGAAATGAAGAAAGATATTCATCATTAAAATACTATTTAACCGTACAAATGTTAACACGTCAGAGGATTTGATTCACTTGTTATATTATTATAAGATCAGTCACAAACAAGTCGCGCTATAAAATTTGTATGTTTAACAAGCAATAAATATTTTACAATCATCAAGGATTTGTCATTTCATCATTTAGACAGCCACTGTGGAGTGGCGGTAGTGAACGCGTCTGCTACACAAGAGGCGCGGTTTCGATCCCTGTTCAGTGCAAAAATTTATATGCATGGCATGGATATGACAATTTACACAGGTCTGGTCGTGCCTCGGAGAGTACGTTAAATCATCGGTCCCGGTTTTCATACAAACGTCTACGGCAGTTGTTACGGATAGTTGTGGCTCTAAAAATTTCAATAACTCAATAATAAAGTCTAGCTGCAATTCTTCGATATCGCCTATACAAATAGCTTTTGGAGGCCAGATGACCTAATGGTCATATATGAATATGAAATAATTTTCATGGAAAATATTGAAGTTCTGCGACAACGCAGTTAGACTGAAAAAAATCCTTGTTCCGGAATTCTGAGGTGACAGCTTCGGATACGACCGGTATTAACGCACAGCAGATGATGATGATGAAGGATTTGTCATTTAACGATACATTAAGATCTATCAAGCAGACCGTAAGGAAGCATCGAGGAAATCGATTCGAAAAAAAAATTAAAAGCCCGTTGAGTTTCTTGATGGAGTCTTTTCAGGCCGGGGTCGCGATTCGAACCGGCGGCGGCGGTGGTTCATTTGCCCATGAATTTATAAAAAATGTTGACATTTTGTAAGTTCCGTACAGAATAAATGATTTTTGAATTCCGAATTTCGTAATAGGTATGTTGTAATTAATACTGCTATCTACTGCTACACACTGAACTTAAGTTCATTCATTCTTACCTTTATAATCGTTACTATCTTCGGCCACTACCCATTAAGAGTTTTAATATCATTTTAGAATACTAAAAACGTATTATAAATCATAATCATATCCAATGAGCAGACAATAAAAAGACAGTGAAAAATCTAAACATTTCTGAAAGCAGCAGGTGTGAAACTGATTTTATAGACCGAGATGAATTGCATGTAACACGCAAAAACACAATTTATGCCGTTTTATGTACCTACTTGCTGGCATGAAATTCTGGTCTCATAATTTATGCGAACCTTTTCCAGGGATTTCAAATATGTGTATGAGACTATGATCTAGCCCTGCACCTTATTGCTGAATTGAATCTGATTAAAACATAACACTCCCACGTTTTTTCGAAACGATCCAAGGATCCCCGACACGACAACGCATGAATGATTTATTTTTTACTTTTTGGAGGTATTCTTTGTATCGGCGGTTTTTTAAATTTTGAATTTAGTTTTTATTTCATACTTTTTAAATTGATCTCCTTGTCAAGTCCTTTCATTTGATACACATATTGACGGATTAATGAATAAATAAGTTAAATTGCTATTTGGTGGTAGCGGCCATCTTGGATCTGAAATTTTTCATATTGTGTCGTATTCTACTAGTCAAGTCCTTTCATTTGGCGGCCATCTAGGATCGATTTTCATCAAACATAGCTAAGAACACTCCCGACTGATTCACCTATCAAACAAGAAAAACTAAATCGAAATCGGTTCATCCGTTCGGGAGCTACGATGCCTCAGACACACATACACACACACACATACGTGAAACTTATAACACCCCGTCGTTTTTACGTCGGGGGTTTAAAAAAGACCAAAATATAAAATAACAGTAGGTACCTTACCTATCGTATTCAGTATAAAGTTCCATGTAAAATGTCCGGTTGTAGTCTAAAAGTTAAGTAGTTAACTAATTAATTATGTCTAGAGTACACGTGGGTCTAGTTAAAGTATAAATAATTCATATTTTCATATTAACAAATTCACAATGTAAAACTTAATTGGGTAAGCCTCATAACACCACATACGTACAAGAATTTCATGCAACAAGTAGTTGTTCAATAGTTGCTCAGTGTTTACCGACCGTGTTAATAGACGTCCCGACATTATAATGCTCGAATTATACAAATGAGTACTTCGCGGTCCCCGTAAACATTACTTGCCACTGTGTAACCATCCCTTCCGAGCAATATTCTTCCTGATAATTCGCACTTTTATGCATCTTTTCGTTAGAATCACACTTAAATTTACATATAAATGTTAGTGACTCTGACACTAATGTATATGTGTGCTGATAGTACTAAAAATAATGGGTGAATATTTTACAAGCTTTTATTTAAGTTCATTCGTACATTTGTTGCAAATCTCGCAAGTGTATTGTGACCCACTTACTAATGTCTCATTGGAGTAATGTAGTATGAGTCTTGTTTGTCATTTTCACATCTTGTGAAAGGGATTCGTTAGAAGTTCAGCTAATACTGAAGCGCATATAGCAATTTTGTAGCATTGGTGTAGTTCATTTTAGCTTTGTGTTATCCGTGTGGTGTCGGGGAAAGAAGATCATCACTCCATCTCATTCGAAGGGTGTCGTAAGAGGCGGAAAATGGAAAAATACGGAGACGATGTCCTTGCGAGAGAAGAAAACTTTGTGTAAATACATCTGACCAGCGTGGAAACAGTAGACCAAAGTCTCCCAACATGGATTGATGAAGTTAAACGTACTATTAATTTACATACGAAAGTGGGGAAGCGAAAAAAAAAGAAAAAGCCAGCTGAATTTCTCGCCGGATTCTTTCAGGCCGGTGTCGCGTTTCGAACCGGCGGCGGTGGTGTTTTTGCTAAACTACCATTATTAGATTTTTAATTTTGATATTTTTTTAGTTCCGTTTAATGGTCTGTACAGAATAAATGATTATTTTTTTTTTTATAATTAATCTCCAGACAAGACGGTGGTAGTTCCAATAAAAATAGTAAAAATCTAATTAAAAGACGAAGAAAGAGGACCTAAACGGCAATTGAAAGCTTCGGATACAATAGGGGTACGACAACGTAATGATAATGCAAATGATAATAAACTGCTCAAAAATCTAAGCGTGCAAGATTACAAATCGTACCTATGTTTTGAAGCCATAGCTTATAATAGAAGCGTGTTAAAAAGTAGTTCAATTCGCAAAGCGTCACATTGAGTACAGAAACACACGGCACTCGTTCCAAAGCTCCGTGTTGCTTCATACTCAAATAAAGCAAAATGAATCAAAGGTTTCGTTGATTACATATTCGGTAACACGTCTCTCTTTTGTGTTCTTCGGAAACAGTTCACCCTTAATAATGAGAACTGCAGGAATTGTCCGGACTTTGTGTCAGTTAGGTTATTAACTCGCCTGGTGTTTGTGGACTAACTTTACACATATCGTAGAATCAAATCTAATACAATACTAGTCTCTTGAATATTTTTCAAGTGCGACACTAGACCTGCACCATATTAATATTCTTAATTACGAGTAGACAAGGAGGAATTTTTTGATGCCGAAGCTCACGGTTTCCTTTTTTTTTATGAAAACGAAAAAACGATAGTAAATAAGAACTGACTAATAACAGATAATTTATATTATTCAATTTATTCAATTTAAAGACATTTTATTTTTATTAATAATTTTAAATGCATAATTACAATTATACGTTTTATTGGGTTCATGTAAATATATCATTAATAGCGGACTAGAAAGATATATAGTTCTTGTTCCACCTTTTGAGTGGTTCAAAAAAATTTCTTGCCAAGCTATCTGATCAAGAAATGGATCGAACGTACATGTACGTCGCAACGTGGCGTAACCGCCATAGATACATCTAAGGCGTAACAATGGCGAGTCATGTATTTTTCAACGATACTTAGGTATAATGATTAATACATACTACTCAACGGGGCATGTTACCCGTAAAAAATGAAGGTCAATGTTTAGCGTCAGTTGATTATCTAATTTGCAAATAGCGAATTATGTCTGACTTTCATAACCCAAAGCTGCAGATAACGATATTCTATGATTAGATAATTTTACATCGAATTTAAGTAGATTAATCCCCTATATTGCTTGTCACGAGTGTTCGTACCAGATGGGTTTTGGTATTAAATAAGTAGGTACTCGAGAGAGGACCTATGTCACCGAGTGCCGTTTTGTAAGCGTCCTCATGAATGGGCTCGATTTATTGACTATTGGATTGACAATTCTGACATGATAATTTTTATGTATATAGGAATGATAATAAAGCAAACGATCAATAAGTTAAGTGTACTTAGCACTGAAAGTAAGATAGGTAATAAGAGAATTTTATAGTGATTAAAGAGTTTGCTACTTAAATCAAATTGAGTAATCTGACGAGGTGCTAGGCTAAATAAATCTGACAAACTAAATAAAGTATCAGCTTTTTAGATTAAAGTTACTGAAATAAATCTTCAAAATATAGGTCTGTTTACAACTAGTTGGCAAGTAGGACGAGATTTAGTAGAGATTTTGAGTTGTGCAGAAGGGCAAATATAAATCATTAAAAGTCAATTTATGTAGATATAAATAGCAAGAAGAGGTGTATCTGGCGACTCACTATGTTCGGTAACGTTTGAAGTGGTTGTACGTACATTAATCTCTTTGTGCTACGTCATCAGGTACTAATCAATCCTGTTCAGGTAACTGATTTAAGAGGCAACGAGCCGAAAAATTTAACTCAGATCTGCTGATTGCGAATCGTCATGCTCAGATCTTCGAATTGTTTAATAACAATCACTTTATCGTCTTAGCTTTCTAAGACGATAAAGTATTACCTAAGTAATTACTGCCCATTACAGCTGATACATAGTACAACACCGCCGTTAATACTCGTTGCTTCAAATTGCATAAGATTTTTTTAATACTAATATTATAAAGGAAGAAAAGATTTGTTTTTTTGTTTCTATGTTTGTAACGAATAGGCTCCAAAACTACTGAATCGATTTCAATAATTCTTTCACCTATAAAAAGCTCCAATATTTAGGAGTAACATAGGCTATATATCACGCTACCATCCAAGGAAGACATCACATCCACGCGGGCGGAGCCGCGGGCAACAGCTAGTTTATTATAAATCAAGTACATTTTGATTTGCTTGAACCAAGTAGTAAGTACCTGTGAAAATAATCAAAGTAGATAAAAAGGGTAATTTTTCAGTGTATAATTAATTAGTATTCCTTATTCTCTATCTTTCTGAAAATACACTGAACAAGTAGGTATACAATTTTATGAATGATCAAAATGGTTCGGTGTTTTATTCCCACTTGTACAAATGGAGTGGAATAAATGAAAGCTCATTTATCAAATGTTTGAAGACTTGTGCACAAGAAAGTACGTAAAAGGCGTTCAGATTTGTATTGAAAAGTTCAGAGAAATTTAGGTATTACCACGAATATGATTTTTTAATGTCACTAAAATATCTTTGGCATGGACGTACTTCTACACTACTTACATAGATAAATACTTGATTATATAAGAATAATATAAATCTCACTAAGATGATCTAGAGATTAACGAGAACCAGTCTCTAAAAGCATATTCTATGTAAATTCTGAATACATTTTTTGACCTCATAAGGTCATGTACCTGTAGAAATAGTATTTAGTTTAAATTAGTAGCTATACATTTATCTCTTTGTGCTACTCTCTGTGCTACTATTCAAAATAGGAATGTACAACCCTAGTGTGTTTAGAGGATCATATTACACTTCAAATAATTAAAGCTTATAGCTTTCAACAACCAATAGTAGTAGTAGTAGTAGTGTGTTGAAGTAACCTAAGCTTTGAGCGTACTTATTTAAGAAGCGGTAGCTCTCGTTAAGAGTTATTGAATAAATTGCTGCGGGGTGATTAATCGAGTATTAATTACAACATCGTTTAGCGCCACCTCTGTTCTTTATGAAACAAAGGTACGTTTAATTTCAAGCCATAACTGTTTACTGTAAATCAACAGTTATTGTTGCTTTGTTTGCCGACGAGAGTTTTAATTACAAAAAAAATTGGGATTGTTGAAAGTTGGTAATTGAGCTGACAATTTGTTGAGATATTGTTTTTTTCTCGAAATTATTATCATCGCTATGTATACTTACGTAATTTCTTGATTGCATCTAAGGTCAAGGTGAAATCGGAATCAGAATCAATCGAGGGTTCACCTTCTGTCTTTTCTTCCTTCACTTCGCTTGATCTTGGCCGTCCATGGTTGTGAGACAATTGGCATCCATATCATCCTCTACGATGTCGAGCCGGGACTTTTTGGCATACCGCTTCTGCCGGAACACGGTGGGGCGCCAGCGCCAAGCATATGTTCCGCACATAGCCTGGCGGAGACAGCACTAACGAAGGTGACTCTCTGAATTTTATCTACGATATCACGAACATGAAAGTTGCCTCGGATGCAAGAGTTCTTCACGCGATGTTTCGAAAAATTCACTTTGAATTAAACGAACTTATTAATCAATTGGAAATTTTGAAAGTATGTTACATCAATATGCATTAAATTTTATTTTACTGTAAAACTAATGTAATGCTGACGGCCAAGAAGTGGATGATAGAAAACTCTGGGGGGTTTTACGCTCAGTGGATACTTATTCGATTACTTTTAGACTGCCTTATATATTAGTAAAAAGTGTGTTTGTAAGTAATACAGGTATCACTCGATAGTAAGTGGTTAAAAAGACTAGTTGAGACGAAATATTTGAGTAACGGCTAAGTAAATCCCATTATTTGTCTCCAGAGTCTTAATCCAACCCAATCAGCGATTAAAAAGGTGGAATCCCAAGGCACAAATTATCTGACCTAAGGTCGCTAAGAATTCATACGAACATAGGTACATATATATATATTCTTTTACTACATATGTAGACAAACATCTTTATCGAATAACTGAGTAGCCAAAATTACAAACAAATCAGATTTGATAACAGATAATACTACCAATAACTTTGATTAAAAGTTTCTTGACGGCAAAAACATATAATAAAATTAAGGTTTACTTTTCACTTCACTCACAATAATCGTCATTTTTTTATTTATTGAAATCTATGTTATACCTGTCAGTGAACAAATTTAATTTAGCAATTGAAATTTAGTGAAACAGTACAACCGTGGTCATGTTGTGCACTCTGCGGTATAAAAGAAACTTTATCCCAGGCACGTTCAGGCTGTGGAATGAACTTCCTGCAATGGTTTTCCTAAGCGACTACAAAAATTTTAACACCCTTTTTGAAGAACCATAGTTCTACAAGAAGTACTTATTAAACATCAAACCCTTCCTAGCCATCATAAACTACTGTTTATATGTACATACATACTCGTTCATTCAGTAAATAAAATTGGCAAAAGGCCCAGATGGAAGTCAAATTGATTTACAGACAGCCCTAACATCGATACAAAGAAGATTCAACAGTTCTATTCTATTCTATTCAACAATACTAGTACAATTGAACAGGTTCACTTATAGTTTTGGGCAAGTATGATAAGAAATCTTACTTACACAAAACTATAGTATGGTTGCCTGTAAGCTGTAAGAGATTGCTTCAGTGCGATAAGGCCGCCAATTGTGTACCACATAAACTTTGCCTTTGATCTGTTATCTATGCCCTTGGTGACCAATAAAGAGTTGTTATTATTATTATTCATGAACTATGTAACATCCATAATTAATATATTAGAAACTAGCTGACCCGCGCGACTTCGTCTGCGTCACCCCGTTTTTGCAACATTTTTCATTCCTGCTCCGCACCTGTTAGTCGTAGCATGATGTTATATACATATAAACTTTCCTCTTTAACCATTCTATCTATTGAAACAAACCGCATCAAAATCCGTTGCGTAGTTCTAAAGAAAAATAGGGACAGAAAACGCGACTTTATTTTATACTATGTAGTGAAGTGATAGTGATAGTGATAGTGAAGTTGATACCGTCTTTACCTGCCTTCTCTGTTCTGTCCAGTTTTTATATGTCTATGCCTCCAGGTCAGTATCTCATAGATGAGCTGGTACCATTGGACTTAATTTGACTGGCACTACACGTTGTCTCCAAAATCAGCTCTATTAAACAGAATGAATGTTTCGTGTTCGTTTTCACTGTATGAATGTTTCATGTCCACTGCTCTCGTGTCATATTTCATCTATGGTTTTTACAAGTTTTTGTGGCGTTCGGAGAAACACAAACTGCCCCAGAAGCACAGCATAGGCAATAAAATTTCCACTGACCTTCGGGCACCGACATTAGTGTTTCTATACCAGCACCATATTGCCAGGTTTTTAACAAGTTCCTAATATGACAATAGTACACTTAGTAATTCAAGTCAGATATTCAAGTAAATAAAATACCTATACACAAAAGCGATATTTATACCTTGTTCAAATTTAATTCCACGCAATGTTTGCTTGGTTTTGGTTTATATAACACTAGGAATACCATACCACGATGGTCAAAGTGACAATATTTTCATAACATTCTTTGCATACGGTGCTGTTATTATTTATTTTCTAGACGGAACGTAGTGCGACATGTTTATTCAGCATATTATTAAAAGCCCCGTCAAAGATACATTTTTATGTCACAGTACCTACTTTTGTGACATAAACATGTCTGTTATTTTATGCTCAGGCCTGTATATCTCCACAGGGGTAGTCCTCTTCTATTGCGGCCGATAGTGGGTATTATGCGTACGATAAAAAAAAGGTAGGTCCATGCTATATATGGGATGTGATGTCGAGATTGTTCATTTTATTGCCACTACGGACTTATTTTGATGGCTAAAGGATTGACAAATTTCATTAGTAGGTACACATACATCTTGCATTATGTATGCAAAGTACATTTTCGAGTCATTAGTACATACTACATATAAATTTCTTATAATATAGGTAATGCTTAATTTAAATGAAGCAAAATGTTATCTACGTAAGTAAAAGTATTTCTTTGGCATTGTTGTAAAAGATGTACGCTCAGAATTTCTTAAGGCTACAGATTTATTATAATGATCAGTGATAAACGCTTATGGCGCCTTAGCGCTAGGTGGTAACACTAATACTTCCAAAATCTCTCCCTTTCTTTGTCGTAATCGAGCAAAAATGGCATCCTATTTAAAAAGACAATGAGCTTAATATAGCGATGGTTTGATCTGAGTAGTGAAATATTACCCACTTATTTAGATCAACTAATCTTTTTAGCAACTAGTCTATAATAACCATTTCTTTTCATGCGGGAATCCCCTTAAAATTGAACCAACTAAAACCCCATACCCTCTTGAGTCGTTCGTATCCCGGTTAACTCTGGGCCATCTCATCCAGCTACAAGATGGAGAGCCTTACCACCTTTAGAAAACCCCAATGTACTCATCGTGCTCCTGACCAAGGAAGGGACTAGAGGAGACATAACTGACCCGACTCGGTTCTGCTTCGGTAACATTTGACTCCATCTACGTGTGCTCATGGAGTCCATGGAGCGATTTAGAAGTGTTCGCCTTTTGTGGGCTCGGCGGTCTGTAATGTAATGAGTCTACGAGCATGTGAACACAAAACACGAAGTATCAACAAATTGCCTCCCCAGCTTCAACAGTTTCTCTTTGAGTTCACATTGAACTGTAATTACGCTATCCAATGGACTCATATTGCAAAGTTAAATCAGCTATTTGAAACTACCAAACAGCCGCTTCACAGAAAAAGGGTTTCATCAAAACAAGAACGAAGTACTTGCTGCTATTATTATGGGTAAAAGGGTAATTAAATAACTTACTAAACGATGCAGAACGTACAACATTAGTTCTTAATATTTTAGAAATTTTAATAAAGGTATAGGATTTGCTCCTTAATAAACAATCCAAAATTTATTTTAATGTTGTATAAAATAATTGTAACAATGGTAAAAATATTCAAGAATTGTTATCTGCTAGAATATTAAATATTACTCATAGGTTTCCAATTAGTGCATATTTTAGTCATAAATTATAAAGGTCATAGGTTATCTAAATAAATAGTTAATTGTATTAATGAATTAATTTAGTACTCATGAACCTTTTGCCATCCTTTGCATAGCGGGCACCACACGAATGTTTATCAATAGATGAGCCAAGGTATGATAACCTTTTATTCAGTTCAAATATAGAATTATATCAACGTGACGTATAATCCTCGAAAGGGTAGCTAAGACCTCTGGCCGTTCCCACAGTTTGTTAATGTCCAGTGTCAGTATTAGGGACCAGTGTGTAATAGCTATTTCTGAGTTTTTCTAATATTTATGTTACGTTTCAGGATCATGTTTTGGAATTATTTTATTTTTCGTTTACATTTTCTATTTGCATATGACCCGCTTGTACATAACTAATGAACTGATATAGTTTTGAAATTATATTTCTTTTCAAGTTTTTTTTGATGCGCGCACATCGTCCCCTCAAACTAGCTGGTCAACATATATACAAGTTTTTACGCAACCGTCAGGGTCTAGTGCCTAAGTCCTATGACCAGGAGTTGATATTACCTGAGGTACTACTATTAGTAGCTCATCATATCAACTCCTCAGAATTTACTCTGCAGGTGGTCGTACAGGCATGAGTATCCACATGGTGGTAACTACTTGCCAAAATTATTGACAAAATTCAATGACACTTGATAGCTAAGCAGTTGAAGTATCAATAATGTAATAAAGAGACAGTGGTTTTAATAAGGTCACTCAGTCTTAGAAAAAATATTAACCTTTTTTGAAACTCTAGTTAGGCAATAGAACAGATTAAGGGTACTTTGGAATTCGCCAGGATTCCTAAGATGCAATTTACGAATAACTCTAAAATATTTTAAGAATAAATCTTACTTCATCTGTTGTAGTGTGTCATTAAAGCTAAGATTGTAATAAAACAAAACATTACGCACTTATTCACGGAGCTCGTTCACTTGGAGATATTTAATTAATGTAACAGAGTATACGACATTAATTGTAAGATAACTCATATAAACGCGCATACCATTTTATTATGTTCACACAAAACGCGTGTAAATTTATTGAATATTAAATCTTTGTTAGATAGTTGACTACCAATTAACGTGTTTTCATTTTTTTTATTCCTGCATAACAGGAATGGACAGGTAAAACGGTAGGCCAAATAATTTTTTTGCCAGCTGCATTTGTTTGTATAGCACAATAAGGTAATAAGTAGTGCAAAGTTAATGTGACTTCTCTATGACCCATATGCCATTGCAGGCTGTGTTCTCTAAAAAAACAAACAGCTACGACAGTTGTATCTACTGATACTACAAATATTTAACTTGCTACGGAGGCGTAGACGAAGCATTACGCTACGAAGCTTGCTACGAGACCTCAATTTGTTAGTACACACGTGCCAAAATAAACAGCCTCAGTTGTTAACGTGCACAATATTAATAACGTAGTGTTACAGGATGTATTGTGATGAAATACGCTGGTGTGTATTTTTATAATGAAATCGGTTTAAATTGTCGAATTTTGTATTACAGCTTGGCATATTCATATGTGACACTCCCATGGTCCACGCGTTGTAACCCCACTACCATGGGCGTGTATTCTAGAGGGCCAAAAAGATGCTGCATAGCATACCCATATCAGATAAACCTTAACCCATATGAGTTTTAATGTGAGCGCATACTCTAAGGCACCCCACCCTATGCATGGCACTACCCACTGCACACTACATGTACAAGTTACGTTACGAACTATTCTGTCGATATTACTTAGTAAAATCGATTGATAACTTAATTAATTTTATGCTTCTATTGAATATGAATAAATATACCTAATGTTTAATATTTAAATCTTTAATATTTAAAAAAAAATCTTTATATATAAAAATGAATTGCTGTTCGTTAGTCTCGCTAAAACTCGAGAACGGCTGAATCGATTTGGCTAATTTTGGTCTTGAATTATTTGTGGGCGTCCAGAGAAGGTTTAAAAGGTGAATAAACATGAAAATGCTCAAAATGGAGGAACGGGAACTGGGTAAGAAGGCCCACGCAGGCGGAGCCGCGGGCAACAGCTAGTATCTAATAATTAACATTCTAAGACTTGGCATAGCGTCAGTCGCTACACCACAGAGGTTGACTGCTACGCAGGGGGCACGGATTTGGGCACACTATAATAGCAACGGTAAGATGCATTATGAAGAGAGGCCTCATCCTGTTTCTCCATGATGCGTGACTCGGTCTCTTGTTGGGGTGACAGGTGGACCCACTCACAGCCCTAGCAGAAGCAGGCCGCAGCAACGGCTCAATATGGGCCTTCCTATCCAGGAAAAATTGGGGACCTTAAGGGGTTACCGGGAGCGTGAGGGATATGCCAGGGGCTGTCTCACCCTTGGTGAGTGATAGCCCTATACCGCGGCCGTATCGTATAATTTTCTTTCACGATATTGTTCATGAAATAATTTACATAACAAATGAATATATTACGACCAAAGACAACCCCAAAGTAATTACGTGACTGAACCACGCTTACTCTTAAAGCAGTTCTAATATTTCAAAGGATTACACATTTTCCTTGTTACTTAGATAAAAAGATGAAACCGTCTGCAAGTGTATATGAACAACCCCTCGTTACCAATGCTACCATTATATTTAATAAATTAATATTCGTTTTCTAAAATTTCTGGCATTTACCTGCGGTTCATTCCACTTTATAAATTCAGAATGTCTGATTTGAAAGGTTTTGGTTACTGGTAAAATATCACAATGCAAAAATCTGGTATTTAAAAAACTGCTCGTAACAGATATTATTTATAAATTTCATAAACCTCCAAAGATTGCAAAAACTATACAGTTTTAGTGCGCTTAGAAATACTTAATAAAGCTGAGTTTAATTTTAGGGAATGTGTAACAGTGATTAAAATGTTTCAATACGTACCCTTATCAGGCTATGAACTGATGGCAACAACATAGTCACAGTTGGCTGGTTTCCATCTCTATGAATAGTTAAATAATAAGTTATTGTTAGGCTGCGTTAGTCAAGTACTAGTAATAATTAAACTCATTATGTGTAATTTACCGTTGTATGTAATGCCTTATGTTATTGTTTTATGTTGCCTTAGTTGTTAACGTACCTTCGGTTTACGAAGGTCTTCGGCAAGTGCGTTCTGTCAATTATGACCTACGGTGTCAGAACTTGGACACTGCCAGCGAGGTTATTTCACAAATAAAAAGTCGCGCAGCGAGCTATGGAGCGAGCTATGCCTGGAATTTCTTTGATGGATAAAATTTGCAATGAGGTCATAATACGACAAAGAACTAAAGCCACCAATACAACTCGCGAAATACTTACTCTGCGAGCTATATTGCTACTGCCGCTTTAACTTACTTAAACTAAAGTGGTAGTAGGCTGACCATATCAGTCAAAGGATCGATGGCCGTTGCGGTAAACGAGTCTTAGAGTGGAGACCACGAGAATGTAAAATTAAGGTGGTATGCCCAACCAGAGAGACTGACGACCTGAAAAAGGTTGCTGGAGTGGGTTGGATGCGAAAGGTGTTAGATCGGAACCAATGCCACATATTGTCCAATAGTGAACTGCGATATGCTAATTGATTGATTGATTGATTGATTGTAAAAAACAACTGCCGTATATTAAACGATTTTGAACGGCTTATTTTTGTTGCGTGCCCCTCGTCCCTCGGGCTTCATGATGGCCTAAAATTGAGATAGGAATTGGGCATGTTGGCTCGAATTGATTAATCCGCATAGTGTTTCGCACATCTAAATTGGCATTTGTTGAGTTGCTACTATGTTAAATCAATGTGTATCTACACCTAAAATATAGTGGGTAAAGTTCGATAGTAAAAATATGGAAAATGATCACTTATTTTAACGCTATTGTGTTTTTTACACAGTTATAGACTCTTCCAATAGAGTAAATTGCTTATGGATGGATGCATAAAATATTGGACAATAGCGATTAGTACCTCTGCCTCTGCAATATATATATATACATATACATAACTATATACATACATAATATACATAACTGTTCAACTACACAATATTTTTCGTGCATTATGCTTATTTATTTATTCATGGAATGTGACATTTACTCCATATTAGGTTGCGGTGAAAATACTTTTATAAATAAATCAACAAGGGTGAAATGTTAGGTTAAGCTCGGATCAGTGTTGACATTTCCCATTTGCTTTTATCCAAAATCAACTTAAAAGTAAAGGTGTAAACATTATGTACTCAGAACTAGTAAATATTTCAATGTACAGTTTGCAGAATTAATTTAAAGAGATATAAACATGAGTTTTCACAACAGCGGTGTTTTCATACGGTGCACTTGATGTATGTACGGAACGGCTGAATGCCTGTGAATGTGATGAGCAACAAAAGGTAGAAAAGTATAGGGTTTTACTGATATGACAAAAAAATATGCACCGTGTAGAGAGAGTTACGTACGAAGGCACCACATCTGTTTCACGACCGTGGGCGGACTGATAAAAGTATTCATCAGAATAACTGTGTATTATTTTATAAACCATAAATATATTCTGTTTATTTAGCCGTAGGTATATACTAGAACATTTTGTTATAAACTTTAGATGGCCACAGTCAGAAAAACGTTCTAAGATATAAAATATTGTTATTTCCAACGCCATATTATTATCTCCTGTACCTATTTTACTTTGGCGGTTAGCATTTTATGATAAAGTTGAATTTGAACACATGTCAACTTATTGACGATGTAAATGAAGGGTATCTTTCAACGGTGATGACGAAGGTAAACATAAACGTAGGGTAGCATGATTGAAGCAGACAAGTGGTTACTATCTTCAGGTATTGGCATGAGTGAAGTTCAAACAATTTGACACGAATATCTAACCTTGAAAAGCTATTGGCATATTCTTAACAAGTGCATTATAAATAGAACAAAGAAGAACAGGACCATTTGAAAAAATAAAACAAAAGTATGGCTTAATTTTTCACAAAAATGATGCCACACTTTTCTATATGTCAAACGTACTTATTACTACACACTACCCTTTAGCGTTGGTGGTCAAGTTTTTGCTAGAAATCAACAATTGTAAATAATCGGGCAGAAGTCCAAACGCATAACTTATTTAAATTTTTATTTTTTTAAAAGGACGAGCATAATTTGTGAATAACTTTTTGTTTAATTAAATAAATTGTATTTATAAATATGTAAATTAAACTATCTTTTTCTACAGTATAATAATTATATAATATAATAATGGTTGTTGTTTATTAACTATAATATGTTATTATTATGTTCAAATGTAATAAGATCTGATTGAAAATTTATATGACGAAAATCATAGGCAAAAATCTTAATTTCGAATACATTAAGAAATCGAACTAACTGTGGTACTGCCCTTTTCGTTTTCCGAGCGCAAACTCCCCATGAATACCGCCTCCACAAAAGTCAGTGGAGGTGATTATATCGAACTCGAACCGACTAAAACGCACGCCGTCTATGGGTCTTTGATTGCTGGAGGTGAGATTATACAAGACATATCTCTCACTATGGTTCTGCTCTGTCCAAGTTTCTAAACTAAGTAACTAGCAAGGAGGGCTCGTCTGCGGTCTATTTTCAAACATGTAAACGTAACCTAATTACAATGTTACTTGTTCAGAAGTCTCGTACATGGTGCAGTTCATTTCCAAATTGTTTCGCGCGTATTTTTACTTCCATCGTATCTTTTCTCAAATTTTAGTTTATATGACCTTGTAGGTCTCGGTCATGATATCCCCGAAAGGGTAACGAACAGAAAGCTCTCTTGAAATTAATTTAAAATTGAATAATGTGCCCATTGGCTATACCAACACTGGGATCAAAATTAATTGTAACTACTTTATGGAAATTGAAGAACGTTGAGGTACTGAGGTAAGAAAACGGAGAACGTTTAAAATATATCTAAGATTAATTTCATTGTATTTTCACATTATACTTGAACACTACTAAAGGCTATCACGGATTTTTTAATAATATAAATATTTTTAATAACATAATTATTTCATTCGTTACACATTACTTTCTTGCTTATTAATATGTCCAATTTTTTAAATTTTATAACTTTCGTATCTAACCAGAAACAGTTATCTATAAAGTTCTAAGATACTAATGGATTTGCCATTACAAATTCTTTGTCATGCATAAAGATAGGCAAGTATATTATATGACTTTTGTGTACATAATATATCAAAACATTGTAAAACCAAGCTCCCATGATCTCCTTAAATTTGACAGCTAGCACAAATATATACGTTGGTTTATGGTATTAACAACTGGGTTAGTCAATAATAGTTATATATACCTATTCTATTGAAAATATCCTTGTTCGTGAGCGATTGCGAATATTTTATTTGGAAGCATCTGGCAATTTATAAATGTGAAGTAGATTCTGGCATAAGCACGCCTTGGACTGGTCTACAATGCCCTTACGGACAAATGCAAAAGACTGCCCAGCAGGACTACGTTGAAATGAAAACGAATCGCATGCGGGAGCCGCGCGGTCAATCGTCTATCCATTTGCTACCCGCAAGTGAGTAGTGAAGACTGATTCTATTACCCGTACAGTAATCCCCGTGGATCGTGTCTCGAGTTCGATCCCAGGTTTACCATGGCACACACCAATGACTTTTCGATGCTTTTCGAAGTTATGTGTGTATTTATCGCAGGTTTATAAGTGCCTCGGAGAGCACGTTAAGCCGTCGGTCCCGGTTGCCATACAAACATCTATGGCAGTCGTTACGGGTAGTTGGAGCCCTCAAAAAGTCCAACCAGCTTAACTTGGAACTTCGATATCGCCATTGGTCATTAGACCATTGGTTGTGGAGGTCCCATAAGATTATTTCAACTCAACATAGCCAGCAGATGTGGACTGGTTCCCATGATCAGACGGACCCCAGGGTTGTGGAGGTCAGATGGCAGTCGCTTCACGGAAAATATCGAAGTTCAGCCGCATCACAGTTAGACTGGAAAGCCGACCCCAACTGAGTTGGGAAAAAGGTTCAGGGAATGATGAGTAATCCCCGTGGATATCCTCTGCCGAAGTCAGCGATGGTGGTTATGTCCGATTCGAATTGATCAAAACTGCATGGCCGTCTTGGGCCCTCAGTTGCCGAGGGTAAGGTAGCCTCTGGCATATCCCTCACGCCACGGCTTCTTATATTAACAATTTAATTTAAACCTGAATAGGCCTCCAATTAGAAGTCCTTTAAACTTCTCGGTTTTAAAGTAGCAAGGCAATCCCTTTCTGTAAGTTATTAAAACATTTCGTACATGGGAAATTCAAGGCTATATGATACGTCAATAACTGAAAAAAAAGAGAAGCCGCGGTAGCCTAGTGGTATGGGTAGGTAATGGACTGCTGAGACGAGGTCTCGAGTTCGATCCCAGGTTTACCATGGCACACACCAATGACTTTTCGATGCTTTTCGAAGTTATGTGTGTATTTATCGCAGGTTTATAAGTGCCTTGGAGAGCACGTTAAGCCGTCGGTCCCGGTTGCCATACAAACATCTATGGCAGTCGTTACGGGTAGTTGGAGCCCTCAAAAGTCCAACCAGCCTAACTTGGAACTTCGATATCGCCATTGGTCATTAGACCATTGGTTGTGGAGGTCAGATGGCAGTCGCTTCACGGAAAATATCGAAGTTCAGCCGCATCACAGTTAGACTGGAAAGCCGATCCCAACTGAGTTGGGAAAAAGGTTCAGGGAATGATGATGATGATACGTCAATAAGAATGCTGTTCAAATTTCGAATGCCCAGATTGCGAAATTACTTGTGTTTCAGGTCGTCAGAGCATTCACGCTCGTTGTAACAATATAAAAATATCGTTATCAAATGTAAGGCACTTTTACTTCATACGTCTTTTCCTATGCTCCACTCTTTTTTTTCGTAATCAGTTATCATCTGTATAAAATAATTTATCGAACAGTTCACTAAAGTATTTAATGAATACTCCGACGACGAGCCAATTTGTCTGCACATCTTCGTAGTAAGTTGGTATGCGTTTTCTAACTACGCTTCAGCGAAATGAAGAGTAATGTGCAGAGTTGTGACATATTTGAAATACTTGTATTTAAAATACAAATACAAAATACAAAATACGTATTTTGGATTTTGTATTTGTATTTTAAATACAAGTATTTTGTATTTTATTTGAAATACTATTCGAGACGTATTTTGTATTTGTAAAATGGTTTGTAAAATACAAAATACTTTTTTATTCTTAGCTTCATTTTTCTAAAGCATTCCGCGATTCAGTAAAAACAAAAAATGGCCACTAGTGTTTGAAAGTCTATGCGCAAAATGACAAATGAAACAAAATGCATATATAAAACCTGACCAATAATATATGAGGGAACCCTCTTGACAATCCTCAAAGTCACTGTTACGTTTTGTAGTGTTGGCAGCTATTTCATTATTTCTGTGTTGTTCGCTCGAAATGTCTTTAAAAAAATGCCAAAACAAATTGTATTTAAACAATATGCCGTGTAGGCAATAAGACGTTATTTTAACGATTCTTATTCAAGTGATTATGAATTTATAAATGTATAAATGACAAATAAAAATACTAAAATAGAAAAATATACCTATTTATAAAAAACCGGTACGATTATGCGTCCACACAGATGCAACATGTCAGATGCTCTTTTTGAAGATCTTGTGATTTTAAAATCTTTTATACCTAAATATAGAAAACCAGTAACTTTACTTTTTTTATTTTTTATTTATTTATTATCATATGGAAAACTTACAGCTATTACATCAGATAAATTGTAACATAAGCACATGTAAGCCAATTACAAGTTTTCACTTTTAGTTACTGAATAGTAATTTAATTGTAAGCCAAGATTAGCAAGTAAAGAAAAACAATGTTACAAAAAAAAAGAAACAAAGCACACACCACAATACTATGCCGAAAATGGCCAAAAACCAGTATTAACCCATGCTGCACTATACACATTTGAAGTATTTTTTTTTTTTTTTTTTTTTTATATTTATTATTTATATTTAAATTTTTTTTATTATATTTAATATTTATATTTATTACTAAATTAAAAAAGTATTTGCATTTTGAATTTAAATACTTTTCGAAAAGTATTTTGTACATCTCTGGTAATGTGCAATGTTCTATTATTTACACGTTGCGGTAAGAATGTGGAACTTATGCAGCATCAAAGTCCGTTCTGTCGAAGTTCTCATTTCAAGACGAGATACGCGATTTCTCGAATTCCACTTTTGAAACTTCAGGACATAACGTTAAATTGTTGAGGTAGAACTTTATTGAGTTATTTATAGTTCCATCCATGCGGCTTATCAGCGTCTAGATTCGCGGGCTACGAAGAAGAAAATAACGTTTTTATAGTCAAAATAAATTCTTCAGTACAGTATGTGTGTACAATAAACTATGTTCAAGTCTTCTTCATTCTAGCGTCGCGCGTCGTCCTGGTAAATTCCAAAGTTATTGGAGCTTAGGGTATAACAGGTACGACTGCCGTTTGACTCCCAATCCTGAAACTACAGCCAAAGTAGTTCGATAGGTATACCAGCTGAAGTTTGAAGAGTTGATTGGATTGGTTATACTTGTACCTTATCATTTTAATACATATAGGTATATGATTCCTATATATAATACATATATATAGGAATCGTGTAATTTAATAAAGGTACATTAAATTACACGATTCCTTTCAAAAATATGCAATTAAAATGTAGTTGAAAGTTATATTACGATGTTTATAACTTCTTTATAAAGGATTTTTTGCATGTAGTTTTAGAAAATAGTTAATCTGAATAAATCGTTTTTGTTTTCTTATCTGTCATAAAAATATTAAATTTAATTGATCTATGTAACAAAAATTACAATGAAAAATACTTAGGTTCTAGATACATAGCTATAAAGAGTAAAGATTTATTCACGTGAAGCGAAGCTTTTGAACATTTTAAAATGAAGTCATTAATTTTCGCGATATGGGAGTGTTGTTACAAGCTTTCGTACATTACGTATAATGTATTTTCGCTTTCAGACTAAAGAATGTGCAAACAATAGCCATTTGAAGTACACTTAGAAGAAGAAATGGCGGCAGTAGTAGTAAAGACGTGGGTTTATATATTATGTTCTATCAACAGACGGGTTTCTTTAACTTTCGAATATTATCTCGTGACGGTGTACTCAATTTAGTAACTTTTTATTGCTTAGTTGTCACCAAAATAGATTCTCAATAACAAGTCAAACATTACTCATTCTATTAGTTTATTGGACAATTTAGTTAACAAAGGAACAAGATCACAAATCTAATGTAATCGACAATTAATAGCCGATGTAATTGTGGCTGCTTATAAGATTATCTTTGAAGTCCGTTCAGGTAAACTATCACGTTCGCCCTTAACAACAAGCAGTCATACGTGATGCTGAACACGTGCGTTTGTCCAATAATTATTGTATTAATAACCACACCGTAATATTATTAGATTTGCGGCTTTGTCAGCAAATATACTGGCATCAACACGGGGATATACTTTTTAAAGGTTGGCTTGCTAAATTAATTATTCGATGTTGATCAAATATTATAATGTAAATAAATTTGAATTTAGAATATTATTTGTAGTTCTGTTCAAATATTGTTGTTGTCAAAGAGAATTTGATCATTCTGTAAACTGATAATCAGATATGCCATTCGCCATATGGCTTTCTACCCGGGTCTTGACTATCCTCCATATTGACAACAAGACAACCCAGGATAGATATCCTGGCGTCGAGTAACGAAGAGAGTCGACCCTATTTAATGGGAAGAGACAAAGAAAAAGGAGAAGATTTCTAGTTCAGTTCGATTTCAATCTGAAATTTTCAAACAGAGGTGTCGACATTTATAGATTTAATGGTAGATGCGCGGAATACTTATAGTAGAAGTAATATGGATAAGTTTTGAAAAAAATATCAAAGTAGGAGATTGACCTACTTTTTAAAAGTCACTCACGAAATTTCATGTTACTAAACATAGTCCTCTTAAGTTAAGCTTAAAAACCAAAGTTCTCATTGGAATTGATTTTTTTATTTAGGTCGTCAAAAGATCACACCCGTAAGGTAAGCCTGGTGCAAACTACAACTTACTAACCTTTTCTTATCAACAAAAATTCCTTCAAAATCGCAGCTCGAAGTGATTAGTAAAATTGAGTTTTGTTTTCGTTCCCCGATCCATTATAATTATTCAAGTATAGTTTACTGCGAACATGAAGTTTGACAATTGTTCGAATGCAAATCTTCTGGCTGTAGTTTGAAAGTTATATTGGTTCATACCTAATTCATCATAAATTATTTCTTCAACAAAGTGGGTAGGTTCGTAAGTGCGAACTAGTTCATCTGTTGCGAAAGAAAGTGTTTTTATACGGTTCTATTTATTTCTGCTTGTTCAGTCAAATTTTGTTTATATTTGATAGACAACAGAACTTTCATTCAAATGACAAAGTAATTACTTATAAGCAATAAAATAGTAATAGTTGATCTTAAATAAGTAATGTGCTCGCTCAAACGAGTTTAATTTTCTAAGATGCAAAATGGTGTATGATAGGTGGGAGACAAAATCCTTGGAAAGGATTTTCTTTTAAAAAAATCCAGTGAAAATAGTTAGCATTGATCTTTCTGTCGTGCAGTCCACTGAGAAGCCGACAGGAACGGGTTATAGGGGACCCCTCACCACCCAAATTGTTTACTGAACACGTTTCTTTTATAAAGAATCAGGCTTGCTCAATTGTCCTTATAATAATACAATTTGCAACAAAAAAAGACATACGCCTCTTGCCTCATTTTATTGAAATATTATAAACTTTCTAATATCTAGTTCGACACAACAAGTTTTATTGAGGAAAGTCAATTTCAATGTTTGAAAGTCTTACTTGCTACGACACAAAGGCGCAATTCACTTCAAAAACTGTTTTGTGAATATTTACATATACAATCTAACTTTACGCCTTACAATTGATTATTATTTATCCTTCTTTTTATATTGGTTAACCCTTAATTCGACAAAAAAATAAAGTGATAATTTATGATTTTCTTTTCCGGAATATTAATGTCATTATATTAGAATGTCCACGAAAAAAAATAAAAAAAATCTAAGTACTCATGTTTTTTTTATATCGATAGTATACTATACTATACATTTCCGGGAGTTAGGTAATTAACGGCAAAATAGATATGTATAGCCGGCTATACAATATTGATAAAAATCCTATCGTATTTCCTACTAATACAATAAATGCAAGGATGGTTATTACACTTTTATCCAAAAACTACTGTATAGATTTTAAAACAATTTGCCAGTAATGGAGCCTAAACATTACAATAACACATAGGCTACAATTCAAATTTTGGTAAAGCTAGTAGGTGGAATCTAGTGTATAAATAAAACCAAGTAGGAATATTATTTTCTTATATTTATTAATAAAAACACAGTTTCATGTTTTTCTCATCATAATTATCACACTGTTATTACAGTTTTCATATTAATCTTGAAGTTTATCATGAAAACTGTAAAAACAGTTCCGTTTATTGGGAATGAAGCAAAGCCTCATTTGGCATTCCGTACAGAAAACATTTGTTTCGCCTTTCTTGCAAAATTTACTGCAGCTGTAGGTTGTCTTCCTCATCAGATGGCAGTAAATACATATTGCATTAATCCCGGTTCCAATGACGGCGCGTCTGAAGACCCATCTGACAGAGGTTCTCGTTCATATGCATCTTCACCATCTCTACCGTCCTCAGAAAAATCCTCACTTTCATCCTATTGCCCGCCATCCCGTGAGATGAGAGCGAGGATTTCGAGCGTCCACTGCTGAACATAGGCCTTTGATAAATAAATAATAAATTTATATTCTACGACATTCTACACAACGCAGTCTAGACCCATACTAAGCATTTTATAGCTTGTGTTACAGATTCCAGAATGCTGATAAATATACTTAGATGCTTTTTTTTGTAAATACATGTTATACATAGAAACACCCAGACCAATGCAAAGATAAATAATAAAGTATAAGCGTATATCTCCCTGTTATGGTTTTCCCAAGGGTCTACAATATGGGGTTCCTTATGAAGGGTATAAGGGTCAAGCGAAACTTTGGACTAGTTCATTGTAATAACAAAAGCATTAAATATCTGATAATAGGCTTATTTTGAATTTAGTAAAAGAAATAATTTAATTTATTTAATTGACCATTTTATTCCTATTCACCCCTGCATCCCTATTCACCCCGTTTTACTGTAGGTATATAAGGAGAATTAAATTTTCAGTCAAAATATCATCATAATACGCAATCTGACTATTTCGTAAGATTACGTGAGTATATTCTACGTTTTTGTAAAACAACCATATATATATATACCAACCATATATACTATATGTTACACATGATTATTATTCCTATTTTGTAATGCAACCAGAAACGTATAGCCCGTTATACATTTAAAAAAATGGCGCCTTTTTCAATGTAACGGAAACGTATAGTCCGCTATACAATACTTTCAAAACAAAAACTTACTAGTAATAATACATATTTATGTATTTATTTTTATTGTATACGAAACTTAAAACGTTTATTATCTTATTTCAATAAATTTTACGTTAGTTTTACATGCAAAAAATAAAAATAACTTGTTACTTACGGACACAAACCGCCAGTGCTCCATTTTTCTAGACACTTTACTGTCAAACTGACATTGATTGTTTAAATAATGACATTATTATTTTTTTACGTTGAAAGGAAATGTGCTACCATTAATATAATTAAAAAAAACTACGAAATATTTAGTAGCGCGTCGGTTACAATTTTGTAAATGTAACGTATAATATGCTATACAACGTCGAATTAAGGGTTAAGTAACATACAAAGCCTGAAAAATCAATTAACAGCCTATATACTGTAGTTTTTTTGATAGGTAGGTCATTATAGTTCTTTACTTTAAACATTCATTTATAATACTATATCAATTATCAATTAATTTTCGTCATTATCTTAACATTCTGTTTTATTTTTATTAATTAAAATGTTGACAAGTAAGTAGGTAGGTACATTACAATTTCGGGTATAGACAAAATAGGCAATTAAAGTTATTGAGAAACTGGAGTTTTAAAAGTCCGAAGTTTTGTGTTCTGTTCCGCTTCGTGAAATCAATTTTTCTAAAAAATAAATTGAGACGAAATTAATGAAGTTAGGATGAATTATTATAAAATTTAGATTACTTGTTTGGTGTGATTATTTTAGAAAAGACGTAATATTAATGTTATAATAAGTAGGTGTACTTACTAGCATTTGGGAACTAATAGGATATATTTTAATACTTCTTGTGATAATACTACTTAATCGTTGTGTCGTAATTTAATTCACGGCAGCGCTGAGAGGACCGAGAGGGACCGAGCGTAGGTTTCGCTCTTCGGGAAGGCTACCTACTTCCCCTACTTATACTAATTAATAAAGATCGTACATCACCCAGCTGCAAGTACAGTGGGCTCTAGAAGTGTATGAACAATTTGTCTTCAATTGAATATGAATATTGCGATACTTTATCAAATTCTTTTCAGTAAAATGTCCGTATTGACTAAACTGTAAATAAAAAATACTACTATTTTGATTCTAAGGATTAAATTTTTCTCTTTACATTATGCTATAATCAAACTAATTTAAAGATATAGGTGAGTATATACAATTTATTCAAAGATGAATTACCATAATTACTGGCTTCTAAATTAATTACACAGTGAAGCTAGGTACACAATTCGACAACGCAATTACTGTTCAAGGGGTACTTGAAGTACCTACCCACCGATAGCCTATGCGATGGTACACATCGTAGACGCATTGTTGTAGTAATCAGATTTCGAACGGACCTGGGCACTTGGTGTCCGCACTGTCCACTGCATTACGTGGCGCCTCAATACGGGCGGTATCGAGTCTCCACGCAATCATTCGTTCGTTCTCGTTCTCAAAATATTATATTCTCAAAATATTGCATTCGCAAAACATTATATTCTCAAAATATTACCTGTACAATGAAACAGGAAACATGTAAAATAAATGAATGTTTATGTAAAAATACTTCCGGTTAACTGGAATTCTGGTTAGTCAAGTAAGTAAAATTGAGATTTGCCGAAATTGGATTTAGGAAATTACTTAATACATTATTAACATCTTATCTTTATATTTATCAAAACTATCTAGGGATATTTAAAACATGAGTTGTCCGAAACTACATCTATAAATGCAAAATGTCTCTAGACAGTGTTGATAATAATATGTGTTGGTATATTAATAGTGGAAGCATCTGCACCAAATGATTCATAGGCACATTTTTCCTGTAAGTACTTTACTCGGGTACTGTGTAACACTGAATTATAACAGTAGGTACAGAGCGATTTCCTCTCACAGCTTTCAGCCTAGCTGATCTTTACTTCGGTTAGACAAATATTCTCTACCAGAAACTGTTGTATATTAAACAACTTTTTATAGGTGTTACGTTATCGACGTCTTATACGCTAGAATACGTTCAACCTTTTTATAATATTGTACGTTACCCATCTGTTTCCATTTCTATTACATTACATATGAAATATGTTTTGAATTTTTACGCAAGTTGGTACCCATATACTGTTACAGGTTGTATAAATAAATAAAAATGAGGAACATAATGGTTATTTGATATACAAGTACAAGAGAAGTTACTTTTTAACCACAATTTGCAAGTTGCTCAATTTTGATGATCGAGCAAACGTAGGATTCAAAAATTAGTACCCTGAGCGTCAGCGAGGGCATCACAAACACACGAGGTGACAAATCGTTGCACCTGAGTACAACACAACACGTAACTTTTTATCAAACCTCGGCTATTAAATGACCATAGATTAATAAATATATACTAGCATAATCGTAGGTATTAGAGAGAAATGACTTAAAGCGAAAAGGTGGCGTGCGCAAAGTAAATAAAAATGCACCAAAGGACAACGAGGTTCCGAGTCTGAGTTTATAACAAATTAAACAAATTGTATGATAAATTCGGCACCATGGAGGTAGATGTTTTGAATTCACAAAAGTGCACACATATTCTAAATTTAATTAACTTTATATTTCGTTCCTTATTTTTATCTTATCCAACTTTAACAGTCAGATATTGAAGAGTGAAAATAATATTTCCGGTATCAAAATACTTAAATGTTTAGTTTTAACTAGGTACTTAGCAGTTGCCTGTGTTAAATATTAGTTCGTTCCTGCGACCCACAGAATATTCAACTTCGGACTAATATAGCATCGAGAACAGGATGCCTACGATTATTCGACATGTCGCGTACGCCTACTTTCATTCATCTTCATACATTACAAACAGACACGTTCTTATATCTTCATACATTCATAATCGCGCTTGCTCAAGTTGTAAAATAAACTCGTTGCTATGGTTTTCCAAGCGACTATAATATGGCATTCTCCAAGAAGGGCACAGGTTTCTACAGGGTCGGCAGCACGAATGTGGTGTACCAAACGTCCATAGACCATGGTAACTACTGTCCATCAGGTGAGCTGTGTGCTTGTCTGTCACTTAAGTACCAAAAAATGCAGATTTAAACAATTCGGCATCCATTCATCAAAAATTAGTATTACTGCGCGTTTTGAAACCCCCATATGAAAATAAAATACTTACTCATCAATGAGGACTGTCGGTCTAGATATTTCTGCATAGAAACTAGAATTCAAAACTGTATGTTGAGATATCAACACTAATTGATGAACTTCTCTAGACTAATCGCCTCATGACCTTTGCAGATGCGTAGAGATGTTGCGTCCCTGGCAGTATTATACCGTCTCTACCATGGTGAATATTCTGACAACACGTGCAGGGCTTAGATGTCATCTGCATACGGTGCAAAATTTTTTTCGTCTGCCGCACCATTAAGTCTTGGAATTCCTTACCAGCGCGCGTGTTTCCTTCTTCCTACAGTCTCGGGTCTTTTAAGCTGAGCGTGAAAAAGCATCTGATGAAACACGAAACAAACTGTCAAACTGAGCGCCACCATTGTAGTACTGAACATGTTTGTAATGGTGACCTTCTTTCCTGAAACTTTGCCTTCAGCTTACCGTCATGCGAGGTGAAGTCAAATTGAAGTGGCATAAATAAAAAAAAATGAGGGAAGTAACAAGTTATACAAATAGTATTATGTGCTTAATGTAAGAATTTTCTCAAATTCACCGGTGACGGGTCAACGGAGATTCGTAAGACATTGAATTAGCATACACAACCTGGCGGAAAACAACGGTGAATGTGAGAAAAAAATGCATTCTGAACACTCTGTTTCATAATTTTTCTGTAGTTCAGACGCACCTCGTGAATTTCTTTGAACGGACAATTCTGTTATGGCTCACCTCTTTTAATTGCAATTACGCAAGAAATTGCCAAGAGCGCTAAAGCGTTGATTAAACATTAACTTTTTCTTATCTTTCCATCATTTACTTTCATACTTGATAACATTTATACGTGACATTAATTTTTCTATATTCTATTTTTTTTAATTCATGGCACGTCAATTTGACTTCACCTCGCCTGATGTTAAGTTGAAGGCAAAGTCTCATGAAAGAGGGTCACCATTGCAAACACGTTCAGTGCCACAATGGTGGCGCTCAGCTTGACGGCCTCATCAGATGCTTTTTCACGCCCCGCTTAAAGGATCCGGGACTGTGTATATTCTATATTCTATATATTCTTCACGGAGATCTTCAATACTCGAATAGGGATAGGCAGAGATATAGTTAGCACTTTTTTCTCGTCAACCACTTAATAGAATTCACTGTCAGAAATTCCCGATAACACTTCTGAAAGTGGAGAAAGGTCGCCAATTTCATCGAGTCGGACAACTAATTTCCTGTCGGTAAATTCGACCTCAAAATTAAAAAATGTGACATTACACTACCCTGTTTGGTAACATAAAAAAAACATTTTACTTTCATGGTTCAGTATATGGAGAGAATAGCCGTCTACAAAACAGCAGCATTGAACTATGGTTCAGGGATCGCCGATAAAATTAAGACACACGAAGTGTGTAGGGAAATCTGAACCCTTGTTAATTAGTAAGTGAGTTAATTTTTACTGGCTCCATAGACCCCTAGTAGTTAATTCCGTGTTCTATATTTAACCATGGATAGGTACACAATATACATTTAAGTAGGTAGCAAAAAGTACACTCTCATGATGTTGATAATTAAGTGATACAATAAGTGAGCCTTGAATTGACTTAAATAAACAAATAAGCCTCGACCAGATCACCATAAGAGGCTCTCGTTGGGTAGTTGGGTCAAGGACTTGATACAGGAGGCGGTACTCCTCGGCACGGCACCATTGTGAGGCGGTTCCTCTCTCTGGGGCCCTAACCACCTCAGTAGCTTGGTCCCTGTACCTATTTTTCATTTTCATTCATTTTCATATTTCATGTATTTATGCTTTTTTTTGTTTCATGAGTTTCACTGCCTACTCAAGAATAAACGTAAGATTTTAAGTTGGACCAAACCAATAACAGGTCAGCGCAGCTATATTCTGCAATCGTTTACATATTGACATAATGTCGAGTTACGCTCTGTCGGTCGATAATCGCCACTCTTCTCTGTTCTCCGCCAATCCTTTACCTCCTGACTCTACCTGACTTGTATTCTAGCTACCTGTTCCTTTCCTTTCTTTCATTTAAATTTTCAAAAATTTTGAAAGTTTATGTGTGTCCGCGATGGACGCAGAAACTACTGAACCGATTTCGATGCAGTTTTTTTGTTTGAAGGGGTTTGGTCCAACTTAAAATCTTACGTTTATTTGATTGCAATCGATCAAGTAGAACCAGAGTTATGATTAGTAATACACAATTTAAGTTGCACAGATGGCGCATAGGCCGCGATATCCGACAGTCACACGGGCATAGGCTAGTTATAAATAAAAAATAAGAAATCATAATTGGTATGAACTAAATATCAACATAATATAACTTAATAACTTTTATCATAATCAAATCATAATATTAGCTTACTTTTCGATAACACATTATAGTAATGCGTTTTTTTATATACAAAGATAGCATGTTTTTGTAACATGTTATATTCTGACATTTAAGAATAATATTTCTAAATAAACATCGTAACATTTATCCCTATGATTTTTGAGTTAGTACCTACCGTCCAACTACTTTTGTAACTATGAGCGATGCAAAGGTTATATTAGGGTTTTCTAAAAAAAAATTTACTGCTTAGGTAACACACGTCTCACCTGATGAAATGTGGAATTGGTGGCCTATGAACGTAGACAGCGTTAAGGGCTTCACACTCGTGCTGCCGAGGCCGACCCTCTTTATTATTTATACCGATCTATTAGTTATATTCATACTTGAGCACATATGTAGCATTTCATCAACGTTGTCTTTTACGAATGCCTAACATGTATTGCAATACCTAAATACCTCGCTGTCGCTTTCTAAGATGCCAATTAAAAAAAACCGCTTAACTTCCTAAACGTGTCTCAATTTTCGTTCTAAATAGCTTGTCTAATATACATACCATTTTCTTGGTATTTCCATACAATTATCTTCGATCAGCCCTTAGCTTTCAGCGGATGTGGTGAAAAGTTTCGCTTAGCAGAGTGCGTCCTCCAGTGAGAACATCAACTCCTTTTTTGGAACAAGAAACAACATCTTTTCTCTTAAGGCGCTTGGTACTTACAGCTAGGCGTAGAAGCTTTGGTCTCTCACTTTACCATTTAATTATTTAACGTAAAGACTTTACACAAATACACAGTAAATATTATGAAATTTTATCGCAATCAGATGAATGACATATAAATGAATAATAATAACTTATAATAGAAATGTTTAGAGGATAAAGTAGAGGACAAATTCACTATTAAATTTTACGGGATATTTACCATGTTGGCCCATGTTTCAACGCTATTACAAGCGCCATGATCACGGTTACGTCAAAAAATCAACAAACATGGTAAATATACCGAAAATTTTATAGTGAATATATAAATAACTATGTCCGTCGAAAATCATAACAAAGAAAATAATAGATGTTATTCACTAGAGACTGAAATTTAAATTTATATATATAAAAATAAATCGCAAACTATGTTGGCAAGCGCATAACTCGAAGACGGCTGGACCATTTCCAGTAATTCTTTTTTTAATTTGTTCCTTGAACTCTACGGAAGGTTTTTATGGCGCAGCAGGAACGGGATCAGAAGTCCAAGCAGCGGGAACGGGATCAGAAGTCCACGCGGGCGAAGCCGCTGACAACAGCTAGTTAAATATTTATTTTTAAATCATCAAAAATAATTTCAGATAATAATAGTAGAAGATCCAAAAATTGTTACTCACTGGAATAGGTATACGATTATCAAACTATAATCCCCGTCTTTAGTTTAGCGACAAAGGTGCTATTTGCAGAGTTATGCCTTTGGAAATAACCTACTGATAGCAATATTCTCTATTATTATACACGCTTATCGTTAAAGGTATCTTTATGCTTAAAGGCGGATAATTTTAGAATATTCTGTTTTAGTTCAATTTCTTAGTGTAATGCCTTTGATTTTATACATACCAAACATATACATGCGATATTTTCAGTCCATGATACGAGTTTATTTCAGTTTCTATCACAATATTTTTATCATTATATAATATCATAAAAAACCCGCGGTAGCCTAGTGGTAGGGTAATGGACTGCTGAGACGAGGTTTCGAGTTCGATCCCAGGTTTACCATGGCACACACCAATGACTATTCGATGCTTTTCGAAGTTATGTGTGTATTTATCGCAGGTTTATAAGTGCCCGGTTAATGGCAATAGACTTACCACCTATTACATTGGGACCTAAACATAAACTGGCGAAATGTGGGTGCTAGCACCTCTGTCTACCCCTTCGGGGATAAAGGCGTGAGTTTATGTTTATGTATGTTTAGGTTTTATCATAACATTTTATAAACTAAATTTATCGTTATCATCATCAATATGTAGACGTATTTTCCTGATTGCATCTGTGGTCAAGATGCCCTCGGGGCTCAAATTTCGCCTTCCTCCTTTTTTATCTTCTATTTCACACTATCTTGTTGAGCGTCCATGGTAATGAGACTATGGGGCACACATGTCCCCTTCCACGACGTTAAACTAAGGCTACTTCTTGGGCCTGCCTCTCCTACCGGCTCCCGGCGGGGACGCCATTGCCAGGCATTTCTTACCCACGTATCCTGGCGGTACCCGCTTTATATTGAACATTGAATAATAAAGCCTAATTTAAAGTGATAGCTAAAGCTAAATTGCTCATTCGAATACAACCCAACATAAATACAGAAGTACGTACTTCTGCGAATCCACCCATAACACATTGGAATTAATTTGGAATCAGAATAACCCAATTAGCAGTTAGCAAAAGTACTCGTAATAAAAGATTTGACGCAAGGCATATATTTTATTATAAGGCTTAATGGACCGTAGACAAGTATCAATTTTATGATAAGTGGAATTTGATCAAAGTACCTTTATGGAGTTGTCTGTACCTACAATATGTATTTTAACTACACTAAACAAAAACAATATTATATATAATATTTACATCGTGATATACTTCAAACAACCTTCCAACCTTCTGAGAAAAAATCCCTTCTTTTCAATATAATCAGACTGGTCAATCTTAGATAATTTCTTTCTCTTCGAGTTTAAAGAGTGAATTTTAACTGTTTGAACTTTTATATCTCCTAAAATTTACTTGAGACAGGGTAAGCAGAGGCGTGATAAAATTAACATAAATTTATATTTCGCCAACTGTTTTCGATCTCTGCCAATAGGTGGGATGTTGCTATTAGTCAGGTACTCTCTTAAATGCTGAAAAGTGTACTGAAAATTTTGTAACATAAAATCGACAATACTTTGCTCGAGCCGGTAATCCAACACAATGGTACTCGCTACTCCTATGCTACCGAGGTAGCACCATTGAAATGCTATTTGTTGGTAGGTATATGCATTTCTCTCAAAAATGTTCTAATTGATTTCTAATCTTATCACTTCAGCTCAATAAGTACTTTTCTGATTTAAGGGGGAATGTTTTTAAACTGTTGACTTAGTCTAGTCTTTGATCCCACATTTGATCGATGCTAAACCTTCTGGTCAGCGCAGATATTTTAGTCTGGAATAAGAAGACGACCCACTTCATGCTAGTTTCCAATGTTACACCTTTTTCCTTGAACTCGTGAAGCAGGGAATAAAAATTCCATATTTGTAAAGTGACGTGAATGGAAATGATGTCCATCTTTTATCGAAGAGTCATTTTGATTATTAAAAACTGTCCGTATCCGTCCCTAAATGCTTGGATTCGGTTATGTCCATCAAATATCGAATCCTATATGATATCCAATATTACATTACTGCCGGTTGAATTGCATTTGCACCTGAAAACGTTCCAATTAATTAACTAGTTTATTTCATCCCATAACGATTCTGTTTTATTAAATACTGTTCGTGATGTTGGTGGGATCAGTTGCATAGTTGCGTATACATATTTCTAGTAATATTTAGGTCACGTACACATAACAATATCTGGTATTTGCTCTATTTACTTACGCAGTTATTTTCTCTTATTTCAGATTCATTCCGCGTTTTATTCTCACACGTCGAAAGGAAACATGGTGAGTTTTCTACCTAACATTTTGTTTACTCTGAATTATTTACACGCTCATTGTGCGTTTCTTGCAAAACTATGAAGAAAATAACCTAAGTTATGTATGTACATTTATAAATTTTTGTTTATTTAAAATTATCTATCTCATTTGCTGTAGGTATTTATTTCGTTCATGAAGTAAAGCAATGGACAAGTAAAGCGATAAAGATTTAATTGTATTAGGTACTATTGTATATAAATAGACTGGCTTAATTTCTTATGAAGATAGCGTTAATAAGGTAAGATAACTTTGATTTCGAACATTGACACTTACCTATCTAAGGTTACTTAGAGTACTTAGGGTTACCAGATACTTATATCATATTAGTAAACAATATGCTGCAATAGTATTAAATACTCATATTAAGTAAAATGAAATATTTGATTTAGTATTTAAATCATGCATTGTATTATTATAAAGAGGTAAAGTTAGTGAATTGTAAGGTTGAAGAGTTTAATTTCTGGATTTACTTAACGGATTAAAAACAATAGCCATACAAAGGCACATTAGCTATATTTTATCACGCTATCGGGGAGAGCCAGCTGCAGAAACGGGATTAGCAGTTCACGTGACGAGATAAAAGTGAAAAGTCAGTATAAAAATGTATGAAATCATTCTGAAATTTTAATAAAGAATATTTTTTTAAAGCGAGACTCCATTAATCTACGCACACAAAAAATACTGTCTGTGCTACGGTAAAGATAGATGGGCGTAGATGTTCAGTACACTGTTTTCTTACAATATTCTCGAAGACGTCCGTACGTGCTTACTCTGCCTCGGTAAACATACGTGTACATGAGGTTACTGCGCCACGGCAGAACCAGCCACACTCTAAATATCTATGTGTTATGATTTTATTATTTTTCATTGTTTACCTTTTACTCTTTTGTTATCATCTTGAATATAACCATAAATAAGCTTTTGTTACATCATGTATAAGCTTTTGTTGCCTATACAACCCATTTTCTGCACTCTATTACCCATTATTAGGTTTGTTTCCTATTCTTTTAAAGATGAGTAGTTTCGGCACAACCATTGTATGTAGACACGCTACAAAGCAAGTTTTAGTTACAAAGCAAACTAGTGTAAACCGTACATATCACTACTCACCATATTTCGGTGTTTTGGTGTGATCTTGGTGAGTTTTGCCTAAGACTTAGTTCTTTAATTAGATGTCAGTAGAATTTTTTAAAGAAAATTTCAGTAGCAAAAGTGTGTAGTCAAACTTCTATCAAATTACATACATACATACCCAGATTTCACCAATCATTGTATTCAATCCCACGTATTAGGGGGTGAGCCTTTTGTCGAATCCCGGGCACTATAGTTGACTCGAACCATGCATCTGAGGATGAGCCTGGGTTTGTAGGTATATTAGTTGTCTGATGTCAAACAACCCTTAGTAAGATACCGGATGGAAAGAGACGGGATATCCCAAATTCAACTCTACACAGAACCATAGCATGGAAACCACCTAGCTAAACATGTATTTAATACTCGCTAATGTCCTATGGTCTACCCGCGTGGAATTTTGATTCTGTTCCATTTGATTCAGCCCATATATTATTCCAGTAGTTATTCCAGACTTCAATCTATCTCTATTCCAAATTTCAGTCACATCCTTTGAGCCGATATAGCGTGATTCAGTGACAAACATCCAAGCAGCTTGACAAACTTTCCCTTTATAATCTTAAGTAGGATTTATAATATTAGTAGGATAGGATAGGATTAGTAGGATGAATGTAGTGAAATACAGGTAAAAGCTACAGGTCACGATTACATTAATACAGTTTGTTAAGTTTTCACGTATTTTTTTCCGAGGGCCCCGTCCTGAATGTTGACATTTGGCGTTTTTATCTGTAACTATATCTGCTAATATTATCAGAATCACATATTATCAGCTAAACTCTTGTTTTCTTGTCTTACTTCAAAATTCAATAGATAACAATACATTTGAACTTTAAAATTTTCACGACCTAAATTTGACGATAATTTAAAATATGTGCTTACACTGTGGTAAATACTTACTTCATTTACATTGGACAAAATCTATTAATCTATTAATTGTAGCACTGTTGAACCTATCGTATCAAATTTGCATCCGTTTGACTCAATAATATTGTTTCCAAGTAAAAATAAAGATTTACAAATCTAAAAACAGTGATTGTGAGTCGATCCATTCGAAATTGCGGATCAAATAGCATTGATATCGCGCTAGGAAGAGAGGATATGCCATCAACTGCGGAGTTCCGGTGTGCTCGTCGGGCGATGTCAATATTTGCCCGTTGTGAACAGACCGGAGCCCTGACAACACTTGTTGCGTTCTGTTTTATTGACCCCCGACGTAAAAAGAGAGGTGTTATAAGTTTAAGTTTCTATCTGTGGGAATGTAGCTCCCAACGACTTTTTTCTTTGAAATATGATGTACCCGATATTTGTACTTTTCTTATGAGCTATGAAAATCTGTTGAGGAATTTGAAGCTCGAGTGAGATTCTTTAATTTTTCTATTTTCTGTTAAAGTGCCATGTACTAATATACAGCAAATACATCGTCTTCATAAAAAACTTCATTTTTTAATTCCTTTCATAATCATACATACAAAACTATCTCGAAAAAGTATCCAGTAAATGAAAAAGTCACTAAGCGCCATGTCCAATTCTGTACATAATTTACATTGCCGTCACAAAAAAACGAACACATGAAATGAATACAACTGTCAGCTTCTTCACTTGCCATTTATTTAATGGTACAGACAGTCATAGCTATATTACATAATCACATTTTTACCTTTTGCGGGTACCTACAAATTTTAGGTACAAAATATAAATCACGGAACAAGTATTGTTCAAAATGACACAAGACGTATAAGTCAAAAAAATATAATCAAAAAGGGACGACGTTTATGTAAGAAAGTGGTCCCAACGTTGGACGTACTCTGTGGCTTATCTGAGGAAATATATTACGGCCCACGAGCTTTTCAGAGATTGTGACTAAGCACAACATTTACGATTTTTCATTGACAAGGTTTTACGCCACTAAAGCAAAAGGGCTTTTTCACAATATAATACTTTTAGAAATATCTTTGGAAAACCTTTACCTGCTACTTATAAATGCGAAAGTTTGGATGGGTAGAAGTTTGTTACTTAGTCACGCCAGAACGCCCACACAAGTGCTGAACTGTGGTAGGTACAAATGTAGGTACTTACATTATGGTACAGTCTAGAATGGGGTATAGGCTACTATTTAATTCACGTTACGCTAACTTCTAAAGGTTGCATGGAAGAGATCGCTTACAGCAATAAGGCCGCCCATTGTACATTAGAACAACTATAATTCTCACTACTTGCCCTTGGTGTATTTTTATTTTTATATTTTTGGTGTAGAATAAAGATTTATCTATCTATATAACTATCTATCTATCTATCTACTTATGTTATATTGTAAACATATGGGTTTAGGGGGAAATAGTAAATAACCTACCCACATTTCACCAATATTAATAAACTTATTAAGACACGAGTCTATTATTGTGAACTACTTACCAAATTCTTTATTGGTACTGAGCATTCCATAAGAGAAAAAAACTGATAATACCATCTTATCTTGGTAATCGGACCTGAGACTTCAGGATTTATAAGCCGTATTTATAGTATCATAGCGATACTACGGTCAACAAAATAATAAGTATAAGTATATAGAGCTTCTAAAAAAGCAAAGATGGAATAATATATACGAAACACCTACTGTTTGTACTCATTATCATTATTTTAGGTGAATTGTACAAGAAGTTCCCTTAGAACCCATGTGTATTAAAACATATCCTCAAGAATAACAGACGTGAAAATCTTTTATCCTTGGAAGAAATGGGTTATCGAAACGGGAACAAAAGCCCTATTGGAGCTGCGAGTAATAGTTAGTATTTAAATATTATATGCCAACAGGCGAGATCGTTCATCAGTAAACAAGAATCAAATAAAAGGTGATTTAATTTGTACTCTTGAACGTTAGACTAATTGACTATCAAGATAAGGAACTGGTAGCGGAAACGATAATAAAATTTAACTGAGCAGTTTCAGTTTTATCGGAAATTGTCTGAACGCTTCAGGCTTCGGGCTAGCCTACCGAAGTTGCGTCGGCCGTTTCAGAGCAAATATAGAGACATGAATGAGCTTCCCGGGAGCGTGCAGTTCAACCATCAAACAATGGCTCTCAACGCTGGGCCCTGATGACGAGATACAAACGTTCATTGTTCTCGAACTATCGCCGGTGTACACTTTAACCATAATACTAATCATAAACTTTACAACGCATAGATGTACTCGGCAGTTTCATCTGAGTGAAACTTTTGTGGTCATTTCTCTACTATTGAGTCACGGTTAAAGTTATATGACTCGTGGTTAAATGTCCGCAATCGTTACCCGACATAAAAAAGGTATTTATGTTAGGTAACCGGTTAAGAGGTAGGACACAAATTCAAGAAGAAAATCGTACCGTACGAATTGAGCGTTGATACAACTGGGGAAGTACCTCCACCCTACAGAATACCGCGACTAATAATAACCATGTGTTGTGTTCTTGGCTGTGAGTAGGGTAGCCAGAGATCACTGGAGAATTTTTGTGACAATAAGTGCGAAGACCAATTTGTTACCTGCGCTGGTGGAACAGAAGCTCTCTTAACCTTTACCCCTCCACCTTCTCCACCCTCTTCTAAGTTTCTATAGTGTTGACAGCACCAGTGTGACGTCTCTGGTGTTATAAACGTCCAAAGACCACGGTAACCACTTTCGGACAATTAAAGACCCGAAGGCTGCGTGCGTTTCGCAAGGAAAAAACAAAATTTCACCCTACGCAAATGTCCTAAACGGGCCAGTTTATTGGTGAAGCGCCTCCTTGACTTCTCGGTAGTAGACGCTGAAAGTAAGTTGGACAAAAGTTGACGAAAGGGTCCAAATTGTGTCATACGAACATCGAGTATTTGTCCTACGTGAATGGCTTACACAATGTGAATCCATTGTACAACTTCCGATACTTTTATATTCAAAGGCATGATCGTAACAACTCATGGTTGAAAGGACGTTTATGTCGTGTTCAGGAATCATATTCTTATAGGGCTATGATATTTTATATAAATGAATTTATGCAATCACCTGTAATCCTACAAGAATAGTCCATTTGCTCACGAGTGTGTGTGTTTTAGTTAGTTACTCTATCAATAATCGTATGAAGAACAATCTTACAAACAATATAATATATATAAACAATATTAATATATATAAACATTATTAACTCTTAAAAATATAACTATCATGCACAAAATATAGTTTAAGTCATTTATTATACCACTATATAACATGTCATTGTCTTTTGATCTGGTGGATCATGTCCAGTTTTGCTCCTCTCGACAAAACGTTTTTAATATATAAATATTAATATATATAATATACATAAACAATATTAATAAGTTGGTGTTCTTAAGCAATATCGTCAAAACGTTCCAAATAAGATTCGGCGTTAAACTAACTGAAGAAATTAACGTTCAGGCACAGGTGAATAAGTAAGTCTACTCCAAGAAGTCGGATGAAAGAGAAATAATTTAAACATTGTTGAGATGCATTGCTTTGCGGATTGCTAAAACTTCCGTATAGCTTTAACGTGGGAGTTATTAAACGATTCTTTTATTAATTTCATGCTGTTATTCGTTTCCGAACTCTGTTTATAGTATTTTCAAGTTGCTCGTTCTCTCATTTTGTTAGTATTTGTAAATTATTCATTTGGATTAATTCCAAATATTTGCTAAGAATTTAATGTTTTGACTAGACTTACTGAAGTTTCGATAGTCAGTGCTTTTATTCGTAAACATGGAGGATTTATCTTTTTGATAGTGAAACGTTAGATTTGTGATTATTTGAATGAAGAACTAATTTAAAAAAGGAAGTACCTAACAATATTTCATGTACTTATCTCGGACAGAGTTGAATTGAAAAAGACAGTGGACTTTGTGGCTACAGCTGCTGCAAGTATATACCACTTTCCTACTATCGATGAGAGTTTCTGCATAAAAAGTTTCCATCAACTAACCTAATCCAATCTCGTACACTAGTAGTTAGGTTAGGTATATAACCGTTGTTTGGTGTGCATAAAAGCCTCTAGTCGCAGTAGTTCGGTTGCTAGTCCGGTTGACCGGACTACTGCGACTCCAGAGTCGCAGTAGTCCGGTTGTCAAACAGCATCGAACTATTGCTACCAATGTGTAGCAGTAGTTCGGTGGGTAGTCCGGTTGACCGGACTACTGCAACTTGTTAGTTTCAGTAGTCCGGTTGACAAACAGCATCGAACTATTGCTACTTATTTGTAGCAGTAGTTCGGTGGCTAGTTCGGAGGTTTGAAAACATTGAAAAAATATTGCTCTTCTACTGATAGGACGGCAAAACCTAGGTAGTTCGGCATTTGTATTAGTTCGGTAGTAAAAAAAAAGCAGTGAATTACATACAATTCTTGAGTTGCACTAGTTCGGTTGACCGTAAAACCTCTTATTATTGCTGAGGAGCAAGCTGCTGGAGTTAGGTTGTCGGAAACATATCAAACTATTGCCACCGTAGTGCTAAAACCGCTGTTATACGGTATTTTGTCAAAAGTCGCAGTAGTCCGGTTGCACGAAAAACATCCAATTTTCCACAATTCTTCATTTGTAACCATTCACTAGTCAGGAACACATCAAACTATTGCTATGGTACTGCTAAAACCGCTGTTATACGGTATTTTGTCAAAAGGTGCAGTAGTCCGGTTGCACGAAAAATATCCAATTTTCCACAATTCTTCATTTGTAACCATTCGCTAGTCAGAAACACATCAAACTATTGCCACCGTAGTGCTAAAACCGCTGTTATACGGTATTTTGTCAAAAGTCGCAGTAGTCCGGTTGCACGAAAAACATCCAATTTTCCACAATTCTTCATTTGTAAACATTCACTAGTCAGGAACACATCAAACTATTGCTATGGTACTGCTAAAACCGCTGTTATACGGTATTTTGTCAAAAGGTGCAGTAGTCCGGTTGCACGAAAAATATCCAATTTTCCACAATACTTCATTTGTAACCATTCGTTAGTCAGAAACACATCAAAATATTGCCACCGTAGCGCTAAAACCGCTGTTATACGGTATTTTGTCAAAAGTCGCAGTAGTCCGGTTGCACGAAAAACATCCAATTTTCCACAATTCTTCATTTGTAACCATTCACTAGTCAGAAACACATCAAACTATTGCTATGGTACTGCTAAAACCGCTGTTATACGGTATTTTGTCGAGAGGTGCAGTAGTCCGGTTGCACGAAAAATATCCAATTTTACACAATTCTACGCTACACTACAGCCAGAGTTCTACAGTTCATACAGCTGTGTAAGAAAACAATCTGAAAAGGTAAAGTATCGTCGGACACTGAAGAACAAGATCGCAGACCCAGGCTGGCGTAAGACTCCAAAGAAAAACGCAGCATCGCCTCCCATGCAGATGAAGACTTCGAGCGTTGACCCCTTCTTACCGGTCACTGCCGAGCTACTACGCGCCGCTGAAGACCTTCTCATGCGAGCCGCGCAACAGGAATCGTTCGAGTCTGAAATAGAAGATTTACAACAGGGAAGAGCGATACAACAGAGCAGTCGTCTACGTCAGCTGAGCGTCGTTACAGTCAACAGCGTACTACGGGTTAGAAGTAGAATACAAGCCGCCCGAGACGTCTCCGAAGAAATCAAGTCGTCGTTAATTGTAGACGGCGACCATCCGACAGTAAGACTGTGGATAAGAAGCATACATAGAAAGTTGCATCATTCGGGAGTCGAAGCTACAATCAACGAGTGCAGACAACACTACTGGGTCATTCGATTACGCCCGGTAACCCGCTCGCGTTCGACGAGAAGGACGACGCCTCAAAATCCAGCTGGTGGGCATCGCAACGCCTGGCTGACATCTTCTGGGCCAGGTGGCTCCGAGAATAACTCCCGGAACTACAGTTTCGTCGCGTGCCGAATGGAAGAGGACCCACAATAGGCCTACACGACTTGGTCTTGCTGGTGGATCCGAACGCGCCTCGCAACATGTGGGTGCGCGGACGAGTCATCGCGACGTTCCCCGGGCCTGATGGAGTGACGCGGACCGTCCACCTACAGACGCCGGGAGGAGTGCTGCGTCGGCCAGTGCGGAAGCTGATCCTGCTGCTATCCGGAGCATCGAGTTCTGCACCGCAAGAAGTGTAACTACGTCCCACGGGGAGAGGATGTGCAGAACAATAAATAGAATAGTTACGGTTACAGTATATAAGTGTAAATAAATAATTCGTTTTTCGTATAGCATAGGTCATAGAGTTAAGTACAGAGTAGGATTTTTATTTACCCGTTTTATCGTATTATTGTATGAGTTATTTCATTAATAGTTGTTTTTTCGTTAAATAGTTATAAGATGTATAAGAAATTGTAGTAAATAAGATTCATATAAGAAAAATGGGGTACGACGCGATGCATCGATAGGCCGCATAGGGGCTCGTGCTCTAGTTTTCAAGGTCAAATTCGGACTATAAATATAGGCGCTAGTCGCGCTATAATTCAGTCGGCCACTAACACTTGTACAGCGAGGATCTCTGAAAATAAACATTAGCAGTTTCACCACCACCTTTTTTTTTTTCGTGCTCAAAATCCCCACGGAACCACCTCCACCAAAACCGATGGAGGTGATTATGTCGGACTCGAACCGACCAAAACGCACGCCGTCCATGGGTCCTTGATTGCCGGAGGTGAGATTATACAAGACATATCTCTCGCACCCCGGCAGACCCGGGGACATCTCTGTTGAGATGACCCTCTTCCCCCAATGTGGGGACCATGGTGTCCTCATCTAGCCCCTGGATATGGGGTGGCATTTGCACCATCGCCGTGGCCTGCTTCTGCTAGGGTGACCGGCGGCTCCACCCGTCACCCCCAGGGCGGGCCTGGGGGACGGAGGTCATTTTGCGAACTACGACGTCCGAGTCGCCTCCGCTCATCGCGGGCAGTGCGGGTCCGGAGTCTTCTCCGCACCCGCTCCGCCTCCTCCTTTTCGAGCATTACTTGCTCGCAGAAGGAGGCGGCGGCTGCCCAAGCACTCGCGCATCGTACCATCACCGTGAACAAGGTGGCGAGCAAGACAACTCCCACCCCTAGGGCTGTCACTAGGACCAGCCTTGGCGTCTCCCACGCCGGGCACTCGGTCAGCGTGTGCAGCCCCGAGTCCTCGCTCGCATCACAGTGATGGCACTCGGACGTTGGCTCCTTCTGGATCCGACGCAGGTAATCCCCGAAGCACCCGTGCCCGGTGATCACCTGCGTCAGTCGGTACGAGAGGCTACCGTGTGGCCTCTCTAGCCAGTCCCCCATGATGGGTCTTACCGCCGTTACTACAGCGTGCCCTAGTTTCACCACCCCCGACACTTACAATCCGTTATAACCTAACTCAAGAATAGAGCGTATGATCTCTGTGACCCTGAACATCTGGAGCAAGAGCTGGATCATGTTCAGGAGGTACTCAAAAATAACGGATATGATGTGAACGGAAGACGGAAGCAGCAAACACTGAGGCGGGGGCACCCAAAGGTGAGCAGACAGCCAGGGTATATGCTTTATGTCAGGGGAATAACCGGATAAAATGGGCTCCGTGCTTAAAAAGTACTCCATCCCGACAGTTTACACACCAGACATTAAAGTAAACAGCATCGTGGGCACACCAAAGGATGTCTTGCCGCTTCAGACGCCAGGGGTCTACAAGATAGATTGCAGCTGCGGTAGTTCGTATATAGGCCAAACAAAGCGGACTATTGCTGATAGGGTCAAAGAACACATTGCAGCTGTAAAGAACCGCCGGATGAGCAAATCAGCGATTGCGTACGACCTGTCCGCCTTGATCGCCGTGTCGGACTGTCCTTGAAATCCAGCTCACCCGTCCTTGCCCAGTTCGCACCAACAGTCTCCGTACAAATAATTAGTCGAAGCAGCTGGGTCGAGGGCGGGCCCGTACAATGATGTTAACCATTTGAGAAGCATAAGCAAAGAGATTGAATATGTGTAAGGAAATAGGTTAGTTGACTATTTTTCGTGCAACCGGACTACTGCACCTCTCGACAAAATACCGTATAACAGCGGTTTTAGCAGTACCATAGCAATAGTTTGATGTGTTTCTGACTAGTGAATGGTTACAAATGAAGAATTGTGGAAAATTGGATGTTTTTCGTGCAACCGGACTACTGCACCTTTCGACAAAATACCGTATAACAACGGTTTTAGCGCTACGGTGGCAATAGTTTGATGTGTTTCTGACTAGCGAATGGTTACAAATGAAGAATTGTGGAAAATTGGATATTTTTCGTGCAACCGGACTACTGCACCTTTTGACAAAATACCGTATAACAGCGGTTTTAGCAGTACTATAGCAATAGTTGGATGTGTTTCTACCAACCGGACTGTTAAAAATGAAGAATTGTGTAAAATTGGATATTTTTCGTGCAACCGAACTACTGCGACTTTCGGCTAAATACCGTATAACAGCGGTTTTAGCAGTACTATAGCAATAGTGTAACGCAAAATTGTTAGTGGCGTTAAAATTTGATTTCGGTAAACAATACGTTGTACCTATGACGACATCTGTAGGGTTTGGGGGGAACTTTTCTTCGATCACCAATTCGGTATTGATGAATGGTTTCCCAATCTGGCAACAGATGTCGCTAGTATGTTTACCTATTTCAAATAGAATAATAATATCGTGATAGGTTAAATTGTTTGTGATATTTTATTCAATCATATAACTTAATGTCTTTAATTTAAAATTGTCATAATCTAAATTCCTACTTGCCCAAATTAATTTAGTCACGGCGAGAATGTCTTTGGTTTCGTATTATCTGTGGATCTGTGTTTTATTGTTCCGCGATTCGATCAGATGAACGAATAACTCGTGATATCGGATTCATTTTACTAGAATATTCCATGAAAAATGATATAAATACACCCCTCCCGGTGGATGCGAACACCTCTGATAATTACTCTGAAGATTAAGCACGAAACTCTGTTCGTATTTCATTGATTTTTCTGATAAGTTGGAACTCTGAATTATATGTACCTACCTACATATAAATTAAGTATCTTAGATTCTGTGCATCCTTCCCGGACTTCTCTGGTAAGATATGCTGATTTGTCTTTCTCTAGTAGTGATTTCTTTGTATCTGTGTCGTTCGTTTGCGTCAGTGATATACCTAGGCTTTTTGTATTCTTGATGCAGGGTCCCAAGGTTTAGCGGACAATATTAGTGACCTATCTACATTGTTGTGATTCCGTTGTTGGAGTCCCTGTTCGGAACAGCTGTCCCTTCGTTTGGCTCGCGGCAGTGCGGGCGGTGGCTAGCAGCAGACCTGCCTACGCAAGCCGACAACCGACGCCAGGGGAACCATCCGAAGAGGAGTGCCAAAAGGTCACGTAATCTTAACTTGTACAATAACTGTAACTTCATATACCCGCTACCTTGAGTTGTAATTACGAGATCAGCTGTGTGCTACGAGGGAGGCGCATAAGCATCTTATATTGTATTTACATTTCTATATCTCTGTGCCTGTGATAATTCTACTGTATGTACAACTGTGTACCCTATTGAATATATGCATGTATAAAATCTTAGTGTTGTTTCATTAAGGGTATCTGGAGCACGCACCCACTATCTCCACTCTGAGATAAAAGGCGCCCAAGAGTCTCTTTCGAAAGCTCTTGCCTGGGTTAGCCGGTGGAGTAGCTGGGGAGTTTCCCAGGTTACACAGTGGCGCGGCCAACGTACGGGCAGTTCAAGAATTCCAGTACCCACTGGATTTCTCTTGGTTCTGTGTGTGTGTGTGAAAGACGCCTTTAATGAATTCAAACCTACTATCCGTCTGATACTCTCCAAGACGTTAATTGGTTGTGCTTGTGCGGCTAAGCACGTAATTAATTTCCTTGCAATTTACACCGAATAGCAAGGAAACGGGTCAAAATTTTTTTTCTAAATTATAAATAGCTGCTACATTTTCGGTAAAATTCATATTTCGGCATACCTTCGTATTTTTTTCTTTTTTTCTTTTTTCTTTTTTTACTGGTTGCTGGTTGGGTTGGATATAACATCTCAGTAGTTTGTCCCGAATTTTAAATAAAATTAATATACATGCATATGTTTAACTTTGTGTTTTTTCTGAATTTAACTTTTAATTGTTATCGACATTTTCTATAAGTGCCGATATATGTAACTCTGTGTAAGGTGGTTTCCATTCGGAATTACCATTTTTTTTTTCTTTTTAACCTTGGATCAGTATAGTAGCCGGTACTTATACTTGCTACCGTACATCTTGCTCTTAGCCTTTTAACTGTTTTTTAATTTTTTGTAATTTCATTTGTACCTATACGTACGGTACAATTTTTTTTGTGTAAATTTTTTCAATATTTTAGTAATTGTCTGCAGGGCGGTACATCTCGGGTACCTACCCGCTATTGGAGAATTATTCTCAATTGGAAATTTTTAAATAATTATATTATTAGGAATTGTCTGCAGGGCGGTACATTTTAGTTACCTACCCGCTAATGAAAATTGTTTTATGCTGAATTTTTTTATACCTATATTATTAACATAGAAGGGTACATTTACATACTGTCCGTTCAATTGAATACCCTCTTGGATTTATATCCATTTAAACTTTCGTTAAATAACGGAATTGTTAGTTAAATTTTATTTTTATATTCTATTCACTTAAAGTTCATTTCTTATAAGATGGCAAAAATGCACCAGTATGTAAACTATTTAAGAAAAGATGAGCTGTCTAATGAGTTGTCTTACATGGGCATTTCAGCGGATCCTGAGGCTACGGTTGTCAGCTTGCGTAACGAATTGAGGACGGCATATCGGCTAGTTCGCCGTGGAAGTCTGAAGCCTAACACCACGAAGTCCACTGATGCTGCAACTGAACGCACTGTCTGCGAGCCAAAAGTGAAGGAACTCGAGGATTTGCTATCGTCAGGTGACTTTGATGCCGATAAAAATAGTCGCACTAGGGCTGCTGTTAGGGCTAATTATCTTTTGACTAGGCTAGCTCGTTGTGGGTTAGATTGTTCTGAACTTGTTAGTATTCGCAACAGATTAGTTAAGATTGTGTCAGTAGCTGAATCGAATAGTGACTCAAAATCTGAGGTGTCAGATAATGATGATCGCGCTTCTCGTGTCCGAGTTGAATATACTTCACCTGCGATGAGAAATGAACGCTCGATGCGGGGTAGCTCGCAAAACATTAACTTAAGCAATGATAATTTTATTTATAGGGAACGTCCTATTAATCTAAATAGTTTTAATTTAAAATATGATGGATCTACTTGTGTACGTGTTTTCATTGAGAGACTGGAAGAACTCCGGTGTGCTAGGGAAGTCTCCAAATCAAAGGTTCTCATGGCTTTCTCTGACCTATTGGACGGACCAGCTTTGTCTTGGTTCCGCACCAATAAAGCTAACTTTATGTCTTATGAAGACTTACTAATCGAATTAAGAGACACCTTTGATATTCCCGATTACGATTATCGTTTACGGAATGAGATTAGGCAACGTACCCAAGCCCGTACCGAGTCCTTGGTGAACTACATCTCCACAATGCAGGCCATGTTCTCTAGACTAACTTGTAAAATGCCCAGTGAAGAACAACTGGACATTCTTATGCATAACATTAGACCTGACTACATGAAGGAACTAGCCCTTCATGAAGTCAACACTATTGATGATCTAAGAAGGTTAGGAAAGCGTTTGGAACTTGCGCGTGCTAGGGCTGAGGCGTTCCACGAGCCAGTCTTGGACAAATTTGAGATCTCCTCTGACTTACATTCACAGAAAGCAAAGTGCACACCAAAAGCTACCAAGCAGGTCTCTGCGGTGGACAGCTCGGCAGCCTCGCACGAACGCAAATGCTTTCGTTGCGGCGGCAGCGATCACACTGCTAATAACTGCTCACAATCAAGGGAGTTGGTGTGTTTCCGATGTGGTCTCAAAGGAGTCAAGTCACCCGACTGCCCCAAATGTACGTCGAAGTCAAAAAACGCGTAGGCCAGGGCCTTATTAAGACATTCTCAAGCTCTGTGTCTGAGTCTTCTTCTGATAAGGTCCTGTTTACTAAACGGGATAACGATGTTAGACCGTACTTAGTTGTTAGGGTTTTAAATTTAAATGTTCTTGGTCTTCTTGATTCCGGTGCCTCCTGCTCCGTGCTAGGAAAAGGTGCGCACCGTAGCTTCTTAGATTTAGGGTTTGAACTAGAAAGTGTCAACCCAAATTTTAAAATTACAACTGCAGACAGTTCACATTTGAAATGTCTGGGTTCTATGTCCTTACCCTTAGAATACAACTCTGTTATCAGGGTACTTAAGTTTTATGTTGTACCAGAAATAACTACCTCAATGATATTTGGAGTAGACTTCTGGCAACAATTTCAATTAGGTGATAGATTAATTTCTCAAAAAATTAATATGAATAATTTTAGTGATAGCTGTCCTATTGAATCTTTGTCTCTTCACAGTGGTCTCGAGGATTACAACAACCTGACCGAGGATCAGCGGTGTGTAATGAACGGGATCATTGAAAAATTTGAGTCAATTAATACGGATAAGGTGGGCTTAGGTCGAACTACGCTTGTGCATCATGTCATAGACACGGGTGACAGCAAGCCGATCAAGCAGCGGTATTACCCTCTCTCACCTCTCAAACAGAAGGCTCTGGAGACGGAGTTGGACCGGATGTTGGAGATGGGAGTGGTGTCACCATCACAATCCGCGTGGAACTCACCCGTGGTTATGGTGGAAAAGGCGAACGGTGATCTAAGGCTGTGCTTAGATTCACGTAAGCTTAATGCTGTTTCCAAAAGTGATGCTTATCCCTTACCGTACATCAATCAAATTTTAGACCATCTTAATAATGCTAAATATTTGTCCTCTATTGATTTAAGTGCAGCGTATTGGCAAATCCCGTTCGACTCTGCCCAGTCTGCTGAGAAGACTGCGTTCACGGTGCCGAGGCGGGGTTTGTTCCAGTATAATGTAATGTGTTTTGGTCTTGTCGGAGCTTCAAGTACGATGCAACGACTGATGGACCGCTTATTCGGCCCGGAATTCGACAACAGAGTGTTTTGCTTCCAAGACGACATAATCTGTGTGGCCAACACCTTCGAGGAGCATGTGGATCTCTTAAATAGAATCTATCAGCGACTCAAGGATGCGGGCCTAACGATTAATATGAAGAAATCACACTTTTGTCGAAGTGAATTAAAGTACCTTGGTTACTATGTGGATAGGCATGGACTACGTACTGACCCCGGTAAAGTCGAGGTCATCCTCAACTATCCCACACCTTCTAACTCGAAGGATGTCAAACGTTTCCTAGGTATGGCCGGCTGGTATCGTCGTTTCATTAATAACTTTTCTAAAATTAGTAAGCTCTTTGTAAACTCACCTCTAAAAATGTAAATTTTATTTGGACATCTGAAGCTGAGGAGGCTTTTAACCTTCTCAAGTCAGCTTTGGTCTCTGCTCCTATATTGAAAATGCCTAACTACTCTTTACCGTTCCGTATACTAAGTGACGCGTCAGCTTACTCAGTTGCTGCTGTTCTGACCCAAACACACGATGGTGTGGAACACCCCATCGCCTATTGCAGTCGTTCTCTTAATAAGAACGAGGTGAACTACAGCACAACCGAGCGAGAGCTTCTGGCCGTGATTTTTGCGCTGGAACAGTTCAGACAGTATGTGGAGGGACAGAAGTGCACTGTTGTCACTGATCATGCCTCACTACTGTGGTTTCACAAGCTCAAAAATCCTACAGGTCGTTTAGCACGTTGGAGTATGCGACTCAGTCAGTTTGACTTCGACATAGAGCACCGTAAGGGAAAAGATCATGTAGTACCTGACGCTCTATCTCGCATAAAGATTGACTCCATCGATGCGAGCTCCACCAATGACCCGTGGTATCTTCACACCATGGAGTGCGTGCGTAGGAACCCAAGGCATTACCCTAACTTTAATATTCGTGAAAATTTGTTATATCGATTTTCTAAAAATAAATATTCTTTGACTTCAGATTTTGATTGGAAGTTAGTGGTACCTCAAGAGGACAGGCTAGCACTCCTCACCAAATACCACGATGACACGCTTAGTGCCCATGGTGGTGTTTGGAAAACACATAAGAGGTTGTCTTTGAATTACTACTGGCCAAAGATGTACAATAGTGTCAAAGACTACGTGGGAAATTGTGAGGTTTGTAAGATGTATAAACCCGTAAACACTTCGCGTCCTGGTCTAATGGGAAGTGCGAAGCGTGTATCTAAACCTTTTGAAGCTATTTCGTGTGATTTACTTGGACCTTTTCCAGTGTCAAGCAACAGAAATATTCATCTGATCGTTGTTTCGGACTACTTTAGCAAGTATGTCATGCTGTGTCCTATAAGGATTGCAACAGGCGCTGCAGTAGCGAGATTCATCGAGAAGAAAGTGTTTCTAGTTCATGGAGTTTGCAAGACTATCTATATTGATAACGGTCCTCAGTATGTGAGCAAGCAATTTAAGGATATGTTAGCTAAATATAATGTTCCAAACGTATACTATAGCCCGCGTTACCACGCTCAAACTAATCAAGCTGAACGAGCGATTCGAAATGTTGTTCAAGCCATCTCATGTTATGTGAAGACTCAGCACAAAAAGTGGGATGAACATCTTGTTGAGCTGCAGTGCGCTCTAAACACTGCAGTAAACGAGGCCACTCGATTCTCTCCCTATTTCTTGGTACACGGTAGGGAATTTATAGGTGATGGAGTTCTATATAGACAGTCCGACATAACCTGTCATCCGGACTTAGTCTCCATTGATGAGCCCTCAGCCTTCGGTGCCAAACTGAAAGAAATGCAACACATTTACGATCAGGTGAGGAAACATTTGATTTCGGCTCACCAGCGTAATGAGAAGTATTATAATTTCAGGAAAAGGCATGTCGAGCTGAAAGTTGGTCAAATTGTTTACAAACGGACTCATTATTTATCTAATAAAGCTAAACATTTTACCTCTAAACTCGCTCCTAAGTTTACTAAGTGTGTAGTGTCTGCTAAACGTTCCTCTTTAGTGTATAGGTTAGCAGATTTGGATGGTAAGGACTTAGGCGAGTATCACATCAAGGACATTTTAAAATACACTGATGAGAATCAATCTGCGGTACCTTCTCTGCCTAGCGTCAGCGCTATTTCATTTCCGTAGCACTGTCGATTTATACTTACTTTACCGCGACTCGATGAAGTATGACCTTGTTGCTGTAGCTTGGGTGTCCTCGTATGGGACATATTATTTGTTAGGTACACCTCATCGAGTTTTCGTTTCTCATCCTCCTCTTCTCTGTAGTTGTGTTGCATATGCGACCATCTGACTATAGCAGTTAAGGAGAGTTTTCTTTCTAGTGGTTTAGGGCAATTAGACTTAAAGTAAAAGAGTCTGTGTCAATATTTGCCTCTAGTTAGTTCTTAGTAGTTCTGTTTTGTACTTTGATCTGTTTTTTATTCGTTCTATTTTTAACTTGTTAGACTTTTGACTTGTTTTATTCTGTTGTGTATTCCTTGCGTTACTTGTCTGTCCACACAAGTAATACTTTCAAGGGGGGGGATTGTGTAACGCAAAATTGTTAGTGGCGTTAAAATTTGATTTCGGTAAACAATACGTTGTACCTATGACGACATCTGTAGGGTTTGGGGGGAACTTTTCTTCGATCACCAATTCGGTATTGATGAATGGTTTCCCAATCTGGCAACAGATGTCGCTAGTATGTTTACCTATTTCAAATAGAATAATAATATCGTGATAGGTTAAATTGTTTGTGATATTTTATTCAATCATATAACTTAATGTCTTTAATTTAAAATTGTCATAATCTAAATTCCTACTTGCCCAAATTAATTTAGTCACGGCGAGAATGTCTTTGGTTTCGTATTATCTGTGGATCTGTGTTTTATTGTTATGAACGAATAACTCGTGATATCGGATTCATTTTACTAGAATATTCCATGAAAAATGATATAAATACACCCCTCCCGGTGGATGCGAACACCTCTGATAATTACTCTGAAGATTAAGCACGAAACTCTGTTCGTATTTCATTGATTTTTCTGATAAGTTGGAACTCTGAATTATATGTACCTACCTACATATAAATTAAGTATCTTAGATTCTGTGCATCCTTCCCGGACTTCTCTGGTAAGATATGCTGATTTGTCTTTCTCTAGTAGTGATTTCTTTGTATCTGTGTCGTTCGTTTGCGTCAGTGATATACCTAGGCTTTTTGTATTCTTGATGCAGGGTCCCAAGGTTTAGCGGACAATATTAGTGACCTATCTACATTGTTGTGATTCCGTTGTTGGAGTCCCTGTTCGGAACAGCTGTCCCTTCGTTTGGCTCGCGGCAGTGCGGGCGGTGGCTAGCAGCAGACCTGCCTACGCAAGCCGACAACCGACGCCAGGGGAACCATCCGAAGAGGAGTGCCAAAAGGTCACGTAATCTTAACTTGTACAATAACTGTAACTTCATATACCCGCTACCTTGAGTTGTAATTACGAGATCAGCTGTGTGCTACGAGGGAGGCGCATAAGCATCTTATATTGTATTTACATTTCTATATCTCTGTGCCTGTGATAATTCTACTGTATGTACAACTGTGTACCCTATTGAATATATGCATGTATAAAATCTTAGTGTTGTTTCATTAAGGGTATCTGGAGCACGCACCCACTATCTCCACTCTGAGATAAAAGGCGCCCAAGAGTCTCTTTCGAAAGCTCTTGCCTGGGTTAGCCGGTGGAGTAGCTGGGGAGTTTCCCAGGTTACAATAGTTGGATGTGTTTCTACCAACCGGACTGTTAAAAATGAAGAATTGTGTAAAATTGGATATTTTTCGTGCAACCGAACTACTGCGACTTTCGGCTAAATACCGTATAACAGCGGTTTTAGCAGTACAATAGCAATAGTTTGATGTGTTTTTGACTAACGAATGGTTACAAATGAAGAATTGTGGAAAATTGGATATTTTTCGTGCAACCGGACTACTGCACCTTTTGACAAAATACCGTATAACAGCGGTTTTAGCAGTACCATAGCAATAGTTTGATGTGTTTCTGACTAACGAATGGTTACAAATGAAGAATTGTGGAAAATTGGATATTTTTCGTGCAACCGGACTACTGCACCTCTCGACAAAATACCGTATAACAGCGGTTTTAGCAGTACCATAGCAATAGTTTGATGTGTTTCTGACTAGCGAATGGTTACAAATGAAGAATTGTGGAAAATTGGATGTTTTTCGTGCAACCGGACTACTGCACCTTTCGACAAAATACCGTATAACAGCGGTTTTAGCGCTACGGTGGCAATAGTTTGATGTGTTTCTGACTAGCGAATGGTTACAAATGAAGAATTGTGGAAAATTGGATATTTTTCGTGCAACCGGACTACTGCACCTTTTGACAAAATACCGTATAACAGCGGTTTTAGCAGTACCATAGCAATAGTTTGATGTGTTCCTGACTAGTGAATGGTTACAAATGAAGAATTGTGGAAAATTGGATGTTTTTCGTGCAACCGGACTACTGCGACTTTTGACAAAATACCGTATAACAGCGGTTTTAGCACTACGGTGGCAATAGTTTGATGTGTTTCTGACTAGCGAATGGTTACAAATGAAGAATTGTGGAAAATTGGATATTTTTCGTGCAACCGGACTACTGCACCTTTTGACAAAATACCGTATAACAGCGGTTTTAGCAGTACCATAGCAATAGTTTGATGTGTTCCTGACTAGTGAATGGTTACAAATGAAGAATTGTGGAAAATTGGATGTTTTTCGTGCAACCGGACTACTGCGACTTTTGACAAAATACCGTATAACAGCGGTTTTAGCACTACGGTGGCAATAGTTTGATGTGTTTCTGACTAGCGAATGGTTACAAATGAAGAATTGTGGAAAATTGGATATTTTTCGTGCAACCGGACTACTGCACCTTTTGACAAAATACCGTATAACAGCGGTTTTAGCAGTACCATAGCAATAGTTTGATGTGTTTCTGACTAGTGAATGGTTACAAATGAAGAATTGTGGAAAATTGGATGTTTTTCGTGCAACCGGACTACTGCGACTTTTGACAAAATACCGTATAACAGCGGTTTTAGCACTACGGTGGCAATAGTTTGATATGTTTCCGACAACCTAACTCCAGCAGCTTGCTCCTCAGCAATAATAAGAGGTTTTACGGTCAACCGAACTAGTGCAACTCAAGAATTGTATGTAATTCACTGCTTTTTTTTTACTACCGAACTAATACAAATGCCGAACTACCTAGGTTTTGCCGTCCTATCAGTAGAAGAGCAATATTTTTTCAATGTTTTCAAACCTCCGAACTAGCCACCGAACTACTGCTACAAATAAGTAGCAATAGTTCGATGCTGTTTGTCAACCGGACTACTGAAACTAACAAGTTGCAGTAGTCCGGTCAACCGGACTACCCACCGAACTACTGCTACACATTGGTAGCAATAGTTCGATGCTGTTTGACAACCGGACTACTGCGACTCTGGAGTCGCAGTAGTCCGGTCAACCGGACTAGCAACCGAACTACTGCGACTAGAGGCATAAAAGTTATACGACAGGCATCTGGATCCCGATTTCACAAATTCTTAATTATTGTCAATCTACTCATATTATGAAAATTACCATTGAATTTTTAACCTTATCAAAAAGGTACACTTAAAGTTCAAAGTTAAATAAATAGGAGTTCGTTACTTCGTTTCATTCACTCTACATAAATCCATTTCATTTAAGATTTTAAAAGCATAAACGTAAAGAGTAAAATTCAATGGTGTTTTTTGTAATCTCGGTAGTTTGACAATAGTTGACAATTAGTAGAATCAAGGTCCTGAAGTGGTTCAATTGAGTTCACTTTTCTTTTAATCCATAACCTACATAAATCTTTTCAACTTTATTGTTTTATATAACTTCTTTTTATTCTATGCTACTAGTTCATATCGCAATCCTAAGTTATTATTTGTTCAAAGTTTCGTGTAAAACAAATACATTAAATTGAGGGTTCCACTGTAGGTACCAAATGTTTATCGCATAGAAACAGGTGGGTCAACCATAGACATAGTTGTTTGTTGAGTTGTTGAGACGGATCCTACACAAATAACACTTCTCCTAAGTTGGAAGCTTGTCTAAATGACAAGTGAATAGAGCCAATGACAAATTACAGAAACTTGCAACAGAATTAGGCCACTCTGTTTCATTCACGTCACGATTACGGTAAACAGCACCGCGAAATGACTTCCACCGTTTACTAATCTCATTCTTGGATTTAAATCTTAAAGATCATTTTGGGATTTAAAGTTAAATAGAAGCTGAAGTTTTTGTTAACCAGGCTTTGTTTTCTTTTAGAAGCATTTATTTAAATCCCCTGTCATTTGCACAGTGGGTTAGTAAAGAGCCCAGTGACGTACGGATTTTTATACTTTCGTCGGTTGACGTCACCTTGCAAAGTTCACTATCGTAAATGTTTTTATTTAAGTCTATAAATCCGTAAAACTGCTTAACATATATTATTTGCTACCGACTACTAAAAAGGTGATTCCCAAATTCTCAACAGCGAGCGTCGGTAGTTTAGCGGTTAAGGAGTCGGCCTCACGAACGAGAGGTTCCGGTTTCCTGGTCATTTTACTACCTATAACCCACTCCTAACACAATTAATTGAGCTTACCTGGAGGGTATACGGAGAATATCCGTAATTTTTTTCGGTTGTTCATATTCTATAAATAATAATCAATTCATTTTTTTATGACGGATTTGAAATATTTTTAGCTCTAAAGAGGTTTATATCAATATTATCTATGGACAGACTCAAAATTGCTGCCAGTTTCAGAATTACTACCCTACATAAAAAAAAGATGGCCGGGCAGTCTCACTATATTTAAAATAACATAGTCAATAATTGATTCCAAGTTCTTTATCAAAGTTCTATTTTATTTCTGAGAGACTACACTAAAACGATGTTATGTCTTAGTTTTTCCATCTAAAGTTGTCGCAGATTCCAAACTGCTCGCGACTGTATTTTTATCTCGGCCTGAGTCTGTTCAGTAAATGGAGCTTTTAATAAGAGCCGGGCAGATAGGCTAATCTCATGGACGACAAATATCCGACGCGCATCGCAAAGCTGATAAGTCACGAAGCTTTCGCTGTTTGCAATTGGTACAATATATAATTCTTCTAGTTATGTGATATTGGTTACAAATGACTTGTTACGTTTTTGACTATTCATTATTCTATAAATATAAACGAGTATATATAGGTGTTGACATAGTTCTTTGCAATAATGATAAAAGTCCATCCGAAGGATATCACCCAAAATATGTAAGTAGCTGTTGTCTAAATATATCGGTTATCGCGCAGTGAAATATAGCCTATGTTACCCAGGGTAGATATAAGTTCAATGACGAAAGATACTTTGAAATCGGCATAGTAATTTTAGAGTTTATTCATAACAAACATACACACACACACGCACATATATGAATTTTCCTCTTTGTAATATTAGCTAAGAAGTAACAAACAAACAAATATATTAAATCTGAATTCTACTTCGTTCTACATTTCAAAATTTTCCTCACTCGTTTTGTTATTATTATGCCTACGTATGAGACAGATAGCCAATTCCTTCAAAATATTTTGGTAGAACCAATTTTTTAAAGCTTCGGTAACTTTGATCTTCTTTTACAAATGAATGTCTTAAATTCTGAGTATTTTAAAAAGAACCATCCGAAGATTATTATCTACAACATTTTCAATATATCAACCAGCCACTTTTCATGAAAAAACAAACTTACTGAATTGTTCTTTGTTTTATGGCTCTTAAGATCTTTAATCCCGAAAATGTGTCTGGTACCTACAGACACATTTTCGGGATTATTTTGTGGTTTCAATTATTTAAATTCCCGGTTGAGCTTGGAATATTACTATTTTAGATCAATTTTCACAAGCTATCGATATCGCTACGATGTACGCTGGGGTGCGTTTGTTCAAAATTATAGGCTCATAATTTTGAATTAGGTACTTCGTTTTGAAATCAATTTTTTGTTTGCTACCTACTTTTCACTTAGCATAATAGTGTACTCTAATCTATTGCGAATCTGGCTGTCGAGTTACTGAGGTGATTATCGAAACAGTAACTTTGTTGAGGTGATAAAATCTTATGAGTAGAGAGGACATCTTTAGACTGACGAACACTTTGGATGAGTAGCAACAAATGTTCAACGGATTTTGTTAGTAGGCAGTTTGTATCCCGATAAATATTGTTAGAAAAAAAAAATTATCCTACTAACAAACTAGATTTCGTTACGGTTAACAACAATAGGTTTTTTCGGGGTTTACTGAAAATCAAATCAGAAAACATTTTTAAATCAAAGGCAAAAAGGATCTTGCTGTTATCTCCGACTTCAATATCATTATTTTTCACGGAATGTCCGTTACATTACACATCGCAATTACTACAAGAGAAACACCACTAATGGTTCTATAGAAGGGCGGTCTCAATGTGCAGTGAGGTGGGGATTAAAGGTTTATTGAATATTTATGAGTAAATTCCAAAAATGCACACGTCGGGTAAAGCCCGTCAGTTATAATCAAAGTCAAAGAGACTGATCGCCGATGCCACGGGGTCGTTTAATATTCATCATCATTCATATTTAAGAGTTAAGAACTTTTTCTCGTGGTATGTCACAAATATACCGAAGTCAGAAATAAAAGAGTTCACCTTTGTAACGTATGATGGTAATTTTCAGCAGTTAAAATAAATTTGAAATCAAAATTTTGTTTTAGATGTGGTGGGCTCTTTGGTGCGCCGTGGTGGTAGCTGGGGGCGTCGGAGTTGCAGCAGCACCCGCTTCTGAAGCCCTATCACCCCTCGACATGGTACAAATGGATTCCCCATCTGACGACGTAAGTATTCCACATATTTCTGAGATATTAAAGAAATAATTATGCACAAATGCAGTTTTACGAGTACAATAAAAGTCATTTAAAAATTATATTTGTACGTTACTGTAACTTTAAGGATCGAGATTTTTTAATGTGTAGCTACTTTACTTCGGTACTTCTTTTTTTATCTATTTTTTCTAATACCAAGTACCTACCTAAGATAGTGAACGCCATACATCGGATATTTGATAGCCTGTAGAGTACTGGCTCTACAGACTATCAAATATCTGAAACAAACTGTCACGGTCGATCCAATTTGTACTATTGTATGTACATTATGTCTCTGTCCCAAACCCCGGAGAGGTCCTCCGAGAGCACCTTTAACCACATCAAAATGAGAGTCAGTATCTAGTACTCGAATTATGTTAAAAAGGGAAAATTTATTATTGTAGGTACTAGAGTTGTATTAGTTTTGTTGGAACTTACCCGCATATTTATTACACGTGTAAGTGTCGAAACTTTGTCCTTATATTGATCGGGAGCAATTTGAAAACGAGAAATACGTCACGTACAATATTTACGATTCCTTCAACATTGATATTTCAAATGAGTTGATATAAAATACAAAGGTGTTTTGTATGAACCTCTACCAAACTTGAGTTTCTCGAATCCTTTTTCATGAATTTGTTGAATACTGTGTGCACGTAGGTGAAAATTGGTGAAACCGTGGGGAATGAACGCGAACACAAAAATATACCTATATTTATATGGCGTGGCGGCTTTATAACATATTCGATTGTGTCAACAAGCCCTTGGAAGGACTGTTTGGCAATAGATTAGAATAATGTTCCCAGTTTGTTGATTCACGATATTGGCTTCAGTAGGATTAATACTTGAAAGAAGATTTGTTTTTAAATTCAATTCAATTCTTTTTTCGAACAAACCACTGTTTATCGCCCATATTTTGAATGATATAGATGATTCAATCATCATCAGAACTGCTCTAACAGTCTCAAAAACTTAGTTTTGATTTACTCGTAGTTGAAAATGATTAATTATTAATATATTCAGGGAAATAAAGGTTATTAATTCCAGACATTTTCTTAAAATGTCTGTATTACTCCGATCAATTACGTAGCTCTTTGATCTCCACAAGATCTATTTTGCACAAGCAAATTTAAAAAAACTTTATGACTTATGCACACACAACGCAAATATGACACGAATTGGATGGCAAAAGAATTGACACAATTGACCCAAACTTAACATTAAATAAAATAAAAAATATTATTATTATTATAATATAATTAGTTTAACTGCAGTACTTACCTTGATAACGCCTATGTCTGTAGGCTGTGAAGGCCAGATGATAATCACTTTACTTAAAATATCAAAACTAAGCGGCTGCAGATAGTCTGTAGAAAAGCGAATCCCGGACTCCGAGGTGACAGCTTAGAACGCGACCGACACCAACGCAACGATGACGATGATAGTATATTATATATTATTTTATGATATTTTATGATAATATGCTGAGCATATTACACCTACATAAATAAATATATCATGACATAGACATATCAGAATACAACACTTATATTTAGGAATGACTCAAGTTATTTCACGCTTGTTATTTTACACAGGAAAGTCTCGGCTACATGTCTCCGATGGGCGGGCGTTATTCTGCTAGTGCGCCCTGGCTTTACCTGCTTGCTGAAGTGCCCCATGACTCTCAGGTAATATATCTGGACATTACAACATAACTTACTTATTTCATAGTAAAAATAATTACACAGACATATCACATAAATGCATTCAGAGTGTAAGGAAAACACTCCCGAGGCAGAAGCCCCTGAAAGATAGATAGATAGATACGAGTAGATTCATTTATTTGTCGGAATATTGTATAAAAGTTGTTATAAAATAAGTACATGTCCATAATACTCTTGGTATCCTACATATTTTTTATACCGTTTAAGTAGCGTTATTTACTCTCCATTGTGTTAGTAAAGCTAAATGAAACAAAAATTTCAGGAAAATAAAGGAAAGGCATTATGGCGCCATTCGGTTTTTGCAGTGACGTTTTTTTATGAAATTATCTTCTCATTTAGCTTTACTGATACGATGGAAAGTAAATAATGCGAAGAAAATAGTCAAATCGTTATTTTCTTATGTCAATATATAGGGTACCAGGAGTATAGAGTAGTTCGGCTTCCCGAAGCCCTTACAACCTGTATAAATACCCAGACGATATTACTGCGAGTGAAGCAAAACTCGATATAAAACGCTGTAGTCAAAGCCTCTCAACATTGATAGACGCCTATGTCCAGCAGTAGACTGCTATAGGTTGGTTGATTAATATCTATTACTAGCGGAATTCCCTTTTACACATATACTACAAGAACTATTGCGATTAAAGTAGCGTCCTACGTATTTTTGTAACACAGTTTCCATGTTTGTTGAAAATTCCTAAAAGTCAAACCGACCGTAAAAGTATCAACCTCTTACTAAATATCATCGTTGAGTATTTTTATTGAAAAGTTCTCCTTAAAACGCGATGAAATATACAGAACGAAAGAGATTATTATAGTGCGATGAACATTCCTAATTGAAGTGGCACTTCATTCACTTTAAAGCAAATTAATTAAAATATCTTGTCCCTCGAGTTCACATCGATACCTTTTTGTCACCGAAATGATAAATATTTTTGTAAAAAGTTTCCCTCTCAAATTATTACCAAAAATTCAACAGACAATTGAAAGTTTTCCGTTTCATATGCCAGCGGTAATTGTTCATTCATTAGTATATGTATATATAAACATTTTTATTCCTTGTAAACATCAATGTAATAGATTGTTTTCTGAGCTCATTAAAAGAACTAATAATGTCGGTTTTTTTGAGGAAAAATAAACTTAAATACTACCTATTTACTTGTACTTCCATTGTCCTTGTTTAAATTGGACAACAGTACTATTATTTGACTTGTAGCTATCTAATTGGAAAAATAGCTTTTCATTTGTTATAGAGCCCGATACAAGACCGATTAAGTGCAGCCAGGGCTTTATCACTTATAAAGTTATACTTAGAGGAACAAAGTGTTCGAGAGACATACGTATCTTTATACAAAACCTACGCGTGAGAAAGTGACAGAATATACAAACCGTGAAAAGTTATGAACTTTATAGAATGCAGTTGATGAGTGACGTCACTGTTTCTATAGTACCTACTTGCTGACCCGTGCAACGTCGTCAGCGTTACCCCGTTTTTGCAACATTTTTAATTCCTGCTCCGCACCTGTTGGTCATAGCATGATGTTATATACACATAAACCTTCCTCTTTAACCATTCTATCTATTAAAATAAACCACATCAAAATCCGTTGCGTAGTTTTAAAGATTTAAGCATACAAAGGGACATAGGGACAGAGAACGTGACTTTATTTTATACTATGTAGTGAAAAGTCACAAGACACTGATTCTGATATTTTAAATTTGGTAACGCGGTAATGAAGAAATCTGTGGGTCTAGTTACGCTACTAATATTAATGTTTATCTCGTTATAAGTAGTTTGACAAGTACGGTTAGTACTTCTTGTAACAGAGTAAATAGTATACTATTAGTAGTATAAAGACATAGTATGCAATTCATTCTACAGATAAAAATCTTAGGGAAGAACAGATGGTGTAGCCCACTTAGAGCACCCAGCCGAATAGCATCGGATTGAATAGCACCTGGGCATGTCCACTTACAGCACCTTTCATTATTCGTAGTTACATAATAATGTAGATTTTGTTTTCGAATTGAATTTCCTTTAGATTTTGGTTTACTGAAACGTTAGAGGATAATCACACAGCCGACCAGATGATAATCTCTAAATGAGTAGAAGGTATTTTTCACAGAAGAATAGTCTGATTTTTGACTTTCGAATATGAGAGTAGAAGTATCTTCTATATTTGATTCTATATTTGAAATTCTATACATTTTAATTGGGCATCGAATAGCTGCGTGCCTACTTAATAAAAAATAAAAAATTGTTTTACGATTATTTATCGAATAATAATAATAATTTAATATAAACCTTTAATAATTTATAAAGCAAAAACGGGACCGACGACGGCTTAACGTGCTTTCCAAGGCACGACCAGACCAGTGCAAATAGACATACCTATTCACACATACAAATATTTGCACCGAACGGGCATCGAACCCGCGAATAGTGCGTGGCAGTCGCGTTCACTACCGCCACGCCACAGAGGCATTTTATGCTCCGTTCTGTCGATACCTTCACATTACGAATACAATAGATTTTCATGCTAAGGGCACTGTACTCTTTACAAAGATATCACTACTATTACATTTCTATATTAAAAGTTCCCCTTTTGGCTTTGTACTAAGAATTGTACTGCTCCACATTCACGGTATTCGGTTCGATCTCCGCTTAGTACAAATATTTATGTAATATATTATATAATAGTATGAAATAAATGACTATTTGCATTGGTTTGACTTTGATCGTATTTTGGAGGGCACGTTAAGCCGTCTCGGTCCCCGTTGTTATACGAACATAGGTCTATGGCAGTCGTTACTGGTAGTTGGAGACCTAAAAAGTTCGACATACATCAATCATACATACAAAGTTCATTCTACTAATTGTTCTTGTCTAACTGTAATGCTTCGATATCATCAATGTCGAATGAGTCGGGCAGATGACGGAGGTGGACATGACGATATCTCCCGTCCTCATTCTGACTGGGGAAGTACATCCACTCTACAGAGTACCACGGTTAATAATAACCTTGTGGTGTGTTCCCAGCGGTGAGTAAGGTAGCCAGAGCTTACTGGAGAGATTTTATGTTGTCAGTGGGAAGACCGAGAAACCCTTTTTTGTCTTCTGCACTGCCAGCACAGAGACTCTCTTAACCTTCCCTCGTCCCCCTTCCACATTACCCCTCTTTGCTACATGGTTGGTTATTCTCTATGTATAATAAAATACGCAGACGATATCACTGCAAAAGAAGGAAAACTGGAAATTAAATGCCGTATCAACCCGTCTGGCCGTCGTGAAATCAGTAGTTCAAAGCCTCCACTGACATCGGCTGAGACCTGTGTCTAGCAGTGGACAGCGATAGGCTAATTATTCGCGAATTTGCATTTCAAAGTGGAATGACAACATTTCCCAGAGATGTGTTAGCAAATTACAATGTCCAAGATGGACCTTCGACTGAAAGAGACTGGTTGCGGGTTCCAGTCTCGTCCTGGACCCCGATTTTACTAATTGTTAATCATAGTCACACGATTGAAATCATAAAAGCTGCCTAGGCATTTTCGGCTTTATTCAAAAGTTCAAAATATAATGGAAAAAGAGTTTATTACATCGCTTCAGCTACTATATACAATGCCATTTAATTTTGAACTTTAACTGTGTAACAGTAGAGTCGAAAATTTAATGGCACTTTTGTAATCTCTGTTCCTTGACGATAGTTAACAATTAGTAGAATCGAGGCCCTGGATATTGAATTTTCTGATCTAAATCTCCAATTAAATTAGTCATCTCTGTTTCGTTATGACATTGAAATATGCCGTCCATAACTACTGACTATAATATAATATCCAGTAGGCACCAGCGACCGCAATTTCATCGTAATCTAACCCGTGATAGTGACGTGTCTAGAACTTTAGGAGGTAATAAGACTATTAAGGCCAGGTTGCAGTAATTTTTAAAATTTTTAAACGTCTGGATATCAAGTAATATAGCAAATTGCGCTAAATAAAAAGCACATTCATAAAATAGACTATACCTTCTAGGGTCCTGTGAAAACAGAAACACGATTCATGTTAATTGCCTCGATAGAAATTAGCGTCAAACATGGGTCTAAAACGCTCCAAATCGATATTTTAAACACGTTTTACACTAAGACGCCATCATCAAATAATGCCGAGATTGATATCATTATAAAGAGCATAAAAATATCTAGCGACTGGTAAAATTATTTTTTATCAAGCAATTATTTTTTTTTTCAAAAACTTATAAAACCTGAAAATCTTTGCATTTGAGCACTCGCAGCGGTCAGTCAGTTGAGTCAGTACCCGCCGAGGCGTGTTCAAGGTAGGACGTGTGCTGTTTGTTTCTGCGAGCTTCCCCCCCGCACTTTATTACGTATAATCGGTTTCGCTGAAAATATGGGTATAACTCGGTTCATTAAAGGAAGAATTCTAAAATGGCGCAGCTTATCACTTTCTCTCGCTCGCACAATTGTGCTGTCAATTTAATTTAATTTATGTCTATTTATTTTTTTCTTTTGTGCCACTGTACAAAAAATGTACAGTAGGTATATAAAAATTTGAATTTGGTGTACAATAACTAGTCTATATCTATGGCTCTAAAAATTTTGGTATGCTTGATGACTGCTCTAGTCTTCTTAGCCCCTAACTCTTAGCTAAATTACAAGTGGGTTCACGTCAGTAGTTGGTCGAAGTTAGTATTTTTTATTGAATAGATTGCCTTAGTCACTAGGCTACCGCAGCTGAGTATAATTATACATACCTATTTTATGTAACAGTGCTGCAATGAGAAGCGAAAAGCCGCTGGTGTTGAACAGCCCGTAGACGTTTCTAATTCTAGTTTGCAAATTGCCACGTAACTATCAGTACTTTTACTAAAATCTGTGACATATTTGAATATTATAAAACTGGTGAAAAAAATTATCTCATAAACCTGATGAAACTTACAGCAGACAGGACCGTATTGAACGATCAAAAATTTTACAAATAGATTCAAGTAAATGGCTCGAACTAAAAAAAAAAAATAACAACAGCTTCAAACTTCGGTCCCATTTGTAAACGAAAAGTTACAATAGATAGTGCACCATTAGTAAAAAAATAATCACAGTTTCAGTAGCTCACGGCATCGAAAACGAAAAACATTCCATACAGCAAATGGAACAACAGAAAAACATAAAAATAGATCAGTGTGGACTTTTTATTGACCGCAAATACCCTTTTATTGGAGCCACTCCAGATGGTCTTGTTGGAAATGACAAAATTGTCGTCAAAAAATGGTTTAGAAAAATCTCTAGAAAATAATAAAATCCAACTTAACAATTTACCATAAATAAAAATAGTAATTGGTTTTACCAAATTCAAGGTCAGTTGCATGTGACGGGGTGCAAAATGTGTATTTTTGGTTTATGGTTATTTTTTGTTTTTTGGTTTATAATTCAGTTTTATATGAATAGTCTGCTGCCGGAGTTAGTTGATTCAAGGCATATCCGTGGTATGCCTATTAGAAGCATCGTCTTGAACGAAGAGAAAGAAAATAACGAAAACCATGTTCCTTCGATCACTTCACATCAGCATCAATCCAATCTAGTTGAGGCTGGCTTTAGTGCTACAAACAGAGAGTATAATATCATATTTGAAAATTTTTGAATTGTACGTTTTCATCATCACCATCCTCATAGAGACTTATTTTCCTGACTGCATCCAAGGCCAAGGTGAACTCGGAGCTCAGGGTCCGCCTTCCGGCTCTTCCTCTTCCACTTCACACGATCTTGGGCGTCTCCCTAAACCTAAACCCTAAAATGCCAGTTAAGTTGAAAGAAACTTGACTTGATTTTAGGATTGCATGTGACGACGTGCATTTTCTACTAACTATCTATCTACTAACAGATCAGTAGGCAGCACAAAATGTCTTTTTTACCCGACTGCGCGACGCAAAGAAGTGGTAATGTGTTTATTTATGTTTCACTTTTCAATAGGTTTTGTTTTTTGAAGACGCTTTTATTTTTTCTGTATGTTCATATGTTCCAATGAAATGAAAATACAAAAATATGTATGTTAAATTTAAGTGATTTTTTTCTCTAACTATACAATGAAAAACTATAACATTATGTGCCCGAATCTAACCTACTGCTTTTACGATATACGTACCGTGACCGTGGCGTAGTGACACCCTAGTTTGGTGACGTCACAGACACGAGTACTCTAAAATAGCACTACAATCTCCCGCACGCAACTTCATGTATGTTTTTTTTATATAATTAAAAACAGTGTTGCTACACAGTATATACACATATACCTAAGTGAAAAAGGTACACATAGCCTATAGTGAGTATTCCGATGAACTCTTACAATCAATCCCACCCTCCCTTCATCCAGAACAACATGTTTTTTTATATCACTTATGTGGCAGACAAGCATACGGCCCACCTGATGCAAAGAGGGTCACGGTGGCCTATGACCTATATGTTCAGGTCTTAGGTGTCACCCTTTGTCAGCTTTTGGACTCCATCCCAGTTTCTTAGCTTTTGTAACAAACGCGAGTCTCGAGTTTTCGCGTACCGGGTTATATTATACGACGGCGCGCGCCTGCGCGCCGCCCGAGCTGCCCGCTCGTTGCGTCGATTACACTCGATTCGGCTGCGGGGACTGAGGTACTGAGGCGACGTAAAATACCTACTTGACTTACTGCAACCTCGCCTTAAGAGAAGTTCGTCGCGACTTAGGTTTACCAAGAATTTACAATCACGTGTCAGGAACGTCAACAACAAGTTTCAAGTTGAGGTTTCATGTGTTTAATTAATTAATTGCTTCTAAATTTACCCACGCGTTTACAATTTTGTTCACGAGAATTACTTATTCGGCTACAAAGCTCATGACAAATTTCAAACAGTTCCAATATATTAATGTAGTCAACTAGTCATGACTCTATAAAATTCCCGTAAACATAGTTGAATTTTAATCATACGTGATCATCTAAATGTTTAGAATAAATATACGATCCTTTTGATATGATAATGCTTATTATGAGCATCATTAGTTATCGATGTTGGCAATATCTAGACCATAATTCTGCAAATTTCTTCATACAAGTTCACAACTTATTAGTTTTTATTCCGCTCCGATGTAGGTATACCTATTATTCATAATTTACTGGCCACATTTAATAAATAATTTAGAATTTAAATAATATTAAGAATCGATACTTTGGCATTAGGATTACCTGATTAAAAAAGTAAATCTACTGATTAGATAACATTTATTTCAAATATATTTTCTCAATAGTTTAAAAATCATCATATTTATGTACTATATCCCTCGTTAATCAATGAAACTAATCTCTTCACTGGTATTTAGAGTTCCTATAATATATAGAAGCTATAAAAGTAAAAGTGTGTAACGAAGGTTGCAAGTAGCGAGCTGGATGTGCGCCCTCGACGCTCATTCTCGGTGAACCCAGCAGTAGAGATCCTGCAGCGAGGAGCCCTCAACAACTACATGGAAAAGATCGCACAGAAGAATAGGAACTTCCTTGACCGCGTTGGGAAACGAGGTTAGAACACAAAGTTATTGGTCCAATATTGAATACTGAAATATGCACGATTGAATAAGTAGTTGGATTAGAAATGATTTGCCTTGAAATACCTAGAAATAATATGATGTTTTTGTTTAGTAAAACAATAATGAAAATACTGAGAATCGAAGTATAGAAACTCCTTGAGCACTCAATCTTTTCTCAAGAGTAGGGAGTACTTTTCTGATTTTAGATTGACATGGTCATTTACACATTCACTATTAAATTCATCGGGATATTTACCATGTTTGTTTATTTCTTTGAATAACCGATATTTCGGCGCTGTTGCAAGCGCCATGATCATGATCACACCGTGATCATGGCGTTTGCAACAGCGCCGAAATATCGGTTATTCAAAGAAATAAACAAACATGGTAAATATGCCGATGAATTTAATAGTGAATGAGTACTTTTCTAATTGATGACATAGTATGTCCTGTATACCATTAAATAAGACCTGTCTGTAGTAATTGAGAGTTTAATGAGAGGTTTGAGAGCTCAAGTATTTAAATAAATGTACCTAAATGCCATCTTAGACTGTCTTTGCTGAGTACATCTGCATGCAGCATTCGTGCAACTCAATACATACGTATATGTAACTATCTACGGAAGATAGGAATGGTGCATGGTACTCTTAGAAAAAAAAAACTCAAAGCTATGTGTAACATATTCTCTTCTCTTATTTTTAGGTTCATGGAGTAGTCAAAACTGAAGTGTTTGAAGATTAAGTAGCTGCCTAAGACCACCCTGTGATTGATTCTTAAATATATATTAGTAATGCGCTTCCAATTTAGATATATATAAAAGTTACGCTGTTAACATGCAGACATCTGTATTTTGGGCTAATTAAAGATAATTTTAAGAAATTGTATTTTTATTTCTGATTCTTAGAAGCGAACATGTAGTCTAAGGGAAGAAAATGCTTTTAGAACTATAATTAATGAGGAAATGGTAATTAGATGTCATTATATAGGTAATTCAATGAATTCGACAATGGTGACATAATTCACAAATGAAGCAAATTAAACAACCAACATAAGTAAGGTTCATATAAATTGTAATCTTATGAAAATTCTGGATTACGATCTACAAAGACTACAATAAAATGAAAAACAGATATAACTTTGGAATAGAGAGAGCCTACATTACCAATAGAATAGTTGACGATCACATTTGTTACAATGAAATACTCTACTGCATTATGGAAAAGAAAAAATACGTACGTTCTGGTGAAAAATATTATAAAGAAATAGATCTATTGATAAAAGTTACACCTATTCCTGAAAACATCATAATATAGTCAACTATCCTATTTAGTAAGTCTTTGGAAGTTCTAATGTGAGTGTAACGTGTGGTGCGCGAAGAGTGCGAGCGGGCGCGTGAAGCGACGCATGCCATCCCTCTCCATCGACCTGCCGATGTCGGTGCTGCGCCAGAAGCTCAGCCTCGAGAAGGAGAGGAAGACACAGGCACTCCGCGCCGCAGCCAACAGAAACTTTTTGAATGATATCGGCAAACGAGGTGGGTAGCCCGAAAAAACTCTAACTTTACTTTATATTACTACTAAATCATCATCATCCTAGCATCGTTTGTGGTTGAATCCAAGGTTTTTATCTCAGAGTTCGGATTCCGTTTACTTCTTCTCCTTCTTTTCATTTGGTTTAGACGGCTCTTATGGTAGTGACTGCCTTCAGAACTCCCACGAGAAGAAAACCTGAGCCGTAAAGTCATTCGTCAATTTGCAGGCGTACCGGCTTGCATGTCTGGATAAGTGGATAGTCTGGGTGGAGTCACCAACTCCCCCTAACTTACTACTAAGTAAGTTCGAGTGTATCAGGTTCAATTTTCATTTCTTGCTAAAACTAGATTGAAAATTCAAATTCTAGTCATAGCATAACTAACTTGCGTTCTGGAATCTAAAATTGCGGATGAACGTACTTAGATATTATTTTGTAAACAAAATACATAGATATCATACATGGAAACATCCAGACCAATGGAATGGAATTTATTTTTCATGCATACAAATATTTGCACTGAGCGGTCAGCGAACCGTCGCGCGCTCCCCCTACTTAATTGTCGCTTGGTTGCCACGTCACAGAGACAGAGGCCGTCAATGAAGAAAAGAAAAGAATAATCCATTGTTAATTATTATTTATTGAATTCGAAATAGAATCTATACCTAACCATTCCTATTTTAGGTATTCTAACTGCAGCTCTTGACTTTTAAACTACACGTACAATGGATGAAACAAGTAATCTTAATGTTCTTAATATGGACCTTTGTAAATTTTCAATATTTACGCACGTTCACCCTGGGTTCAAACGTGATGTCCCTTTTTGTTGATTTCAAAGCTGTATTCACAACAGATACGAGCGTTACAATTAGGGTTCAGTTTGAACGCTGGTTTTACAACATCATTTACCTTTATTTTTTGGTGCCATAGTGTTTTTCCAGTCAGCATAAACTATATTTCGCCTAGACAGCTGTATAATGATAAATTATTATAACACTCGCCGGGATACTTACCACTTTTTTGTTTTTTCAACGCTGTGATCTGATACTGAATGAAATGACCACGTCAATCTCAAATCATACAATTAAAAGTTACTTTTGGTACTGATAAAAGTCAGAAATTGCATCTAAATTAGGAAGTTAATGTCAAATTAAAGTCAGATTTCAAACTGCAACTGTCAACCATTGTCAAACCACAGACACTGCCAAAAATGCCGCTTATTTTTAGTAGTCCTACTGGTGAGTCATTTTAACACCCTAAAATACATACATATTTTTATATCTATAGAATTTTTATTCTGAAGATTCTAATTTTCTCATTTTAGGTGTCAATTCTATATAAGTTATTTTCAGATTCAGATCTTAAGTGTATAATAGAATTACATAATGAAATGAATTTCAAAACTTAATCAAATATGAACACATCAAACAGATTAGGTACATCTGTGATTATGTCGCGTCGAATAACTCACCGTTCTCAGTGCAAAAGTGCCCATGATGCTGGCCGCGCTGCTTCGTTGAATCGCAATGGCCATCCTTTGCAGTGTATAATTAGGTACTATTCACAATTCCGTAGTATAAATCTAAAAGCTGACTCAATACCAAGGAAAATAATATTCATATTTACCGACAGTCTTTGTGGTTTGGCGGTAGTACCTAAACGCGACTGCTACACAGAAGGCGCGGGTTCGATCCCCGCTCAGAACAAATATTTGTATGCATGAATATGACTATTCGCACTGGTCTGGTCGTGCCTCGGAGAGTACGTTAAGCCGTCGATCTCGGCTGTCTCACGAACATCTATGGCAGCCGTTACGGGTAGTTGGAGCCCTCTAAAGTCCGTCTAGCCTAACTACAGAATTTCGATATCACCAATTTGGTTGTGGAGGTCCGATAGCAGCCGCTTCACGGAAAATGTCGAAGCTCAGCCGCATCTAAGGTAGACTAGAAAGTCGACCCTAACATAGTTGGGAATAGGCGCAGAGATTATAAAAAGATATAGACTAGAGATAGACTATTAAAAGTTACAAACTTAATTATCAAGAACGAACGCATAAAAATAATAACTTTTTAAATTTCCAGGCTTCCAGTGGACTCCAACTGTACAACAAATCAGATACTATTAAAATTTGAATATCGTGAACCAAGAAATGCCTCCTTACAAAGTCAAATAACTTTTTGATGTATTTTATAAGAGGTAAATTCAAATGCAAATCTTCCCGTTTAATAATAATTATAATGTTCTGTAGCGAATTAGATGGAAATAATCGAATACTAATACAGTTTTATTGTTAGATTGTATAGCGTGTTAAAGTTTATGAATGAAATTGAATTCTGCTTTGGGCACTATATGTAGGTAAAGTACAAATCGAAATTATTATTTACTAGATTATTTAGATGGCATTGTTCTAACTCTAGTTGAACTATAAATTAACCTGTATGTATAGATATTTATGTCTGCATTGTATAGAGACTTACTATTAATAAAATATTGTTGTTGTACTGACTGCATGATTAACTACCCTGTATGTATCATTTCAATAATATTATGCAATAAACAACGTCACTACTCCATCGGTGGTTTCATTAACACAAACCTTTAAAAGAATATGTAACAATAACTAATTTCTAACTAGAAATAGATAGAGCATTTGAAAACCAAATATTAGAATGTATGCAATTGTATGTATGTACCGCGGTAGCCTAGTGGTATGGGTAATGGACTGCTGGGACAAGGTCTCGGGTTCGATCCCAGGTTTTACCATGGCACACACCAATGACTTTTCGATGCTTTTCGAAATTGTGTGTGTATTTATCGCATGCCCGGTTAATGGCAATAGGCTCGCCACCTATTACATTGGGACCTGAACATAAACTGGCGAAATGTGGGTGCTAGCACCTCTGCTTACCCCTTCGGGGATATAGGTGTGAGTATGTTATGTTACACATACAATTACAGACATACAGACCATACTATTTCTCTCCGGGGTAGGCAAAGGTGAATTGACTTTGACCCAAAGTAAAATAGTCGTATTCCGGGCAATGTTGTTGACTCGAGTCATGCATCTGAGGCTAACTCTGAGCAATATATACCTGTCTGGTGTTAAACAGCCTTATCCCTTACTCGTCTTGAACGACACCGCATGGGACGAGATATGATTAGGTAGCCTAACTGTATATTCAGTTTATGCTGAGGTTTAAATGATAGTAACAAACTGCAACTTGACTGCAGATATTTATGTTTAAAAAAAATATTTATGTAATTTATTAAATAAATAATGAATAAAAAAAAAGAAATTGGTAAGATCGTGCTACAATTCAACAGATTATAGTGGTTTACACTAAAATATTGAAAGTAGGTACTCCTATCAATTAGCACGTAAACGCCAGAAGATTGTAGTAGCCGTCACCCGTGCCCGTAGGTAATATTGGATGCACGGCAACACTGACTTTTTACTCGAATGGGATCGTTTTAAAGTATTAATAATAATAATAATTAGCGCAATCTAATAAATGATATACTCTTATCATCATCGTTAGACTACATTTGCCACTACCGGAGTAATTACTATCTTCACGGTATGCCATCGAAATGCGATTGCACCACCCATCTCGAAATTGTAGTTGTAGTTATCACTAATCATGTATGCTATCAAAATATAAAGTACATGTGGTACTTTGCATACTCGTAATTATGAGTAATGAAAATATTTCAGAAAATTGTACTGGTTATTATGAACGTATCGTATCGATATCGTTTCATTTAGTCAGTAGCTTTAGTACGAACTACTATCGAATTCGTAATGTAAAGGTATCGACAGAACGGAGCATTGCGATTGGCGGGCTACACACACACACCGGTTCACAAGAGGCAAACTGCCAATCACAATGCTCCCTTCTCTCGAAACCTTTACATTACGAATTCGATAGAAGTTCATGTTAGTGCTACTGTTCGCCTATACATCCGTTGGCAGTACACATACAGAGAAAACTACTATTTAACATAATTCAAAACGCACGAGACCTTTCCACGGCACTATGCCAGTATTTTCCGTAGTACATGTATATATAAATGTACCTATGTACACCTATCATCATCATTCCCTGAACCTTTTTCCCAACTCAGTTGGGGTCGGCTTTCCAGTCTAACTGTGATGCGGCTGAACTTCGATATTTTCCGTGAAGCGACTGCCATCTGACCTCCACAACCAATGGTTTAATGACCAATGGCGATATCGAAGTTCCAAGTTAGGCTGGTTGGACTTTTGAGGGCTCCAACTACCCGTAACGACTGCCATAGGTGTTTGTATGGCAACCGGGACCGACCAACCTGCGATAAATACACACATAACTTCGAAAAGCATCGAAAAGTCATTGGTGTGTGCCATGGTAAACCTGGGATCGAACTCGAGACCTCGTCTCACCAGTCCAGTCTCAGCGTCTCAGCTCGTTACCCATACCACTAGGCTATCGCGGCTACCTATGTACACCTATGTTGCATATATATTATATAGGAAGAACACCGGACAACATGTTCCAGGAATGTGCAAAATGATAGAGAGTAGTCATCATAACTTCAAGCTTCTTGAGTTTAGTTATAAGGAATGTGGTATGATATAAATAAAAAAAAAATCTAGTTATAGATTATAGTAGCGGGATGTCATGTTTAGGACTGAGGGATTTTCAGGAGAACTCAATCCTGTCCATCACACTATCGACATGAAATTACTTCTAAACTCCTAACACAACTTTCAGAAATAGGTAGGTAATTTATTGGTTAAGTGATCTTATATCTTAATTTGGTAGAAAAAATTAGAAAATAAATGATAAAAAGAAATAAGCTTATTACGCAAGTTCTAACCTTAATAAATACTGGCCAAAACCCAATTTCTGAGTCAAATTCACTCCTAAATCAAGATTTAATTACTCGTAACATGTTGTTAAACTTCTAAAATTAGTCTCCTAACTAGTTAGGTCACTTTGCAAATATTATAAAATGATTTTATGTCGTACAATAAAAATAATTTTAATGAGTAATTTAAATTATCAATACTTCGAATAAGAAATTACATATTTTCTTAAATGGGTGGCAAAAGTTTTAAACCACTATTTATTTTATTTATCATAAAATTTAAAGTGGTGGAAGTATTGCATGCAATTAGTTAGCTTCACAAATAAAATAGGTCTTACAGGTTATAACTTTTACTGAATATATTCACTATTTAATATGTGCTTATGCATTGATAGCTTACTTAAACACAAACAATTTCATTACATAACATAAACTCACGTCTACATCCCAGAAGGGGTAGGCAAAGGCGCTAGCACCCATATTTCGCCAGTTTATGTTTAGGTCCCAATGTAATAGGTGGCGAGCCTATTGCCATTAACCGGACACTTATAAACCTGCGATAAATACACACTATCTCAATATTTCATTTCATTAATTAATACACACTATTTCATTAATAAAATGTAATTATCAAATGAAAGTATACACGTATTATCGGTAGGTGCGACAAGTACCTACTTGACACATCAAACGCCTGTAATAAATTACCTTCACCGAAATACGGACAGACGTAATGATGGAAGAACAAGTGCTGAGTGGTTGAAACCCAACACCGGTTTACCCCTTGTAGAACCTACACGTAAATATTTCACCCCTTTTATTGGGAAATGAACCGCTCTCGTTCTATCGACTCGTGAGATGGGGAGGTAATTCAATAAACATAATAGCCTCGCAGCAAGGCACTAGAGGTTTGTCATTTTTTATTTCGGACTCTTTATAAATTGGTTCCCATCTGTCGTGTCTATTTTCAACTAGGTATCTAGATCCGAAATTCTACGCGTATTTAAGTGAAATTAAAATGTTTAGGCCTATTGCCTGATTTCTTTCATAATTGGCTATATTAATTTCAATGAAAAATATGGATAAAATACTCTGGTAATAAAAAAACCAATTCGAAGCAGCTTCTTACCGTGTGAATATTTACCTGGAGGACTATATTTCGAAGGGCGTGATTGCCTCCTCATTGCATGAAACATCGTTCGAGAAACAATGTACTTATGTGCAAAAAAATCTAGGATATTGCATTGCGATGTAGGTACTTACATTCTAAATTAACCAAACTTGTTGACGGAATTTCGTGTTCTGGAAAATCAATATAAATGATATATTGATTTATGTGAGAATTTATATGAGAAGGTGGTAATTACTCAGTCAGTCCCAGCCTATTATTGCCCTGTTATAGGTTCAGATACAACATGACGAAGTACTCGGATTAATCGACTACATTACAAGTATGGTCACTTAAGTAAGAAGTCATCGTAGTTAACACCATAACTTTTCATTAATTAAAGTTCCCAAAGTAGGTTAAAATATAATCAAACAAATTCAGTCCAAATTTATAACTTTATGAACAAACTCCATACACTTGGACTACGTGCGAAAAGCGCTCAATTTTGTATAGAATGGTGTCAAGCAGTTAAAAAATTGTATTTTACAAATTAAAAAATAGGAATATTTCACTTTGACAGTTCAATATATTACTTAAAATGATTGTTTTTATAGAATAAAAATTAGTCAATATCCGCACTATATATGACACCCTATGACTCATATCAAACGAGAAGTTATTACCACATACATTTGCACATGCATGCACTGTTTTTCCTAAAATGTAAATGAGGTTTCTTACAAATTTAGATGATATGATTGTGAAACGACAATTCAAAATATCAAAGCCAGCTTCAATAGGTACTTTCCTAATTCATTGCATTAGCGTGGTATTCATAGGGAGGTAGGTACTCTATTTTTGAAGAAGATGTTTCTTGACATCATTGACAATCATTAACTTATGAGAAGACATGCTAGTGCCAAGTTAACTCCAAATGTACAAATAGGGTCTAACGAAATATCTGAAAATAAAAGAATATAAAATTCAATACTCCCAGTATGTATCCAGAGTTTTTATAATTTGCATAACGACCTTGCTTGCTGGCTTGTTGCTAGCTTAAGAAAATTTAAGCTTACATTAGTGAGAATAGCTGCAGTGTGTTTTTGTACCTATAGACCAACCTCGTACCAGAAACTGTAGAAACATTACGATAAAAAAATACTATTTATTCCCCCTCCCCGCCCCCTTCCTCGAGTATTTTTGGTATTCGCTATATGAATGCAAGTAATTTTTATATTTTCATCCGCTAGATGATGAAGTAAATTGAATTTAGAACATCGTGTAAACTAAGTTTGGAGTTGGAGGTTTTGGCGGGAACGCGAAAAGTGTCATATCGCTGCAGTGTTTTATTTTCTAAATTTGGTGTGCATTCGAGTTTTTATGTGTAAAAATGGTGGAGTTTTAGACATAACCGCTTGGACAAAGCACACAAGTGTAGGAGAATGGTATATTGTAGTGAATTGTGATATTTCGTGTTGGTGTCAAAATCTCCATAAGAAAAGCTTCTAGTAAAGTCTCCACTACTTTACTAGGGCAACTATCATCCGTCATCGTCATCATCATCATCATCGTCATCATCATCATCATCATCATCATCATCATCATCATCATCGACAATCATTTCAACTATACTTTTCACAAAATAAAAGGAAATTCCCAACTCGACACTGGCAAAATTGTCCCCTGAATTGGGTTGATATGTTGCCATCTAAGAAAAAAAAGAAGAAGAAGAAGAAACTAAGTTTGTGAAATCAAAACATCATTAAACCTTTTTAGATTGACATGGTCATTTACACATTCACTATTAAATTCATCGGGATATTTACCATGTTTGTTTATTTGCAGCGCTGAGTGTGCTAGAAAGAGGGTTGAATTTCGCTCCAACTCCTAAACACATTCCTTATGATAAAATAATCGGAACGGTGGAGGAAGTAGTGCGACGAAATAAAATTCCGGCTGCGGAGGCGGAGGTATTGAGGCAAGACGTCGCTATCACCTTACGTCATTCGAAACCACCACCGCCGAACATATCAGGCACCGAACTTGCCGCATTACGGGATCTCCGAGATGACAAGAGCGTTCTGGTACTGAAAGCCGACAAAGGAAATGCGACAGTGGTCATGAATGTCACCGAATACGATCAAAAAGTTCGAGAATTATTGAGTGACGTGAATACGTACAAAAAAGTGACATACAACCCGACGGCTAGGACAAATCGGAACACATTGACCCTGATCAAGAAATGCAGAGACGCAATTGGCGTAGACATGACGGCATACCTACTGAGACCACGAACCTGTCAGCCCCCCAGACTGTATGGTTTGCCTAAGATTCACAAGAAAAACGTTCCGTTACGTCCAATCGTGAGTCAAATTGACTCACCCACGTACCATCTGGCAAGGCATGTGGCAGAAGTACTGCAGACAGTGATAGGAAAATCAAGATCCTTTGTCAAAGACTCCCGCCATTTCATCGAAATTCTACGTCTAAACAATGTGAAGGACAATGAAGTGATGGTCAGTTTTGACGTAGAATCACTGTTTACTAATGTGCCAGTAGCAGATTGCATGGACGTCATTAGAGGTGTTATCAGTGATAACAACATCCCTATGGAATATGCCGACCTTGTGCAGCACTGCATAGTCACGAATTACTTCGTATACCAGGGCGAATACTACCTCCAAATAGACGGTGTGGCAATGGGCAGCCCAGTGGCTCCAGTAGTAGCCAACATTTGGATGGAACACTTCGAAAGCCGTGCAATTGCCACTGCCCCTCGGGATGTCAAAGTATGGAAGAGGTATGTGGATGACGTGTTCTGTATACTGGAGGGTGACGAGAGTGTTGTAAAGGAGTACCTGGCACATCTCAACAGCATTCACGGGAAGATCCGGTTCACCTATGAAATGGAAAGGGAGAGAACGTTGGCATTCCTGGATGTGAAGGTTGAAGTTCGAAAAGATGGTTCTCTGGGGCATGCGGTGTATAGAAAACCCACTCACACTGACCGATACTTGCACGCGGACTCGCATCACCATCCGCGACAGCTGAACTCTGTAGTGACGTCACTTACTAACCGCGCATATAGTCTATGTGACGAGGAACACTTAGATACTGAAATTGCACATTTAAGGGGCGTTCTACGGAGAAACGGTTACAAGGAGCGGATCATACCACCGAGAAGCACACCATCACCTAAACACCTGGATTATAAGGTTGAAAGACAACCTGCGTATTTACCATACGTTAAGGGAGTGACAGATAAGATTGCAAATATTTTAAACAAAATCGCAGTGAAAACTATCTTCACTCCTTTCAAAAAGCTATCACAGTACCTACGCACACCCAAAGACAGGTTCCCACTAGAACATCCAGGTGTTTATAAGGTTGACTGTAGCTGTGGGAGCTCCTATATAGGCCAGACCAAACGGGCAGTGTCAACCCGGATTAAAGAGCACATCAGGGCGGTCAAAAACAACGAACCACAGAAATCGGCTATCGCTCAACATCTATTGGAGGAAGGGACGAATCACTGGATTGAGTTGCATAACCCACAGATTCTGTCGACTGAACGCCACTATATACCCAGAATGGTGAAGGAAGCTATTGAAATAAAAAAGCACAAAAGCTTCAACCGGGAAGATGGATTTCAATTGGCGAGTGTCTGGCACCCGGTGATTCGTAAGTTCACAAAACCCAAACAAACGGCATCTTCAAAAACCGTGCGAGCCGATACAGTGAGTGTTGTGTGTCGCGATCGAGTACAGTGTGAGAACGCGGACAGTGGTAGTGGCGGCGCGCGTAGTAAACGAGTGAGAAAGAGGGTAGACCGATACGGTTGGCCTCAATAAGAACTAACTCGCCGGTCGTCAGTACACCGTGATCATGGCGCTTGCAACAGTGCCGAAATATCGGTTATTCAAACAAATAAACAAACATGGTAAATATCCCGATGAATTTAATAGTGAATCATTAAACCTATTTACTTCTGCCTCCATGGTGCCGCATCTTTCATTAAATAAATTTTTAATATATTAAAAACTTACACTCGGGAACCTCCTTGGTGATTTATTTAAAAAAAAAACACTTGTAGTATATTACGTGTACCAAATGAACAAGGACTATATCTATTTTGGGCTTTGCCTGATCTCATATCGCGCGCACACACACACACACACATAGGTACTTATATAAATTATGTATTCGGCATAATGAATTACGATACATTATTCTTGTCATTATAAAGTGTTCCCGTTGCCTGGTACAGAGGCTGTCGGAGGTGCATGAGGGGCGAGCGCGACCGAAGCGCAAGATGCCATCGCTGTCCATCAACAACCCCATGGAAGTACTACGGCAGCGACTCTTGCTCGAGGTCGCCCGTAAACAGATGCGCGAAGCCAACCAACGGCAGGCAGTGGCCAATAGGCTGTTCTTGCAAAATGTTGGCAAACGAGGTATGATCTGCTATATAATTGTATAATATATACAAAAGAAATTGTTGTTCGTTTGTCTCGCTGAAACTAGAGAATGGCTTGACCATTATGGTTAACTAGCTGATGCCCACGGCTTCGCCCGCGTGGAATTTTGTTCCCGTTCCCGCAACCCTTGGGAACCTTTTCCCGGGATAAAAAGTAGCCTATGTGATATTCCAGGTTCTAATCTACCCCTGTACCAAATTTCAACCAAATCAGTCCAGCCGTTTATGCGTGAAAGAGGAACAAACATCCATCCATACATCCATCCAAACAAACTTTCGCCTTTATAATATTAGTAGGATTTTTCTGAATAATTTTTTTTGTATTCCCAGGTAGATTTTAAATTAGAAGATAAATTTGCGTGGGAGAAAGGGAACTCCATGTAGGCCAAACCGCGGCCAGCAGCTAGTATTAAATATGAATGTCATGGATATACACCGTAAAAACTAATAAAAGTAGTCATAGGTATAAAGTATAAACATAGGTAGGTATAAGGTATAAATGATAGTCTGTATTGTTAGAATTAATTACGTACTTTCTACATTTCATATTACGATTTAATTTCAATCTCTATTGAAATAATAAAATTACAAGTTTCATTAAAAACGAACTGAGGTGTCAAACAAATAAAAATTAAAAAAATATAAAGAGGGTACACTCTATCACCGGCGGCCATCGCGGTTGGGTGTGTACGGCGCGCGTCTTGGAGACTGATTTAGCTTTATAATAATAATTTTGTAGTTTTGGTCAAGAATATTAAATAATCGACTAGATTGGTGTGTATTTCTTACGGTAGTATCCTGTATTTACAATAATTCAGAAGTGGTATGAACGTTGGAGAAAAATTTCTGGTATGTACCTACATTTTTATTACCTACGAGTATATTGCATTGTGGACTACAGGTTTAAATATGAATTGTAATCACACAAATCACCTACTGGTAAGCAATGACGAACTGGCAACCTACAACACAGGTAATTCGTTTTTGTATGTGATAAAATATTTTTCTTTTGAAATCAGAAAATGTTATCGCATTTTCGATTTCGGATCCTAGATTTAAATATAAACAAATACATAATGTCATCCATCATTGAGCACGACACTAAAACGTCGTATTTTGTTCGAACTTGTGGTTTAAATTACATGTTGTCCTTGACCCAATTCTTAAGAATACATACAATAACCGTACCTACTACATAATTACGAGACCTATTGGAATCGTAAAGACATTATTGTAGTTTCGTATGCAAATGATATTTCTTCGACTTATTACAGTACTGTCATTAATTATTAATAATACAATTAAATCGATACATGACATGATAACTAATATGTACCTACAGCTTTTTTTTTTTTTAATAAATATTATGTAATTAAAACAATTGCACGCTTCATATTTTTTTTAAGCATGTTTCAGTCCATTTATGTACCTGTGTTATACTTAATATTATGCAAAGGAGATTTTTCAAATCCAACCAGCTCGTTGTACATAATTTTTATAGAAAAAAAAAACATTTGAAGTAGATGTCTAGACATTTAGTAATGCCTGGGCTTACCTCGTTATCTATTTATTAAAGTTCGGATAATTAATCAGACAAAAAAAAAAATAATAATAATTGAACGTCAGTCTGATGACAACGCATCAATGGCCTTGACTGCCGGACCGTTGTGTCGGGCCTCTGGGTTCGATTCCTGGGTCGGTCGGATTTTCGGACACGGGTCGGCTTTTAGGTTTCCGATCTGAGTTTGGCAGGATCAGTAGTTGGTTTACAAAATCGAAAATGATAATTACTACATTTACCTTCATTATTTTTAGACGTTTTTATTTTTCACTCACTTTTAAAATGGTAGTACCTATTAAGTTACCCACTATAAATATGTTTATTTTAAAATTACAATTTAGTACATCACAGATTCACTGAGACTTTCAGAAGCCTTATCTACTTGGTTCTTTATTGTGAAGATATCACTCTAATTTCTTTGAATTAATTTAACAGATATAAAATAAAATAAATATGGTATATAAAAAAAAAAACACATGTTTTTTTTTATATCAAATTCATAAATTTTCAGTTATTATTATTTACGCTAAATACATATTTCCTCAAGGTCATATTATTAACAATTGTTTTATTTTTGTGATTTGTTTCTTCCTTACTAACTTCTTCCTTTTATAAAAATAATAATAATAATAATAATACTTTGTATTAAAAACGGATTTTGTGAAGTAGTCTCCACAATTAAACCAGCTTCAATATGCCCTCGTCTGACGATACATCCCGTTATACGCCACCCTTGGATAATCACGGAAAAAATAGACAATCTCGCTCCAGGGAGCGACGAAGTCACTCTATACGACGGATACGCCCTGAAATCAGTTCCAAAGCTAGTCACCAACGGATACGTCATACTTACCGCAGCAGGTCACGTCAGCAACGCCACATGAACGACTCTGACAGTTCTTCTTTGCATCCAAAGTTACGTAGACATCGACGATGCCGTGCCGACTCGACAGAAAGTTCTGACTGTTCTAGTAATTATAGACAGCATCGGGTTAAGGAAAGGAAACGGCATCGATACAATTCAAACCATACAACTGGATCTGAATCAGTGAGTTCTTCTCAATGTCGGCTAAATGAATATGGAAAAAGGCGTAGGCACTCTAGTTCAAAATGTTCCCGAGATTATGACGTTTTCAAGAAATTAGCAAAACTATTTGGTAGAACTGAACATCATTTTGAGGGAGCGCATAATGTCATTCCTGAATTTAATCCAGATGCCAACGACCAATCAGCCGCAAGCTGGATACGAAAAGTAAATGAAAGCGCAAGGATCTACAATTGGAGTGATAGACAAATCATATTTTACGCTATCCCTAAATTATCTGGCCATGCTAAAAAATGGTATCAAGGACTAAGTACCATTAACTTGACCTGGCGAGAGTGGCAGAAGAAGATAGTAAAAGCATTTCCTGACGATCGCAATTATGCCGATAGACTATATGAAATGTTAGAAAGAAGAAGTAGAAAGGAAGAATCTTTAGAAGATTACTATCATGATAAAGCTAGACTAGTTAAGATGTGCGGCATAGAGGGACGTAACGCTGTTGATTGCATTATTAATGGAGTATTTGACTTCAACATAAGACTTAATGCTCAAGGCTCAAGTTTCAAAAGACCATCACAATTACTTAAGTATCTTCGTCGTATATCCAAGAAAAGCCATTTAGCTTCGCGCAAAAACTATCCTGGTAATAAGCTTGAGCATAACCTGAAGATTGGAGAAAAGTTACCAAATTCCAAACGAAGAGACAATTTAAGGCAGCTACAATGCTTTAACTGTACGGAGTTTGGTCACACGTCACGTACATGTATGAAACCTAGAAAACGATGTGAGAAATGCTCTCGACTCGGACACGACAGTTCAAAATGTGAATTAGTCAGTAATTATCGGGAAAAAAATAGCACTTTTGTTAACAATAAGGATAATGCAGATAGTAAAATTGAATCAAGTCAAAAGGTTTTAAAAATTTCTCCTGGCGAACAGATAGATGGCAAGTATTTTAAATCTGTAACTGTTAATGATATTAAATGCTCCGCATATATTGATTTCGGTAGTCAATGTACACTTATCCGAAAAGGCTTAGCTGAGAGAATTTCTTTACCATTAATTAAATCAGGGCTACCTATCATTAAGGGTTTTGCTTTAGGTAGTATAGTGCCTCTTGGCAAAACTGTTGTTAGCATTGTAGTCGATACTGTGGAGGCTGATATCGAGACTTTTGTAGTAGAAGACCATTTATTAGATACAGAAGTCTTGATAGGACAATCTTTAACTGAACTACCTACAGTAGTAGCTCATAAGACTAATACCACTTTAACTTTATATTGTGACGAGTCGCAATCGGAAAAGGTGAATCTTTACTGCAACCAAGATGTAGATATACAATTAGGAGTGAATTCTGTACCTGTAAGAGTAGAGGGTGACTATTCGGGATCTTTATTTATACCAGGCAGTATTTGTATGAAACCGGACACTCAATACGTTCTATTACAAGGAGTGTATCAAATATATCAGAGCAGAGGCCGACTGATAGTAATTAATTTGTCATGTAAACCCTTTCACTTTAAGCATGACAAACTTATTGCAAGAGCTGTAAAGCTTCCCCAAAACAGCGTAAGTGCAGCCGACATTTTTCCATTTGATGTAAACAATATCAATATGGTCGATGAAACTGTTTCATCAAATGGGAAAACTAAATGTCCCATAACGGTAGATATGGTTAACATAGGGCCAGGTATCGACAATGCACAGAAAGATCGACTTATTAGTTTAATGAATAAATTTCGTGATTGTTTAGCCCTGTCTACTCATGAGCTAGGTTTGACCAATATAACAGAAATGACCATTAGACTGAACGATACTACACCCATAATTTATAAACCATATCGACTACCATTTAGTGAACGAGCCAAGGTCAGAGAAATTGTTAGTGATTTGTTATCAAATGACATTATACGGGAATCACAGTCGGCATACTCTAGTCCAATTGTCCTTGTCCGTAAAAAGAATGGTGAACACCGTTTATGCGTTGACTTTCGAGCTCTTAATAAGAAGACCATTAAAGATAGCTACCCTATGCCTGTCTTAGAAGATCAATTAGACCGCTTAAGCGGAAAATCGCTCTTCACTAGCCTAGATCTTGCGTCTGGTTACCATCAAATTCCGATGGCCGAGGAGTCAAAACATATTACGGGTTTCGTAACACCAGATGGGCATTACGAGTATAATCGGATGCCTTTTGGACTTGTAAACGCTCCGGCGGTCTTTCAAAGTATGATAAATAAGGCGCTTGGTGCCAGACGTTTTGACTTAGCTGTACCTTATTTGGATGATCTTCTATGCACGGCTAGCAGTACTGACGAGATGTATAATAAGCTTGAATCAATTTTTGAACTCCTAAAGAAAGCAAATCTGACCCTCAATCTAAAAAAATGCTATTTCTACCAATCTAAAATCGACTATTTAGGATTTGAGTTATCAAATGAAGGTATTAAGCCTGGTAGTAAAAAAACTCAAGCGGTACAAGAGTTTCCTCGTCCCAGCAATGTTCATCAAGTCAGGCAATTTGTCGGCTTGGCGAGTTTCTTCCGACGGTTTGTTTACAATTTTGCTTGCATTGCTAAGCCTTTAACAAAATTGACTAAAGCAGATGTACCCTGGACATGGGGCGAAGCTCAGGAAGCAGCATTTCTTGACATAAAGGCAAAGCTCGTTACAAGACCTGTGTTAGCATTATACAACTCCGAATTCATTACGGAAGTCCACTGTGACGCTAGTAAAATAGGCTTTGGGGGAATACTTTTACAAAAACCCAACGAAGAGACACCACTGCAGCCGGTTGCTTATTTCAGTCGCCAAACCACTCGAGAAGAAGAGTTTTGGCACTCTTATGAACTAGAAACTATGGCTGTTGTGATGTCACTGCAAAGGTTTCGTGTATACTTAATTGGTATTGAATTTAAGGTGATTACTGACTGCAGTGCACTACGGTCTACTCTTACAAAGCGTGATTTGCTACCAAAAGTTGCACGATGGTGGCTTATACTCCAAGAGTACAACTTTTCCATCGAATATAGACCAGGACTCAACATGCAACATGCGGATGCACTCAGTCGTAATCCGATACCGTCTTTGGAACAAAAAGAAATAGAAGTTTTAAATATCACTACTAATGACTGGCTGCAGACCATCCAAATGACGGATCCACATTTAAGGAATATCAAAACTATTTTAGAAACAAATGAAGGTGATCTCAAGGACATAAGAATGAATTACACATTTCGTGACAATAAAATCTACAGAAAAGTTGGTAACAAAGTTAAGTGGGTGGTACCACACTCAGCTCGCTGGAAAATATGCCAAATAAATCATGATGACGCGGGCCACTTTTCTTTCGAAAAGACTTTGGAAAAAATTGCCTCTGATTACTGGTTCCCAAAAATGAATCGATTTGTAAAAAAATACGTTAAATCATGTATAAACTGCGCATACAATAAGGAACTATCTGGAAAAAAAAGTGGCTCTCTACATCCGATTCCGAAGATTGTGGCGGTTTTCCATACCATACACATGGACCATCTAGGACCATTTGTTAAAAGTAAACGTGGCAATTGCTACATCCTTGGCATAATTGATGCATTTAGTAAATTTATATTCATAAAAGGTGTCAGGAACACCAAGTCTAGAACTACGATCAAAGCTTTAGAGGAAATATTTTCGGTTTTTGGGCAACCGAAAGTTATAATTTCTGATCAGGGTACCAGTTTCACATCTAGCGAGTTCAAAAACTTCACTGGTGCGATTGGCTCTAAACACGTGTGCAACGCCGTAGCAACACCGCGAGCGAATGGGCAGATTGAAAGATACAATCGCACAATTTTGAACTCGTTAGCAGCGATGAATCATGGTCGTGACGAGAAAGATTGGGATGTGCATCTAGGTAAGTTACAGTGGAGTTTAAACAACACTGTGAATAAAGCTACGGGAAAGTCCCCAGCTGAAATTGTATTTGGACAAAAGACGATAGGACAATCAGAAGGAATAATTAAAGGGGCATTGGAACAATCAGAACAAATTTCGGATAAGGAAAGGGAAGACCTAAGACAAACCGTGCACCAAAATATAGAAGACAATCAGGCAAAGATGAAAAAGTTATTTGATAAGGGCAGAGCATCAACAAAGACGTTCCAGGAAGGTGACCTGGTAATGATACCTAATCACAACCCTGATAAAGGTAAAAGTAAGAAACTTGCCCCTAGATACAAGGGGCCTTTTCGAGTTTCTGGTGTTTTGGATAACGATAGATACGAAGTGTCAAACATTGAAGGGCATTCAAGTCGTAAATATAAAAACATATATCCTGCTGATCATATTAAACCATGGGTCACTATTAATGCGTCGAACATAAACGGTGGTGATACAAGTTTAAGCAGTGACGAATCCTCTTCAGGTTAAGTGGATTTCACGTCGACAAATTAACTGCTAATTTTAATAAACAGTCAGTAACTGATCAGTTAAATAAGGTAAAATAAAATAATAACGTAACTATTTTTATATTTATTTATAATATGAGCTAATTTGCAGCCTAATAAATTATTATGAATATACGTAACCCCTGTTATCCTATCCTGTCATTTACAGCACAGGTACCGTCTGGGACAGTTTAAGGCTTTGAGCAAAGCAGTGCTTGACCGATATACGTGTCGCAATCGATGCTTCCAAGTGCTGATGCATTAGTAAGAAATATGTATTATATATATGTCTGAATATGGAGTTCAGGGAGATTGGTCGGATATGGCCAGTCTCTTGTGTGGAAATTAGTGAAATACCTACCCCCAGTGTGGAAATCAATTAAAAACCCCTAGTGTGGTGCAGAATCTTATTTATTTGTGCCCCTAGTGTGGAGAAGAATCTTATTTATTTGTGCCCCTAGTGTGGCGAAGAATCTTATTTATTTGTGCCCCTAGTGTGGAGACGAACTTTGTTTAGTGTTATACCCCTAGTGTGGAGATCATTATTAAATTCCCCTAGTGTGGAAGTTTACTAAATACATCAAGTGTTTAAATGCAAAATATACCCCTAGTGTGGTCTAATCATTATACTTAACTGAAATCCCTAGTGTGAATCTTTTAAAATATTATGCGTAAATGGTGTGGTTATATATCTGTGTAAGCGAAATGAACTTTTATTTGTAATAATTCTAAAGTAGATTTAATTCTAAAAGATAATAGTTATGTTAAATTAAAATCGGTGGTTAATTTAAGATAAAATTAAAATGAAATCATTTGTATAAATACTTACAATCACAATATAAACGGAATATGGAGGAACTGTGTTTCGACCAATATATTATAATATATACATACTTAAATATTTATTTAGTTTGTAACTAAGTAATCCTCTCAGAATAATTGCCAATATTGTTTTGAACTCTATTTTATTTTTTGTCTCAAATAAAAAAAGAAAAAAAAAATATATATATCATAAAGAAAAATTTTAATTGTATGTTGCTGGCTAAGTTCGTATTGTATTGTAGCATTATTATATTAGATTTCTTTTGATATTCAGTTATTTAATTTTGCCAATGTATACATGATTATTTTAAACAAAATTTATGTGTGTGACTGTCTACGCAGTAGGTAATATGAGAATATCCATTGGTAGAATAATATAGAAAATATGTAACTACATTTGGTGACATGATTTTCTTTAAGCATTTCATGATTTTGTAAAAAGTTGTAATGCGTATGAGGACATACCCACCTGGCGAATGGCCGAGCTTCGGGTATGGGGACATACCCACGGCAGAATGGCCGTCTGTTAGAATTAATTACGTACTTTCTACATTTCATATTACGATTTAATTTCAATCTCTATTGAAATAATAAAATTACAAGTTTCATTAAAAACGAACTGAGGTGTCAAACAAATAAAAATTAAAAAAATATAAAGAGGGTACACTCTATCACCGGCGGCCATCGCGGTTGGGTGTGTACGGCGCGCGTCTTGGAGACTGATTTAGCTTTATAATAATAATTTTGTAGTTTTGGTCAAGAATATTAAATAATCGACTAGATTGGTGTGTATTTCTTACGGTAGTATCCTGTATTTACAATAGTATGAAGTCGAACTCGTTTAAAAATATCATAATGGAGTCTAATCCCGTTTACCGAACAGATATAATAATTACTGTTAATATGTAATACCTATGTATAACGAATAACTGTTTAATGTTCCTAATAAATAAATAAATAATTCCGTTCATCAGCCAAAGCATAGCGAGGAAGATTCGTACCTCGTACTCATCTCTCTTCGATCAATGAAATAGCTGAAATATTGGTTACGTAACCGAAGGACTCATTGGTCAAAGAGGTTCAGGTGACAAGACACGTGCTACTGGGGTATTTATAAAGTGAGACATACGAATAAATTGATGTAGCTATAATCAAAAAATCCTTGTCGGTTCTGTTCTTGAAAATTAAATATGCTACATAAAACATTCATTCAAATAAAGTAAAACCATTTTTTTCGTGAGCTGAGTGAATCCGCTACTATGCCTTCAATAGTTTCAATTTTTTTTAATAGTATGCATTTGACAGTGACAACAGTTGTTCCTATTTTCGCCATTTCACGAAAATTTTGATTTGTTGGTATTTTTTTATTAACTGCGGTTGTATATGTATATAAATGGTATAGGTATGTACAAACTGTTGAAATGAAGATAAAATACAAAGATTTTCAACTACCACACTGAATATAAGTGACTTACTAATAAGATGCGTAGAGATGTGATACTTTCCTTCCAAGTTAAAGATTCCTCTCTAGCCTAGGAACAAAAATCGGCCCTTGATAATATACTTTTATACGTCTAACCGTGAAATAACAATATTGCCTCATTCAATTGATTTGAAACGGACAATTCTTTGAAATAGGTACAACCTACTTACTGATTTCATTAATATATAAATGATAAAATACAGAGTTTTAAGGGAACGCTCCCAGAAAACACTACGTCAGTAGCGTTCCCTGTTTTTGTTTTTAACAAAACTTTTACTACTACAACTTTTACTGCGGTTACTTTTTTTGGATCACAATACTTTTTTGGGTAGGTATCATGATTTTTAAACCCTTCTAATGCTTCAAAATTCACGCAATAATACTATTTAAACAGTTAAAAAGGCATGGTCCGCATGGTACCTAAAAAATGAAAGTATTACAATAAAAAAGTAGCCCAATTTGGTTAAACTGGTCAGTAGTGTAGGTATCTCCTGTTTTCGTTTTCGGTAGTGTTCCCCTAACACCCTGTATAATAACTTATGTGGTTTACCTTCAACATGTAAGTACATATATATAACTTATTATATTGTTACCACTATAACTTTTTCTTAGCTATAACAATATGTTTTACGTAATTTACACACATCAAACGTTGGAGATCCGTGAGACGTGATCGGTTTACCTAAGACTTCACTAGTGCATAAGTTATCAATAGTTTGTTTAGCAATATCGGTGTAATCCGTCAGCCACAAAAGACTTAGCAGTTTCTGAATACCAACTAGTTAGTATTTGTTTGTTCTGCTGTTTTTCTTTCACATACAATTGAACAAAATATATTTTTCTCAGTTGAAAGTTTGTCTGTTCAACAGTTCCACTTGTTATATTATGTAACGAGTGGAACAACATGTTGAGTCGGTAACAAATAGTCGTTTAATTTTGCTAGCGCTTCACTGAGTACCGTATGTGTAAATATGTAACAAAAACCACACAAACAGCAGAATAAATTGAATGTTGTTCTATGCAGGTAACTTGGAATTAGTTTAGCCATTTATTATTAATCTAGCGCTGACATAAGCGGAGCCTAAATGATATTCAAAAGATTTGTAACCGTCCTTGGTTTGCACTAATGTTATAAAACTAAAAAGAAGAAAATGTGTATCCCGTACAAAAATAATGATGTTATAGAAAGTTAAAGTACCGCCGCGTGCCGTTGTCTTATATACTATATTTTGCCGAGAAAACATTATTATTCTAGGTACATTCAAAAAGTAATCATTTTAACATTTACACGTAATCCGTTCAATATAATTTTAAGATTTTCTGTCGAAGGTTTATCCTAAGTTTGTCAAGCTATTATAATATAAATTGATAAAATTGAGATCAAATCCTTTGAGAATAAGATAAGTTTAAGACAGGTTAGCTAACCTATAATCGAACCTTACGGGAAATCTCTTTAATGATTTGATTTTGTTCAGGATACTGGGCCAACTACGCTCCTGCCCGCTACGACAACTAGAGCCACGGCGACTGACTGTTTTCTGTTTCCTGCAAGCTGTCCCCACCTCCTGGCTGGAATGGATCACACAACCTCCTTCAATACAACCTACTTTCGAAGATATAAGTTTGAAAAATTTCCCAATTCTCTAGTTGTTTAGATTAATGTTTATTTTATTTTAAAGCGATGTACTTACCTAAGCGGTAGTTAGCTATAAATGTGATTTCCACTTCGACCGCACTTGACTTTTCAAACTCCATTCCTTGTAGAAATACGAAATAAATTAGGTACTTACTTCTTCGTTCTTTGATGGATTGTTAAATTTATGGTTAAGAGCTTCTTTGGTTAACGGAGGCGAATGAGGAAAATACTGAGAGGATATGCCTGTAGTTTAGTGTATGTTTGTTCTGTTATTCCAAATGAGGTCACTAATGACCCCTTACTAACAGAATATATATAATATATATTATGATTACACTTTCACCTCATATTACATTAAAGGCATAACTTACCTCTTTGGTTCACTAAGTTCTAAACTTCATATAAGTTATTATTGTTAGCTATTCTGGAAGGAGAAGCGCACAAGAATTATGGACAGCACCACTGTTGATAAAATAAGGCAAGGATTGATGGCTTTGAAAAAAATTTTTTTTTGGTTTTAATGGCGGATTTAACCTTGTATGTCAACCAGCTCGACATGCAACTAAAATGGCAGAATGTGTCAAAACGAAACCTACCTAAGTTTTCTCGAGGTTTTTAAACCATCAATATACAATACGTAGTTGATTGCGTTTATTTTATATGATGTTAAATAAAGCTATTGTAAGTTTTTTTAAGCACGTTTTAAAAAAGGTTATTTACTGAATTGGGTCTTTTATTGGTGGTGGAAACGGTAATTCTTTCTTTGTATGGCCAATATAGTATTTTTCTACGCTTATTAAATTGTTATTACTTAGAATATTACTCAATCAAATTATCACAATCAAATTATCGCATGTTCGTCTATTTCATAGACCATAGATATTTTCTGTTATATAATTTATTATTCGTGCCAAACATTCGCCATTGACTAGAGTTTATCTAATAGCATTATAAATAGATCTAAGGACACAAGTTCACTATGACGTACCTATATGATTTTTCATTATACCTGTTATTTGCGAGCGTATTAGATGTTTGATAATAGTAATTTATATGTACAGTGTAGTTAACATATAATATGTATTTTTATGTTATTAATCAATCTCTTATAGCATTTAAATGGTAGGAAAGTGTAATAGTTCATACATTATAAATTACGTTCAATAAAAACGTTAACTTATTAATTCGTGTTTAATTATATTATTACAAAAATGAGATTAGGCTTTGGAGATTTTGGTAGAACAATTGACACTGTCTCTACCAATATCTGCAAGACTTAAGCCAATCTCATCCTGCTAATCTCAACCCGATAAAAATGTAAAAGGATCTAGTTTTAGCTTTTCTCTCATGGTAGGGAGACGGTCTCTCAAAAAAGTCAATGCACCAATTAATAACAATAAGTGGACTTCCAATTATAAGTGCTGACGTTGAATGCAACTGACACATTAGCAATATCTCAGTTGTGTGTGTTTGCACAAAAATGAGTTTGTTTTTTTTTATTTGTTAGAAGATACTTGTGCAAATTTCAGTAACGTGTATGGCCACTATTAGACATAGGCTAAAATTTGTAACGTCAGGTCCACAAGACCTCTATACTCTACAAGCCCAAAACTAACTACGTTTGATTAAAATTCCTAGAATAATTCTGTTTTGGATAATTACTACACAGACTGTCTTTGATATTATATCCGCATGCCAATGTCGAAGGTGTGTGTAATTAAATTCATGTATAGAGAATGTGTTGCTTTATCTAAAAGGGAATTTCTGGTACCTGAGCACCAATAATTACATAATTTCTCAAAGGTATGTAGCCTATTACCCTTATCGATGGAAATTTACTAAATAAAAAGTACCCTCCTCCACCCTTTGACCGTCATTAATTAGTTTTTTTAACGAACAAACAACCTTATTATTGGGATTGTAAACCACATATTGTGCTGAGAATGAATAGGACATCCTTTTGACTAAATTGATGTATTTGCTTGGATTTGGAATCCCAATTCAAAACCTTAGAAATAAAATAAGGAAATGTGTGAACCGGCAAAGCCTAATGATTGATTTTGATGACCGCATCAACCCATAATTAGCTTATACGTTTAACACATTCCAAGTTATCGATAACTTTAGACTATAAAACTAGTTTTGTAATCTAAAACTATGCATAATATAGTTTTAGATTATAAAACTTTACATGCCTACTACTTAACGATACTTATATATTATAATGTTAAATTTGAAGGTTACAAAAATAATTAAACATAAATTTATTGAAAACTTCGTATTAGTGTTCAGCTACATACATCATTCTGACGGCGATTGTTTTTTTTATACCACTCAGGTGGCAGATACGGTCCACTTGATGGAAAGTGGCTACCGTTGCCTATGGACGTTTGCTACACCAGGGCGTCACACTCGTGCTACCGACCGTAAAGAGGAGAATAGGGAGAGGGGGAAGGATCAAGATCAAGAAAGTGTTATCAGTGCAGAAGATTAAGTAGGTATTCTTGGTTGGTCTTCCTACCGACAGCAAAAAATCTCTCCAGTGAGTTCTGGCATTTGGCATTTGGCAATGCAGAATACAAGTGCATCTTCCGCATCTCATAAATATACACATATACCTACTTACTTTTGAATGATTAGACCAATGCTAATAGACATATTATCCATATAATTATTTGCATTGAGCAGTATTCGAACCCACGCTGTCCGACTTGGTATTTTTACTTGCTTTGAGGGGTGCGGTTTGACATTCCTTTCTAAAACAATTAATAATAATTTGCGATTGTTATCGTTGGAATTGATTGAATAAACTGTGGGTGAGAGGTGGGTTTTCCGCCCTCACCCAACAGGTACTGGTCGAACAAACTGAAATATCCGGCGCTTTTACACAACGCTGAATATTTTTAATTTATTCTTACAATGTGCTCCTTACAATTCCAATATAGATTTATTGTAATATCAAGGAGCCTCCTCAACCGCGATATCGAATACTATTAAGTACTTTCAGTCTGTCGAGTCGACTTTTTATTTTATAAATGAACTCACAATTGTAACTACTGAACTACTAGAGTAAAACGACATAGCTTCATAACGTCCTCCAAATCTAATATGTAGTAATATATTAATATATTGGTAATATATTAGTAATATATTGGTAGATTTTTGAAGAGATTGAAGCATAGGACTAAAACTCGATCGGTATGTAAATTATTACTGTTTATTTTTTTTAATTACTACTTATACCGGTGATGTGAAATATTGTTCCTCGATATCGTTGCTGTCCTGAATTTATTAGACTCAATAAATAGCTACTTAAGCGACCGTGGTAAGATTTAACGTTCCGTGTGGTGATCAAATCATAAAAGGCGAAGGTGCAGGCGGTAAGTATATTAAAAATAAACGCTACGAGGACAAGAACGCTACGGTATAGTCTATGCTGTTTACATCACACGAAAGCTAATCCTCATTGCATCCCAGATTTGTACTATAGAACACAGAACCGCGGAGGATCTCCGCATTAAAAAAAAGAGAGTCACCTATATACTCGTACCGTCTGACCACTCGAACTTCAAGCCAGTGATAGGACTTCACCCGTTGCCATCGTAGTGTAGTAATTTGTTTCACGGCACCACGGCTACTCACGGGACTATTCACCATTGTTCTACTTTTTGTTATACTAGTATAACAAGCAGGAAAAAAAAACCCTATCTGTTCTACTATGCGGTATGACAAAAAATGTTCACCACTTGGAAAGTGTAATATTATTTATTGATTCCTAGTTGTTATACTGTATACCTACTAGGAATACAGGAAACATACACTGTTGCGACAGCTCGTACTTTTTTGTTAAATAATAATAATAAACTCACGCCTTTATCCCCGAAGGGGTAGGCCGGGTGCTAGCATTTGTTAAATAGGCAAACTAAAAATATTTTTTTATTTAGATTTATTTTCTTGGAAATGAAATATCAAGCTTAAAACTATAAGAGTTTTAAGCTAATCTCCGTTACCTACTTCAATAATTCTTTATAATGACCTGAACAGATTTTACCGTTCATCAGGTCAAGTGTTAATCTCAATAAGATGGCATCATTTTGGAAACCATTAAGGGATCTTGGTTTGATGTTTTGTCCTTCTTTTATCTCATTGAGATCAGCGACTACGTCTTGAGCATCATCACGCAGTACTTGCAATACTTGCATTATATTAGTTTTACTAAGTTTTCTGCAAATGTAATTTAATTTCTGATTCCATCCTTCAGCATAGTTAGATGTTCTGTGACGCTCTGAGGAATCAGTTCAAAATTGAATTGAATTGATGTCTTAATGCTGGGTCGCAAAACACTATTACTCAAACTCCATTGCTGTTGTAATCTCCTAGCATGAAATCAGAATACTTTGGGAATATTTCAAAGTTTTCTGGTTTTTCGAAGTTTATTTTCGATAAACCCTTTGTTCCTAACAGCAAACAAATAACTTCTATTGAAATTGAATTTCGGTACATTACATAACATTATAATATCCAATTCACTCTCTCCAAGAGATTTCTCCGTTCTCTTATAAATATTATTGACCATCAGTAGAACAAATAGGACAAATTAATCATCTAAAAACATTTCCGGATTATTGTTCTAGTAGAACATAGGGTACATTTTACTAATTTTTAAATACTTCCTATTTGTCATACCGCATAGTAGAACAGATAGGAATTTTTTTTCCTGCTTGTTATACTAGTATAACAAATAGTAGAACAATGGTGAATAGCGAACATAGGTTTCGCCCTTCGGTAAGGCTTATTACGTCTCGAAGATGTGTGATCATGATCATAGAATAAAGTGATTTCTTAAAAATATTTCAATACAAATTCATATATAAATAAAAATTCATATCTGCGTGTATTTTCAAAATGACTTCTCAGCTGCATATTATTATAACTTTACGTCATATTATGCGTGTCCAATATTGAGTTTCTCTAAAATATTCACGAAAACTGAATTTTACTACAGGATGTTACCGTCCATCTAGGGTTCCATTTTAAATATAATATCCATAAATAATATCATAGATTTTAACACGATAGACACTCGCCCTGAACGTGGAGTTCGACAGAGAGGCAAGTGCCCCGGGGCTCGTCTCCGAACGATAATTAACGCGATTTAATTTAAACCGGGTGCCTCGAGTGCCACGTGATTTCATTACTCTTCAACACATTTTCGGCACCATGAGAGAGCTATGACGCCCAGTCGCTCACCCTGCGAAAACGATATGAAATTTATATCGGATGTTTGAAAAGTAAACATTAATATCATCTGTGTTAAACACAATTATATAAACTAATTGTTGGTTTCACTTGTGTGTACAGATATAAGAACACTAACCATATTGTTAGATAGATAGATAATTTATTGTACACCAATATTAATACAGATTAATAATAGTAGTGTAGTAAGTGCCCGGTTAATGGCAATAGGCTCGACACCTATTTACATTGGGACCTAAACATAAACTGGCGAAATGTGGGTGCTAGCACCTCTGCCTACCCCTGCGGGGATATAGGGGTGAGTTTATGTTATGTTATGTTAATAGTAGTTACAGGTAAATACAATGACATAATGGGCGTCCATATCACTAAAAGTGATTTCATCTGGCAACCTAACGATGGACAGGAGTAAAAAATGTGTAATAATATAAGTAAGTTTTGGTGTGAAAATCTGCCTGACCAGGTTCTCTAGATAGTGGTTCCTAATTAAGTACTAGGCAGACGCAAGTTGTTAGAAAGCAAGTCTCTAAGCTAAGAGACTTGCTTTCTAACAACACATACCTACATTAAAAATATGCTATCACCGTGGTCTCTCTTTGAGCTCAAAGGAATAAGAACTCTTCAGTACGCTATATTCGACCGTAAAATTATCGTACATAGCGTACTGACGATATAATATTATTATAATTCAGCGTCCACAATTTCAGTTTGCAGCACAGAAAGTAGAGAATTCCTTAAAATTCCATTCTGGTCATTTTGGAATTTCAGACGCCATCGATCTGATCTAGTAATGATGTGAGTCAATCAGTCATTTTAACGAGGCCCATATCTATACGAATAATACCTGAATAATGCAATTGGTAAAAAAACTAACGAAAAGTTTTTTTTATTATCAAACTGGGCATAAATATGTTATTAAAACAAAAAAGGTTAGATGTTATAATGCATTTATACCTGACAGTATTAATTTTTTAATTACCACTACTGCTATTGCTTACAATTGCAGACACCGGAACATTTGTATTATTTAAAGTTTTCGATTTTGGGTGCTGTTGCACGATGGCCATGGACCATCTGAGGGACCATGATAGTTTCAATACCTCTAAGTTTTTTACTGTACACTCTTTTTTATAAAACTCAGGCATCAGATAAGCACTCGGCCCACCTGATGGAAAGTGGTCACCGTAGCCTAAGGACATTTGCAACAGCAGGCGTCAAATACCTGCTGCCGTCCCTGTAGAAACCTCCCTTCTTATTCTCTTCATATTTAAGTAGGCGAATTTAACATATTGTGTAACTATATTAAACGTGTATAAAATATTTATCACGGCGCTTACATTAAAATAAATCCATCTTTGCCTTATCTGACAGCTGTAATCTGTATTAATCGAATGAGGTTGATTACTTCACACGGAAAGCTTTCAGGTACTTCATACAAACACTATAATGTATAAGTCTATTCACATTACACTCATTGGTAAAACGAGTATATTGCATTAGCGTTATAATTTTAAATTTATGATCAAGTTAATGTCTCTACAGATATCTACCCCTACCTCCGGCTGGAGTAGTTAATTGTATACACCTATCACCTCCTTTAGTTCAGATCACAATAAAATTTCAATCAAAAAAACTGTTCTATTTACAAAAGTAAGCTTTAAAAAAGGAATATAATTTATGAGCTATACCAGCTCACTGAGTCCGCTATTAAAAAAGTGATAAAATTGGCTATATAAGTACCTTTATTTTTTTGACTTAAATAATTAGAATTTTGACTTGTGTCTGTAAAGTATTTCCCCTAAAAAGGGATTACCACAGAGTCCAGTCCATGACGGTTTTCTTTAAATTCAATAACTAACCTGTACGGATCCCCTCGTTAATTCGTAGCATAGCAGTCTCTTTACAATAATCATCGAACCGACAATAGAGGTTGCTAGGAGATGGGAGTCGCTATAGATGTATTTTGCTATGCAACCGCTTCATGATTTTTATCATTCTTGTTTTAAATTATAAATAAATGAAAAGTGTTCCGTCAGTGCATTGAATTAATACTGTGTGTTGAATTGCAAGCATGGAGGAAAATGAAAGGTATCTTATTTCTATTATGTCTATAGAGTATAAATAAATCACAATTGGTTAAGACTAGGCGAATTGGTGTTATGGGATTTACATACATAGTAACATTTAAAAAAAAAAATATTGCTCATTTTTATGTTATTGCTTTAGTTACCATTACAGAAACCGGGGCCAGACCCTTTATTTACTATTAGATACTACTGGATTATGGTTATGCCGCACATTGGAATAGGCTTATATCCATCAGTGGACTGCAATAAGTACATTGGCTGACTAGATGCATTCTGAAAATTAGGTCTAGATCCTAATTTATTATTTCCAGAATAAACTTCCATAATAAAAAGCCTCTTAAAAGACTAGAAAACAAGGTTGATAGGTACTTTATTATATAAATTAGACTAACTACCTGTTGGTAATCCAATTACCTTCCTAGTAAGCCAATATATTATATCCAAAGTGATGTTTACCTATCTCATGTTTCATGTTTTTCTTACGTATTTTTCTCTTTACGTTTTGGCAGTCTGTATGTTTCGTAAAATATATTAAGGTAAGAAGGTAATGTATTATGTTACATACATTCTCATCAATGCGGAAGTGGTTTATATGCGCTTTATCAAAAATAAACGGGTGGCGAAGTTATTTAGTTAATCTTTGGTATAACACTATTAGTCAACATTACAGCTGATGTCGTAACTTTGAAATATTTCAAATTTTTTTTTAGATTGCAAACCATTGTGTCTAGGCATATTATAATAATTGTGTATAGGCATATTAATAATGAATTAAATCTAAATTTAGGTACCTAGTTGTTACACCAAAAAGAATTTGCTAGCCTATTTTATGAGTTCAACAAACTACTAAAGTCGATTTGCTAGTAAAATCAACAATCTACACAACGTCATCTAGAGACCCATGGTAAGCTTAGTTTAACTAGCTTGTGTTATGATTTCTAGAATGCGGATACTCAGATACTTTTTTTGTAAATACATACATAACATAACATAACACAACATCAACTCACGCATTTATCCACGAAGGGGTAGGCAGAGGCATGCACACAAATATTTGCACTGAGCGGGAATCGAACCCACGCCTCCTGCGTAGCGTCGCACTCACTTTGATGTTTACGTGGAAATTTCAATTAAAGGGAGTTAGAAAGTTAATAAAGTAAAGGGTGTGCACAAATCTTATTGATATCGCTTCAAGCCATAACGCTACTTCATTTATAAGATATAGACTTTACACCTACGTTGTTATAGTCTAAAATAAATGGCCCTTACACTCTTATACATTTATTTTGGACATATCAATAAAGTACAAAATTTAATGGCATTTTTTGGAGTGGCTGTGGTTTGACAATGGTTTACAATTAGTAGAATTGGAGTCCTGGTGTAGATACCCGCCTACCGCTGAAATCGCGGTTGTCTACCTACCTACAATAGAGCTAGATCTACAAAATATACGTACAATAAATCACAATCTAATTGTTTCACAATCACAAAAGCAATCCACTGCTAAACTGGACTATAATAATATCTAATATATCTTGATCCCTATGATTGATGCCATCGATTGATACCATAAAGATATAGAGCTAACTGCTCAAAAATAGCTAGTTTCCTTTTAAGATTTGTCAATTGAAATGTATTGGTACTACGTTGATCATTCTGTGTGAATTGAGAAATAATCTTTACATTAAAAATATATGTAGCATTGATCTACTCAATTCCAGAGCCATGTCGCTGTACTGAAGTAGCTCATTAGACTGTCTCAGCAGGTCCATAATATTCTATTGTCGAGAACGATTGACGACAGTCAACAATATTGTGGCCGATATTACGTCATCCTCTTCATTAAAAATCTCTTCATTGGAATAGAATTGGACATTATCTACCTGCCTCGCAAGATATTAAAGTAGCTACCGACTTTTTTAAGAATAATAACCTTTGTTGCATCCAATACCTGTTATAAGCCTATGTATGATACTTTTTAGTTTAGTTGCCAATAAACCTCGTAAACACAAGACGTATTTGTTGTCATTCATTGACTCAGTATCCAATTTGCAAAGTGAACCTTAACTACACCAACATATGGTCGAATTCGAACCGGATTGTTTTACCTGAGCATCGTAGGACCGGCCACCGCGAGAACAAAAGAAGCGCATTCCTGAGCGATAAGACGACGCCCGATGCATTTTTTATGCAAATAATATTAGAATCGGCGTAATTTTGTGCACAAATAAGGAAACAAACATCATCATTAGTGAGTTATTGTAAGATTTTGAAGTTCTACAACGTATACCATGGCGACCACAGCAGATCAAGCATTGACTATATTAGAAGACATCGCGTCATCACTGAAGAAAACTCAGATAAACTTAAAGAAGTGTCCCAAAGAACGTTTATCTAAACCGGGTTATTTACATACTCGCATTTCTACTGTTGAAGAATTTTGGGAAACTTTTAAGAAGGCTCACCAAGACCTGTTGAAGAATACAACGCGAGAACAACGTGCAGTGCTTCCTTATTTTGTGAATGATGAGTACTTTCTTCACGAAGACTTGTATCTATGTATATTGGGTGACCTAAAAGATTTGTTGAATGCAAGTACTGCAACCGCACCTAGTTCATCCAGCGGTAGTGAAGTTCGGGCTCCGCTGACGTTACCTCATATACAACTACCAGCATTCTCCGGAAACTACGACGAGTGGCCCACATATAAGGACTTATACGAGTCATTAATTCACAATAGTACTAAATTGTGCGATGTTGAAAAATTACATTATTTGAAAGCTAGTCTCTCGGGCGAAGCGGCATCACTGCTTAATCCTATAAAGGTAACCACTGCCAATTATAAGATGGCATGGCGCATATTGATGGATCGGTATGACAACAGGCGTACTATAGTAAATGCACTACTCAAGCGTTTATTTACACAGAAGAAGTGTACCAATCAATCTGCGGCACAGCTCAAATCACTTCTAGATACTACTAACGAAGTGATGCACAGTTTAGACAATTTGAAAGTGCCTACCGATTCCTGGGATCCTTTAATTATATTTCTGTTGGTGCAGAAGTTGGACCCGGAGTCGCATAAAGAATGGGAAGGAGCTGCTTACGCATCAAGTTCTACAGAGTTGTGTACGTGGAAGGAAATGAGTGAATTTTTAGAAGCCAAATTCCGAACGCTTGAGAATGTTACCCCCACCACTCATACCAAAGCCACTAAGGAACGTGTTTGTCACACAATAACCGCCGAAACTGAGAAACAAAAATCATGTGCCCTGTGTAAGGATACGCACACACTGAGTCACTGCAACGTGTTTAATAAGATGACAATTAGCGAACGAGGAGATCATGTAAGAACCAATAAACTCTGCTATAACTGTCTCGGGATGGGTCATTCGGTGTTCAAATGCCGCATGCCAATGACTTGCCGCACCTGTAAGAGACGACATCACACCCTTCTACATAAACCCAAGAACACAGACACGCCGACTTCTCCAGCAGAATCACAACAGCCGACGTCGTCCAGCCAAGCTGATGTAGAAGAGAAGAAGGTCCACACGATGGTTGCGTCTCACTATAACTATGAGCAGAAGACAGCTCTATTAGCTACAGCAGTAGTGATTTTGAAAAGCAAACATGGGTACACTACTGTTCTGAGGACGCTAATAGATTCAGGATCTCAAGCATGCTTTCTTAGCGAAAGGGCAACTCGAATCCTTAACCTGAAAAAATCGTCAGTAAACCTAATCGTCTCCGGCATGGAATCAATAAAAGTAAGGGTCAAACATGAAGTCAAAATAGAAGTATTGTCACGATGGGAAGACACCTTCAAATTGCCGATTAAAGCCTACGTGATGTCCAAGCGTTTGACCTCTAACGTGCCCTCAAGCGCCATGAAGGAGACTCATTGGCCACACCTAGCAGGCATCCAACTTGCAGATCAAAATTATCATGCTACGGAACCTATCGATCTGTTATTGGGTGTAGATGAATACGCAGCAATATTGAAACAAGGTCTCATTAAAGGTCCACCAGGTACACCATGTGCCCAAAATACTCACCTGGGATGGATCTTAATGGGTGGAATAAAACTGAAACATAATGCGCGTGAGAAATCATTGACAGCCATGAAGCAAGAAGTAATTATAGAAGATTTACTGAAAACTATATGGGAAGTTGATACAGAATCAAAAAGAAAACTAACACAAATGGAACAATTATGCGAAGATTTATACAAGAAGACATATAAGCGAAACAAAGATGGAAGATATGTAGTGAAATTACCCTTTAACACAATGCAACCCAAATCAATAGAAGGAAATTCACTAGAAATAGCAAAACGAAGACTGTTACAATTAGAAAGAAGATTTAATCAAAATACAGAACTTAAAGAAGAATATACAAAAGTTATAAATGATTACAAGGAGTTGAAACATATCGAAGAAGTACCGATAGAGGAATTACAAAACAAATCAGTATACTTGCCACATCATGCAGTGGTACGTAATGACAAGGAAACAACAAAGACACGTGTCGTATTTGACGCATCATGTAAAAACTCCAACGGTGTTTCACTTAATGACGAGCTGTTGTCAGGCCCAGTGCTACAAGATGACTTGAGACAGTTAATCATTCGATGGCGGACTCACGCTGTTTGCTTTGGAGCTGACATTCAAAAAATGTATAGGATGATCTGGGCAGATAAAGAAGACACAGATTTTCTGAGAGTTCTCTGGAGAAATGACCAATCTGAAGACATGAAGCATTATAGACTCTTGATTGTGACATTTGGAACTGCTTCGGCACCTTACCTTGCTGTAAAAACACTCATGCAGCTAGCTGATGATGAAGGTGATAAGTATCCAGAAGCCGCTAGAATACTACGCGAAGATTTCTATGTCGATGATGTCATGTCAGGAGGAGACACATTAGCAGAAGCTATACAACTCGGTCAAGAGCTAACAAATTTACTGCGCTTAGGAGGCTTTGAACTGAAGAAATGGTCATCTAACAACGGTGCTTTCATGGAAACTATCAATCCAAAGGACAGATCATCCAACGCACATCTGGAACTGAATGTTAATGGAACAGTAAAAGCACTAGGTATCCAATGGAATTTGGGAACAGACAAGTTTGAATACAATTTAAACTTACCTCCGATTCACGACGTGATCACAAAGCGAAGCATCCTCTCCGATATTCAAAAGTTATTTGACCCACTTGGATGGATTGCACCTTGTCTAGTAATGGCTAAAATTTTAATTCAGGAACTTTGGCTCGAAAAGGTCGACTGGGATCAAGCTGTGAACAAAAGAATAGCAGATAGATGGGCTACAATACGATGTGATCTCCAAAATGTAAATGAACTTTACATCAATAGATGGATGGGCACATCAAGGTCCACTAGAGACTCCATAGAAATTCACGGTTTTAGTGATGCTTCTGTAAAAGCATATGGCGCCGTAGCATACTGCAGAGTGAGAAACCCAGATGGTACTTTCAAAACTACTATCATTGCCGCAAAAACCCGGGTTGCCCCCCTGAAAACGATATGTTTACCCAGGCTAGAATTATGCGCAGCCTTGCTTCTGTCTAGACTTCTCAAAGAAATAGCAGAAACAATGAAGATACCTACGACTCAAATCTATGGTTGGACAGATTCGTCTATTGTTATTTCGTGGTTGTTTGGAGATCCTAATAGATGGAAGACATTTGTGGCTAACCGTGTTGTTGAGATTACAACCAATCTAAGTTGCAGCCAGTGGTACCACGTACCTTCGAAAGACAATCCAGCTGATATCGCATCAAGGGGTATGTTGGTTGCTAATTTGAAGAAGTGTGATTTATGGTGGAACGGCCCACAATGGCTACAAACCAAGATACAGTTCACTAGACCAAACATAACACAAGTTGATTTAGAGAAGAAAAAGATTATTACACAAAGTCTGAAATTAACAAATGATAACGAAAATAATGGAAAGAAATTAATAACACAATTTGATGATTTTGACACTTTATTAGAGCTTCTTAGAACAATAACATACTGCCGACGATTCCTGAAACAAAAGGCATTAAAAAATATAGATAATACAATAACAACTGAAGAATTACAACTTTCTTTGAAAATTTGTATAAAAAGAGCACAAGAAGAAGAATTTAAACAAGAGATAGAACTTTTGAAAAGAAAGAAAGCTGTAAAAAAATCTAGTAACCTTAAGTCGTTGGATCCTTACCTTGATGAAGATGGAGTTCTCAGGGTGGGCGGCCGGCTCAGAAACTCAGAGATGAATGATAAAACTAAGCACCCTATCATTCTAGGTCGAAACAGCAAACTTACGCTTTTAATCGTAGCAGAAGCCCACTCGAAGACGTTGCATGGTGGAACACAACTGATGCTTACTTACCTGCGGTCTAATTACTGGATATTGCGAGCAAAGGCATTAGTGAAGCAGTATATTCATCGTTGTCTGCTGTGTGCAAAATTAAATGCTAGAGTGAGGACGCAAGTTATGGGTGACTTACCTAGTGTTCGTGTGAAACCCGCAAGACCATTTCTCAACGCAGCCGTAGACTTTGCCGGTCCATTCCAAATATTGATGAGTAAGGGCCGAGGGAATAAGACCAGCAAAGCATACGTAGCTGTTTTTGTTTGTATGTCCACGAAGGCAATTCATTTGGAATTAGTTGGCGACTTAAGTTCAGCTGCATTCATTGCAGCCTTTAAAAGATTTTGCGCTCGCAGAGGTAGGTGTGCCAATATATGGAGTGATCAAGGACGCAATTTTATTGGTGCTAACAAGGAACTTGTCGAAGCATGGAAGGAAGCTCGATTGCAATTTGATGGAGATGTGGCTGAATTGCTTGCTAACGATGGAACCCAATGGCACTTTATACCGGCATATTCGCCTAACTTCGGAGGACTATGGGAAGCCGGCGTCAAATCCATGAAATACCACTTAAAGAGAATTCTGAACACCAACTTAACTTTCGAGGAAATGACGACGATTCTCTGTGAAATTGAGGCCTGTTTGAATTCACGACCGCTATGTCCGATAGACGACGTGAGCATGGAACCGCTGACACCTGGGCATTTTTTAATAACTGAAGCTCCGGTCACCGTTCCACATATTAATATAAAGGACGCCAAAATAAGTAATTTAACACGGTGGCAATACACTCAAAAATTATTAAACGACTTCTGGGCCCGATGGCAAGGGGAGTACTTGTCACGTCTTCAGCAGAGACCAAAATGGCTGAAACGCGAAGACGAGTTCAAAACGGGAGACATAGTACTCATCAAGCAAGACAACCTTCCACCGGGAAAGTGGCTTCTCGGTCGTATTATGGACAAACACCCCGGGGCCGACGGACTCACCAGAGTGTACAGTGTAAAGAGTGGCGATAATGTAACAAGACGATGTGTCACAAAATTGTGTGCTTTACCGATTGATACAGCTATAGATTAATATCCCATTGTTGTATTATGTTTATAAAGTATTTAATTCAACCAAACAAATTATACCTTGATATTATTGTCTTGGTTAGTAATGTGATTTGCATGTAATTTTGTTTGAAAGGACTAGTCGTCCTTTGGTGGGCGGCTATGTTGCATCCAATACCTGTTATAAGCCTATGTATGATACTTTTTAGTTTAGTTGCCAATAAACCTCGTAAACACAAGACGTATTTGTTGTCATTCATTGACTCAGTATCCAATTTGCAAAGTGAACCTTAACTACACCAACAACCTTTATTTGAAACTAGAGATCCATACAAATATAACGTTGCTTTGTTTACAATATACTCAATAAAAAATTACTGATAAAACATTCTTTGAAAATCTACCTATCAGTTTTGGAATGGCAAACTACAACTTTCTGTTTGAAAAGCATTGTATTTAAAGAACAAGAAACGATTGTTATATGAATAGTGTGTATAGGACCTTCAGGCCAAGCTAACCGCAATTGCAAGTAAATTCGGGTGTATGCTTTTAGCGGAGCCCGAACTTCTAGGTGAAAGCCTACGGGATTAGTCTCGTAAGCTTTCACGTAGGAGACCGGGGTGAAAGTCAATAATGATGATGACTATGGCGTATGCTTCTCTCTCGTGATTCCGTATAAGTGAAGTCAAAAGTATGAGAAGTAGTAAGCGGACTCTAAGTTTCAAGGTAAAGCATGGGATGCAACCGAGACCAACATAACGATGATGATAAAAGCAAAACACCTAAGTTTTAATTTACGATTAGTCAATCAAGAAAATGAATAATGGAGCTTCATATTTTTCATTTATACATTACATTACAGATGCTCACACTCGTAATCCCCGATGGACCCACCTCATCGGGGATTTCGGGCGTGAGCATCTGTAGAGGTGTATTAAACACACATATTTCAACATCCTCGTAATAGAGGGCCTATTGCCGCCAAACTAGCACTTTCTAACAAAATGGGTATGCCGAAAATAATTCTTAACCGAAAATGAAAAATGACCCGATTCCTTGCTATGCGACGTAAATCGTAAGGAAATTAATTACTTGTTTAGCCGCACAAGCCTTAACTATTGACGTCTTGGAGAGTAGCAGACATACTCAATTACTATTTTTTTCTCATATTTATCAACCATATTAACATTGAATTTAATATACCTAAATATTTCACGCTCTATAACGTTAATTACAAAATAAAAGTAAAGTAGAATAAACAACTACTACATAACCAAAATAAAACCAGAGGGGATGTACTCACTTAGTCCTAAGCACACAAACCACACTTTCTCTTTACGCCTCAAGGATACGAACTCGATAAAGTATGACATAAGCATTATGAATATCCACCCACGTGTGTTTGTTTACCGGCGCCTCAACCAGTTAATTTACTTATCTGGCATACGATTCATAATTAAATATAATCATTACTAGCTGACCAGCGCAACTCCGTCTGCGTCACCCCGTTTTTGCAATATATTTCTTCTGCTCCTCACCATTTGGTTGTAGCATGTTATATATATACAAATAAACCTTCCTCTTCAAAGCAAAAACCCGCATCAAAATCCGTTGTGTAGTTTTAAAGATTTAAGCATACAAAGGAACATAAGGAAATAGGGATATAGGGACGGAGGACGCAACTTTGTTTTATACTATGTAGTGATATGACCTACTGGAGGCGTGGGTTCGATTCGCGCTCAGTGCCAATATTTGGGTGGTTAAATATTTACTCTGGTCTAGGTGTTTCTATGCGTCTTTATTGTACATAAAAACATAAAATTATAATAACTAAACATACCTTTATATAAACGTGAATAATTATATGTACAGTTAATAAAAGATACGGTACCACATTTACATAATTATGTTGTATGAAAAAATGGTACCGTATCTCTTTTGTCGACTGTACAATGGGCGGCCGTATCGCTATTTTTGCGATAGTACTTAATTCTCATAGCTATCATCAACTATACCTATAGCTACTTGGAGTTCTTTAAAAAGAGCAACCACTTGACATGAGACCGTCAATACTACGATAATTAATTTTTCATTAGGTGAACCATGGTTTTTTACCATCTTAGTACTGGCAAAAAATTGTTGTGTAGAATTTCAAAAAAGGTGGGGCGTAATGGGACTTCCTGTTCGATTTACGAAATCAACTCCACCCAATTCCAACCAAACGTCGCTCCTTGTTCGGTATTGTATTCCTAGGTGGGGTACTTCAATAGGGGAAGAATTGAATAGAACAATTATGTGCGAAAAAGACTATTATTGCAAATGGTTATAATTACTTATAAACCAACATAAAACTACCAGCAACGATGTCAACATAACAAGATTTTGCTTGTGTCTAGTGAACTCTAGACTAGAGCAGGTCCCGCAAAAAAAACCTACAACAATGTTCTTATATTTGGAAATACATAAATAGGTACACTACATTATTGTCAAATACCTTGTAATAGTGGAGTGGATGATTAAATAAATGAAGTCACAAAAAACGCACGTGACATACGTAAAAAAGCTCCATTATAATCTATTGTAACTTGTAACTATAGGAGTTATCGTAACTTTTAATCATCAAGCTACCTAAAATTGTGAACATTAAAATCCGGTTATAAACAATAAGTGGAACACGTAGGTAATATTTCTCTCTAGCTTTTAGGGTTTAAGATATTAACTAAATTATTGTCAGTCACTGTGATTTATTTGTCTTTAAGCCTATCTTACCAAGTCATTGCATTGTGAATAATTTGCTAGTAAATATAAATTGGAATATTCATAAAAAGGTATTAATAGCTTTCAGATGTATTTTGGAGTTACCGCGGTTCTTCGAGGCGGTGTAAGGATGTACCCCAGAGAGTTAGATTTAACTTTACTCCTATAAAAATATATTTAAAAGAATTCTTTTGCACGTTAAGCCTAAAAAAGTACAATGTGTGGTTCCCGGCAAAGTAGAATTCGGGCTATCTCGTCTCTTCCAATGCAGTGTCGTACCTACAACACGACTTTGGAAGGCTGTTTGACATCAGGCAGATATATGGAGCCCAGACTGCATGGCTCGAGCCAATAATAGTGCCCGGAATACGACAATAGGCTCACCCCATATTACCTGAGACTGAATACAAGGATTGGTTAATAATGGGTGCTGTAATTTTCCTCTATTTAACTCTCCGAAGATAAAGGTGTGATTATGTGTATGTATGTTTAATTGGATTCAAATTAACATAAAACCTACTGTATAATTACATACCTAATAAATATAAATACTTAGTATTTTAATAAAAAAAGGTCAGGTGGTTTAAATGAAGAGATTAAGAGGGTAGAACAATGAAATTAAATTAGGTTTCATAAATCTACGAATATATTAGAATATGATTTTCATTTTTAGCAGGATTAGCAAAATGGACGCTCTCCTGTTCGCATTGTCGTTCGAGGTGGTTTTACTGCAAATGAGGATATTAGGTAAGTCCACTGTACCTAAGCACTAGGTACTTATGAGTACTACATTATATTTTTTATTTTTAATATAAACTAACGAGACATGACATGACGGGATCTGCTTTATTTGGACAAGAGATACTTGTCCAAATTGAGCAGTCCGACTGGGGAATACTTCATTGTTCTGTGGGGGAAGTACCTGCGCCCTACTAAATACCACGGCTAATAATGTGTTGTGTCTAAAGGGTAGGCAGAGCTGCCGCTGTCTTGTCTGCTTGCTTTGCTTTCTACACTGACAGCACAGAGACTCTTTTAAACTTGTCAGAGATTGCCACAGGAATTGTGTTGAGGCCGCCAATTACATACCCACTACAATATTGCTTATACCTATTTCACTCTAGTACAAATGAAAAGATTATACTACTTACTACCCTATGCTTCCCACTACTTAATCATCATCGTTATTCATTCGTATTAAATTACATCGTACAACGCCATCTCTTGTCATTTTCTTGTATGATTAAAGAGGGTAGCAGCGAAGTACGTTTGCGAGGCTGGCGTCCAACAAGCAAAATTGAAAGACTACAATACAGTAAGCTTGTTTCTAACCGGTGAGTGCTTGAGAGGAATAGAAGATGGCGTTTTCTCTTACTGCACCTATTATTGTAGATGTACTACTTTATAATAACTAGAGGAGAGCGACATAAATACAATACCACTTTCGAATGGCTCGTTTTCTTACAATAATTTACATATGATGTAAAGAAAAATAGACGTCCGTCAGTCTGCCTAAGTATCTCTTTTGCTATAAGCGTCGCGGCGTTACAAAAAATTGTACTTATAGGTACGTCGCGAATATCATGAAATAAATATAGGCATATGAAAGTGTTGTGGCGAACACTCACTTTCTAATATCTGGAAATTAAGAAGTGAGTGGTCTTGGGTTGCAAGCAGGTATACTAATAGTAAATCTGTTTCGGCATAATCAGTCTCAAAAATTTGGTAACTGAGCGCATCAACCGTGCTTTTTAATTGTTTTTCGTGAGCGCCTAGCACCATCGTCGTAGCACAGTGTACAGACTGCACAGTTCTACACACAGGCGCAGCCAGTTAAATCTGGCGCTAAAAGCTAACGAAACACGCAGACGGAAGCATATTTCTCTACACACCTAAAGTAGGTAACATATCTAATATTAGAAAAAGATCCTTCGGAAGTGGTTGCATTTTTTGTCGCTCAGCTCAGGGAAGCTAGCGATCATAAACATTTTGGTTTGTAGCATATAAATATATTCGATAGAACTACATTACATAATGCTTATTTTGGGCTATAATTCAAGTAAATAACTATGTATTTAATTCTGAGATAAATTCCATCGAACAAATGGGTCAATAATCTCCAAAAACAGTGCAGAATTTATTTTATGTAAAACATAAATAAAAACTAAATTTAACTATTGACACTGCATTAAATATCTAATATTTTTCTGTTTTTAATTCCAGTAATTTGATCAAGGATGTAATGAGAAAAACACTTGTAGAAGTTGTGGATACTGGCAAATGGGATACCATTACAAAAACTTTTAACGACCTCAAACAAAAAGGCTGTGACCTTATAGCGCTGAAGAATACTAATGAAGAACTTAAAGCGTGGGTGTTATTAATATTTGAGTTGATTTTTGATAAACAGTTTAAATAAACTTTCTGTTGGAACAGAATAGTTAATATTATATAGTTCTGACTATAATTCTTCATATTAACCAACACATGCGTTTCCTTATTCCTACAATACCGGGTCATTAATCGGGGCGAGAATGACGGATCCGTCAGGTGACCTTTTTGTGGAATTCCTTCAACTACAAGTTGGTACACCAGTTGATTGATGGAACGGGGTTATTCCTATGGAGACATAACTGAGATCCTTTCGTTTGGGAGTCACGGATCCACTCTCCTACTTCTCCTTGCTTGGATTGGTTATTATCTTGTCATTTATAGGAGCAACTGCCTCTGACCTAGGTACCCGGGTACATGCTAGCAGGTGTGCTTGATTTGGACTCCGAAGATTTTAGTGGGCCTCATGTATTACCCAATCATTTTTCAATCGTTATGCCCATATTTTTATCCCAGTTAAATGGCATGATGATAAGACGGCGGTCCACCTGATGGAAAGTCATTAATGTAGCCTATGGATGGACATGTGGAACACCAAGGGCGTTACATGCGTGCTGCCGACAATTTAGAAACTGTGTACCCTTCTTGAAGAACCCCATAATGTAGTCGCTTAAGGAAATTACAACCGAGTTCATTCCATAGTTAGAACGTACGTGGGATGAAGTATTAAGTATCTATATTTAAGACATACTAATTAATGTATCGAGATATAGGTAGACGTAGATATAATACCTTTTAATGGAAACAAGCCTAGCATTTTATTAAACCAGTTTTGCGATTAAATCTGAAGATTTTATCAAATATGTACCTACTCAACAGGTCTAATAGGTATCTGTTTTATAATTTCCTGTGACATATTCCTTCCTAGCAAACAAATTTAGAATAGCCATATCAAAAACTTATCCATTTACTAACTATGAACATCATCCACGTGTACATAGACTTGAGTATATTTTTCTATAATAATCTCTATGTATTTTATTTATTTATTTTATTCTTCATGTACACATATATTATATTTATATACAATAGTGAGACGAGATGTACAAAGGCGATCTTAACTCAAAATTGAGTTTTCTTCCAGCAAACCTGGGAGTGCACGGAGGAATTGCTGTATGACTGGCAAAGTCTAAGGTACAAGAAGCATCGAATTTGATGTAGGAGGTATACATAGACGTATACCCCAGGTGTAATATCAGCTTTCTACCAGAGCCAGTCAAAATCACTACAACTTCCGAGATAGACGGTATTCGTCTATCAATATACAAGCACGAAGACAGACAGACCGGCAAAAATTTTAAATATATTTTGCAATAAGTATCGTATATACATTAATGTGCATTTATTATAAACGTGTTATTTTAATATAACAAACAGGCACATTTCATTTATTCATATAGAATCGTGGGAAATTCTTCCACAGAATTATTATTCGACACACCCTGTCTATTAAGCCGTATCATTCTAGTGAACTTTTGCTTTGAATGTTCAGAATCAATTGATAGACGAGTATTAATATTCATTAGTATCTTGGAATAAATGTAACGATCATACCTAGTTTTAGATAGCTGAGTTCATATCATTATCAGTATAAAGTCCGGTCCTGCAAGTGAAATGTTTCTGGGTATTATTGTTTATCTATACATCTAGACAAATAAATAAAACTAATGCGTCTGTCTGAACTGAATATTACACTAATAGATTTTTAATTAATGTGTTTGCTTTAGAATGTTTACACCATGGAAAACATTGGTGTGGGTATTTACGAAACGAAGGATAAATTCGACAATATGAACTTTTTAATAAGAACACGTATACTTTTTCTTAAATATTCTAGCTTGTTCCTTTCAAAATATCAAACGCAATAAACACTTTTTTATCTATAGCAAAGTAATCGCATCGAATTTAAAAAAAGGTCGTGGTAATATAGTCACCACTACATACTTTAAAAAGGGTAGGATGTTCTAGTTTTGTAGTACATATGATCTGATCTAACATTGGCATTAAAGGCAGTATATAAATAGGTACGACCAATCAAAGCAATTAGGTATTTACTAGTAATACACTGTATTATTGTATAACGGTTATATGTGTGAGTTTGGCGATATCGGTTCTTCTACTGAAACTATCGTATCGCATTTCTACTAGTTTTTTCTGTTTATTGTATAATATCTGTATTTTTTATTGTTTGCCAGTTAGACTTTCTGTTCCAGACGCCAGTTCGAAATAGAATAGATAACCTATCGGAAAATGTTTTAGATATGCTGTAGTGAGAGTTACAAACTAATTTGTATTTTTGGAGAGCTTTCAAGTAGAAAATACTTGAGTACTCTCCAGAACCAGTACTCCCTTGAGTATTCGTGAGTACCTACGTAACGAAGAAAAGTTTACATTATATATTGAAATATACTTTAGCACTATACCTTTTATAATTACGCAAAAAGTCCTAACGGACATAGTCGGTACCGATTGGGGAGGTTATGTCGAACTCGAAGCGACTAAAACGCACGCCGAGTTTAGGTTCCTTGGTAACCGGAGGTGAGATAGCAACAGGCCAACATTTCTATCGCACCCGGCAGACTCCCTTCGAATGTAGGAACCACAGTCCCCCTCTAGTACCCGGGTAGGTAGGAAGGGGCACTTCTGCTAGGGTGACAGGCGGACTTAGGTCATTCTGAGACATAAGTATTATACCTAGCAATAATAATTTCAGGACCCGAGCTGGTATCCTACTCGAACTAGACATTAAAAGAAATCAATGGAAAACGGATCTACAGAATGCTGATTACAAAGTAGCTGTTCTTCGAGACAAGATGAGTGTACGTTGTACCTACCTTATGAAGATATCGAATAACTTCGCGAAATACAATATTATGACCTCCCGTATCATCCACTTTCGAAATGAGACATGAGTGAGCGTTGTACCTTATGAAGATATCGGATAACTTCGAGATTTTTTATACCACTTTTGGCAGACAAGCACACGGCCCACCTGATGGAAAGCGGTCACCGTGGCCTAAAGACGTTTGCAACACTAGGGGTTTCACACTCGTGCTGCCTACCCTATAGAAGCCTTCTAATGCACTTCTTGAAGAACCCCATTATACAGGCGGTAGAACACACACAGTGAGCCAAAATCCCTCCTGAGGTTCAGAGGTTCCACACCGCCTTTGAGTATGGCATTGTCGTCGATCTTCAGCGCCTGTCTTTGTACCAAGTTGAAAGGGTTAAGATGGCGCCACAGCAAACCTACAATATTGTATAAAACGTATAATATATATGGTTACAACTTTCCAGGATGACCTGTTAAACGCAAACACTCGTTTGTGCTACTCTGAGAAGTGGTTGTTTGCCCGCTTTGAGACCTTGGAACTGCAGCACAACAAGCCACGGCCTCCAAAACCACGCAGCGATCACGAGGAACGCGTACACAGCGAATTACTTCACGCTTACGACCTCCAGATCAAAGTAAAATCCCATATTCTAATGAAGTTGAAGAATCTGTACGGACTATGAAACCTGTACCTATTCTAGAACAAATAATACAGATTATACTTATTCTAGAACTGAACTGAAGTCAGAGGCGACTTATCCTTTTCTTATACCACTTAGGTGGCAGTAGTGTTGCCCAAATGCAAGAACAAGACGAGACTTAGCCAGTCTTGGTCTTGGTCTTGCGCCAATACACCTGGTCTTGGTCTTGGTCTTGGTCTTGCGCTCCCAGTCTTGGCCTTGGTCTTGGTCTTGCAGCAAGAGTCTTGCAAGTCTTGCAATTACCTATTAATCTATTGCTATTTATTAAAGTTTACTTTAAATCTTAGAAAAACGTATTAGAATTGGAACATTGTGAGCTTGAATTAACATAGCCATAGTAAAGATCAATCAGATTAATAAATAACTGAAGATTTGATAAGAAAGTCGAAAAATCAACTGACCTATATGTCGTTTTCCATGGAAGTAACTGTTTCTTAATAGACATTTATGATTTATAAGCTTACATTTGCTAAAACATGTAAAAATACTACTTGCGTGATCAGTATAATGTATTCATTTTCATTCTAAGCACTCTGAAACTTATTTATTCTTTGGAACACCTGTAGGTACTCTTAAAATTCGAAATTATTTTGCATGAGTATACCTACGCCCTGTGGCGGCAATCTAATAGTGTCAAATGTTGTGATTTCGGCGCGGCGGCAACGATTGTTGTATATGATTTCAAAAGAAGCCGCCGGCGCGTGTATTATAACCATGTACTTCCGAAAAGCGGCAAATTTCTTTGAGAAGTAAGTACAAAACCTTTGATGCCGCATTATCAAAGTGCCGATGGTTAAAACATAACTATGCATGCACTCAGTTTGATTTTAATGGATATTTTTTTATTCGCTATGTAGGTATGTTTATGGTATTAGTCGTAATGCGCATAGGTCCAGTTTTTCATATTCTTTGATACAGTTTTTTGCGTCTCATAGAATTCCTAAGCGTACCTATACACCGAACTGTTACACCTAACTACTCCGTGAAATAGCGCTAAGTCCTAGCTGCAAGACGCAAGAGTCTTGCAGGCTTAGTCTTGTTCTTGCTCAAGTCTTGCACGGTCAGTCTTGGTCTTGGTCTTGCTAAAAATACGCGGTCTTGTTCTTGGTCTTGGTCTTGCAAAAACGCAAGAACAAGACCAAGACTGCAAGACCAAGACTGAATTTGGGCAACACTAGGTGGCAGACAAGCCCCTGATCCTAAAGACAAAGTAGGCATGTACCTAGGAGCGCGAAGGTGCAAAGGGATTTGAGGGCGGAATCGGTAAAAGAAAAAGCAGGCCCTGTGACATCCTTCGGAGTCCTCTCGCTAAGCGCCTTGTTCATAATGATGATGCGTAGCTACCGCCGACGGTTTCTGTGAGCAAGTAATGAGATGCTTGCCTACGGCGGCGCTCTTAAGGTTTAATTCGCCTTAGACTAAAATGGAGATGTGACGACTTCGGTGATTTACGTTCACGAATTTCCATTCATAAATTACATACATACAACATACAAACATATTAGGCGTATTAGATCTTAAACACAAAGCAAAATATCTATACAATATCAATTATTTTAATGTACTGCTCTCAGTATAGGACGTCTAAAAGATATAAGCTATAATTATTAGGATGAAAGGCTTTGGAGCTTAGGGAACCAATAGCTTAGTATTTATTTAACTACTCTTGAACGCGACTGTACCTACTTAGTGTAAATTGAAGTTATAAAACTTCCAATTCCTTCTTTCAAACGAAAACGTCTGTAATTTTAATATTCGTAGAATTTCGTCTGTAATTTTTCGTAGGTAGATCGTAGATTCTTCAATTAAGTTTTAATTAAGAACTAGCTGACCCGGCCAACTTCGTTTTGCGTTGGAATAAATGATATTGTGTTTACCTCACTGAGTTGTATTTAATGTCTTAATTAATTTGAGAACGGAAAGCATCGCAACAGGTACTATACCTATGGAGCCCATATACATCTGGGGCACATAGTGTACAATCGGCCCCACATATACCTACAGACATTTAGCCGTTCTCGCGTTATAAATGGTGCAAGTAACGGTTTTTCCGATATTCCTTTGTAATAATAATTTCTTAGAAATATGGTAACGGCGCACGTGTTTCCTTCTTCCTACAGTCCCGGGTCCTTAAGGCGAGGTTGCAGTGAAACAAGTAGGTATTTTACGTCGCCTCAGTACCTCAGTCCCCGCAGCCGAATCGAGTGTAATCGACGCAACGAGCGGGCAGCGCGGGCGGCGCGCAGGCGCGCGCTATCGTATAGTATAACCCGGTACGCGAAAACTTGAGACTCGCGTTTGTTAGAAAAACTAAGAAACTGGAATGGAGTCCAAAAGCTGACAAAGGGTGACACCTAAGACCTGAATATATAGGTCATAGGCCACCGTGACCCTCTTCGCATCAGGTGGGCCGTATGCTTGTCTGCCACATAAGTGATATAAAAAAACATGTTGTTCTGGATAAAGGGAGGGTGGGATTGATTGAAGAGTTCATCGGCATACTCACTATAGGCTATGTGTAGGTACCTTTTTCACTTATATGTGTAGGCATATACTGTGTAGCAACACTGTTTCAAATATTATTATTTTTTTATTATATAAAAAAAACATACATGAAGTCGCGTGCGGGAGATTGTAGTGCTATTTTAGAGTACTCGTGCCGTGACGTCACCAAGCTAGGGTGCCACTACGCCACGGTACGTATATCGTAAAAGCAGTAGGTTAGATTCGGGCACATAAAGTTATAGTTTTTCATTGTATAGGTAGAGAAAAAAAATCACCTAAATTTAACATACATATTTTTGTATTTCCATTTCATTGGAACATAATATATGAACATACAGAAAAAATAAAAGCGTCTTCAAAAAACAAAGCCTATTGAAAAGTGAAACATAAATAAACACATTGCAACTTCTTTGCGTCGCGCAGTCGGGTAAAAAAGACATTTTGTGCTGCCTACTGATCTGTTAGTAGATAGATAGTTAGTAGAAAATGCACGCCGTTACATGCAATCCTAAAATCACGTCAAGTTTCTTTCAACTTGACTGGGCATTTTAGGGCTTAGGTTTAGGGAGACGCCCAAGATCGTGTGAAGTGGAAGAGGAAGAGCCGGAAGGCGGACCCTGAGCTCCGAGTTCACCTTGGCCTTGGATGCAGTCAGGAAAATAAGTCTCTATGAGGATGGTGATAATGAAAACGCACAATTCAAAAAGCATTCAAAAAGCATTCAAAACGCATTCAATACACATTTTGCGCCCCGTCACATGCAACTGACCTTTAATTTGGTAAAACCAATTACTGTTTTTATTTATGGTAAATTGTTAAGTTGTACTTTATTATTTTCTAGAGATTTTTCTAAACCATTTTTGATGCAATCAAAGAGCACTTGACTTCGACAATTTTGTCATTTCCACCAAGACCATCTGGAGTGGCTCCAATAAAAAGGTATATGCGGTCAATAAACAGTCCACACTGATCTATTTTTATGTTTTTCTGTTGTTCCATTTGCTGTATGGAATGTTTCTCGTTTTCGATGCCGTGAGCTACTGAAACCACTTGGTTTAGATTTTTTTATATAGGATTATTTTTTACTAATGGTGCACTATCTATTGTAACTTTTCGTTTACAAATGGGACCGAAGTATGAAGCTGTAAGCTCGAACAAAGAAAAAAAATATTTTTTTCTTAAATCGAGCTATTTACTTGAATCTCTTTGTAAAATCGTTGATCGTTCAATACGATTCCTGTCTGCTGTGAGTTTCATCAGGTTTAATGGATAATTTTTTTTACAAATTTTATATTATTCAAATATGTCACAGATTTTAGTAAAAGTACTGATAGTTACGTGGCAATTTGCAAACGAGAATTAGAAACGTCTACGGGCTGTTCAACACCAGCGGCTTTTCGTCTTCTCATTGCAGCACTGTAACATAAAATATGTATAATTATACTCAGCTGCGGTAGCCTAGTGACTAAAGCAATCTATTCAATAAAAAATAATAACTCTGACCAACTACTGACGTGAACCCACTTGTAATTTAGCTAAGAGTTAGGGGCTAAGAAGACTAGAGCAGTCATCAATAAAAGCCTACCAACATTTTTAGAGCCATAGATATAGACTAGTTATTGTACACCAAATTCAATTTTTTATATACCTACTGTACATTTTTTGTACAGTGGCACAAAAGAAAAAAAATAAATAAACATAAATTAAAAAATATATTAAATTGACAGCACAATTGTGCGAGCGAGAGAAAGTGATAAGCTCCGATATTTTAGAATTCTTCCTTTAATGAACCGAGTTATACCCATTTTTTCAGCGAAACCGATTAAACGTAATAACGTGCGGGGGGGGAAACTCGCAGAAACAAACAGCACACGTCCTACCTTGAACACGCCTCGGCGGGTACTGACTCAACTGACTGACCGCTGCGATTGCTCAAATGCAAAGATTTTGAGGTTTTATAAGTTTTTGAAAAAAAAAATAATTGCTTGATAAAATATAATTTTACCAGTCGCTAGATATTTTTATGCTCTTTATAATGATATCAATCTCGGCATTATTTGATGATGGCGTCTTAGTGTAAAACGTGTTTGAAATATCGATTTGGAGCGTTTTAGACCCATGTTTGACGCTAATTTCTATCGAGTCAATTATCATGAATCGTGTTTCTGTTTTCACAGGACCCTAGAAGGTATAGTCTATTTTATGAATATGCTTTTTATTTAGCGCAATTTGCAATATTACTTGATATCCAGACGTTTGAAAATGTTAAAAACTACTGCAACCTGGCCTTAAGCGGGGCGTGAAAAAGCATCTGATGAGGCCGTCAAGCTGAGCGCCACCATAGTAGCACTGAACGTGTTTGCAATGGTGACCCTCTTTCATGGGACTTTGCCTTCAGCTTAACATCAGGCGAGGTGAAGTCAAATTGACGTGCCATAGATAAAAAAAAAAAAAAAAAACGAGAGAAAAATGTTGCAGGAACGTGAGAAGTCTTTGGAGTTCTGGCGGCAACGTTACGACACCGATACAACCGCTATAACTGCCACAGTTCAAAATAAATGTGAAGAGCTCAAACTTGCTGTTGCCAGAAGGAAAGAGCTTCAGAAGTTGGTAAGAATCAAACCAGTTTTATATAACATAGGAATGATATTTTCCATCCGGTGGGCCGCATGGTTTTCTGCCGCCTAAGTGGTATAAAAACAAAATCTTAAGAGTCCCCTTTAGAATATTCATAAGAAAATAGGATTTGGGTAAGTAGGTACTTAGACTGTAGAATAATCTCACTGCTGTGGTTTTCCTAAGCGTCTAAATCTAAAATATTATTAATATATTGTAGGTACTTCAACAGGGGCATTCGAAGGCTCACAGAGTCGTCAGTTAAGATCGATTTATTCAAGCTTGATGTTTCTGGTTATCAGATAGTGTGCCTTGGAGTCCTACCACCAACTCTTAAAAGGTGAAATTTCAATCTTACATTACTTCAATTGTGAGATTCGGACACAATATACCTACTAGTGTATGTATGAAATTAAAGTCTTACAGTATCTTTAACTGTAGTGGATACATTTATACGTTTGAACTTTAAACTTGTCTTTACAAGATAGGTACATTACACAAATATCTATGGACGACAGGCAGCGGTCCGAATCCGAATCGCACTAGGAAATTATAGTAAGATTGAAACAATATTACTTATAAGAGGTGGTGGAAAGACCACTGTTCCTTCCTTTGGGAGAGAGTAGGGTCATAGTAAAAGTGTAGAGATCTTTACCGTGGTACTATAAGGGTAGGTAAGCACCTATTATACGACTACAGCGAAACAAAAGAATGGTAGAAAATGATATTGATTAGACTAAGACGAAGTAGGTACATACATACACATATCTTGCCCGTCATCCCCGAAGGGGTAGGCAGAGGTGTATTAAACACCCACATTTCGCCAACCATGATTTTCAGCCCCACGTTTTAGGGGGCGAGTCTATAGCCGCCAATCGGGCACTATGAAAAAAACGGGTATGCCGAAAATAAATTTACCGAAAATGTTGCAGTGCAGCTAAATAAATTTGGAAAACAAAATTTGACCCGATACCTAGCTACGCGGTGTAAATCGTAAGGAAATCAATTACGTGCTTAGCCGCACAAGCACTACCAATTAATGTCTTGGAATACGACGACGACGATGAAGTCATAAACTAAAAACTACTAAATGATCCAACATATTTCAAAATATGTATAAACTAATAAATAAGTCGATGTTGCTCGCTCTAAACTAATATAAATAAAATTTAAGTTTAAAGTTAAAACCCGACAGTGCTCCAAAATTACGTACCAAGCATGGAGCCATATTTTTCCATCAGGGGTTGGTTGAGACTAGTTCTTCGAAAGTCGATACCCTTCATTGTTATTGATTGTTTTGCGAAGTATGAAGGCCGATGGTACTAATTTAATTTTTCTTTAGAACCGACCAAGTACAGACCGATTATTATTGTTATGTATAAATAGGTAGGTACCTTCTTACCTACTGCCTATTCGTAGGTAATAAGGCTCATATTTCTAGAAAACTGTACAAACGATGGTTCAATTGTTTTAATCAAATAACCTATTTACGAGTAGCTATACCCACTCATTATTTCTTAGAAGAACTTACTTACGTGTACCTATTAACAACGTAGCATTTGATAATAATAAATCAAATAGGTAGTCGCAGGTTGTACGAAGCTCTACCAGCTTTAGCAGCTCTACCGAGGACAGCTGCAGAGCCCAAGTCAAGTTCCAACCTCACCTGCCAACCGTTTCGCTTACATCTGTTAGTGACCTGCTAAGAAATAAAGTATGATTTGAATGTTTCACATTCATCCTACTAAGTATATTTTCGGCTCCACGTTACAGAGAGTCAGCTTCTCACTACCCCTGAAGCCCCTGATAACAATTTTCTTGCTGAGAATATAATTCGGGACGTTTTGCACTAAAAAAGGAAGCAACTAACAATTTACTTAAGTTACGTACAACCTACATGACTCAGTTCCACGTAAACTGTACGGAAACTGCAACGGTATTTGATTACTCGATTGATTTTATTCAACTTCTTTAAGAGGACACAGGGAACAGGGATAGCGAAGGATTTGATAAATGAAATTTGAATTCGACTATTGCAGTCGCGCTGGCCGCGCGCTATGTTAGTAGAGTACATACCTACCACATAATACTCGTACTAGAGGAATAAGGACAGCCGCAGCTCAGAACAATTTAACTACATTTTCTTAGAAGTTTGGTAGTCTCCCGTTTTCTCAGCGAAAATAAGGCCGATTAAAATTTTTTATACACGATTTTAATTTTGAACATCATCCAGCGTTCTATCTTTTTTATTTTTTGTTAAAAACTTTTACCTAAAGTTTTTGGCAGTCCTCCAAATACGGCGGTAATAATCGATCACCTTTCAAAATATTTAGAGGATCAAATTTTCTTAATTTGTATAGTGCGGAAACAAAGAAATCGTAGGACCACGTCCACAGCAAATCTTGATTTTATGAATCCTGATTTTGTGTGGCAAAATCACAGGGCGGCCCTAACGCACTTTTATAAGGAAGAACAGCGTGCCAAGGTCACCAAAATCTATGAATGCTTTGCGCCCCGTCATTCATAATTTTTTCTAGTCTTTTACTACAACTAGCATACTAGTGACGTACTTCAAGAAAAAGATTTATCGACGAACGATGAGCCGATGACTGCTTATTTAAAATTTAATATCCATAATGATTATGAAGAATTGTTAAAGTGAATTTTCTTAACACAAATATGTAGTTTTGAAGATATTTGATTTCGAAAATTGAAACGAGCAGCTAGAAAACGGTTTTTGTGTGAGTGACGGCATGACTTCTTAGTAAGTAGTGCAAATGCATGAAGTGCAAGAGAATATTGCATTTATCTCGGTTCCGGTTGTGTTTTGTTGTGTTTACGTGTATGATTCATTAAAAAATAAAAGTCATTTGGAATAGTAAGAAATCTATAAATTATAATAAAAATAAGAATTATAATATTATCTCATGAGTGTAGCATGTTATCGGTCTTGTTAAGTTAATACACGTTAAAAGATAAGTAAACCCAATCGTATTAGTATACGTAAATCGACCACTTCTGCGATAGTAGAAGGCACAGCACTAACGTAGTAAAACGTCCATTCATAAAAATGGAACATAGGTAGGACACAGCGTTTTGTAGGTAGGGCCCATCCCCCCCCTTATACATCAATGGGCAAAATGAGGGTTCGCGCGACCCCTTAACTCAGTTTCCAACTATACATACATATGTTTCATGTTCTGTACATAACATCATGTTCTATTGGTATTATAGGTATACCTAATAAGGATGGTTTCCTAATCATTTTCAAAAGACCCATTTGTGAAGCCCATTTCTATAGCGTCAACTCATCGAAGACATATTCAACTGATAGCACCATAGGAGGGGACGTAGTAAGTCTGCCCGTAAAGCGAAAACTATGCTCTGGCCCTCGCCAGGAGTAGCGGCACTGTCATTAAACAAATTACTACACCACTGTCGTCAATTCGAAAGAAGAAAAACCATAGCACACAGAACCACAACAGTCATTCGACTTTTCCTCCTCCACTTCACACGGCCATTCGTGAAACATTGAAACCATTGTATATGTATGTGAAATGTATTGTTCCAGTACGACCTGCATGAAGGTGAAATGCGTGGCTGGTTAACGTTCAAACGTGAACGCGCCGCCCGGCTGGCACGTGAGGAACATCGGCGGCTATCTGCCATACGTATACAAGCATGGTGGCGAGGTCAAATGGTGCTAAAAGCTCTCGGGCAATTCAAATACCTACGTCATAACAAGAAGACACCAGGGAAGGGAAAGAAGAAATAAAATGACGACAGACTTTGTATCTTCAATCTCACATAGGTATTCTGAATCACAATGATAACTAATACCTAAATGAATTTTGCAAAGAATAAAATACTTATTTACATAATGTTCTTTAAATTAACCTTCCTGTGATCTTCTAAACCTTAAATAGATAGTTAAGACTGGATTTAAATTTAGCAGAGAAATTCTGTAAAAGAGATCAGCTTGTAATTTTGCTCATATATTAGAAATTAGAGTAGTAGGTAGAGTCGGTAGGAGTAGTTCTACTGTACCTCACTTGACCTAGTTTTATATTAGAGAAGGTGTTTATGTACCTGCCTAAATTTTATGAACCAATAGTGGAGCTAGCACACCTATTGTTAAAATATAATCTATTTAGGTAGGTACACAATACCTACTCGTTTTTGGGCTGACTTTTGAAAATAGCACGCGATGCAACGGTATTGAATGAGCCCACATTCACCAATTACAGATTATAACGAAACAATCCACGTGAACTAGGACTTCTTTTACTCCACTACTACACCGGGACTTTTAGGTCCAAGGTCTGTGCCGATAGATATAAGAAGATAGGTAGGCGTTATTCGGACTTTATTCTCCAGGCCTTTGACGCGCTAGCTTAGATAACAAATTTACAAACAAATTATTATCTGCATTTTTGTTTGTACATACGTAACATACGAATCACATCAATGATCAGGCTACAACCTAAGAACAATAACGCCAGTTATGCGCCAGTTACTGCTGCTTACTATATTTAGTTTAAAGTCAATTTGGTCCCGGCTGGCTTCACCTGGGAATAAATTCGTAAATAATAAAAAAATATATTAAATTAATATAAATATTTGTTCTAATGGCTTCTAATATATAATATAATATAATATAATATATAAAAATCATTGGTTTGATCACAATGAATAAAATATTATGTCAACATAATTATTTTAATACGTAGAAAACCACTAGATGAAACGAAACGTGGCGCTGTCAAAATGACAGCATTAAGTTGTCAGTGTCACAGATTTCAATTTGGTTGGTCGGTGTCGCCAGTCGCATGTGTTCGGTCGTTCAAGTCGGTAGTATCTGTGAATTTTATTTCGTAAAGAAAAATAAGTTACCGATCTAAATGAAATAACATGATTAAAATATTGGATTGTAAGAAAAACTTAAGAACAGTTATATATGTGATGTGAATCAAATCGAACTGTGTGAAATTACTGTCCCTAAAGAGTTTGCGGTATTTTCAATTCTTGGAAAGTTGGACTGTCATCGTTCATCGTGCAGATTCGGTGAGTAATGCAATTTTTTATTTGTGAAGGCTTTAGATTACAAACCTTGTGTGGAACATAGACTGTACAAAGCTGTGAAAGCAAATAAGATATATGAACAGTTTATTTGCTAACATTGATATACTTAAGTACGAATTTTGGGAATAGTGTGCGCGATAATAGGTTCGTCGGATTCGCATAGAATACTTTCACTTCACTTACTATTTTAGTACAGTCCATGAAGTAGAATTATCACGGTATCTTTCTTATTACGTACCGACTTGCACAGCTAAATATTTGAGTATATCCTTTAATAATTAACTGCATTTCTTAAATCGAAAATAAATTGAGTTCTGTTGTTATTTAACTTTTTATCTGATTGAGTTTATGAATATGTTTTATCTACTTATATTATGTTAATTATTGTAAGTATAATGTTACCGATATAAACCAGACCAAAGCGAATGCATGATACAACATTAATATATTTATTAAAAAAAGCTTTGTTTTCAAAATAAACTTTTACCATAGCTTTAGGACTTAAGGGAATTTTAGATATGACACTAACATAAAAGAATATGAAAATATGCTAAGTCACTAACTATATCATGCTTTTTGTGCCTATTCAAAATATACTTAATTTGAAATCTGTGCCAACCAATGCCAATGATATGAAGTCTCTTAACACAAACAATTTTGGTTAGATATAGGTGTCAACAGGAATAATCTCACAGAATAAAATATTGCCCTGTGGATAAACTAATAAAAAACTAAGTACAATAAATGAATATGATATAAAGTGATAAACCTCTTTAATTGCACCTTATTGCTTAAACAATGCCATTTTATCTTGTGTAAAAAGTCATCAATTCACATTATTCAGTTACTCTATTTACTGTGACAATGTTTAAATGAATTCAAATTTTATAAATAACAGCTATGTAAATTATAAATTAAATAGTATTTAAAGGTGTTGCAAATTTTTAAATGATATGTTTAAAACTAGCTGTTGTAGCTCTGCGCACTTGGAATTCTTATCAGTTACCATAGTTCTTGGGACCCTATTTCAGGGATAAAGGGTAGCTTTAGTATAATTTCAAAATATAATCTCTGCTACTAGATCAAATTTTAGCCAAAGTCATTCAGCGATTTGATCATGGTCTTATTAACCATAATAGCCTCTGAACATCTTCATAAACTTTCACATATTCAATATGACTATGATCATCTACAGGCAACTAACTAGCATAATAAACTCATATGAACAAATAAATTGGAAGTCAGTTGATCATCTCAACTTCACTTTATCCTACTTTATCCTGTCTTTGTGTTTGAGATGAGAATAAGAGCAATATAGCACAGCTAATTTCTGTGTGGTTAACAAACAAACAAAAACAATTTGTAATATATTAGTAAAATACCAAAATGGGTGAGACATTAAAAACTATAATCTCCTCATCCCACAGTTTGTGAGTGTGTTTTATATTATTTTGCCTATGGTTATCAGGCAAACTGTAAAATATTACAAACTAGCTGTTGCTTGCGGCTCCGCCCGCGTGGATGTCGGTTTTCGTACAGTGCAATATAGCCTATGTTATATAGGGTGAATGTAGCTTTCTAGCTGCGAAGAATATTCGAAATTGCCACAGTAGTTTTTGATTTAATTACAACAAACATAATATACACATGAAAATATATATTTTTTCCTCTTTATAATATTAGTGTAGATATATAGGTGTGGTGGTTTTGTTTGTGGTTGACTAGCCTTCAAGGTTTTGTTAATATCATGTCTATGAACTCATTGTCTTAATATAAGTTACTAGATTAGCTGTGCCTCACAGTTTCACCAGCTACACTTGGTTCCATTCCACAGTCTCATATTACTCAGCCACTCCCAATCTAAGGAACAAATTTTGAAATGACTTCATAAATGGAAAAGCCACATTATTTGTGATACCTATGTATAAAGCATATTTATACATAGGTATTATATATATCGAGCCAGTCAGGGAATCAGTCCTACACAATTTGTTGGTTGTCTTTTGTTGGATAGAATATAATAGAATGTTCAAAGTGTGGAATTGATATTTCGAACTTTATGACTTTTATGACAGGTATGAACCCATAACGTTGAACATTCTATTTCATGCCATTGCCAGTTGTCTAGGATAACAGAAATCGACGCGAGCTGAATCGCGGGCACCAGCTAATAGACAATAATATTTAATTTAATAAAAAGACAATAGCAATTAAACATAAGTACTAGTTTATCTGAGGCAATTTACATTACCACAATACAGTAATCACGTCTTCAATTGCAATAGACATTTTCCTTGCAACGATGGATTATTTGACTGTGGTAATATAGATAACAGTAATTTCATACGGCTGTTTTAAAAAAGTGGACCCAAATTGTTCTTAATATAAAATTCGCAGACGTAGAGAGGATAGATTTGACGCAATATAATATAAAGACGAGAAACCCTCGCAGGCGTATGTTTGTCAATCAGAACCTGATAATTTTAAGGAATAGCTAGGTCAAGATAGAGTATTTGCAACTGGCGAACAATTATCCAACTAGATAAAGTATATATATATATATATGTATTACCTATATATATACTGAAGTCGTAGCATTTTATTTGAACATTTTGCTAGTGAAAAGCTATACAATTTCTTGCAATTCTTGTAATTATTTTATCACACACATAAAACATCCAAACAAAATTTTAAACGCAATTATTTCCAAGCTGCCGCCGCGATTATGGCGGGCAGCATTATGCGCCGAGCAATATAGTTGAACACTCAAAACCTGAATTTTAGCTGAAGTTAAATGTCACAGTAATTATGATGAACATAAGTTTTTGCACGGTACGACATACGAGTATGCAAGCGGGGTGGTGTATGGTGCGGCAGGACGGTGTCCGAAGGCGGTTTGGTCCGCGGTAATTAGTGCGTTAATCACACTAACCGGGCACACAGTTGATGCAAGTGCGTTTCCGAGAAACCGATCACCGGGGTTCGCGGGAGGAGCGGCAAATTGCCGACAGATATGTGTGCCGCCTGTCGGTAATTGCAAAAATCACTCGCCTCGCCGCAGAACAAGCTTGCAGTCCTTGTATAACAAGTACAACTCGTGTACGACTACTGCACATCTCAATACTTGTATACATCACGCGAGCACCTACTCACGAATGCTCAAGTATATCGATACTCGATATTGAATTGGAATGAAAGTTTTACTTTAAAATATAAAGTTCTTATTTTAAATTCCTTTGTGCTTTTACGTAAATCTGGAGTAGAATTTATTACTATCTAATACTGTCTAACCTATTGTACATATAATATAAAATTCCTTGATGAATTCATAGCTCACTCAGGCCAAGGTGAAAATAGTGCCGATAAATGATTGATCACTTTTTCATGGATAACATTTTATTTGGTTGTTATTTTGCGGAAAACTTACAGCTGGTTCAAGTAACTATACAGAAATATATAGTAGGAGAAGGCCACTTAAAAGTGCACACATATAATCAAGACAATGAGTATTAAATATTAGTAAACAGGAATGGTAAATAAGTACATAATACAGCGATAGATACATAAAGAAGTACACAATACATTGATATTACATTCAATAGATCTTGACTCTTGACCAAATGCATGTGGAACAATGCACCCCGTTTCAGTCTTAATTAAAAATCGTTGAGTTAGGACATGTGAAAAATGGCTGAACAAAGCTTTTTGAAGTTGGCTCGGAAACTGCGCTAGTGTTATTGGATTTTCTGTTTGTTAATGCCCAGTTACAGCATTCGTAACAGCGATTCAACAGCTGATATGACTAATTGAAAGTTGGCTACTATTAGTACCTACTATAGGTACTTGTAATGTTTATTATATTTAAGTTCTACAATTATAATGTATCATGATCATGACACTACCTGCCCTTGACATTATGTCATTCTTATCCATACATCCTCCCTTGCCAAGCGTACGTTCATCCTTATATCAGAATTGTTCATTTTACATAAGAAATTGTTTTTGTGTATTTTTGAAAGAGTCAAAGCGATGTTACAGTATTTAAGTAGGTATTTTCTAAATATCAGTTAGTAAGAAAAGAGCCACGCCCAGTTCTGGCTTGAAAGAACATCAAACCACTCGTAAAATACTATGATATAGTCAATTTATCGGAGTGTGTATCATGTTTCCAACATAGGTACATATTTAAGACACGAGTCTTGAGACTACTTGTGTGAAATCTTGGAGAATCGATTCAATAAAACGGGAACTAGACATTTAATAATATATTGCAGAAGTTGCGCGCGAAGGTTTCCATCCTACACATTCTTAGTATGTATCATGTTCATTTTCATAAGTACCTACATTATGTATTGTATTGTAGATTGCATTCCGCAAGGCTATGCAAGGCTAACGTATGGAAATTTGCTCAAGAAGAAAATTATCATATACTGTACATAGCCATATAGGTATATAGCTTTTTAAAGTGAACACAAGAAATGATAAGTGCACAAAGAACTTGGTAATATGGCTTGGCTTACCTCATAATCAATCGTTATCTCAAATTTAAACGAAATATCGCTGTAAAGACGGAATCACACTTCGTTATTTGTTATGCGACTAGGCTAGTATAGCGTAAGGTGACATATTTTCAAAAGGATAACCGGTGGAAAGGTAACACTTACCTTTATCTAGTTTCTCAAGCAACCTATTGGTAAGCCAACAGAAAACGTGAAACAGAGACTGCTAGGCTGTATTCTGTTTATTATTCACGCCTAGGCGTTATGCGTGCGAACAAAGTAATATACATTATATATACTAAAGTGACATGCGGCAAAATAAGAGCACTAACGCATAACGAAGCGTGGTTCCGAGTTAAGATTCGCTATCGACACACCCAGAACGTACGTTTGGAACAAGGTTACAGAGTCTGGTTAATTCTCTGACACTACATGATTACGGATGTAGGTACGAAAATTCTAATTTAAATTAAACTCGACTGTTAAATTATTCAGATATGTACCAAAAAAACTAGTGACTGCATTGCTACTAAATATTACTTTTCTAAGAACAGCTAGGTTAGGGCACAGTCACTTGCGCAACTGCTAATTCGTAGAATAACTTATACCTAAGTCGTTTTATTCAGTAATTCATTTGAAGAATTTTATTAGATACTTACTAAAACCTACACAGTATTTTTGTATATACATTCAGCTCTTTACGCTATAAATCTAAGCAGGTAGGTAGTCAGAGCTTCTTTTGTTATTCGTAACTTAAGGACTTTCTTTGTGTTTGTGGCGTATTAGCTAAGTATGTATTGAGATTAACAATTATTCAGAAACCACTTGAATACAGGTAATTTAACAGATTCAAAATACCATATTTTGGAACACTGGTCCCTTATTAGCACAGTACAGAGAGAATACTCTTTTTAATCTGGTATTAGTCAACCTATACATTTCGTTACGGTCGCCTGTTATTGCTTCATTTGTTCCTGCCGTAAAGACAAAGCTATGTTACGGTAAATATACAATAGAATAGTAAGGAATCTGCAAAACTTTGTACCTGTGACTACGTCAAATACCAGTCCTCAAGTATAACTCCATAAACCATTAGTTTTTATTAATCCCTCGATTTTATGACGTCTTTGCATTGTCTTTTGTGTCCTTGTTACGAAGCCGAACGATGCTCCTGTAGAAAATAACTGCATTTTATTTGTATATTACAATACAAAATATTTCAAGAAACACCGAGTAAACAGGTCGAGCTATGACTTACGTATGCCCGTGTTTGTTTTATTTTTCCAAGAATTTTATATGTATAAGGTTTTTACGTGCCTTTCAACATGCTTCTTCGATTAGGTACCTACCTATTCCTATATTATGTACATTTAGCTATTCCCGCGATTACCTAACGCTAAGAAGAAATATAATATTACTACTTGCGCATGTTAATTTTAATAAACGGTATCGATCGTTTACAAATGGTAGAGGAAAATCGTTTTACACATACGCAAGATTATTACGTATATAACATACCAACATTATAATTATATTTGCAGCTTTTGCCATAGCGTTTTCTAAGAAATCCGGTTGGAGAAAGTTTGTTCACTTCGAGTAATAAAGATGCTAGGTAATACTAAAAGATATTACCTGAAACGAAAAATTTATATGAAATGAAGCGACGCGACGGCAACATGATGGATAAACATTAATGTCTTTTCTGAATTCCCTCCTTCAACAACATAAAATACTTTTAATAATCTTACCTTCTCTTCTTCTCTTTGGGGACGTGTCTGCACTCGCACTCGAAAATATTTTTAGGAATTATTGTCTGTTTGACCGCGATATGGGTGCAAAATATTTTGTTTGTTTGCTCTCAATCGATCAAGTCGCTTTCGCAAAACCTGAAATTATTTTTATGGATGAATTTTTATAGCAACATGCGAGTAAATAATTAATTTTTATCTTTTAAATACACATTTTTGTAAAGAAATAATTAAAATTGTTTATGTATAAAATAATAGGTGGCGCTTTGCTGAAATAAAATAAAAATACTAAACGGATTTGACTTTTTTTACGGATTTTCGTTAGTAAAGGCTTTGATTGCTGCCTGCTGCCTGTAGTGCCTGGTTAATGTCTAATGTTTGATATGACCAAATGTCGCGAAAACCGACATCCACGCGGCCTGAGACGCGGGCATAGTCTAGTCATAAATATATACATATAGAAAACTCTAATAATACGTTTCCTTCGTGATGCAAAGTTACATAAAATTAGTCAATAGATGATTATGAAGGCGATTTATTAAGGATAGTTTGAGGTAAATGCGAAATAGTTTGAAACCCTGTGATCGGCGAACTAGACCGAAGGAGAATCTATCCATTTTTCTTAGAAAATTAATAATTAAATCGTGAGCATTGCTCTCGCATAATAATGATACACTTTTTACAACCTACCTACCTACCTACTTTTTCATGGTTATATTTATCGCGATAATTCTTGTAATTCGTGTTCTTTATATTCATAGCACTTAAGCTAGTTTATAAAATGTTTAATTTTGATAAGAAGATGTCTCTTTCCGAGATTAGTTAACTAGTTATATTATGTTACCAGATTACAGATAAAAAATGCAAATTACTGGAAGATGGGCTTAACCGCAACTTAATATGTGCTTCATTATTGTTTAGTATGTATGTCCGATTACACTAATCTAGCAGCATTGCGTCTCATGTTGGCGAAATAATATGCACTTCATTTGGGTCAAATTTCAGCAAAGAATATAGTCCCATGCGAGTTCAACTAATATATGTATAGGTACTTAACGCAACTAGCGACTTGACCGCGGTCAAGGGTCTCATTGAAGAAATTCAAAGAGTCTTTTCAAATTTAGTTTCAAGTTAGATTTTATTTGAACCGTTAGCGTACTATTTCTTCACAAAATGTTCATTACGTCCGCATCTTTTATCCAAAAAAAAAAAAAATAATGAACAAGTACCCTTGAAAATATGCAAGATCAACTCTGGTGCCGCACAACCTGAGTTGACTTTTGTTGTGGATTAAAACTTTACTACTTTTGACCTCTCATATTAAAGTATTGACTCTATACTATAACTGTTTGGACACAATTTATAGGAAACTAGCTGACCCGCGCAACTTCTTCTGCATCACCCCGTTTTTGCAACATTTTTTACTTCTGCAACGCACCAGTTGGTTGCAGCATGATGTTATATACATATAAACATTCCTCTTTAATCACTCTATCTATTAAAAAAAACCGCATCAATATCCGTTGCGTAGTTTTAAAGATTTAAGCATACAAAGGGACAAAGAGACAGAAAACGCGACTTTGTTTTATACTTTGTAGTGATGTGTAGATACATAATGTAGCGGTAACAACAGAGATATCTTTAATAGTTTTCAATATACAAGTTAAAAAACGTGTCTGGTTTATAACTGAAAAATGGGACCATCTATCCCCGTCTCCCTCCCTTCACCGCTGATTAGTGTCTCCTGTCCCACCCTCTGGGACGTTTAGGATGTTCACCTGGGCACATTAAGGAATATCTATACCAATTTTTAAAAGAATCGAAATTATTTCTTCTTGTTTATATAATTTTCTCGACTATGTAAGGGTTCTTAAGTAACGTCAAGTTGAAGATTTTATTTAGAAACTGACGCTCATATTCATAACACTCCGAAGAGAGATCTAGAGGTGTATTACGCCCACATTTCGCTAGCGATATTATTGGTTCAGGGAATAGGGGACCTTCTATTGAAAGACGACGATCCGTTACTGAGAATTTCCTAATAGAAAAACTTAACTAGACTATTCAGAACCAAAAAGCTATTTATAAAATATTTCCAACGTTTAAAGTCCAGCATCCTAAATGCCTTCATTCATTTACCAGTACCTATACCTATTCTATATCATGGATCCTAGAGCCCTTTCGGTGCTATATTGGTACCGAAAGAGGCGCGGCAACAGTGACATGAACCCGAGCCTAGTGAGATCGGGTCGTGAAGTCCCAGCTCCACCGGTACATGGTAGCGGAGTGAGAGCAGTGACTTGGGTGACCACGTACTGGGCACGCCGTAGTAACGGCGGTGAGACCCATCATGGGGGACTGGCTAAAGAGGCCACACGGAGCACGAGGGATATTATTCGCCACCATCTCACCTCCAGCAACTAAAGACCCAAAGACGACGTACATATACCTATACTAGTCAATACCGTACACCCTTTGCACAGGGCTTCATTGCTTTATACAATTATGTTTTGATGTGATTCTAAGTAGGTACCTACAGAATATCGTTCTGAGAATTAAATGTTACTATTGAGTTTGAGATATAGACGGAAATTTTCAAAGTACTCTTATACAGAAAGTGCCGTTTCCCGGATTTCCACAGGCTTTTCCCACATGTATGTGGTTACTATAGTTGCGTCACGCTATGATAGCCGTTTTGATACTACTGGTTTTGCTCGTTTTCTCTTTTTTGGTATGCTTAATATTGGACAGCGACCTGTTGACGAATAACTAAGGAAAAATATGGTGCGACTGGCAGAAGAAAATATACTTCACACGACAAAAAAGAGAAAACTAGCAAAACCAGTCGTGTACAAACGATCATCATAGCGTACGACAACGTTAATATACATGCAATATATTTTTATACCTATTAAGTACTAAAATAGCAATAGGTAAAGTCGGCACAAATAGCAGTAAAGATTAACTGCCACATATTAATGAAATATTCCATCGTTGATCGTAACGTATCCTTGTGTAATGTAGTGTAATATATATTTAATCAATTGAAGCCTCCACAAGCCTCTTCAGTTCTCAATAGAAATTGATTGTTTACCAATCCATTCTTATAATATATGTACTCGTAAGTCGTAATTGAAATTGAATCCCTAGTTCTAATCATTATCTACCCACGCTGAGATATTGGTCGAGCAATAGTCTAGTGTGTGACGGCTTTAATCTTACTTGTAACTTTTTTTACAGGATGCAGCAATAAATTGAAAATGTGTCTGTGGAGAGGGCTGGTACTACTGCTGGCCGTGACGGGCTCATGCGTTGCAAACGGGGCAAGTTATTGCTCTGTAAACACTTTTCCCACGAATTCTTCATGGATGCAGTTTGCAAAGGAACCGGTGCCCAACGAATATGGCTTCGAAGACAAGTTCAAAAGCATCCACTGCTGCGTGAAAGGATACCGGAGTATTGAGTGGTAAGTATTCTTTTACAATTTTGATAATTTTTCATCGATGGTTACTGATGCCTTTTACATTTATTTATAAGCGCGACTATTCTAGAGAAATTTCGGTACAAAGTCTAAAGCTATCAAACCCCATTAACCCATACATAAATGTAACTTTCTACGAAGTCTTGGATAACATCATATCGTACGATGTTCCTATTAATGGTACATTGTTCCTATATTTATTTTGAAGTCAATACCGAAGTCGCCTTTCGAAGTCGCCGGTCGTTAAAGCTTCAGTGCGGACAAAAATGTGCACGCTTCTTAATTAATAAAGGTTTCTCTGAACCATCTATCTACTTACCATTTACTTTTAAAATGCCGTAAAGGAAACTTGTAAATAATTTCATTACAAGGAGTTCTTATGTCGAATAAATAAATTGTTTTAGGTACGGTCTTCTAGCCAATTGTTGGCCTTAAAAATAATAGTTTTATCTTTATTTACCTTTTATAATACTCGCACTATCCTCAAAGGAACATAGACTCGGTTATTATAGGGTTGGTCGGTTATTATTATAGGCAAGCCACAGCCATTGTCTAGTGGTCTTTTTTCCTAATCCCAAATCGCACTGAAAAGGTATTTCAGAATAGAAAAGGACATAAACATATTATACATTTATATTTATATAATACATTTTTTCTACCCGGGTAATCAGGCATTGAACCCAGAACCTAAAAATCATCCACAATTAAATTTAAACTTTTGAGATTTTTTTTAATTCAGTTCAACATTTAAATGTGTAAGGCGGTTTGAACACCATTGTCTACCTTTAACAATAAAAATATACTTTTGTATAAAATTCACTATCATAATTTAAAACTCATTATCGACTAGGTATGATGACACCTTTCATCCAATTTTCACCTGGGTGCTAGGTACATCGTAACGAGATGAAAATGTCAAGCATTACAATTTATACCAAAAGGCTTTTTAAAATCAGTTTAGTAGATTGTACGACTTCTGAAATATTCAATTCAAATCAAAATTCCCTTTGTTTTCTATACCTCTATTATTATGAATAATAGTGAAAAGACAACAAAGGAATATTCCGTTAAATTGAAATTTGAGATAGGTATACAAAGGTGCTTAATATAAAATACAAATAAATATTTGGGAGATGAGAGACAGGTGTTCGCTACCGATGACGGTATCCATAAAGCTTCTAGGAATTTTCATCCATTGTGCGCGCAAATATAATTGATAATCGACCGCTGTAACAATGGGCATTGCCCCTTCGACCGAAGCTCACTGAGACCATACGCCGTAAGTACATACCTACTTGTTCATACTGTCATACATGCGCTGGCGACAGTATATCGTTCACAAAATATTAATGACATTGCCGTGAGAAAAGATTAAATCGTTGAACGTCCAACCCACATAGCCGCAGAATAAGTTTATAATCCCAAGTACTAGGAATCGGTCATAACAACATTTATGTGACGTGACGTCAATGGGATTCCGTGGAAATGCAATAGAGGTAAGGGTTGGGTATTGTTCTAATTTCTGATAAAATTAATGACATGTATAATTATTATTTTTGTTTTGTGTATGGCCAGAGGCAAATATACCTATTATTTATTTAATTTTCAGTTCTAGTCACGCCTCTTTGCCATTGGGCTAGGCAGAGCCAACATCTTTTCATTTGTGATGTTGCTTATGCCTTTCGTTTTTCTACTTAATTTTTAGACCACTAGATCAGTTCAGTTTAATTTTTGCTATAGAAATATACCCCCATAACATGGGCCCCGCCACGATCTTCGGGACCATGCCATCCTCATTTGCTTGCGTCTTTTAAAAATCCAATTCAGCTTCCATAAAGTTCTATGAATTAATTTAAAATTGGAAAAAACGAAGCGATGAGCTGGCTTTTTTCTACTCCATGTTTGTGCGACATGTACGACAATAATTGTTTGTGCGGTTTTAAGTGGTAGGATTTAAATATCAACTTTATCCCATTTAGGCAAGACTTAAAATAGTATGCAACAACACGCTTACTGCCTTACCGTATAAGATTTTAATGTTGCATATATTTTTTTATGAGAATATTAGCAACCGGAATTACTAATATTACCTCTAACCCCTCCAACTAATCTCAAAAGCTCAATCAATGGCTTGTATTAGGAGTGGATTCACGTCGTGCGTCTGTAATATAATGGCCAGGATACGACGTTCGAACCTAAGCCTAGCTTTTGTCTAAATTGTCTAAGACATTTAATTAAGGCTCGAGCATTTACTGCCTGTTCTAGATTGACCCTGCCCCATAAATGACCGCAAACGTGGCTCTAATTTCTCGTGGCATTGGGTTCTCAGTATCTGCTCAATTTCTCCGTGAAGTCGATATCGTAAATTCTGAAGATCTCTCCTTTTTAATATACTCATAATATATAGACACAACATAATACCCCGAGTCCAATACCTACCATTTTCAGCTCGCTTAAAAGCGGCGAGCACTTTCTTAATACATTTACATATAAGCAGCTTTTTGTCTACGAGTGCTACGAGCTTTGCTTTGACAATGCGCTTTAGTATTTTATCAATAAAAGCAGTTTCCCTTCCCCTGTCCTCCGCCACTTTTATTTTTAATATAATGGCCAAACACTGAAATACATTTTATTCGCAACGTATTCATTGATATTTGCTGTGACACAAATCTATAAAAAAATGCACAATATTAAATACGATGGACTAAGACTTTTTTATTATCAGATAATCTTACGCAAATATGTTGCTCTAACGATAGTTTAAATTAATGAACTCATCTTTACATTTCGAACCTGTTCATCATGTGAAAAGTGTCAGGGGAGGCAGGGGAGGATTTCTTTTTATTCTATTGACTTTAATAAATGTGATAACTTATTTATAAGTTTTATGTATTGTACAGTCAGGTCACAAAATTTTATACGTTGAACTTTGCACCGTTATTATTAAATAGCTCTAGATGTAAGGCTCGTACTACAAGTGAAGAACTTCATGTGCTCTCGACTTTACCTACAATTCATAATTTTCTCATTCTCCATATCAACTTGGTGTATTGAATCTTGCAAATTATAATACTTTCTAAGGTTCTCTGGCACGTTTTTACCACTAGACACACAGGTCATTGGTCCACTGTATTGTTTTTATCATCAGCCTTGTTTGTTTGCTTCTTTCCTTTTAGTAAATAGGTTTCCGCTATACGCAAATATTGTTGTTATTCAAATAAAGAAAATTACTCATGTTAAGAGTGGTTCCATGTCGGTATCAATGTCACGAAATACTTGTTTATTCTACTCTTATATTGTTCAGGTAGAATGTACTCTTTTGAACACAGAGATACATTCAAAAATATTGTCTTTTCTCGACAACTGTTCTCACAAAGCACTACTACGTCTTCCTCTTCAAATCGGGGCAAGTCTTAAAATCTGCTAACTTTTCATAGCTTTTTCACAGCCAAACCTATACCGTCATGTATCTAATTTCGTAATTGGTTAATATTATTCATATTTCTAATTCTGATTTATTGGAAAAATGTAATGAGGAAAAGTTACTAATTCCCTACTTACCAGTTGACCTGTTTTCTAGTGCCAAACCCGTTCTCCCGTTAGGAAGAAGATTGGCACAAGTAAGTATATGTACGTCTCTTACTTTTTGTTATGTACTTCGGTTATTTTTTGAAGGATAATATGATAAAAAATGTTAAGTTATCTAATAAAATATCACATATCTCCACAGACCAGAGATATTATTCACCTTTCCATGTCCTTTTAATCAGGAATAATGATGCGAGGAGGTGCTCTTAAATTTGATGTTTTAATACTAGAGGCTAGACATTTAAACAATAGCTGTACTGTTACTGTTTACTCGAAAGTCAATAGCTAAATAAATTAATTATTTTATAGTTTATGCATATTCCAGAAAACTCGACCCTTAAGTAAGCATGAACAAATATATATTTTATATATGCAACACTCCTTCAGGCAGGATTATTAAAGAAATTAATAAAGTTCGAAGTTCCAGAAAGCGAATTCATTAAAATTCACTGTAGATTCAGTCGTTCTTGGTAAAGTTTGTTACAATTATACCCTTGTGAACAATTCGTTATTCCACTTACTGCTCTTTCCAGCAGGCTGAGTAAAAAATCGATTAGAGCGTGCGATTTTATCAAAACGAGTTTTTTTTTAATTTGTTGATTGTGATGTACCTTTTTATTATGAATTACATTTACTGACTCGTACATACAAACAAGTTATGTGTACATTGTGTGTTATGTTTCTTAATTTTTTATACCAAATTATATCATTAATGAAATTCAAGCCACATCTCCCACAGACTATCACTTAAAACTCATTAATTAAATTTTAAACCCGTAATGTACTATTCTAAGTGTAAAAATAAACTTGTTGGTAAGATATCCATGACGAATCTCACTTATATTGCTTAAGTAATTTTAGTAACCATAAATCGTAGAAGGTGGTATTAATCAATATGTATGGCATGGTGCACCTGGTGCGAAAACAGATAGGATTCTGAGAAATAGTGATTGCGACTCGTTACGCCGCGCCGCCCGCAACCCGACGTAACTGTGGCTCCATCAGCATCTATCTCTGATGTATATCTGAATATTGATATAAACGAGAGCAAACATGGTATATTACAACACACAATGTTCACTTTAATGATAATATTTCAATTGCTAAAATGTTTACACAGTTTTCGGAGCTACAAGTATATGTACACATATTCATAATCATAAACTAAAATCGTACAAACACAAGTTGAGTATTTTTCGATTCATCGATGTAATCTAAACAATATCTCGAGGAATAAAATCATTTGCGTGACTCACAAATACTCACAATGCCTCTGATATGAAACACTAGGTCGTCAATCCAGTGGATTATGTCATTATCCACTTGTTTCAACTTGTTCAATTACAAACCATAATAGCATCACGCACTACAGAATAGTTCTCAGAATTTTTGTAGATACCTATGCATATTTTAACTCAAAATACTTAATATATTTAATTATTCATATTATCCTATTATTGCTATATTAGTGAGACTGGCAATCTCACCATGTGTGTATACCACTGTGTTCTCCATTTTTACATGACGATAAACTTATTAGGATTAAATATTACTAGTGCAACACACTTTCATAGTTTTCTCCTGTATTTCTCTCTCTCTTTTAATTCTAGATCTAGTCACATAATAAACACATTGATGCAACAACATGCCATTATGTTATGACATTATTGACATGGCGTCATATTGCTATTCAGTCCCTTGATAAATTTATCGCAGTTCGATGAATCACATTCTAATCATGTTATCAATTACAACTCATTTATCGTGTGTGTCTAAATCTAATCAAAGATAGCTCACTGTCTAAATATTTATCAAAGGTAATTTACAGTGCATTTCACCTACGCTTTACGGGATTTCCCGTTCAAACATGTTGATTTTCTATTTTAGAAATTCGAATCTACATATTTTAAATCGTTATTAATAGCAGCTTTTCTTATACCGATGAGTATCGTTAGCAGAGCTGGATTTTTAAAACCTGGATTTCGATTGAAGCGGAATGGGAACATGCAGTGGTTAAGGTACTCTTCGTGGACTATCAACAGTGGTGCCATAAGTTGGGTGCTCTCTGTAAACTGCACCAACCAATCCAATTGCATGGATTCTGGAACAATTACTATCTACAAGTAGTTCTGGCCAACCTTTTCAGCAACTCTGTTGTTGAGAGTTTAATGCTAATCATGGTTTAACATGAACACTTAGGGTGGCAGCGATTTCAGTTAGTTACAACACAGTGTCATTTACTTGTCTCTGGAATTCTATTTAATTTTTGTCCGTCATTGTCAGTGCTATGTACCTCTGTGTGTCATTGTGGTTCGTGTCAATCGATTATATTAATAATACGTTATTATAATAAATACTTAGGTAAAAGTTAAAACGTATTGATATTTTTAGAACCTATCCAACTATTTCAGGAACTGATAAGTGATAACGTTTAATGAAAAGTAAATAACGTACAACAATGACAATTGAATGTGATTTTTGAAGCAATGAGTATTATTAGCACATTAAAGATAACAAGTAGGTTAGTTATTTGCACAGTCTCACACCTGTACATCGCCGGAATAAAACCGTATTACACCCACTTATTTACTCCAGCTGTATTCTTATTCACACACGTTTCCGGAATTCGTTCTTTTACAGAGTATTGCCTTACAGGAAAATCCAATAAACACAATTAATTACCCGAGACGGAAACCTAAAGGCTGCTTTCCACAAGCACGAGATTCTACGAACGTAGATCTTCGCTACAATGCACGAGTCTGCACGATAGACTTTATTGATAAAGTTAAGCTCAGTGCCCTATGTGCTATAGACAAAGCAACGCAAAATATTAACTACCAAGGCGGCAATATAATAATCTTTGAAACTCAAAAGTGCTTAACGTATTAACTTTGCACCTAATATCACAGATAACCTAATGTTAGAAAATTTATTTAATAACTTAAAACCTTCGTTACTTACGGTCGTCAGAAACTACGTTTAAACATACATGAAATCTGTGTTTGACATTTGACATTTTGAGCACTTTGCATCCTAAGTATACAAATCGATTCATATAAGTGAATGCCCGGATAGAATTTGAACGTAAATGATAATTTCAAATGCTTTAGACGTGACCGGTAGCTCAATAGTCAGAACATTCCCCCTTGCGGAACTGGTCGAGGGTTCAAATCCTGCCTGGGCATTAACTTTTTTCAATGTTTGCAGATTATATTATAGGTAACTGTTTAAAATGTTTTTTTTTTATAATAGTAGTCATGCGTGTCACATGAGAGCTTTTGTGGTTATTTTATAAAACCAACATGGTTATGGTTATTATTTCGCCACAATGAAAGCGACACATGACCAAGCACGTGTAAGTTGCTGGCGCACTGGAAACAGTTCCAAGAATCCGGTAACTAAATTGTTTCATAATGTTTCCCAGACAGCGCTGAGGTGTAAACACATCTATTTAATTGAGTTAAATATTGTATTTATGTTGCTTTAAACAAATCCGAGTCCGAATCTTACAAAATACTCGGTAGTCGGTCCCAGGACAATGCCCTGATGCAGTTTAGGACTATGAACCCGCCAAGAGTTTCTAACTAAAAGAAAAAGAACGTACCGGCGGAAATTATTTCCCATTAACGTTACTCAATACCTATGAGATCTAAGAAACAAACCACAACGAAATACGGATACTGACGGTAGGGTTAGACCATCAATTAAAAGTTGGGTCATGGAGCGAGTTATACTTGGAGTCTTTCTGAAGGATAAAATTCATAATGATGTCATCCGACAAAGAACTAAAGTTACGGACATAACTTGCAGAAACTTATGCCTAATTGATTGATTATGTCTGTATTATCAGATGTGCCAGCCCCGAAACTGGATTTCTTCTTTATTTTCTATACCATATTATGAATGGTACTTAAAACCATTACAATAAATATGTATAGAACGAATTTAACAATCTACTTGAGTCCAAGTTTGTGAAATATGTAAAACAATTAATACCAAGTTTTCGTTGATCCTTCAAGATTTTAAAATATATCTTAGCTGGATACTTACATTTATAACATCATGTCTGAAGTATTGGTAGGCTTGGACTCACATTTTCGCCATTTCATTGGAAAAGAAAGGATCTTTTTGACGTCGATAGCATCCTGTTTTACAGGTATTTTACAACAATCTTGCAAATAAAAGAAACGATAGGCGTATGGCGGAAACGTAGCGATTGGAAAGATGGTATCTCTGCTTACTCCAATGTGATAAAGGCGTAACTATATGTATGTACGTATGTAATATTCAAAGTATTCCACAGCTCTCGTACCGGAAACTGTTAATGCACGCATTGAAACACGGACTTATATGCACTTTGCATACCTTGTACATATTTATCTTTTTAGCTAACAACTGCTTGATTGCTGAGTGAATCACTTTATGCAACGAGATACGTTTTCAGCACCATGCAGACACCATGGCGTGACAGCTGGACGTTAATGTAAGATTATCAAGTACCACCATGGTCGTGACTGCACATTGCATAACCGTTAACCATGGCGTCAACAAGCTAATCATTAATAAGTTAGTAAAAAGTAATGCGAAAATTGGTCGAGTTGACATTTTGTTTACTGCAATTATGCATTTATCACCTATTGTATGGTTGACAGCCGTTAATAGCTTTTGACACCTGAGGGTAATTGTACGTTTTTTTGTAGTGTTTCTATTTATAGAGCTTACGGTGATATGCTTGAAAGATTGCGTAGGAGTGAGTGCCATGCTCATGTGACAACATGTAATAAATCCCCCGCTAGCAGCGCGTCGAAACGGGTTGCTGCAACGTGGAGAATTTTATTACCCCACTTTTACTTTTATGCAAAACCGCTTCCCCACGATACAATCCTTTTGTACCATACAGTATTCAAACATAATTAATCCTGAACTATGCAAAATTATTCGTATCCACTCGTATAAAACATCTACATGTTCAACGTGTTCAAACGTCGAGTCTTATCAATATTCGTGTCATACGTATGAAATTCTTGGTACAGCGCCGTGTTAAGTTAATATTGGCGATTTTTTGTCACGTTTGATTGCTATCAATATAGATAACGATTTAGCGAGAACATTTAATCTTTATATTTCCGAGTCAAGACTTTTGAATGTAACATAATTTTGTATTATTACAATAATACTAAATTATGTTACATTCAAAAGCCCCCGTACACGGCTTTTTTCGCGTGTGCTGTGTCCAGTAATGTAGGTACCGTTGGGTTCCATTCTTATTTGACAATAATCGTCGTCGGTCGTGAATTGTGTCTCCTGGTGTACCTGGCCGGTATCTGCGAAGGTATCGCACGTCGCCGCAAACCTGTATTGTGGCGGTTCCCGGAAGGCTCTTTGTTGCGCGCCGCCGCCTCCCCCCGCTATGCATCGCCCGCTCCACACCGCGCTGCTGCTTGCATCGGTGCTCACTGCTGTGGGAACAAACTTTTCCCTGCTTTTACCTCAGCCGCTGCTTGTTTATTACCGTTGAATTTCAAAATGCGACATCTGTTACTTGTCATAATAGTTTTATTTCATCGGCACATTGCACATCTTGTTATTTTTTTTCACGCACGGAAATCACCACGGTAACAATCTATTCAGACATTAGTTATATTTTAAAATAATTCTTGTTTATTTTTCTACTTGCATAGCAAGATGCCAATATGTACCTAACATTATCACTCAAATTGGATATCAACCAATTGTCAATCAAATCAAATTGGTGATTATCATTATATCTGAAGGTATTGGTAGGCATTGGATATTAATCCAATGTTCACACCTTTCTTGACCGTTGATGTGTCAATAGAGGTACTCAAAATAACAGTTTCCGATACTCCTTAATGAAGTGGTCATAAAATACACAAAACGACCATGGACAACCCACTGGGCCCAAATAAAAACCGACAGCATGTTCTGACACGTTCAAATGACTCGATTTGTTGAACCGATTATTTTCAAGGCGCGGCATTATACTGCTGCTACCTTCTTCAGGTAGTAGGATTGCTTTAGTTTTACAAATTTGGTGATTGTGTTATCTCTTAACGACTTTTACGACACTGTTCGGAACTGATATGTTTACATTATGGTCTTCTGATCGCTCTTGCTTCTCGATTCACTGGTTTTACTTCCGGGTCTGCAACTTAAAAGAATATCATAGAGATAATACACATAACTGTATATTAACAATGTAGGTTGGTTAGGTACAATGCTATGTAATGTATTTTAGCAATAATGGTATAACACCCCGTCCTTTTTACGTCGGTAGTTAAAAATAGGATCACGCAGGAAAGTTTCTAAAATCTCTTCAGATCCTTCGACCAAGTAATAGTATTACTACAACTATTACTTGCTCAGTTCTTTATTCGAAAGTAACGAAACTACTAGTTTCATTAATTATATTTAAAAAACAAGATCAAAATCTACTCTAGACACTAACATCGTCTATAAATCGATACCTGCCTGCCTATCAGAAACATCGTGAGGTCTAATTCCGAATTCCCAGACAAAGTTGCAAAATGGCATGCGTTGATGAATCACTCAAATCATGTTTTATTGGTCGTGTCAAGTTATGTGTGTGCTCAGGCGGACGGTGCGAGAGGTCGAGGTTTCGAGGGTGCTTAGCCCAACGCGCTGGCGCACAGCAGCGCAGGCTTCACAATGGACCGTTTTATTTATCTACAATATTGATCTCCCTCAAACTTTTTTTTCGACGAATAGGTAACAATTCCTTTGTAAATATTTTTTGTTCACATATTTCACTGTAGTTGTTATAGTGAGACAAGGAGGTGTTTCATGTGAATAGAACCCTCAATTATATTCTATTGACTCTAAGAGACCCCTCACATCGCTGTTAAGATGAAGGTGTTTGTGCAACGTTTGACGCCAGTTTATTCGCCACTTATAATAATCACAGCTGTTGGACTTAGGAAAGCAATGTTCGCTCACAACTTTGTAAAACCTAAAAGCTTATTTCATTTCATCTCTTCTTCCTATTAAACAAGACGATATTGAGTACTTTAGACATTTTATTAGGTACCTATATAATAAAGGTAAAAAAATTCACAGAAATAATTGAGAGAAGTGGCTTATTCGGAATTTGAATATTATAAGAACAGCCTAGAGGCAATAGGTTGGTCACATCACATCTCTAGACGAACGTTGAAATTAGTTATGATGAGGTGTGTGGCTACCTGGACGTCTCAGTATCTCACGATCATTAAGGTCCGAGGCATGTTGTGACAATCCAATGTCATTATAAAGTAGGCGTACTCTAGTTTTTTCCTTCAGACGCATAACTTTGTTTTAAAACATAATGGTATTCGTGAATACAATTTATAATATGATTGCTGCCACAGCGTTCATGCTTGAAACGGTATGCGTCTATTTTCCCGGAACAAATAGTAGAAGACTTCATCGTCGATGTATAGAAAATGAACGCGTGACTTTACCAGTATGCATAATATAGACGGTTTTATTCTTTGGAAAGCTAGCGAACGGTAATGATTCCGAACGGAAATGTCAGTTTGCTGAGATTGGATGGTCGCGGTTGACGTTAGCCACCACGAACCCGTCCCGTACCATTCACACGCCGGTGTTTTACTTCATAAATACACATTTCTTTTTGAATAGCTAATATTGACATAACATGGATCGCTGACTACGTCCATTCTTAATTTTTTGTTCTCATTCAACCGTTTGGTAATCATGTAATCCTACTAATATTAATACAAAAGGTTTTTTTTTACTCATTCACTCATAAATGGTACAGAGGGCTACAGGTAATAATAATAAATTGATTACGCCCTAAAATTAAATTGTTATTGTACATTTAAATGGGTAGGTACCTAATTAATACTATAATTTAATATCCATCAAACATAAGAATACAAGCTAAAAAGTTCGTAATGGTTTTGTAGGACCACCATGTTGGACATTAGCGAGGAATGTCGCATTGGAAACCCGATATCGGCAGGAGCATGAGATGGGCAAATACATTAATCGTTTTATTGTTAACACAGTGTCATAATAAAAATGAATGTCACATATCAGTGCTTCAGTGAGAATGTTTAATGTTAGGAATGTTATATTTTTGCGTCTACAACACGCTAGCTGAATATCGATTGAATCGATAGCTGGTGCCGAAGCGCGGATAATAAGTAGGTATATACTGTTCTGACTCTAAAGTCTTACACAATGGCAATCATAAAGCTTTCGAGAAATGTAGCACGAGCTCGTTATGACGGCGATGCACGTCCAACAAATGGCTTTATTGTGAAAATTAACATTCGGCCTGCATCTCGGTGTGTCGGTCGTAGCAGCTCGCACCCGCCGAACCTCAACCGTCTCCCCGAGCAAATATTGAGTCTTCATTATACTGGGACCTCCGCTGAGGTGTCACCTTCTCAGTACACATAACGCACGTTTTTTTCTGATTCTTAATGGGAATTCATTCATGCTAGCTATATTGTTACTGTTCTTAGTAAATCGTAATATAAAACACTATAATAGTTTCTGTATCTAAATATTCACATGAAACTTCAATTCTAGAACTCATTTAGAACGGAGACTGGCTAAATGAATTGTAGTAACTTATGTGTCAGAAGTGTTGCTAATTGATTATTTTAAGCTTACGACATACAAGCAATGAGCATAATACGTCATTGCTTGTCTACATTAATAATGTAAATATGAAAGCTACATTCACCCTGAGTAACATAGGCTATATTGCACTGCACGATAACTGACATTCACGCGGGCGGAGCCGCAGGTGACAGCTAGTATGATATAAAGTTGTTATGTCTCGGTGTTTTGTCATCGTAGCCTGAAAAATATCGGTATCCATGTGCCAATCTCATATTATGAGTATTATAGGTAAGTGAATTGGTTGTGTAATGCATTATTTTGTAGACGCTTATTCATGTTATATCAATTAATCAGTTGTAAAACAATTGTAATTGTTATGCAATTGCAAGTTGGTTAATTTTCCACGTTAGCATTAGCATAGTAATAGTAAGATTTTATTAGCGTTAATTGTAACCAAATAAAGTTACAAATGACTACTATTGTGTGACTCAAGCGACATCCTTGTTGCCCATTGAGAGGCACTGCACTATGTTCTCTTACTTAAGACTAGACATAAATGCCACATTAATCGCGTAAATTGCGATGCTTCTGATTCTAAAGACTAAGATATGATTTCATAGCCTACCGCATACGACAACTACAAACGCATGCAGCAGATACTTCCAGCGTACCCTGAAATATACTTGAATAGATAATATTTTACGTTATTGTTTTAATAAGGATTATGACAAGGTCGTCCGATTCTACCCAATACTGCTTAATATTTTAGTTTTTGTTTTAAAAATATGCATTATAAGATAAGTTATTGTCTAACTAAACTGAAATTATGAGATGTCTTGTTTTTAGTTCCCAAAATCAGGGTTTTCAAAATATTTAGGTCAGCGAGGTATTTAATGTATTCATTACTGATTATATTATAAATGTGAAATTTTATATACATGCTTACATGTTTGTAACTCAAAGGAATAGGTTTTTGTCTGGTCTGTTCTAACACGTAGAATTTTTACATAACAACGTGATGAGAATTCGTCGCGGGCACCAGATACCTAGTCTAGAATAGAAGTGTACATAGAGGTTTTTGTTTCCTTACGGCTGGCCGGGAAATCTGTTCAAACATAACTGTCATGTCGTTGTATGACTCAGCAACACGTGGTGACGTTATAACTTATCTTTTGCACAAACTGGTTTCCAATTTGTGTTTATAGTACTTACGTATTATTCTAAACTGTAAACAGTATAAACGAAAACATCGACTACCACATGAGATTGATTTCGTCCGCCAGGGGTTTACGAGTCAGACAGCAGTCTCTCCCATAAAAACTGAAGCCAAACCAAATGGAGAAATCGGGAAAAAAATTAAAAAATGGTAAGCAGAAAGGGGAGAAAGAGGAGAAGACATGCGAGTTTAGTCGAATGGAGAGGCAAATATAGAGGCAAATAGAAATCGTATAGAGTGCAAAAAAATTACAACATCGCGATAACGCATATCCAAGCGGGCGGACAACAGCTGGTGTTTCATAATTTTCTAGAACTCGCTGAGTTAAGCTCGGCTTTCCGGGTCATTGGATAATAAGTACGGTTGACCCTGGATTCTGAAAGTCAAATGGACGTGTAAGCTTACTTAGTTACTTATTCGTGGCAATCGTTATAATAGTTATGTATGAGATAAAACAAGCAAGATAAAGATTTCTAGCCCTTGTACCTACTGCGTGCAGTATTCTATACCTTCAATAAGTAACTAAAGTATATACAAGTTATAAACTGTGGCGAAACTTTGGTCATCATAGATCGATTTAATAAATTAATTTGCGGACACTCGTGATTGTAAACCACAATAGAATGTATTGCTATTTGCACCGCATGCTGGAGCTATTTTTGAGTAAGGAAATAATTAAGGAAATGAAGTTTATAATATACCTACTAGCTGACCCGCGCGACTTCGTCTGCGTCACCCCGTTTTTGCAACATTTTTCATTCCTGCTCCGTACCTGTTAGTCGTAGCATAATGTTATATACATATAAACCTTCCTCTTTAACCATTCTATTTATTGAAACAAACCGCATCAAAATCCGTTGCGTACTTCTAAAGATTTAAGCATACAAAGGGACAAGAAAAATAGGGACAGAAAACGCGACTATATTATATACTATGTAGTGATTATACTTGTAAGTACACGACATTCCCTATTTATAAAATCACTACCCCTCATATTTTTTTAAACATATTTTTATTCACGTTAAACCTCTTCATATCAACTTATGTCTATTGCTTCATAGTCATAATAATATCCTTTATCGTGATAGTTTTTGGGTTAACTATGTTCTTAAATACGAGTACCTACTCACATATTACAGTCGTTAAAGCCAGTCGCGTAGGTGTCCACTTCTCGGTACCTTGCTTAATTACACTTTAGTTATTGAATAACTTAATAACACTCAATGTTGTGTTCATATTTTACATAAGCTTTTTGTTTGAGTTAAAGTTTTACAAAACTAGGGAATTATTCTAATACTAGGTTAGGCTCTACAGTTTTTGCTTATTGTTAGTCTATAACTACCCCCGCTTCGGGCTAAGCCAATAATTTATTTCTATCGAACAACACTTCTCTGTTATATTTGCTAAAGTTTATACTTTAATCATTGGGTTACCTGACTCTACATTCATCGGATTAAAATAGTGGTTTACTTATTATATAAGTATCTACGTATTATTTTGGAATATTTCTATTGGCCAATTACAAAAGTAGTAAGGAACAATTGTCAACAAGTTTTTCTTTTCTTTTTTTTTAAGAAGATTAGGAATCGTAATTACTAATTCCCTCACCCCTCCAGCTAAGCTCTATGGCTAGTGTTAGGAGTGGGTTCACGTCGGTTGATGGCTACGATTGAAACCCGAGACCTCTCGATCGTAAGACCGACTCCTTAACCACTAAGCTACCCTCAGTTGAATATTAATTGTTAAGCAGAGCAAAACAGAGCGTGTTTAACAAACATTCAAAAACGTTAATTGTTGTTCTAACATGATCCAAGATTGATAGGTATAGTTCACTACCAAGAAGACTAATTGCATGAGTGTGTCTGTCGATATATAGACCGATTAGCGAGAAGATGCTTGCGTGCGTCTTCAGATCTGCCGACTGGCCCTCGGGTGTCGATGCCGCTGTCCAGTGCACGCAAGCACGCACATGAGCTTTCTAGTTACTCACATTACAATTTCTACTTATTGCCGCATAAGGGCCTGTTTCCTATAATATTTAATGTTTGAATACGTTATAGTGTCTGAGCCGATATTTATCGAAATCGTATAGCATAGGTACGTTATCGCACGTGCATCTTGCAGCGCGACTCACTAGAACTTATTATGCTGTCATTGTGTGTCGTGCGTCCGTTCGGCCGCTACTGTCCATAGAGGTGGCCAACATAATACACTACTACTTTTTAATTACCAGAGAAACTGCAGGGGCTGATTTGGAACGTATATACTTCAATTTATATGGAATAATACAAATACCCAACCATACAAAAAAACAAAGTTATTAACGTTTTTAAAATCTCACAATACGTGCATACACGAAGAGACACCATTTTATTTACGCACGATGTGTGGATTAGTAATGTGTAAATAGGACAGGTATACCAATCTTATCAATGAACTTTTAAACTTTCATCGTAAAAATGCCGAACAGTGCCGGAAATGACCGACAATGCACGAGCAGGACGACAACGAACGGTTGCGATGCGAAGCTGTCTTCAAGGTCAAATAAAAGTACGATTTTATTGTACCTATGGTTAAATAGTTAACATGCTCATCTTACGAGTTTGATTCTAGTGACAGTATTTTTTTAATAGCGTTTTATTTAACACAAGTTTGGCTCAACTGAGTAAAACCGTAGTAAGCGGAGTGATTTTTAGCGTAATTCACTAATTTTAAATTTTCAACTGGCAGGTAGGTTCTAAAGAACATGTATTGAACACGTGCAAGACTTACCACTACAAGTACTTTAGTTGTTGCTCGAAATGTCCTCCGTCATTTTGGATGCACAAACGAGCCCGCTTTAACAAATTCGATTTTAAACTTAGCAGAATGTCTCTTTGTTGCCGGATTTCATTGAAGGCGTCAATTATCCTTTGTTGGAGGTCCTCACGGGTGTTGGGTTCACTGACATACACTCTACGTTTCACTTCACTCCACATGAAAAAGTCCATTGGCGTCAAATCCGGGGACCGAGCGGGCCACGCGACCGAAGCCCCTCGTCCAATCCACCTGCCTTCGAATTGCGTATTCAGGTAGTCTCTTACTGCGATGTGGTAGTGGGGCGGAGCACCATCTTGTTGGAACCAGAGGTCTCGCAAGCTTGCGAGTGGGATATCATCCAACATGGTTGATACCATAGTTCTCAACAGGTCCAAATAGGTTTCGCCCGTTAGACGTCCCTCAATGAAGTATGGGCCCACAATGTTGTCATTTAGGACTCCAGCCCAAACGTTCACGCTAAATCTATGTTGAAACGAATGTTGTCGCGCCAACATGGGATTCCTTATTGACCACCAATGTTCGTTATGTTGGTTGAAAAGCCCTATTCTTGTAAACAAACACTCATCACTGTAAAGGACGTTGGTATCCGGGTGAAGGATCACCCAGTTGCAGAATGTAATCCTGGGTGCTCGGTCGATTGTTGTCAGCTCTTGAACCTTTCTGTAGTGATAAGGGTGCATACCAGCCGAGTTCACAATTTTCCAAGCACAGTGCTGACTGATGCCAAATCGTCGTGCCGCATCGTTTGTACTTCGTCGCGGATCTTCCTCAAAAAACTCGAGTACCTCGTCGTACAAGTTCTGCGGATAGGCGGGTCTGCCCCGGCCTTGTGCGTGTGTCGGTACATGGAATGAGCCGTGATCCAACAGACGTTGGTAGACACTCAACATCGTGGAGTAATTTGGCTGTCGGGCACTCGGGTAGAGATCACGATACATCCGTAAAGCGGCACTCACATTTTCACCGGATAAAAAATAAGTACGTAACATTAATGCGTATTCGCGATTGGTAAATTGGTACGCCATTTCGCTAATGTCGATAGTATTGTTTAGGATGCGTGCGCGGATCGAGACGTCACAACCGGAACTGCATTTATGATTTAAATTTTATTAACATCAAAGAGATGCCGCCGACTTTGCGGCGCGTGTAGCGCGGTGCGGTACGTGGGGGGAGGGGACCATCGCACGCGCCGCCCGGTACTGGACCCCGCGTTCAAGGACATAATCGCAGTCGTAGAATGAATGAACTTTACCTACTAGTAGAAAGAGAGAGAGCGCGTGCTTATCATTTTCTTTGCGTGATTTTGTTTTCGTGAATTAGTAGCGCCTACGTCATATTCTATTCAGTAAAATTTTGTACGTCGTGAACATGTATTAGGTGGTTTTAAGGAAAAAATTGACATACATACTTTATTCTTTTTTTATATCATGGATGGGTTTAGTATCGAATACCTATCACTTCGCCGAAATTTTTCTGGTAATTAAAAAATAATATTGTATATTATGACCTGTACGCATTTAAGATAAATACAGACAGCTTCACTACATAGTATAAAATAAAGTCGCGTTTTCTGTCCCTATTTTTCTTGTCCCTTTGTATGCTTAAATCTTTAGAACTACGCAACGGATTTTGATGCGGTTTGTTTCAATAAATAGAATGGTTAAAGAGGAAGGTTTATGTGTATATAACATCATGCTACGACTAACAGGTGCGGAGCAGGAATGAAAAATGTTGCAAAAACGGGGTGACGCAGACGAAGTCGCGCGGGTCAGCTAGTAGTATTTAAAAAGAAGTCATATTCTGCCCTGCATGAAAAATTGGCAACAAAATTAAATAATTAGGGTGATTCAGTCATTACTTGGAAGTGTTCGGCCGACTAACCTTTGTTAAATACATACGTTTGAAGCGTTAGTTACGTCCGCTCTTAGAACGATCTTTATCAGGAATTATGAGAATCTGAGAAGAGGAGCGGCGGCGGTCGCCCACTAGCTAGAGCCCAGTGCCATCCAAATCGATCATTTTACGCACCCGACGCGCATAATGAAACAGTCATTTCCGGCCGTTTCACGGAATTGAATATTTAATATTTCGCACAATCGAGTAGCCGACGTCGGAGCACGCACGGACGACACTGCGGCCACCCTTATTAGTATTCGTCGCGTGACATAAAGCAATAATAAATTCTCGTGCACTTGCAGTTTCACGTAGTGCCAAGAAACCGCGATCGGCTACCGAATGCTAAAATGGATATTGTTCGAATAAATACCTATCTACCGATTCGAGGAATATGATAAATGGTGGTATTTCCATTTCTAAATGCGCATGTAAAAATTATGCGACTAGACATCGCAGTAAAATTCTTTAAGTACCTACGTGGTAAGATAAAAGTGCTATAGACTTCGCTGCAGGCACTTGTTAGACTAGCTGATGATATACAGTAGCTGTTCGCATGGCGACAGTATCGTAGTGTTCAATAGAAATATTTATTATGGTATACCTTCCCGTAGTTGGTCAATGGTTCCTGTTTCCGACTACGCTTCGCGATCACTTCATTTAAATACAAAAGGATATACCTATTACGTTATGGACATTGCACAACAGTAGCAGGCCCGTGTATGCCCAAAATTAACTAGGCAATATCTAGTGCGGTCAGGACTCGCCTTTTCATTAATATTTCATGCACCTGGCGTGCATGGAATATTAATTGAACGCCATTTTGAATTACCAATCGTAATTTCGGTTTTGAGTTTATTTCAGGCATGGCACTTAGTACTTTTACTTACTACTTTACTTAGGTACTTATATTTTAATACTGAGCTTTCAGTATTTACTCAAGGCCCCGAATCAAAACTTCAGGCAAATCGAAATAAAATCCTGTACTAACCCCGCGTGTGAACAGTAGGCCAAAGTCGCCCAACATTAGGAGCGACCTGTGTCCAGCGGGTATAGACAATACATGTAATTTGCACAAATATCTTCCGATTATCATACATTAGAAGTACCTAGTTACTTACGTACTACGTATGTTTTGAACGACCTTGTTTCACTTGCTGAACCTCATTTTGAACTGGATATATGTCAAAGATCTGCTACGCTTTTTTTCTTACTGTATTGAAGATATTTGTATCTACCTACATATTCGCATTTTATAAATGTGAGAAATTATAATAAACACCTACTCACATCACTGGTTTTGTTTGGGATTATTTGCATAAAAAGAAGTATTTTCATGTAGGTACATCGTCTGTCTAGAACATGATTTTACGGTAACTACATGATGCTGCGTAGCGAATAAGTACCGATGTGTTAGTCAACTCTGTCGCAATGGTAGTGTTGCCAATGTTCCCAGGCGAACCGTAGCGTCCGTAGCTGCGCCGGCATTCTTTGCCCATACGCAGCCTGCCCAACCACCTGGCTGTTCCGGGACGTGTCATTACCTGCCTCGAGACTACATTCTCTGAACGGCAGGAACGCAAATACAAACTACCGCCTTCCTTTCCAAACTTTTTCATTACTACACATGTACATGACAGGTATGACAAACGCTCAGCGATATAGCTAATTATTTAGTTTTTTATACAGGCGATTGTATTTAACTGCGACGTGCGTGTACTTGGAGGCGGTATTGCCTTAAGCAAATCAAGGGGTTGACAAAACAAAATTAATGTCTTTTTGTAACTTAGTAATATCACAATATTTACGACTAGGGCCCGAATTAATACGTATTAAAAAAATTATAATATGCACACATAACATGAACCAAAAAGAATTAACATAGGGAAAACATAATGCAGTATAAATTAGGAACATCTTTCAAATCAATGCCATTGTTTATTGAAATAAGGGATTGTGTGCTGCCAATTCTGCAATAAATTTAATAAAATTGATTGCAGTACAAGGCTTTTTTCAATTATCGAAATTAACATTCCCTCATGGCCTATCGACGGCGAACGGAGCCACGGCACGCGCGCGCTTCCTATCTTCTACTATGTAGGTTTGCCTCGTGCCACGGATTTTATATCTACAATTACCATACAATTCGCTCAAATCGCAGCTGTTACACTACATCAGCTTCCAGAACTAAAAAAGCGCATTTCTGTTATTTGGGTTATGGTCAACCAATGACGCACCCTTTGTGTTGCGACTCAGACTGAATCACTTTCTATAAACTTAATCACGTGTATAAATTTGCCCGTGAGTAAAGTCGCTTGCGTTATATTAGGCGCTCACGCCTCTATCGCTCGTATGTTACGTTTACAGAACTGTTATGTGTTGTCCTATATGAATGTTTGTCTGTCTGAATACATAGAACGGTTGGTGTGCAGTAGAGTGACAAATGGTCACGAGATAAATACAACACAGTTGTTGCTTCTTACGTCGCATTAGTACTCAGAACAAGCTGTCGCCAGCCGGGATATGCCTCCGTGGTTGCCAGCTCACCTGTTTTATGATCCAGTTTTTACATCGCACTCGGCTTATGCGATTTTTCTAATCGCAATGTTTAACCATCCTGGGGTTCTAGACAAAGTGACATTCTATTGGCGAAACCGCCAGTGGAATCGCTTCTTAAAGTATATAATTGTATACGCTTTTTTAATAAGCTCCCCTATGAAATTAGAGATTTGCCCATCAATAAGTTTAAAAATTTAGTAAAAAATAAGTTATGTCAAAAAGCTTACTATAAAATCCAGGATTATTTGGATGATAAACAAGCCTGGAAATGAGCTGTTCACTCCACTTGCTACTCAGCTAAATTTTGTATCTAGACTAAGTAAACTATTGTAAATAGACCAAAAAAAAAAGAAAAGCCCGCTGAGTTTCTTGCCGGAGTCTTCTCAGGTCGGGGCCGCGTTTCGAACCGGTGCCGGTGGTCCATTTGCATTTGATAAAATATTGTTTATATTGACGTTTTGTAAGTGCCGTTTACTGGTCTATGCAGAATAAATGATTTTTGATTTTGATTTTGATTTTGGTATTCACATGAATCTCAAATATGACTACAAAACTTTATTGACATTTGAATCTTCGTTACTCAAAATGTTTTATTTTACATATTTTTATAATTAAAATCACTACTGTATCAAGTAATCCATTGATAGCAAATTGAAAACGGTTCGCTTCGACACGATTCCATCAATAGAATGTCACTTCGTCTAGAAACACTGAACACAACCTTAAACCGCAATAACTGTATGAAATAGCAGGTGTTTGCTTCAAGAACGTTAGTTGCCGATATTATGATATTGCTTCTCATTAATGCCCAAGATCTCAGGCTCAAACATATATTTAAACTTCTATATATGTAATTACGTTCGCCGCAAAAAGGAACGGCTGTTCGTATTATTCTCGCTACTTTCCACAGCTGTTAGTAGTCGGAATATGTATGTACACATTATAGCTAAGAGATTTATATCGAACCACAATCGCTAATGAACTCCATTAGTCTTTGATACAGATATTGGAAGGGAGTTTTGTTGTAGGTATAAATTATAAAGTTATTAGTAATACTTAGAGGGAGAAAGTTTGCAAGTGACATACATAAAATGTATATTTATCACTCACACACCTAGATTTTTTGTATCTCTATGACATTATTTCTACACAAAACCAAATGAGGAAATTACATGATAAATAGCCGGCTGTCATAAAAAGGTAAAACACTAATTAAATTCATTTGACATATTTATGTAACTCTATAACGCAATAATGAGGAAACTGCTGCTCTATTTACGCTAGTAATAATAACTTAATGGGATTGACAGTACGGAGAGTGGTAGTCTAGTACTTACCTAGTGTAAAAACACGTCATGCAGCTCAGTGACCCGCTGCTCTATGCAATAGTTGGTCGTGCTTTGTTAGGTACTGTTTTCATATAAGTATAGGTAGGTATGTTCATACTTGTTTTCTGTTTCGCTTTAGCTTTGAACTAGCCAAAGTAAGACTGCGGTATTGAGAATGGCAGCATTATTTTCAGAAGAAAATAATAAAGAGTACTAACGCATCACAGTAAAGTGCTGTCCATTATACATAAATAAGCTTTGATTATTGTGGTGGAATCATATTTATGATATCTTAAATATTTATCACCTTGAACAATAATGTATGGTTTATCTAAACAATTGTATTGATTTTGAAGTCTACCTCTGTTCAGAGCGATTCCTAGAAAATTGTATAACGATTTCCTTGACGGTGTAGTCCCTCGCAAACAATCAATGTGTTTACACATAATATAATATACAATACTGGAATGTAGCTTTTCATTTCCCATAATTCCTATATAGAGATTATTATTACTGTCATCGGTGCGTGACGGGCCAGGCGTGCGATTACACTATAATGCAAGGGAGCGACGTCATTACACGACCGGCGTGTGTGTCAACTGTTCGCAAGAGAAGTATAAATTGCGGTTGTTTCACAGAAACGATCAGCATTCGTATGGCTCAACCAACAAAGGGTTTAACCACGTATAGAGCCGGCGTAGTGCCGTACCACAAACGCCCCCGCTCGCAGCTCTTGGCAGTACAGCCACAATGACAATTTGGTGTGGGGATCAGTCGCTGCTAGCCCTAATCACTTCCAAGAATTTGTGCAATAACGTGACAGTCTCATTAGCCGTTTCTCTTTGTCCTACATCAGTCGGTAATCATGCCGTCTTCCAACAAAGACAGCAATGGTTATATGTAACAAGAAATTAGTTCGCCCTTTGGAGTCGCGGGCATTCGTTTGCTGTCGGTCTTATGTATTGGACGATCTAATGCATGCCACATGCATCGTTCAAGACTTAACATTCCTTGATTCATTCATTATTTTCATAATAGGTAACTGATCTATCTAGATTAAAGTTTCTTTATATCGTTACTTTGAATTTTTACTTTTAAATTGTCCTGAGACTGGAAATGAATCTACTTGGGATAGGGTATTTATGCTAGGTACCTACAAATAAGATGACGTAGGACCAATATTAACCAAGAAACGTTCACTTTTTGTTTAGACCCCGATTCCGGTACTGATATTTTACAACCCAAAATTACTATGCTCTCTCTACCTTAATGAAGCGTGCGTTTTTAACACAAGTGGAATCCTCGTTAATCTGAGGTTGTAAAAATAACGTCCAGTTCGTTCACCCGATAATAAACAATTAGTTAACTAACCATAATATGCTCATTTCTTGGGTTTTTTGTGCTCCACTTCGATATAATGACGTAATCGTTCCCACAAAAACCCGGATACATTGTACATTTATTAATAGCAATCAGTACTAGCATATCATACCAAGAAGATAATTTAAATAGTTCGGTTCATTATGAGTTGTAGCAAGTCTTCGTTGCGAAAGTTTGGGGCTTTCCCCGTACAATTGAAGTGCACTCTATTTTTTTGTCATATTGACACGATTCAACTGAAACTTTGATGTCGTATTACGTATGGCTAACTTTATATTTCGTATACAAAAACGTATGATAAATCAGATGTCAAACTTAAAAAACAAATTAATTAGCTTCTTAAAGCGTCACTTAGGCCATTATTTAATCAATTACCTGTGACTGTGACTGTGTTTTTTTGTGTGGAGTCGTGTTTATTATCTAATAGTGGGATCAAGTGAAAGTACTGATATGAAATATTGACAATGCCCTACAAATTGTATGTGAATTTTTCAAATTCAGAATAGGTATACATACAGAGTACAAAGTGAAGAGATTTCGGTTCTTTAAAATTTTATTCGAATACGGTCGTTTTAGCCTTTACTGAATATTTGATTATACTATCGTATTCGTATTCTCCTTAAATTTAAACTGACGCCTTCTACAGCTCCAATTAATCTATATCAGGTGCGTATCCTTATGTTGCGTCACGATGTTCAAAATGGTCGATCCGGCTCAGGTTTTCGTAATTATAACATTTACAAATGAAGGGTAGGTTATACAGGTAACATAACATTCTTATTAAATGAATGTGAATTTGTTATTTCAATTAATTATTTGTGACGTGAAACTATAATTCTATTTCCTTTCCTACAAGCATGGGCAAGTAACCTACCTAAATATTTTACCTCATAAACTATTTTTGTACATTGAATGTATTTGAATCATTGATGTATAAGGGGGGGGATGGGCCCTACCTACAAAACGCTGTGTCCTACCTACGTTCCATTTTTATGAATGGACGTTTTACTACGTTAGTGCTGTGCCTTTTACTATTTACGTATACTAATACGATTGGGTTTACTTATCTTTTAACGTGTATTAACTTAACAAGACCGGTAACATGCTACACTCATGAGATAATATTATAATTCTTATTTTTATTATAATTTATAGATTTCTTATGACTTTTATTTTTTAATGAATCATACACGTAAACACAACAAAACACAACCGGGACCGAGATAAATGCAATATTCTCTTGCACTTCATGCATTTGCACTACTTACTTAGAAGTCATGCCGTCACTCACACAAAAACCGTTTTCTAGCTGCTCGTTTCAATTTTCGAAATCAAATATCTTCAAAACTACATATTTGTGTTAAGAAAATTCACTTTAGCAATTCTTTATAATCATTATGGATATTAAATTTTAAATAAGCAGTCATCGGCCCATCGTTCGTCGATAAATCTTTTTCTTGAAGTACGTCACTAGTATGCTAGTTGTAGTAAAAGACTAGAAATAATTATGAATGACGGGGCGCAAAGCATTCATAGATTTTGATGACCTTGACACGCTGTCCTTCCTTATAATAGTGCGTTAGGGCCGCCCTGTGATTTGAATAATGAATTGAATATTCACAACTGACAGACAGAGATCAAAGAACATTTTAAAATCTGTCAGTGTTCAAATACCATTTGTCTGGCATTAAGTGCAGTCTTAAACATATAGGTACCTATATAGGTGATATCCTGTGTTCTCATGGAGGCTGCACGCGAATGTTTTGTAGTGTGCGAGGAGGAGCCCGACACACGGTCAAAGACCGGTTCACTATATTTCGGAAATATTCGATGCTTTTTACAGGAGGGGCCGACGACGCGCTCCGGAGGATGACCTCATCGGGGTATTCTTTTTGCTCGGTCCGTACAAGACGTTTTCCTGCTTCACGACAGACCATATTTCAAATGTAACGGATACTCTGTGCCTAAATTGCGATAACAATATATTGCAGATAAACTTTTTAACATGATCGTGTAAATTTCTTTTTATTAAGTTCGCGTGTTTGTTTCCGCGTAACCTGCTCTTTTAATGTATCAACACCAAGATGAATCTGCGTCAAAGAACTCTTTATACCTACTCCTTGTTCGTACACCGACCACCCGACTATTCAATTTATATCTTAACAGACCTCCCTAATGTAAAAATATTAAGTTGGTTTGTTTATGCTTAAAAATTTCAGAAGTTCTGCATTGGTTGAGTTAAAATTTTGACCCGATATGCAACCCCCTTTTGTAGTGGTACTTAGCTTCTCTTTTATTCACGTCGACAGATGGCATAACAGTAGGGTATTCATTTCAAAGAAGTTATTGCTGGACGAAATTCGGACAGGAGCCGTCCATGGAGAGAAAGTACTCTAAATACCGGGTGTGACAAGTTATTTTTCGAAAATCTTGGAAAGCAGTTTATTTTTTTTTTAAATAAGGAATTGTTTCCTTTGAGTTAAATTCGTTATGTTCAGTGGTAGACCCCTGTTCATTTTAAATGAAAATAATTACTGGGATTTTGTCTTAACTAACACTTAAAACTATGCTAGAGCATTATCGTGTGCTAAGCCATATTACGTAGTCCCTACGTAAAATATTTAATTACTAGTGTTATAGTTTCTGACCGATCCGGTTTATTAATTATATCCATTAAGTATAGCCTTCCGTGAAGCTTAACATTGCAAGTGCAATTAGTTATTATCTGCATAACTTGGCTATTGAATGATCAGTCACATACCACTTCCATAATTTATTTGGAGCATCCGACTCATCAATAGCAAATTCCTTTAATAACAAAACTACATCTCATTTTAATGTAGGTACTTAATGCGTGCGTTGCGTGAGTCATTACTACGAAAAAAGTTAAAAATATTCGCATCTCGTTCTCCCAGGGACACTGGAAAGTGGAATGAAGATTGTAAACATGCGTTCTTGATATGTTTTCTTGGAAATTGTCACGACTCTAGTGCAAATAATAGCTAAGTACTACCCGTCGGTGCAGATATACTTATTCTGTGTATCTGTACTAGCATTATAATATTTGTTTTGCACGTAAAGGAAAGCACCGTTTTAACTGAAACAAGGAGATTATGATAGTGATTATTCAGATTGCCGCAATGAACGGTTCGATTCTACGTACTACGAGTAGTACTTTGGTTCATGGTATTCTACAAGTATAGGATATTCACCAGATTACACCTTACCGTTTCTTAGAAACAATCCAAAGGTGGCCTTGCGATGAAACATTGCTCAAATGTTTGTTTTCCTTTCAAACGATTCAAAAACGGCTCCCGCAAAATTTTACTGTTCACGGGAATTGGGAGCTCCGTGCGACGTTTTGTTTGCATAAGCCCAATTCCGTGAACAAATCACAGCTGTTTGATTTCGCCTTAACTTTATCTTAATATATTCTCTATGAATGTCATCAGATATATATTTGTGCGACATTAGAGAATGATTGTTCGGCGAGTCTAATACGTTGTAGTATTTCGCAGAAACACTTTGCTGTCATCGACAGTTGCATTACGCCACTCTGCCGGAATGAAACTCCATTAGTGTGCACTGGGAATTATTTCCTGCACATAGACACGGCAGCTAATCTCGCGCTATGACAATGGCTACAATATCTCACAAAGACACTATTTCATGGAATATCTACCAATTTTTCTTTGTTCTCTTTAATATTACGTTTCACAGATAGGTTCGCTAATCAGTCTTCGTCAATTCAGTCCTATCCTACTAATATTATAAGTATGAAAGTTCACGGAGATGTTTAGATTTTAGATTTTCGTTAGTCAGTCACGTTCTTGTAAAACATAGGTAACATAATTAACTTTTATTTACGGTTAATATGCGCCAAATTCAAAATGGTTGGTTAGAAAGAAGAGAAATAATGATTAACTTATGCTATAAACAGAACATACAACTATATACAAACCTATACTAATTATAATATATATACAAAAATATAAATACAAAAACTGGAAAGAGTGCAACTAGATTCTCGTGTTTGACCATTGACCAGACGTCAATTAGATCTACTGAGTGATCGAATCTAATAAAAATAACTAGTATTCGTGATAATAGACTAGGATCCCAGTTCTTACAATATTAATTTATCACAGGATTTACCATTTAATTTATCACAGGTGTACGTGTACCTACTGGGTTACCGTTGTTACTTTTTAATCGGTTAACAGTCTGCGCTCAACGCTTCACGGAACATTGCGAAGACTAATGTAAAATAGTGTAGCTTCCAGTGAATAAATTAGTTGATAAGCAAGCATATCTAGGCGTATTAGAAATTAACAATTTATGTTGTTTGCAGGTTTAAAGATGGCGTAGCGTATCCTTGGTCTGCAGGGGTGTCGAATTTCATCCTGTACCCCGAGGCGGCCAATCAGACGCTTTATACGCAGCGTGCATCAAGGGCTGACTCTGGCAATTACACGTGTCGGATCAGCAATGAGACTAACATCGATATGCACACTGTCAAGCTGAACATATTAGGTGAGGTTCTGACTCTTCTGACTATTCTGTATTGAGATAGGTACCTATCAATCATCTTTAGCGAGTTAGTCCCGATTGCATCGGAAGAACGTGTTCATTTAACAATAGGGAGTATGATCATAATAACGCTCAATTTTTATATATGTAGTCTTTCCTTCGAAATTCATACGACACATACATAAACTCACGCCCATTTCCCCGAAGGGGTAGGCAGAGGTGCTAGCACCCACATTTCGTGAGTTTATGTTTAGGTCCCAATGTAATAGGTGGCGAGCCTATTGCCATTAACCGGGCACTTATAAACCAGCGATAAATACACACATAACTTCGAAAAACATCGAAAAGTCATTGGTGTGTGCCATGGTAAAACCTGGGATCGAACCCGAGACCTCGTCTCAGCAGTCCATTACCAATACCACAATGCTACAGCGGTTCTCGACATTCATTTACATGTTATTTAATATAGTATTTTTAAATACATCTAATTTATGTTTAGCTATCAAAAAGTGCGCAAGTTAAAAGAGAAATTCAAATGATTTAAAACTTACCGCAGCGCAAACGCTCGCAAATACCGTTTCGTTCCGATTCGGAATGGACTCTAACGTCGTAGAATCTATCTAATAACAAATGTCAGGTTATGTTGGCTAGTGCATAGTTATTGTAAATAATTGTCCTGTTGCATTAGTTAATTAAATTATTACACAATACATTATTAGATTACTGTCCCAAACGCTTTTGGAGCTATCCTCCACTCATGTAGTTGTTTGTTGATAAAGACGTTGAAATCACGTGAGGCGCGCCAAAATGTCGGTCATTTGAAAAACTGATCTTTTGTTCAAACCAAAATGATATAAATTTAATCAATTTTAAATGTATATATAGTGATATAAATAACTTTAAAATATAAACGCATGTTCTCTATTATTCTTAACTATTACTTCGGGAAAGGCGTGGTGATTCCTAAAGTTTGACAAAATAGACCCAGTTGTTTCATGGAACTGTATATGAGTCGAGGCTAATATTATTATACTTACTATTAATAAAACTGAGTAATTTTGTTGTTTATTTGAACAGTTAGAACGCGCCAATCTCTGGAATATCATGAGCGATTTCTATATTATTTTACCATTTAATAGCCCCGTTTTAGGAAAATAGATATTTTATGTTGTCTATGGATCTAGACCGTTTTCACAGATTACTTCTAGTTGGAATAGTTAGTTATACCTATCGAATATCCGCTTATACTATAATAACATAATCAAAAGCAAATCATGATAATAATATATTATTATTGCGCGAGAAAGCATCAAGGCATCACCACGCGGGAGGTCTTGCTTTTATATTCAGGTCATAAATGTACATACGTTTATATTAATAACACAGTTTTATTATGTTCGGGGTAAATAACTAGAAACAGCCATCAATACTGCACCAAAACGCGTATAAATTTTCTAGATGCAAATGTGTACGGTTATTAAAATAACGACTTGCACATAACTGTTATTTTGAGTCGTTTTCAATACAGTGACCTAACCATGTACTCGTACCATTGTGACTGTACCTTAAGCAGTAGGCTTATTAAACAGAGCAGTGGTATTCATGAAGAAAATCAATTAAAGATGACCATGTAGGGTGCGTCTTATAACGACCAGTATTAATTATAAATTCGTTAATAAAAATCAAAATAAGGATATTATCTATTACCTATTTATTGATGGTCGAGAAGCTTGCAAACCGACAAATTGAATTGAATTTAATGTATACCTTCGAACTGATAAAAGTGCTGCTGTGAGACGAAATATGTTATATTTTTTTTTGGTTATCGATAGTATTGCTCGAATGTAGATTCGGAACGAATGCATTGTGGCTAGAGCCCCAGCCGGCAATTCGGATTGATAAAAATTTATAGTATAATTTAAGTTCTCTTTCTTTTCATAAAAATTAAGTCTCTACTTTAATCTACCTAAAGCAACTAACAGCCGTTCAAGGGTTACACTATATAAAGTCCATAATCAATGATACTAATGTTCCATAGTGTCAAATAAATGTTGATTGATGTGTTGTCACCCAGAGTTATTTAAAATATTAGTAACCGAAATTATCACCAAATAAGCTAAATTGATTAGGCGTGGCTTCATGTCGTTACTGTAGTGGCCAGGGTTTGAAACCGATAGGTACCTGTTGAACCTAAGGCCGATTTCTTAACCACTAATCGATACGACAATTCTGGTTAAATTCGAGTGTCTAGATTGTACCTATTCATGATATATACATTAATAAAGTGTATTCGCAATGTTATTTAAAAAAGCAATGTGAAAAGGGAAGCTGAAAATAATCTCCATTACTGTATCAATGAATTTATTCAATCTATTATCCTACTGTTGAATCTCTTTATAAATAATCAGCAAATAATATCAGTTGGTATTTCATTTTCGCAGAAAAACTGACGGATGCACCGAAAATAATGTTCATTTCGAATGATCAGTGGGTGGAGGTGGGGGGCGGACTTCGGCTGTACTGCGAGGCTCTCATCGGTAAGTAAACACCCACACATATTAACCAGTGTAGATATTATGTAGGTACCTATGGATGCCGGGATGTGAGGAAAATTCTTTAATGCATAGTAATTTATATACGAGACTTCAGTATAACGGGGTGAATAGGGATCCAAGGGTGAATAGGGACAAAATGGTCAATGAAATATTTTACATAATTTCTTTTACTATATCTCAAATAAGCCTCTTATCAGATATTTGATGATTCTGTTGTTACAATGAACTAGTCCAAAATTACGGTTGAAAGAAAATAACTACAGAATTTAGCTGACCGTTTAATCCCTATTCACCCTTGGATCCGTATTCACCCCGTTTTACGGTACTGTTTTTGACAAGTCCTACGTAACCGAGGCAATATTCTTGGAAATTAGGTACCGCACGAAAAATAGAAGTTGCCTATGTGGAAATAAATAACGTAGAGCGCTTTGCCGAGACCCGGGTTTACCCGGATACTGTCTTACAACGCCGCCGGGAAGCCCTAAGTAAATCCGGACGGGTGGCTGCCACACCCCACCAAGGACCTATAAAGACTCAAATTATGTAATTGAACCAAAATTTTTATTCAAAGGATTTTTCGCACAGTAATTAGTCTTTACAAAGTGATGAAGTACTTATCCAATGGTTTTAGCTTAGTTTTATTATTGGACAGTACAAGTTACTCAAAGCACAAGATAAAAGTATTTGGTTATTCTTTATTCAAAAGGCTATTTGACAACATTAAATAGGTATATACTACAAATTATGGTCATTCTATCAGAAAATAACGTAAAAAGACCCACGAGACTACAATTTACTTTCAAATATGAGTATTTTAAGACTACTTTATTTAAAAAAAAATGTTATATTTTGTTTATTTATTGTCTACGACAAAAATGCTCGTGATTGGTCTGGTCTGGTCATTAACTACAAAATATGTATGCCAAGACTTATACTTATGTTCATAGAGTAATTTGATACATAAGAAAATGTTGAATTGAAATTTGATAGCTGTCAGCTGTCAACAAACTAGGTACTTCTAGTGATTTGTTTATTTTGTAGCTAATGACGTCACACGCATCGCTATTTTTAAGTACCTATAGCGTTTGTAGCGCAAATTAAAATTAATCATAATTATTTAAATTGTTATATTTTTATTTAAAGAAATATTAATGTGGTATGTTTAGTAATAAGGATTCATTTAAAATGGTTTCCGAAAATTAGTGAAATACCCTATTGGAATACGATTAATTGAATAATTTGTAACTGTCACTTCTCACTACTTTCTCTTATTATTGTTATTAATTTATTTTTATTATATCTATTGTTAGAATGCAGGTGCGATTTCTAGTTCGGGTAAACTCGAATTAAATTTATCTGTCAAAAAATTCTTAGTGACACTAGGAGTTCTATGAAAGAGCAGTTATCGATACAGTCAATAAATTTTAGTGTCAAAATGCTTGCCAGCTTAGGGCATATACGGACGGACGGACGGACGGATGGAGGGATGGATGTTTGTTACTCTTTCACGTAAACATATAAGTTATAACATCTTCTGTCTTGCAGGCCGTTCATACTTGGCGGACGCACGGAGCGACTTACAGTGGCGGCGAGTGTGGCCGAACAACACGGAGGGAGATTTATTGTCAACGCAGTCTGAAGTTCAGACCACCCGGTGAGATATTTTATAGATATATTGATGTGATTTATAGAATATAGATATACGAGTATGTAGTAACCGACTCTTAATTTAGATAATCGGAAATAAGAAAGAGTTAAGATTGGGTTAGAGTTTCAAACACAAACGCGTTATTATCGATCGACAATGCGGCACGAATTATTATCGATCGATAATACCGCACGCGTTATTTTCGGTCAAAATCTAATACCGCACACGTTATTTGTGCGTAAAGGTATGATTCCGTATCTAGCTACATTCGACAACTGCAGTCGCATCGACACATACAACACGTGTCTGCAGTTGTAGTATGGTGTTATGTGTGTGTCGATACGACACAACGACACATCGTCTGCTTCATACGTCTGCAGTTGTCGTATGTCATCGTCTACGGAATCATACCTTAACTAGGCGACCACCCTTGTTATAACCACCAACTGAATTACAAGTTTTTAATTAATGTGATCACGGTATAAGTAAATAAACGACCTCTGTGCCGTGACAATAGTGAACGCGACTGCTATCCTGGGGGTGCGGGTTCGATTCACGCTCAGTGCAAATATTTGTGTGAATGAATATGGAGTTTCCATGTATAATATGTATTTATTTACAAAAATAAATTTATTTAAGTATGTTTATCCGCATTCTAGAACCCATAACACAGGCTAGTTGAGCTATGCTTGCCATCGGTCTAGGGCGTTGTGTACATTGCCCTAGAATATTCATTTTATTTATGATTCCTAAGTGAAATTGAGAAGGGTCTGAAAACTCAACGTAATTTTTACCACGCGGGCTATTTGCAACAGCTAGTCTGTGATATTTTAAACATTACTTACAAGAGATAATACATTATATGGATTCTTTACGCTATGTATTGTGTCTTTTGTATAAAGAATGTTTCATAATAAAATTGATTTAAGTATAATGAAAAAGAGAAGCAAAATATCTAAATATGAATATTATTTCGTCTCGTGTGAGCTCTGCCAAAATTTTCATTTTCTACAAAGCCGTCTACAGAATAATTTACGTTATGAAAATTTCTTAACATTATTGAATCGTTATGAAATTCATTTGTGTGTATGTATATAACATGTACTTTAAGATATTCATGACGTCTCGAATATCAGAATTTCTGTAAGTAAATTACTTTTTCCTGTTCTAAAGCCGTTCCATGTACATTTGAACCGTATTCTAAAAAATGAAGACGTACTTCATTCGTACGTTTATTTGTTTTTAATGTTTGTGCGCGCCTAGCTCCGTGATCTGTGGACGGATTTGAATTTTTATTTATTCGAAGGGAGGAAGCTTTTTGCGCATTTCCATCTTTTTTTTTCGATACACCGTCTATTTAATCAGTCTGCGAGGCTAACCCCGGGCTGTATACACCTTACTGTGCCTACACGTGCCTGATATACCTGCCTATAGATACAGGCACGAGTTATGAACGCTAAATGTGTTCTAAATCGCTCTCAGTTTGCGTTTTTAGGTTAACTTTTGTAGATATCACGGAGTGCAATGGTGAACGAATCTACTAATCATAGATTTTATAATCCACTCCACATACTACACACTACACACTACAATCCACATACGCCAGGACCTCATTTCTTTCACTAAGTTGTGAGGTCTTAGTGCCAAGATCCGCGGTGATAGACACACCTGTTGTAATCCAGAGCTCACTGGAGGTGTTTTGTGTTGTCAGTGGGAAGACAGATAAACCCTTCTTTGTCTTTTGCACTGACGGCATAGAGACTCTCTTAAGCTTCTCCCGTCTCCCTTCCCCTTCCCCCCTCTTCTCTATATGGTCGGCAGCACGAATGTGGCGCCCTTTTTTTATCGTGCGAAAAATCCACACGGATACTTCCCCCGCCGGAGCTGGTTGGGGAGGTTCTGTTGGACTCGAACCGACCAAAACGCACGCCGCCTTTAGGTCTTTAGTTGCCGGAGTTGACAACATATCCCTCACACCGACAGACCCGGGGAATGTGACGCCCTTGGTCTTACAAACACGGTAACCTCTTTCCATTAGATGGGCTGCGTGTTTGTCTGCCACTTTAGTGGTATTTAAAAAACTTCACTCATCCGTTCGATGTACCCGAACCATCTTATCTTTAATTAATTCATATTGTGTCGTATTACCACCATAAAAGTATTTTATAGTTGTAATATAATATCCCTTGGCCATATTTAGTTCGATATCCTGTAGAATGAAGTGAATTGCGAACTAATATTGAATTATTTATTACAGGGAGGATGTGGAGAATATAATAGGTTCGTACTTGACCGTCGAGCGCGTGTCGGCGCAAGACTATGGGACGTATGTCTGCCTCGTTCACAGCAATGGCGTAGTGATGAAGAATTACGTTACGGTACATTACATAGGTAAGTGTTTTCTATTATAAACGAAACCTACTACTCGTGTTTAAGCTCCATACAGTCCATACATACATATAATCACGCTGATTACATATCATGAGACGTTCATCGATTTTTCAGATCAGACGTTTAGGTAGAGTTGAATCAACACTCAAATTTCATCATTGTATTTGTTCCCACGTAATAGGGGGTAAGCTTTTGCCGTATTCCGGACACTATTATAGACTCGAGCTATATATATCTGTCTGGTGTTAAATGGCCCTAATTCTTAGTTACTTTGTACGACACCGCATGAGAAGAGATGGGGTATCCCAAATTCTACTATTACCTAAACTAAATTAACTAAACTACAGATAAATTAAAATGAGTGGCCTAAATTTACGTAGGTACACTAGGTTCCAAAAGTTCTTTGATTCTTTGACAGCCTAAGTGTAATTTAGAAAGAAAGAAAGGAAAACATTTATTCTAGCCCATACATTTAACCAAAGAAACATAGATAGCGTTAATAAAATAAACTATCGATATCTTGTTTCTTTGTAAAAAAATTAGTAAATTCATGCAGGTAGTGGACTAAACTTAATTACATTAATAATTAGGTTTATTATGCAGTAGCTTCTAAGACTAGTAGTGGTTTAGTGGCGTATCGCTTCATAATTTTATTTTTCAAAATTGACCAGGAACTTTTGTAGCCAATTGTTTTCACTGTCAGAACAAAGTATGTTTGTAAGAAAATGTGTTATTTTGAAATGATCACCATACTAAGTCAGGTAGTATTATACAAATATTTACATGCAAGCATATCTAAATAATTAAATTAAATAGAAAATTTTCCGTTTTAATTTACAATTCACTGCCGCCCAACCCTCGCCTAGTCGTTTCCAAATTTAATCAAAAATTTACGAATTGCATTAATTTCCATAAAATATGAAGGTTAATTTATATCTGTCTAAAAGCTTATCTTTATTATCTGCAACCCGTTCGCGTTAGATATCTATAAAAGTTCATTTACATACAACTTTAAATTACAAATTAAGACCTATTTTCAATATTAACATTCAAGATACCTAGATATAAAGTGTCTAGATAACACTTTTATTATATAAATGACCGTTATTTTAATGTATACATTCAACTTCTATCTGCACCTTCGCACGCTCTTTCATTTAATCATAAATTCCTATGCTTATCTGAAATATCGTATCGGATCTTATTAGATTTAAAGCTTTTCATATTTGAATTTAGCAACTTCACCGAAAACTCACATTGTAAATTTTGCGTAGTAAGTGGGTACACAACACACGTTACACGTCTGTTTACACAGCTGAACAGCAGTCTCCTAAACTGATTAGGGCGTCAATTATTCTATATGTAGGACTTCTTAGAATAGGTATACATACTATATTTTTTATGTTGTGAAATTTTTTTTAGGCTCAGTAACACAAGTTAACTATAATTTTATATAATTATATTCTCACAAGTACAGACCATGATATCGATACTCGCTTATTACTTATATAGAAATACATACGCCCTTTATCCCGGTAAATAGAGGCGTTTCTGATAACGAAAACAGGGAAATACTTGGGCTACTTTTTTTTGATCGCAAAAGTTTTTTTATTAGGCAGTTGTCATGATTTTTTAACCCTTTTACTAGCATAATTCAAACAATAATGCTATTTAAAAGATTTAAAAATCATGGTACCTATCAAAAAGTAGCCCAATTTTGTTAAACTCATCAGTAGTAGGTATCCCCTGTTGCCGTTATCGGGAGCGTTTCTCCAACATTTAGGTCCACTAATTCGATGGAGCAGTAGCATCGAATGCAACTGGCGTATGTAGTCCCGTCATCGGATAATGTTTAGATGTTTCAGTTAAGAAATCGACAGTGCCAACATACCTTATTAAGCATCGAAAACAATTGTCGAAATGTGGTTGTGGTTCTACACTTTGTCTGTCCTTTTGGGCATATACCTAAATAAATAGGTTAATACGAACTTTTATATGCCTTATTCAATGAATAAGTAAGTAGGTACATATTATTTATTATTCATATGCCGTCCTCTCTGGTGAATTCAAATATTAAATACTAGCTGACCCGCGCAACTTCGTCTGCGTCACCCCGTTTTTGCAACATTTTTCATTCCTGCTCCGCACCTGTTAGTCGTAGCATGATGTTATATACATATAAACCTTCCTCTTTAACTATTCTATCTATTGAAACAAACTGCATCAAAATCCGTTGCGTAGTTCTAAAGATTTAAGCATACAAAGGGACAAGAAAAATAGGGACAGAAAACGCGACTTTATTTTATACTATGTAGTGATGATAGTGATATGGGTAATCCCGGCGTCGTGTGTAGGGTTTGTCTGTCAGTACATAAATAATTATCACTTTATAATTAATTACAATTAAACTGTTTGTTTCCTACCATCGACTTACGTACATTTATTTATTAATGTTTTTGTTTGACCTTACTCTGTCTCTTAGTAATTCGTACAATTTTAATTCATTCACAAACTATTATCCCTATTGACTCATTAGTTTAAACATTAATTCAATTGTATTGTATCATCTAGGTATAAGGATTACGTAAGTAGTCGCTGTCGGTGTGAAGAGTTAGACATTGCAAAGCCCTAGACATAACATTGATGATAATGCAAGTAGCTATGCTATGCATAATAGTTTTGCTTATTCAAAAATGTAATTGCGCGATTCATTTGTTGAATAATAATTTTTTATATACCACTTAAATGGCAGACAAGCACGGCTCACCTGATGGAAAGTGGTCACTGTGGCCTATGGACGTTTGTAACCACGTTTAATTAACCACTTTCCATTAGGTGGCCCATGTGCTGGTCTGCACCTTTGTTTAAAAAACTTTCAATTCTATTCATAACAGTACTGAATTGATCCATTAGTTCTTCATTAATATGAAATGTGTAGTAAATACGACACTAAGCTAATATTATATTAGTGCAAATTAACGATATTGGATGTGATCAACTGCACGCTATTAGCATTATTTGATGTTATCTGCCCAATTAGATATTCAGATATGCATTCAAACTCTCACATAACTGTTGCCTAGAATGTAAGTAATGCCTAAGTATGTATTTGAACTAGATTAACCTCGGGACAACACCACCTGTGAATATTGATATCAATTAACGTATCTGCCGCAAAAAGATAAAAGTAATTTAATGTGAATAAAAATATAAATTTGTTTAAAATTAATATCGATTTTATGTTTCGTAGCCATAAAATTAATATTAAAATCCTGCTTTTTACATTTTTCAAGGCTGATTTCAATATAATATTATTGTTTATAGCTCTTTTTTGTGTAATGTACCATAACTTATGAAGATAATGCATTAAAATAATTGATGGTTATTGCATATTGTTATTGTTGGTTACTTATATACCAACCAATGCAAATAGTCATATTCATCCATACTAATATTTTCACTGAGCGGGATCGAACTCGCGCCCCCTATTTAGCGGTCGCGTTCACTCCACGCGTCCACAGAGGCCGTCGTATGTCTACAATTCAAACAATTATAATAAAAATATAGTGATGTTGCTGGCCACATGCTCATAAAGATTTCTAATACAAGATGGCGTCCATCCTATCATCGTTATCTATTTGCAAAAAAAAACCAGTCCTAATTGAATATTTATGCCTACAAATTATTTGGGAAGTCATGCCGTTTGGTCATAACACGTGTACCTAACGGATGGACAACAGACAGTGTTATCGGAAGCCAAACTGTTTTTAACTTAGCTTTAGTTTGTCAATTACTATACGATCCTTAGTGACTCGCCACTGCACGAATTTGCCGTATATTTTTGTATATATATACATATATATTTAACGGAGGTAGGACACGACGGTATCTCCCGTCCGAAATGAGCTGTCCAACTGGGGAAGTACCTCCGCCCTACAGAAGACCGCGGTCATAATAACCATCGTGTTGTGTTCCCGCCGGTAAGTAGGGTAGCCAGAGCTCACTATACCTCTCCTTCCCCTCCCCTTCCTAGCCTCCCCACCTCTTCCCAGCTCTCCCCCTTTCCCTTCAGGGTGGGCAGCGCGTGTGTGACACCCTTAATGTTGCACACGTTCATAGGCCACGGTGGCCGCTTTCCATCAGGTGGGCCGTGTGCTTGTCTGCCACCTACGTAGTATAAAAAAAAAATATGGACGCTCTTTATATAAAAAACGATATTTTTGTGCAGACGGTAACGCTGAAGGTTCTGCGGAGTCGTCATGGTGCGCGAGCGGCACGGTGCCGTGGCGGGCGCTTGCTCTGGGTGCAGCCGCTGGAGCGCTGGCGTTGCTGTCCGCTGCCGCGCTGCACCGCCGCTGCACGCCGCGCTTGTTGCTCGCCGCGCGGCAGGCTCGCGCGAGGCACCAGCCGCCCGCGGCCAGGGCCAGAGGTCAGTACCACCACAGAATATTATACAAAACTTAAACCCCATACAAAATGTGTGAGTTCGACGCAACGCATAAGTAGTCGTTGCTGCAGTTCAAACAAGCAATTGGATAAGCCTTATTTACTACGAATTAAATACAATATATTATGAACATATGTATTTGAATACCTATTTGTTTTCAACCGATTTCAAAAAAGGAGAAGTTTCTGTGTTCGGTATGTATATTTATATAACATATTTCCTCTCATTTGCTCTAACTTTAAACTAAGTATGACAATAGCGCGTAGTCGATACTTCTAAGAAAATATTTTATATTTGCCTAGCATGTTTTTGAGCTCAATTTGAGTAGACAAATTTAAGTTGCGCCATCTCTAGCTGGCGCAGCTATCTTGTGGCTGGTCTGTTTTAGATTGTTACAAACTGTTTCAGATATATTAAGTACAAAATAAATAATAATATAAATTTGTTTGTGTTCAAGAAATGTTTTGTCTATTACAGTGCTTGAGAAGGAATTCGACGTGTTAGTTTGCTGGACGACAGTAGACGGAGAGTTGGTACGAGGGGCGCTGCTACCAACACTCTCGCTCAAATACAAGTACAGAGTACACGCGGTGCCGCTGTCCACGCAACCTGATACATGTAAGTAATCTAATCATTTTGAAATTGATAAAACACAAGCGAAACGGGGCAAAAATGGATCTAAATGATTATTTGTTCGGACAACCCCATCTCAAGAGGACATCGATATAGATTGGAAAAAAGGGAATGCCGAAACGGGACTACATCCTGTGACCAGTCCCTTATAGGAGATGGTCAGTGTATTTAGCACGAAACACTATCGAATTCGTAATGTAAAGGTATCGAGAGAACGGTGCATTGCCATTGGCAGCCTGCCGACTTTTAACTTGTGTGTGTGTGTGAATCCCGCCAATCGCAATGCTCCGTTCTCTCGATACCTTTTCATTACAAATTTAATAGTTTTTCGTGTTAAGGGCACTGACCACTGAGGATTCGAACTTCTCTTTTACATCGCTGAATTGTTAGCATACTAAATGCTATACCTATACATATCGCAAATGAATAAATGAATCTGAATATAAAATTTCGTTAAACTTGAGAGGACAGCCCGAACCTCGTCCGTCAAACAGCAGGTGAGGTGACTTGGCCCCGAATACCTTCCACCAAAGCATTATCCCATACCCTAATCGTCATCATCCTAGCGTTGGTCCCGGTCGCATCCGAAGCCTTCGCCTTGAAGTCCGGGGTCCGCTTTCCGGCTTTTTCTCTTCCACTTTGCACGGTCTTGCCCGTACCCTGATTCTATTTTTATAATATTTTATAGTACGTACTGTACCTAATCTGTTGTTTGTCGTATAGGGTACAGCGAGCTAATAGTCGAGGCGTCCCGTTGCCGGTCTCTGGTGGCAGTACTGTCCCCGGCGCAGTACGAACCACAGCAGCTGCTCACGGCTCTGAGGCAACTGCGCGCCTTGCCACTGCCGCCCGTCGTTGTACTACTGCAGGTTAGCTAAACATTTGCTTTGGTCCTGGTTGGACCCACAGGAGGTGCGGGTTTGATTCTCGCTCAGTGCAAATATTTGTATCCATGAATATGAATGTTTGCATTGGTCTGGGTGCTTCTATGTGTATCATCATCATCATCATTTCAGCCACAGGACGTCCACTACTGAACATAGGCCTCCCCCATCAACCTCTAATCCGACCGGTTAGAAGCGGTCTGCATTCAACCGGTCGGATCCATTTCTATGTGTATATGTATTTACAAAAAAAGTATCTAAGTATTTTTATCCGCATTCTAGAACCCATAACACAAGCTAGTTAAGCTGTACTTACTTTGGGTCTAGGAAGCGTTGTGTATGTATATAATTGTTCTAGAATATTTATTTATTATTTATTTAAAAAAAACATAAGTGAGAAAAAGAAGAGAAAAAGGACAGAAATAATAAAATATTCAGTGAATGCAGCGGTGTAAGTGCCCCTTATCACAACATTTAACTGACAGTCTTAAAATATGCAGTTATAATCATTCCATTCAATCTAGTACTAAAAAATATAAACATTTTTTAGTAGCACAACTATTCAAATAAGTGCGCCATACTGATTTTCTCACCTTTGTTTGTTGTTATGACCGAGTTTTGCGTCCGGCAGTACACCTTTATACCTAACTAAAATAATGGCACGAGTATCGTATAACATTAAATCATTTAGTCATTTTGATGATAAGGTCATAATGAAGGTCAGATTGTACCGCTAAAGTCAAGCTCTTAATACTAAAATAGCGTGGGAATCAACAAATTAGTGTTTTTTTATATTTTAGAAATGAAATAAAATTGGTGCTAAAAATAACGATGTTATCGTTAAGAATTCCATCTGACAATATATATCGTGTATATAAAGTGGCGCGATGGTTATCTGAAGATGTTTCCATAATGCACAAGATTATTTCTGGCTTTGGAATCAGCATTTTTTGTTTGATGTTTTGACCGATGAATCTACAATATTATCCATACTTATATTATAAAGACGAAAAGTTTGTTTGGTTATAATATATAATCATAATCGTAATCGTAATCATAATCATAATCATAATCATAATCATAATCATAATCATAATCATAATCATATTTATTTGCGAATACCGGTACATATTATGATAGTACATTGGATTAATATTCATTGGTTTAATACGCTACTGGCATTAGCGCTTTCGCATTTTACTACTGGTTCGAATTGAAAAATATTTTGGTCTTGAATAATCCATTCTCGACAAAGACCACATGTTGACCCTGCTACTTAGGGAAGCGAAGAAGTAATCATAAAACGTCAAGAAATCTGGCAAATTTCCATACGTCATTTGAAAATGAATACATTTCGTGTATAGGTACTTTTAAATGCTTATAAGGGTGATTGGGCTAGTATTGATATTATAATCCGTTGTAACCATAAAGTTATTAGTAATTACTTAGAGGAAAGACAGTGTGCGAATGATGCAAATAATTTACACAAAACCTAGGTATGAAAAAGTGAGTGCTCTTTTTACGCTAGTAATAGTAACTTTATCGGTGTAACATTTACCTTGATAACCTTTAAGCCACTTTGTTGAATTTATGGGAACTAAAGAGATTAATATTTGCTTTTTGTCTATGCTATAGTTATTATCAGTCCAAAAGTATCTTTTGCTGGTGCCGCTATCAATTAAACTATAGCTAAATTATTATTCTTTATGATTTTCTAGACCGAAATACGTTTTAAAAAATCACAGAATAAATATACCAGATATATGGGAAAACGTTATCTTGCATTTAAATGATCGTATCTATCAGATTTTTTTTATTAAAAAATGCGCTGTCCGAAAAATGGCTTTTTTAAAAGACTGCACGCCAACTAACGATAACACGCTATCAATTTATGTACTTCTTAAAATATAAATCTAAATTTTAATCAGTTAATGTCAAAAAAATATCATAATATTCGCTAACGAGCACAAGAGTGGATTTTCTATTTTGTAAATTTGAGATTATCACTGGCATTGGGACGTAACGGTTTACGTTTAAAAATAATGTGAAAGATAAAATTGTCTGCTACAAAATTACTGCTTACAAAAATCATTGAAACAACTTCATTAAAATTATCTTAACGCCAAATAAAATAATGTGATACTTCCTTCAATACAATATTATGAGACACATATTTAGATAAAATCACTTTTAATGTTTAATGTATGACCAGTGATGGCGCCACTGTTATCTTTCTCGCCGCCTAAATGACTTATTTTTCATACAGAAATTATTCTGTATATAATATTAATTACCATGGAGTTGTTTTGATGTAGAACCATCACTCAGCCTGCCTCTCTCATGAGCTTTTTATTCATATAGAAATTTGATGTTTTCATATCTATATACCTAAATAAATCCTGTATGCCAATATTCATTAATACTATAATCTAATTGATTTAAATATATCAAGTATAACCATGTCGACCAACACTAACAGGTATAAGAATCTTATTTTCAATCAGCAATCAGTATTTAATATTTCGCCAAAATTAATGTGAGAATCGATTATAAGTAATAAATAGATTATACAGGCAGCTCTTTTAAATTATCTCGCTGTATGGTGCCGGTGTGGCTCGTTAAAAACTAGTGATTTAGTACTAGGTTAATTAATTTGAATAATTTTACTAGTTCTTTATTTTCATATAATGATTTCATAAATTGGCATAATTACGTTGAATTTTATCATCTGGCAACGAAATAAGTGATTTTCAAGTTAGGTATTTTTAGCACTTTTATGCATCTTGTTTGAGCAGATACCAGATTTCATTTCATCCTACTTCCTTATTATAAAATGTGAAAGTGTGTTGACTTTGTATATTTCGAAATCTCTCAAGCAGCTGAACAAATTGGACTGAAATTTGGATAGCTTGTTTAAACAGGGCCCCGATTCTACTAATTGTCAACCATTGTGAAACCACTGAGATTACAAAGAATATTATTGAATTTTAGACGAAAAATTTTCTGACTCTGGCGGGCGGTTGGGGAAATTATGTCAGACTCGAACCGACTTAAACGCACGCCGTCTCTGGGTCCTTAGTTCCGGAAGTGAGATAGTAGCCAACATATCCCTCGTACCCCAGCAGACACCATATGGTACCAGAGTTTCGCTAACAATTTGTATTTCATGATTTTAGATTGACATGGTCATTTACACATTCACTGTTAAACGAGTGAGAAAGAGGGTAGACCGATACCGTTGGCTTCAATAAGAACTAACTCGCCGGTCGTCAGTACACCGTGATCATGGCGCTTGTAACAGAAATATCGGTTATTCAACAAAATAAACAAAATAAACAAACATAAAAAAACAAATAATAACCATCGTGTTGTGTTCCCGCCGGTAAGTAGGGTAGCCAGAGCTCACTTTACCCCTCCTTCCCCTCCCCTTCCTAGCCTCCCCACCCCTTCCCCTCCCCTTCCTAGCCTCCCCACCCCTTCCCAGCTTTCCCCCTTTCCCTTCAGGGTGGGCATCAGGTGGGCCGTGTGCTTGTCTGCCACCTACGTGGTATTAAAAAAAAAACGGTAAATATCCCGATGAATTTAACAGTGAGTTTTGGCGGGAACGCGAAAAGTGTCATAGCGCTGCTGTGTTTTATTTTCTAAATTTGGTGTTCATTCGAGTTTTTATGTGTAAAAATGGTGGAGTTTTAGACATAACGGCTTGGACAAAGCACACAAGTGTAGGAGAGTGGAATATTGTAGTGAATTGTGATTTTTCGTGCTGATGTCAAAATCTCCCTAAGAAAAGCTTCTAGTAAAGTCTCCACTACTTTACTAGGGCAACTATCATCCGCCATCGTCATCATCATCATCATCATCAACAATCATTCCAACAATACTTATGACAAAATATAAGAAAATTCCCAACTCGACACTGGCAAGATTGTCCCCTAAATTGGGTTGACGTGTTGCCATCTAAGAAAAGAAGAAGAAGAAGAAGAATTTAACAGTGAATATGTATTTCGTTCGCAGGATCTGCCAAAGTTGAAGAGGGAAGCGAAAGAGGGCGGCGAGAGCCTGGTGTCGACGCTGCGTGGCACGCGGCTGGTGGCGTGGCGCCACGTGCACGAGCGCGCCTTCTGGACGGCGCTGCGCCTCGCGCTGCCGCTGCCGCCGCCGCCCGCCGCGCGCCGCCACACCGATGTTAGTGTGCACATGTAGCTCGTGAGCATCGCACCTTTACCGCGTCACGCACTATATTACACACTTAGGGTCAATTTATACTAGCGCAGAGTCGAAGCGCATCGAAACGTCTGTCCAAAACTGAACATAACAAAATTAACCTTAACTCCATTATGTAACGTTCACATTACTTCTGAGATTTTAAAAAGATTCGCGCGTCGGCCTGTAACCAAAGCTGATTTGTGTGCGCGCATTCTCGCGTATCCATACGCCCACTAGCGAACCTACGCGTCATCAGTCGGCAAATGACTAATTAATCCCAGAAGCCAAAAATTATAATGACAAACATTCCAAAGACTGCGCGCGTATTCTGGCGAAAACGCGCGCATTCCTACGGCTTCGCTTCAATTGTAAAGAATTTGACGCTTCGATGCGCTTCGACTCTGCGCTAGTATAAATTGACCCTTAGATCCCTCGATCAATAATACAACAAGATACGTAAAACGAGCTGAAAAGGTATCCAGGGGTGGATATGAATAAAATGGTCAATTGAATATTTTAAATAATTTCTTTTACAATTTTTTAACTAAGCGCATTACCAGATATCTGATGATTCTGTGATTACAATGAACTAGTTCAAAGTTTCGCTTGAAAGAAAATAACTACAGAATTTAGCTGACCATTTTATCCCTATCCATCCTTCGATCCCTATTCAGCCCATTTTACGCGGTACAGGCATTTTACAAAAACCGCGGTAAATAATGGCGCTGGAGCATACTTCATCTATAAAACATATATTGCAATAAAGGATCTGTAAAATAAACTAGACTTTATAATTAATGCTCACGTAGAAAGATGTCGCGTTGGCTTGATTATAAAGCGTCAATGTACAGCGCTATAGCGTGTTGCTACGATTAGACCATTCGCTTAATCCGACTCTAATGAGCACACTATATCGAAATAACGGCCCATTTTTGGCCCATAAGTGTGGCGCTATTCGCTCGGCCGTTTCTTGTTTTCCTGGTCGGTTATCTAGTTGTATTATTGATCGAAGCTTAGAACCCTCGCCGAGTGCAGTTCCAGGAGTAGGGCGGGGAGGAGACAATAATGTCTAAAACACTTATAAATGTTGTGATTCGGTTCCAAGGGTACGGCGAGGAGGAATATGGAACCTAGTGTCTAAATAAATTAATTTTGAGACATCTATATTGACTGATTTTAATGTCGTTACGATAGCAAAATCATCTGAAATTTAGCGGAAAAACTTCATTTTATAAATCGCATTCATTATTCCCAGACAGATTTTGCTATGGAAACTAGATCTAAATCTAGCGCTCAGAAATGGCATTAAAATCAGCCCGTATAGACATAGCACACCTTTTTACAGCTACGAAAAGTTGCACATGATTGGTCACCCATACACATTTTTTTGTTCCGTTCAATCAGTCCGATATACATTGTATGTCTTAGCATCTGTAACCAACGAAATAATAATAATCATAATAGCTAAATAAATGTTATGACTGAGTTTCGTTGATTTTAATAGTGTTATATCTTGTTTACAGACTAAACCAAATCCATGTGATGCAGAAGACAACAAGACCTCCCGCTCAGGGAGTCTGACGGCGCTCGTGTAACTTGTCGCCGACCCGCCTCGGGCCCCGGGCCTTAGGCCTCAGGGCTCTGGCAGCTAACAAGTGTGGACTGTGACAGTTGTGTGTAACACTTCGAGCCAGTTATGTGACCTTCTCACGACTCCAGGACGGACCTTACCGATAGACCTATGTCTACATTATCAAACTACCGGCAAATATTTTGAACCAATGTCCGAAATCAACCAATAATGCGAGTTTTTTTTTGCCCGTGATAAGTTGGATCTATTTATTGTTTAATTGGCGCGCTCTTCTTATCCTCATCCAAATATATCAATACTTCATTTGTTTTGGTGCTTAAATAAAGGTAAACAATCTTGTGGCAACTTTTTATAAAAACACATGTTAAACAAATAAACTAGACTAACTAACTGACTACATAGTGATTCAACATAAATTTTTATTCATCAAAATGCGTTACTTAGTAGAAAATTATTTTTATACTGAGTTTTTAAACAAAACATTAAAAAAGACACTAAGATTTTTTACGTTTTTCAAGTACCTAATCAAATGGATTATAAAACTCAATGGTAAAACATGTTGTGTCCAATCGAAGCTTAAGACCTATATAATATATGACTATGTATATTATATGTACACATGTTTTTTGCAAATAAATATTATCTTATCTTATCTTAACGTTTAAACGCAGCTCAAGTACATTGTCAAGATGTTTGCCGGTCGTTATATCTCAAATTGATTTGATGGGCTATGTCATACTATCCAGTATTGTTTGAATGAGCCGATACGTAGGTGTGGACAATCGAGCACTCGCTCTATCACGCATGTGCTGCCAATTTGTATGAAGACTGTGAGTAGTTATAGCTATTGTAACGTTCAAATATCACATTACGGTAACTAGGTTGTAAGCCCCATTTGAAACCTGTATACAGTTTTCTAAGATCTCAGTATCTTTGTCTTTAGTCTCATTACTAAAAAAAAACGTTAAATTTCAACATTTTCTCTTGTGCCAAAGGGAAACTATCATGACAATTTATTTTTTAAGTTTGCGGTCGTAACCGCTTTATTTATTGTTTATTTATCTTTTTCACTTTATGTATATCTTTCATTTTCATTATTTAGTAAGAGGATAGTCTGTTAGTTTATGTCGATCGAATGCGACGTTTAGTTTAACTTGTGAAATACTAATTTATCTCTTAAATATTGTAGTAATTGTAAAGAGCGGAGTGTTGTGTATTGTGAAGTGACGATTCAGGGTTCTGTGATAATCGAAGTGTGTTGTTAAAGAGTCGGTAGTATATAGAAACCAGAGCAAACACTGTTAAGACTAGAACACGATAATTAATTGCTATAAGTGTCGCGTTTTGTAAATTGCGGGCTCTTTATGATCTTATTTTTTTACAGTTATGCAAGTAGTGTGTTTAAGTACTATTTTGGTGTAAATATTATTATAAACAAGAATATTTTTACATAGGCATTATTATAGTTAGATGTGCAAGCCTAGAAAAGTCTACGATGTGTAAACTTAAGTATTATAGGTTATTCATTACATTCCTTGAGACGTGGTTGCTGGCCATGTTTATGTTTTAAATTGAATGTGAGTTCAAAGATATAAAAACTACTTAAAAGAAATGTTTCGTATTTTATTTTGAACTTTGTACATAAATTAAACAAATGTCTATACTTAAAATATGTTTTATTTTTGTTGTAAACAGGACAACAAGTAACAATTCTCACTGATAAAATATATTTTTTAATAAGTTCCTTAAGGCCAGTTGCCCCATTGAGTGAACTTTTAACCGAAAACTTATATCTATAGCTTATCAGAGCTTTAATATTATTCTTCAGTTCCTGTTATCGGACGATTCAAAAATCGGTGTATAATTTCATCACAATCAAAATTAACTACAATGTATAAAATTTATTGGAAAAAGATTTCATAGATATAAGAATACATAATAAAAATATAAGATCTCAAAATTAAGCACATTAGTTGGTGGATACTTATAGTACCTAACACAGTAATTCACAATACACGATTTGGTAAGTACATAACAATGCCTGCGACGCCATCGGTCTCTTACAATCCATTTTAGCCAGATTGCATCTACTAGCACCTTTTAAATAATCGACAAAGCTTGGACATTATTGGACCAATAATTTATATAAGACACTATATTTATCGTAATGGTATTCGAGATAATATTTGGCATTGATATCAAATGTATACAAATATTCAACTTTCAGCAACATTCGTAAACGCAATTTATTACAAAATAAATTATAAATCTCACTTGTCGTTTATTAAACTCATACTAACTAAGTCACGCGATAAAACTTATTTTTAAAGACATTCATTATGAAATATATAGTTTGTTAATTATATCGTGGCAACTTGCGAATCTGGGTCGATTAACTACTCTGTGACGTACTTTGGTCCTCCACACCTGTATATTATCAATTCATTGGTATATTATAATGTTATGGCGTGGAAAGTTACTTATAGCCACGATAAAGAACAAACTTCAATACATTTTTGTGACAATTATTAGGGATGATGACGTGGTCGTCCGATTCTACCCAATACTGCTTAATATTTTTAGATAGTTATAAATCAATGCATAGTTAATTATTGCCTAACTAAACTGAAACTATAACTTCATTATTCTTGTCAAAACAATGTAATTGAGTTGAAAATTATAACTTTTGAGATTCCTTATTAAATGTTAAATGACTTATTACAAACCATACATGTGTAAACACAACAGATACAGATAAATGTGATATTCTCTCGCGTTCCAAGCATTTGCACTACGCTTTACTAAAGTATGACGTCACACTTTTCTAACGATTTTCTATAGAGAGATTTCTGGTGGCTCTCAAGGAATTCACTTTTCAAAATATAGTTATTATAAACTGGTCATGTTACGAGTAAAAAATCGTCGTCATCATCCCTATTGGCAATTCGCTAACATCTTCAAAAACATTCAATAAGTATCTATTTACAAGATATCCCTGCGTAAGTACTTCATATTAAAGATAAGGTTCATCTGAAATCAGTCCCATATTAAGTGTTGCAATTAAACTATAATTTGAATGAAGTTTGAGCGAAAATTGGCCAACGTTTCGTAGTATTGAAATCACGATGCACGCTGCAGTACTCAAAAGTGGCATTCTTTCAGGAATTATGCTATAAAAAGTTGAGTGGTTCATAGAATGCTCAATAATATGAAATATAATTATAGTACGTGCAAAGCGACTGGCCATCACGCTTCATCACAGTTACAATTTTAATGGTGTTCAAAACAATGATGATGACTAACTTATAAAAATAAAAATAATAATTATTTCACTTATCCGGAAATAATAACTGCGGTCGCGTACGCGGCGCGGTTATTTCATTTGCAGATCCCTTGTACAATACTTGACTGTAGGAACAATTTATTTAGAGCCTAAATTTAATTTACTATGATGTCAATCGGAGGTGGTCGCCGTTGGCTTGTGTTTCAATTCATAAGCCTGAAACAACAATAAATATAATGATATTGATTTATTAGGTCTATCAGAAGCACCTGAGTCAAAGGAGCAAATTCGTCTACAACCTTTAAGCAGGGCGTGAAAAAGCATCTGATGAGGCCGTCAAGCTGAGCGCCACCATTGTAGCACTGAACGTGTTTGCAATGGTGACCCTCTTTCATGAGACTTTGCCTTCAGCTTAACATCAGGCGAGGTGAAGTCAAATTGACGTGCCGTAAATAAAAAAAAATAAAAAAGTTTTAAGCTTGGATTAGCAGGGTTTTTTCCATGCGATAAATTTCCACAGATACCACACCCACCGGAGCCGGTGAAAGTGGTTATCTATGACTCAAACCGAATAAAACAAGCACCATATTCGGCTCTACGGTTACCGGAGGTGAGATAAAAAGTAACATATCACTCGCATCCCAGCCGTCCAGGGGAATAGGATTACCATTAAGGAAACATGTGTGTACACACAATACTAGTCGAACAATTACAACGTATGGGAAAAATTCATGAGAGAAAACGTGTAGTGAAAAATACTTAGAATAGATAGCGTATTTTTTAGGATTATTCCTCTATTTATCGCAGGTTTATAAGTGCCTCGGAGAGCACGTTAAGCCGTCGGTCCCGGTTGCCATACAAACATCTATGGCAGTCGTTACGGGTAGTTGGAGCCCTCAAAAGTCCAACCAGCCTAACTTGGAACTTCGATATCGCCATTGATCATTAGACCATTGGTTGTGGAGGTCAGATGGCAGTCGCTTCACGGAAAATATCGAAGTTCAGCCGCATCACAGTTAGACTGGAAAGCCGACCCCAACTGAGTTGGGAAAAAGGTTCAGGGAATGATGATATTCCTCTAAAAATTAAAAAAATATTGACAATACATAATATAAACCAAGAGTAGTAAAGGTGGTGTTAAGTCCTAATACTAAGTTAGCTAGATAGCGCCGTCCCAGTCTAGAATGCACTAGTGATGTTTGTACAAAACCTTATAAAATAGTTCATTGTAACGGTCAATCGATCCATTTTAAATCGGTTTATATCTACTATATAAAAATAAGTCTGGTTTTCCTTCCTGACGCTATAACTCCAGAACGCACGAACCGATTTCCACGATTTTGCATTCGTTGAAAAGGTCTCGGGCTCCGTGAGGTTTATAGCAAAGAAAATTCAGAAAAAATTTCAACAGAAGAGCGGGATAATCATTTTTTGTAGCCATCTGGTGGCGAAACGGAGTTCGCTGGGTTTGCTAGTATAGAATATAATTTGTCGCTTACATACCTGTTGAGCGACTCTCGATAATGAGTCGGCGGTGGCGCGGCCGGTCTGTTCGACCATGGCGCGAAGGACTCCTTCCGGCTTCTGCAGCAAGTTGTGAGGGTGGTCGAACTCCACCATGCGGCCCGCGTCCATTACTAACACCTGGACATACAAAGTAGCTGATAACAATATCTTGCACAACTCACCATGGGTGCAAAATTTTAGTGAACAACAATTTATAGATACACTAGCTGACCCGCGCAACTTCGTCTGCGTCACCCCGTTTTTGCAACATTTTCCACTTCCACCGCACCGGTTAGTTGCAGCATGATGTAATATACATATAAACCTTCCTCTTTAATCACTCTATCTATCAAAAATCCGAATCAGAATCCGTTGCGTAGTTTTAAAGATTTAAGCATAAAAGAGACATAGGGACAGAGAACGTGACTTTATTTTATCCTATGTAGTGATGATTGATTGATCTTAAATTAGAACAACATCAGTTTCTACTCTTCAAACGAGGTTTCATCTAACGATAAGCAGTTACCGTGATAGCACTTTCAAAACCAGAAGTGTCATTATGTGCCTTCTCACAGAGTTGATATGAGGAGAAGAAAGGTAGGCTAACAATTAGAAAACTATACGATATACTGGTAGGCACCAAAAGTTTACACTATGCGGTGGCAGTAGTGCCTAGGTCGAATGATGCCACCCATACAGAATGTTTACCAATGTCCATCATGTCTAACAGTCTAGATGATCCGTTATCATCTATATAGGATCTATATTATGTGAACATTCATATGGTCTTACTTTATCTGAGTCCATCACAGTGTGCAACCGATGGGCGATTGTGAGCACTGTGCACTCCGCAAATTTGTTTCTTATTGTCGTTTGAATTAAGGCATCAGTTCTGTAATAAAACATCACATTAATCAATAACAATATAAAGTATTCAATATAGAGTAATAATTTTACTACGAGATCAACTTTGAAAGCCTCAAACGCAGCCAGAAACATTACTTAGATAAATCTATATAATATATATAAAAATGAATCGAGAAATATGTTGGTAAGCGCATAACTCGAAGACACGTGGACCAATTCGAGTAATTCTTTTTTTTATTTGTTCCTTGAAGTCTACGGAAGGTTTTTATGAAGTAGCGGGAACGGGATCAGAAGTCCACGCGGGCGGAGACCTGGCAACAGCTAGTAAATAATGATGATGTGATCACGTACTGAGGGTCGACGTTGGCCGTGGCCTCGTCGAGCACGAGCAGTCTGTTCCGACGGATGATGGCGCGCGCGAGACACACGAGCTGTCGCTGGCCCACGCTGAAATTACTGCCGCCTTCAGACATTCGTGACGACAGGCCCGCGGCTAGATCCTGGACGGCTTCTTTTAACTCCACCTGTATTTGTTCCATTAAATAATATTATTTAGGCGTTGTTTTTTACCAGGTCAAGGTCAAAGCGTCTCGGTAGCTTAGTGGTTAAGGAGTCGGTCTAACGATCGAGAGGTCCCGGATTCGGATCCTGGTCATTACACTACTGACGTGGACCCACTCCTATCACAAGCCATTGTGCTTAGTTGGAGGGGTTAGAGGAAATATTAGTTATTTTGTGTGCTAATATTCTTTAAAAAAAAGAAATAACAACTACAAGTGCAAGTTTTGTGGGAGTACCTTGGATTGAAAAGAATATCTTTTAAATACCAAGCACATCACCGCGCTTGCGAATTCCATATTTGCAGTTAAAGATCTGGATCGCTGGTGAGAGAGGGCGAGTGGGTGTGAATCAAGCTAAATCCACGTGATAACCTTCACATTAACTAGGATCTTTGGAGTAAAGTTATAGTGAAGTTCATTGGCAAACTTTTTGTAGAAAATAAATTCTGCCAGTTAAAAAGTTATGATATCCTTACCTCTTCCAACGCCCGCCACAGAACTTGATCAGGATATTCATCAAAGGGATCTAAGTTGTGTCGCATGGTACCGGAAAATAAAACAGGCTCTTGAGGTATGATCGAGACCTGGCTTCGAAGTTCATGCAAGCCAAGTTGGGACGTCTCACGACCGTCTATGATGATATCTCCTTCAATTGTTGCTAACCTGGTAGTAGAATGCTTATTATAATTATAAAAGCTATAGAATGTATCATATGAGTAATAAATAACATAACATAACATAACATAAACTCACGCCTATATCCGCGAAGGGGTAGGCAGAGGTGCTAGCACCCACATTCCGCCAGTTTATGTTGAGGTCCCAATGTAATAGGTGGCGAGCCTATTGTCATTAACCGGGCACTTATAAACCTGCGATACATAACTTCGAAAAGCATCGAAAAGTCATTGGTGCGTGCCATGGTAAAACCTGGGATCGAACCCGGGACCTCATCTCAGCAGTCCATTACCCATACCACCTAAGGCGCTCTACCGCAACGACACAGGTCGTCATGAATAGTAACCGTGTTAAATTCAAGTAGGGAGGACACAGTTTGTTCTCAAGTTTTACTTAAGTCAGTTAGACCTAGCCGCAGTTCCAATCCTAAATAAAATATTAAAAGAATTCTCTTATGATATTACTAACCTGAATAACGCATTGATAAGCGAAGATTTTCCAGCTCCTGTTCTACCCACGATTCCAACCTTTTCCTTGGGCTGTACTTCGAATGAGAGATCGTTGAGTACTGGTGGTTCGGAAGGCGAGTAGTACAGGAATACGTGTTTGAACTCTAGCTGACCCGCCTCGGGCCAAGATGGCGGCGGTTTCTTGTCGGGCGCTGATTGGAGAGGCGGTTCCGATTCGATATTTGAATATTCTTGGATTCTGTTAAAAAGATGTTAATTTTTTATTCACAAGTATTTCTACATATAAAAATAATTTTAAGTGATATTAAGCGATGTTGCTCCTTTTTTAAACTCCAAACTACAAGTTACATATTCAAGGTAAAGACAAACTTAATATTACTATCGAGTTCTCCGTCATTTGTGAACCGATCTAAAACGTTTTTTCTTTATTTTTTAATTAAGGAGGATTTATTCTCAGAAGAAGAAAAGCATAAGTGACAATTCGATAATTACCTTACTTTCTTTGTTTTCGTTAATTGAACGTTCGTGAATTGAAAAATGATAACATACCTTTCAACACTGGTCATTTGATTTTCCAATTCAGTGGATTGTCTCATGCCCCACTGGAACATGCCAGTTAGGCCCATAGCTTGAGTGATAGCTAGACCGACTTTACCGCCATACTCATCTGCGAAACACCGTTTAGTATATTATTATTATTATTGTAAAAAAATGGAACGTGACCTTGAATATCAAACATGGCACGCCGCAATGCTAAATATAGTGTTACTCGAATATACAACCATAACATCCCTTCTCATAATTGCAAATACAGGTAATTTTATTTGCAATTATAAGAATAATTAATTAATTAAATAAATGCATGAATTAATGGATGAATGAATGAATGAATGAATGGCGAATGGATGGATGTATGGATGGATGAATGAATGCATGAATGAATGAATAAATAAATAAATAAACAAATAAGTACATAAATAATAAATAATTAATTAATAGATAAAAGTCTAAACGGTTCATTCCCAAACAAACAATCACGAAAGGACTTAAATAAAAAAGAGTAGACCAACTTACCCTGTCCAAACACAAGGAAACTAAGTGTAACCATACCGATGTAGAAAACGCACACTAGATCTAGCCAGAAGCCAAATGCTCTGGAACTCGCAATGAACAAATACCTGAAATTATAAACAATGAATTATATATTATACTTTGTAAAATATAGCTTGGGTCCTATGACAGATGTCAAAATGAGGTTTGTAGGGATGTCCGAAATTCGATGAAAATATCGATACTACCAGCTATTATTGATGCATGTTACATATAATTAGGTTTAATTTAATTGTATGTATGTATTTAATTGTAATGAGAACGGAATATTATACGTAGCATACAAGGCGTCGGCACTCGTACTGATGAGAATGAGTGGAGTGGATCAGTAAAAGTTCATATCAAACAAGATGTTGGCGCGTGTATCTTATGCCTGTAACATGGCCCAAGAGCCAAACGCGGCGTGTCTTCTTACATAATCCAAAAACAGGTTCAGGGCGTTGATGGATTGAATGTAGGATTTTATTTACTCAATATTATTTAGGATCAAGTTTATTGAAATATAAATATTATTATGTTATTAAAATACCTAAGCAGTAAGATTCAATTCTAATTATTTTTTTCTTATATTAATTTCAATTTAAAATTAAGCTTTATTCAAAATATGGATAGTTTATAGTATGTGGTCACGATGATTCATCGCCCATCACTAATTAGCTCGGTATGCCCATAAAGTATGACATTGACAGCTACTACATTCATTATTAGAAAATTCAGGACTTCATGTGCGGGATTTCACTGACAGCTGTCATAGGACCCAAGCTACATTTTACAAAGTATAGTAAGTATTCGTATCCGCCGTAGCCTAGTTAACCGCGTTAGCCTAGTGGTATAGGTAATGGACTGCTGAGACGAGGTCTCGGGTTCGATTCCAGGTTTACTATGGCACACACCAATGACTGGGATGCCTTTCGAAGTTATGTGTGTATTTATCGCAGGTTTAAAAGTGCCCGGTTAATGGCAATAGGCTCGTCACCAATTACATTGGGACCTAAATATAAAACTGGCAAAATGTGGGTACTAGCACCTCTGCTTACCCCTTCGGGGATAGTGGCGTGATATTATAAAAAAAAATATTCGTATCTTTTACAAAATATTGAAGCATAATCATAACGCTAAAAAGAAAATTAAGAGAAATTGTTACATACATACCTACATATTTATTAGTATCCACATCTGATGATATTCGCGGGAACAAACTTTACTTCTTTTAATACTGAACTTCACTATTCATGATCTTTGTAGTACATACGTCCATCGATTACTCACCAGGCAGAGCTGTGCAAGTCCTGATGGTTGTCGAATTCCCTGATGAGTGCTTCTTGTGCCCCGAACGCTCTGATCGTAGTGATGCCTTGCAGCGTCGCGTTGAGGTGCGAGAACACCGGACTGCGAGCTATGGAGAACGACGTCATAAAATACATTACACTTCTGCATCACTACTATAATAAATTGGTAAAAGTGTGAAGATGATTACACGTTTGTTATTCAAATACATTCAGACGGATGTACAGTTGCACTAGCATGAACTCCTATCGAATTCGTAATGTAAAGGTTTCGAGAGAACGGAGCATTGTGATTGGCAATCTGCCTCTTGTGAACATGTGTGCGTGTGTAGCCGTGTTGATACCTTTACATTACCAATTCGATAGTATTTCGTGCTAAGGCTACAGAGCTGGATGAAACGTGACCTTGAACTTCGTTAGTATAGAAACTATTGGCGCTCAAATCTCATATACAGGGCGTAAGGGAAACACTCACGAAGCCGAAGTACTCCTGGCATGAAAAATTCATTACGGCAAAGCAAATTTTTTTATTATGCGTTCCGATTGACGTCCGAAGTCCATTATGAGAGAGTACGTCACTTCCTTCACCTCGCTTGGTCGCTAAAAGTAGTTCACTTCCGTTTTCTTGCCGCGCTTTTAGCGCCACCTATCGTTTCCGCTAAACAACTAAGCTCCTTACCAAAGCAAGCCGCCATCTTAGTCATTGTTGCGTCGTTTTTCGAACCGAGCACATGGTCGCTACGAAAAAATTCAATATTTTAAAATTATATAAATTTAATATTAATATTTGAATTAATTTTAAATTAACTTTCGAGATTTAAGTAGAAAGTAACTTCAAACAGTGTAGTTTGTCTTCCGTTACCTTTAAGTGTTAAAAAATGTAAAGAGGGTATCCCGCGTAGTGAAAAAACTTTTCCAAGTGATGATAGTTCCTCGGATTGATCGTCGGATCAAGAGGAACCACCTAGGAAACGACAAAAGCGTTCCCGTTCGCGGGACCTGGATGAGAGGTTTGACTTATTGTCACAGCAATTGGTAAGTCAATTGAACAAATTTTTGGCTACCTCATTTTCAAATGTGCAAGTACCCGTATCTAATATCATGCCACATACATCAAAAATGTTGAATACTTCACCACCAGCCAGTGAACAATTTCTATATCCACCTAAATTAAATGCGGGTAGTATCGTAGATTTAAACGTTTCGATTAAAGAACCACCGTATCAAAGGCAAAGCAATCACGTGTTGATAAAATTAAGTATATGCAAAGATTTAACTCGTCTGAATGGAACGCAGTTCGATATACGGCAGTTCAGAAAAAGTACATTGCGTCTCCTGCCTTTACCGAGCTTAGAGTGAACGAAGAGTTACGTTGTCTCGAGGACCCCTTTACACCTTTACGATGGTTTCATAGTTTTGCCGCGCTATCCAACGCGTTCTTGGCTAAAAATGAAGCTATAAATTCAGCGTTACAGTCTTGTTGATTGGTCTGCCACGGCTGACATTTCAGTTAATGCATCAACTATTTATGAGAAGTTAAACCAGTTATTTGGTAAGGATTTTGAATACAAAACTGTGTCGCATGATATACTTCAGATAGTTTGCGGGAAACGAGCCGAAGTGTTAGAATTACGCCGTAAGGATATCACTAAAAAATTGAAATATAAGTATATGAAAGACGATTTGGCTAAAATACCTCCTTCTTGCGAATACATGTTTGACCCCGGTCAGTTATCATTATATTTACAGAAAATTGGGGTGAGGGGGTAGATAAATTACAAAAGTAGACCCAATCTTCCACTCGCACCCGCGCAAAATCGCCAGAACCCTCGACTTCTTCTGCTAACACTAAGCCATTTCAAAGCCGCCCCAATAGCTATAAGACAAAACAAGCCGAAAGCAAAGACTCCGAGCGAATCTTGTCGGCTAGAAATAAGGGGGGGGGGAGAAAATATAAAACAGAGGGTAAAAGAGCGGGATATAAAAATAAATGACTACACAGGGTTTTCAGCTGGTTGTCTGAGACGCTTTCAAAACACTTGTGCTCTTTTCAATCCACCCAGATCAATTCGGAAATTAATTCTAGATGTTTTAACAAAGTATCAGACCCCAACATCGCAATTAATGTCAACAGAAATTCAAAATCTAATTCAATTAAAAGTCTTGGAGCCAGCTCCCCTTACACCGTCTTTTATATCCCCTCTATTTATAATTCCAAATCCAACGGAAAAAGTCGAACCATTTTCAATCTCAAGGCTCTAAATCAGTACATGAAGCCGAAGCACTTTCATCTAGTCAATCATCATCAAGTGCCCAATTTCTACAACGAGGAGATTGGATGGTGAAGTTAGACCTAAGCCAGACTTATTATCACCTGCCTGTAAGAAAGCAACACAGAAGGTTCCTCAGAATCAGCTATCAAGGTCAACTGCTTCAGATGACGTGTCTACCGTTCGGCCTAGCTGCAGCACCTCGAATATTCGCCTCTGTAACAAATTGGACGGCAGAAATACTTCGCAAGAAAGGCCTAAGGTTAGTGGTCTACTTGGACGATTATTTTATAGTACATCAGAAGCGAGATACACTAACAGCTCAAGTAGAAATTGCAATACAGTTTCTGACCAGCTTGGGTTTCTGTATCAATATGGAGAAATCGATAAATACACCAACGAGGTTTATCGAATTTCTAGGAGTGGCATGGGACACCAAATCCAACACGAAGTCCTTACCTTCCGACAAGATACAGCGAATGCAGCAGATGTTGCGAGTACGACTCGCGACCGGCAGTTGGAACCTAAAACAGGCGCAACGCCTTATAGGTCATCTCAACTTTGCAACCTTCATCACCCACCGGGGAAGGTTGCATTGCCGTTCTCTACAACGTCACAGCAACAAACTCAGAAAGTGCCCGCGATTGCAGAGAAATCGATAACTACACCAACGAGGTTTATCGAATTTCTAGGAGTGGCATGGGACACCAAATCCAACACGAAGTCCTTACCTTCCGACAAGATACAGCGAATGCAGCAGATGTTGCGAGTACGACTCGCGACCGGCAGTTGGAACCTAAAACAGGCGCAACGCCTTATAGGTCATCTCAACTTTGCAACCTTCATCACCCACCGGGGAAGGTTGCATTGCCGTTCTCTACAACGTCACAGCAACAAACTCAATTGCAGATTCGGTATCCAGAAGAGGTACGGTCAGAACGGAACTGGTGGCTGGAAAATGTCAGTCAGAAATCGGCAATCCATCCCCAGAGAACGTCCACGAATCACGTCATCACAGACGCGTCGAACATTCAATGGGGGGCTTTGGTGAACAACGAAATGATAACGGGCCAATGGGAAGAACATCAGACCAAGTGGCATTGCAATCTAAAGGAGATGTTTGCTGTGATAGCCGTCATATCAGCAAAGCAGTGCAGCTCCAGAATTCGACAGTGATTCTTCAGAGCGACAACAAGACAGTCGTAGCTTACATAAAAAACGAAGGCGGAACGCGATCGCGTCTTCTGCTGAACTTGACCCGTCAGTTGCTGAGCCTGGCGGATCGTCTCAACATTGTGCTTTGCCCTCATCACCTACCAGGGCTTTTGAACACAGAAGCCGATCATCTATCAAGGAATCGTGCCGCCGCCGAGTGGCACCTAACAGACGTAGAAACATCGAGGCTGTTCAGTATGTGGGGCACACCAGACTTGGACCTGTTCGCATCACAGACAGCACATGTCGTAGCAAACTATGTTACGCTAGACTTGTCAGACTCGAACGCCTACTTTCACGACGCGTTCAGCAGATTCTGGCATTACAGACTTGCATGGCTATTCCCGCCACCCAGCCTAATGCCCAGGGTACTACATCATCTAAATTCAGCCTCCGGCCGGTACATCCTAATAGCACCCAAGTGGAGGAAGTTCTTTTGGAGGCCAGACCTGAAAAGTCGCGCTTTGAAGCGTCCTATGAAGTTCAGAGATCTGGACAAGAATTTGGTGGACACGGTAACAATGCTAGCACCCACGCAAGTCAGCAAGGTATGCCCCCATTTGAAGTAGATGGGTGAGGTTTTGCCAAGAGAAGAGTAGTATTCCGAATCCACCAGACGTAGCTAGATACCTCAGTTATTTATTTTTAACGGATCGTCTCTCTTACAGAACAATTCTCGTTCATAAATCGGTTATTGCCGCCATTTGCGAAACTATATCCGATATTAAAATTTCATCTAATCCTACTGTCAAACATATACTGAAAGCTATTTCCTTAGCAAAACCTGTACCGCCTAAATTACCGATTTGGGACGCCAGGATTTTGATTAATTTGTTAAAAAAGCAAGAGATAGATTTGAATAGTTTATATCAAGTGTCTAGACGCACTGCGGCTATTTTATTATTATCTTCGGGTCGTAGAGTACACGACCTTACTCTGTTGCACACTGATAGGCAACATTTTATAGATAACACTAATTCTATTACCTTGCATCCCGTTTTCGGGTCGAAAACTGACTCGTCCTCATATCAACAATCATTTATATCCGCCCCTGATAAAGGCATCGATGCAGTATATTGGTTACGCACTCTTGTAAATATGACACAGGCAACTCGAGGCAATATTACTAATTTGTTTTTAGTAACTAAAGGCCCTACGAGACCAGCTACTGCAGCGATCATCGGGGGTTGGATGAAGCGTATTCTGGCTTATGCCGGAATTCATGCATCAGCTTTAAGTTGCAGATCAGCTGTTTCATCCTTAAATTGGGTAGAAAATTATCATATAATTAATGATATTCTAGATAAAGCTAATTGGCAACATGAAAGTATCTTAAGAAAGGTTTACTTGAAAGAAATTAATAATGTAAACAGAGAAATAATGTTAGAAAAATCTCTTTCACAATATTTTCAACCCAATAATTAACGTTAGTTGTGTAATAAATTGATTGATACGCACTTTATTCAATGTACATTTAGGTTTATAATCATTCATAAATATTCAATCACATTGTTGCGTTTCAGTTGTACACTTACTATATTACCAAAAATACAAGCCACCAGGAGATAACAAACAGTCTCTCATAATGGACTTCGGACGTCAATCGGAACGCATAATATTAAAATTTTACCTTCAAATAAAATTTGTATTATGCTTCCATGGACGTCCGAAGTCCCAGTAATTTCTTCCTGGTGCTAAGCCATTATGAGCCGAACAATGACTAAGATGGCGGCTTGCTTTGGTAAGGAGCTTAGTTGTTTAGCGGAAACGATAGGTGGCGCTAAAAGCGCGGCAAGAAAACGGAAGTGAACTACTTTTAGCGACCAAGCGAGGTGAAGGAAGTGACGTACTCTCTCATAATGGACTTCGGACGTCCATGGAAGCATAATACAAATTTTATTTGAAGGTAAAATTTTAATATTGTTTTTTTTCGCATTGTTTACTCTCCATCGTATCGGTAAAGCTAAATAAAACGAAAATTTCATAAAAAAGTCAGTGCAATAAAAAACGTGTGGCGCCATCTTACGAATTCATGTTTTCTCATGAAATTTTTGTTTCATTCAGCTTTACTAACACTATACATGAATAAAGCAAGTTAAACTGTATAAACAATAAAATAAAAATAGCTTTGCCGTAATTTTTTTCATTCTTTTTTTTTTATACTACGTAGGTGGCAGACAAGCACACGACCACCTGATGGAAAGCGGCCAACGTGGCCTATGAACGTGTGCAACACTAAGGGTGTCACACACGCGCTGCCCACCCTGAAGGGAAAGGGGGAGAGCTGGGAAGGGGTGGGGAGGCTAGGAAGGGGAGGGTAAGGAGGGGTATAGTGAGCTCTGGCTACCCTACTTACCGGCGGGAACACAACACGATGGTTATTATGACCGCGGTCTTCTGTAGGGCGGAGGTACTTCCCCAGTTGGACAGCTCATTTCGGACGGGAGATATCGTCGTGTCCTACCTCCGTTAGTTCATGCCAATATGTTGTGTACCAGGAGTACTACCAGGGGCCTTCGGATTCGGTAGTGTTGTTTTTACACCCTGTATTATGTTTACTACGCTCGAGCTTCTTTGATAATAATAAAGTAGTACACTTAATTACGTATTAAAATCTAGTAACAAAGTCCCGCGCTAGGGTTATATCTCACTCACTCACACCCTCGAGGCGCTTGATGCTGCGCGAAGAGGACAGGTAGAAGATACGCAGCCCGTAGAACACAAACCCAATCGCAACAGTTGGTAACAAGAGCCAGTAGTTCACAATTCCCACTACTACTACGATACCGATGAGGGACAGACCGATCTGAAAACAAAGGCAAAATGTTAAGTAATCATTCGGCTATGAGGTTTCAACTCAGCAATAATTTAATTTTCATTCAAAAAAAATTTAAATCTAAACTTTGGAATTGAATTCTCAAAAAGATCAAAGGGTTATTTATTTCTTTAATTGGTTATCGGTATGTTTAGGGGACATCAACTTTACTGAGCTCTCTGGGACACAAATGTGGGATTTATACTTGAAGTATACAGACAAATAAATCATAAAAAAGTACCTGCAATACATCAAGCAACGCAGACGGCAGTACTTCATCTACAGCTCCCATATCCTTCGAGAATCTATTCAAGATTCGTCCAGAGGGGTTAACGTGGAAGAACCGCATCGGTGCTCGAGTTATCGCCGCAAACATATTATTGTGCAGTCTCGTAGAGGCGCGCATCGCCATTGCGAAGAACATATACGAGCGCATTAGAGACACAACGACTAGGGCTATCACCATTCCTGAAATATAAATATTATACTTATGGTATCAGTATTAGCTACATATTTCGTCGTCATGGGCGCGGGAAGTAATACTCGCCTTGAGAAAATATTTGTTACAAATCGTATTGATTTTTCTAATATCTGTGTGTGTATGGCCAAACCCGAAACTATAGACACTTTTTATATGGAAGTAATTATTGTAATATCCTATGCATAAATAAAAAAAGGAAGTTATACAAAAAAGGTTACTATAAAATTCAAGATTATTTGGATGATACACATCCTGGAAAAGAGCTATACATAACTAATTGATAATACACTTGTACTTCTCTACTGTATTTATTATATTACTGTATATACCTAACCGGTTTCAACTTGCAGCATTCTCAAAGGTTTATATTGACAGTTCTGAACATTTCAATTCCTAAACATTACACTACTTAACAATTTTTCTTATGTAGGTAGTACGAAAATTAAGTATACCCGCACAAACTTTTTACCCAGATTTAGAAGAAAAAGTGTCTAGTTTACCCTAATTTTTTTATTTGCCCATGGTACTGCCCACCGTGTAGAGGGTGGAAGAGAGGGAGGAGGGGTGAAGGTTAAGAGAGTTTCTGTGATATCAGTGCAGAAGACAAAGCAGAGTTTCTTGGTCTTCCCACTAACAACCCGAAACCTCACTAATGAGCTCTGGCTACCCTACTCACCGACAGAAACACAACACAAGGTTAGGGTGTGCGTCGCAGTAGTAGTTCTGGATGCTTGCCATTATTTATAAAGAGTCTTCTTCAACTTAGTCCTTGTATTGACCGTGACCTTACACCATCCAGTCAAAATTCCATCTAACCTCAGGCATGTTAAGCCATGCTAAGCTATTAATGAACCCGAGGTGGCCCTAGGGTGCATTAACAGCTGTCTGAATGTTATCCTAGTAACCGGTAGTTAAGGTATACTTTTGAGAAGTGACATGTATGTAAGTAAATCAATAGAGTGACTGATTTATGAAACATGACATACACCAATAACTTTTCGATGTTTTTTGAAGTTATGTGTGTATTTATCGCAGGTTTATAAGTGCCCGGAGAATGGCAATAGGCTCGCCACCTATTACATTGGGACCTAAACATAAACTGGCAAAATGTGGGTATATAATAATTTTCAGTAGCACAGTACCTGCCTACCCCTTCGGGGCTATAGCCGTGAGTTTATGTTATGTTATGTTATTTATGAAACAGCAGCTTGTAGTAGGGGCCACCGAAAAGTTACATAATAATATATCTATACAAATAAAAAGGAATCCCAAAATATATTATGTAGCTAAACGCAAATCTCGAAGACGGATAGTTATTTAAAACGTGCCTCCTAATGGCCATTCACACACATTTAGAATATTCATTCCGCTTATTATAGTCTAAGAATAAGTTACATAACAGTTTTAATAGTTAAGTAATAAGGCGACAAATATCCCAAGGTGAAAAAAAATAAAAATAAAAAATATCTCACCAGTGTAAATATATATACAATCGTATCTGGTGAGGGCAGTGTCTTTGAAGTAGGAATTCTCAATGCGGCCGGACGTGAAATTAGATAATATTTTCTTATTCAGGTTAGTTTCTTCCAAGGTTACCCTACAAAAAGTTTTTTTGTAATTATTATGATCATAGTAACGACAGCGTTGTTCCCAGTAAAGACCACTACACTGACGGACTCATAAACTGCATCAAAGTAATAGACGACTTTGAAATAAATATTTTAACCAAGTATGCATACTTTCTATACAGATTTAAATTGAAACCTCTAGATTGGTTCGTGAACTTTAAAACAGCGTAGGGTCATATCTTTAAGTTTAAGTTTATGTACTGGAAAGGACCTTAAGACTTTTTTTGAAGAAAAAACAGAAATTTAGGAAAAATTGGTTTAATTAAAAAATTGGTTTTAACAATAGACACAAACTTTATGCAAGGGTTTATTTGTGTTTTAATAAGGTGTATTACCCCCACGTGCCCTTATTACGGATTCTAATCGGTTCCGCATAGATTTTATAAGGGTTTTTAAAAGATCTTGCGGAATATTGTCCCATTCTTCTGAAAGTGCTGTTCTTAGTGCTGCCACATTTTGATTTTGATCATATACAGCTCTTTTTAAATTGTCCCAAACATGCTCGATGGGATTAAGATCCGGGCTGCGTGCTGGCCAATTCATTGTACGTATCCCAACCTCTTCGCAATAATGTTGAACTTGTGCAGCTGCATGCGGCCGGGCATTATCCTGCATTAAAGTAAAATTTTCGCCTATGAATCCCATGTAAGGCACCACGTGATCTTCTAATATCTCTGTTATGTAGCGATGTGCTGTCAAACCCCCTCTATTACCGTTTTGACGGACCATGTCTATGAACACAAGTTCTGTTCGCCCGTTCATCGATAGGCCACCCCAGACCATACATGAACCGCCTCCAAAAGGAACACGCTCCTCAATGCAACTTTGAGCATATCGCTCCCCACGTCGACGATAGACTCTTCTGCGACCATCTGCACCATATAAACATGTCCTACACTCGTCCGTGAACAATACAGAGGCCCACTGCTCTTCTGTCCAATTCAGGTGATGACGCGCAAATCTTAAGCGAGCTTGTCTGTGAGCTGTAGACAACTTTGGACCATTTGCTGGTCTAAAAGGGGTGATATCCGCTTCCTTTAACCTTCTTCTTATTGCTCGTGCACACACGTTTACTCCACGCACTTCATTAAGCTCGGTTTTGATGTTAACTGACGTGAGGAAACGATTTCGCAGGGAAGTTATAACAATAAATCGGTCATCACGACCTGTGGTTGCTCGAGTTCTGCCTGTACCACGTCTCCTCCTGTAAGAACCTGTCTCTACAAACCTTCTGTATATTCTAGAAACCGTAGACTGGTTTAAATTTAAATTTCTACCAATCGTTCGTTGATCCAAGCCCTCCCGCACCAATGCTACAATTTGTGCCGCTTGTTCGGACGAAGTATCCATATTATGGTTCAAAAACTCTCGATGTGTTAAAAAACTAACCCAACAATTATGCTGGTAACAATAATTCAATTGACAAAACAAAAAAATCAATGAGAATCAATTTAAAACTTTGCTATAAATAACACGCAAATCTGATACTACAAGTAAATTTTCTTTTCCCGGCTATATTCATTTGTTTTACTGTAGTTCTATTTTTAAATTTAATTTTTTTTTAAGATTAAGAGCCAGTCTTTCCATATTTATATAATTTAATCTAAAAAGTTTGCATACTTATTATAAAAAATCCTTTTAGAGTAAACCTGAACTTTGATGCAGTTTATGAGTCCGTCAGTGTATATCTTCCAGTGGTATTGGAAGAGATAAGGCTGGTGTCCGGATCAATAAGGGAACCTTTTCTTGTTGTTCACTGCTACGAAAAATGAAGAGAGCTAGTCGTCACTCGCACATATCTCTGAGATTTCGTCTCAGATGTAGCGAGGAGCAATGTCAAGGCCTACTGTCCGCGTAGGTGTAGCTTTATATATAAAGGTGTATACCAAGAGCATAACGACGAATACCGGCCACCGTGGCCTATGAACGTGTGCAACACTAAGGGTGCCACACACGCGCTGCCCACCCTGAAGGGAAAGGGGGAGAGCTGGGAAGGGGTGGGGAGGCTAGGAAGGGGAGGGGAAGGATGGGTATAGTGAGCTCTGGCTACCCTACTTACCGGCGGGAACACAACACGATGGTTATTATGACCGCGGTCTTCAGTAAGGCGGAGGTACTTCCCCAGTTGGACAGCTCATTTCGGACGGGAGATACCGTCGTGTCCTACCTCCGTTAGAGGTTATGATGACGGTGATGGCTCACCAGTAGCTGGTCCACCAGTCGGAGGCTGAGCCGAGCAGCTGCGCCAACGTAGCCACCAGCAGCATCAGGAACACTACGACGGCGTGGCCCGCGGCTCGTAGATAGGCGCCGTAGACCGCCGCGCCTACGGCACCCGCGCTACGAGACTCCGCCTCTACGCGCTCGCTCTCCGGAGGCGCTGTCGCTGTTAGATTGTCTACGGAACTTACCTGTGTATGGAACGATAAATACTGTTAGTTTTGTTTTATAACGAAACGTCACCTGCGTCACCCTGTTTTGCAACATTTTTCATTCCTGCTCCGCACCTGTTAGTCGTAGCATGATGTTATATACATATAAACCTTCCTCTTTAACCATTCTATCTATTGAAACAAACCGCATCAAAATCCGTTGCGTAGTTTTAAAGATTTAAGCATACAAAGGGACAAGAAAAATAGGGACAGAAAACGCGACTTTACTTTATTTTGTTTGACTGACTTTTATACTATGTAGTGATGATAGTGATGGGTTCATTCTCATTGAAAGAGAAATGGCCAGCTGCAGAATAAGGTATTTACCTGTAGTTAAAATATTTTAATGGGTACAAAAGTGGTAAAAATTAAGTCTGTTTTTAATTCAAAATTGTTTGTAATGGATTGATCCCCTAGGATGACACACAGAGCACATACAGAGAGGAGGTGTTGTAATTATATTTCATTATGATAGAACGCTTTGCGCAGATTAAGATGTAGTGAACAGATCCCGCTCACTCCATCATTTTCCATATACTGGTGAACAGCTAAACTTACTCTATATCGATGTGAATACCAGCTACATACTAACACTAGGTGTTTCTAAATGTAAAAGGGATGTACTCAGATACAGAGTATTGCCATTTAGCACCAAGTAAAAAATATTAGGATATACTTCGGGTCCAAGAGAGCTGTGCGCAAGGCGAAGACCGACCGTACAGTAAAGGACACAACCGACTTGATAACGTCAGTGTCTATCAGTCACCTCCTCATTAGGCCACCTCCTCTCTGTGTGTGTTCTGTGGGACTATTTTAATAGACTTTCGCAAGGCGAAGACCGACCGTACAGCAAAGGACACACCGACTTGATAACGTCAGTGTCTATCAGTCACCTCGTCATTAGGCCACCTCCACTCTGTGTGTGTTCTGTGGGACTATTTTAATAGACTTTCGCAAGGCGAAGACCGACCGTACAGCAAAGGACACACCGACTTGATAACGTCAGTGTCTATCAGTCACCTCCTCATTAGGCCACCTCCTCTCTGTGTGTGTTCTGTGGGACTATTTTAATAGACTTTCGCAAGGCGAAGACCGACCGTACAGTAAAGGACACACCGACTTGATAACGTTAGGGTCTATCAGTCACCTCCTCATTAGGCCACCTCCTCTCTGTGTGTGTTCTGTGGGACGACTATTTTAATAGACTTTCGCAAGGCGAAGACCGACCGTACAGTAAAGGACACACCGACTTGATAACGTCAGGTCAGGGTCTATCAGTCACCTCCTTATTAGGCCACCTCCTCTCTGTGTGTGTTCTGCGGGATGACTACATTAATAGACTCTAACTCACAGAATGTATGCTCATTTGCCGTTTCCTAAAGCTCCCGTGTAGTATAGACTCGTTGTCAGCGTCGGTAGGGTTGGGCTCGATGGCTGGCTTCTCTTCCTCTTCCTCGCGAGCTAAAAGCTTGGCGAAGTCCAACCCTGACGCGCTGAGGGTATCGAAGTTACCCGCTGCGGCTATCGTGCCGTTTTTTAGAATTATAATCTGTGGAGAAATATTAAAATTTAAGAGAGAAAGTATATATTTTTCAACAAATAAACATCATTTACAATGTATTTAATAATAGAGTTTTATATCATTAAAGTAACAGAGTAATTGAAGGTAGGTATATATTCAATAAAATATATTTTATGGAGAAAATTGATAAGTGGCCCGCTGATTTCGTGAGTGGATCATCCTTTCGGGCTCTGGCGATACCAAGGGAAATGATAATAATGACTGAGGTTGTACAGCGGTTGAATAGCTCTAAAGTATTAGCTTTACGATCGGACTATTACACTATCGATGCGAACCCACGCTTTAAAAAGGTTAACTAACTGAGTTAAAGGGATTTCTAGTATGAGCACACGGCCCACCTGATGGAAAGCGGTCGCCGTTGCCTATGGACGTTTGCAACACCAGAGGCGTCACACACGTGCTGCCTACCCTGTAGAAACCTTCTAATGCCCTTCTTGAAGAACCCCATATTGTAGTCGATTGGGAAAACCACTGCAGGGAGCTCATTCCACAGCTTGAGCGTGCGCGGGATGAAACTCCTTTCATACCGCACAGTGCGCACCGTTTCCGGTCGTAGTGTGTGAGGATGAACTTTTTAATTTTTGTTTTATTTATGTTTTATACCGGTTGATTTTATAGTGGTTTTGGAAAAAAAAAGATTTTGGGCACAATTTCGATAGTAAAATCGTAAGGAAGTCCTAATTTGGCGAAAAAAATAATTTTTTTTACACGTCCCATACATTTTTCTGTTCACCTGCACATTATTGCCATACATAAAGTGAATTTTTTTTCCTTCAAAATTAAAACTTCCAGTCGATTTTGCTACCGAAACTGTGTGTGAAACCAAATATTCTTTTTCCGAAACCACTATAAAATCACCTTGTATATTATATAACAGTTTAATGTAGCACTGAACGTGTTTGCAATGGTGACCCTCTTTCATGGGACTTTGCCTTCAGCTTAACATCAGGCGAGGTAAAGTCAAATTGACGTGCCATAGATAAAAAGAAAAAAAAAAAAAAAAAAAAAATTACTTGTTAAATTACCTGATCAACGTCTCTGAGGAACTGCAGCTGGTGTGTGACGAGTATCCGCGTAGTGTTGCGCAGATACCCGACGAGGCAGGACTCGAACAGGTGCCTCCCGACGTGGGCGTCGACGGCCGACAGCGGGTCGTCCAGCAAGTAGATGTCGGCGCGCTTGTACACCGCGCGGGCGAGCGATATGCGAGCGCGCTGACCTAACACCACCAAGGAGACGTATTTAAAGTACTTAAAAGTTGACAGTAATCCGCAAACTTCGTGACTTGGACTGCGTAAAACGACTTTTTATTCCTTGCTTACGCCAAGAAACAAACATGTTTGGTACAAAAATGGTTGAACATTTGTCAAAAAATGGTAGAAGACCTGTCATTACTTGTGTTATAGTTTATAGTTTAAATTGTTAAAGTACTTAAGAACCAAGCGTTTCGGTGAGTCTTTTCTCTGTCACACCATTAAGTCCAGGAATTCCTTGCCGGCGCACGTGTTTCCTTCTTCCTACAGTCCCGGGTCATTTAAGCGGGGCGTGAAAAAGCATCTGATGAGGCCGCCAAGCTGAGCGCCACCATTGTAGCACTGAACGTGTTTGCAATGGTGACCCTCTTTCATGAGACTTTGCCTTCAGCTTAAAATCAGGCGAGGTGAAGTCAAATTGACGTGCCATAAATAAAAAAATAAAAAAAACTTAAAAGTTGACAGTAATCAGCAAACTTCGTGACTTGGACTGTGTAAAACGACTTTTTATTACTCGTTTACACCAACAAAGAAGTTGTAAACATAATTGATAACACACTTGTACTTCTCCACGGTATTTATTATTGTACCTAACCGGTTTCGCCTTGCGGCATTCTCAAAGGTTTAACTTTACACTGACAGTTAAAGATATAAATCAATTAACAGTATAAAAAAAAGTTGTAAACATGTTTGGTTCAAAAATAGTTGAAGATTTGTCAAAAAATTATAGAAGATCTCTCAGAACACAATTACTTGTGTTATACATGTATTGAAACTGTCTCAAACAAGTAACACTTTTGCGTTCACGCTGAAGTTTGCGACATATTGTAACTTGTCAGATACATGTTTTAAACCTTGGTAGAAACGAGGGGTTAATGCTCATTAGCTTCGCCGCGAGGCACGACCGATGGAGGAATAAATAATGACGTTGAGTGCGCATAGTGTACATCAGACAAAAAGTAAACAATACAAAATATGTACTAATACAGTAAGACCCACACACACTTGCAATGAAACCGTATCGCAGCTCTGTGTAGTATAAAAATAGAAATGCTGCAAATGCGTTGTGTCCCTAAACCAGTAGTGTGTAAAATGTTTAAGAATAAGAAGGCTCACGCAGCAGTAAACCCGTCTATTAACATGAAGCTTTCTGTCCTTGTTCAACTTTATAATCAAGTGAGTTTAATTACATTCTATTTAATAAAATATGCATAATTTACCTCCACTAAGACTGACACCCCTCTCTCCAACGATGGTTTTGTCTCCCTGCGGGAACAGAGCGAAGTCGCGGTCAAGCGCACACCGCCTTACGACCGTGTTGTACCGCGGACGATCCATCGCTTGACCGAACAGAATGTTCTGTCTCACACTACCTGTAAATAAATCAGACTAATAAATAATAGTGATGTAATTTTCAAATAGAGTGAATGGGGTACCCCACCCCGATCTTCAGCATCCAGGGCAATTCTACCTGCTAGCTGACAGACCCGTTCATTAACGTACGAAGTTCTAGCTTAAACTTGAGTCTACTTTTGCGGGGTTAGGAGGTCAAGAAGCAGTCACTCCCGCAAATCAAGATAAGGTAAGAGAGAGAGAGAAAGAGAGCGAATTCTGGGCTACAAATTACAAGCTTTGGATGCAACAGAGACTATCGTTGTAATGACGATAATGAATAAAGGGTAATTACTAGCCTCTGTGGCGTGTGCAACTGAAAAAGATTAAATATAATCGTAAAATATTGACTGTACCTGCAAACAGCCATGGTTCCTGACTGGCATACGAGACTGTGCCGCCCACATGTACCGAACCAGATAATAGAGGAAGCTCGCGTAGTAACACATGCAGTAAAGATGATTTACCCGCTCCAACTGGACCAATGACTGCGATCATTCTGAAAAATAAAAAAAATAACTTTTGACAATCCATTGGCATCAAAAATAAAAATGTGCCCTCAATAAAAGGATTGCGAAAAAAAATAGTCAATCCATAGCTAACGACCTAGAATATATATTTTTTTATTAGCATCAAATATTGGTATCCGTGTAGTGGCGGATCACCATCTCAACCGAAGGGCGTCGAAGTGGTCGCAAACGGAAAAAGACGCAGACAATATCACTACGCAAGAAGGAAAATTAGAAATAAAATCCGGTACCAACCCTTCTCGTCAGAGTGGATACAGTAGGCTAAATTCTCCGAACATTGAGAGACCTATGACCAGCAGTGAAAAAAGCTCTTCGCGTTAAGTTACTTTTGTGTTAATACACGAAGAAATTGCGTCGATATCGCTCAAGACTCCATTTTGGTGTCAGATCTACAATTTTGTTGACAAATAAATCACACCCATATAATTATGTCAGAATTTACAATATTCCGAAAAATAAAAGGCAGCCCCGTATTTTTGCGTCCATAGGCCACGGTAACTACTTTCCATCAGGTGAGCCGTGAGGTTGTCGGTCACCTACGTGGTATAAAAAAATTATGTGTTACAGTCATTACCATAGAAACACATCATGAATTGACAATATAGTTTTTATGTTATTTATTGTTAGTTCCACTGTATTATTATCACTAACGTGATAATTTACCACTTCATTGTTTTCAACAGTTATTAAAAGGTAATAATAAATAACATAAAATATGGCTGCTTGACACTAAGATGAATCTAGATGGTTCATCTTAGTAACTGCATCGTATAAAAAGATAAGCGCATTTCGTAAACTTTTCTTTATTAGGTAAAAATAGACACGTTGTTGCGGCTATATCAACATACACTTGCGACTGTTTGTTGATGACGGAGAAAGAAAACTCACCACCGCATCTCATCCAAAGGGTGTCGTAAGAGGCAACTTACAAAAAATGCAGACGATTTCTATACAGCGAGAGAAGGATAACTCGAAATAAAACTTTGTACCAACCCGACTGGTCAGCGTGGCAACAATAGACCGAAGCCTCCGAACATTGGGAGACGTCTAAGTCCAGTAGAAGACTGCTATAGGCTTAGATCGATTGATTGGTTAATTATCGAAATTAATAGTACCTCCTTAGGAGTGGTCAGTAGTGTAATGACCAGTAGCCTTAGCACGAAATACTATCGAATTCGTAATGTAAAGGTATCGACTAAACGGAGCATTGCGATTGGCGGGCTACATACGCACACAGATTCACAAGAGGCAGACTGCCAATCACAATGCTCCGTTCTCTCGAAACCTTTACATTACGAATTCGATAGGAGTTCATGCTAGTGCTACTGAATTCGATCTAGCAACATCTCGATCGTAAGGCCGAAATTTTAACCACTGGTGCTTGGAAGATTATAAGTACTTTGTAACAACTCACTTGCCAGGCTTGATGGTGAGTGATAGATCAGTAAGAGTGTTCTCTTGATGCGATACGATCCACTTAGCGGTGGCATGTTTCAATCGCACCCCTCTAGCATCCTCTTCCACTCTGGCCGCCAGTTCCTGGTCATCTTCCTCCCCAGACTCCAGTGGTGCCAGATTCGTATTTGCTTTACCTATACATCAAGAAAAATTATGTGATAGTAAATATTATCGTCCAAATCGATAGTTATAATTTTACCATAAAGTTATCCTTAGAGGTTAAGTGTGCGAGTGACATACGTATGTTTACACAAAATTTTAGTCGGTTCGAGTCCGACATAACCTTCCCAACCGGTTCTGGCGGGGGGTAACCGTGGGGATGAGAACCGTAAAACGTTTTTTTTTTCATAAAACAAGTTAATACCTTTGACAGAAATATACATGCAGTGACGTCAATGTTTGTACACTAAAAGTCACAAGTCTCTGCCAGTGACATTTTGAATTCGGTAACGCGTTAATGAAACAGTTCGTGGGTCTTACGTGGGTTTACACACCAAAATGAAAAATCGAGCAAAACCAGTCGTATCAAAACGGCCATCTTAGCGTCCACTTTAGTAATATTAATATCCATGACTTTAACCGCGATCGCTGTACCGCTCCCATGGTACGCGGCGTGACAGCGGGGACCAGGTGCACCGGTTAGAAGACATACATATTGTAGAACTTACCATTGCCTTTGACCATGGCTTCTTCTGCCTTAGTTTCTGTGTCTACGTTATCCGCAGTACTAGCATCTGAGAATTTCGGTTCTTCTTTAATAGGCTCTGTACTTTTTTTATCTTCTTTTCGTTTAGTAGATGTCTGTATTTCGGCCAGCCCGGGCACCGGCTTGCTCGTGTCTTCATACAACATGAAGTTTTGTAACCTTTTTATGGATATTGTCGCTTCAGCCACTTGGGCAATACCTGAAATTTTGTACGAAACACCAAATTATTACAAAGTAACCGACGCGCCTAATGAGTACGTTTGCGCGAGAGGACTTAAATTTGACAAAAATCTGAGGTTATTTAATTTTAGTCGTCATATTTTTAATGTTCAAAACTTAATGTAATCCAATGAATGTATTAAGTAACGGAGGGTTTACAATGAACAATTAATTATCCAATCTCATTCAACATGTATTTATTTGTGTTTGTACTAAGGCAGCTTCCATAAATAAAGCACGCGATACAAATTTTGCCTAGGAAATCTTCCCCTGTCACGCTATATCACATGCTGTGAAAGTTTTAACAGCCAAAGCTGTTTTTGACAAACAAAAGTTTTGAATGGTCCCTTAATACTCAGACTTGATTCATTTATCCATCTAATAAATGTTCGTAGCGTAAAAACAAAAGCGTTATCTTTGCATACCCTAAAGGAAACGAGGCCTAAGTATATTATAAATGTAATTACATTCATGTGTTCAATACTACATAAAAAGGTACAGTAGAACTCAAAAGTGCAGTAGCAATCCTACGCAACTATAGCGTCAACATTCTAACGCTACTTGTGACCTTTTTCTTTTAAGACAAGCCAGCGTCGCCTCGTATTGCATAGTAACATTACACACACATATAAGCGCGCCGGCCGCACGCTAAACCATTTTGAGCCTTGATGTGCTAATGCACTTATGAGCTCTGACTGTACATTACTTCTTTCGATATGAATAATAAAACGTATAAAATAATTACACGTACCTTGCGGGAAGAACACGGTCATAGTCTGCCTCAGTATGTTGTAAAAACTGGTGACGACGAATACTTGTTTGGCGCTGATGAAGTTGTTCACGAGCACGTACGCGAGGATCGAGCAGAATAGACAGATTCGAGTCATGAACATTATGAAAGATGTCAGCACGCCCCGGATATAGGACGTCGACCTTATTTGTTTGATTTCACGCCTGAGGATAGGTAAAGTAATGTTCAAATAAATTACAACTGCATTCCAGTTCAGCTTAGTAAAATAGATATAAGACTTTTCAGGAGTAGATCTTCAAGAGCTGATAGCCCAATACTGGCGTGTTTTTGTCGGTTCGAGTCCGACATACCTAATAATTTTTTGCGAGCTTTTAATTTGCAGAAAAGAGCTATAAGAATCATGGTACACATACGATAGAACGAGTCGTGCAGGACTCAGTTTCAATACTTGGGTATATTAACGGTCCCCAGCCTGTATATATTAATTTAGTTATGCTATTTTGCTAAGCTCTAGATTTAAAAATGATGATCTACAAAATAGAGTTCCAAGCCAAATTGAAGGAATTTTTGTTGAAAGGGTGTTACTATTCCGTCGACGAGATGACGAATGGTATAACATAATAAATTTACTGATCAAGCGAACTTCGCAAGTGAAGTTCGATCATAATTATATGAGACGCTTCATTCGAAGATATAATTAACCAGGTAGTCCCTTATATCTACTATACTAATAACAAAATAAAAGGCCCGTTTTGGCATATGCCTTAATGGCATAACTAGTGATGTAACAAAACGACTCGGTACTCGATACTCACGATTAATCGAATCCAGTTTGCATGGGGATTTTATCGATTTGAATATGTATATAAAGTACATTGGTTTAAAGTTCTGATTAGAAAAATTAGCTTAATCTTTGATATTGTAGGTATTATAAAATGATACAGTGTTATGAAAGGTCAATTTGCTTTTATTTCATATTTTTGTTATAATAACATTCACTCAATCACAAAAACAACAGGAATATCAAGAACAACAAGAATCTGGTTGTAGAAATTTGATGGCACGAATTTGTCAAAAATAACCACCATGCATATATGCGGAAAAGCCTTCATAGTAATCCAACCTCGGTTGCATTGCGGTCAGGGGTTAGCAAGTGCATAGCCGGGCAGAGGTAATGGTACAAATGGGACCAGTGGGGACGGCGCGAGGCGAACCGCCAAACAGGGAGACCCGTAGAAACGGTGGTGCCATGGCTATACAGTGTACAAGTCAAATCTATGTGTGCCTTTACTGGAGCATCGGCAGTATTCGAATTCGAATTCGGTAGAATACGGAGATGCCGAGACAACTCGACTCTTCGTCTCATATCTTAGTCAAAAATAATCCAAAAATCAACAAAACCAAACGTAACGGGCGCACAGTCAACTTCACAAGACGGGCGAAGACAAGCCTATGCCTCTTGGTCAGAGACACGTCGTTCTATAGGAATGTATGCTGCCATTATTTACTGCTTCAAGCTCAAAGCTCATAATTTTCAGTAAAATATCACTACGCAGTGAAGTTCAGTAATTAATTTCGGTCTAAACACTAGTTTAAATAAATAAAAATCGGGCTTGAAAAACAAATCTTACTCGATATTTTTTTCCTTAATTGATTATTAATAGTCTGTGGACAATGTAATAAAAATCGTTATGCACGGCACTAAGCCGAGCGGGCGGTACCTGTCTATGAAAAATGTAATAACCTTCATAACATTTCAATTGGTAAAAAACTGAGAACTTCATGGGCGCGATCTGTCAAAACGGGCCTTTTATTTTGTGATGACTATAGGCAACATCGCACATTTTTAAGAGATATGAATATGACTAGAAATGAACCCGTAGGTGCCTACCTACCGTGTTACACTCTTGACAGATACTCATTTTTTAGAGAGGAGAGGAAAAAAACCTCGTAAAACTTTCTTGCTTTGGGTACAGTAGTTATCAAACATATTAACAATACTGTTTGTGTACAATGGGTGGGAGGGAGATTATATCTTCGAATGAAGCGTCTCATATAATTATGATCGAACTTCACTTGCGAAGTTCGCTTGATCAGTAATTATATTTCGACGCTTCATTCTTTGATATAATTAACCAGGTAGACTTTCAGAGTTATGTAGCATAGAAAGTTTTTATTTTTATTTCAGTGAAACTCTTAATATGAGTATAATGAATATTAAGAACAAAAACTCGTATTTACTTAGGTAATTAATTAAATATTTAATTACATACTAATACAAATTTTAATCTAATAACATAGGTACTATGTGGGTAGCACTATGCTAAGCATACTGAATTAGCGGAAATGTTCGTGACCAATTACTGTTCAGTTATAAAGTTTTGCGAATGTATTGGATGTGTTCTGCAGTTTCACTAAAGTATCCACTGAAAGACCGCGTAAGTGCGCGGCTGACGAGGCGCCCTGGGCGTGCTGTGTGCGCTAGACACGCAGCACGTGTCAACGCCGCTTTCTGTCAGCACCTATTTAAGACTGATTGTGTGGTAACTGATATATGTGGTAATTTGTGTGTTAACCATAACTGACCCGTACTGGTTGTTCACTTATTTTTTGTAACAAAAATATAATCTTTGAAAAGTGTTGGTCACGACCGGAAGCAGTAGTTTTTATCATGTCTGTTATCGAGATACGAATACCGTTGTTTGAAAAACCAAATAAAAGAATATTTCCGATTTTAATAATACAAGTTTGTACGCGATAAGCAGTACAAAGAGCAAGAAGAATTTACTAACTTGATAATGATATTCTCCGGATTTAAATTAGTATCAATTGGGATACCATCATTGTGAGGTGTGATTCAAAAGGGAATTGTCGAGTCCCATGCTGTAGAGTATTTGAATGCATTATTTGATAATTCCCATTCTATGTCCGGATTTATTATTCTTTAATCACAGTCCGCGTAATTATCTTACTATTAAGTCTTTTTTTTTTGTGAGGAGCCATAAAAAAAAAAAACATATATTAACGTAATTTCGAAGTTATGTGTGTATTTATCGCAAGTTTATCTATTTATTTATATAGTACCCGGAGAAGGGCAATAGGCTCTCTACCTATTACATTTGGATCTGAACATAAACTGGCAAAATGTGGGTGCTAGCACCTCTGCCTACCCCTGCGGGGATAAAAGCGTGAGCTTATGTTCATGTATATTAACGTAAGATGCTACAATCCAAATATCACGCTTCTCGCAACAATGCCAAATGAGCCCGGACATTTAAATGAGGGAATTGCAGCTTATGGCAGTCGTAATATCGACGCAAAGCAATAATAGGTACACCGTTGTTCTCCAATCGCATGAAAGTATTCAAACCAATGAAGACGGCTAAAGCCTCTAAGTAATTTGTTGACCGCATTTCGCTTGCTCCACTGCTATTACACACTGTGCCCCCCCCCCCCCCTGTCCGTGAGGCATCCGTGTAAATCTCCAATTTAAAGGGAGTGAGAGCCATATGATAAATGTAGAGGTTCTCGCTCCACCAATTATGGTCTTTCAATAACCCTGGAGGGAGTTTGATTTTGGTTTCATACTCTTCGTATATTTATTACAAAAGACATTAATATCGTTCTAGAATTTTCGTGTATAGCCAGTCGCATTTGGCGGCAGGGTACGAAAAGGTTAACTCCTATTAGTTGAGCTAAGTCACGTATAATGCACTGTGGTAAAGTTGAATACTTTTGAACTAATTGTGCTATGTTATTTAGCTTTTCGATAGGTAGATAATGGTAATGTTAGGTTTCTCGTATCACGTACAAAGGCTAAATATTCACATGACTATTGTGAGTGTAATAAACTTCTATCGAATTTTTAACGAAGCCTAACCTTTTTAGTAATGACAGAGTTATATATGTATATTTTCTAGACACCGAGCATAGTTGTCTCCTATACCCAATATTTCGTCTAAGTATGACACGGATCTAAAATCGTGATCTCATAAGTTTTGTGAGGGTCTTGGTTGGCACCAAGAGACTGATACCGTAGGGTAAAGACGGATTCTATGGACTCATAGATGGTTTTTACACCGGAGATGATTCGAATTGAAATCGTAAAGAAAAATTACATTTGAGGTGATTATCGGTTTTAGTAGGTACGCCTCTTTTAAATCAATAGTAGCTAGATAGAAGTTTTTGGTGGCTGTACATGGAGAAATTGTTTTTTAAGCCTAATAACTTATCTATGGCTATATACATTAACGTGTTTATCGATGGGTAAGAAATTATTATTAGGAACAGTGACTTGCTGAACGTCTTTGAGAAATGGAATTTAATTCCCCTTCTTGATCTGTTTCAGAACAATTGTAATTTTACCAACTTTAGGTCAGCCATTATAACAATAAGTTATACAACAGGCATGTATTTGAACTACTACTGTGTCGTTGCACGGGGCTTGTTCGGAGAGACAGCCTTCGCATTGGGAACACGCTGGTTGTTGCGCAAACTCTCAGTCGTCACACCTGGCGACGGTTCCCTTCTCCCCCCCCCCCCCCCCCCCTTCCCTTGTTCGGTGGGAAGCGAGGAGCTTGCCAGTTTCCCTGATGGTGGTAGTGACAAGGGCCTGGCTGTTAAGAGGCGCTTGCTATTGGTTTCTAAAGGTTTTTTTTTTAATTTTTTTTTATTTTACCTACTTTCTGCATCATGGATTACGCTTAGGCCGGTTTTATCTAGACTGAGTGTAATAATTAGCTTAGTACGGCACTGTGTGAATTGGTACTGTAAATCTGTTAACAAACGGCACCCCTGGCATCCATTGCTGAGGTGCTTTAGTGCCTGAATTTTATCTTCGCCTAGTAAGAGAAGGTCCATTGCCCTATTTATAGTGGTAATTCCTGAACCGAGTTATTGTTGCTGAGTAGAAAGAGTGTTTTATCTCTATTTCTAACCATATTAGGTACATCTAATGCAATTGCAAGCTTTAAGATTAGGTCTTATCGTCAAGTCGGTGATTTATTGCGTTCCAGTCGGATCGACATATTGATAGGTGTTGGAGCCGAACTCTCAATCATCTGGTCCTTTTGACCTGATAATATACGAATTTTCGTCATTCTCATGTACGAAATAGTAAAAAAGAGGGTATATAATAATTTTTATAGCATTACGGCATAGAAATATTTATACTACTGTTTGGTTATGCAAATATATCGCTGGGCACTCGCAATGGATTGACCCTTGGACCCTTAGACCCTTTGGGCCCTTGGACCCTGAAAGTTCCTTTATTTTACGATTTTCGTAAAATAATTATTATCATCGTTGGAGACTCGCAGTCAACCCCGATGTAATTTGAAAGGTATTTATTGACTCGCAGTCAATCCATACCTGTAGGAACTTTGGGCTGAGAACATAATGTTTTATTATCATCGGGTGAGACTCGCAGTCTACCTCTGATGTAATTTGCTAGGCAGATATTGACCCGCAGTCAATCCTTACCTGTAGAAACATTGTCTCGCCTTGGAATTATGTAATTATTATAGAGTAATGCACCATATGATAGTTTGAGTGTTAAGATTAGGTGTTATAGTCAAATTGGTGACTTTTTGTGAACCGGTCGGAACCGCATTATCGGCAGGTATTAGAGCCTAGCTCGGAATTATCTGGTCCTTTAGACCTAATATTTTATAAATTTTCATTACTCTTATGTACGACATAGTAAAAAAGAGGGTATATAATATTTTTATAGCATTGCGGCAAAGTAATATTTATACTACTGTTTGGTTATGTAAATATCGTAGGGTACTCGCAATGGATTGACCCTTGGACCCTTGGACCCTTTGGGCCCTTGGACCCTGAAAGTTCCTTTATTTTACGATTTTCGTAAAATAATTATTATCATCGTTGGAGACTCGCAGTCAACCCCGATTTAATTTGAAAGGTATTTATTGACTCGCAGTCAATCCATACCTGTAGGAACTTTGGGCGGAGAACAGAATGTTCTATTATCATCGGGTGAGACTCGCAGTCTACCTCTGATGTAATTTGCTAGGCAGATATTGACCCGCAGTCAATCCTTACCTGCAGAACATTGTCTCGCCTTGGAATTATGTAATTATTAAAGAGTAATGCACCGTATGATAGTTTGAGCGTTAAGATTAGGTGTTTTAGTCAAAGTTGGTAACTTTTTGTGATCCGGTCGGAACCGCATTATCGGCAGGTATTAGAGGCTAGCTCTGAAATTTCTGGTCCTTTTGACCTAATATATTATAAACTTTCATTACTCTAATGTACGAAATAGTAAAAAAAAAAGGAGGGTATATAATATTTTTTATAGCATTGCGGCATAGTAATATTTATACTACTGTTTGGTTATGTAAATATCGTTGGGCATTCACAATGGACCCCGATAGTAATTATTTGTTGTTTTACGTAAAATTATTATTATCATCGTTGGAGACCCGCATAGGAAGATTGCACAGAAAACAGAATGTTTAAGCCACTCCATGGAATTGCGTAACTATTACGGAGTAATGCACAATATAATGGTTGATAAAATGTATTATGTAGGTACTCACATATTTCGTTTTCTTCCGCATCTGAAGAAATATACGACGATAACTTTTACGTTTTACCGATTTAGATTATAATAAATAATAATAACGATTTATTTTGTCTTCGGCACTGCGCTTTGGCATTGCTGAAGACGTGCTCACGTTGCCACGCACAAATAAGCAATGAGTATCTGTCAAGAGTGTAGCACGGTAGGTAGGCACCTACGGGTTCATTTCTAGTCATATTCATATCTCTTAAAAATGTGCGATGTTGCCTAGTAGATATAAGGGACTACCTGGTTAATTATATCAAAGAATGAAGCGTCGAAATATAATTATTTATCTTATTAGATTATTAAACCAATTTTGACATTTCTATTCCATTTGACATTTTTTATGAACTATGGATAATCTAATTTTACATATTATGTTATTTTTTTCTCTGATATTAATTTATTGTAATTTAATCTATTATTTTGCATTGAAGTTGAAGTGTCAGATTTCCGACAGACATGTAAACGGACCACATTTATTTTACGTAATCTGGGTTTTGGTCTCTGAATGGTAATTTATTGTGTTGTATTTTTCATGCTTGTTTTTGTTTTCATCAGTTTTATAAGTAGGTAGTTCAAACACAATGTAAAAATTATTTATGACTATGACTATATAAATAAAAAAATCCTCACTGACTTCGGCGGGGGTATCCGTGGGGATTTCCACTTGGGAATAAAAATAAGTTCTATTAAAGCTGACGTGTGAATTGATGTCTTCCTAGGGCGAGTGTCACGCCCTGGAAAGACATCAAGCCCTTCCTGGATCTTCTCAGGAAGGGCTAACCCAAACCAGAGGATTGGACGCACCTACAATTAAGAGGAACCTTAATAGAGAAGGCTATCCCTCTTCAAACGTAGGTGTTAGGTTGGGGGTCGACACATGGGATCCAACGGGGTCGAAGTGTCCGCGATAGCTTTGGAGCTCACATCCCAAAAACATAAGATAAATCGATCAGTTTACATCGAACACATTTTTAGTACTCGCCTGTCGCTGTTCGAAATTCGGTTTCATTTAGATTCTAATTGAAGTAGGTAATTAAATTAAAACAGCTTAATTTGTGTTAATTAAAACTTAGTTATCACAGAAACACAATGTTTGGCAGTCAAATAAAATTTGCATAGTTTCTATAGGCTATAAAGAGTGAATCGAGTACGACCTTTTTATTCCATTTTTGAACAGTGAGTCATGCACACGCTTGTTTTAGCTTCAATAATACAATAATCAAATTTTGGTAGTAGAACTCTACCAACTTTTCTTTTTTTTCTAGTCAGACTCTAAATATGCGTCGGTAGCTTAGGGGTTAAGGAGTCGGCCTTACGATCGAGAGGTCCCAGGTTCGAATCCTGGCCATTATACTACCGTCGTGAACCCACTCCTAACACACGCCATTGAGCTTAGCTGGAGGGGTACAAAAGATAAGTAACTTCAACTCGCGCACGTTCAAACTGTGGAATGAACTCTCTGCTGTGGTTTTGCAAGCGCCTACTATATTCAGTTCTTCAAGAAAGGCAACAGAAGGGTCCTACAGGGTCAGCATCAAGAGCTTGACGCTTCTGGTGTTGCACACATCTATGGTCAACAGCCGTGCTTTTGTATATACATCAATACTCGCTTTTCTGGTCTACAACAATACTGATACGCAGAAGGCGCGGTTCAATCTCCGCTAGTGCAAATATTAGTATGCATATTTGGTATTTGCATTGATAGTCATTACGGCTAGTTGGAATCCTAAAAAGTCCAACAACTAGTCTAATGTAAGTACTGCAACTTCGATATCGCTTATTTCTATAGGTTGTGGAGAGCAAGTAGCAGTCGCTTCATGGAAAACATCGAAGTTCAACCGCGACGCAGTTAGACTAGAAAAAAAGCGAGCCCTGATTATGGAGGGCGCATATTCGGGTGCGACCGGGATTAGTAACGATGATGAATGACTCACTTTCTTGCTTTCGCTACCAGGTCTGCGAACGGCTTCTCCCAGGTATACATCTTGATGACTTGTATTCCCGACAGGATTTCGTTCATGAGTCGCACGCGCTCGTCAGTTCTCAGCGCTGTTTTCAAACGTAGTATGGATGTACGCTTGCCCAGGTACGCTGTGATGGATATGAGAATAAAGTTAATGAACACCCTCAATCAATAGTAATGTTATCAAATATCTAACTAGAGCGCTATTCTGTAATATATAGACAGAATAGATGTTGAGTCTCTTTCGGGAGAGCCGTGCGCTCCCTGTACGTGTATTATATTTACTTGTATGCATAGAGGTAGGTTTGTAGGCATAGTTGGTTGAACTAGGGAAATAGTAGTATTCCTTAGCTTTCTTTCTGTCACAAATACTCTTTGTTTATCTCATGTAATTACCTATAGTTAGCCACTTCAGGCAGCTATGAGTAACATGTTGAGTGTTGTTGAAAACGGAAATTGTTGACCGCTAGAACTGTTAAACTATGACCTCTAATATATACCTTGTAACGGTATGAACGCCAGCATCACCCCAACGCCGACGACTGCAGCCCAGCTGATCTCGATCCACATAAAGTAAGTGATGATGACAGTGGCGAGCGGTCCGATCCACAGATAATGTAGAAATATGATCGCCACGTCGAAACGGTTTACGTCGTTGGAGAGAAGGTTCACGACTTGGCCGACTGTCGTCTCGCCGAGTGCAGTCTTTGACAGTCGTAATGACTGAAAAAAAATATACATAACCATTAGCGGTAACGTAGGAAGACCAATTACAACTAACTACATGATCAACTAAGGGAGGCAACACACTAAAGGAGCAAATGTTTAGTGCATTGACCTTTTTCTTGGCAATTTGCTGTGTGTGCAGCTTTAGTGTGTGCCCCCCCCCCCCTCCCCAAGTATAGGTCTTGTGTTACAATACGTGCGATTGAACAGCCCTGAATAAATGTGGGTTTCTTTTAAAAGTGGTAACCATGACCTATGGACGTTTGCAACACATTCGTGCTACCGACCCCATAAAAAGTTTCTAACGCATTCTCGACGCGAGGGGGGGAAGGGGAGGGGACTGAAGTGAGAAGGTTAAGAGAGCGTCTGTGCCGCCAGCGCAAGCTTAGTTATTTAGTAAATAGGTCATCATCGTATATCAGATAGGTATGTGCAACCAACGATGACCAAGGAAAACACTGACAGATGAGGTACAGCACGTTGTTTTATTTACAGAGATTAAACCAGTTATAAAACAAATAACACAACACCTCGTGAGATAAACGCTGAATAAACAAAAACAATCAAGTTGTGAATCACCGACGCCAATATTATTAACTGCGACAAGGTTTACGAGGCAAATATGTATTATTTAATAAACAGCTGAACGTAGATAACAATAAGAGATAAAGTATATTAATAATTAATTTATATAAACATTGACATTAATGAATCAAACAGTGACAATGTTAATTTTCCTAAGTTTAAAATTAGGTAGAAAGTAAGTAAAATGTATTTTCCTCATACACCCTTTGGGTCACCACAAAGATTGAATTTTCGAGACCCCAGTCAACCTCACTACAGCTACTGAACCAAATGTTTTAAGTTCATTAATTTGAAAGTTAAACTTATAATTAACTAGCAACCCAAAAATGTGAAAAATGATTTTCCCGCTTTTCTGTTGAATTTTTTCCTGAATTTTCTTTGCTATAAACCTCACGGAGCCCGAGACTTTTCCAACGAATGCAAAACCGTGGAAATCGGTTCGTGCGTTCTGGAGTTATAGCGTCAGGAAGGAAAACCCGACTTATTTTTATATCTATACTAATATTATAAAGAGGAAAGATTTGTACCTATTTTTGTATGTTTGTAATGAATAGGCTCAAAAAGTACTGGGCCGATTTAAACAATTCTTTCACCTCTAAATGGCTACAATATCTAGGAGTAACATAGGCTATATATCATCACGCTACCATACAAGGGAGCCGAGTAATAATCATAAATCTCAATTGATCCGGTAAATTTCTATACATTGGCGCTAATATCGCTAACAATTTCCGTTGTCATGACAGCAAGGAAAAGTAGTATAGAGAGGCAAGTAGTGAATCGAGTAGAGTTGTACAACGCGATAATCGACATCCACGCGGTCGGAGCCGCGGGCAACAGCTAGTAATTAATATTTTGAATAAAGAACAAGTTTAAAAATGCCAGTAAGTAGCCAATCACGTTGGCCAAAACTAAGTTGAACATTTTCACATTATTGTGGCATACCGCATACAACACAACCGATAGCTGCAGTGCGCGTACCTACTCATGTATTATTACATATTTGCCTACAAAGTTGTTCTAGGTTTGTTTGGAGATTTTCAATATCCTCGACCTCATTTGACGAAAATTACAGTTAGTACTTAATTAATCCGATAAGAGCCTATCTACAGCAAAACAGTTGAAATGTACAGTAACAAAGGCTGAAAATTTTTTTCACTTAATAAAACATTGGGGTAAAAAATTAATGAAGTGTTTATGTATCAATTCAGCACAAAATTTAACTGATGACAAGCAGTTTTCATGCCCTATGAAATCAGGTAACTACGCTACATTGCTTATTATCAGTGGACACTTCATATAGTTTCATAGCTTAGCTATGAACCTATGTGAGATGTTATTGCTATCTCAGGTGGAAAAGCACCCTAGAGGACCTAAGATGCTACAAATTTAAGCCTCCCTCCACTCCAAACTCGTTTAGTTTGAAAGTATTAAGTTCCACAACATACCTTTCTATAAATAAGTGAGCAGCAGGCGACTCTGAACTTCATGCCCATGTGCAATATGGCCATCATGTATGGATGCACAACGAACACGTTGAGTGCAGAGCAGAGCACCACGGCGAAGGCGTACATGTATGCTTCCTCTGTCTTTAACAAAGTGCCAGAGCTGTAGTAATCCACCAGCTTACCCAGGAACACAGGTTGTGCTATCCTAAGACAACAAATTTGTGGAGTTTATTATTATACAATGCTACTTGATATAGATGGTCAAACTGTAAACAGTTATGGAGTTATGGTCAAAGATAATATGGTGATTAAAAATTGTCGCTGAAAACTGTCGATACTGGTGTGCCTCAAGAAGTTACAGTAAAGGAAATGTATGTAGGGAAAGTCGCGTATCGCAATTGTCACGCCCGTTGTACGACAGAAGTCACACTTATTTCCCATTCGTACTCACTGATTAGGGCATCTCTTGTGGTATTGTGTTGATGATTTTGAAAATTTTTTGGTGTAGGTACAGCCCGGTAATTGTAATGGTACATGGTTTACGTTGTTTCATTCCATGCCCCTCACATGTAAGTAAATAAAAAGCCGAAACTAAATATCCACATTATTTGGGCACTTTCGTTATGAATACATTAAATAATTGTGATTATGTTCGTATGACATAAATGAAATAGATAAGTCGATATAAAAAAATAAAATAAACTATATTTACTCATTTTAATTTGGAGACCATTGTAAACTTTCGTCAAAATTTTGAGAATATTGTAAACATGTGTACAAAGCTGGAAAGCCGACCCCAACTGAGTTGGGAAAAAGGTTCAGGGAATGATGATTGTAAACATGTGTCATAATTTTGAGAATCTGTGAACTTGTTTCAAGTGTTTTATTTGTTAGAGAGTATCGCGTTCCAGTATGCCTGAAGGACAGAAATAAAAGTAAATTCTTCAAGGGTACCTTAAATAATCATCAAACTCGGAATATTTAAGGGGCTAAATATCTAGTGTAACACATATTGAGAACTCACTTGTACTTTTCCACAGTATTAAATACTGTAGAAAAGTACAAGTGAGTTCTCAATATGTGTAACAACAAATTCCACCAAGTGCCATCAATCAACAGTATAAATAGTCTATCTAGTGTAAGACAAGACATTTGATTTGGATACTATTTTCCACTAAAGCGGCTAAAAGGCGCCATTCTAAATAATAATATATGTACTTATACATATAATATAAATATAAATTTAAATTCTGATTTGCATACGACGTTACGTTCGTTTATCTTTATAGATAAGCACCAGACCTCATGAACATCATGATCAAAAACAACACGATTTCTCGTAGTCAAACAATATAAATCAATGTGAGAAGTACAATTTAGAAATGCTTTTACGAAATTCTGCAGTTTGCTTGCAGTTCACGAGGTTAGAGAAATATTATATATAGATATAATGTACTATAATTGTTACAATGAATTGTTTATTTCTGTTTCTTTTTTAGTTCTTTCTCTAATGAGGCAATCATACAGACATCATGCGACATAGATTATCGAATAGGTAAGCTAGGTAGCTATTTTAAATGCAAGGTTGCAAGTGTAATCCAATATTGTCTAATCGTCAAACTTCCTTGTACAAAATATAACAACCGGTATTAAGAAACGGTGACTTCATTCTGATTTAAGTACTAAGTAGGTTGCTACGTATCTACTTAAACTTATCTCATATCTGAAGTTAAGTACAATTAATTTGCATCCTAAAAGGAATCAAGTCACATTTCAGTAAACCCTTCTCTCCACGTAAACTTGCCTTAATATGTAATACATAAGTTCATCAGTCTTCACCCAAAATTTGCCCGGCAGTGACAAGGTTTACGTGCGATTTGGTAAGATTACACATATCAACAAACGTATAATCCACAGCCATCGCTCGCCTCCATAAGTATCCCCTTATAGCGTCTAACACTAACCGTAGAAACCTACCTAATGGTAACCGCGGAAAAACATGCTGATTTAACCTACTCAACTACAGAGCGGCGCATAAAAATGCTATAAAAACTACAATTAAAATTCTATTGTATGCATTTACTGTAATTAAATGATTAATTACGGCAATTCATGCATACCTACTAATCAAAAATGCAAAAATGCCTTATCTATCATACATACAATCGATCGAAAAGTTATCTACTAATATAAAAGAAACATACGTATACACTAAAACTTAACATACTAAACGTTTTATTATCGTGTGAGAAATTCCTACGGATAACTGGTGGTGATTATGTCGGACACCAACCGATTGAAACGCACGCCGTCTATGGGTCTTTGGTTACCTATCGGAGGTGAGATAATACAAATACATATCTATCGCACCCCGGTAGAAATATACTATACGTTAGGATTCCAATACTGCTATACTACTAAACTTATTTTAATAAGTGTTACTACTAAAAGTTCATACAAAACTAGAATAAAGGTAATGTTATGATATATTATACTTAAGAAACATACATGGAATGAAATACGATTCAAATTTGCGCTATTTTCATTAAATACTGCAATACCATAAAGTTGAACTAAAATTTATGTTCTACTTTCATTCAACTATAAAAGCTAGTTTTGATTTAATACAGGACTGATAATAGGGCTCACAGATTACGATTAGTTTCATTGATATAGCGTGGAGATGTCACTCGCTCGCGAAGTAACAAAACACGCGCTCGCAAGACACGTTGTTTGTGTTGTCCGAAGTATCCGATGAACGATCCCAGCATGCGTGGCTGTTGAATTCTAAAGAAAACAGGACGTATAGGATTAATAAGGATGGGAAGAGTCCGGTTTTTTTTTTCAGATTGCATATTACTGTTGATGAAGATCCGGCGTGGGCGTGTTGTACAACTTGGCCACCTTTTCGCTTTTGGGTTTAGACAACAACAAAATAACGTTAAATAATTAAATAAATACTATATTATGTAGCGTACCTATTAACAAATTCTAACACTATTTTAAAAACAATAAAACAAACCTACAATCACGATAAACGTCGATGTAAATCCAGATTTAAAACAGGGGATGGAGATACGACTTATAATCATCATCATCACCTTCGCGTTTATCCCGTTCGCATCCGAAGCTGTTACTTCGGAGTCCGGGGTTCGCATTTTTTTCCAGTCTAGCTGCGTTGCGGCTGAACCTCGATATTTTCCATGAAGCGATTGCGATCTGGCCTCCACAGCCTATAGGTATAGGTGATACCGAAGAATTGCAGCTAGACCAGCTGTGGAACTATTTAAGGCTCCAACTACCCGTAACAACTGCCATAGATGTTTGTATGACAACCGGGACGGACAGCTTGACGTGCTATCTGAGGCACGACTAGGCCAGTGCAGATAGCCATATTAATGCATACAAATATTAGATCGAACTGGCGCCTCCTGCGTAGCAAGTCAAGCAAGTCTGCGTGTCAAGATAAATTTACAATCTAGACAATTATTAGGTAATATCTATATTATAAATGAAGCGTACTTCACTGATATGTTTATTGTCTCATTGAGTAATAAGATTGTTTATGATGTATATTACCGATAACTTCCACATGTGTAATACTCGAACAAGTATTGCGTTTATCTTATATATAGGCAATAGATAAAACCTGTAAATCTGGGGCCAGATTCTATTAATTGTCAACTATCAACATCACACAAACTGCCACTAAATAACTGGACCATGATGCAGTTCAAGTCTAAAATTCAATGGCTTCAACGCAACAATATAATGAACTTTTGTACATTTAATTTGGAACTTTAAGAATATGATGACAATGCCGAAAATTCAATGGCAGCTTTTGTAAACTTTGTTGACAATGGTTAACAATTAGTAGAAACAGGGCCCTGCCAATAAGTACCCTCACTACTCTCAGTCTCTTTTTAATCGCCAATCAATCACGATTTACAAAATTATCGACTGGTAAGTAGCTGCGAGAAATACTTACCATGTAAACATTATAAAATGTAAGTATTGTTACCTACGTAGTAAAATAAAACTCAATACCATAGGGAAATCACAACTATGTAAAGATAACTGGAATGTGTCGCGTTACACGGATATTACTCATGGATATTAATTGAATTACATACATCAGAGATAAAACTAGTACAGTCAGACAAAAAATTCAAAACACAAGTGCAAACTTTACTTCACGATTCAGACTATAAACTCATTATGTTAATCTTAATAAATTATCTTTTGCTTTAGTCGTATATTTTACTATAAAAATGATACTCTGTATGATTATACGTAGAGTAAATGTTCAGAGTGCGGTGCCCTCTCGTAACAAAACAAACAGAACTAGAAAGAAAATTATGAAGCGATTAGAATAACAACTCTGAAAGTATTTCCGAAGCTACATTCTCATTAAACTAAAAAGAATAAATTCGAAACAATATTGATCTTTCAGTCGTGCAATTCTGTAACTGTCACCGTTATTTGTATCAGTGGCGAAGTGTCCATATAACCCGATTCCTGCCGGCTTACCTTTGCAAATACCTCTAAGCATTGGCTATTAATAAATTATAAATCAATGAAACCATATCCATTCAATACACAAAAATATAAAACAAAAAGTATTCTGTTACGTAAATCGCAATTATAATAATTATTTACATACATTACATATTACACATATTTCTCATAACGCCATCTAGTTCTCAAATAAAGAAGGAAATGATTCTGTCTGAACGCGCGCGAAAGGTAAGCCCGCCGGCGAAATCGGAATCTAGTAATACCAAGTAATACGCAGTCGCACGCACACATGTGCAATTTTTCTTAGTAGTGTTCGTAAAAATATGTGGCGGGATAAGCCGGTATTCAACGAGTTATGACAAAGAGGGAATATACGATAAGAATTTGCGAGAGCGAGAGAGCACTAATGTGAATGTAGTTTGTTTTGATTTCATTACCCTGAAGTTGAGGCGAATGAGCGATGCATTCAAATATTTCAAATTCATCATTCATTGACATTAATTTTTTATTTCATCAATAATTATTTATGTTATAAAGTACTGCAAGTAGTTTGAATTCGCTTTTTTGTGTGAAGAAGTTATTACTAAGTATAATTTGTGTTTGTGTTTGTGTAGTGTACTGACTGTTGTGCATTGATTGCCATTATATTGTCGCAGTACGTAATATTTTGGTAAGTAGTTTTGTCTGACTGATTATTTGTTGTGTGAGGAAACATCTTTCTCGAAATTAAATTATGAAAATAAGAAACATTTATAGTTCAGTTAGGTCGAGCTCGCCCTGTCATGAATATAGAATACTAGATGACCCGCGCAACTTCGTCTGCGTCCCCCCGTTTTTGCATCATTTTTCACTTCTGCACCGCTCCAGTTGGTTGCAGCATGATGTTATATACATATAAACCTTCCTCTTTAATCACTCTATCTATTAAAAAAACCACATCAAAATCGGTTGCGTAGTTTTAAAGATTTAAGCATACAAAGGGACATAGGCACAGAATCGCGACTTTGTTTTATACTATATGTAGTGATAAACGGTGCGATGGATTTACGAAATATTTTAAATGTATCTCATTACGATAAATATAAGTGGCTCACTGTTATAATAATCATCAGTGCTCACACGTATAGTAAATGTGGGTTGAAATTTCCTCAAACATTTGGGCCTAAGCATCGAACCAGCCAGTCACAGCTTTTGAAAGGAGTACCTACACATTACAATCGGCCATGGTAAGTTTTTTTTATTTCGTTCGGCTTCCCTTTCAAAAAAATCCACCCTTCGCCACTGATTTGTATGTTAATAATATTTGCTTGTTGTTTAGTTCAATATTTAAACTATCTTGCTCTTTCTCTCTCCCTCTTCCTCTGATTCCTCTGAACTTTTCACCAGCCCTTGGTCCACTTACTTCTCTTCCTTTAAATTTGGTTTTATATGAGAACAATTGCTATCTGACCTTAATTCAATAAACTGCAAAAAGGTTAATTCGGAAAACTTGCTACTTTCTTCGATTTTTTAACTAAGCCATTAGTAGTAGTACTATTATCTATTCTGTGACTTCGCCTATTCATATAAGTACTATACTTTGTAAAATGTAGCTTGGGTCCTATGACAGCTGTCAGTGAAATCCCGCACATGAAGTCTTGAATTTTCTAATAATGAATGTAGTAGCTGTCAATGTCATACTTTATTTACATATATACCGAGCTAATTAGTGATGGGCGATAAATCATCGTGACCACATACTATGAACTATCCATATTTTGAATAAAGCTTAATTTAAAAATTTTAAAAAATAATTAGAATTTAATCTTATTGCTTAGGTATTTAAATATCATAATAATATTTGTATTTGAATAAACTTGATCCTAAATAATATTGAGTAAATAAAATCCTACATTCAATCCATCAACGACCTGAACCTGTTTTTGGATTTTGTAAGAAGACACGCCGCGTTTGGCTCTTGGGCCATGATATAGGCATAAGATACACGCGCCAACATCTTGTTTGATATGAACTTCCACTGATCTACTCCACTCATTCTAATGAGTACGAGCGCCGACGCCTTGTATGCTACGTATATTCCGTTCTCATTACAATTAAATACATACATACAATGAAATTAAACATAATTATATGTAATATGCATCAATAATAGCTGATAGTATCGATATTTTCATCGAATTTTGGACATCCCTATGAACCTAATTTTGACATCTGTCATAGGACCCAAGCTATATTTTACAAAGTATAGGTATTAAGTATGCTTACTGTACCCTACATATTGAGTTCAGAAAGGAATGTAATTACAATGACTCTCGTACTTGCTCTGTTCGTATGTCAATGTTACCTTACCATATAAGCAACGATACGGCACTGAACCGTACCCAGGTGTATCTATATTTTTATGTGTGCTATTTTTTTTTGATTATTAAGATATTTGTGATTCAAAATTTAGTTTCAACCTTATTTAAAGAAACGTATCTAAATCGAAGGCATTATGGTCTTTGACCACAGTTAATTTGTATCTAACATCACATGGCCTTTGACATTCGAAGTCTAGTCTTTAACACCTCCGTTTCATAAGTGAAGAAGAAACATGAAAAGCAAAAAAGATCCCAAAAAGCCAGTGAAAAATTGATTTTGCCAAAAAACAATAACTATTCAACTATGCTTGTAAGAGTACGTACACGAAGGACGTTACTGAACCGCTATGTGCCCCATAGCTGAAGACACTCAATAAAAATTATCTATAATACCATTACAAAGTAAAAGTACCACTAGACAAACGAATTAGCAATACAAAAACGTTTTAGTTATGTATATAGCATAAACTATAGATTAGTTAAGGTCGTCAAACTAATAACGGAATAGGCACGTTTACTAGTACATTCGCATATCTTCCTATGTAAAGTAACTGTTTTAGCCAAACCAACAAAAACACTAACATTTATTTTAATTCTAAAATATTTGTGCTGTATTCTTGCATTTTTATCATTTAATCAGAATTAGATCGTGGCATGTTCACAAAAAAATCACAGTAATGTATGAGGTCTTATGAGGTGAATCATTTGCCGTCCGTATCTGACATAATTAGGAACTGTCCTATGTTACTACGGCGACATTGAACTAATAAACAATGTCCCTGTGCCCTCAATCGTTGCTGCCAACTGTAACGCGGGTGCGTTGTTTAATCACGTGCGTTCATATAAGTTCTCTATTTTAACGTCGAGTGGCTAGACTACTACGAGTCAGTTTCTCATTGAAAGTACGTCGACAACTAGTTAGCTGTAGACGTAATTTCAGTGAGTAATTGACTTCACTTACTCAATTTCCTTGGACAATAAGGCAACTAATTAATATATTGCTCGTGACTATTATAAAATTTGTTGCTGTTGGAAAGAAAATGTAACTTTTGACGCGTATCTTGTTGTTAATAAAGCCTTTTTAAGATTAACCGCCAGTATTAGAGCAAAATGTGAATTCCGAGGGATTTTGGCAGGTTCCGCGAGGGAATCATTAAAAGTTATCACGATACTGTCTAGGAGGGGAAGTGACCCAGCTGAAAAATAAGTACGGTAGGCATAATAAAATATAGTACTCGAAGTAATAACGCAACAGAAAACGATCAATAACAAATTGGCAAGTGTACGCTACGTAGGTAATAGTTGAAATTTTGATCTATTTGTAGAAAAAATATATTTATATCATATACAGTTACGGGCAGATACGAAAACAGCATCACTGCGTAGAGATGCTATGGGAATATTATTGAAATAACTATTAATCATATCAGTAGATATCAACTGTGTAAGTAGATGACACCAGTAAATTCTATACTAGGTACATGGGTAGGTACATGCTAAAAGTAGCGTGTGCGTCCGGGCCTTCATAGCCTTCGAGTTTCTTTAGAATCGAAAGAGTTTTGTGTTTTGTAATGAAGCTATTTTATACAGCGGACTCTTGAAAAAAATACGATAGTCTCGTATTGTGCCAACTCGTACTACTGGTACAGATTGCGCAATGTGAAACAACTTACACTTTACCTATATCTAATACGACAAATTTCCAGTAGTCACGTTAAACCTCGAAACGGAAATTATAATATTTTAATACAGTAGCGATAAGTCAGTAGCAAGAAAACAAATATAAATATAATTGTACAAACATCTTATAAAGGTAACGGTCGGTGGCGTAATGACCCTGTATGACGCTCGTCTCATTTCACGGGCATGACGTTAGATAATATTACGAGAAATACACACCGACGATGCCGTGAACAAATATCGGTGACGAGGTAAGGTTAAATTTTGATGTAAAGTTGAAACATATGAAGCTGTTTTTCCCCGTGTGGAAATTTTATATTAAACCTACGAGTTTGTGCCTAAGTGGAATATCATAAGAGACCGCCAATATGTTAATACGAGATTAACAATAAATTACCTGTCTTCTGGGTAGTTGGTCCTTAACATAATCTAGCTGTATTTAATCATTAATTTATGCTAAATATCTACTCATGATTCACGTGAGTCATTTCCTTAATTTCTTCCTTCCGGCTCCTTAAGCTACGATGGAACTGATCATTCTGCAAAGAGCGTTCTAGAAATTCAATGTGCTGTGGCGCTGTGCCAATATAAACTCAAACCGAAAACTCAAGCCATGTGATTGTGGTGAAGCTTTTAGTTAATGATTCTGAAATTGAGACACATACAGGAATCTAATAAACTTAATTGTTTATACGTAATGTAACATGGCGCTCACTACCAACCGTGTTTACTTCTGATATGTCGTCATTTCCTTGGTATCTGAGCAATTTTGATAATTGCTCGTTTTGCCAATATTGTCTCAGTACTGCGTACAATAACACTCAATTCATATTTGGGGGAATAATATTGCCACCTTAATTAAAAAGACCCCAAAGTGAAAAATAATTGCGCAATAGACTGGCAGGTCTGGTTTTGGCATGCAATTCCCACGTACCCACGGGTCTCTACGTACTGACACCTTTAACATATAAGTAAATATTAAACTTTCCCATGAAAAATAGAGGTGCTAACAAGCAACGTTATATAATTTATTTATTTTTAATAGTCTGTGAGTTACGCAGAATAACTCTTATTCCTCGTGAAATGACTTTTATTTCAGATATCAGTAGCTTTGTTGATCTGAAGAGCCCAATATCACATCGTATATTATCGTAAGACTAACTTCATTTTAAATAAACCACTGTCAACTTTGGGCTATTTAACAAGCGATGACGTTTTCGACTTCAGTACTTTCAAGTAATACACAATAATTTTCTTAATGGCCGTCCTCGAGAAGACACTCGCCCGTCTGTTTTATGTACTATGCTAATATTCAACAACAACCAGAGGAAAATTTTACCTACCAACCCATTAAATTCAAAGGCCAGTCATCATACATTCATACAGATATTATGAACGATTTACGATCCCATGGGAACAAATCTATACCTAGTGAAAATGACTGAATGCCATTTAATTTTCTAATGCTGGATTTTTTTAAGCACGTAATGGAAAATAAGTTGTAGTCAACAAAAAGAAAAAATATGAACAGCCTATCCGCCACGGTCTGCGAGGGGGTACTGCAGATTTCCTACATGGGACCAAGTAATAGGTTGTTCCTACTATGAGTACTGTGACTGTTAGTAACTACATAATACATAAAAACACATGACTAATTCGATACGTATGTAACGTAATATTCAAAAATCAAGGAGATTTTAACGGTACAAATTGGGCCGTAACAAAACTTTGCTTTGTCTTTTCCTTATTATTTTTGCTGATGCCCAAACGGACGATAATTTGTTGTTATAAATATTAATTCAAAAACGTCGAGGAGAAAAATCCAACAATTCGATTGTTGAGAATAATGATTCATATTTTGTTGTATATTCATATTGACATTATTATTGCAGTAAAATAAATTATATTTTATGATTACAATTTTTTGTGCTATCAGTACAAAAATTTTATAAGTGAATTGTGATGTAAGGTCGCGACTGTCGCGTTCGTTATTCTATCCTTAGTTGAAACGAATAAAATAAGGAAAAAAAATTACAACATTTCACTTCATGAACAGCTGATGTGCTCTGATTTTTATAATAAGTCCTATAAGTACTATAATCAGAAGCACATCTATCAATATTTAATAGTTTTGATGCTTATGAGACTTGTTTAGTTCTTGGCCCACCGTCGGTTTTGGAGGGTTATATTTTGATCATTTTATCACAATACAACGGCTGGGCACTTAACATGCAACCTTGATAATGCCGACGTCATAGTAATGCTATCGACTACACGTAACATTGAATACACACATGTGAGGATTTTACATAAGAAATATAACACTGTAGAGTGTGTAATTTGGGACATTCTACACAGTGCTATTTAGACCAAAATTAAACAAGGCAATTACTTTGTGCTACAGGTTTGTACTAGGTTGTAGGTTGTAGATAAGTAACTATATATTTTAGATTTTTTTTTTGTGTAAACGCATATCGACTATGTATATGCATATTATACACAAAAAAAAATGTACCAATACCGAAGTATCCTAAATAGATCCAGACCATTGCAAATATACATTTTACATTTAAATTCAGCCAATTGGTACTGTGGTAAGTATTGCACTTTAATTAATTCACACTTGCATGTACATACAGGAAATATTAATTACACAACCGAGACTCCTGTTAGTCACTGATTGAAATTTTTATATTAAAATATTGATGCCAATGTTGTTGTTACAATAACATGTAGACTCTAAAATCGCTAACATTGGCCCAAAGAGGTTATTCAGAAAGCATTTATCTTATATATAAAATTCTCGTGTCACAATGTTCGTTCCCATACTCCTCCGAAACGGCTTGACCGATTTTGTGAGCATATTGAGTAGGTCTGGGAATCGGCGAACATCTATTTTTAATACCCCTAAGTGAGAAGGGTTGTTCACCCTTAAAATTTATAAGGCAAAACAACGTTTGCCGGGTCAGCTAGTATGTATATGGAATTCAAAGATATACAGCTCAATCCCTCTACTTCTGGACCACGACCCAAAACACGATGGCTTATACGCGGCTTGGTATACTTATACTTTTCATTACAACTTAAATTTAGTGCTTTAAGAACTATTGGATAGACTGACAATTTGCATAAGTAACAGTCAAAAAATAGTATTAAGTTAGATATTTTTACTTTTATATCTATTTGATATTTATCGATCTCAAAACTTTTCCAGTGCCGACAGCATCCAATTGTGAACGCTTAGAAGTGCACTAGTTAAATTCACTCTGACCCAAAAAGTAAGCAACTATTAAATTGTCTATAAGGTTTCATTCATTGACATCATGTGGATGTGAATCAATTTAAATTGTGTAACTAAATAATGCTATTTATACATTTCCCACTTTAATGAAAGAGTAAATAGGTATGTTCAAATCTTTGTTATTCGTTTTTATTACAATAATTGGGAAAATCGGATTTCCCGGCTAGAGCAACATCGAATTATTTTCAAAGACGCGTCGTGTGATCTTCAATGTGACTCTAAAATTATTCTGTAAAAGTGTTGCCCCTTCTTATCTTAAGTTAAGTAGCGCGGTTGACACCAATGGATTTCTTACTTACTTACTAGTACTACGACTTCGGTACTTGGGTACTATATAGAGCAAAATCTGCCTACCCGTTGAGAGACATTTAAGCATGAGTGTATGTATGTACAAATGCAGTGTCAATAGACTTTTGACAATGTCACCTTATTTATCTAAAGAGTTTAAGCGAAACACGAAAACAATAATTATTTAGGTGATTAACCTTAGAAAGTAAATAAAATATTATGTGTGAATTGCATATTACGACAAGATCGCAAGCTTCTTGTATAATAAGAACAAGTGTGTATTTCACAACGTTGCGCAATTAAGTTATAATTTTAGTGGTGCAGCGGCAGTGTGGTGCAATAGGTAGCAATATATATTATCCATTTAGGTATAAGACAAAAGCATGCATAAATTAATCGTATAAATATAACATACTGTACCTACATTGTACATTTAGCCCGTTTTAAGCGAAGATGTAAGAGGCAGGCAGGGCAAGATAAGCGTAAGTAATATCCACATTACGTGTGTACCCACTGTATGTGTATTGTATGTGTTTAATGACCCCAAATTCGAATGTGCACTTCCGAACAAAAATAACTACCATATTGCAATTCTGACGATCATCACAAAACTATTAATAATCTAAATGGTTAATTTCAATTTTATTTTTGGCTTTCAATTGTAATTGTTACGTAATGTTGTTTTTATAGGACGGATGATGTAGGCAGCATTGAGGCAAGTGTACGGTGAACTAGGTTCAAGTTCCAACGGGAAATTCCATTATAATATTATTATACCAACAATTGATGTGTGTTTATATCAAGCAGGGAAAAATTATAGAACAAACCACAAAGTATTTATTTTAGTTACAACATAAAATGATTTTGAAATCTCACTTAGGAAACAAGACGAGACGATATGTTTTCCTTTTTTAATATTTATCAAAATATTAGCTGATATTTGAAATCAAACAATATTTAATAGACATCGATGTGCACAACAGATACAAAAAAATAACCGTGGAACATCTAGGTGAACTACAAGTACAATAATGTAACCGTGGAACCGCTAGTTGGATAATGGATACCAGAAAGTACCAGAGCTAATTGAACTACACGTACAAAAAAATTTCTTCAGAACATCTAAATGAACCACGGGCCTAAAAAAGTAGCTATGGGACATTCTAACTAGGTGTTTATAACTAGCGCTGAGATAGCTTAGAAGCATAAACTAAAAAGGGCTTTGGAATAAAATTTTAGTTATATCCTGTTACTATCTTAAGGTGCTTACACTATCGATGTTTTTATATTGTTCTTGGTTTATTGGTTTGAGAGTGAGTGGCTGTCAACGCAAGTTAGATGAAATATTTCTTACCTTATGCCACATTCCATAAAGAGTAGTACTATTCCGTAAAGCATACATCTTGCTGCATACGCCCTTACTATAACTCGTAAGAGACTTGGTTTTCGTTTCTCTCCTGCCCGCGCAACTTCTTCCTCCCATAAACGGGCAAATTTGTCCCCCAGTGGTCCTAAAACAAACTTTAAATGAGTTTTCAAAGAACACGGTTACACACGCACTGCAACGTCAGAATTAGATATCGCTCGTGATATCGATACTACCCCTTTCATCAGAGCTCTCTGGCCTTCAATCTTACTATACAATCATGATTCGGACTGGGAACATTGTCGTCCATCGATATTTTTAAACTGTATCTTGTAAGACAACTGTAAATTCTGACAAATCGAACAAATAAATTTAAACAGTAAGAGATAGTACTGTTTGACGCATCTTAACCATATGACCCTATTATTCTGTGTATCCTGATGGACGCGGACAGTCCAAATTTTACCATGGAAGAATAGTAACATTGAAATAATATTTTTTAAGCGGTCTTGGCCTACCGCAACCCCTGGTACCCTTCTCGAACGAGAACCATAACTTTGATCTAATGGGTGGCACCACGCTACGAGAAATCATTACATAATATGATAGCAATGCACCGTTAAATCGATGAGTTGTGATTCAAATAGATTACTTCAAGACGAGAGAGTTTTATCCACAAATCATCCTTAGAGAAACAAAGAGTGCGAGTGACATAAGTACTTATTTTTATACAAAATCTAGGCGTGAGAAAATGACAGAATATACGAACCGTGAAACGTGTTTTTATAAACTATTATCAACTTTGACAAAAATAGATATAGCAATGACGTCGATGTTTCTACACTAAAAGGCATAAGTCACTGCCACTGACTTTTGAGATTTGGCAACGCGGTAATGATTTTTGTTGATGTATTTACGCTAGTTTAATATTATTAGTATCTTCAAGACAAATTACTAAATATTTTGACTTTTAAACGGAAATTTTCATGTAGTAGCTATTCCATGATTGTGGACTCTTAACAAAATAGTCACAGAACATCACTTTTACATTAACTCGAAATGATAACATTATAATATATCACATATTACGATATGTGATATATTATAATGTTATCATATGTATGTATGTGTATGTATATGTATTTCGAATTCTGGGTAACATTACGATGTTACCCAGAATTCGAAATAAGTACATATACATACCCTGAGTACGGACATATTTTATTAGCTTTGAGTGCGATTCACGTATAGTGCGGGTGCGGGTCGGGCGCGGTTCGTTTTGCCATCCATCGTCATTTTTAATACAGCATTTTTTTTTCTGTAAATGGTGATGGATGATAAAATCACCCGCGCACGACCTGCACCCGCATAAAATATACACTATATACAGTAATGAAGACTCGCCCTTATTTAATAGCAAAGAAAAACAGGGACGAAATATGCATATTTTTTTATGGAGGATAGGCTTACGTTTGACCACTATCTCACCTGATGGTAAGTGACTATGTGATCTATGCTGAATCAAGCTTGCCTAGAAAGATTCTATTCACTCGTGACTTAAATATTCCCAGGTTATACCATTACAACTCTGCCTATAACCGGATAAAACGGGGTGAGAGATCGAAGGGTGAATAAAAATAAATTGGCCATCTAAATTATGTAGTTACTTTCTTTCAAGCGAAAATTTGGACTAGTTCATTGTAATAACAGAATCACGAAATATCTGGGCTTAGTTAAAATTTTGTAAAAGAAATTATCCAAAATATTCCAATGACCATTTTATTTCTATCCACCCCTGGATTCCTGTTCACCCAGTTTTACGGTACTTTTTATGTATGCTCTTATCTTATTATACCAGGCTATATATTTACAATAACCTAACTATATATTTGGTTACATAAAACCGCTAATTTATGAAGTACATAATATTGATGTCGATAGTAAAAACTCATTATTATTATTACATCGATATTATTAACGCATGTCATTGTTTCTTGGGGGTCATTCAAATAAATATTAATGACATAGAATTCATAGGTACCAAGTGTTATGTCTCTAAAGTAACGGAACAACTTCAAATGTATGCATTTTCAAATTGAGTATTGATTAAGTTAGGTTTGTTTATCATTTCTTTTCTCTCTGGTCCGGTAATCTATATAAATATAAATGAATCGCAAAATATGTTGGTAAGCGCTCGAAGACGACTCAACTAATTCGAGTAATTCTTTTTTTTATTTGTTCCTTGAACTCTACGGAAGGTTTCTATGGAGCAGCGGGAACGGGATCAGAAATCCACGCGGGCGGAGCCGCTGGCAACAGTTAGCAATGTTATAAATAAAAAAGGCATCTGGGTACTAAATGCCTAAGTCATGATGGCCTAAAAACATATTAAGGGCCCAGATTGCCCAGACGCAACATCGATTTCGCGCGACCGCAGCGCTACTGTTTACTGAAACAACCGACCGGGGCGGGTGAATGACCCAGAGAGAGCCACCTTTTTGTATTCTACTTACCTAAAATTCCAACTATGTATTTATTTGTAATTTTTCTACCACACTTTATTCTTATTTCGTAAAATATTCATTCAATAACATAATTGCAAATTCAGTAGCAAGTACGGTCGAAATAACATCGAGCCTTTCCTCGCTACTGTTTATCTATACGCAAGGATAGGTATGTGCCTATTGGATAAACTCAAATAATTACTTACTATTTGTTTACGATCACCTTGATATCTTAAAAATCTCCTAGGGTTTTACAAAAAAATATCAATAAATGAAACACAAGTATAAAAATGATTCATATAATTTAAAAGTAGGTAAACAGTAACAAATATGAGTCGCCAAGCGTGCTAGGGTTGTGCAAAAATTTGTAAAACAAGTTTATAAATTATTAATATACAAATTAAAAGTAAGTAAACAATAACAAAATATGAGTTCAAAATTCTAATGTTTAAAGTTGTTTAAATAAATTACTGAATAAATTCTGATTTCTGCTAATTTGATTATAAAATCAATTGCTATTGCAAAACCTATCAGAATGAAAATGTTAACAGATGCCCGATTCACGTAATAAAAACCGTAGCGTGGTGACTTCAAAATGTCACTTTGTTTTTTTGCAAACAAACCCTTTTAACCGACTTAAAAAAAGAGGAAGATTCTCAATTCACTGTATTTTTAAACCGATTTTGATGATTCTTTACACCAGGTAACTCTTCAAAATTGTATAAGAATTGTACAGTAATTGATTTATGACAATCCAAGACTAGATAAGTAAGTGCGTTTAAAACAGAAAACCATAAGGCGATTTCTAAGTTAAAACAACTTTTGGATGCACGTGAATCGACCGGCTGGGTAGTTAAGTTACCTCAGTCTATTTCAAAATCCTTAGGCGTCCTTCTCTTTCAAAACACGTAAAGTTCTTTCTTTCCTCTCTTTCGTAGCCTCTATGATACTGGAACTGGGCGCGTCACGAATTCGCTTCGTGACTGCCGAGGATCAACTAATTCTGGAAGTAGTCAATCGTAATAAAACCAAACTAATTTCATCTCCATTTTCTCCTTCCAAAATTTGACACTGACACTGCTTACTCTGCTTCTTCCTTGACAGCTTCTGCCATGGATTGTGCTCCTGTCTTTTCCCATCAATCGCAAACCGTATTATAAATTTCATTATATAATGAAGGTGACATAATTGGTAGGGCAGTTAATGTTTTTAACTGAAAGTAGCTCCCACCAGATGATATGATACCAGATACAATTTGATGATTCACTTCCATGCTATCTTCTTCCTTTCAACCAAACACACAGTAAATTTCATATTACACATACTAATTACACATACATTTCATGATGAGTTTTGAGTCCCGACCAACTTTTACTTCACCTATTATACTGAGGATACAATCCATTGGACCGCGGTCCCCTATGGCCTGAACAGCTTTAAAAAAAAAGAAATATCTGCTACTCTACGCCCAACTTCCACTTCAACCACCTTTCCTTCTTGACGGTTTTCAATTACTAGTTCCTGTAAAGAAAGATAATGGCTTGATTGTTTTTTTATAAAAAATAATAAATAAAGAATGGGCCAAATTTCTTCAAACATAGCTAAGAAGTCCCTTAGAATACATCTTTGAAACACATAGATCAAAAACATAAACGTTTTATATAAAATGTAAAATCGGTTTAGGATAATAATTTTACGGGATAACATTATAATATTATTCTCCATCGCTTGTTCCATGCTCTTGCTTGACCCTAACGTGACATAATGTGACACTTTTTCGTGCATGTTGCCTTTGTTCATCGATTTATAAGACGTTATCACGTCAAAAAATAAATAAATCTGACTACATATATTATAAATTTCCTTTACGCTACGGTAACGCGGTGTTGGTTTTTTATGACGTCACCTACTCTATGTCACTCGGGCTTAGAAGACAATTCTAATGATTCTAAAATCATCAAAATCGGTTAAATAAATATTATTTATTATACCTACATACATAAAATATGGGATTTTAACGAGAATTTTCTTTTGAGAAAGCAATTGAGAACTATTTAGGTACTAATGTGTTTGTCACCCAATGAAAATAATAAATATTGCAAGAAAAAAATCTATAGGTACTGAGATTTTGTCTTCGCCCATCACTAACTAGGTAGTTCGTTTGTGTCTCCCAATGAAAATAATAAATATTGCAAGAAAAAAATCTATAGGTACTGAGATTTTGTCTTCGCCCATCACTAACTAGGTAGTTCGTTTGTGTCTCCCAATGAAAATAATAAATATTGCAAGAAAAAAATCTATAGGTACTGAGATTTTGTCTTCGCCCATCACTAACTAGGTAGTTCGTTTGTGTCTCCCAATGAAAATAATAAATATTGCAAGAAAAAAATCTATAGGTACTGAGATTTTGTCTTCGCCCATCACTAACTAGGTAGTTCGTTTGTGTCTCCCAATGAAAATAATAAATATTGCAAGAAAAAAATCTATAGGTACTGAGATTTTGTCTTCGCCCATCACTAACTAGGTAGTTCGTTTGTGTCTCCCAATGAAAATAATAAATATTGCAAGAAAAAAATCTATAGGTACTGAGATTTTGTCTTCGCCCATCACTAACTAGGTAGTTCGTTTGTGTCTCCCAATGAAAATAATAAATATTGCAAGAAAAAAAAATTGGTTGCCTGTAAAGTCGGTATACGGGCGAAAGTTTTACGTGACAACGACTTTGAGTGGTAAAATAATTTTAATGTGTATGCCTATCTCTCTCACTCTCTCTCTCTCGCTCTGTCTCTCTCGCTCTTAGGCGGGCTAACTGTGCTCGAGTGGAAGGGACGCGTGCCTTTCACTTTTTATGTCTGTCTCTCTCGCTCTTAGGCGGGCTAACCATGCCCGAGTGGAAGGGACGCGTGCCTCTCACTCGCTCTCATTGTGAGCGCATAACGTGAGCGGAGCGTAACGCAGTTTCTTGAAGTGTCACCCGGCAAGCCAATTTATAAGACGTTGTCACGTCAAAAAGTCTATAGGTACTGAGATTTTGTCTTCGCCCATCACTAACTAGGTAGTTCGTTTGTTTATGTAACAAGTCTAATTACGTATAACAACTTACCTCTATACAGCGCGTAGCAGTGTTGCTCGGAGTCTCGGCCTGAAGGTTTTCTTTATTTTCAATACTGGAAATATTAATCATCAATAGTATCCACTTTTATTTATTTTGTAATTTTTGTACAACCCTAAACCAGACTCTAGGCGCGTCGCGCCGCGCGCGTCTTTGACGGCAGCGAAGTATGTACGCCCATGCTATTTCAGATAGGAAACATACCTACTTCCACAATCTGATATTTAAACAATATGATGAACATGAAAACGAATATTTAATTATATTATGTAATAAAATTAATTATTATGAGAATATTCCTATAGAAATCGACTTTATTACTTATAATACAAACCAATATTTACATGCAACAACAACAACAAATGCGAATATATTATTATTAGTACTTAGACATGATAAAGCACTCAAATAAAACTAGAATTTTTAAATGACACTTTCACACAAATCTCGTAATTTTTTTCCTCGGTATTTATACCTACTTTACAAGGTTCATAAAATAACCTCCTCAACAAACTACGTACCTATCTAAATAATTTTGTATATTTTACGATTTATATCTAGTTCCATCATGGTTTTCTTCCAGACATTCATTATATCGGTACTTCCTACTTACTAAAAGTGAATTAGTTATAAAAATGTTATACTTACAGTTTTTCACAAAAAACACAAATTCACAACACGTAATATTGCTGGCGCATCCGACACGCGTGGTGTCACCTTGAACCATAAAAACGTACTGCCGATCAGTAGCGATGCGGGTTACTAAATCATAATATCGGGATGCGCGTGATTTTTCATACATTTTTCTATGGAGAATTTACGTAGAACATATCTAGATTTTAGGGCTTTAAAAGAGGAAGTCTTTGTTTGTAAAGGTACAAAAAAAAGTACATAGGTTTAAGTATTGGTTTCTTCAGTGTTCAAAAAGTGTTTCTTTTTATCAATTTGTGTTGATTTATTGGGTAATATTTGAAGAATACGAAGGCATGTTTTTGCATTTTTGTCAAATTTTGTGCGTTTGTTGACGTTTATTATATAGCAATTATTAGGTTTTAAGGATTTAATATAAGACTAACATATATTTTGGTCTTTGATTGTAATATATACAAATTATCATTGATATCAATCATATCTAAATAAGTTAAATATGAAATATCGTAACACTCTTTTCGGTGATTTTCACGATCTGGGCCCTTAACGTGAATGGTTAAGTCATTAGAAATTAGACACTTTCTTTAGGCCTGGTTTTGAACAGTATCGGTCGACGTTCATGGTACGAGTTATCTGATCACAAATAAAGTGCAAAATGGCCTAAATTTAATTGTAACCTTCTTATGTATCAGTCGGAAGCCCTGGACCTTGAACCTTGATATTCAGCACTAAGAAAAAACGCTGCAAACAACGAGTTTGTACTAATTGTGTGCTACTTCGTGTACTCATCGATGTAGATCATAAATGTTATGCTGAAAACGATACCGAGTATGCATCACAACTGATTTCATTGAACTTTGATCGATGTTGCTATAATACGTTTGTTTGTACATTGCTGTGGGCATTGCAACGTTGTGTGTGATCTCCATACATTAATAATTTTATACTTGGCAGTAAATTGACTTCAGACAATTTGTTCCCAATTCCTGATTGATTGGATAAAATGCTGCGTTTGCCTATCTACGAAACATGAGTCTCATTTTACTTAACTACTAGTTAAGGTACCTAAAAAGTTTTCTGCACTAATGCCTCATGTTTTTTTATATTAGACATCTTCATAAGCAGGAGACATAGTGAATAAACTAAAAATCAAGCAAGCTGTAATATGCCAAAGGATCTATGGCTGCAGGAGCAAACGAGTTCTAGAATGGAAACTGCGAAACGTCAAACGAAAGGTAGCTGGAAAAGACTGGAGGTGTATGGCGAAAGTAAGGTGCGTCCGAATCTATCAGATGGCGTGTATACCGCAGGACGCAAGACGCAACTTTTGAAGAATGCGTCCTACGTCATACACACAGTGGAGTGCAATGGGCTAAGTTGTTTGATTGACAGTGATATCTCAGAGATGGTCTAGAGCTTTGTAAAGGCTTACCTTATATCGTGAAAAAAGGTGTTCCAATAGGGGATGAAAGTTCGTCATTTTTATAGCCTGATGAAATTGGGTACACGGATAGCTTGGGAAAAGACATATTGGTCGCGATTACTGATCATCAAAGCGGAGCCTCGGGCAACAGCTAGTACGTATTATGTAATAAAGTGCTGGATGGTTTAATTTGTAGTGTTATAAATTACAAATAAGTATATTAGCACATTTCTTAGAACTGGTTACTTAGCGAAAGGTTTATTGGACGCAACGCAAGTTATCGATACGAAAATCGCTTACCAGTAATTAATTAGAGAATCATTAATGCTCATTTATGTTGAGCATTAATGATTCTTTATTTAGTTATTTAACTTTAATTTATTTTGTTGTATAGAACAACATAAACAGTAATTACAAAACGCTAAGATGTTGATTTCACGATCACGTCATACCTATACTATTATACATATTTAACGAATGTGGTGACGTTTATAAAAACAACCTTCGACTAAATTTTGCCCAATTTTCATCTCAGTAATAATGAAATATGTTTGATAAACGAATCTGAATAATGCTCAAGTTTTTACAGACAAGGAAAATAATGCAGGCTATAATACGAAGAGCAGGTGTTAGATCACTGATAAGCTTAAGTGTTTAAAACTGGTTATACCTACTTCTTGTTAAGTGTGATACCAGCAATTACCTACATTTATGTATAGGACAAATTTCTGTAGTGGCCAGATTCTACCCTGACAGGAGGCTTCATCTATTACTTTGCCTGGCTGTAAATGTGGAAACATTGATCTTGACATACATAAAGTATAACTATGGGACCTAAAGCCGAGATAGCCTAGTGGTATGGGTAATGGACTATGGACTGCTGCGACGACGAGGTCTCGGGTTCGTTCCCAGATTTTACCATGGCACACACCAATGACTTTTTGATGCTTTTCGGAATTATGTGTGTATTTATCGCAGGTTTATGGGTGCCCGGTTGATGGCAATAGGCTCGCCACCTATTACATTAGGACCTCAACATAAACTGGCGAAATGTAGGTGCTAGCACCTCTGCCTACCCCTTCGGGGATATAGGCGTGAGTTTATGTTATGTTATGTTATGTTATCTATGTTTCGCCAACTGTTTTTGATCTCGCGCTTCTGATGGTGAAACTATAGCCATTGATTTTTTTTGTAAAGTTGGTCTAACTGTCAGACGTGGATATTTGGTCCTGTTGGTCCATCTAATTATTCGGACGTCACGTCAGTGGACGACGCGCATATTTTTTCGGACTGTAGCAACTACAGTTCTAGCATGAACTCCTATCGAATTCGTAATGTAAAATATTCGTAATGGTTTCGAGAGAACGGAGCATTGTGATTGGCAGTCTGCCTCTTGTGAAGCTGTGTGCGTGTGTAGCCCGTCAATCGCAATGATCCGTTTTGTCGATACATTTACATTACGAATTCGATAGTATTTCGTGCCAAGGCTACTGATCGTTTAATGCGAACCTCTTGGTTCCCAAGAGTTGCATAGACGAAATCGGGCGGAATTTAGACATTTTGCACTGAAATACTACGTTTTTCGTCAATTTCAATGTAATTCGAAATTAAATCTGTATAATTTCAATTTAGCATACTATTTTTTGGAAATAAAATATAGAATAGATATTAATTTCTATTAAGCTTACCTGATGCATGCTCTTCTAACGGTTCATAGAGATCTTCTTCCTCCAATTCTTTTTTCACACCACTGCAGAACATAGGCAATGTCCATCTACAATAAGTATATAATATAAAATTACCTATAAGTACATTCAATATGAAAGGGCAAAGATGACCAAATGAAATTTGACATAATTTTAGCACCATCATTATATGTACCACGATACACCTTGGCCCCTTCAGGTGAAGGTCTCAGATGCAATTGTGACACAATTGTAAAATTATGATAATAGTATTACACAGCTGTCTAGAACCAACTAAGCTGAGCTTGTCTTTTGTGTTCTAGAATGCAGATAAACATATATCTATACATTTTACTTTTGTAAATAATACATTAAAATATAAACTATTAGACTTCCTCTTAAATATCATTATTTATACATAATACATGAAATAATAATAATATTCAAGGACATACAGCACTATGTAGATTCAAGCACAGTATAGCCTGTAATATGTTTGATATAAATATATCATAAGCTTATATCCTCTTATTACCCCTTAAAAACATGCTCTATAGTGAATAAAAAATCCTGTTATTGCAGGAGAAGAAACTAGTCTCAACTTTTAACCTTTAGGTAGAGAAGATCTTATCTATAACAATTCTTAAATATGAATAACCTTCACTACTATTTATTTGAATTTTAATTTTTTGTGCATATTTATTTCTTTATCTTATACCACATAGCATAAGTGTCTTTCAACTATTATAGAATAATTGATATAAAAAAAATATTGTTCTGTAAATAAATAAATATTTAGTACCTGTAAAAATAAAGCATACCCTACACTTTACACCTTCATTCCATTAAATAAAGTTCACAAACTCATTCACATTGGAAGAAGTTATTTCAGTACATACACAAGATAAAGCAAACATGAAATTTATGGTGACTTACGCGAAAGTAAGTATTGATAGTGGATTAGCTTTGGCTCTAGGATGCGGTGGACGGCTTTTTTTCTTATTTGTCTCCATGGTCAAGTAACTGGAAAAATAATTTCGTTAAAAATAACTTGCTTGATCTCACCATCAAATTATCTAAGGAAGAGTAACTATGAACACGTAGATAAATACTTACTTTTAATAATTTTCAGTAGCACAGTACCTATGGTATTGATAACTTCCAAAAAAGAATCACAAGCATGACCTATGCACCGGTCCACAGCTGTACTTCTTCAATATTTTACACAGAGTCACAGACAATTGACAACGTGATTGCAATTTATTGAATACCCACAATAAGGATTTTTAAACTACACTGCAAATAATGTTACGTAGCTTCCAGTAGGTAATATTCCGGCAACGCGCTAAAGAAATTCATTGAAGTAACCAATAGAGTCTAATGAGCCTATCAACTGCAAACTAATTCACTTCAATAAAATACACGAACTATTATTTTTATACCATCGTGACAACCATCCGTTCACGCTCACAGCAAATTTTCTCTGATAAATTTGTGTTTAGTTGAACATTGATCATTGACAAATTGACATTTGATAATAAACTGTTGGTGACAGCCGTGACAATCAGACGGACAGAATGACCGTTGAATGACGTTTGGTTTGACAGATAACAGGACATTACAAAGAAAATAGGATCTCAAGTTTATGGTAAAGATAATGGACGCTTTTATAATAAGACCGGTAGCGGCATGTTTAACCGTGTCATGCCATGCCTTTTGTACAAAACCGCAATGTAGCAAATGTTTGAAAAATTTCCCAAACTGTGAGGAATTTCAATACGACTGGGTTTGTTGGATTGTGCTTATATGGGGAAAATGCAGGAAATTTAAAGTTTCCTCTAGACTTGAACTTAGAACTATCTAATAAGTGGTAAGTAGAATAAGTATTGACTGATTGACATATTAACAAGGAAAATCAAGAGAAGGAAAATTGATTCCAACCCAAGGAATAATTTTCCATAAATCTTAATTCCCTTGATTCTTCGTGAGTGTATAAATGACCTACCATCTAGGTGTTATATTTTTTGGCAGAAGTTGTGTTTTTTCACGGCCGCGAGAAGTTGCAGAATAGGTACTTCATATTAATTTTGACTTTATACCTTCACGCACTATTATGAAAAGATTTTGATTTTTGATAGATTAAATAGTCAGACAGGCAACGACCATATTACAGGCATATTCCATATTTTTGGGGGATTGGAGCTGGAGCTGAAAATCGTAGTATTGTATTATCTTTGCTGAAAATAATTAATGACTTTTATTTACTATGCGCCCCTAGTTCCCCAATTTAATACTTTCTTAAACACTTGTTGAAGTTCATTTGGGTTTTAAGACATATTGAACAATACTATATGCCTTAATTGTTCCATTCATCTCGAATAAAAACTATCACATTTTATTCAATCGGTTGGCACATAGTAGGTATACGAACATACCTATGCGTAACGTGCGAAAAACAAGTTCGTCAAGATTTTTTAAGAAATATGTTCAATTGTATGTATTTTGTTAAATAAAATATTTATGGGAGAAGTATGGGGATATTAAATATGAATCCCTAAGTTAGGGATTTTTAGTCAGGTTTATGGGGAATTCAGTTCAAGATCAACGCAGCCCAGGAAAAGCGTGGTGATTTTCTTAAAACCATTCAAATCCATTGATTTAGAAAGAGGCGGATAAAGAGATACCTACAAAATGCTGTGACTAAATACAAAATACCTACGTTCCAGTTTTACGTTAATATACGTTAGAAGATAGGTTCCCAATCGTAATAAATTATTATTTATTATATATTATAAATCCACAACTTCTACGATAGTGAACTGTGCTCTTTAATTAGACGGTACAATACTACGTAGTAAAAATTCATTCATGAAAATGGAGCGTAGGTATTTTGTATTATTGGTCACAGCATTTTGTAGGTATCTCCCATCCCTCTCTTTTTAAATCAATGCATTATTATTATTATTGAGTGAGTGTGACAGAGGGTTTTTTGGCGGGAACGCGAAAAGTGTCATAGCGCTGCAGTGTTTCATTTTCTAAATTTGGTGTACATTCGAGTTTTTATTTGTAAAAATGGTGGAGTTTTAGACAGGCTTGGACAAAGCACACAAGTGTAGGAGAGTGGAATATTGTAGTGAATTGTGATTTTTCTTGTTGGTGTCAAAATCTCCCTAAGAAAAGCTTCTAGTAAAGTCTTCACTACTTTACTAGGGCAACTATCATCCGTCATTGTCATCATCACCTTCATCATCATCATCATCATCATCATCATCATCATCATCATCAACAATCATTTCAACTATACTTATCACAAAATAAAAGGAAATTCCCAACTCGACACTGGCAAAACTGTCCCCTGAATTGGGTTGATATGTTGCCATCTAAGAAAAAAAGAAGAAGACACTTGTGATTGTGATTGTGACAGAAAAATGAAAAGCAATGCACTGGCACTGACAGATACTGACAGATACTGAGATACAATAATATTCTATGGACAGATTGGGACAGATAGAATGCATCTATTTATTTAAATCATATTTAAATTAAATTGCATATTCTAGACAACATACCAGTTTCGATGTGAAATATTGTAGTTGAGTTTGTACTTCGATAAATAAATTTTCACATGCCGTACCGTATACATAATGGTTTAGACGAAATTTGAATATCTAAAAAATGTTTGAATCTTTTTTGAGAAGATACAGGAGCATGATTTTAGCCAGCATTTTCTTCTTTTATATTGGTTGTGGCATTACTTTAAGCTTAATGCGGCTTGAATGTGTGGAAGCTCTTGCTGCAAAAGAATTGAGCCACGAAAACACGCGGAATGAAGCTGAATATGCTGTCCTTATATTAAGTGGCCCAGATAATGAAGTCAAAAGAGATGCTATTAGAGCAACATGGATGAAATTTGCAAGGAACATTTTTGTAGAAAATGGAGAAAAGCTTTATAAATGGAACCATACGTGGGCTGAACAGCATTTTACTCAAAATTTTATAAAATTTTATTTTGTAGTAGGAACACAAGCTCTTAGTGAAACTAAATTGATGAGGCTACACAGTGAAAACAATCGGAATAATGACCTGTTGTTACTAGATAGCTTTGAAGATGGTTATAAAAACCTAGCTGTGAAAATGTTGCATTCATTGAAATGGCTAAATGATAATTTAAAAAACTTAAAATATTTAATTAAATGTGATGATGATTCATTTGTGAGAGTTGATTTGATACTGAAAGATCTTGAAGCCTACGCTCCTGAGATGAATGCTCATGAAATAAGTGACTATGTGACTTATAAGGTATCTATTTTTTAAGGTTGCTACTCTAGAAGTGTATTTCTTCATCACTTAAAATTAAAAATCAAAAGGAAGGGGAAGTATAACTTGGTTCATTAAAGAAAGGTTTTATAAATGGCGGACGTTATCACTTCCTCTCGCACTCGTTCGCACACTAGTACTGTCTATACTCTCTCACGCGCGTACCGTCAACACAAAAAAAAATATTGATCTTTATTTTCTTCCACGGTCTGTGCTCTTGATGCGATGCATAAAAGAAAGGATTCTTAAATGTCGGCTTATACTTGCGTTGACAGATAGCACACCTAGCATACAAAATTTCATTTTTTTTTTCAGTTTAAAAAAAATGTAAACAAGACCGTTGTTCATAATAATGTTAGTTCTTTATTTTAACCAACATCATGATCTTCCATGATCCTCCTTATAGAATGTGATATATAACTTGGTTCATTAAAGAAAGGTTTTATAAATGGCGGACGTTATCACTTCCTCTCGCTCGCACACTAGTACTGTCTATACTCACTCACGCGCGTACCGTCAACACAAAAAAAATATTGATCTTTATTTTCTTCCACGCTCTGTGCTCTTGATGCGATGCATAAAAGAAAGAATTCTTAAATGTCGGCTTGTACTTGCGTTGACAGATAGTACACCTAGCATACAAAATTTCATTTTTTTTTCAGTTTAAAAAAAAATATAAACGAGACCGTTGTTCATAATAATGTTAGTTCTTTATTTTAACCAACATCATGATCATCCATGATCCTCCTTATAGAATGTGATATACGTTCCTTTTTCAGGATTAAAGGACTCAATGTGCGTTTAAAAGGACTCTATGTGTAAAAGTAGATGCCGTCACGTGTCGCGGGCGAAGCCGCCGGCCGCAGCTAGTTAGAAATTATTACGACCCGGCCTTGTTTTTATTATTTTTCATATGAAAAAAAAAAAATTTGAAATTTTATATGCTAGCTGTACTTTCCGTCAACGCAAGTACAAGCCGCCATTTATAAAACCTTTCTTTAATGCACCAGCTTATACAATCCTTTTTCAGGATGAAAGGACTCAATGTGCGTTTAGAAGGACTCTGTGTAAAAGTAGGTACTGTTTCCGAAGAAAACAAAAATAGATGCCGTCACGTGTCGCGGGCGAAGCCGCCGGCCGCAGCTAGTTAGAAATTATTACGACCCGGTCTTGTTTTTATTATTTTTCATATGAAAAAGAAAATATTTGAAATTTTAGATGCTAGCTGTACTCTCTGTCAACGCAAGTACAAGCCGCCATTTATAAAACCTTTCTTTAATGCACCAGCTTATACCTGTTCACCATATGTTTCACCTTAATGAGGCTACTCACATATTGAGAATAATAGTAGTTCTTTATAATCTTCTAATAAAGCAAGCTACTTTTACAGTATTGAGGCTTATAAGCTATGGGTCACTCATTTTTGGTTTTATTTATTTGGCTCTGCCTGTGTGGATGTTGATTGTCACAATCAAACAAAACCCATCCTTACCCAAGGTCTAATCTATCTCTGTACCTGTGTAAAAAGTATTAAATCAAAATCGGTTCAGTGGTTTTGGCATGTAATCAACAAAGAGACAGACAGAGTTACTTTCACATTTATAATATAAGTATAGTTAATAGGTACACAACATCCTTTTGAATGTTTCTTACTGCTAGCCTATTGCAGTCCACTAGTGAACATAGGCCTCTACCAATATGTGCCAGTGCTGATCCTTTGCCCTCTGCGTCGAGTCTGTCCCACCACCTTTTTCAGGTTCATCTGGCTAAAGGGCATCCTACATTCCTTTTTCCCTTCTCACAATCTCCACTCATGTACTTATTTGCTCACCAGCCATAGGTCCTTCAGCAGATGTGGATTACTACTTCAGCTTGCTTATTCTACAAGCTATGTCAGTAATTTTGGTTCTTTGTCAGATGAACTTATTGTAACCTTCAAAAATGCTCTAGCATCTTGAGTTTGGTATTTGTACTATTTGCACATTTTGTATTTTCAGAAAGACCTCCCTACATATAAAGGCTTATATTGGGGCTACTTTGATGGTCGAGCACAAGTCTACCTCAATGGAAAGTGGCAAGAGAAGGACTGGTTCCTATGTGACCGCTACTTACCATATGCCCTTGGAGGTGGTTATGTCATCTCCCAGAGCATTGTCCAGTACATTGGAAGAAATTACGATATTTTAGGGTATGTTAAACTTGAATTTGTTCTAATAAAAACTATTAAGTAGCATGGGATTAGGAGTCAGTCTTTTGATCACAGTGTTTTGGTTTAGAATTCTGGCTGTCACTTTACAATTTACAATTCAGTCATTTCAGTTACTAGGTAGTATGTACTCATTCTAACGGAAGTACACGAGCCTAATAAAATAATTTGTACCACTCCCTAATCCTAGTTTGTAAACTATGCCAATAAATTATATAGCCATTGAGCTTAGCTGAAGGGGTTAGAGACAATATTTGTAATTTTGCTAATATTCTTTAAAAAAAAAATTAGAACCAAGCCCACAAACAAAAATGTCATTTACAAAAATATAATATTTCACTCTTGAAATACTACATTTTTGAATTCATTGATTAGAGAGACTAGTGTTCTGAAAACCCTTATATCCTGACTATTTTGATCTACCTTCAAATCTATTATTTAATTTAGGAGTCTTATGCAGTAAATCTTTTATTTCAGACATTACAATTCTGAAGATGTTTCAATGGGCGTGTGGACGGCTGCAATGGACGGCATGAATAGAGTGCATGATATCAGATTTGACACAGAATGGAAATCCCGGGGGTGTTCTACACAGATGCTAGTGCGCCATAAGCAGACACCAAGCGACATGTTCCAGCTGTACAAAACGTTAGTATACACACATGGAGAAAAACTTTGTAAGACTGAAAATATTGTAAGAAAATCTTATATGTATAAGTGGGATGTTTTGCCTAGTATGTGTTGTAAATTAGGTAATTAAGAACATGCTAAAATTGTGCTAAAAGTAAAAGCATTGTAGCAGCAGTAGTAGTAGTAGTAGTATTAGTAAGCTCGAGATAATTGTACATAAGTTATGGACTGTTAGAAACTTCGTACATTTTATAATACATGTATTTTTGTTGAACTTCCTTCATGATTTCCAAGGATACATTCCTGATAATGTGTTCAATATCTTTATTCAATCATTATTATGAATTTTGGATTGTGATATATTATTTCAAGCTGTTTTGTTTACTAGACATAGTAGTAGTGACTCTCCACTTTTTTCCCTATAATATCGAGATATAAAGCTATTTTAAAACAAAAAACAATTGAAAATTTTCCTGATAATAATCGAGAACAGGGGACTCGCGATTAATACAAGTTCTGAATATTATTTTCTATAATGTATTCAGAATAATATTGTAGAAATATTATATTGCTATCTTTAGTCATTGTTTTATGTCGACTGTACATAAGGTTGATTTTAGCACTGTCATTGCCTAATTTACCCCAGTTCTGGTCTTAGCAGGGGTTCCAATTGCCATTGATAATGATATTCTTTGTAATTTCATTAAGCGTCAGTTACATAGATACTGAAGTGTTTATAATGTCTTGAAATCATTATTGTGTTTTCTTTTTTAAATACTGTCTGGTAACTAACGCTTAATAATCTTTTGAACAAGAACCTTCTAGTCACTTTGTAAGTTTATTATTTTTAATAAATTAATAATACTATTTTTAAACATTGCGTGAAATGTGCACTTTTATTGTAAACAATAAACATAAATAAGAAATTACAACACGTTGTCATTAAAGGGTAACCTAAGGGTGAGGCTCCACTTGTGCGTTAGCGTTGTGTCGAAACAACGAAAAACGGCTTAGAAGTTAATAAGGAATTAATGTGACAAACTGTTAAAACACAAATGCACAAGTAGAGCTTTACCCTTAATTAACCATGATTAACAAAAAGTAATAATAATAACAAAACAATTCATTATTTTTTGTTATTCAACACTGGCACCCAAATATCACATATAAAATAGATTCAATCATTCAGATTAATGATGGCTTTTCATGTCCATGTAAGTTTGATTGTTAAGAAAAGTTGTCCTCGACAATTCTTCCTTAAAATAATCTATGGTTCGTTGTAAACCAACTTGTAATGAAACCTGAAAATAATAGTAAAAAAAATAGATTATTTTATTACAACAGCAATTAGTATGAAAATCATAATTCAATAATGAATGATGGCTCAAGGTCAGATTCCGTGCAGCCTAAGGGAAGTTGGTTAGCAGTCTAAGCCTGGTTAGAATTACGGGTTCTATTTGACACACAAATAAATCTAATCTAACAAAACACACGCACGCGCACACACACGCACACGCCCACACAGACAGACAGACGCCCACTCCACGCACACAGACAGACAGATGCCCACGCACACTGACAGACACACGCACATGGACGCACTCACACCCACACACACACACACACACACACACACACACACACACGTACTCCTGCATACATCCATCCTTATAAACAACATTTCATAACATTTACTAGGAGAGTCATCATTACATTATTACCTGAACGTCAATACTTGTAAGAAAAGATGTTCAAAATTCAGTTTCGATCTAATTTCAATCTCCCAAATGTAAAAACGTAAGTGATTTCACAAACATTGAAAATCTTCGACATTAAAAAAGAATACGGTTTCGATCTATACTGAATTTAGACTATCTTATTACTATGAGAGAATTGGCTTCTTGTATAAAGTGATTTACTTTAGGGGTCCACCCCAAGTGTTCCTCGGCGACAGTAATGTCTGGACGCCGACGCTGTGGGTCATCCTCGACCGCTGCTCCTGTCGCCACGGTACTGCGACATCCCGGGACTAGATTTTTTATTATCATCGCAAATTCTGCAACACAGTTTTCAGTACCCACGTAAGTATCTTATAGATTCTACAAAGGTACTAACCTACAATGGTGCCATCCAAACATGATACGTAGGCATTAGGATCAGTGCCCCGAGCAAGAAAAACTATCGAAATCGTAACGAAAAGGTATCGAGAGACCGGAGCATTGCGATTGGCTGGCTTTAAATACACACAGTGGAGTTTACAGTGGGCAGGCTGCCTATAGTAATGCTCCGTTCTCGATACGATTACGTTAAGAATTACCTACCATGAAACGTACATTTGAAATGAAGTAGGTATGAGAAACTCAAGACCATCTTGGTCATTGTCATTGGTTTCAAGATTTTTCGAATTAGTGTATCTCTCTTACCCTCCACTCACAACTTAAGTAGAGCTGCGGTTTTAGTTAATTCGAGTCGAGTCTGACATATCCGAGGGGATTTCCGAAACTTTAAAGTTTAGAGTTAGTAATATGTTGTAATAAATAAAACGTTCGTACCTTCTATGGTATGTTCTACTGGATTGCCAAGGTTGACAGGTAACGTGTAGCTCGCCGCCATTAGCCCCAACAAGCCATCTACGAGATCAGAGACGTAGCAGAATGAGCGGGTCTGCTTCCCATTACCATACACCTGCAAATGATATATCTAGGGTTATATTAAGTACTACTCTACTCTACTCGTCGACTGCCTACTTTAGGTGTGCAGAACAAAGAAATTGGTATAGCGAAAAACCAGAGAACAGAAAAACTAATACAAATGTGACACGACAGATTCAGTAGCGAAACCGTTGTCGCCAAACTCACATCAGTTAATAATACCTATCTTGCATTACTAGTATTATTGTGTTAATTATTTATTGTGTATACATCATGCCAAATTACCTCAAGATGCCTAATTTAGATCATTTTGGTATAGATAAAAAATATTTATGACGTTTCATACTCTTAATCGAACGAGCTTGATATGAAAAAGTTTTGGTATATGTCAGTGAATTCTAAGAAAGTTATTCAAAACTTTAACTTCTTACAATAAGGTCCATATTGTCGAATTTGTCCTTCGTTGCGTAAAAATGCACAGCAATGAAGTGTCCACCTACTCTACTTCACACTTTCACTTGTTTTTTTTTATGCTGTTTCATGATATTACAAAAAGGCGCGGGAACTGGGACAATGTGTTTTATACAGCTTCTCTCGAACATGCCAAGTGTCATTCAAACTGTCGGTGATTGGAGCCGTGTCGATAAATTCGATCCTTCGCAAAAAGATGATTCTACATGTTCGTTAATTCAATTATAATTATTAAGTGATATTAAGAAATATATCTCACTGTTATAGTCAAGTTTTGTATCGCTTGCATGATAAAGTTGGACACCACGCGGCCATCAGACACGTGCATCCTCGGTCCATACGTGTTGAATATTCTCGCTACTCTCACAGATACGTTTTCTTGCTTAGCGTACGAATACGCTAACGTTTCCGCGACTCTCTTGCCTTCGTCATAACACGCCCTCGGCCCTGTAATTGAGATGTTTTTTATACCACTTAGGTGGCAGACAAGCTCACGGGTCACCTGATGGAAAGTGGTTAGTGGTTACCGTGGCCTAAATAGGTACGCGTGCAATGTCAGGGGCGTCATACTCGTGCTGCCAGCCGTGTAAGAAGCTTCTGATGCTCTTCTTAAATAACTCCATATTGTAATCATTTGGTAAAACTGTGGGGAATGAATTCCATGTTGTGGGGAGCAGTGCAATGATTACAAATATTTAAGTAGTAAGTATATGCAATTAATTAATAGAACTCTCGAATTCCCTATACACATTGAGGGTTTTTAATCCTTTGATAATTCGATAACAGTTGCATGACCTAGGAATGGAACTCGGGATTTCATCTTCTATAATAAGTATTGGAATGTACTAACCTATTGGATTAACGTGACCCCAATACGATTCAGGTTGCGGATGTACCAAAGGATCGCCGTACACTTCTGATGTGCTTGCAATTAGTATTTTAGCTCCAACGCGACGTGCTAATCCTGAAATTTTAATACAGCGCTCATAACTATAACAGCTAGGTGAAGCAATCAATAGGTACGTTTATTATTCTGTGTGTATGTACTATATGTGATAAAATGTAAATGTGTAGATATAGACAAATGAGCGCTTTACGGAAATGACATTCTTCTATTTCCATGCATACCTAATATGTGCGTACGGATGACGTGATGTGCATTACTTATTAAATACTTGTTGATACTAATAAACGGCACCATTGAGGAAAATGCGGTGTCTGCTGCTGCGGTATATGGTCCGCTATGGAAGCATACCTTTACGGCGCATTCATCAAAGTCAAGAGTGGCAAATTTAACCTTATCAAGCAACAAGGTCCTCAATAAGTAATAACTTACCTAACATATTAATAGTTCCTAAAGTATTAGTCTTGATTGTCTTAACTGGATTTTGCATATAATGTGGTGGACTTGCAGGACTAGCTAAGTGATATATTTCATCTGCCTAAAAATGTAAAACATGATCAAACAGATACACAAAATAATTAATCGTAAATAAACATATTATAATAGAACATACCTCTACATAAAGTGGATTGACTATGTCATGGTGGATCATTTCGAAGTTGCGATGTCCGAACCAATGTTCAACGTTACGTTTGCGCCCGGTGAAGAAATTGTCTACAACAATGACTTCATGGCCTTGTGTCATAAGTACATCAACTAAATGTGAGCCCACAAACCCAGCGCCACCTGTTACCTGCAACGCAATGATAGACAAAGAATTTTATAAATCGATACTGCTAAGCTCCTAGCTCCTTCAGCTAAGCTACATTGCTTATGTAGGTGCAGGTTCACGTCAGTGGTGTAATGGCTTTGATCCTGGCACCTATCAATACTCTAAGGCCGCCTTCGTGACCACTAAGCTACCGACGTTCCAACTACGATATAGCCCCACTATTCACCAGATCTGCAGCTTGGTATTGAGGTATAATAGGAGTGGTATGGACAAAAATTCAGTTTGCCTCAAATAGGTAACTAACCAAAAATTTTATAAGGACTTGAGATAGAACTACAATTATAATGAAAATTGAAATTGTTATGAAAGCATGAAGGATTCTAGACCAAGTATGCACAATAATCGGTCAGAACAATCAATGTTTTCGAATAATTTTATAGAAATTATAACATTAATGTTATTAACGTAATAAGTATACTTAATTGTAGTCCTGTCCTATTGAAATTATGTCTCAGAAGAAGTAATCCATAAGATTATAATGACTTAGCGTATACAGTCACATACATACCAGAAGGGTTAGGCTGAGGTGAATAAATGGCTGTATTTCACGACTTTTTGTATTTGGTCCCACGTAATTACCTCATGCTTATTGCTAATAATCCCATAGCATACCTATCCAAGCACTTAGATAAATAAATACTCTACTGAAAGAAGAGTTGAGCAACAAAAAATGCAATTCCAAAAACTCATTTTTTTACATAATGTTACAACTTTGTTAAAAACCAATATTTTTTGCTGAAGATTGTAGGTGTAAAATATTGTTCAACTGCATTGAAAGGTTGCAATTTGGACCTCAGACCGCATATCCACTCACACACTCTCATACAGTAGGTCAACCACATCCCTTGTGTACTATAGAAGAATACTACTACTATTGCCAGTAAGGAATGGAACGGGAGTGACCCATTGACCGGACTGATGATCAGCCCATGTGAGACATTTCAACTAATTGCACTAATGACTTCCAGAAACCTTCTTATGAAAACAGGGACCAGTAGTTCAACATTCCCTCTGAGGCATGGAGACACCTCTCATACTCCTCCTCTCTGTTTTCATAATCTTTAAGTCTGGCAAATTGACCATAATAATATAACTGTACAATGCTGTTGTCAAGCTACTCATTAATAGATAGCATTGCTTACATAGTGATTAAAGCCGTGTATAAATATATTGATTGTTTCAGTAACCGTTGCACACTTATCACCAAAGATAACAGTTAGGTTAACAAAGATACTTCAGATTGAGGCTCAAGTTTCTATGGCATATTGCTGGACTGCAACTGAATGTTTGTGCCTATGATATTAGGAATAGTGAATGGTGGGTCAAAGGAGGAGGGGATATGATATGACTGATGCTTAGGACATACATATACATAAACTCAAACTTTAAAAGAAAACAGATAAAATGAGCAGAGGCTGGCAGTGAAAGTGGTATTGTGAATAAAATTGATTTAATTTTTCTGTACTTATAATACTTTAGAACTTACCAATATTCTCTTCCTTTCTTTATACCCAAGAAATTTAACATCAGGATACTTCTGTGGCATTCTTCCCTCAAGAATTGCAATTTTCTTTTCTAATTGTTCTATTCTAGTTTTTGCTTCCAACAGTTCAAGTTTTGTACCATCCTCATTGCTCTTTGACTCCATTTGTTTATCCATTTTATTGTCAATGATGATAAACTTATCCTCCTTTACTCGTTGATTAAAACCTCTGTAATTTAATTCCTGGATATCATCAACTCTTTGGTGCATTCCATTCCCTTTGTTGTCTTTTGAAAGTATAAAGAATAACAGAAGGACTGAAAATATTGGAAATTTTTAGTACACCATTTTGATGATAAATAATATATTTCATATACATGACAAAAGCTTGGCTGGCTAGTTCTGTGTAAAAACTGAATATTAAAAATAAAAAAGATAGGTACTTTGATATAATTAAAACGAAACGGGACTTGAATGTAAAACTATAAGTAAAAATTGGTGTATGGGGTAAATATACATATATTAACTTAAAGTTTCACAATCAAGTCCCATTCCATCATAATTATGTATAAAAAGTTGTAAGTTTAAATCAACAATACCTTGATATTTAGAAATAAATATCATATTTAACGAATTCGAGTACATAATTCAAAACACTTTAATACTATTTAACGATTCTCTCACAGTACTGCACAGTACTGTGAGATTTTTTTGCACTCATGGAAAGTCTGCTCAGGATACAAACTGAATCATTTAAAAACAACACAAATATGCCGCAAGAATTTGTGTAAACTAATAACAGCCTGTACTTACATGTAAACAATATGCCCAAGCCTGTCAATGTCTTTCTGAATCTCAGAGATTGCCTTATCATGTCTGAGTTTGGTGTGGTTTTGATATGCTGTTCACATTGCTAATTTTATATTACAATTTATGTTGGACGTGGTGTAAGTTGTGAAATCGAATTTATTTATATGACAAATCTCTAATCTATATCCATCTTGACAGTTGACAGCGCAGCGCAATTCAGTAGTCCAGCTGACTGTCAAATTGACAATGTCAATACTGTTCACTGTCATAGCAATTATTCGTGAAACGTTTAAATTGGTTATCAGTCTTTTTAGTTTTAGAGCCTATAACAGAGCAAATAACCATTATTATCATTATTTTCGGTTAATAAGGTAATGGCATCAATAGTGGACACTAACCCAATAAATAACACTTTGGAAAAAACCTTTATTTTGAGAAAAGTAACCATTTGACTTACTTGACCGTTGACTTAAAATATGGCTAATGCATAGAAAAATGAATTTTATTTCGTGGGCTGATGACATCTTTAAGGCATGTTCAAAAATTCGCTTCACTGTCGTAAGTAATTTAGAATTGATGACAGATAACAGCTGCTAGGTGAAGGTGAACTGCAGGTGAAAACTTTTGGTTACAGTACTGATTTGCAATAAGTGTAATTCCTTAACTAGTTTCATTAAAATCCATTCAGTAGTTTTTAGGTGAAAGAGTAACAAACAACCATCCATGCTAACAAACTTTCACGTTTATATATGCATACATACATACATAAACTCACGCCTATATCCCCGAAGGGGTCTAAAGAGGTGTTAGCATCCACATTTCGCCAGTTTATGTTTTGCCATTACCCTGGTACTTATAAAGCTGCGATAAATACACACATAACTTCCAAAAACGTCGAAAAGTCATTGGTGTGTGGGTTCGAACCCGAGACCTTGTCTCAGAAGTCTATTACCCATATCACTAGGCTATCGCGTTTATATTATAAGTAGAATAATGATTTATAATATTATTATGTATGTTATAGGTATGTAATTAGTTGACTAATAATTTATACTGTTGATTGATGGCACTTGGTGGAACTTATTCTTATACATTATTGATAACACACTTCTTGTACTTCTTTATTGTATTTTTTTTATCTACATTTATTTAGGAGATTTTAGCTTACAAAGCCATGCCAGCTCCATCGTACCCTAAGCTACAATAATCAGAATACAAACTGTATTTATTACTGCCTCGCGGCGTTCTCAAAGGTTTACATTGACAGTTATGAGCATTCTAATTCCTAAACACTACACTGGTTAACAATTTTCATTATGTGGGTAGTACTAAAATTAAGTATACCAGCCCAAACTTTTTCCCTAGATTTGGGGAAATAGTGTCTATTTTACCCTAAAGTTTTTCTTTTAGAAATTAGTACATTTACCTCATTTACTCATATTATCAATTTACCAACTATTACTCAAATTACCAAATAAATTGAGGGGACGTAGTAAGCCTTCCCAAAGAGCGAAATTTATGCGTGAGTAGCGGCGCTGCCGTGAAACAAATTACTACACCACGATGGCAACTCAAAAATGCCATCTATTCCATAGAAGAAAAAGACTTTATATCCAATAAGCCATAGGCGGGTGTTATCTATTGGAGAGATGGTGTTACCTATAAGTTGTTTCCACATAACAGAAAAAACTAGTAGAAATGTGACATGACAGATTCTGTAGCGGAACCGATGTCACCCAACTCACACATTCAATCGGTAATTTATAATACGCTGCAACTAGTAACAACTATTGTTTTGATTGGCATTTCCAAGTGTAGGTACAATAATTTCATTTAAAAAAAACATGATAATTTTAAAAGATTTTATATTGGAAAGTTAATTTCTAAATGTTTCTGTAATAGTTAAAAAAATGTGTAGCGACCATTCTTTATAAAATACTTGATTTGCCCTTAAAGTGTCCACTATTGGTGCTTTTACCTTAACTATATATAACCTATATTATTATAATAATTTGTATAAAATCAACTTGTACCGTAGAGAAAATGTTTTGATCTTCACCTTACTTTGAAGACCTCAATTTTATTTATTTGTAAGAATTTTGTTATGGATTAATTTTTTTATTGAAATATGCCTGCGGTGGGCGCATTGCTAGGAGAATTATTGTAGGCACTTGTACAAAACGATTGTTACAAGCGATTGCCACCGCATTAAGTTCTTTGACATAATATGCAACTATAAGTATTCAAACGTTCATGAGCACTCACATTACTACGTATATATAATATATACCTATATTATATTTATTCCGATAGCTCCAATAGATTGATTATATCTTTTTCTCTTCAACTTTATAGACACAGTGTACTTACCTATTGCGAACAAACTGCATCGTAAGAAATCGAATGGAAATACGCATTACGTGTACACTACCTGGTCAGAGTGTGTAGTCCTGAGTCCTCGTTCGCATCACAGTGTGGGCACTCGGACGTTGGCGCCTTCTGGATCTGATGCAGGCAATCCCCGAAACACCCGTGCCCAGTGATCACTTGCATCAGTCGGTACGAGCAGCTACCGTGTGGCCTCTCTAGTCTGCGCGTAGTTGCCCAAGTCGTCGCTCCCACTCCCCTACCATGTCCCTGTGGAGCTGGGACTTCACGGTCTCCTTTCGATGCCGATATAGCACCGAAGAGACTTTCGTATTCAGGATCCACGGTATCGATCCGGCTAGGAGACTGGCCGCTTCCAAGGAATAAAAAAAATAGCCATGGACCGCATGAATCCAGCGTAGTTTCCTACAGAAATCATTCGGTCCCATCATGTTAGGCAGCAGCTCTGCAGAGCGTTAGCTCTGTCCTTCAATTTGAGGGCCAGACTTCGGAGATGGTCCCCAAAGTCCCACCGGTTGACTAACACAAGACCCCGATACTTCATCTGGGCATTAACTTCGATTGGAATATCACTCACTTTGTGCCTAGATCCCTCTAGTGGCGTGTGCAGAAGCCCATGAAAGAACATGACTTCGGTAGAGCCACCTCGAGACCCAAACGCTGGATTCGTTCTACGAACGATATGCTACAGAAGCGGTCCCAGGACCAATCCCTGTGGAACAGCGCACGACATATCAGAACGAGACCGGTCGCAGTTGGTTTGATGACAGGGCTTATGAGTTATGATGTATGAATTCTAGAATCTTATAAATACCCTTTAGAAAGCTTCTAATGCCCTTCCTAAAGAATCCCATGTTGTAGTTGCTCAGAATAACCACAGCAGGGAGTTCATTCATAAAACAGTGCGCACTGTTCCTGGTCGAAATGTGTGAGGAGGAAGCGAGCGGTGCGATGATAGAAATTCAAAAGGCTCCAATGCGGAATAGAGAGTATGGGATTGTTCACGATCCTCAGCGACCGTCTTTGTACCGAGTCAAAGTGTTCAAGCTAGTATGGAGGCGCACCATTTGTAGGGATCCATTACGAGTAGTTTTCTTAGAATAGAATACACTTTTTTCTTTTCTTGATACATATTAATATATTCCTTTACCTTACACATTGAAAATGGGCAGTTAAGTCGATTGGGTAATTGACATACTTAATGGGGATGATGTCTACTACTTTATTCTCGATGACCAGTTTACCTATGACAATCTAATAAACTGCGCAAAAGCAGCAAAGCAAAAATTTTAAATATATTTAATTTTGAAAATTCTATTTTTCGAGCTGCCTGATAACGCTTCAAACAAAATCGTTAGAAAAGCGTGACGTCACGCTTTCGTAGTGCGTAGCGCAGTTAAATGCATGGAGCGTAAGAAAATCTCGCATTTACCTCGGTCTACGATGCGTTTGCATGTGTAGGTACCTATAGTTTATAATAAAATTAACTTGAAATTTATTTCGAATGTAAAAAGATAATATAGGTTTTAGACTGATTTACTTTAGGAACTAAAAATAATGCAAAGTCATACATAGTTTCACTTTAGTTAGACAATATTTTATACAGCAATGCATATTTTTTTCAGCAAAAACTAAGATGTTATGCAGTAGATACAATCAAATGACTTTGTCATCATCCCTTTTACCTATTTACATCATCTAATAATGCGTAATATTTATAGCACTGGCATTGACTGGCGTTCTTAAAGCTGGCGCAATATCAACAGAGAATGTAAAGTTTCGCTGCTTGCTTCTTTCCATTTATTGATGCTCCCTTTAAAATATAGACATGACATGGGGAATTCCCATACCTAACGCTGCGCTGATTGTACACACTTTTGTACATTAAACTTAATACACATTCTTGTGATGAATTTACTCATTTACACATCTATAAGTATATTGCGGAAACGTATAAAAATATGTTTATTTTGGCTAGAGTAAATTACACTTAAAAACGATTGTACTTTAATCTTAGTATGCATTATGTAGGTTCAAATTATTAAACAGGTAACTAACTAATTGAATGCTACGAATCCCTTCAGATATATGATTTCTATGAGAGCTTAGTGATTTATTGGTATTTTTGTCATTGATAACACTTTATTTACATCGTTTTTTTCTTAATTATGTTAAACTGCAGAGATGTTCTTTATTCTGCATCATGTGATACACGAGCACTAGCAGTATTGCCGCTGCGAAGACGCACAGGTATATCAGGTTGATCACAAAACAGTCCATCTATTCCCGCGTCGAAATATGCTTGTAATTCGGTATCCAAGTTACCAATTGAATACGGTAAACCATCATCACTCTGACTTTCGGCCGGTAAGAAGTAGTTTTCAGCGCGGAAAGTATAAGGATGAACTTTCAGGCCAGCTTTGTGAGCGTCACTCACAAAATTTGTTGCTTTGCCTAATCGATTGTTCTGATCGCGTGGTATGATGTAGGACTTGTCCGGACCAACTGCATAAGCATACCTAGCTACCTTGCGAAGACCCTCCGGTGATGACATGTCTCCATATGTAATATTCGTACCCATATGGACTTGATCGTATGGTTGTAGTGACTTATCAGATTCAAATAGTTGCAATAGCCGGAGCCGAGTTATATTTTTCAGCTCTTTCAAATTATTAATTTGAAATGATTGTATATAGACAGGATCGTGACGTTCTGTGTAACCGTTCTTGTGTAATATGTCCACAACGGTATGTTCCATGGGTAATCCGAGAGTACAGAAATATGTGCTATGTTTAATTTCTGGATATAATCCTATAACTCTTTTTTGACTTATTTGTAGAGCTTTAACTAAATCAATGATCTCTTGTAGAGTAGGAACTTGAAAGGCACCATTCAATCTGGCATTACCAGGTCTTAGTTCTGGTATACGCTCAATAACGCGCAAGGTTTTTAATTCGGCGAGGGTGAAGTCTTCTGTGAACCAGCCAGTTAGTTCATTACCATCCACTGTTTTTGTTGTACGACGATTGGCGAATTCGGAACGTTTCGCGACATCGGTGGTTAAACCCAGTTCGTTATCGTGTCTAGCAACTGGATGACGATCTTTGGTCATGACTAGATCAGGCTCTATGTAGTCAGCGCCCATCAATACTGCAAGAGCATACGAGCTGAGCGTGTGTTCTGGGACGTAGCCACTAGCACCTCGGTGTCCTATCACCAGCGGATGACCGAACTCTGAATCGGGATCACGTTTAGGGTGCCTTGACTTCATATCAGCTAATAAAGCTTGACTTAACCCCATTATAGTAAAGAAAACCATGAGTGTATTTGTAAACACTTTCCTGTAACAATTTATTATTTATTAGTAAGGTATTTAGTTTAGTCAACTTACGTGTTTACTCATATTAAGAATCACAAAAGATTTTGCCTATCACGTTTACTGAAGTAGGTACCTAGGTACTACAGTTTATTCTTATCAAAATGACGTATAATAACACAGAATTATATCACAATGCAATATGAAATAATAAATACCTAATATGTGCTTATATTTTACACAATAATCGAATAAATAAATGACAAGTCTTGTTTACCACTTTACTGTCTCGAGTTATTATGAAACTGTTTACATTTACAATGCTTATAAAAGCCAACTGGAAATAAATTAAAATTAATTTACATTTTGAATAAGTATGTTATAAAGTACATAAAGTAAGAATGTACCTAGGTACCTACTTAAAACAGTGTCTGGGATAATATCTGTGATTATTTGTAGGTAATAATATAATTACACTATTTATTACATAATAACAAATAAAAGAAAACTTACATTTTATCGATGTTTATTCCGCGGATGTAAAAATAACAATATTGACAGATGATACGGAGAGTAGGTGACTATTCACGAGCCCACACTATGTACAGACGAACGGTTAAGTGGTAGGCATGCTGCGTAACGTAACACCAGCAGACTAAAGGTCGTTATCGCGTCCACCAGGAAAACGGTACAAATAATAAATAATTATAAAGTTTTCACACGACTAGCATTATTCTCTATATAGACTTCCTCTACGAATGTGTGTTTCTGTCACGTATTTCCTTATAGATTAGTGTTAGGGAAAAGACTAACTTTTAAAGAATACTTAACTTAAAAATGTACCTTATCCTATTTTTTTATATTAGGTGCTCTATTATTATCATAAGTAATGTTGTATTATTTCATTAAACATATTTACCTCCAGTTCTACCACGCTATTCGTGACATAAGCTAATGTCATCTGCTAGCCTGTCAAATACCTGTCGATTAATGGAGTGTGGGCTTCTTTTTTAGGAATGGGAGTGCCGACGGAAGTCGGTCCCCTTAAGACTTAAGATAAGCTATATCAGGAGAACGCGTATGAGAGGCGACTTCGGTCTCGGGTGGTTTAAAAACTCAGTATAAAAATACTTTTCTACTTGGTAACACATTTTGAAGACTAAAAACCTGTGTAGTACCACTAGTTAGTCAGTTAGTTTAAGATGTGTTTTTATGAAAAGTTGCCACAAGATTGTTTATTTTTTTCAAGTACTTACCTAAACAAATTGAGTAGATTTAGAGGTAATGGTTCTGTTCATAATTATGATTCTGCTGCCCCATATTACGTTGAGATATATGTATCTGCGCCAAAGAGGTAGCGAAAAGGTTACTGGATTTAGATCCTATCTCGTATTCGAGTATTCGATCGAATACTAGATCAAATACTACTATTTGATTTTTCCGCAGATGACCAACCATATTCGTGCACTGTCGGTGCGTCTAAAAACGATCTTGAATTTTAATGAGCGTTGATCTGACGAAGAATAGGATATATACTTCTTATTCTTCGTGCCCAGTCTAGCAGAACTTGGCATGAGGTAGCAGCATTATGTGTTCCTGGTGCCCTGGATTTCTGATTGGAGGGGTGTTCCGTTAAGTTTCCATATGGCACTAATGCGGTATTTAAAGTTCGCAAATTCGAAATCTTTCGTTTTAACTCAAATAATAAAGGGATAGGTCTAATAATGTATTTTAGTGACTTATGCAGATAATTTATCATTCTGACAATACGTAAGTATTATCTTCACCAGTGTACCTAATACCTACATACACTCGAGATAAAAATGTATAGGTATACCTTATATCATTTCAAGCGAGTTAGGAATATTGTGACAATATATTATATTTTTAATTTTAAGAATGATTTACTTCATATAAAAAATGTGTCTTAGTTTCAATTTGAATATAGGTATTAAAACAGGTGAAGTATGCGTAGGGTAAAAGCAAATGGTTGGAAGGTTTTCTGTGTCTCCCTCAAAGGGCAGGTTGGATAAATATATTCACTTATTGCACATTGAAGAGCGGTGGAAGTTTCGCGCTATCATTTACCGACTATTATGATAATTATTTCTAAGTATTTTTTTATAATTTTTCAGCTATTTATAACCTACAATGAAAAAGAGGGGTATTATGAATTTGACCTATTTATTTTAACTGTGTAGGTGTGTGTGAATGGATTCCGGGTCATTTAAAGAATTTTTCAACGAAGTTTGCCAGGTGAAGTTAGGATTGACTGCTAGTTAAATATAATAAATAGGTACTATAATGTTTAAAACGGAATGTAAATAAAATTAAGTACACACTTAGATCATTAATAGGCCTACTTAAAAAATTGAGGCAGAACATAATTAAAGAAAGGCCTACAACCGGTTAAAGAATAGCAAATAAAGTTACTTAATGCTTTACCAGGTAATTAAGAAACTGGTTCAGCCAAACCGCAATAATTATGATTAGACTGCTAATGACAATACCACTATATTCAACTGTTTCTACACGTTAAATTAACCGAAGAGGGATGTAGCGACGCTCTATGGTACTGACCATAGACTTATGTGCAGACTGCAGCCACGGTGCCGTTCTCAGCGGATCGTAGTATTCGTCGCACAGGGAATGAGTGGTGTTCTGGAGCCTGGAGCCGCACTCGTTAACAGCTTTCACCTAAAACTACTCAAGAACATACATCTTAGTAAAATTACTACTGTACTACTTTTGTACTTTTTTCCGTGCAAAAAAGCCCCACGGATACCGTCCCCACCAAAGTCGGTGAAAGTGGTCGGACTCGAACCGACTAAAACGAACGCCACCTATGGATCTTTGATTGCCCGAGGTGAGATTATACGAGACATATTTCTAGCATGTACTACTATGGTACTAGTTTTTATTATATGGTCTTTATTACCTACCTACCTATATAAAATTCGGTCTTCTTCACGTGCCGCAAATTAAATAAACGACAGTACCGAAAATGTACAGCCTGGGGGTGACAGGTGGAGCCGCCTGTCACCCTAGCAGAAGCAGGCCACGGCGGCGGCGCAAAGTGCGCCTCCCCATACCCGGGGACTAGACGGGACACCGTGGTCCCTACACCCGACGGGGGTCATCTTGAAAGAGACGGCCCCGGGTCTGCCGGGATGCGAGGGATATGTTGACTACTATCTATAAAAAAAAAGTCCCACAAAACCTCTCCAACCGCCTCCGGCGGAGAAGGGGGATATCCGTGATGATTTTTCGTACGAAAAATAAAAAAATGTACCGAAAATGTACAACTACGCGTTTGAGACTAATCCTGAAACTTAACTTTCAATGGTGTCAATACTCAGATAAAATATCTAAAGAAGCCGTTGTATCGTACCATTAATCAGGCGAGCTGGGCATGTTGCTGTGATTGGTCGCATGTCATCATCAAACAGAACAAAATTCACTTTCGATAGGGGAAATTATCACACGTGGCGCTGAGGTTATCTTTATTTAAATATAGGTATGTACCCCACTTAATTTAATAATGTAAAATCTTATTTATATACCAATTTACAAGTACCTAAATAAAAATGTGTACTAATCTCAGAATCATATATTTATTTACGCATATAACTAGAAGCAGATATCGTGATTTATGAGAAAACAATATTTATTATTTTTACTAATTGATCATTATGATGAAAAATAATCCTTGAAATCCGAATCTCTCTAACCAAAAAAGGATCAGCAAATCTTAGCGAGAAAATTAATAACAAATACACCGCGTGTACGAGCGAAGCGACTATACAGGATGAATTTTTATTACGAAGCAGTAAGCGGGCCAGGACCTTAACCGTAATAGTTACAGCAAAACGTCTTTGGAAGACTATTCATAAGTTAACAACATTAGTTGAAAGACGACGTATTCAAAGCGCCTCGCGACGTCGTCGTCGGTTGGTTAAATTCAGTTTGTTATAGTGTCGAGCTACAGGGACTTTGATCATGACTAGATCAGACCCTATATATTCAGCGCCCATCAGCACTGTATGAACGTATGAGCTGAGCGGATGCTCTGGGGCTCTAGTCAAAATGCATTCGTTCCGAATCTACATTCGTCATCGCTCTGGAAATGTACGGGAGTGAAATTTGTTGTTGGAATCGGATCACATAACATTCGACAACAAATGTCACTCTCATACATTTTCAGAGCGATGACGAATGTAGATTCGGAACGAATGCATTTTGGCTAGAGCACCAGTATATAGCCACTAGCACCGCGGCGGCGGTGTCCTATCGCCAGCGGGTGACTGAACTCTGAATCGGAGTCAGGTTTTGTACCTACATATGTGTTTATAATCAGTCGATAATGAAAATCTACTTTCCAATATCATATGGAAAACAGTGAATGTAAATAAATCAATTTGCCTGTAACAATAAATACGATGAAGTATGTATTGTTAAAGTAACAAACAATCGCTTAACTACTTGCTTTATCTTACGTTTAACTACAGATTGATCTTATCATGACGTAAGATAACTAGAATACTGTATACTATGTTTCACCATTAATTTTATGAAAAGAAAAGAGCGCATGACATTAGATATGATAATATGGACTATAATAACAGCCAGTGACAGGCAGACTTAGGTACGCCATCATCACTGGCACTACATAATAAAAAAACAAAGTCGCTTTCTCTGTCCCTATGTATGCTTAAAACTTTAAAATTACGCAACGGATTTTGATGCGGATTTTTTAATAGATAGAGTGAATGAAGAGGGAAGTTTATATCTCTATGATGGCTCCGCAAAGTACTTACTTTTAATAATATTTTTGACAAATGCCGTAAAGCTTTGACATTCATAAGTGCTCTTTATGTGACGAAACTGAATAAACGAATTTGATTCTTTGATTGATTCTTGACCTACTAGATGCTCTAGACAAGTTGCAGCGACGTGCTATCCGCATTGTTGGGACTCCGGCCACGAACACCCTCGGACCTTTGCAGATGCGTAGAGATGATGCGTCCCTGGTAGTATTTTACCGTGTCTATCATCGTGAATGTTGTGATGAGCTCTTCCAATTAATCCCACCTTTTCCTTTCCTACACAGGACAACACGTGCAGGGCTTAGATGTCACTAGTTATACGGTGCAGAATATTCCATTAAGAACCAAGTGGTTCGGTGAGTCTTTCCTCCGCCGCACCATTATGTCTTAAAATTCCTTGTTTCCTTCTTCCTACAGTCCCGGGGCGTGAAAAAGCATCTGATGAGACCGTCAAGCTGAGCGCCACCATTGTTATACTGTACGTGTTTGTAATGGTGACACTCTTTCCTGAGACATTGCCTTCAGCTTACCATCAGGCGAGGTGAAGTCATTTGAAGTGCCAGAAATAAGATAAAAAATAAACATTTTTGTCATGAGAACTAGAATTGTTAGCAATATTAGCATGCATGGGAATCTACCGGATTAGTTGAGATTTATGATCAATGCTCCGCTCCCTTGGATGGTAGCGTGATGGTATAGCTAGTTACGTAGCTCTGGTTTCGTGGACGGCCGAAGGGATATAGCCTAAGTGTGTTCACCGGAAATAGTGTGACTTCCCAAGGGTGAAAGAAATTATGAAATCACTCCAGTAGTTTCCGAGCCTATACGTTTCAAACAAACCTTTCCTCTTTATAATATTATATTAGTAGAAATGAATCATATACTCGATTTTTTGTCTTTTTATGGCATTCTCTATATTAGAGGAATTAATTTGAAATCGATAGGCCCAGATAACGACTCGTGGGCGCAATAAACTTATAATATCTTCTTTTATGATACACTTCTACAGTCGAGAATAATTTATGGTTTTATTATAAGAAAATGTTGTGTAGGTAAGTATCATGTTACAGAATAACAAAATATTTGGTCAAGATTTTCATTTGTATTTGAATGGATCAAATTTTTAATTAGTACTAGGTCTTTAGATCTTGAAAATGTACTAGGACAGACTGGATGAGGAAGACGGAAGATATGGCTAATGAATCACATTGGCAAAGCTCAAATTCAAATTCAAATTCATTTATTTATTGCTGAACATATAACAATCAATTATGTGAACAATGAAAGTATTATATGATGTCAGAGAAATAAATGACGTACCGATTTAGGCATGCAATATTTAGATATAGCAATATAAAGAAAACAATATTCAACCTAGTAACTTGGAATACCTCACAAACTTTCACAGTAATTATAAAAATGGTAGTTACAAAACTTAAAAATGGAATAATAATTTATAACTTAATAAGAATATCTAATTCAGCTCTATATTCAACTTTGAACTTTAATAGGGTAGGTTACATTTATTAAGCACTAATCGTGACAAATATAATTATGTTTAACTAGTACGTAAAATAGCAGAAGCATTAAATTTAAGACAAAAATCCAATCGTCATGTGGTATAGCGTACTTTGAATTCACTGTCAATTACTGAATTTCCTGCGAGAATCCTTTTGAGTTTCGTGCTTCTATTTGGTAGAGTCATTGCTTTAGACCGGAGTCCTATTAGACTGCTGGATTCAAATCCCATGGTGAAACCTCCACCAGATCTCAACATTCAATACATGATATGCATAAGATTAGCTTTCATTTTCGTAATTTAGGTTTTTTTATTACTGTCTCTATTCAAACCCATCATATCGAATGGGAATACCGTGAGCACAAAGTTTCTCTCATTAAAAAAAGAATTCAAAACTTCATAAAACTTATTTACTCTACCTCAATGGTTCCGTATTTAACATACAACATTTATTATATTGTGTTAAAAACTAAGACACGGAGCCTCCTTGGTGAATTAAAAAAAATGGTTCTTAGTGAGTTTCTGCGTAACATTCATCATTCCCTGAACCTTTTTCCCAACTCAGTTGGGGTCGGCTTTCCAGTCTAACTGTGATGCGGCTGAACTTCGATATTTTCCGTGAAGCGACTGCCACCTGACCTCCAACACCAATGGTCTAATGACCAAGGGCGATATCGAAGTTCCAAGTTAGGCTGGTTGGACTTTTGAGGGCTCCAACTACCCGTAACGACTGCCATAGATATTTATTATTTCGGCTTAACGTGCTCTCCGAGGCACTTATAAACCTGCGATAAATACACACATAACTTCGAAAAGCATCGAAAAGTCATTGGTGTGTGCCATGGTAAACCTGGGATCGAACTCGAGACCTCGTCTCAGCAGTCCATTACCCATACCACTAGGCTACCGCGGCTTTCTGCGTAACATTCTACGGTATATATTTAATTACCTACAATAATAAAAAACTACATTATATTAAAAGTTAAGCTAGTTGTATATCAGTTGATTTACACACTATACAGCCTTACACTATAGATTACATACTTATGATGAAACAATCAGCAGACAACGAGGACAAATTTAACTCTTGACTTACGTTTAATCACAGTGTATGAAGTTAAATACGGCCAATTATTGTGTACATAGTAATTCATATCACATATCACAAATATTTTTTCTTTTCCAGTTTATCACAGTTAGCTCTAACACGTATTGCGATGTCGGGTTGATCAGTAAAGAGACCATCTATTCCCGCAGCAATGAAAACTTTCATTTCACTTTCAGCGTCGCCTGTACTATCAAGAGACGAGTCATTGGTTTGGTAGTCAACCGGTAAGTATACATTTTCTGATCGGAAAGTATATGGATGAATTTTAAGACCAACAGCGTGGGCATCTTTCACGAAACTTGTCACTTCTCCTAATGTATTATCGGCGTTACGGGGAATTATGTATGCTTTTGCAGGACCTACGGCATCAGCATAATTTGCAATATTCCGTAAACCTTCTGCAGTAGCCATTTGCCCATAAGTTAGGCGAGCGCCGACTTCGCTTTGATCAAATGGTTCGATTTCATTCTCGTCGAGTAGTTGAATTAATCGAATATCAGTTAAAGATTTCAGCTCCTTCAAGTTGTTGACTTCAAAAGATTGAATAAAAACGGGCGCTTCTTTACCGCGGTAACCATTGTTGTGCAGCAGGTCCACCAGGGGTTTCTCCATGGCCAGTCCTAAACGTTGGAAATAAGTAGGATGTTTGATTTCAGGGTATATACCGATTCTTCGATGTAAACTAATCTCTAAGCCTTTAGTTAAATCGATTATCTCTTGCATAGTAGGGATTTCAAACGCTCTATTCATTCTTGCGTTACCGGGTCTTATAGTAGGCAGCCGTTCAATAGCGCGTAGGGTTTTAATTTCCTTGAGAGTGAAGTCTTCCGTGAACCATCCAGTAACATTATGTCCATCGATGAACTGTGTGCGATAACGGGCAGCGAATTCAGGATGTTGGGAAACGTCGGTAGTTAGGCCAAGCTCATTGTCGTGTCTTGAGATTAGATGCCCATCTTTAGTCATTACAATATCAGGTTCCAGGTAATCAGCGCCCATGGTGGCAGCAACAGCGTAGGCACCGAGAGTATGTTCCGGCACATAGCCACTGGCGCCCCGGTGCGCTATGACAAGCAATTCACACGGGTCTTTATCATACTCAATAGAGGTGCTTTTATTTTGGATGATAGCCAATGCAATGATGGCGCTGAAGCCCCCAACAAGGATCAATCCTACCGTTACTCCGATGCCTTTGCGCACGTTCATTTTCTTATATTCTGTAATGAATTTATGATCATCTGCGATATACAATTAACAGAGCAAAAGAATTACATGCATGTTAAGTGTCTCACTGGATGTTGAAAACCGGGTGAAGCGGAAAGGGAAAAACAAGTAAACAAACACTAAACTTAAATGAGAAAATCTTGAATGCAATCAAGATCAATGCTAAGAGAATGATGATAGTACTAGAGCTATAACAAATGTTTATACTGCAAATAGTCTAATAAATGGTAAGTTAATGTTAACCGGTATCCATAAACGCTCTTAGCATCTTTGCTTATTATTTCCCCTTTCTGAAGAGTTAGAATATACACAGTAGTGAGTGATATGAAAATAAATAATACTCACACTTAAAGAACAGTATTTATTGTACTGATAAACGATGTACTATATAACGTGCTACTACTTATGAAGGTAAAGTACAAATAATATAATGACTGTGACGATATGCCTAGTGAAGGGCAGAATAGACTCTAGCCGAGTAAAAATATTCGGCATGATATAATAAAAAGGATTGGATTTTTTATATTTTAGAGGTAAATATGCAAGTTATCATGATATTGGTCTTATTTGTACTTCTATGCCATTCATACTTAAAAAATATTTTGGGCATAAGTAGTGTACACCACGGGTAACTCGAATGAAGCGTTAACAGGAAGTTCAATTTTCGAGCAATGGGGTCCATATATAAATAATAACGCGTTAAATCTTGACTCACAAGTGGTCCAAAGCCTTTGGTTAAATCAGTCTGAGATTAGTAGATATAGTAGATAATGCACAAAAAAAAACTGTTTCTTGTCCACTTGGTTGATCACAATCATAATTCGGCAAAACTACTAAATGTTTGCCGAACCTGTGTATTGTGTACCCTAAGAAATTTACACTCCAAGATAATGACTGATAAGACTTTATTGTAACTTCATATAAACAATAAAATACTTAAAACGTAATTGGTAGTAATTACACAATATTTCACAGTTTCAGAATGAACGTTTAAAAAGTTATTTCGATAAAGTATTGGATTGTCTAGTTTGGATACGAATTTTGTTAAAAATCAAACAAGTGTTGTTAAAATCATAATTTTTGCTTTATTCCCGTTCTACGCTACCGAAGCATTCACTTCGGAGTCCGGGGTCCGCTTAAATGTGTTAATTGTAGGATTTTTGGGACATACCTGCCATTGAGCGCACCAATTTGAATAGTTACAATTGAGTAGTCCGGCTAGGGGAGCACTTCCACACAGAATACCGTGGCTAATAATAACTTTGAGTTCGCGGCGGTTAGTAGGGTAGCCAGACCTCACTGGAGAGTTTTTGTGCTGTCAGTGGGAAGACCAATTTCTCCCCTGCACTAGCAGCACAGGGGTACTTACATATTGTGTAACTTAGGTTGGTTTATACTTGAATAATCAAGAAATATAATCTTATTACGAGGGAGGGTAAGTGAAGTCTCTAGGTACCTACAGCTATATTTACTGAGAAAGAGGTTTCAGTTTACTATGTAAATTAATGTTTTTGTGACAAAGTACTGAACAAAAGTGAGTATAAAAAGAGAATATAATAAAAATAACGAGAATGTAGTAGTTTTACTCACTGATTGTAGGTACAAGTTGACGTTATGAAGGCTGAGTAAATAATAAAACAATTGGTATATTTAATATTTTATTTCATTCTATACTTAGTAAGTATTTTGTAATGTAATAACGGTAAACTAATATAATATGATTTGGCATTTTTACAGAAATTTATAATTTGAGTTGAAACAGAGAACTTCGAAATATTACCTATTTTTGTTTGAGCGTCCTTTACAGTTCACAATATCACATACACGTAAATTATGTTTAAACAATTCATTATAGGTATTACAACTAGTACTAAGTGTTATAATATACATTTAAATTAGTTTGTCTAATGATGTGACAAATCTTCTGTTAGCAGGATATACCTACTTATTGTATTCGCTTACAATCTTATTTATTATTTTACGAACTAAATACCACCTGAAAACACATTATTCCTTACTTTCACTATTATTCGCAAGTACCTCGAACACGTATTGCGTCATCTGGTTGATCAGAAAAAAGTCCATCTATTCCTGTATTGAGGAATGCTCTTATTTCACCTTCAGCATTGCCGGAAGCGCTGGGTGAAACATCATCACTGCGGTACTCAGCTGGCAAAAAGGAATTCTCTGAACGGAATGTATAAGGGTGAACTTTCAGACCAACTGCATGGGCATCCTGTACAAAACTAGACACAGTGCCCAGTGTGTTATCGGATTTACGCGGAATTATGTAAGACTTTTCAGGACCAACAGCATAGGCATAAGTTGCAATGTCACGCAACCCTTCTGCACTAGCCATTTGACCGTAAGTGAGACTTGTACCGAGCTGGTTTTGGTCAAACGGTTGACTTGCAAATGAGCCAAACAATTGAATTAATCGAATATCAGTTATACTTTTTAGTTCTTTTAAATTGGAAACTTCAAAAGATTGGATATAAATTGGTGCTTCAGGTCCAAGATAACCGTTGTTATGTAGCAAACGCACAAGAGGCTTCTCCATAGCCAGATTCAAACGCTGAAAGTGAAGGGGGTGTTTGATTTCAGGGTATATACCAATGGTGCGATGTAAGCTGACCTCAAGACCTTTGACCAAATCAATGATTTCTTGCATAGTTGGAACTTCAAAAGCTTTGTCCATCCTCGCGTTTCCTGGTCTTGTGTTAGGGATTCGCTCAATAGCTCGTAAAGTTTTTATTTCTGCTAGAGTGAAGTCTTCAGTGAACCATCCAGTTAATTGTCTTCCATCGACGAATTGTGTACGTTTACGAGAAGCAAATTCAGGATGTTGAGATATATCTGTTGTCAGGTCTAGCTGGTTATCATGCCTAGCGATTATATGGCCATCTTTAGTCATGACTACATCAGGTTCAATGTAGTCAGCACCCATAGTAGCGGCGAGGGCGTAAGAGCCGAGGGTGTGTTCTGGAATGTACCCGCTTGCACCGCGGTGAGCTATGATCAGCGGCTGGCAGAAGCCCCAGTCGTAGTCATTTGTGATGCTATTGTCACGAACTGGAACAAGTGCGATAACAGCGCTTATACTTCCGATGGTAAACAAAATAACCAGTATTCCAAAACCTGTGCTTCTATTCATTATACCTTATCCTGTAACAATAAAATATTATAGTTTGTTAAATTAAATATAGCCTCTGAGCGGTGGCGTTCGACAACTACGTCCCAAGTGGCTCAGTACAAGTATTTGTATGCATAAATATATATGTGTATTTGTATTATGCTGGGTTACTATGTAAACATTTTTTAAGTCGGTACCTGTGTTGCTTCTCTGACGGTTCTACAGATTCTCGAATGTACTCACTTATTATGTAAATAGGTACGAGAAATTACATTTTATTAACGTTTCTTGTACATTCCTAATTATTTCCAAGTATTGTGTATAGGTAGAAAATATTTTTGTTACTAAAAATATACTAAATCTTAGTAGAATGTTGCCACGCATCTAAATTAGTAGACCTACTATGAAATATCCGCAGGCGCGAATCAAAGTTACAGTCAATCAGTTTCAAGAAACACATTTATCTTGAAATGGGATCAGAAGACAGTACGTGACACTTCGGTTCAGAACAGAAGTGATTTGGCCTGTATAGCTAAATATTCTATAACTTTCTTAAATGTTTTATGCGGGCCCGAAGTTTCGAATGCTACATGGTAGCCCCCCGCTCAGAAGAATATTAATGTCGTTTCTGTCAAAGTGACAGATGACAGTACTGACAATATCTTTCTTTTTCTACTAATAAAATATGGCTTCTAGCGGATTCGCCGCAATTTCCCCAACGCGAAATATAAGTAATAGGTGCCGAATCCCAAACTACTTACTACATATAGTTAAAATGTCTGTAAAGCTAAAGTAAACAACAGAAGTTCCAACGCGTTGCAATAAAAGTTTTTCATGAAATTTTATAAATATCTTTGTTTATGGTCTTTACAGTTTATTTTACTTATGAGAAATAGAAACCTATGGCAAATCTTACCCCATAAAGAATGACCAAATGGAATAAATTTAAACATCTCTACCACGACTTCACTTTGTAGAGCAAGTCGGTCGTAATTGGTTCATAGGGACCAGTGGCCTCTAATGTCAGCCATACGAGCATTACGTGTAAGTACTAAATATAAGGAAGGTCGACATAATTCAGTTTATTTATTTATTTACTTAATAACTTATATCTGACTATATATCCTGTTACAAGACGCTATTCAGGTATATTAATAGCAATGAATTCAGTGAGAGACGTTCAACATTTTCCGTTTTACCTACTTCATTATATTCTATTCATCTAATCTTGACTACCGAAAGAATAAATTAATGATATTCACAGAATAATGAATTTCAACATTCTCTCATAAATTACTCTGCATATTTAGAGTTTAATAAGTTGAGGAAAAATTATCATCATGAACAGTTTAAAAACAGTAGCTTCCAAACATTTTCTAACTTATTTAACATGCATACAACTAGCAATGTTTCTCTGCTGCTTGATTGCTTTACCATCACATAAAAACATCTGAACCAAAACAGATATTTACAGTAACAAAAATGGAATAGAATTGAACATTGTGGTCCTATTCGGAAGAAGTAGTGAAGCAAACAGTAAAACTTGTTACTCACTGATAAACTCGTATTATACAGTCCAATACTTATACAACCACGTAAAGCTGTCAGTCTACTAATACATAGCTCAATTATTATTGTTTGGCAATACCTACTGCAATTTATGCTACTTGATAAAGTATGATTAGATTTATATTGTAACCTCAACGTTTATGAACAGATAATATAAATGTTATGTCCAATGCCTTTAGCTTATTTTTATAATATATCCCATCGTCATCCTTGTGTTAGTCCCGGTCGCATCGTAAGCTTTACCTCGGAGTCCGGGGTCCGCGTTATATATTTTTATAATATATTCACAACAATAAGATAGGGTAGGCACTAGGTACTCGCAAGAGAAAACCTGTAAAGTGCCAGTCACTTTGCTCACTGACATAATTATATATTAAACTGATAACTATATATTAGTAATTGTTTCTTACAAAACTGTTCTAAGTGACACTTCCATATAGGTTACGAGCAGTATACCAGGACCAGTGCCCTTAGCACGAAATACTATCGTATTCGTTTTGTAAAGGTACCACTAATACGTCTTGCCCGTTATGGCATCATCATCATTCTCCTTGCGTTAATCCAGGTCACACCCGAAACTGTCACCTTGAAGTCCGGGATCCGCTTTTTTCCAGTCTAACTGCGTTGTGGCCTCAGGTCTCAGCTGAACTTTGTTATGTGTTGTGAAGCGACGGCCTCCACAATCTATACTATAGGTATAGGCGATAGCCAAGTACTGCAGTTAGACCCGTACCTTAGCTCCATAGGTCTGCAGCGCGACTTTTCTCATTCACGTGTTCACGTTTTGACACCAGCCATGTTGTGCCTGGAAGAGTGCGTTAAGCAGTCGATCTCGGTTGCTTCACGAAATCTATGGCAGTCGTTATGGGTAGTTGGAGCTCTCAATAGTCCCACTAGTCTAACTATAAAACTTTGATATTGCTAATTAGTTTTGGATGTGAAATAGCAGTCACTCAGGAAAAATATCGACGTTTAACCGTATCACAATTAGACTAGAAAGCCAACCAATTAGACTAGAATGCAAATTTCATTTACTGTATTACTAAAATGTAAGTAACATTTTATAATCTGACGAAATTCAAAACATTAAAAGCATTTATACGTTCTTTTCAAAGCAATAAAAGCGATTAGTTGCGCCGCCGCTAGAATTGAGGAAGATTGTTTTTAGTATTTGTTTACTGAAGAATATCATAGTTCCCATTATTGCCGAATAAAAACTTTTAATAAAAACAAACGCATCCCTCGGGTTGTGTACGGAACACCAGCAGCCCTCGTGTATTGACACAGAGATTTTGTTAATAGGGTTGCTACACTTTCTCCGTACCCATAGGACATATTTTAAAAATCTTAAATCTCTTCATCTATTTTTTTTTCTATTTGTGTTTCATGTATATTTATTTGCAAAATTTAACAAGAAGTACAATATCTAATCATACTCGTCCTCTGTGAGTATAATAAGGGCGAACGTTTTTGTTTTTTTATTTATGGCACGTCAATTTGACTTCACCTCGCCTGATGTTAAGCTGAAGGCAAAGTCTCATGAAAGAGGGTCAACATTGCAAACACGTTCAGTGCTACATATTAATTATAAGACCACAATTTTATTGTTGTACCTGCATTCTGTGAATAAATAAATGAAATGAAATGAAATGAAATGGTGGCGCTCAGCTTGACGGCCTCATCAGATGCTTTCACGCCCCGCTTAAAGGACCCGGGACTGGACAGGACTGGAAGAAGGAAACACGTGCGCTGGCAAGGAATTCCAAGACCTAATGGTGCGGCAGAGAAAAGACTCACCGAACCGCTTGGTTCTTGATGGAATATTCTGTACCGTATGCGAGTGGCATCTAAGCCCTGCACGTGTTGTCCTGTGTAGGAAAGGGGAGGGTGGGATTAATTGGAAGAGCTCATCAGAAAATTCACCATGGTAGAACTCTTTGAGCCCTTGCCCCAAAACCTTAGTAATTTGTAATCTAGGATTATAATTTTCGAAGTTGAAAAATTTGTATTGCAAATATTTCATTCTAGCTAAATCCAAGCTAACAATATATGTTTTATTTATCTTACTTGATAAAGTCGCATAACGATTTACGTTTTAGCACGCTTATCACTTTCATAATGGCAAATATGTATAAATGATAATGGTAATTAATAAATAAACATACTTATCTATTATGTACATGGTATGTATTATGTATATAGCTACTAGATAGGCAGTAGTAACATGTTACATCCGCACATATTTTGGCAATTTTTTGGCACCTGTATATAAAGTGGAACCATTAATATTTCTGGCACTATTTATACAGAAACAAGATAAGATATTCATCGGCTTATGCAACCGTAAAGATATTTTTGATTATTTCATTTCCTCATTTACGTGTTAAACGTCGAAACTTATGTACTGACATATGGATGATATCTTATCACTTGTGTACCTACGCCATACCGAGCGTTATGTAATCGCTCCCGAAGTCTAAGGCACCTGGTAATACTCCAGGTACGCTTAAAAATTAGCATAAAAATTAAGTTATTTATACCAATTTTTTACAAAATTTTCACCGTCATTATACCGTTTAATTAGGAGTGGTCTCCTTTGCACCATTGGCCAATGCACTCTCCCTCATATTACTAATGCCCAATGAAATTATTATTTAATAAAAAAATATCACTACAAAAAAACTAATTGCGAGGTGCTGTATTTTCATGAAATTATTGTTTCATTTAGCTTTACTAACACGATGGAGAGTGAATAATGCTAATTAAACGGTATAAAAAATAACCAAATCGTAATAATTTTTTTAAATATGTAGTGTACCCGGATTAGTGAGCGAGCCAGGAGTCTCCTCTGGTTCCGGTTCGCCGTCTCCTTCTCGAGCATTACTTGCTCGTAGAAGGTGGCGGCGGCATGCGGCAGCTCAAGCGCTAGCGCATCGTACCATCACCGTGAGCAAGGTGCCGATCGTGAGAACTCGAGGCGAAGTTAGAATTAAGTGAATAATGCATCACCAAAAAATAAAATTAAAAGTTAAGAAGATAAGGTATAGTACGATATATTAGGAAATAGGCTTACCCCCCTATTAGGAGGTGCCGAAAACATTGGTTGGTGAAATGTGGGTAGGTACACCGGAGGGAAATAGGTGTGAGCCTATGGAATGTATGTAGTCATTATAGTCAGATCTCAGCCTCTCAGTACCTTAGTTCATAATGTATTTATATACCAACCTGACTTCTTTTGACCTATCTCAATAACGTATTACTTTTTAGCTTATTGCTATTGCGTCTTCACACTACGTACTAAAAAGGTTATAGCAATCAGTTGCAGAACTAAAGAATGAATGATATTTGTTATGAAAGTTGTGATCACCTTGAGGTTTTTTCATCAAGCTCCCTAATGAAATAAGAGGTTTACCTGTAAAAAATTAAAAATAATGACCAAAATTCGTTTCGTCGACCTTCGTTCTCGTATCTTAGCATAATTTGGTAAAAATATACGGCGATCATTTTACCATCACCAAACGAGATTACCTACACAAATACAAGTTAGTTAGGTACCTATAACCTATAAGTATACATGTCCACGGATGTTAAAAAAAAAACAAATAAACATCATTTTCTAACCAATTGAAGTTGACAACCCTCAGCAAGTGTCGTCGAAAGGGATCTCCGGGAATATCCCTTTGCGAAATTCGTTTGTTTTTTCCCCTGTACCCTTCGCCACAGTATGCAGCCTCTAATCCTTACTGATCGAATTAATAACGTTTGTCGTTAATCATTATCGTAAGCTGTGAATACCGTATTAGACATTGATTACAATAGGGGTGAATAAGTCGACTTTATTACTTTTAAAGATTTAGCAACAAAGTAGTTTATTAGCTATAGCTGGTGTCCGCGGCTCCGGCAGCGTAGAACCTGTAATTTAAATTGTTTACAAGAAATGTATAGGCATCTACACGATTAATTGATGTTTATGATTAGCTCTGCTCGCGTAGATATAGGAGCGAGACGATGCTATGATAAGGTGCTGTGCTTTCTATTGGTGAAAGAATTTTCAAAATCGGTTCAGTAGTTTCAGAGATTACCCGCTATAACCTCACAAAGTTACAATGCACAATTCACAAACTCCAATGACATTCACAAACACCTAAAGTGATTTATATTGCTGAAAAAAAAATCAATTTAGTACCTTCAGATATTACCCTCTATAACTCTACTAACTCAGAAACTTTATATAATATATTATAAATATTACCTAGGTCTTTTCAAAGGTCAAAGGTCCTAAGGCTTTCCTTCAATTTACCTTAAAAAATATCAATTTTCTTTGGTAGATGAAATTGCTCTCTAGAACCTTCGGAAAATTAATTATAAACTCAAATAACACAAACAAAATAGGTATGAATAAATAACCTGTATAGATTAATTAGAAATAAATTGGAAGAGTTAGAAATACAATAAAACCACTGTTATGGATTGTACAAGTTAGTAAGTAGCGAACTATTTACTAACTGGTATGCCTGTGAACCGAAGTTCACAGGCATACCTTTGAAATAATAAGTCCATTCGTTTTCACGGCGAATGTAACAGTATAATACGAAATAAACAAATTTTGTGTTGGTAGTAGTTGCTTTTTTGTAAATAATATTAAGTAGTGACCCCAATCGCAACAAAACGGAGTACAAGTATTCCCACGAAAAATATCCCCAGGAGACAAATATGATGTCACCCTATAGATAACCATACGCGGTATCATCGAGAACTCTCCCAAGAGACAATCAATAGTAGGGTTGGGTTTTAATAGCCTCGGTTGTATGACCACCTACTTCCTTATCTAATATACTTACCTCTTTAGACTTTCGGTGATTCAATAACGATTCAAACAATTTGTTTGTTATGTTGTGACACAATTTATTTGTCTTAATTGAGGAGCATACTTAAGAGTGCTATAAGAAACAAAAAAGACTAAACGGAGAGTAGATACGTAGAGCAAGATCTCAAGGTTGTCTGAAGAAAGAAGCGACCATTGATCTGTGGTTTTGATTACAATGAAGCTGCTAATCATAGAACGCTAAATAATAAGACGTCGTAAAAGTAAGATTACCTTTTCTACGAGTTAGATTAGCCGCTAAACTTAAGGTAGTAGATAAGAGGCCTTAGACAAAAGGCAAACGTTTTGTAGAATGGAATAGAATTTATTGATTTTTGTATGGGGTTGACATTCGTTCACGCCTGTCACAAATGTCATAAACGTCAAAATACGTTTCAATCCCATACATTGGACATGGAATTCTATTCCATTATACAAAACGACTACCAATGAATTGCCACGTGTCTAAGGCTCAAGATATTTATTAGTTCTTTACAAACTGCATAGATGGTGTTGTCTTGATAAAACACTTCTCGATGTAAATGTAGAGCCTGCAAGTATGAATATAGAGCAAAGGCTGTCATCATCTCATTACTTTCAGCTATTAATATGTGCAGTGTGGAGAACTTAAACAGAGATAAGGATACGGCAATAGCATTCTCTACATCATGACAATTAGCTTACATTTTAGAGGCAGAGGACTATAATACGGACGAGAGAAGGGAATTCTTTGAATCTCCAAATCCAAGAGCATTAGCGTGATTTCTTACTCTCATTTTTTATTTTCTCTCCCCATCCCTATTGCAACAGACAATGTATAGGTATATGGCAAGCATTCTGAAGCTACTGTAACCACATTTCATCAGATGACTCGTGTGCTTCATTGCTCTTCTAATAGTATAAAAATGCCTGAGTAAGGCATGATTCATATAGTGTTACAAGAATTGAGAACAAAGAAATAGAGTGAAGGCATTTTCTACTTATAATACAATTCCCATACGTCAAAATGAGTTATTTAGCACAGAAGTGATGTCTTTAAGTGGATAATAAGCAGGTTGTGGGTCCCGGGCGGGGCGGCCCCGCCCCCTAACATGCAAGGCCTTTTATTTTTCAAGAAGAACCGGACAAAAACTCACTCCAAAACAAATAATATGATAATTGTAAATATTCTCAGGCGCCTCGGTGAAATATTGGCCGAGTAAAATGTTAATTTACTGATACTTTTTGTTGTAAAATATATTACAACGAATGTTGAACCTAGGTGTGCGTGTGAGTTGAATAGTGAATTTATTCTTTCTACAGATGCTTGTTATAATTATACCTACTTAAATTTGTATGTATTTATTTTGGGAGCATTATTAAATTTGACCTTTTTATCTGTTTGCCGCCATTTTATGTACCTAAGTCCAACGATGAGCAATCATTAGCAAGATCGTTTTTGGTTCTAAAAGAGCATTTTTGCTTACCGAGCATAAAACGTAGCAGCAGCAGTTTTCTTATCTATTTCTTTGAATCTCTTGCACTAAAAATTGTGCTTAAATAACACCTACCAGATTATGTGCTTAATGTAAACTATACTTGTACTAATACGCTTCACATTTTTCTTTCAGGAGAGGCCAAGAAAAATGCCTATAATGTCATCATTCATTCTTTGTGCCTATTCCCAACTCAGTTGGGGTCGGCCTTCTATTCTAACTAAGACGCGGCTGAACTTCGATATTTTTCGTGAAGCAACTGCCATCGGACTTCCACAACCAAATTGGTAATATCGATGTTCTTAAGTTAGGCAAGTCGGACATATGAGGTCTTCTACTACCCGTAACGACTGCCTTATGACTTCGTAATGTTTGTATGGCAACCGGGACCTTAACGCTTAGCACCGGGAGTTTAACGTGCTCTCTGAGGCATGACCAGACCAGTGCAATAGTCATATTCATGCATTCAAATTTGCTCTGAGCGGGGATCAAACACACCTATAATGTACTCAACTTATAATGGTATACTTATATAATATGTAAAGATAAGTACTTATTACACACCTTCAGCTGGATAACTTTTAGACCGCATTATATGGAAAAGAATTTACTTAGTAACCGAATAATTTCAGCACATAATAAGAGTAAGAAAGAAATTAAATTAGTTTTGAGACAATAACGTATTTAGGTATTGACAATCGGTATTTATGATGAAATGAACATAACCCAGGAGACAAAACGTCATTGTTTTCTACACAACATACCTTCATTCTCATTTCCTATTCAATAGCCATAGAAATGACTTTATGCTCGCGATTAATTATTGTTTTAGTAAATCTTTGTACAATACAACATTAGCTCTCGAGTGCCATGACCTCAGATATTAATATCACACAGCTCAAAAAGATTTTATCTAATAGGTAGGTATAATCTCCGATTAGGTGCTAAACTGATACACTATTCTTTAGCTTAGAATAAACTTGCAAAATGTATGTTTTGGTCAGCTAGCAAATAAAATTTCAACAGTTCTATCACAATATATTTCGCAAAAATATTAAATATGTTGTGTCAGGGGTCATGACCTTATTAAATTTCTCGAGTGAGATACCATCGGTCGTCACTCCCGACCCGTCAGATGCGTAAGTGAGTTCGGCGCCACAGAAATGAAATTCGATTGAACAATATCGATGTTATATCAGACAATCGTCCGCAGACTACAATCGAAGACCAACACGAATCTCTATAATAAAGGCTATTGACGAAATCCTATAAATATAAAAAAGACAACAAAAGTGAAGCGGAGACCAAATTAAAATTACATCTAATAGTATTATAAGCGTGAATTATTAATTTGTGAGCCATTGTCCAGACTAGTGGAGATATAAAAGAGCGATTGTATCATAATATGTTTTGCTATTTACAACTAATGAACTGTTACATTCGTTTATATACGTACCTAACCTTTATAATGTAATTGAAAATGATTCTAAAGAATCACTAAGTAATAATATATTGTAAGTATTATGAAGTCTTATTAGAGATTAGATTTAGTAATCTGCAAAGTAATCGCAGTGAAATAGAAACTATTTTGATTATTCATATACCACACATACACTCACCTGACTTTTTGATAAATAGGGCACAAAATTGAATATTTCGAAAGCACTTCATTAACCGTGACAATTGACTATCAATCATCCCAAAGCTCGCAAAACAATAATCACATTATCATTCTCCCATAATAACAAATGCAGGTCCCAAAAGCATAAAGAACCCGCTTTGAAACTTTTTACAAGATACATTTTGAGAAATATCGTCGCAACGGAGCCTCGCCGACGAGACCAAACAATGTAAACTTATGAGTGAACGTATTATTTATTAAAAACAAGAAAAACTAAAACCAATTGACATATTGTTAAAGGTCCTTATAAAATTATTTGCTATCACGCCATCCGGGACTTGTTACGAAGAAGCAATGTTTAAAATGAAACAAGAGTACGACTCGAGGTACATTACAAGAGGCTGTGTGGGCAATAAAACAATGACGTCTAACCGAAACATGGGCCGTATTAATGGAGCCAGTGGATTTTGTCTAAGGATAAGTAATTGTTGTCTTCTCATTTTAATAATCATATGGAGGGACCCACTTCAAGAGTGCTATTAATAACGTTTTGAATGAATTTTTCGAATTCCCAAATGTCATCCAGCTTATTAACCGGCTTCGTTTTTGTTTAATTTTTATTTGTTTTGGGTTGGACAGAACGTTTTGGTTTTGGCGCGGTCATTCCGACCTTTCGTTTTTTGTCTCGCATCATGCAATCTCGGCGGATGAAATATTGTTTAGAGTTAATTAGTTATCCACTGATAAAGTCTTTTTCTACAGATTTGCTCGATTCTGTGTGGGTGCTCTTTGTCGCTTTTTGTCAAATATATTTGTACAATTTTTTTATCTGATTTGATATCTAATAATGATACAATAAAGGAATTGTGAATAAGGTCACTTGGATGGTAGCCATACATGTTCCAAGCATATAAGAGATCCTTATACAGATATATTGTTTTTGTTTGTGTCAAAAAAATAAGTATTGGGTACTTTTATACGTTTAATTATGAGTTTACAAATCATGCCTGTTTTTTGGATGCAGCCTCATAATATGACGTCATGCTCAGGTAAACAATCACCAAACACTCATATAATTAAAATTAGACACGGTGATTGAAACTATAATTTAAGCTTAAACACGAACGATTCATCACGAACGCCATACGTCAAACATCATCCGCAAAAAGATGCCACTAAATGAATAAATTTAGATTCCAATGCGCGTGATCGATAGACTCTTAGATCGGATCTATAGATCATATCGACTTCGAAAATGGAATGCGTGAGTAAGACAAAATATAATTAATGATCGTCCTTCTAAATTCGAATCGGTGTGGTGCAGACATGTTGGCGTCGTCGCAATAAACAAAAGGCAAAAAGTTCTGTTTAATTTTTTCACAACATATTTTTTATTTGTGCATATAAAACATTAGTTGATGTAAACGATTAATCATTGGACGTGGTATTGTTGCATCTGTCGTGTCGGCTTGTACAATTCGATAGCGACTATTGTTGCTGACGGACCTTTGTGCGTTTTCATAATTCCAAAAAACATCTAGTGCACAACACCACCTGTGCCACTCTAACGGTTTGATTCTTTTGAATCGAACTAAATTTAAAATAGATTATGCTATTCAACAGTTAATAACTTTAAAGGATCAGAATTGTTTGTTGACGTCAATGCTATGGACCATCATAATTAATATATATTTTATGTATTATTAAGTAAGTATATTTCGTTGACTTGCCTTAGAATCATCTATGTATATTTTTAACATCAAGTAAATATTATTATCAATACTCTACAGAATTCTTTGTGGAGACTCACATGTAATAGAATTCTTCATTACTATTACATGGGAGTCACTCTATTTTTCGTTTTCGAGATATTCTTTGTTTGAATAATTCATTTCTATCATGTTGTGAATAACCCAGGCCCAATTTCATTAGATTTGTATGATAGATTTAAGTTCATTAAAACATTACCTAGTTCACGAACATGAGTGACGTGGACGATTCTATTTTTGGTGTACCTATTTGGTTCTACACTACCCAACCAATTGCACTTAAATATATGGCAGTTATTAACCGTGACCAAAGATATTTCTAAACAAACCACATTGAAATCTCTTCAGTAGTATTTTGGCCCATAAACAGACAACAATTGTGTAGAAATCGCGTGTGGAATCCGCGCCCGTGACAGCCACCATCTCTGAGGCATCGCCGGATAGTGAGGTTTGATGTTGTAGAAGTTGAAATGCATTGAAAAACACCTTAAATTTCAGGTTAAACTTATCTCACCTGTTGGGAGAACCCATTCGGATATAGAAAACAATTGATATTTCCAAGTTTTGGCGTTAAAATAGTTCTTAGAAATTATTTTTGGAAAATTGCAGATTGATATGCAATATTTGTTTCAGCCATAATAACGCTTAAATTCGCGTTTGAATAATTTAAAGTACTTACTCATGTTTTTAGTTAAGTAGTATGTATATGATATGAGTGTGAGTGGTTGGGTACCTGCAAACACAATCAATCGTAGCAGACGATTATGACGGATAACGTGTTCTGTCGTGGAGCGATCCGTCACGGTCGAGACCAGGCGCAAGCGGCGCGGGCGCAAGGCGCCGAGCTTTGTCAGACGTGGGAAAAGTATATACAAAGAAATTTTGCTTATTTGTTTGTAGGTAAGATTTAAGTAATTGTACGTGTAATACATAAAAGTAACCTTTCATTTGATCGTTAACTGTCGCTATTACCTACACCTAAAACCACAGCAGGGAGATCATTCAACAGCCTATATTGGCCACAAGTACTTTAGTTTAAAACAATAACAATGCTGGTCTCGAACCAGAGTAGTCGTTGCCTTCGGCAGGGGCCCTTGGGCACACAAGACCTTAGATGCTCTTTTGGAAAGTTTTGTTTCAGGCTTCTCTTAAGCTGATGTGCGAGAAATTGTCTCTCTTTTGGGGAGGCCCCCGAAGCTTGTGGGCAATGGGTACGTGCCCCGAGTACCCCTATGGTAAAGACGGCATCGCCTATAGCGTAAGATGATGAAGTGACGAAAGTACAAAACCGACTTTGACTACGGTAAGAAGAGCCCTCGCTACGTTCGCCGTTGTTGGTGCCGAGCTATTCCATTTTCTTTTTTTTTCGCATACGGAAATCCTCTGGTGCGGAAGCCCTAGGAGAATAATGTCAGGCGAGACTTAATTCCTCCTAGTGGTCGAATACTTTACATAACGATTGAATCAAAATTTGTTCTGTAGTTTATGCGTCTAATGTGGTCAAAGACACAAACAATAAAGAATAAAAAAACATGTTCAGTATCGATAATATAGCATATCTAACAACCTAACATAACGCATATAACACTAACATAACCCATTTAATAACATAACCCAACTAATATCTTCAACACGACCACTTTACAATTATGTAATAGTAGTGGAGAAAAGTAGAAGACAAGTTAGAGTGAGAAACAAAAATATTTGAGTAAGAATAAGCTCTACTTTTAATTACGATATAACTTATACTAACCTTCCTAATAAAATTATAATTAACAAACCTAAATTACTTTAAAAACTGACGAAGCTCGTTTATTTCTTCACGTATTGGTATATTTACTTACGTAGTTCATGTGGGTATTTGTATTAATTTTAACTTTTAGTGTTACCTGTTGAACAAGTAAAACAGGTCATTAAGTACTTCGTGAATAAGTAGATACTTGGTAAGTTTTGGTGGGTTACACTAAACACTAGTTGTGAACATTTTTTACCCAGAACTGACCAGATAAAACTTTCAAAATATTATTTCATGCATGGTGCCAATAAAATATTATTTAATTAGAGTGTATTAATTAATTGACGTAATTTTTAGTTTGCCGTTAAGCTTTATAGTCATGTGGGCCATAAAATACAAATGAATATAGAAAAGAAATAACAGCAGTTTATTTACTTTTCTTTCGATATCCAAGTTATAGATAAACATATTTATCATAATTAGTTCGAGACATTTAGCTGGCCATCTTGCGTTGAGTTATGATACTTGTTCTACGAACAGACCTCATTTTTCTATCCCGTACCACCAAACTGCTTGGAGGGTTAACGCGTAAAAAAAGAAACAAACGAATGTGCGACCGGGTTTTTTTTCACCTGACAACACCCAACGTTAGTTTTTATGTACACCATTTTGAAAATTAAATTATAGGTTATAATTTTAATATGATAGGTGTGTAATATATTTCTTAAAGGAATCTTTTGAAGAGATTTTTATCTTGTAATAGTATTTATTTTATTCGGATTTTAGCCATTTCATATTATCGTCCCTTTTTTATTTGTATAAATTACGTTGAGTATTTAATGAGTAAGATATTAATTTTATTACTTATCTAAAGTTATTGTTTTTACGACGTGTACTTCTAAGCTTTATGGATCCTTAACGTTAGCTAATGTTATCATGAGTATACATAACTACGTTAATTTGAACAAATATTTGACGACGCTACCTTCGATGTTTCAACTCCTGCAAAATACAAAATGTATAATGTTAGCGTACCAGTTTGGAAGGCGCCAACTGATGAAACTTAACCTAACTAAAACGATCACCTCAAAGATCAAGTTTCTTCTGGAGCAGCTACCGTAAAATCAACGAAGTTGTATGATCGTTGTCCTAGAGGTAGAGATATTCTATGCATAGTCGGCGGTGTCACTGGGTGATTTATCGGCCTTGGTGCATACTAGAATGAAATTTTAAGTATGTTCCGAAATCAATCAACATAGTCGTAGGGTTATAGAGTTGACACAAGTACATCATCATAATCTATTCACTAGTCCCGGTAGATATACGAAGCTGTTTTTTTCTGAATAGAGCTTCGGATACAATCAGGTACAGGGTGGCAGTATTTGACAAAGTATGTAGGTAGTGATTTCTCCGCAGCCTAAGCGCAATGCCTCAAAACGAAATACTTTTGACTGTATGTTCAGCCAGTCAGGGGCACAGATTTGCTTTATAGGATGTACTTGTTTGGAGATTCCTCGAAAAATTAAATTCGCAAAGAAATCAACCTTATTCGACTTCGAATTGGGTATAAAATATTTAATGAAATCCAATTAAAATTCATTCATTTTCAGACCAAAGAACCATGATGTTTGTAACATTTTAACATAAGAACTAATGTCAGTAATAGATTATAGAAACGTAAAAAGAGTATCAAATGAAGGACTTTAAGATCGCAGAACATTTTGCTGGAATGGTAATACAAAAAAATGCCTCAGTTTAGGACGTAATATTAGAATCTTTTCATCAGTAGGGGCAATCAAGCGCTTACCAATACCTATATTCGAGACCATGGTTGTTAGTTTCTAATCGAAACTTTTCGGAAAATTGCAATCGAACGTAACGAATCAAATATTATTTCTAGTAGGTATGTACCTATGGTTTTGTTTGGCTAGTAATTCCTACAGCATTAGCATATGGCGGATAATTAAGTTGTATAAAGTTTTACACTACTTAATAAGAACTTGGCATTCTTATCGACAGGAAATATTGTTATATGTAGATAAAAAATAATCATTTATCTACGATAAAAATCAACTCAGCTAGGTAAGTACTTGTAACATTTACAAATTTATATAAATAATGTATGACAAATCACGACGGCGACGTAGGTATTTAAAAGGGATTTCAACAAAACGGTTTCTTTTTTGTTACGTATTATTATAGTCACCAAGACTTTGTTGAATTGCTAGTTATATATTAGGCATAGGCAACATAAGTAGGCAAGCTAAATTTAGGTTGTATATGAAAATAAAAGCTCGTTAGCTATATTAACGTCGTTACTGTTGGAACTTAAGTTTTTTGTTTTTATATACGTTTTTATCTTGGAAATAGGTAACCTCTTCTTATTCCTCCGGGTAATCAAAGCTCGACTTAGGTAGGAGCTCGGGATAGGAATGCACAACCTACGCAGTCTCACTATCCTCCTTGCTGTCATTTTTTTTGGCTTTCTCGGTGATCCCTAAAACTCTAATGCAAAGCTTGCGACGGTACTTCGGCCGTCTATCAGCAGATGTATCAGTTTCGAGGTGAAGTTGATTCGATACTTGAAGACCTGGTGGGCGCCCATAGACCCTCGGAAACTGGTCACTTTGCAGTGTTAAAATTGGTGGTTCTTTTAGTTACACGTATAAAGAAACTAAGTGTGTTTCGTTGTAGGCAAACATTTTATCAACAATTATGTAGATTTTATCCTAATGTTCTAATAAATATTCATTATGTATGTCTTTAAAATATAAAACATATAATAATTTAAGTAACAGTATTTATGATCACCTCGGCTCATATCTTTTCGAAGTAAAAAAATCTAAATAATTTTTGAGTACCCACAGGTGAATCTTACGAATTGGGTTAACGTTGGACTTTCACTTTTATCGATTCAAGTACAATTTTCGAAGGTGACCGTGATGGAACGTTGTGTCGCATAGCGTTGTGTGATTTTATTTGGTACAAATTTGACATGTGAAGTTACTATAAAACAATTAACATTAGCAAAAGCAATGATACGATTTATTGAAATTGATAAAAGTATTTAGATCCTATTTATATAAATAATATACCGGTCACAATAGCGAAATCAATTCACTTTTTTTTGTTATGAAACTTTGTCGACAATTGACTGAACTATAAACTAGCTTTTTAGTTTCGCGGCATTAAACAAAAGCTTATTTTACACAGTATCAGACCATAGACACGCTATAAAGATGGGATCTTCAAAGAAATCGACACAGATTACAGTTTAAACGACCATCGCAATTGGTCGATACATTTTTAACGATTGTGTTTTTTGGCACGCCATGACAGTGGCGGAAAAAACGCGGCAGCGACAAAAGACGACCGTCACAAAGATCCTCCTTATAGATAAAGGGACCATAAATAACACCATAGTTTTATATTGTTTTTATGGATGTTCCAGGACGATTCCTATAAGTTGCCGTCATTTGTCAATTTATATGTATTATAATTATATTTCTTTCTTACAGAATCGTATGATAAATTGAAGCTGTATTGATTTTACCTGGGTATATGTTATCAATATTTATAAGAATGGGGTATAGTAATATTATTTATGTACATTTTTTCATATATCGATTTAGCTTTGTTATTAGTTATCGCTTGTACTAGGAAGTTCCCAGTGCAGGGTTGCGTACAATTTAATGCGTACAAACGACACAAGACGACAGGTATATAGGTATGGTCCAGAGTGCCTATCTATAGTGTCATGTAGGTATATGAAAGCTTTAATTAAAATACAGGATGTAAAAAAAAACACGTCCAAAGCCGAAGGCCCCTGCTAGTACGCCTGGCACACTACCACATTGTCATAAAAAATGCGATTTGGCAATTTTTATTTATTTTATTTTTTATTTGCATTATTTACTCTCCATCGTATCAGTGAAGCTAAATGAAACGATAATTTCATAAAAAAACATCACTGCAAAAAAAAATCTATTTCCGCCATAATGCGAGTTGTAGTTTCTTCATGAAATTTTTGTTTCATTTAGCTATACTTACGCGATGGACAGTGAATAACCCTAGTTAAACGGTATAAAAATATAAAAAAAAAACATAATTCCAAATCGAATTTTTTTATGTCAATATGTAGACTACATACCAGTAATACTACCAAAGGCCTCCGGCTTCGGGAATCTTTCCTTTACACCCTATATACCAAGTCTACTTTTCGAATGCATGATAATTTTATTATACGGAACCGAAAAAACATTGAAAAAATGATGGGTACCAATCAGTTGCTTAAGATTTTTTTCTTATCGGTACCCTTTAGCACTAACTTTATCCTTAAAACTATCAACTTCGTAATGTAAACGTGTCGAGAAAGCGTAACATTGTGATAGGCAGCCTGCTTACTGTAAATATGTGTAAGCATGAAGCCAGCCAATCACAATGCTCCGCTCTCTAGATACGTTTACATTATGAATTCGATACGTATTTTCGTGCTACGCTTACACTAGTTAGATCGCTGTCAGGATCAGTTTTCCCAAAACACGGATCAATATAACACTATCAGCAACCCTACCGGATAAAACATCCGTTCGCTTGTAGAAAAAGTGTTAAACAAAATTGTGGTAGTTACCCCTACGTCGAGGGTGCGTGCCCCGAAGCTTTATTAAATCTTGCTTAGAATTCATTAGAGGTCTGTTTCTAAATTAAGTTTCGCACCCCAAGCGTTCACTTTACATTTTATGATTTGTTTTTGTACTGTGATTTAATTTTGAACGTGTAACAAGATTTATTGTTATTTATTAGACGGAATATCAGCAGCCCCATGTGGTGAAGTATCCGATAATATACTAAATATATTGTAAAATTTTGAATTATCTATTTAAAAACACCTAAATAACTCCCTACATAGCTAAATTATTTTTTGATAAAATATAATCTAAATAATGTAATTTAAATTTTTGAATAGATATTAATTAAAGATGTTTTGTTCAAGAAGGTATCGATTATACACTCGTAAAAGTATAATATTTCCGTTATTTTATCATCGCCAATATCTTCAGCAAAACAAAATAATAATGAAACACCTGTTTAAAAAACAACGAAGTTGTTTTATGTCACAAAAATATTATCGAACAAGTACTTTATCGCTGAAAAAAGGGTTCTAATACATCTGATGATCCGAAAACCTCCACTCTCCTTTTTCTTAAAGTCAGTTTGTTAAAACAATAAACCAACTTCCTTGTTACACTTGACAGTCTTTAAAAAAATAATAAGTCTTTTAATGACGCATGCGAATGCAAAAGACATAAAGGGAGGCAGGGCGAAACGATATCTCGTCTACATTTTGAACGTTGAATGTAAGAACTGTCTATCGTAAGTAATTCTTAAGTACTACAGAACAACGAATGATATCGTTATTATAACTTAATAAATATATCGCATACTGCAATTATGAATAATAATGAATACATTTTTGCAGTATTATAATTATTACAAATACAGTTACAAAAAAACTTAATTTGAAATTGGTAAAAATCTTAATGACTTTACAGAAATTGTTATCAACGGCATAATGAAAAATATTGAAGGACGATTATCTGAATATTTAAAAAAAAATCCTTCATAAACCGATGTTCATTTCTTTCAAAGCGCAAAGAGGTTTCATGTACAATGTTTATTTATAACAACTGGCTCCATTCCTGTGACCCTTGAAATTCATTTTCGATTGATTAATAAATTTCGTATTTCTTAAGCCTTACTTTATTTATTATTTAAATATATAGCTACTTAATCAGATGTCGAATCAACAATTACAAACAGAAATACCTAAAACTACACAAAAGGTTATAAAAAGAAATACTTATCTTGTATACATATAAGCTATCATTAAAAAGCTGTTATTTTTTTACAAACATACATTTTATATTATTTATTTGTATAGATAATTTTTATTACGAAAATTTATTGCAGTTTCATTAGTACTACTTACACTAACTTACATCAACAACGGAATATTTCAATCCATAGTTCCAACAATCGTACACTGCTTTCGTTTTTTAAAAACAGCTTACGAAATTCCGCAAATGACAGTGATATCGGATAAACGGACAGCTTGTCACCACCTGTTTTGCCTAATGGTCGACATGCTGAGCAATTCTAACTTAAACCTAACCTGCTCACGTATTAGAATCAGTCCTACTAACTACATTATTAATCTAATAACTAACATGTAACAATTAAAAACGTAATTAAATTCTGATATTAGGTTAATAGTTTGTGGAGTCGTTTGTTTAAAAAAAATGTTAACGTTTACGTGACTAAAATACATTTACAAAAGCACCTATGCCTATTCCAAACATAGTTTAGTGACATTAACATACCTGGCACATGCAATGAAAGAAAATATTTCGTATTTGTCAATTATTTCTATATTAAAATATTTGACTAAATTGTTTGTTTGTATAATGTTTTAGGATATCTGCTCGGAAAACATATTCAGACAAGTTCGAACAACTAACTTAGATACGGTCTCGTAGAAGTATTTGTGGGTATAATAACACAAGTAATATTATTATTTCGTGAGCTATTTTCAAAGGTTTTATTATTCGAACATTAGCAACCGAAATAACTAATATTCCCTCCAACCCCTAATCTCAAAGGCTTGTTTAGAAGTGGGTTCACGTTGGTAGTGTAATAATGGCTAGGATTCGAACCCGGGACTTATCAATCGTAAGAATTAGTGGTAGCTTAGTAGCTACCAACATGTATTTATCACCTACTGCAAAATACATGATTTTATGAAACATTTTCCATAAACCAACGATTTATATTGTAAAGGTGAGCACTACTGATAAGCACTTACTTCCAGCTAAAATTAAGTACTTACTGTGTAAGCCGTTGGTTTATGGAAAATGATATAGAAGCCCTTGTATTCAGTAGTAGTTTTCTAATAGCTAACAACGTAATAATATTTATAATAATTCTAGTGTTATACCTACAAGCACATCTAAGAGACTGTATCTAAGTAAGAAGTTAGAACTATACTTACCGAATGCAATAGTAGGTCAATGAGACGAAAAAAAACTTTTACACTATTTCACACTAATTTCTTCAACTTCTAGCCGGTAGATTTAATACATCTATTTCACTTACTGAAAATTCCAATTGCAGTTAGCATGCGTAGAAGACGTTTGCCGTCGGTGTCGGGAACTCGGGCGGGCGGCAGTCGGCAGGGCGGGTGCGTCCCGTTGCTATGCGACGCGCAGCGGGTGGGCGTGGCAATCGATACTACCTCGTTTCAGAAGGGGCTCACCCTAGTCACCTTCAGAACCTTCGGCTGTGTCTTCAGCTTCTGCTCACGTGATTGTGGCGTTGTTCAGATGCGTTACGTGATGTTGAGTTTACATTTTTGAATACTTTGTGAATTATTGTAGTAGATGTCATTATTAGACCAAGCACAAGACTAAAAGAAATACATTACGAAAACTATTTAAATATTGTTTATGTAAAGAGTTTAGTGATAATGAAGGTTGCTTGTACAATAAATTCACGTGATGTGATTGGCAAAAAAGGAACAAAAGCTCTGAGACTGCTAGGAAGAAAAGTAAACTAACTACCACGTGTTTACGTAACCCTGGTCAGCAATCGGCAGTAAACGAAGATATTGAAATCGAGTTGCGGAAACCATTATATTATGTAGGTACACCTTCCAGTGAGGCCGGACGCCAGTCCGTGTTGCACTTGCTCTCTTGCTCACTGTGCCTTGCACCACCGAAGACCTCTGTAAAGCAACGGACGACGCTATTGCTGTATCCAACTATTATGCCAACAAGATTTATTAAAACCAGATTAAACAAAAAGAAGACCTAAAAAGTAAGGAAGTTTCAGGACCATTGGATTGGAGAAACATTGTGAAAGTCGCCAACTTGGCCTTGTAGTGGTCAGTAATCAATTAATAGGTCAGCAGATCTCTCGTCTCCCGAATAAGGCGATAAAAGCTGTAAACCACAAATCTAGCGTTTAGCTTTGAAAAATTCTTAAGACTCATTGACGAAACCATTAATGAAAAAGTGTTTCATACTTATTGAAATGTTTTTCAATCTCAAAGGCCAATATTTTTAATCGGTGGTGTGTCTTTTCCAGAAGCTTTTGTAGTGTTATTTCCCAAGTTATGAGAAAACTCAGCGTCAGACCCTCCTTCAGCGTTGTTGTTTAGCAGGTGCTCCGACTATCAGGTGAAGTTCCTGGGGCCCTCAAGGTAGAACATTATACAAACGTTTGTTAAGTATGTTGTTTATTAGTTGGTTTACTTCAAGGTTAAAAACATATAACGATAAAAATATTTTTAACGAATTGGCTAAGTTCTTTGTCATAGACATACCTACTCGTACTTCACAGCTGATAAACTATTAATAGGTAACTATTAATAGCTCCCTTTCAAAAAATAATTGATTATAAACAAAAAATTGAAATCACGTAGCTTAACAAGTTCGATATTACAAATTCATCAAGTCTTTTAATATTGCTGTCAAAAAGAAATTGAGTTTCCCTTCTAGGGATGTGGGAGAGTGTAAGGGACAGGTTCCTTCGATACAGTCCTACTATTAGTACACAAAGGTCGGCTGTCGGGCACATCCGATGTGGCCGAGCTACAGAGGGGTGCGAATTATGACCTGTCAAAAACAGGTTCATGTATTCCTGTGAGTACGACCATACCTGACGCTAATTTGAATGCTTATGTTGATTGTTTTTATTGGTTATTACTCATAATGGATAGTGAGAAAAAATTGAAAGCAATATCATTGTTGATGCTTAACAGATAATCAGAGATAGTTGCTTTAGCATTTATAATAACTAGTGGTTGCCCAGTGGTCGAACCTCGACCATAATTATTTAAAAATTAATTAAAAACCACAATTAATTAAAAATATTTAAAGTTTAACTTTGTTAAAGGTCCATTGACATAGCTAAGTTTAGTTCTATAATCTGGTGAGAAAGTCTCACCGAGGCAACTATGTTGATATGCCTATTTTTTCTGAATGAAATAAAAGAATATCACAAAACTATTAAAATTGCCTTCTTTAATTTATTTTTTATAGGTATGAAAAATGCTGTATATTGAATAAATATTAAGTTACCATATTTTAGTATCTTTTTTTAATACGTCAGCTGTGAACATTTCCAATGGGACTGTGTCTGCGGAAACAATTAAAAAATCTAAGAATACGTTTCTCAAAAATATATTTAGGGTGCGTTTCGTTTATTGTAATAAAAATAAAGTATTGGAAGGCATATTAAAAAAATAGGCGTATGCACTTCTATTCCGTATAAACCAGGGCTTGTTAACCGGTTAATGTATCAAACCGGTTTCAGTGTAAGTACATAAGAGCGTTTCATTTAGGTTTGACTCTACCTTAACCGATAAAAAACCATTTTGGTTTGAACTCAATTTACCGGTTTTGATTTCGCTCTTACCGACAACATCGATGCACCATTCACATTCAATTCGCGCGGACTACATGTGTTATCCACTAGTACAAAATTTCAATTTTCAAGCGTAGGGCTAAAGTGCTTCCATATTTTAAAGGAGTGGTGAAGGTCACTAAAGTGTAGTGCGAGCGTCGTCGGTCGCGTGGACTGTATGCGCAGTCCATTTTCAATTTAATACAATTTTTTTTAATAAAATTTATTTATTTTAATTATCAAAATATTATAAAAGAACAGTTTTTCTAATCAAATATTCTATTGATAAATGATATTGGTAAAAATTCTATTGATAATGGCATGTATTAACTCCCTATAATTTTAATTATATATAATACTAGCTGTTGCCCGCGGCTTCGCCCGCGTGGTTTATTTTTTGACAATTACCTACTCATTTTTGACTCATTATTATTATTAGCCCACATAGTTATTTAATTATTATATTGCATATTTTATAACCACCTTCGGTTCGCCGACGATATCGTCATAGTTGCGGAGTCGCTGGAGCAGCTGGGCGAAATGCTGCACGGCCTAAACGAATCCTCTCGACGCGTCGGCCTTGGTGTAAACTTGAACAAAACCAAGGTTATGTTCAATGAACACGTTATACCGAGACCGATTGCCGTCGAAGGGGCCACACTCGAAGTTGTTCAACAATATATCTACCTGGGGCAAACCATACAACTTGGTAGAAACAACTTCGAGAAAGATCTAGCCAGAAGGATCCAATTGGGCTGGGCAGCGTTTGGCAAATTGCGTCGGGTCTTCTCCTCCCCCTACAACAATGCCTAAAAACAAGAGTCTTCGACCAGTGCGTTCTGCCTATTATGACTTACGGTGCCGAAACGTGGACATTGACGGTGGGGTTAGTCTACAAATTGCAAGCCGCTCAGCGGGCCATGGAGCGAGCTATGCTTGGAGTCTCTTTGAAGGATAAAGTTCGCAATGAGGTCATCCGACAAAGAACTAAAGTTACAGACATAGCTCGCAGAATAACCAAGCTGAAGTGGCAGTGGGCTGGCCACATCTGCCGGAGGACCGATGGTCGCTGGAGCAAACGAGTCCTCGAGTGGAGACCGCGAGAAGGCAAACGGAAGGTAGGACGCCCCCTAGCCAGATGGACTGATGACTTGAAAAAGGCGGCTAGGACAGACTGGATGCATTAGAAGAGGCCTATGTCCAGCAGTGGACTGCGATAGGCTGATTGATTGATATTTTATAATGAACAAAACTAAATCACAACTTCTGTGTCTTAATTATGAAATAAAAATAAGACTCCCAATAATGCAGATCGCATGTCGCTGCAACTTGTCGAGAGCATCTAATAAGTACTTTGCGGAGCTATCCCAGAGATGCGAGCAGTATTCCACGCAGGAGCGAATTTGTGTCTTGTAATGAAGACACCGCTGCTTCGGCGTGAAAAAACGTCTCACTCTGTTCAGGACTCCGAGTTTACGAGAAGCTGTTTTGATGATGCTCTCGATATAGTTCTTGTTCATCAGTTTGCAGCGAACATCCATACCGAGTATATTGAGGTTATCCTGAAATGGCAGTGGCGTGCTCTGAATAGTGCGATGAGGAAGGAAAGTAGAGAGCCAGCATTTACCTGCAGGAACTCCGAAGCTCATCCATCACAAGGAACGCGAATGCGGCGCCCCTGCAAGAAGCTAGCAACCCAATTGCACAGTCTTGGAGGCAGACCGAAGGTTGGTAGTTGGCTAAGAAGCGATTTGTACCAGACTCTATGGAAAGCTTTAGCGATGTCCAGGCTAATAGCCAGTGACTCACCATGCTTGTCCATAGCCTCACCCCAAAGATAGGTTATATACCGCAGAAGATCGTTTCGGCCTAAAACCTTATTGCCGGTCAGTGATCCCCTAGGTGACGCATGAGCTGTGTGTTGATGAGGTGCTCAAAAACTTTACACAGCACTTAGGTGACGGCTATGGGTCGATAGTTGGCTGGGTCTGAGCGATCTCCCTTCTTGGGAATCGGCTGTATATTCGCCTCTTTCCACGCCGTCGGCACTACTGTACCCGAAATGTGGGAGAGTTAGTACAGCCGCGTGAGCATTGTAGACAACTCCGCTGCACATTTTTGAAGAACCACCGCTGGTATACCATCCGGACCACTGGTTTTCCGGACATCGAGTGACTGCAGTACTGCACGGACGTCGCCTTGCCTGATACGGATATCAGGCATTGCGTGGTCACTGTTGGGTGGTCGGTGGCTGCATACCACAGTCCTCAATTCGGGAGTTGGTCGTAAATAGATTAACCAGAAAAATTGTTTTCTCTTGCGGCTCATGGGCCAGGGATCCATCAGGGTTGTGCAGGGGGACGGGGGAGGGGCGGGGGCAGGGTAGCTGGGCTGCCGGGCTGGTAGAATTTAGCTTGCACGGCTCTGGCCAGTACCCAGTAGCCACGGCTGCCCGTGGGATGCACCACTAGGTCTTGACCAACCTGTGCTATGCGCTGGGTATTTTGCAGACCCTTTGCTTTGTTGTACGCTGCCTTAAGTACCCTATGTTGGAATCGTTGTGCCTTACCTTACCCAAGCGCGAAACGCAAACTGTTTATGATAAACAGCCTCTGCTCACGCCCGAATCAAGGGCGCACTCCGCGGGCACCGGTGACATCAGTGTATGGGATATAGTACTCCATACCCAAAACTGATCTCACGGACGACAGCAGTTGCACTATCCAATGGGTCTTTACCTACAAAACAGCGTTCAACCCAAAGGATAGACGCAAAATATTCACGCAGTCCATCCCAGTCCGCTGACGAGTAGTGCCAGAGACGCCGATTTCCCTGCACTGGTCGTGGGGTGCTATTAAAAGCCCCTTGGAACCCCCAAAAATACCTACTCAGCGTTCGGAAACCGCTCCTTCGCCTCATCTGCCGCCTGACTCAGACATTCAAAGAATAGTGTGGTCTCGGCATCTCCGGTATGGCAACGGTAACGGCACACATAGATTTGTCTCGTACAGCTATGGTCTACGTGTACCCACGGGACAGAAAAGGATGGGTCCTCAAGGCAGCACAAACGACGACAACAAACATCCGCCCTAACAAACACGCACTCCCCGGTTTTGGCACGAAAATTTTCCTTTGGAACATGGCCGGGGTAGAGCAGGCAGGTGTCGTCATGCGGCATATTTGTGTCTCCGTCAGAAAGAGCGTGGCTGGTTTCGCCGTCTCTAGTTGTTGGTGGACGGCGTTGAAGTTTGCATGGAGCCCACAGATGTTAGTAGACTCCACATCAAAAAGCGAGCTAGTGGGAGAATAAAGAGCCGCTGTGTTGCCATAATCTCTGATATGTACTGCCATGGTAGGGGGTAAGAGAAGGCGTGAAAAAAGAGGTGATTGTCGTGGCAGCACCGCGTGACAAAGCGCAGGAGATTGGTTTTATCTGTGGTTGTGAGGCGGCATGGCGAGAGCCGACGAGCCGAACGGAAGGTGCCTCCCCTCCTGAATATATGGTCGGCGGGTTCCCACATCCGGTCACCAACCTGTACGACGAACCATTTTAGTATTATGCGCGGCCTGGTGAGGCAGTCTCCCAGGGTGGTTAGCCCCAGTTGAGCCTCTGTACCTACTATGCCGCGAGCGGCCCGCGACACCAGTTTCTACGGGTCTCCCTGCTCGGCGGGTCACCCCGCACCATCCCCACCAAACTACGCCAATACCCACTGGTCCCACTAATGCTGCGACTACCACCACCTCTGCCCGGCTATGTACTTGCTGACTCCTGAACGCAATTCAACCGAGGTTGCTACCCACCCGGTCAAAATTTATGACAAATTTATTCCATCAAATTTCTACCACCAGTAGTTATAACGTATTTTACGCCGCATCCTTCGATTAGACATTTCTTTCGTTCAAGTAATCAAAATAAATAACTATATATTTTGTTCTTTCTCTTATGACCCATTCTTTACTTGAAAACCCTAAAATAATTAGGAGCAAAGCTGCGAAATTACCAATAACTTAGCCCACTTTAAGTTAGCAATCGTTTAAATAAATGCATCACTCTCTGAACAATTACAATTTACAAGCAAGTTGTGACGTGCTTAGTTCAAGCGATGCCGACGCGGGTAGGTACGTGTCGCTCTGGATTAAACCGGTCTATTAAGGTTTTAGTATGGTTCCCATTCTGGTTTCGCTCTGAATGAAACCTTTACAAAAAACAGGTTTAACCTTTATTAACCGGTATTTTCTAAACCGGTTTCAAGCCCTGGTATAAACTACCAATATGGCAAATCTCACCCGCAATTTTCGTAAAAAGGGTTCCAAAACTTTCGCTTCACGTTTTTATCTACATTTCAGAATAGATTTTTTGGTTAACTATTGAAATTTTAAAAAGCCCCAATAAAACTGTACAATTTGATTTGATATTCGTTCTCCGCTCAATCTTTTCAAATATTCTAAGTACTTAACTATTGATTTTATGGTTATAAAGTTAAACTTTATTTAAAAGTATTCGAATTCCTTTAAATGAACATTGCTTGTTTCAAAGATTATGTAAACAAAGTATGCGAGTTGTCGCCATGCCGTGGCAACTAATTAATACAAATCGGGACTCTCGCTGCACGAGACGTCTGTCCACCATCCCTCTCAAATATATGGACCATAAAACTACGATTACGTTTTATAAACACTACATTTATAACTACTTCATGATTGTATTATTTATTTTACGTAATATATTATGCTCTGGTGGAGATTTTGATTTTTTTCTAAACTCTGCTTTCAAATATTTAAAATTCTCTGGCACTACACTCCATTAATTTATAGTATTCGACCACGTGGGTTAACATGGAGTGAACTTTTATTTTCACCCCAATTTTAAAGCGTTATTTGAAGCGCTACTTGTTAAGTTCAGTACCTAATGTAGGTGTTCAAATTTCAAATGGTTTTCGTACGTACCTACTTTTTGTTTTATACCAGACGTAATTTTCAGTATTTTCGTCGACGTTTTTTCGTCAACATACGAGTACTTAAGTATGATTTTACAATATATATGTTTGAAAATTAGTTTGAATAAAAGATTCTTGCCTAGTTATATCTAATGGGTTTTATTTAAAATTTTCGTTAAAACTAATTTCCATTTATATGTATGTCACCTAATACCTACCTATATAAGGTAGGTATTAGGTGACTTGAAGCGACAGGCCTACCAAAAAGGTCATCAAATCATGATAAGCGGCCCTTCCGTTTTCCTGACAGACCTGCAAAGCAGACTGCTGACATATACATTTTTTCATCTTAAAAATATATCTTTTCAAGATAAAACTGTGAATAGTGGCAGATTCTATATTTTTTTTATCATCAGAGCGTTGGTAATGTTAAGAAACCTACACCTACTGCTATACGTACTTGCATCTTATAAGATTTTTCTAAGTTTAGAAAGTCCGTTTCCATGTTATCGGAGCGTCTGGGTCCATATAGAACCGAACTTGGCCGGCGTTCGACGAGCCATCGCGACCTGCACGGACCGGGATGAGCCCGCACTAAATTTAAATATTTTAATCCTTAATTTAAATTTTTGACATTTTTATTTTATGTTGGTATTCGTGTAGTTTCATTTTTAATGTTATTTGTCATATTCAGTGGACGGCGCAGCTCGTGACTGGCGCGATGGCGCCTCGAAGTACCATTTGTTGGTAAAATATCGTCAATGAGACAGACTGACACAGGACAATTTGTTTCGACATTACCCTTTTCGATAGCGAAACATTATAGAATATAGATTTAATTTATGTACGTACAGGACAGGGATGTCTACGCATGCCTGGTGCTTTTAGATAGGCCTGCTTATGTCTTATGTAATACATTTTATGTAATAAGTGTGTAGTACTGTTATGGCTATTATCCTTTGCCATAATCTAATAGTATGCCTTTGTGGCTTAGCAGTAGTGGCGACTGCTATGCAAGAGGCGCGTGTTCGATCTCCGCTCAGTGCAAATATCTGTGTGCCCAAATATGAATATTTGCATCGGTTTGTGTATATATAATAAATTTATATCTTTACAAGAAAAAGTATGTTCATCCGTATTCTAGAACCCAAAACATAAGCTAGTTAAGCTATGCTTACCATGGGTCTAGGTCACGTTGTGTAGATTATCCTCGAGTATTATTTATAGTTAGGTACATCTAATTAAATAAATAAGTGTAGTTATTTATTTATATAATTAGATATAACTATTTAATTGTAAAACCCAATGTTAATAATAATAACACAGTGAGCTCATATCATTTACTTTAAATATTATGCTTGGAAAAATAAATGCATTGCGTATTATAACGGAGAATAATTTCGCACAGTTAATTACTTAAAAAACTTTCCGCTATGATATCGTATTATCTCAAAGAAGAAGGTGCAAAGCCTCTTTTCTTTTCTTCCAAGGTGGGGTATTTTATTATTCTTGGCTACTGTCTGATATGAAGATCTATTTTTAGGAGTGCAGTCATGAAAATTGCTAAGGTCCCTAAGGTATGTAAATCCGGGATTCAGTTAATCGAACATAGGAGTTTCTCCGAAAATAAGCAACTGCGGCACTCTGTATGGCGTGTGATCCGATTCGTTATTGCCCGTTTTTTTCTGTTTTATACGTCAGCTATCTATCGACATAATATATTCATACCTCTCTTCTTCTCCATCTGCTATTTTTAACCTCCCCCGTTATAACCAGGTAGATAATTTTCGGCAGTGAATAGGGAGCTCACTGGAGAGATATTGTGTTGTCAGTAGGAAGACCGAGAAACCCTTCTTGGTCTTCTGCACTGACAGTACAGAGATTTTCTTAACCTTCCCCCTTCTTCTCTATATGGTCGGCAGAAAAAATGTGACGCCCCTGGTGTGGCAAAATCCCATAGGCCACGGTCACCACTATCCATTGGTGGGCCGCGTGCTTGTCTGCCATCTAAGTGGTATGAAAAATGATTACTGTTTTTCCGGAAGTTTTTGGATTTCTCAAAGCAATACGCGATTCTATAACTTATATTTTCTATATTTTTTATATTCTGCATTATGTTGCTATATTTACAAATGTAATCTAGTTGTTTCTCGAATTTTACATAACTGTAAACACCAAAATATTTTTATAATAGGCACTATCTTTTCAATAGACATATCACAGGGTAAGGGGTCCCTTCCACCACCTTGGGGACCCAAGCCAACCTCACCTGCCCGTGGTGCCCTCTGCCGACCAACGAACGAGGCTCTGGCTACCCGCCAACCCGCACTGGACCAGCGTGGCGGGTATACGGTCCGAAAACCCCCCAAGATGTTGGTGTGCACCAAACGGCCCCAAGTGCCCGGGGGCACCAGTCACAACACTGACGCGCCTGACGGGCGTCAGTCGAGCGCTGGGGCCAGGGGTGCTAAGAATCACCGGGCGGGATCCCTCCGTCAGACGACCAAAGCATGCACAATGGACAACCGATGCAAACGTAGGTTGTCACTGGTGACACACAACATCTGCACTATGAGGACAGACGAGAAGCTAGCAGAGCTGGAAGAAGAATTGAGCAGGTTGCGCTGGGACATCGTTGGGTTATGCGAAGTCCGAAGAGAGGGAGAGGACACAATAACCCTGAAGTCTGGCAACCTGCTCTACTACCGGGAGGGCGACGAGAAGTCGCAAGGTGGTGTCGGGTTCATCGTCCATAGGTCCCTCATAAACAACATCATATCCATCACGAGTGTGTCGAACAGGGTCGCGTACCTGGTACTCAGAGTGTCCAAGAGATACTTGCTGAAGGTCATACAGGTTTACGCACCGACCTCGACACGACCAGATGATGAAGTGGAGGCTATGTATGAGGACATTAGTAGAGCCATACATGCCTCTAAATCACACTTCACTATTGTTATGGGGGACTTCAACGCAAAACTGGGTACGAGAGGTGATAACGAGTTGAGAGTGGGGCAATATGGGTATGGGAGGCGTAACCGAAGGGGTTGGAGGCTGGCCGACTTTCTTGAGAAAGAGCGACTCTTTATGATGAACTCTTTCTTCAAGAAGCCGCCCCACAGGAAATGGACCTGGATGGGCCCCGGTGGTTGTACCAAAAATGAGATCGACTTCATCATGACGACGCATAGACGGATATTCAATGATGTCTCAGTGATCCATAGGGTGAAAACCGGAAGTGATCACCGAATGGTTAGAGGCACATTGAATATTAATGTTAAGCTGGAGAGATCCCGTCTGATGAGGTCTACGCTCCGACCTAGAGCTTCCCATATACAGTACCCCGAGAGCTTTCAACTCGAACTTTCGAATCGCTTCTCTTGCCTAGAAGAATGCAGTACAGTGGACGAGATAAATAACAGGTTGGTTGAAGCTGTTCATTCAGTGGGTTCCAAATTCTTCAGGCCCCGTCGAAGAGATGGACCACAGAAGCTCACCGATCACACCCTCAAACTCATGGCCGAACGACGCTCTATGAGGCTGCAGTCTACCAATGACGCTGAAGCACATCGGCAGCTCAATAGACGTATCCAGCAGTCTTTGCGACACGACATCCGTGCCTTTAATACTCAATGTATTAAAGAAACGATTGAGCGAAATAAAGGCTCCAAAGTGTTCGCAAGAGACTTGTCTATTGGGCAGAGCCAGTTGACAAAGCTGAAGAGGAAGGACGGCAGCGTCGCGTCGACTAAGGCAGATGTTTTGGGGGAGATCGAGGGGTTTTATGGACAGCTTTATACCTCAGTCACTAAGCCTGCTACTGATACGGTTAAAGATCCAAGAGCCAAGCTAACCCGACACTACACCGAGGATATCCCGGACATCAGCCTGTACGAGATTAGGGTGGCCCTCAAGCAGCTTAAAAATAACAAGGCACCAGGAGAAGACGGAATCACTTCGGAACTTCTGAAAGCGGGTGGAACACCGATACTTAAAGTCCTTCAGAAGCTCTTCAACTCCGTCCTATTCGAAGGTACTACGCCGGAAGCATGGAGCAGAAGCGTGGTGGTCTTGTTCTTCAAGAAAGGTGACAAAGCCTCTCTTAAGAACTACAGACCCATCTCGCTTCTGAGCCATGTTTATAAGCTGTTTTCGAGGGTTATCACGAATCGTCTCGAACGCAGGTTTGATGACTTCCAGCCGCCCGAACAAGCCGGTTTCCGAAAAGGTTATAGTACCGTAGACCACATTCATACGCTGCGGCAAGTCATACAGAAGACTCAGGAGTATAACTTGCCACTATGTTTAGCGTTTGTGGACTACGAGAAAGCCTTTGATTCGATCGAGACATGGGCAGTGCTACAATCTCTCCAGCGGTGTCATATAGACTACCGGTACATCGAAGTGCTGAAGTGTTTGTATAAAAACGCCACCATGTCAGTCCGAGTACAAGATCAGAGCACAGCGGCGATACTGTTGCAGAGGGGAGTGAGACAAGGAGATGTAATATCTCCGAAGCTCTTCACCAATGCAATGGAGGATGCCTTTAAGCTACTGGAATGGAAAGGTCTCGGCATTAATGTTAATGGCGAATACATCACTCACCTTCGTTTTGCCGACGATATCGTGCTCATGGCAGAATCGCTGGAGGATCTAAACACAATGCTCGACGACCTCAACCGAGTCTCTCAACAGGTGGGCCTCAAGATGAATATGGACAAGACCCAGGTTATGGCGAATGCTCATATTCTAAGGCCCTCCCCAGTGTCAGTTGAAGGCTCGACCCTCGAAGTTGTAGACAAGTACGTCTACCTTGGACAGATGGTCCGATTAGACGGATCAAACTTCGAGGCGGAGGTCAATCGTCGAATCCAACTCGGCTGGGCAGCGTTCGGGAAGTTACACAGCGTCTTCTCGTCCAAAATATCTCAGTGCTTAAAGACAAAAGTCTTTAATCAGTGCGTGTTGCCAGTGATGACCTATGGCGCCGAGACGTGGACCCTCACTATGGGCCTCATAAGAAAGCTCAAGGTCGCACAGCGAGCTATGGAAAGGGCTATGCTCGGAATCTCTCTGCTAGATCGAATCAGAATTGAGGAGATCCGCAGACGAACGAAAGTGGTCGACATAGCCTACAGGGTTAGCAAGCTGAAGTGGCAATGGGCGGGGCACGTAGCAAGAAGAACAGATGGCCGTTGGAGCCAAAAGGTTCTTGAATGGAGACCGCGTACCGGTAGACGAAGCGTGGGACGGCCTCCTGCGAGATGGGCGGACGACATAGTCAAAGTCGCGGGTACCCATTGGATGCAGACCGCCTCCAACCGGTCGGATTGGAGGTCGATGGGGGAGGCCTATGTTCAGCAGTGGACGTCTTGTGGCTGAAATGATGATATCACAGATAGACCAGATAGGTGTAGGGAGTCTTACCAATATCTCAAGCCAAGCTCACCCACTGGTCGCTGCACCTGTTTAACAATGGACAATGGCGGCAGACTACAAATTTTGGATGCAACTAGGGAATCGTTATGGTGGTAAACCCGGAATCAACAACTGTTGATATTCGAACAGTAAATTCCTCATACATTATTTTCGAATTTCACTAATCGAAATTTATGCGTTCTAAGAACTAATATTATTAGAACATAAGTCGAGGCCTATATTCAGCAGTGGACGTCTTATGGCTGAAACAACTGTGATGATGAAGTCGATAAATGCACAGTCGAGATAACTATGACTTAAACGGTTACAGTTTAGAACGACAGTTATCGTAATGTAATAGAAATGTAACATACATACACACATACATATTCTCCAACCTATTTCCCTGCCGGGGTATGCAGAGGTGAATTTACACCCACATTTTACAAACCATTATATTCGTTTCCACGTAATAGGGGGTGAGCCTATTGCCGTATTCTGAGTACTATTGTTGATTCATGCTGTGCATCTGATTCTGAATCTGGGCTGTACATATCTGCTGTCTGACGTTAACCAGTTATATCCCTTAGTCGCCCCGCATAGGAAGAGATGGTGTGGCCCAAATTCTATTTTGCAAAGAACTACGTGGTATTAAAATATAATATATCAAATATAATTTTATTGGATGGTATCGCACTTTGATGATTTGAAGTACTTGCATTTCTTTTAAATAACTCAGGTAACTGACAACACCAGCGTCGTCACGGGAAGGGTGAAGTTTCAGAAAGTTTCTGTGCTCATTGCAGAAGACAAAGCCGGGATTCATAGTATCACATAACAGTGCCAATTTAAGCCCTCAGTCTTCAAACACAAACCTCTCTAGTGAGCGTTAACTCACCACCGGAAACACAACACAAAGTTATTATTAGCTCCGGTGTTCTGTATGGCGGAGGTACTTCCCCAGTCAGACTGTTCATGTTCACGGGAGGTACCGTAAATGTTCTACCTTTGTGTACCTGTATACAAAATAAATCTACTATCTACGGACCATGAGCTTTCTAATCTATTGTTTCATATATCTATGAGCTTGACTCCCCCGTAGTTTGGAAAATAAATGAGTCCTGTAGATCATTATAATACATATTGTAGATCATTTGTCATTGCTCCAGCCGGCGTTAGAGTTATTCGATTGGCATTTAGTAGGTTATTTTAATGTTTTACATTTAGTTATTTGTTTATTGAGTGAATATTCGTTTACAAACATTTTTCACACACTTAATTTAGTAAATTTTCAAAGAGTTAACAGTATGGTAACTTTTCTTATAGATTTAGATAGGAAAAGTGAACATCCAAACAGTCGACCAGAACAAGTCCCTCTGTAAGGGAGTCCCTTACAATGTTCTGTTCTGGGTTCAAGAAAAAGAGGGGCTTGCATGTTTGTTTTTCCAATCAAAATGTATTCAAAAATAGTGTTTGTGTTTTAATAGGTAACAATGCGAGTGGGTTATTTTTTAATTAAAAATTTACAAAACAACGCGCCCAATTAAGTTTTTACTTCAAAAACTATACACAAGTAGGTAATAATAACAATAATTTGGCTTCACCCTATACGTGATTAATAATCGTTGCAATCTGATCGAGATGAAACTTTTTGAAACATAGGGTACCGCTATCATAACAAACCTTCTACGGTATAAGAAATTAGAAATGTTACAAATCTCTCAACAAAGCATTACTATTTATGGTGTACATAAAGAACATTTTATCTTTTATCTTTACGGTATTATCGCGATTAAGTACAAGATTAAATATTTCTCTAATTAAGTTGATAACAAGTAGGTTAACAGCCATTACTGGTCATTGGAGTCATAAGAAGTTCTACAACTAGGTACTCTAATTATAGAATTTCGATATCGCCAATGGGTTGTGGAGATCAGATGGTAGTCGCTTCACGGAAATATCGAAGGTCCGAAGCATCACAGGTAGGAAAGCAAACCCCAACTGATGACTCAGTTGAGATTGGCTTTCCTTTACTTCTGACGAATAAGGTTCATAGGATGTCAGCCTATACCTACGAGTATTCTTAGATTAAAAAGGAATTCGAAGCTATACATATTATAGTTTGTTTTCAAGTATTTATTAATCCCAATGGTACCCAAAAAATAAATGAAACGAATAATTTTTTCTCGGACAATCTACTCAACGCCATTTAGATTCATTGTAAGCATAGCTTAACTTGCTTGTGTTATGAGTTCTAGAATGCGGATATACATACGTAGTTTGTTTCTTTTTAGTAAATATTAAACATTAATATGTAGAGACTCCCAGATTAGTGTAAATAGAAATATCATCAATACAAACATTTGCACTGAGCGTTAATCCGTACCGCCACGCCAAAAAGGCCTTGAAAAAGCCCCCCCTTTCCAATTCCAATCTACGTGGTGATCATTCGATCGTAAGAATAGTGGTTGATCTAGTATTCGCACCAGCTTAGGATAATTTTGTCTTGCATGTCATAAAATACTAGAAATTCAATGTGTTAAATATGAACTCAATAGATTCTTGTCCCCGGGTCGAACAAGAATCTATTAAGTTCAGATTTAACATTGTATCAACTGTGAAGAAGGAGAACAGACGAGCGTAACAATCTCGAACCCACTCTTCATTTATCAAAAATTAAAACCCTTCTAACATTAGGCTACTGGAAAAAAACTGAAGTCTCTGAGGCCTCGTCAACTCCAGTTGCATTGACGCACTGGAATTAACGAGGCTCATTTATTTCACGACCGTACTTTTCTCAAGTTCTTAACAAATTTAATTTCGACCAATCCACGGCATCCGCCATCCTGCTGATACTTTTTGAGAACTGCTAGATGGGTTGAAATGACGCTAAACTTGCGAGTTATGGGCGACTTCAGTTTCACATGTAAGATTTTGCGCTTCGGTTCAAATTAGTCACAAAAATTCGTGAGTCCGTGCCTGTACAAGTCGCCATACAAAACTCGAGTTTCGAATTGCGGCAACTCCAGTTAACAACTCGAGTTACGTTTTAGTTGTCTAATGTAAGAAGGGCTTAATAACTAAGGCAATAGTGAGTATTCCTCTGCTTATCCTCTAAAAGATATAGAGGGCTGAAGTTATATAAGTATACGTAATAATGCTAAACAATATTTCACAATAATAATCATTTATTATTATGTTAGTCGAGAAAGAACATGAAATATGTACTTACACACGTTTTATGAGGTTAACGCACGATAATCGCGAATGACGTCAGAGTCCATAGTCGAATACTTTTCAATCATTTCAACATTACTATCACCACACATCTTAAAAGGTGCCTCTCTAGCATAGATTGCGTATTTTGGCCGGTGACAGGCATGACGAGGTGGCCGAGTGGTTAAGGCGTTGGACTGCTAATCCAATGTGCTCTGCACGCGTGGGTTCGAATCCCATCCTCGTCGGTACTTTTTGTTTAAGAATATTGTTCGTAACATAAATTTACGTTACTATTGTAGTATTATTTTAATAAAATATACAGATATTTTAAATATATTTATTTTAACTTTTTTAATATTTTTTATTGATTTAAAGGGTAAAACTAATAATTTATATAAATTAATAAACAGATATTGTAATATAATCTTATATGGTTATTTATTGGTTAGTTCCGATCTTTTTACATTTGTATTTTATATTACCTATGTTCTGTTATAAGAAAGTAAGGTTATTTTTTTTCTTTGAACTAAATTAATATGTAAACTATGTGATAGGTACATTCTATCTTATTTAATGACGTCAACAAGTTACGAAATGATCTATACTGTTTAAGTTGAAGGACAAACGTATAACGAAGTGTGTAATAAGAATAGTTATGTTAAGGTCATTGACCCTCGATTATCATTTTAATGTGTTATAATAAGTATTATTTATACGACTAAGGCGGATATCCGCCGCATATTATTTATAAAAACTGTATAAATTAAAAAAGTGTTTCCCACATAAATTGATCCCTGGACCTCGTTCTAAGCAGTTGCACATGTTGCCGCTGCACTATCGAGGTAGTTCTCACGCAAGGATAAGGTACATATTTTAGGGGTCCAAGCCAAAAACCAAATTCACCTTTAATCTGACGGACTAGGTTCTGGCGCATGCTTCTTTCAAAATAGTCAGTTCAGATAGCAGTCGCACCTGTAAAACTCAAGATATTTTATACCACTTAGGTGGCAGACAAGCACATGGCCCATCTATGGTAAAGTGGTGATCGTGCTGCCGACAATGTAGAAGGGAGAAGGTCTGGGGGGAAAGGGTGAAGGCTTAGAGAGTTTCTGTGCTGTCAGTGCAGAAGACGAAACAAAGTGTCTTGGTCTTCCCAATGATAACACAAAACGTTTACAGTGAGCTCTGACTACCCTGCTTACCGACAGAAAGATAAATCTAGGTTATTTCAAGCTACGGTATTCTGTAAGGCGGAGGTATTTCCCCAGTCGGACTGCTCCATTAGAATGGGACAAACCGTCATGTCATATCTTCGTTGTAAAATACAGCAATTATCTTCAATTTGAATTAAGTAAAAGAGTATTCGACTGCTCTCTCTTCAATCCAATTAAATAGCGATTGATGTGTTGTCATATATAGATTATATAGATCAATGAAAAAAATAATTTGGGTTGCTATACGTAATGCATTAGTAATTAAAAATATATTACTTACGACTTATAGTTGTAAATTATCATACCGTTTTCGATTAGCCTGTCATAGCAACTTCCATTTCTCACTTAGACAATTAAAAAAATAATCTGTCTTTCTATTTACTTATTATTTCAACTTGTCTCTCTTATCTTGTGTAGCTATCTGCGTTTTTAGTTAGTTGATTTCCGGAGGTGAAACCGGGTCTTTTGGAAGGCTTGCGTGCGTATATGGGTCGAATATGCAGATGCCCTTGATGAGTTCCGATTCAATCTCTGCATTCATTTAAAGTTGTGGACATAATGACCTTATGAAACTAATGTTTGACGCTGGATTTCTTCTGTTTCGTCCATTCTTGAAACATAATCGGCCGCGAACTTCAGGCATCACCCTCCCCCGGGGGGACCGGAGGTCTGCTGGGATGCGAGGGATATGTTAACTGCTATCTCACCTCCAGCAACTAAAGACTCTGTCTGTTCGAGTCCGACATAACCTCTTCAACGGCTCCGGCGGGGAAGGAGGGTATCCGTGGGGAGTTTTTGCACGATTAAAAAACAAAAAAACAGGCATTACCCTCCCGACATGAATAGTAATTAGTAGTAGTCTAGTAATTTTGATAACTTTTCTTCTTCATCTGAGCACCAATCCCGATTACATCTAAATTCTGACTTTATTTTGTTTTTTTAAGACTACAACCGTCTGCTCCCTAACCAGGGGTGGACAAACAAGAAGAGCTTCGTTCATCAATCAACAGGTGTACTGGTAGATGATGTTGATTTGGGCCACGAAGAATTTGGTGTCACGTTATAGACACCCATTTATATCAATATCGGTAACAAGCATTCTTAAAAAAGAAAGAAAACCAATTCAAAATTTGCAAGTGTAACTATAGATACTTAATAATACACTGATATTACTCTTTCAGCTCTATTAAACACGCCAGTTATTAAACCGTCTACACAACTTCAACGAACGTTTTATGTGGGTATGCGCAAATAATTACATGCGGCGTTGTCACCCGCCACGCACGCGCCGCCACGTGGCCACTCATCCGCCATATTGTTAACGTTATTTATGAATATTGTTTTCTGCCGATGCAAGGATCAGTGGCACGTGACTCGTGTCCTATGATTGATGTTTGTTGCAGTTATGATTTCATGACCGCCTGGTAATCTGCATGGTTTAGATGTCAATGATGAGGTGTAATCCCGATGGTTGACACTGATTTACTGAGTGAGTGGCTGATCAAGTGTGCCGCTAAAAGGACTTATTCACTGGTAACTAAATATTATTGAATATAATTAATTGGCAATACTTCTTTCAGTATCTCACATCTATGATAACTAGTTACGGTCTGTTTAGTAAACACAAATAAGTACCTAATCACACAATTTAAATGCCTAATTGTGATATGAAACTAATAACTTTTAGTATTTACTTTTTAATTTATAATTATTTTTATTAGTATTTACTTATATTTTAATATAAAAGTAATAAATAATAAATAAATATAAACGCTCGTATTTAGTTAATGCGTATTATTTATAGACTGTATCTGTTACAAAAGCATAGGTACCTACCTAAGTACTATGTACCTGGTTGACTGTAATTGGATGCAATTCATTTTTCTATGAGGAGTCCAAGCAACCAAATGTAGCCTCTAAAGAACAGGCCTGTGATTAATTGTGGTGTAAAAAAATAATCATAAATTTTCCCAATTAGAAACTATAGTATTTTATCTGTGCAATTACTAATAAAGTTTTCATTAAAATGTTAATATCTTTTATTAATTTAATTCTCGGGTTTCATCAGATGCTCGGCAATTAATATTTATGATATGCCTCGGGACTTTCAAACCCTTATCGGTGATTGAATTAAATATCAATGTTATGAATCAAATGATACTTAAACACATCTCAATTAAAATTGGAAAAATGATGTCTTGATCGGACTTGAACCCGCCTTCAGACTCTTACAGGGGTGCTCTAGACGTGGGCCAGTAGCATAGCATCAAGTGGTCAGAACGTTCTCTCAGAAAATACTGTCTAGACATTTACCATTCCAATTTTAAATCAATTTAAAAAAGAGTACATAGCCTCAAAATTTCAGTAAAAATCAATCTTTGCAACTTAGGGTCAACTAGATGTTTTAAAGACTAGAAGCACGGGATCTCACCAAGATCGAGGCTCGTTGCAGATTTTCATCTCTTAGCTGTGGGCTGTGGGACATAAGACGGTGGCCGTACTGGGGGTCTAGACAAAATGCATTCGCTTCGAAGCTACATTCGCCATCGCTCTGAAAATGAATGGGAGTGACATTTGCTGTCGGAATGTCATGTGAACCGATTCCGACAGCAAATGTCAGTCACATACATTTTCAGAACGATGGCGAAAGTAGCTTCGGGGCGAATGCATTTTGTCTAGTCCCCATGGTCGCTCCCATGAAAGTCGCAAATTTGACAAAAGAAAGTGAGGAAGAAGCGTAGCGAGCACTGAGCTGAAAACCCCCGAATAGAATTAAGAATTACGCCAAGATAAAAGGTAAAATACATAATAAATTAAGTCATATTCATTTAGAAAATGAAATGATTTACAAGGAATAAACAATTGATAAAAGGTACAAATCCCACAACGAAAAAACGTTTTAGGTTCTTTCTTGGAAGATTAGATACTTATAATGTCAAGATAAAGTTGGCAACATTGTCAATAAATACTTACAATGTTAGCTAAAGCTGGGCCTCGCCGATTGGTATCGGAAGTGAGGGCGGGATGACGCAGGGCGGCGGCAGAGGGGTGACTTCCGTGTTCCGGCGCTGCTCGGCGCCCGTAACTCATCATCACCACACCGCGGGGAGCCGCCACTCTCCCTCACAGACACACAAAGAAATATAAAGATTTCGGTGAATTATACCCTCCACGAGTGAAAGGGGAAACGTATAAAAAGCGTTACTATGCTTCAGTGCTGAATTTTAAATGTATAAAATAGAGTATTGTTTGTTAAGAATATTATGGATTCGGTTTCTTAATTTTGGTCTTATTAGAATTTTAAATTTATGGCGGTTGCATGGTGGGCATTGTAAAGTAAATTAATCGTAAACAACAGTTTATTCTTAATTGAATGAAAATGTTTGATTGTAAAGCATTCTATGCCTTCAGTTTATAATTTTAGAAAAAAGCTAATAATGATTGACTGATAAATGAAATATCTATACTTATAGTTATAATCTAATTTATTTCAACGGGTTGGCAAGGCGTGAGCGTTGCTTATGGTGTAGCGAGTATGTGAGTTGTCTCTGATCTGCCACCATTGTGATACGGTAAGGTGCTATGTTCTGATATTTAATGGATATGTTTCATAAAAGTCTGTAAGTATTGAAGAAGGAGGCAGTAATACAGTAGACCAATACTAGGCAAACCCGTTCCATAGTAGAACACAATTAGGTAGGCATATTAATGAGAAATGATAAAAAAGTATTAATGATAAAAAATCTTAACTACAAATAACTTAATCTTGTTTTTAAAGAGTAGTTACCTTCTAACGAGTTTATTATTTATAATTTTTGTTACATAGACTATCTAACTTTATGCAAATGTAATTGGTTTCTAAATGTATTTTCGTTGTAATTCATTTTGTTGGCTGTGCACAGTGTACACCCGTGCCCGTGGCCCGTGCTAGTCTTGATAATGAAACAATGCGATTCCCACCACGTCAACGCCCGCAGCGTGTCGCACCTTCTCATTTGAATTCAGAACACGAATCCAGATGCTTTACTTTTAAACTTATACGGAAAGGAAGTAAAGATAAGATATTGAATAGTTGCGTGTTTTTTTTAAATTACCTACTGTTTGACGTTGTAATAATCTTTAACGTAACTTTTTTGCATTTATGTTACAATTTCAGCACTCACGCAACAATATAAATTAGATAAGATAAGATGAAATATTTTTTATTGTGCCTATACCACATAATAAGTAAAATGCTATGATTATAATAAATTTTGTTTTTACCTACTTATATTTTAATTTGCCTGTAATAATAAAACTGATAAAATAGGAACGGAAGTAATTTTTACCACTCTTTTACAGTTATTCTTTATACAATTATTTAAATAATTTACTTTACTATAGAAAAGTACCCTACTAGTGAATTGGCAACGAGGTATCTATACATGCAAAGGAATATCCCTAGAACCTAGACAGGATTTTTACGATCGAGTGGCACCTGGATTGAACCTTTTTTTATGTACGCAAATATTCTTCGATTTTTTCGTGAACGTGGGGATTTTTTCGTTTACGACAATCATGATTATGTCGGACTCAAACTGTCTAAAACGCACGACGTCTATGGTTCTTTGGTTGCAGGAGGTGAGGTAATACAAGACATATATCTCGCACCCCATGCACTCTCTCCTCTAGTTCACCTCAGGGTACTAACGTTAAGCACCTTGAGCTAAACTGCTCCTTCCCAAGGAACTCTAGAATACCTTTACATCGTAGAATATGAGGTGGGTCTGAAAGGTAAACACCAGAGAAGAGCTTTTTAAGTGTTCCGGTCTTAACCAGACACTATCCATAGTCAAGTGAGACTTGTAGCATGTTCATAAAATATGATCACAATTGGTTGAGACAATTTTTTATGGATTTTGGTTGCGACAGATAGCAGTGTAACTTAGGCTGTAGTGGTCCATCTAGTAGTATCATCTATAATTAGGTACACAATAATTAGTTAATTAAAAAACTATCTCTCCTACAGAACTCGCATGTAGGAATAGATCAGTAAAAACAGAAAGAATGCGAGTCATAGCTTAATTTCGTTACCAATTTTATTATAATCTATGGAAACGTCGAATACTTTTTGGGATCACATCAATAACAATACCATCGCCAGAAAACACACGACTTTTTTAATTTACCGATTCTAATAAATAAAGATTTCAGTCCTTCCAGTTCCAGTACAGAAGGAGAGATGGTGAAAAACGGCCGCCCGGGTTGAATGTATTAGAATTCTCAACTATAATAATATATTACCATACATTCTTTTTTGCACCTCTGCCGAATACATTAGTGATTACATTCCGATTGTATTATCTAAATATTTTTTGTTTCACAACGATTCTGTTTTACATTTACTTACTTATATTTTGCCACTCTCGCATAGTCTCAATTAGACCACCGAAGTTCACTAAAAGATATTTGAAGTTGGCCTCACCTAATTTTGGGAGACTTTGGCCTACTGTTTCCACGTTGGCCAGATGGGTTGATACGGGGTTTTATTTCCAGTTTATCGAAAGTTATTTTCCAGTAAGTGTAAAAAGAAATATTTCTTTTTGGTTTAGTATAGTGAAGTAGATATTACATGGCGCATGCTAGTCTTAAGGAAGATAAGAAATTATATCTTACCATTTTCATAGAGATCATAAGAAAAATACTAATGGACTCATTCTAAATTTAGAGATTTTCAGCAACTGCAGTTGAATTTACGTTATTAAACTGTCATGGCCATTAACAAAATTATTAAAGTTATCGCGATATTTAATACGTATTGTTTGGTTGCATCATGGTCACCGAGAAACTGAAGTGTGACTGTGAAAATCTCTTAAGAGTAGGTACATATATCTACCCTCTTTGGAGTTCTTTTCGCGCGTCAAAAACAAGACAAGCCCGCTGAGTTTCTTGCCGGAATTGTCTCAGGCCGGGGCCGCGTTTCGACCCGGTGGTCCATTTGCTAACCTAATCTTTTACATTTTAATTAAGGTTGACGAGACGTTTTGTAAATTTCGTTTTATGGTAGGTATGTTCAGTATAAATGCTTTTTAACTTTTACGTTTCTCCTCTAGTGTTCAGTACTAACCTGAATAAAACAAATGCTTTGGATTTGCTCTTTTTTAATCATCATCATTTTTGCATTAATCCTGGACGCATCCGGAGTTGTTACATCGGAGTCCGGAGTCCATTCTCCGATCTTACTGAAGTGAACTTTGATATCTTGCCATTTAACCTCCACAATATATTGGTGATATCGGAGTACTGCAATTAGAGTTGATGATTTTTTTGGCCTTCAACTACCCGCATCGACTGCCATAGATGTTCGTATGACAGCCGAGATCGATGGCTTCACGTGCTCTCTGATGCAAGACTAGACCAGTGCAAATAATGACCATATTCATGCATATCAATATTTGCAATTAGAAGGAATCGAACCCGTGCCTCTTGTGTAGCAGTTCGGCTGTTAATCATCATCATTCTCTGGGCCTACTCCCAACTCATTTGGGGTTGGGTTTCTAGTACAGCTAAGATGCAGCGACTGCCATTGGACCTCCACAACCAAATCTTTTTCTGTCGAGTCGACGGCATTTTATATTTTATTAGCCCAGTGTGCAGCCACCCTGTTTGTGTTCTCAGAGGCACTCATGAGCTCCTCCAACCTCTCCAAAGCAAACTTAAAGCTCCAATCAAATTGGTGATATCGAAGTTCTGTAGTTACGCTAGTCGGACTTTGAGGGCTCCAACTATCCGTAAGGACTGCCATAGATGTTCGTATGATAGCCGATTTCGATGACTTAACGTGCTCTCTGACGCAAGACCAGTGCAAATTCATGCATACCAATATTTGCACCGAGCGGGAATCGAACCCGGCGCGGTCTTGTGTAGGAGTCGGGTTCACTACCGCCTCGCCGCCACATCGGTTAATCATCAATAATGTATAAATTTATCAATTTATTTTGTATATATTCTGCGCGGTTTGCCCGGGCCTACCTACACACTTAGGTATAATATATGCTTTACATATTTGGACTGTCGATTACTCATTCGTTTTACGTGTCAAACAACCTTTGCATCTGTACCTTATTATCCTTTGCATTCTAGTTCAGACCACATTCTCGTATACTGTATTCGTCAGCCTGTACCAATTCTGTGAAAATATAGACGTCAGTATATTGAAATAATGTATGTATTAGTAATAAACATTCTTCGCGCTGTGTAGCCGTAGAGGTATTTTTAGTAGGATTTATCAATATGACTTCAACAGGTTGGTTGGTAAGAAAGAGAAAGTAAGAAAGTCTACAAAGTTAAGGCCATTATTATAGATTCTAAAAATAGTGGTCCTCACAATCATGAGTTTGAAGATGGTGTAATGTAAATTATAAGGAAAAAAAGATTGAGTAAAAAAGTCATAGACAACCATTTTTATTTTAACTTTTAATAAAGGTTTTGCTGCAGTAATTTCACTCCTATAAACCACTGTCTAAATCGATAATTATCAACACAAAGTTATGTCATACATGGCTCTCCCCCGGTAAACAAAAAGGGGCCTATTCGTGCATTGTACCGGGGGGCGGGGCCAGGTGTCACTCGCAGGCTGCAGATCTTATCTTGGATAGGGATGCCCGCTGCCGCCCGTACCGACGACGACTCACCGTTGATACTCCTACCTTCACAAATGCACCCTTCTAATAATTATATGCAGTTTTCTAAAAGTAATCTGTATTTTAAATTGAAAGGGAACAATTATTATTGACTGATGGATCTCTGATTTGATATTGTACAGGTGACTTCTTCACTGCAAAAATGTAGCTAGTGCTACTGCTATTAACCATGAATTTGCGAGTACTGTTTTATACCACTTACGTGGCAAACAAACTCGCGGCCCACCTGATGGGAAGCGGTCACCGGCCTACCCTGTAGAAACCTTCTAATGCCCTTCTTGAAGAATCCCATATTGTATCGTTTGGGAAAACCACTAAATATATGTTACAGTACCACAACTAAGCAGATATCCGAAAATGGGTTATAGAATAGACCAATGTTAGTAATACAATACTTACACAGAGCGGGAATCGTACCCGCGACGTGTGGTAGCAATCGAACGCCCTACAGCCAAGCCAGCGTAGTCAGGTAACACAGGCAACCCAGTGAAATACGCGAATACATCGCCTACATGTTATTCAATATCATAAATTGTCGAGCTGTTGACCTCTACCACAATATTAAGAGTGCCTGTACCTGTACGTACGAATAAGTGCCTATGCTACCAGTCACGCGCGTACACCTCGATGTTAAAAATGATCACAAATCAAACTACAAGTAAGTATTGTATAAGAGAGCTCTTCATATCATTTTGCAGTTTGATTCGCGACCAAATAAATAATACATACCTAGAAAGTACCACCACCACAAGTACCAGTCACGGCCAAATGCCAGCACCAGCTTTTTCGCGCCACGATCTCATTTACATCAGTTACAACATAAAGCCTCCCAAAATCCGACCTAAGGTTGTATTTCTGCGAAGTTTTGGACGCATGGATACGAACAAGTTGCACCAGGATGCTTCACTGATAAACTGGGATGCCTTAGATGTTGCACCCACTGTCGATGAGAAAGTTACGGTGTTCAACGAAGCTGTTCTCAAACTCTACGATGTGCATGCTCCTGTCCGTAGCGTGAAACTAAAGCGTCCACCGGCCCCTTGGATGACATCTGAGGTTAGAGGCGCAATGGGGCGTAGGGATCGCGCTTTTCAGAAATTTCGGAAGAACCGCACTGAAGAGAACTGGAACCGCTTTAAGACCGCAAGGAATCGCTGCAATCAGATGATACGCAACGCTAAACGCCGACACATTCACGACAATATTAACTCATCTTCACCTGCTAGCATCTGGAGGTTTCTTGGCACTCTGGGTATTGGCAAACAACTCGCGGACAATCAGCTGACTGTTGGTTTGGATGATCTGAATCAACATTTCTCCTCTACTACACCTATTGATCACCAAACCAAATGTCGTACATTAAATTACATCGCTGGCCTTATTAGTCCCGATATAGATACCTTTAAGTTGTCTCCAGTTGCAACCGAGGACATCAAAAAGATAACCCTGTCAATTAAATCCAACGCACAAGGCTGTGATAATATTAGCCGTCGTATGATAGTGACAATTATCGACCACCTGCTTCCTGCTATCTCCCATATAATTAACTTTTGTCTTTACTCTAGAACCTTCCCCTCCCTTTGGCGTAAAGCTTACGTGATTCCTTTACCTAAAACTCAAAATGCGACACTTCCCAACCACTTCCGACCCATATCTATTCTCCCGTTTTTGTCTAAAGTGCTTGAGGCCTGTGTGCAAAAACAGCTCTCTACGTTCATTCATCAGAACTGTCTGTTAAGCCCACTACAGTCGGGCTTCAGACCTGGCCACAGCACTACCACTGCTCTTTTAAAGGTTACAGGTGATATAAGAACTGGCATGGAGGCTACTAAGGTAACAGTTCTTGTCTTGGTGGACTTCTCCAATGCCTTTAACACTATCAATCACGAAATCTTGTTAGCAACACTTTCCCATCTTAAGATCTCAGCGGATGCACTGGATTTTTTCTCTAATTATCTTCAGGGGCGCCAGCAATGTACTCGCATTGATGAGTTCACATCGAAATGGTGTGATCTCACCTCTGGTGTCCCTCAAGGCGGTATTCTGTCCCCATTATTATTTTCTATTTTTATTAATCTTGCTACTTACAATCTTCGTTGTGCGTATCATCTATATGCAGACGACCTGCAGCTGTACGCCCAGGCACCTGTCGATGAGATTTCTCGAGCCATAGGAGAAGTGAATCGAGATCTGGAAGCTTTGGGAAACTGGTCTACTAAATTTGGTTTAACCGTAAACCCAATGAAGTGTCAGGCCATCATAGTGGGCAGTGGTAGGTTGATGAGTGGAGTCGATACCACTACACTACCACCAGTCACATACAACGGAACACCAATACCCTTCAGCTCCTCAGTAAAAGACCTGGGTCTCCACCTTGACTCCAATCTTGACTGGCGTGTGCAGGTAACGAACGTGAGCAAGAAAATTACGGGTAGACTGAGAGTTCTGTACCGCCTAAAAAACTTCTTACCAACAGTGACAAAAGTTACGCTGGCCCAAAGTTTAATCTTTCCTTTAATAGACTATGGTGATGTGTGCTATTTTGACCTGAATGCAGACCTCCTAGATAAATTAGACCGTCTTCTCAATAACTGCATTCGATTCATCTTTAACCTACGTAAATATGACCACGTGTCTTCTTTCCGCTCGCAGCTTAGTTGGTTTCCTATTCGTCCTCGCCGTAAGTTGCGCGCACTTACTACTCTTTACAATATCCTCAATTCTCCTTCCCAATTCCCAACTTACTTAACTTCCTATTTTCAACTTCTTAGCTCCAATAATGATATGAATCTTCGTTCTACTGACAACCGGCTCCTCACATTTCCTTCTCATAGAACCAACTTCCTAGGCTCCTCTTTCTTTGTTGAGGCTGTTCGTCTGTGGAATGCACTTCCTCTAGAGATCAGGAAGAGCACGAGCTGTACTGTGTTCAAGTCCAAGGTACGGCAATTGATCACCACGGAATTGGCAGAATCTCAACGATAATGATATTTCTCTTCTGCTTTATATGTATGTATATATATATGTATATGTATATATATATTATGTTTATGTTATATTCTATTTGTGTATGTTTATGTGTTATATATTATATGTTTATCAGTCATATGTACTTTATATGTAGGTCTATGTACCGGTTATGTAAGTATAAATAAGTCATCTATATCAAAAATCTTCCACTTCAATATGCGCCTACCTCGTACTAGCTCTGCACCGCCCTATGGTAGACTGGTAGAGAATGCCTATGGCATTAAGTCCGCCTATGTACAACGTGCATAAAGTTTAAATAAATAAATAAATAAATAAATAAAAGTATTTGGCTAGTACTTACATTTAATAGAATATTGACAAAAAAACCTTAACTGAAAAATCTTACGTTACGTTACGTTACGTTACTAAAATCTTGGTTAGGTAGGCCTACATCTAATTGAACGCGTAACAAGATTTCCTATTACATCACTCGAGCGCTGATCTCCGCAGCATTTAAAGCTAGAACTTTCTGGTATCGTGGCTTTTACAGGGACTCAATCAATCAATGACTTTTTTGCAAATTTTCTAATGAATGTAAATACTAGAGAAATACTTGAGTTAGTAGTAGCTTCAGGTCAATACTATACAGGAATCGAATCCTATTCTTCTTATGCAGATTTTAGATTTATAAATCCGACTCATTAGATACGATGCAACTACCTTTTGTTTCCCCAAACATTCGAGATGATCGTACGTAAAAAGTATGTTGTACTACGAATATTTTCATAAATTGATTCACAATAGTATACAATTTACATTAATGTCGTAATCAATTATTCCGACTTACAAGTGTAGCAGCGATGCGCACGCGGCGATCGCCGAAGCGAGCCTCGCCTGTGCGCCTGAGCATTAACTTAGCCAACCAATTATCCGCTATGTTCTTGGTGCACTCGAACTCGGTTCATTCCTCCACTCGCGCAATATGTTAACATATTTTTTAATTTCTCCATCGGACAGCTAAAGAGGCAATCGCAAGTTCATGCGCAGGAGTGAGATTTATAATAAGAAAACGCTCCTACCGCGCATGCACCATAAGGATCTATAAATCTTTTAAGTACTGGATCGGCCAATCCCTGTTGAGAAACGATAAATCATCCCCTCGGACAGTAGAGTCGAATCGAATAGTATCGCGTTCTCACTCGCACTTAATGTCTCATATGCCCTTTGGATCATTTATCATTTCTTTCTCTCTTTCTTCTCAATGATAAATTCAATTCTCTTTTGGAATATGATTGTTCCTCGTTTTGTTATTGCGGTGTTTTATTATGGGTATCGTCACGGACTTAGGTTTTTTGATCGGAATCCGATCAAAACGATCGCGAGAATTGGATTTCCATTTTAGATTTCGGGATTCGAGTGATCAATCTTTTGATTCGAATTTAGAATACCATTGTCTGTATACTTGCATATTTGTGGTTAATTTTGTGAAGTAAAATAAAGATCTCAATTTTGGTTTTTTAAATAGGTAGATTACGATGAAATAAAGGAAACCTATTGAACAGTCTTAACTAACAGGATAATATTAGATTACAATTTTATACGATCAAATGTAGTAAACAAACTTGAGGTACCGATCTTTCATTAAGTGGTAGTGTGTTAGTGATCTTACCTCCCGCTCCTACCATGTTTTTCTAACCTCCTCTTTCTCTTTCCTTTTTCTACCATAGCTGAAAAAGTATGAATGTATGACACATTGACACACCTAGCTGCATGGGATAACGGGAATACTTGTAGTTTCGGTAAACTTCCATTCCTTTTTTTCTTAACAAACGATAATCGTTTGAGCAGTTTCCGAGATAGTATTTTACACGAATTAGTCGTTCAATAAAAAAGATATAAGATAAGATACATCTTAATCTTAACATATAATGTTAAGATAAGGATTACGTTTATTCAGTAGAAGTTTGTTCGTTAGAAATACTTAGGTTAAAAATGCAAATTGCTTGAGCACCAACGCAAATTATTTTTAAGTAGATATATAAATCAAAATAAACCCGTTATGGAAAATAATTACCCTGAATTTTAGTTTAATAAACCTGTTTAGCTTGTAACTTTATAACAATAATTAGCTTCTAGTTTTATTGTTATTAAATATCTTTGCCATCGTAACCCATAAGAACCTCTCCGGTGTTATAGCCTACGTACTTATATCTATATCTATGTGCAATTTCTTCCAGATCGGTTCAGCCGCTCTGGCAGTCAGTAACATCCATCCAGCCTAAACAAACATCAATCATTTATAGTAAATCTCACCTGCTAGTCAGTGCGCCTTCTATATACAACAGAGAATTGAGCGTAGACGGCAGTTGTTCCCAGAAAGTCGAGATGTACAGTGAGCTCCAAAAGCGCCTCGCCACTTTACCGTCTGTAATCCTTTGACAACCTAAATCTAACTATTGACTGTTATTAAAACGCTTTACGCTAGGTGTCCCTTCATACAATTTTAATTTCAAATTGTCCAGACAATTTTGGAGCCAACTGTACCAATTCAAACCAATAAATAGACCCAGGACTCCAAAATGCAAAATGTTAACGCCATCTGGGGTAATCGCTATGAAGATGTTGAAATATTTGAACTGAACCAGAATCGAGACCGTGACCTCTAACTTAGCATTTGCGTAGTATAAACTAGAACTTACTGAATAATACCTAATACACTATATAATGCTATGATAGTCTTCACAAATCATGAAACATGTTCGCAATTTTTTATGTTTATAAAACTGGTAGGATTAATTTAGTGGACCCTGCGTTGATACATCAAAATTTGATGGTACATTGAAGATACCAAATTACGTGATGTCTTTTATATAAATTAATTTTTGTACCAGTTGACCCTATCGTTGTTCACTTGCACATCTATTTTATTCTTCTAACTGTCAAGATCGAGAGATGTCGGATAAATTCGGCGCCGTCGGCCAAGTCAGCTTTGATTGTCAGAACCACGATCAAAATATCTTTCAAACCACCATCTAACTTATTGTCCTGACACCAGTGCATTACGATAGGCGGCCTGGCTAATGTGAACATGTCCTTATGTGAAGCCCGTCAATCGCAATGCTCCGTTCGGTTCTCTCGATACCTGCACATTACGAATTCGATAGTTGTTCGTGCTAAGGGCATTAGACTACACATGATTTAAACGGATGGCAGTCGCTTTACGAAAAAAATCGAGGTTAAAAATATCCGGTAAACAGCAGTAGGCGCACCTCCAATTACAGGGGAATGAATATACGGAGAATAATAAACATACAAACATCCAACCACTTCACAAACTTCGACATTTATGATATTAGTAGTTCTGCTATCTTGGATAATGTATATGAATAGTGTGAGGGTGGGGTATAGAGATATTCTAGATTGAAGGTACAACGTGTAGGTATATGGCTCAGGTAATCATACTAGTTCTAAAAAATAATCATTGTGATGTTTGAAATATTTGATTATTTATTTTTTGCTATTTACAGGGCTGTAGAAAAGACAACAATTTTATCTTAAATTAACTTAAAATACATAATGTTTTCTCAGTCAAATATGTAGGTAATAATAATAGGTACACTTTTAATTTTAACCTCTTTCACTATCTAAAAGGTCGGTCCGTGAAAAAATAGCACTATGATCAATATAAATATACATAATATAGTTCAGAAGTCCCTAGCACAATGAAGTAGCAACCGCACTTGGCTGAAATATACAAAGAAATCAAACCCTTATGTCTACTATCACTGGGCATTTTCTTAAAAATATTCTATGGTACATTATTATATCTGACTTAATATTAACAATTTACAGAAATTTTACAACCTATAAAATCGTACTTTTTATTAGACTTCGGAGCTTTGGCCATGCTGATCATTATAAACTTTATGTTCCATGTCTCGTTAATATTCGTTCCAGAAATGTTAATATTCTTATATGTATGTATATTCTGATGACAAATTTGTTTTAGATTCATTTTAATTTAGTCTCATTTCATCTTATTACAATTGTGATGAATTTTGAAATGGTTTTAGAGGATATAAAAAATTTAATAGAAGAAAGACTACAAAACAAATTAGTTAAGCTACAAATTTACTGAAGTTTAGCCAACGGTCACACATGAAAATGAAATCACTTTTTGCCGGGTTATATCGCAATTTGTTTGTTTGCATATCGCAATCTTTTATGACTTTTTGCCAGCATGCAGTATAGTCCACATATTTTTTACCTAGCTAATTAAGCTATGTCGGCAAAGCGTGGTCACACCAGTGAAGGTTCTTCCATGATACGCAACGTCTGCTTGCATCACTGTAGCAACGTCCACGTTTCACAGATGTATAAAAGCTTCAACTTCAATTAGACTGGAATATTGAGGTCACAAAAATGAGACTGGTTCCTGTCTCATTTTAACCCGGCGATAGTCATGCTGTTTACAGATATTCTCTAATAATTTAAAGAAAAATAGAAATGTCTGGAATAGTGGCATACCTCTAAACGATCAAGTCTATGATCTCTTCATAAAGTAATTCTATTATCACACTTCAATAGATGTGGTGAGACTAAATGTATTATGGAATAAAACATTTCATAAAGTGATTTAACTGAATTTTTAAATACTTACCATTTATAATTTAGCTGAATAATGTTTGCATATTTAATTGTTTTCTTTTCGTAAAACTAATATAATTAACAATACATCTGTTTGTACGTATCTTTTTATTTTATACAAAGGCTGTTATAAATCACTGTCAACATTGCAGTAGGTTGACAATTTTTTTTATTCAATAGTGCACGTCACAAATATTTCTAGCGTACAATAGTTACCAAATAAAGGAATGATGTTCCAAAAATAATAAGAATAAGACACTTCATTGCTGTAGAATGTTTACAGGAAATATATAGTACGTTGTAAAGCGTTCAACCCGTGGTTATTGTTTACAACTTAGTTGTTTAACTTTACCATAGTCCATGGTACCTATAGACAATAAACTCTTCGTGACAGTAAAATTCTATAGTGAACAAAAATTGTCACCGTTTTACAATGAACTCTGCTTAACAGTAAGGCCCAATACTATAATATCTGTCGGACGGCTGTAATTTGGCGATGATTTTCAGAAATGGTCGGATTGACTATGGATTAATTAGATTTATAATAAGCGTAACTTTGAATACAAAACTGTATCTGAGCGCATTAGTGAACTCTTCATTCCACGTTCAATTGAGACGCTTTCTAAGTGCCAATCTGATGGAAATATCAAATTATTCTAAGCAAGCGAATTTTGTAATATAACATTATGCTATCGTTGGTTTTGTATTAGCTAAACGTCAAATGAAGAGTTCGCTAAGCGCGGTGTGGTCAGTATGCGGCGGCGGCTCCAGAATGATGCATCAAATGATGGTGGTGGTACGTCTCTTGTGTCGGACACCACCATTCAGGCACACCGTGGGGCATCGTGGGCGCAGGTTGCTGGAATTGCGTCCAGTGCCCTCCAAAACCGATTTTATTATCCATGACTCCGTTACCACCTATATTAGTGAGATGTGGAGGTTGGTTGTGATGAGGTGGAGCGGGTGGACGCTCGTAGGGTTTTTGGTCATGGGGGTTGAGATATTTTTCATTGAGACTTTCTAATTTGTCCGTGATTGAAGGGTGGTGGTGTGGATGAGGATGTTGCGGCGCTGGAGCAGGGGGTGGTTGGATAGGTACGGTAGGGCTAGCGGCACCAGCCGTTACGCTTACACTGCCGGCCGATGACGAGTCGTCGCCGTCGCTGTCATACCTTGGCGATTGGTCGCCTGCTGCACCATGTACCTTCATATGCTTGCGGAGCGACGATGGATGAGTGTACGATTTATCGCAACCATGTACGCGACAGTTGTACGGTTTGTCTGATGTGTGTACATGAGAATGTTTCTTCCTATCCGATGAGTTGGCGAACCGTCGGTCGCAGCCGGCGTACTCACATTTGAACGGCTTTTCTCCTGTTAACAAACCAGTATAGTGGTCAATATGTATACATACAGTTAGATAAAACTTACATAAATAATTATTAAGCTTCAATTTATGGGGTTGGGTCTTTTAAAACATGAACTTACAATTTTTTTGTATTTTTTAAGAATATTTGTAACGGAAATTAGTAATAGAGAATTGACTCCAACTAAGCCAAATTGCTAATGTTGCGTTAGAAGTTCACGTCGGTAGTACAATGGCGAAGAATTGAACTCAATATCTTTCGATCGAAAACCTGGCTTCTTAACCGCTAAGCATTCCGACCAACGCTTCGCATTGATTTTATGTGACATCATCCCCGTTTATTTTGTAAAAGTTATACCTATCTCTGCCAGCCATCACTGGTGTAGCGAGATGTAGATAAACATAGTAAGATAAATTAAATACTAGTTTTTATTAAATCAAGTCATTAGTTCTAGAACAGATAAAAACTAAATGGTCTATTAGTTTTTGTGTGATACTTTGGCAAACATAAATATGGGTACCTACACTATATTATTACTAGTAAACGGTATAGTTACACAGAAAATAAAACAATGTTCTACGTAACTAACAGTTACCTTCTTCCTACAGTCATGGGTCCTTTAAGCGGGGCGTGAAAAAGCATCTGAGCTCGTCTAGCTGAGCGCCACTATTGTAACACTGTCTATATAAAATATCTGGCTATACTACACATAATGATATTCGTGAAGTCAAAATATGTAACATAACATCTCACTTTTGATGCTACTACTGAAAGAAGAACATACAATAGTATTGGAATCAAGACCGAATATCAAATCACGCAATAAATAACGAGATTTGCTCGTTGTTTATAGTTACGAGCGGAAATAAATATTCACAACAATTGCACGGGATACTTAACACGGACATAAATCATCTTTATAAGACGACTTTGTCACATTCCCGTGACAAAAGCCTGTACAACAAACTACACAAACAAAAGTCAACCTTATGTTGTTGACAAATGATATGTTTTTAAACATACAACTTTGTCAAAAGAAGCACCTCGTCCGTTTTTAGTTCTGATAACTTGATGATTAAAGTTAACAACGTAGATAATCTTCTTGAATGGTGTTATCACTATGCTGTCATCTTTTTTATTGGATTGAGTTCTGTTAACAATTTTTTTCAATATATCAAGGTGACAACAATTGTGACCAAATTCTGTTTGATGAAAACGTTTGCAATCCTTATAGTAAACATTTATAATAAAAAATTAAATCCTCAAGACATATCCATATCCGATGTACCTACGGTTGTGATTTGAGAATTTAAATTTTCTACGTTAGTCGACGTTACCTGAAACTGGAAGCATAAACTGCGTCTACAGAACAGATTATGTTTACTGGATCAGAATGATTTATAACTTCCTCTTAGAAAACAGGTAGGTAGGTAAAGATATCATAACTACAAATGTTTTGCAACAACTCGTTATAAAGTTATAAAATGTGAGTAAAATGATCAACAATGAGCAGATCCCGGTTATTAACTAATATCGATAGACTAGTTGCTTGATAAGTTAGGCAATTAATTGTCTACAGTTTCCGGTTAGAGACTTGTGCAATGTGGGATAATATCCATTAAACATCAACCTTCCACATCTTTACTACTTAGGTACGGTATCTACAAAACCAAATTCAAAGAATATGATTTCTTTTTTATGAACTAGCAGACAAGCACACGGCCCAAACGATGGAAAGTGGTCACCGGGGCTTATGGACGTTTACAACACGCAGGGGCGTAACACTCATGCTTCCTACCCTTTATCGCAAGCCTATTTTACAAGCATTCATTTACTTCTGAAGGTGCTAAATTGCAGAACGGACGGAACGGAGACGGTATATCCAATTGGGGTAGAGAATGTTTGTTTGATCGTTTGTGCAAATACATGTTGCCATTTTTCTCCAAAACTACTCGTCGGATTTTGATGCAGGAACCTGGGATCTTTCCGATAACATGTGGGAGTGCTTTATCAGTTAGAGATCTCCCGACACAACAATGCTTGATTTAAAATTTTGCTAGGTACCTATACCAAAGTTAAAGGGCTATCCAACACAGTTTATTTTGTCTGTATTTGTCTCCGATGTATTTGTGTGTGTGTGTGTGTGTGTGTGTGTGTGTGTTTGTTGTGTGTGTATTTATTATGTGGTTTTTAAATTTAGGTTATATTATGGTAGGGGTTTTCAATTATGCTACTCATTTTGTAAATTATTTTTTTACATTTCGACGCCCCCGAGGAATAAACCGGTAATCGCAAAAATCAAATTTTACAGGAGAAAAGATTTAGTGTTTTTCGGTTCTAACTTTTCTATAAAAGACAATTATGATAACATTTTAATACGCCGGGAAAGCTAATTTTTGCCCAAATAGATCACAGTTAGCCTTGTAACTATTGATTAAACACAGAATTAGATATTCACCAAAGTTCAAATTACCGAAAATAATTTCTAACAGTTTTTAGGGTATTGATATATTACCACCATGAACTATCAATAATATTCCAGCAACGTCTACTTACCGAATTATTCTTGTAATATAAAAATAATTTCTTCAAAATCATAGACATAACACTACTTTACGGAGTTCTCCAACGATGTATATGTTCATTAGTAAATAAATGTAATGTTCAGTTACCGACTTATTATGGTAAACATTTTAATAACCTTATAATGGTAAATTATAGAAACTGGAATATTATAGATCTTTTGGGTAATTATATTTTAATGTAATCGTTCAAACAGATTTCGTAAATAAATTTGTTATCGGTATCTCTAAGGGAAAATCAAAGAAAATTCATAAAATTTAAAAATATTGTTTAAAATGGGCAAAATGTCCATAATGAGATCACAATTGTAATATAAAAAATATAAAAAAAATAAAAACATCAAACGGAGTACTCAATCACTAAGTTCATTGTTAGCATCATTATTATCTTGTTCTCTCTACGCTCCGACCTAAAGCTTCCCATATACAGTACCCCGAGAGCTTTCAACTCGAACTTTCGAATCGCTTCTCTTGCCTAGAAGAATGCAGTAAAATGGACGAGATAAATAACAGGTTGGTTGAAGCATTCAGTGCGCTCCAAATTCTTCAGGCCCCGTCGAAGAGATAGACCACAGAAGGTCACCGATCACACCCTTAAACTCATGGCCGAACGACGCTCTATGAGGCTGCAGTCTACCAATGACGCTGAAGCACATCGGCAGCTCAATAAACGTATCCAGCAGTCTTTGCGACACGACATCCGTGCCTTTAATACTCAGTGTATTAAGGAAACGATTGAGCGAAATAAAGGCTCCAAAGTGTTCGCAAAAGACTTGTCTATTGGGCAGAGCTAGTTGACAAAGCTGAAGAGGAAGGACGGCAGGGTCGCGTCGACTAAGGCAGATGTTTTGAGGGAAATCGAGGGGTTTTATGGACAGCATTATACCTCAGTCACCAAGTCTGCTACTGATACGGTTAAAGATCCAAGAGCCAAGCTAACCCGACACTACACCGAGGATATCCCGGACATCAGCCTGTACGAGATTAGGGTGGCCCTCAAGCAGCTTAAAAATAACAAGGCACCAGGAGAAGACGGAATCACTTCGGAACTTCTGAAAGCGGGTGGAACACCGATACTCAAAGTCCTTCAGAAGCTCTTCAATTCTGTCTTATTCGAAGCTACTACGCCGGAAGCATGGAACAGAAGCGTGGTGATCCTCAAGAAAGGTGACAAAGCCTCTCTTAAGAACTACAGATCCATCTCGCTTCTGACCCATGTTTATAAGCTGTTTTCGAGGGTTATCACGAATGGTCTCGAACACAGGTTTGATGACTTTCAGTCGCCCGAACAAGCCGGTTTCCGAAAAGGTTATAGTACCGCAGACCACATTCATACGCTGCGGCAAGTCATACAGAAGACTCAGGAGTATAACTAGCCACTATGTTTAGCGTTTGTTGACTACGAGAAAGCCTTTGATTCGATCGAGACATGGACAGTGCTACAATCACTCCAGCGGTGCCATATAGACTACCGGTACATCAAAGTGCTGAAGTGTTTGTATAAAAATGCCACCATGTCAGTCCAAGTACAAGATCAGAGCACAGCGGCGATACTGTTGAAGAGGGGAGTGAGACAAGGAGATGTAATATCCCCGAAGCTCTTCACCAATGCAATGGAGGATGCCTTTAGGCTACTGGAATGGAAAGGTCTTGGCATTATTGTTAATAGCGAATACATCACTCACCTTCGTTTTGCCGACGATATCGTGCTCATGGCAGGATCGCTGGAGGATCTTAACACAATGCTCGACGACTTCAACCGAGTCTCTCAACAGTTGGGCCTCAAGATGAATATGGACAAGACCCAGGTTATGGCGAATGCTCATATTCTAAGGCCCTCCCCAGTGTCAGTTGGAGGCTCGACCTTCGAAGTTGTAGACAAGTACGTCTACCTTGGCCAGATGGTCCGATTAGACGGATCAAACTTCGAGGTGGAGGTCAATCGTCGAATCCAAATCAACAGGTCTATTATTGTGCTTACCTCTTAAGTCTGTAACGCGGTCATCTGTTTTAAATTTTACTATTGCTGTGTATACCATTTGTTCATTAATTTGTAAAGTATTTAGAAAAAAACTTCTTACAAACCAAAACATCCACATTTTACTGAGTGCGATTATTTTTTGTTGTAGAGTCATTTGTTTGATGTTTTCTGTTTTAGTATGTTTAGCAAAGTATATCTATTGCAGTTTTCGATCAGCTAGTTTATAAAATTTATCAAATATAATTATTTTGCCTATCTGAAGAGGTAAATTGGCTACCACAGTTCAATTTACAATTCCCAACAGCTCCTATAGACTTTTGTGGATATTTCAGTAATTTATTTTCCTTGCTAGACCATAGACCTTCATTAGTTTTACGTTTTCTGGTGTATTCATTTTCATTTAGGGAAGTGGAAGGTACCTCCAAATTATTTGGTTCAACTCTATTGAATGTTGTATTAATTCAGTTCTAACACCAGGTTGCTCATTTTAACAACAATTTAATTCAGTTCCAATATCAGGTTGCTTATTTTGACAACTATTGGTCAGTGTGGTACCTATAATAAGTGTTATTAATTACGGGGGAGCTTTCAGGTTGCAATGTTTCCTCGAAATGCGAAGCAGTTAACGCCAATACCTATATCACGATCCCAAATGATTACTGTAACTGAGTATTACCGAAAATGTCAATCTCATAAATCACGAGAATAAACCTGTAATCGGTTTAACCAGTAATTAATAGAAAATATTTTGCAGTAATATTACTTTACCGAAATGTAGCCACACAAATGAATTTGTAATAATGTATTATGATATTCTTCTCGTACATAAAAATTACCACTTTTTCCGAAGAACAAAGGTGTCATAGGGTAAATAGTTGGATATTATCGCTACAAAAATTTGAAAAAAATTACATAGGTGCATGCTGACCCATAGATACCGAAAATGCAATAACAGTAATAACCCAGTAATAGTACAATACAGGTTTATTCCCCGGGGGCGTCGATTTGTACCTATGTATTTTCAAAAATTTTAAATATCAATTTTTATTTTAAGCTATTTTTCATTTACGTTTATTCGATTAGAACCGTACAAAATTAGTGTTTATTATAATATTCAAATATTACGCAGAAAACTGTTTTATAAATGAAGACGTTCAACCAGTTTGTATTGTAATTTATTGAGCTGTATTTTAAATAGCGGAACTAATAACCATTCACAACTTTGGTTATGAGCTACATTTCGGTATACAGAAGGTGTAATATCAAGGATATTCTCAAATCAATACAAATTCCACATGCGATTGTATGGTGACCCTATTTTTTGCCATACTTTTTTTCCATCAACAACGAAGTATTGATTCCACACAAGTTCACCGAATCGTGTGAGATGATGTTCAATAAAATACATTCTACAAGTAGGCAGACGGTTCGGCAGTCGGCTAGTGCGACCGCACATACAATGTAACATATTGTCGTGTTTACAAATAAACCTCTTCGGTTGTAATCCCCTATTGTACTACAAAACTTGAAACATGAAGATCGCGTTGAGGAGGCACAGATGCTAATCTCAAGTGTCTGTTAACGCTACTATAATAGAGCTTTTTAGGCGTTCCCTTACCACAATTTCTATAATAACACAATAGAAGAATCGCATTCTCATCGGAGATCATACTTCCTTTAGAAAAGCGAATGTTATGTGCAGTATAATGTAAATTTATATAGGTATCATTTTGGTACAATTTATCACTGAGACTTTCAATAGTTCTATAGTTAAAGTTATGAAAACATCGTCTCCTTACAAACTGCCATTGCCAGAGACATTACTGAAAGTCATAGTCATCATAAAATTTGAAATTCTGATTAACTCATATTCATCAATAGTTGTCACAGAAAGATGCTTGCATTAAAAATAAACTTTAAAAATGTTACCAATGTTTCTTTAATTTACAGAACACATCTGAAGATCAAACTCTAATGAGGCTAATACAAGATAAAATAAAAGAACCAAAAACATGTGTCGCCTCGTCTAATTACCAATCGGGCGTCTCATCTCCGATGTTGACGACACAAAAAAGGACCAAAGATAATTCTATCACAATTTGATGGGACGCTTCAGCACGCGCCGCGACATGGTTTTGGAAACAAATATACATTTGTTGAGAATTTCCAATTTTTTGCTAAACTTCTGGAGCAACTGGAATTGACACTCTACAAATGATAAAAATCTTCGTCAAGATCAGTGTAACAAAAAAGTGTCGATGCATTGGACCTTACAATATATACTAGGTACAACGTACTGAATATTAAAAATACAGTTATCTGTTGAAATTTATTAAGGCTCATCGTTATTTTTAAAACATAAATAAAAATTTGAAAATTGAATTCCTAGACGCGATCAGTCTCTAGATGAGAGTGAGAGTTGATTCTCCAAACTGTCAATAAAATAAACTTATTTAAATGAAGATTTAGAGCAGACTTTGAATCGATTGAAGCTATCTTAATAAAGTAACATTTATTAATAGCTACACAAACAAAAATCATGCTTAAATTGTTTCTTTAAACATTTAGTGTCAAAATAAAACCAAAGCGAAACACCAGTTGGGAATGCACTTCGTGAATTCGTTGCGTGCCACGCCGGGACACCGGCTAGGGTCAGATGTTTATCTTAAACGGCTGTATCACCCACGGGAGACACTTTTTTGTAATGTTATTATCGACTTGAAACTTTATATCTTCTTTTTTCAACCAAAAGGGTATTTGACAGATTCAATACACGAGAATATGCGCTTAGAGTGCTTTTAAAATTGAATGTGTTATACCAAAATGATGTGCTAAGTTATAAAGTTATCTCCAATTCAAATAGCATTAAGCGATGTGTAAGTAAAACATGAATAAATCAACAGTTGGCACATTGCCTAGCCCGAATTGCTCGCCAGTATTGAGTTACAAATCTACTACTTAAGTGCGCTCTGCTGTGAAAACAAGCTTTTTAGAAATAGCACGAGTGATGTGAAACCTGACCCATTCAGCCTTTGCACCCAAATTGTGGTAAATGTCATTAGGTGAGTTTGGAATAAAAACAATCGTGAACACCGGATATCGGGTTTCGGAACAAGAATTCCCCTACAAAGAGCTATTTATTAGGATTAAGTATGAAGTGATCAAATGAATCTTTATTATCAGAATGGCTGGGTGACTTCTGGCCGCGGGCTTGTCATCGCCTTGAATAATAATTAGAAGACACATGATATCCGTGCACCTGTTGCTCAAAACATTTTCATTAGACGTTAATTCGGAATTTCTTAGATCACCGTGCCATTAATAATTAAGATAAAATTAGTTTGATCTTAACCGCGCGTAATATGAAGTAGCGATTTCTATGTTTATTAATCGTTTCTATGCTTACTTAATTGAAACCCTGGGATTGTGAAATATCTATAACACTTTCATTACAAATATCATTAATATGTTACGCTTGTATAAAGTCGTAAAGTGTGTTTGTTTGATTTATTAATTTTACAAACAATAACTACAAAATCTATATAAATTAAAATGATTCGTGAAATATGTTGCTAATTGCATAACTTGAACAAGGCTAGGCTAATTCGAGTATTTTTTAATACATTCCTTGAACATTTAGAATGTTTTTGATATTTTTAAGCTAGTAGATAACAAAGTATGTTAGTACGTTTTTTGTACCGATTAAAATTTATTTTGATATTAAATACAGGTTTGAGCGCGAAAAGACTAAGGTTGAATTTCAACAACTCAATTGGAACTGCGATCAAGTGGAACTAAACTGTGGTAACCACTTTTCATAAGGGAGGCAATGTGCTTGTCTGGCAACTAAATGGTATAAAAAATAACTAAATCGAGTTTAAACGTGAATGAATTTCATTGTCCAGAATCCAGTCTGGTTGATCAGATGTTCAGGTGAGATGTCCGCCACTATACCTATTTGTTGTGAGCACAGAAAATTTTAAAATTCAGTTCAGATTTTTTGCTCTTACGTTTCAAAAATTAAAATCTAAACAATTACTAATATCATGTACCTAATCGTGATTTCCGACAAGTATATAAAGCATTGTTTCAGTCTTTATTAAACGTTACATATCAAAGTTAATTTAATCTCCGATAGAGAGGCGGCTAATAAGCGGCGGATGACTGGCCATTTGCTAGCACAGCCGACCCAACATGACCACGCGCCATGTTCTGTCTGACCCACAATACTAATCGCTACATTCAATACGCTATCAAAAATAATCCGATCGTATTCAATTAAAACAATACGCGTGAATAGTTCAACTATTTCTTTTCAAGTGTGATAATTCCTGATAGATTCTGACTTAAACCGGTACATTTTTAGTCATCACTCACCTATTAACATAATGTAGGCAATAGGTTAACCATTGTAGGGTCTCAGTTCACTTCTATCCTTGTTCAAGAGGCGTCAAAGTGACACAATAACGACTGATCGACGACACCACGACACTTCCCCGAAAACCGTTTTCTCCCACATTTGAAAGCAGTTTCTTGCACCGTGCATAATGATTTATGATGTACCTTTTATCCGAAACGTATTTCGAATTAGAAAGATATATTAATATCTTCATTTTTTCCACTTCTCAGAGAATACGGGCCCTCGTCCGGGTAGCACAAAAAGAATACTCGGGGTCGGGCGGGCGCATTCGGCGCCCAACGACCGTGTGACAAGGTGCTTTATGCGGACGATTATGAGCAGACCGAATAATGTTCCGATACCCGATAAATATCTGCCAACTCATACAAAAGCATCCCAATAAAAATATAATAGTAAATGTAGCAACAACACAGGCCACAAACTGCACAGTCATATCTCGCTGATAAATATAAATTAAAATGAAAACGTATGACTCGGGAGGGAGAGGGACGGTGAACGGTGCCGTGAACGAAAACAAATTAAACCTGATATAACATTCAAATGTGCACGCGCAAGTTATCGGATGGCTTGTGGAAAATCAAACAAGTACAACGAAGTCGCACTAAGTCGATATTTTGCCATTATGTATTAAGTATGTTACAATGAAAGGTAATAAATAGATCTAATCGCCACAAAAACGCCTATAAAACGCTTTAGGTTTAGTAACAGACAATCTTAGATTTATGTCGTATCTTATTTAGACATTTCAGAATAAATGATAATTTTGCAGTTGCGGAAAAAGTTACTGTTGTATGGGTTTTTCTATCTCATTACTTATTTGTAGGTAGGTGTGTGTATCTAGTGTTTTACAAAGCATAATTAAAAAAGCAGTAGAGATGCGGTCGTTTCGCAGTATTAATTATGTTTTAAGGCTGGTTGATAGAAATAGGAATACAGAGATTGGAGAAAGGTGTGACGTGAAGTAGAATGTAGTAACGAGGATTGACAAGGGTATGCTAAGGTGGTTTGGATGGTCTTACGGAGCGAACGACACACCAGGTATATAAGGCTCAGGTGAATTTGGGCGGCTAGTCGGGGTCAACCTCGCGATAAGTACACTGATCAAATTAATAATATTTTGAAAAAAAGGGCAGATTAGAAATACTCATGGGCACAGGGCAGGTCATAAAGGCTTAATGACGGCAGAGGAAGCTCATGAAGTATGTGAGGATGGAATAAAATGGTGGGCTGTTGGGTCTTTGTGAGCATATGTAGTATATGGTAAAGGAGTAAGACATCCGTATTTGGCATAATTTATGTAAATTGTTGTTCTACATCAATTAAGTAATTTTTGGTTCGATTTGATATATACTTATTTACTCACATTAATCGGAAAGTAGTAATAATTTCAATTGATACCAGTGCTGCACTAGTATTGCAAAAAATCGCTTAGGAGTTCATTATGGGACGTGGTCTTACCAAAAAAGAAATTGTAGTACACGAGGCAAGTAATTACTGATTTGAAACATGCCTATTAAGTATAACTAGTTATTGCCAGGAAATTTGAAATAGTTATAATATATCTTAACACATTTATTGCGACACCAGCTTCGGTCGACTTGTAAAGGATTCAAGTTTGAAAGTAGTTTTATCCTTTTCCAGAGTGTCACGAGAGTTAGAAAAGTTATAATGACTTAACTATCGCATTATTAATAAATTTCGTATTACTAAAAGGAGGTAGGACATGAGGGTTTCCCCGTCCTAATTAAGCAGTCCAACTGGGGAAGTACCTCCATTCTATTTGAATTTGATTTGTTTCTGGCGGTGAGTAGGGTAGCCAGAGCTCACTGGACAGGTTTTGTGTTGTTAGTGGGAAGACCTTCAAAACTTCACTTTGTCGTCGGCACTGACAGCACAGAAACTCTCTTAACCCCCCCCCCTCCCCCTCCTTTCTATATGGTCGGCTGCACGAGTGTAATGCCTTTGGCAAACGTCCATAGGCCACGGTACTCACTTTCCATCAAGTGGGCCTGTCTGCCACCTAAGTGGTAAAAAATGGTACTGAATCACTGAACTAGAAGACATTTAACTCATCGAGGTAAAATTTAATACGAAAAATTGTCGTAGAATCGTCGAGTCCCAGGCAACATTGTTTTAGACTTAATAATCAGCAAAGAAACAAATACATTTTGCGTTTATAGAATAAATGTGAATTTAAAAGAATAGACTCTTTCCCTGTCTGGCCATGTGAAATGATATCTTGTATTGTTTGGCGTGGAACTGTGAAAGTGTCATCTGTCTTGTTCTGATATGCATCTGCTGAGAAAACGCAAGGAGGACTAGAATTTATTCTCAGTTTTCTGTGTTATAGAAGCATTGTCAAATAAATATTCAGTTTCAGTATTTACGTAGGTATACGTATTTAACATTGTGTGATATTGTAGGATTTTTATAAGTGCAATGGATATTGATGTGTTCATATCTGAGAATAAATAATCTGTTTTTTAAATATGCTAACTTTGATTATGAACGATATTAAATGTTCACCTTTCTACAATTCATATCTTGAATTGATTTAATGAATATAGTATCAAATAAACAGTCCGCAAAACACATCGAATCAGTGGCTACCGCACCTACGAGACCTCTTAATCTCGTATTAACTATCTATTGGGGGTGTCTTAATAGACTCCCGGGTAGGGCAAAATATTATTGGATTTTGCTTGTCTTGGCCAAATTTGAAAAAAGTACTTGTTGGATAATAAATTGATCAAATGTGGGTGTACCTCTACTTACTCTTCGAGGATACACAGCCGTGAGACATAAAACACATAAGCATAGCGTGTGTATTTAATTTCTCATTAAAACGTTAATAATATTGTTCCCAGACGATTTTGTAGATAAACAATATTGTACAAGGTTGAAGAGGAAAAAAGTACAAAACTAAGCAGACAGAGCACGCTCGTCAATCCTTACGTCAAGCGTTTTGACAGCCCTAACCGGCATCATCGCTCCTTCGGATAAAAAATTATGAGAAATAATATCAGAAATTTTAACTCTTAAAAAATTAGTCGGCTGTACTAAAGTAATTCAGATTTTCGATATGGGTAGCTAAAAAAATCTCCCCAATTTACCTGCGCCAATATTCTAACAAGACGAAAGCGACCCACTTCTGCACTACTGTCCTGTATCTGTTGCACTATTTTTCCATTTTAGTCTAGAAACAAAGTATCAGGAATCCGTCTTTTGAAGCAGTGGTAATAGTCTGAACAGCCCACCCGAAGTCGACGATGATTAAAAAACCAGAAAAAAACACAGAAATGTGTTGGAGGTTGATGGAAGATTTTCCAATTATTATCCAAGTGTTCAAATCACCATTCGAATTTTAACGTAATTTAAGGTTCAAGTATACAACCAAGGTAAAATGTAATAAATATGGCGCCTGAAGTTATAAAAATGGTGAAAGATTACGTTAACGGGGTAAAAGAATCGTTTATACACTAAGCTGCAGGATTTAAGGTAGGCGCCGTCAGCAAGCGCATCGTGTCACAAGATGGGCGATAAGCTATCAATGCGTTGATCTTTAAAAGATGGACGGGCACGCGAGCGTTTATGATATAAAGTCATTTTTTTAGTTGAAATATTTTCGTCTAACAAGTCCCGGTGTTATGATTGGCGCCTTGTGATACCTATCCCAATAATAAAAGTCCATAGCCATGCAATGATAGGGTGGGATTTGAACTTGAAACTTGAAAGAAACCAACCTCAAATGACCGATAGCTGAACTAAAGTTAAGAAAAACTGGTAAGCACGCTGAGCTGGACGCGTATTATGTACGACAAGGTGTGTAATACATATTTAAACAGAATGCGCATCACCACTCTGCACTTGCGCTCATGTTTTAAAGAAGAGGTTTTTTCCTGAAACACGGTAAGCGGTGACTTTAAGTTTTGTAGTTATTAGACCCATGCTTTTTAAAATACGAATGGGCTGCTCAACTGGCTTAGCCATAAAAGCCTTGCCTCTAAACAATTTAAAAGTCTGCCTTACTTTTTTATTTCTGTTTACTTTTACTCCTTACTAATTGATGGATTGGATACCGTATCACATTTATCATTTGTTTGAAGTATTTTGGTTATATTTGCAAGAAGTACCTACCCAAAGAATTATAATGTCAACCAATGCATTCTTAGTCTAGACAGAAACTTTCGCTACCGAAATGAATATTCAAATTGTCAAATAAAAAGCTAATTAATAAATTGATTGGTTACTGGTAATAAATTATGAGTATTAGTCACAGAAGATGAAGATACGTGAAATGGATACGTACGAAGAGAATCGTTTTATTAATTGAGCATGTTTGTATCGTATTTCTCGGTATTTATGCTTCACCTACAGACGAGACCTATTGTACAAGACTGACTAACAACTGGAAAAGTATGGACATGCTTTTTAAAAATCCTCCTTAAAATATTGAATGGAAAATGAATGATATAATTAGTAGGTATAAACTATTTTATTTTCTAGCAAAGAATTAATTGTCAGATTACAAATAATACGGATTCCAACTATACAGCAGTAGCGTAAAATGAACATGAAAGGTGGTGGAAAAAGAACACTTCCTTCGATCTAGTTTATCTTGCACCGTGCAAACTAGGTAAGCCGGTAGGAATCACATTATATGGGCCATTGCTTTGCAGTGTATATCAATAATAAAAAATTTAGCACTGCGGGAGTGCCAACCTAAGTCACTATAACTGTTTACTTCGCAAAAAAAAGTGTGCAACAAGACTAAAAAATGACATCAGAAAGGTGTCACGTGTGAATTATTACAATTTTATTTTTTAAATACCTATTGGCCATATCAAATTAATTAATTATCTATTTATCGTCTTGCAGTGTTGCAAACTTAGGTAACAATGCAAGTTCGAATATTTTCCTCACCTAAAATTTTCTACGATCAAAATTTTATATATAAAACAACACGCTTGTAGCAGTTTATCACTTCAATAAATATAACATAAATGTGATGAGTTGGCGGATGAAGGATCTTCCTAAATAGCTCCATCTGTATGTCTCTAGATTGCGATTGCTTTTGCACAGCATTCGTAATTCTACTGATAATGAAATTATAATGTACTTAATAAATAATTATATTAAGTACATTAGAAATTGATAACGTAATTGATAAATATAAGGTAATGAATGTACAAATGTTACAACTTACATTCGCAAATTTACACTCGCATGAATATTAATGGGTTCACAAATCATAAATAAGTATTATAATTCCATGTTATGTCGTGCAACCCAATAAATCGGTTAGGTTATGTATTTGTTCGGCGACCCGGCATGTCCACTCAGCACCCACGCTGGGTCGTGTTTCAGCCCCCGGGCACATTTTTGGGACAAACCAATATTTCTAACGAATATTAATAGTCTGTTTTGTTTTTATTTGTTACGTTCAATTTTTGTTTTAGTCGCGCCCACATTCTTGGCGTGTTTTACATTCTTTACGAAATGAATTCTGATTTGGGTTTAATTTGACGAGGTCTTTTTCAGCTATTGATATGCACTATTTTGCGCAAATTTTTATTAGATAATAGAGTCAATCAAATGTTTTATTGTTTTGATAACAATCTTTTTGAGTTGGATTGGCTTGTATTATTTTTATCAGTGCTATCTATGTGTGAGGTAAATGTTTCACAAAACATGCAGTGATCCAAAGCATTCAGATAAAAGTTTTTATCATCGTGTTAACATTTCGATTGTTGTCTGATTCTGTTGACGTTCTATTGAGATTTTTTCGCTGGTGGTGTTAAATGCACGGAATTCTAAGGGCTGTCGAAACAAACATACCTTATTCAGATATTTTTTACACGCACGGATGACACTACCCAGTACATAAATATACATATACTACTATATACAACAACTTACATTGATTGGTAGGTACAACATTTACCTATTCTTGTTCATCCGTGTTCACTATTTAAAAGCTTCGACCGTAATAGATTGTATCTACATTATAGTGTTGCAAGCACAAAAAAGTTTTACATCCATTATTGTAGCGAGTGATAAGTGAAAATAAATCGAAACTTGCGTTTGTTGAGTACATGTTGTCGGCGATTTCACACACCTCCATACATATTGATACGAGTAAGGTGTTGACGAAAAAACATATGAATGATTCAGCGAGACTTGCCGCGATTGCCCTACAGGACGAAAGGATTTTGCACACTTAAGAGCAGTAAGCGCGAAAAGGTTTTTCTTAACATATAGAAAACGTACTGATAGCTATCCTTTATTTTAATGAGCTACATGGCTTGGAAACTATTGTAACGTGGATTAATTAGAAAAGTCAAAATTTAGGCGAGGATTAGACAATAAATTAACTTTGCGATACATATCTTGTTTGCACAATATTATTTGACAGGATTGCAAAATTCACCAAATACATAGACAATGTACTCTCTACCTTAGAAAGGCATGCTTTGTATGTCCCCAACATCAAGATACTCTGCAGAGTCAACTACCTTTCTTTTCTGTTTTTCACGTAAGGAAATCCCCACGGATACCCGCCGAGAGAACTTCCAACACTGAGCTGCCCTGAATTTATAAAGGTTTGTTGAAATCGCTAAAAGTACCTATCTAATCTAAATGATATTAATATGTGGGTGGGGTCACAATCTGAGTGAAAGTGGGTGAAATTGAATTGCTCCTATGATCTTATACACCTATTTATATCTAGAAAATGGATTCAAAGTTCATGAATTTCAAATAGTTTACATGAAAAATGTTATACTTGTCTTCTTTGACTAGTTGATTGAAACATTATCTACACAAATCTATTTCTTAACCGAGTTAAATTATAAGCCCATGAATAAGTTAATGGGTTTACTGCTAATAGAATTAGTACTTAAATGGTCTATTTCGTAAGCGAAGTCATTACGCGAAAATTACGTAGCTCTGTAGCTAACGTGTCAATAATTATAATAGCTGTTATTCATATTGCATAAATTTAAATCATAATCAATATTTATTTATAATGTATGGTAATAATAATGCATGGTATAAGAATCTCTTATTACGAGAATTGAGTTGGAATTAGTATTTGAGCCTATATGAGATAGATAACTGGTGGTAATCGATGTAGTAATATGTACTTACAGATAAATGATAATGAATTACTAGTTAAGAAAGTTAACCATCACCTGTAGCAATTTGAGATAGATGATGGAAGACGAATGTATGATGCATAATATGTAGGAAGATACACATATATTACCCGGTACTGGAATAGGGCCCGTATTTCTTTCTCTGAAATCATAGTCATAATTATACGCGCATTAAATTTTTAAGGTTTATTTTAATAATTTATTTTTTTACTATCGTTAGGTTTAGGGAACTATAACAGAACCATAGATATTGTAATCCGCTCCCATTACTTTTCACGGTAGTGTAAAAAGACTTGTCATCCAACAACCGAGAACCAAATTAAAAAAGTTTAGCTACTCATATAAGATAATTATGGCTACGTTCTTCTGTGTTCTAATCACTAGTGAAAATTCGTTTAAATAATCTGGGTTCTCCCTTTTTTCCTTCATGAAATTCATTGATAAAAGTGTTCTAACGTTAAATTCAAACTAAACGTGTTCTTATTCGTCGATGAAATATGGTCCTTCTGTTATCAAAACTATGCTCATTTTCATATGCATTAAAAAACAAAAACAAATCGGTCGGCATGAAATGCGAGAGATAATAAAGTGTCAGGGACACGATTGTAATAAGATAGTGTGTCTAGGTTCGAACGGGCGTAGGCAGACCGTGGCAGGACGAGAGCCAACACACCAGTGCATCCCGTGGCTTCCAACCTATTGTTATGTTGCAACTGTGCGCAATTTATGTTACCCTGGTACCACAACCGGTTACAAACACGTGGCAAAATAACTTCCCTATAAATTCACGAGTTACTTAACTTGTTAAATTTTAAAGTGTTCTAGCGTTAGATACAGTGAACAAAACAATGCAAATCAACTATCTTTGTATGTTATAGTACGAGTATATGTATCTGTAATTTTGGTAGATAGATAGTTATACCTTTATAAGTAAGTTAAGCAAACCTATTTGACACAAAGAATAACTGAAGGAATGTGAAAGCTAAAGGATTAGACATGACTTAGTTTATGTGCAAACTGTCAAAGTTAAAAGTGGTTCTATCTTAATGTAATGTGTGTATGTCACAGCTGAAGTGTAGAACAAAATGCAAATAAAATACAATAAGTTTTAAATCCTCGATAAAGAACCTCATTATAGCTTAAACGAAAAATATTAACGAGTTCAGACCACCCCACGGGTCACTAGTACCTATTTATCTAACAAATTTACATAAAGCAGTGAACTTTTTAACAACCAAGCAAAAGTAACCAACCGGTTGAAGTAAAAAAACGAATAATAAAATTTGTAATGAGATTAGATAACTTTCATATATTTATAAAGCACTAAACGCCTCGTGAAGCGGTTATTCTTCCGGTTAGCGAATGTGTTTAGTTTGGCTATAGATGTTGGCCTAACGTACTACTTGTTATCAGACCATTGAACTTCCATCATTTGCATAAACTTGTTGTTGTACTTGTGTCTTAGTAAATAATAGGATCAAAACTTATTCTTAAGGGTTTAGACAATATATTGGGCCAAAGTGTTTAGCGAGCTTACAATATTAAGAGCTATCTTCATTAAGATTTTATTAACATCCCCTTATTCTCTACAACGCAACGTGAATACATAACAAATATATACCTAAAGACACTTATTTACAGTCTGTCACTTTGAAATTATCCTAGATGATAGTCGAATTTCGATCCAAATTGGTAAGTAAATGAAAACTCGATCATAATCGTAATTGAAAATATGTTGGAAAAATTAGTGGTGACGGTTGGAAAATTATTGTCAATTGTTACTAAAGATAATAATAATAGGAAAATTGGATCGCAGTACAATTGAATTAAAAAAACCCGAATAAAAAAAACGCAAGAAATTTTAAGCATTTTGTGTTTTTCCAAAACAATTAATTGGCTTTTCATATAAAGGATCATTAATTTTCGTAGTTTACTGTCTTATTCAACCATTTGCTTTAATCTACATACATACTGAAACGTGTTTTATAAAATCATTCAAATAATTACAATGTCAATAAAAGCTGTCGATGTTCCACAACTAAATGATTCGTGTTGGGCGTGGCGGCCGGATATTATTAATAACTCCGATGTGTTCCATATAATCCATATTAGTTGAAGTCTGTTGGAGAACGAGACCAGGTGAACCGGCAGATCTATTTGATTGATTGTCTGCTCACGATGGTATCTTGTTCAGACAATACAGCCTCTTGATCGAATTTAAGATATAATTTCATTACCAAATTGTTTAAAAATAAAATGAGATGTTGATATACGGTCTTTAAAAGTAAAAGGATTTGAGTGATTGGACTAATTTATGAGTTGAATAATACTAGGTTTGTGGAAAATATTTTGCAAAAAAAGCTACAAAGTCAAGCTACACTAGAGTGATATGTACCACTTGACGTCAATTAGTTATATGTGTACTGTTTTAATAATGTAGACTAAATGGCTATAATGGCATTTTATGCACTTTTTACATATTTGTATACTATTTTACTTTCTTTAGAACCTGTTGAAAGGGATGATTTTTTAGGGTTAATTAAGTAAGTCTCTCTTTATTTTCTATTAATTTTAATTGCCTTTTTGAATTCCTACCAAGTGGTCTAGATAGTTAGTTTAAATATTTTTTTCATTAACTAGTTGGTACTTGTGTGTTCTAACAATAAAATTGAATATTAATTAAACATTTACACAACTAAACCAAATTAACTAAACATTCGCGTTCATCAATATTGCAGGTGTATAATTGAAAAGCGGTATCTCAGAGACACCTTGTAAATACTTTTTATCTATTTGATTAGTTAATTAAATATTTTCATTTTCTTAACACTGTAAACTTATTTTGATACCATCCAATAGAATTCAGCACAGAATCACATTCGTCCGATTAACGTATCTCGGTACTGCATAATTGTTTTTGTGTGCACTCCGATACTCTGTCCAACTAGCCCTTTCATGTTCAGCGAAATTCTTTTACAATAAAAACGGTTTAACGTTTGCTGGAATGCCTGTGTTTCTGCAAGAAGGAGCTTTGGTAGAACTTCGTATAGTTTTTTTACTACCGGGGAAAGCAAACAGCAACTTGTTGGTTCATTGACGCACGACAGGACGCTGTCACTCCGAACCCGGGAGGCAGAAAACGAAGAATTGCAATATAAAACATGGTGTCGTATTTATGTCGCATATAGACTGATAAGTACACATGCATTTTATCACTTCAACATTGTGTCATGTCTATGCGATGAGGGGATATGTGACAAAGAGATAAAAAATAAAGCGCTTAACGCTCTCATTGTCTATGGGTGTACAATACAGCAGTTTAGGGTAGCAAGTGTGTGCATGTGTGAATACGGAGATTTGTATGCGTGTGTTGCATATGAGTGCGTGGAGGGTTGTAATGTTGCTACCGATGAGGGTCAGCCACGCCCCTTAAATTATCGTTTGTTTTAACACGAATACATTGGATGGAATTTAATTAACAGTGCGTAGAAAATTGGGTCAGTTTTTATGACACTGATAACTTTTTTATTTTCTTCATTTTCTATACGTGCTTTAAATTTATTAGCCTTTTTTTATACCTAATGAGATAGGGAAAATCTAGAAAATAATAAATAATTCTACAATTTTCGTTAACTAAATAAATAGCTTCTGTAAGAATACGCATGGACAACATATTTTTATGTTGTGTCAACGTTTACTTTAAGGTTTTCAACAAGTAGTATGAATACCTAGTTCAAAACGTAGTCATTTTTAATATACCTAATTTTGTCAACCTATTTGTCAACCTATGACTTAATTCCAATTCCACTGACAGTAAACTAAGCATAGAACTGGTAGACATTAAGTCCCCTTATATGTCTATAACGCACACAGACCCAAGTTGTTTTGTTCGGAACATTTTTTATACAATTTATCAATCCCGGGCAGATGGCCGCCGGATCACATAAACACCTTTCAAAAGCACCCAGCTATTATAGGGTTACAATACTTACAATATTATCATATGTGAATAAAAATGGCCGAAGTTTTAAAACCTTGTATTTAATAATAATAGCTATTCTTGCTGGCTTTACCCGCGATTTCTGAAGATTCAGTGACGGTTCTCGGAGTGCTTTATTTAAAGTATTAGTATTGACGAAAATGTACATACCTACTCGTATTTTGGATATAAGCCTTTTTAGTTATGAATCCTAATTAGTAACAAATATAAATAGTATTTCTTGCAATGATTAGTTACCTCAATCACATGACAAAGTATTCATATTCCTTCAATGAGGTTAAGCGCGTGCGCAGTTAGCGGTAAAATTGAAGAAAGAGACCTCCTTTTTTTTAATCGTGTGAAAAATTCCCCCACCTGACCTGGCTATTTAGGTTATGTCGAACTCGAACCGACTAAAACGCACGCCGTCTTTGGGTCTTTAGTTGCCAGAGGCGAGATAGTAGCCAACATATCTCTCGCACCCCGGCAGACCCGGGGCCCTCTCTTTCGAGATGACCTACATCGGGTGTAGGGACCACGGTGGTGTTAGTTAAGCCCTTTGATTTTATATCAAACATGGCATATTTATCTCAAATTTATTTTTAACACCGTACTTCATTACCGCTAGAGAGCACCACATTAGATTGTTACACATCATATAACCTATAACCAGCGGATCCTTCTACCGATACTCATTAGTTCTCTTGTGACTCTAGTGAGTAATTGAGGAGCTAAAAAAACAGATAAACCTAAATACATACTTACATAGGATGTCAAAATCATAACCCTCCTTTGAATTTGCCGTAGTCAGGTAAAACGTGATCGTAGAATACTGTTTATCGAAGCTATTACTATTGATATTTCTAATGATATGTATGCATAGTGGTACAAGCTCATAAAGCGAACATAACAAGAATATGAAGTGTATAAAATTGACGAGTGCACGGCATGTTTGCCAACAACCCGCCGTAAGTGCTGCAGTCGACAGCATTGATCACACACAAAAGCGCGGGCGCAGGGGCGCTACGAAGGGTTCCGTATTGTTTGCAAAATATTATGAAAGCGTCATTTTATACGGCATATTAGCCCAGCACTGCGTTTGATAGCCGGGGGACGTCTTCACCGGCGAAATCATATCATCATTAAGCCTTTGTGAGATGTCGACCCCTCTATTACCGCAACGCTTGCATGAGTGCTTCGTGCCGTGCGGTATGATGCTGAAGTGGTATTATAGTAGCTATTAATATTTAATATAGCGGCTTCGAATAGTGGTCACGGTGCATGGTTACATTTTATTTTGACTATTTTATTTTTTTGACGACCTCGATTGAAATGAGGAAAATTTGCGTTGTTTCTTAGTTACCTATTATGATTGAAAACTCAGTCCTCGTGGAATACTTGATGGGCGATTCGAGAGGCATACCTTAGCACCTCGTGGTTTTTGTACTGTCTTAAAGTTTCGACCTCAAAAAGCTTACGTAATGGATCCCAAAGAACTTGTACGCACAGATTATATTTGTATACACAGTTGATAGGAAAATTCAACCAACATTATTTTTATAGTTCATCTATATTTCAATGTGGTATTAGCGCGAATCACGTAGAAAGAACTTAAGAACTAATATACGAAACATTTATTGGCATTAATTGAACTTGTAAAACATCCCTGGGGTTATTTTGCAGGTGTTTAAATTTAGTAGAAATAAAGTGATTGGTTGTGGGCGGATGACCGCCGGCGGTTTGACGCGAAGAGCGCTAAGTGCCCCGGGGGTGTTTGAGCACTCGGCCTGAGAGCTTTCATCTCGTAAACAGCTATATTTTAATCCCAAATATGGGTGATTATATACGTATAACATCACGAGGAGTGACCATATAAGAATGTAACAACTTACGGCTGTAGAAGGATTGTTTTAAAAATATGTTGAAATTATAGAGATTATTTTATTTATTGTTACTTTGTTAGCTGCGAAATATTCGTTTATTTATTTAACTTTTTGCACAAAATATAATGCACAAAGGCAGACTTATGCCATGGGCATTTTCTACTAGTCAACCATAGGGTGATGCAAAGATTTGTCAAGGTAGGTGCTCGAAGTATTATAGTGAAAAATTCGATCTTATGGTATAAACATACACACAGTAAAGTAAAAATATTCGTTCTACTGCAGGAGGTAATATTCTAAGTATTTGTGTACCTACTCGAAGTGTACCTACTCAAACTCACACACGATACACGTAGGTAGAGCAGTGTTATATTTACACTTTAGTATCAAAATGTCTAAATATGTTATTTGTTGACTAGCTACTGTAGCTTATGAAGAAAGAGTGTTACCATCTTATTTTATCGATATGTAGTGAATAATATGTGTATCTTTTTTATGGTGCGTATACCCCTATGTTACCATTGCGGTGAGCGAGGGAACTCGCAGTCCAAGGGCCGCCTCTAGGACCCGCCTCGGCATCCACGCCGAGTGGCGCGTTCAGGGTATATACTGTGCAGCCCCGAGTCCTCGCTTGCATAAAAGTGATGGCATTCGGACGTTGGCTTGTTTTGGAGGAATACATGTGATACTGGGAGTATTCCGAAGTACCTATAGTTTTTTTATTAACTTTATTATGACATTATATTAATTTCGGTATTTTACAGTAGACACTGAATGAGACCGTCTGACGTATGATATACCTACGATTTTGCTATCACTTATCATCATCACCCTTGCGTTAATTTGTATTCGAACTCGGGACCTCACGATCGTAAGGCCAACTAGCTAACCACTAAGCTGACTAAGCAATTCTAAAAAATATTTTTGTGGCTTATCAATATATAAATCTTTATTTTTGTTTAATACGGGCAGATGCTCAATGTTTACTACAAAACTTGAAAAAAAATATCTATAAGTAATATTTTTATATGTAAATTTGTACACCTATTTGCTAAAAGTAACAACGTGCATATCTACGGAACTGACTAATGATGTTTTCGGCGATAATAAGACAGGTGCTCGAGATTCAGTTCAAAAGTAGGTAACAGATTCACGATAAAATTAACTATGTGTGTACGTTAAAAGATTAGATTGATTAGTCGCGGTAGTCATATTTCTTAGTTCAAAATTTACACGCTGTTGACTATAATTGCTATAATTTATTTTTTAGTCTTGCTTCTAGAACTGGTAGTTTTTATTATGTGGATACTTCTAGGTAACTTATATTATACCGGTATTGTGATATATAAGTAAGTAATGCATTGAAAGTATTGAATTTATTACGTGTAAAGACATTTTAGTCACCGAGTAGACCACCCACTCAACAGACCTTAGACACTATTCGACTTTGGTTGTTCTAGCTTTTTTAAGTAGTGCATTCCCCGACCTGCGACTTCTGTTGACAAATGTGTAAACAACTTTATATTAACTAATTTACGGGTTAAACTGAATTTAACCCGTAAATTGGGTACCGGACTGTGCTGACCACCTGGCTGATTATAATATTGGAGAGGAGTTCCCGTTCCTGGTTGTCAGTTGGCTGTCCGCATCAGATTGATTATTATCTTTTTTTGGTACGGATCCAGTGACGTAAACACAGCAGGTGTATACATCTATCTTTATTTTTTTAACTATCTGCTAAATGGTAAAAGACGGGAAAGAATAAAACAGGCTATTTCTGCCTCGGAAAATATTGAACGCAAGCTGTAACAGAGGTAGATGAGGAAAATAAGACTGGCATTGATACTTTTGTGTAGTTCAGAGTCAGCCTGGTCATGTTCCAGCTTGGGACTATTTCAAAAAAGGTCTGTGCTTGTCTGCCTTTACGTTATATAAAAAAGATATATATACAGAAGCAAGTTTGAGGTCATTCCTTACACACAATCTGTTAGATCGAGGGTCGTCGTATCTGGAAACTTTGGTCTATGTATCATGATAACATGGTTCTGGCTGTTTAGAATGCACCGCAATATTAATTCTTTTTTTTTAAAGTATAGTTCTTTTTTCGATTAGATGAATATTTTTTATCTCGTGTTACAAAGTATTTATTAGATTTATTATATTTGAATTATATAAAATCAAATAGGTGACTATCTTTTATAGCGCAGCAAATTTACATTTTTTACTACCAGTGTTCACTTTCTAGATATCGTGTTACCTTTGTGATTGTTTTAGTGCTCATAAATGAAATCTTTGAATTCTTATAACAACGTAGCTACTGATCTAGAAAGTATCATTTTACTCGTGTGGTAAAATACTACTAATGACACCTATAGATATTATAATCTCTGGGTCATGTCTTAATGTCATGTAAATTATATCCGATTTCAATTCATATACTCATATTGATATTACAGTTTACAGGTATGGTGATATAATATATCCTAATAAGTGTAACTAGTGGTTACCATGGCCTGGGTGCTTGTAAAGCATGGTACAATAACCTTGAAATCACTATTTATTTACTTACCACTTAACAGTATATTTAATCAGTTATAAGTAAACATAATAGGTAAGAGGTACGATGAGTGACGTCTACTCAGACAAAGACTTTTTATTTTCTTGTACCAACCTATTTGTTGCTTTAGTCGCATTATTAAATTGAACTAATAAATGTTTACTATCCTAATCGCCGTAAACCTGCTTCGATTACATTATGGGGTTATCGATCAATCTCATAATAGAAGTATATTCTTGTTTGTTTTTTACTATGGAACTTTAAAATTCTATGCATTGGACAGTCACACAAAATGTAAGTAGGTATGTCTTATAAAAATCTATTTTAGATGTCGATAAGACTGATTATCGCTCTCAATTTTTTTGCGTTAATAAAGGTACAATTAAATATCCAGCTTTATGAAATTGTGCCTTGTCAATTTAGGAATTTGATTAATCAGAGATTTAAATTATATGCATGTCAAGGTCGGGCACGTGCCTGTGAACCTTTGTAGATGTGACTAATAAATTGAAAAACCAGAATATTCAAACATAAATCTTAAAGCAATTAAGCGATTACGGTTACGTAAACTCAACTTGTGGATCTATTTCAAACAGCCGTTAAGTAGTTATTGAACTTTGGGTGGGCCTTAGTATCGTAAATATATTATCAACCTATTTTATGGCCCCTTGTACGGGTTCCCCATCGCCCTGATATTTGCGCTAGCTAATTAAACTCATAATGATCAGCAGCAGACTCTACCTCAGTATGGTTTTACACAGCCTTCGGTGTAATTTATAGCCAACCATAAAACAATTCTTCAAAGTTCCCACAAAAAGGTTTCATCTATTCAAAGCCCGTATGAGATAATAGCGGACGGGGGCACAGGACAAAAGTCTGGATGCAACACTAAACAGTGATCTTCGAAGAAAAAAATATAAAACCAGCTGGCTACGATCCCCGGTGTCCACTATACAAATTCTTGGATCGTTCCTACAAAAATCGATATTTAAAGTTAAGTACCAATACTTTACCAATAACAATGGTCCAGCGTGCGACAGAGACAAGATGCGAGGACCCAGTCTGACCAACTGGACATTTTAATTTACGAGCCGTTTTTTTATCTAACATACGCAGTTTAGATGAATCTTTCGACTTTTGTAATGAATTGAAAAATGGAGTTCTGACTTAAATGGCTTTTTGTCCTTGCCTACCGAGAAATAGACTTCACAAGTCGACGTGAACATTTATACGACACCCGTTAGCTTTCGTTGTTTGTGCTCGATATCGCGTTACAAGGATATTCTTTGATAGTTTGTTGGGTGTCTGTTGTCATTGTGTCGGTTCGGTTATTATTGTCGAGGCGTGCTCGGATATATCGCAACAGTGGGCATCAGTCAGCCGCAGGCGGCAACTGCGGGGGGCGGTTCATTATGAATTAATGAGAATCGAAATGTTTCGCCAGATCAACGCTCATCCGCTTCAATGGATTTGACATCTTACTACACGAATACCGGACGTGAGACACTTAATTTCAATACGTGACGAATAAATTTCGTCCAGCTGAGACATAATACACGTCCTACCAATTAATTATTATGCGAATGATCTATTAGGACATTATAAATTTATAGTCTAAAGAAGTTCTATGCTAGCTACAGGAAATTTAAAACTAATGAACTTACCAGTATGCGTCCGTTTATGTATTTTCAGATTTTCTGATCTTGCAAAGACTTTACCGCATCCAGGGAAGGGGCAGGGAAAAGGTTTCTCTCCAGTGTGAACTCGGATGTGATTTACTAATTTGTATTTCGCCTTGAATGGTCGACCGTTTCTCGAACAACCTTGCCAGAAGCAGGCGTGTGTCGTGCACTCAGGGCCTCCAACGTGCTCCACTGTCAGATGCGTTACTATTTCGTGCATACTAGAAAATAGTTTGTTGCATAGTTTTCTGGGCGGTGGTTGCTCAGGGTCGAGCCATTGACATCGCATGTCGCGTCTCGGTGGCGCCCGTACGTAACGCAGGAACGCATGCGGCGCGTGGGGGTGTGCATGCGGGACGAGGGGAGGTGCACTGCCCTGATAGTGTACATCGCTTCTCCAGTCCCAGCCTTGTTCTAACGGCTGCTGTGGAAACAGCTCACCACAACCGCCGTACTCTCTGAGGTATCCTGGTTGGTAGGAGTGCAGTGGGTAGGGTTGGTAGTGTGAAGGATGGTGCGGCGGTGGCGGGTGTGGCGCAGCAGCACGATGCTGAGCGCCAACACCACAGGCAGGTTGCGGTGACATCTTCAACCCATATGAAGCGAGGTGCGCATGGTTGGTTTCGAGAAACGCATTCATGGCTGGGGTGGCCGACGCCGGCGCATAGCCCCATTCGCCCGCCACCATCCACGCGGCGGGTTCTCCCCGCTGGTGACGTTTCTGTAAACCGCGTCGTCACCGACGCTCACCAATTTTGTGATTGGACGGATGGCTTGACGGGTGTTCTGCAGCCAATTATTTGTCGACTCCTCTTGGTATTGCGATGTTGATAGTTTCGTTTCCTGTCAAAAACGATAAAAGTGTAATTAAAAATACAGCTATTCGTACATCTGATACTTATTTCTAATCTACCAAATCAAATCATAAAAGGAGAAGCTTTAAAAATATCGTAACCTACCGAGACAAATTCAAAACCATATCTCAAAATAATAACATACACTGGTACCATAACCGGCGACGAACATTTATTTATAAGAAAAAAAATGTGAAGCAGGTACTTTTGGACATTAAATTAAACTGTGGGTAAATTTATAGGACACTTTTATACGCCTGAGACAAAAATTTCGATTGTATTCGTGTATATTTAATTTTAGTTTATTTGTTAGACGGTCTCCAATCTCTTTTATGACCAAGGTTTAGCATCGATAATTTATTAAAATAGGTTTATGAATGATAAAACCCGTTTCATCGTAGACAGCGTGCAACGATGGACATTTTATTGCCAAGTCCATATGTTTTTATAATTGTTTTGGAGACCTATCCTATTATATTATACCTAATACAAAAAAGACCTACTCGTCTATGCTATAGTATAGGTGTAGTGTTTGATTTCGTATAGATGGTATCGAACATATCGATAAAGTTTAAAGAATTATTTAGGCAGAAATTTTTGATTACAAAACTTTATATTGAGTACTATACAAATAACCACACTCCAAAAACGAATACCAGGGAGGATATTCGTTGACAATCATTCCTAATACAATCGCAAGTTAGATCCAGGATGTAATGAAGTGTTACACTATTGGTTGGGTAATCTCAAACCTTCTTAAACCCCACATCACTCCCAACGGCAATGTTCGAAACAAGTTGAACTGTCAATCATAGTAACTGCATATTTTTTGTTGGCGTCTACATAATCGCATTATTTGAAAATAATGTTGTTTATGTATTGTTTAACACACTCGAAGCAGCCAGAGATCTACCTGAATTTGTTAAACAATGTGGTACCTTTCAGATCTAAATCTAATCTGTACATTATCTGCGCGACTCCCTGCCGCGTGGTCGCATCATCACAAAGCAACGGGTTGACAGATCTCAACAGACGGTCATGGAGTAATAGGATTACAAAAATAAAGCGTTTTGTATCCATGTTATCTGTCAAAGTATTTTGCGTCTTAATTCTTTGGTGTTAAGTGCTTAAAGACAGTATTTTAGCGGCAAATGTATGTTGGGGGCATTTTGCAGCTGTCTTATAAACATTTTCCACAGTTTTAAGGAATTAGTCATAATCTCATTAGGCTCAGTGGTTATTGGTTTATAGCATTTTGAACCCTTTGAAAAATCGATTTAAAGGTTTACGGTTTTTAATAATTACTTTTGTTTGTCATTGCATCATAATATGGTCGGTACGAAGTAAAAGATCCTACAATTTTTTCGAAGAATTCGATAAAAAGTTTAACAGATAAAACGTGTATGGATGATATAGACAATCAAAACCAACATTGGTTTTGGTTGCAGATTTTTCGGATCCCCCGTAGAGAGATTTACCTACTGAGATTTGTCTTACAGAAAATCGAACAGAGACTCAAACATAAAACGCATGTCCTCGTTTTTCAAGTACCTAACACTCGACATATAACACTTCATATGTTCAATGAAGTGCTATATAGTTAGATATTATAAAACAGAGCCTGGAAGAGATCGCTTCCAGGTTCAGGAAGGATGAGGCTGCCCATTATACATAAGAATAACTGTTACTCCCACTACTTGGTTTTGATATAAATTTCTTGGTGTACAATAAAGAGTTAGGTACCTATCAATATTTGAATATTGAATAAAGAATCTGTAACTTTATCAGCGATTAAAAAATATTATTGATCTGTCCTCAACAGAATGAGAGAGTGAGTATTATTTGCCACAAGCCACTGTACAGCAAAAGTGTTAGTAACGGCTTAAAACATTTTTTTTTTAATAATTTACCTGTATTTTTTTACAAATAAATACTCTTTACAGCACTATATAGTGCGTACGAATATTCTCTCATAATGTCTATTATTGTACAATCCATTTATATTCTATTAATTCTTCCCTTATCTCAGTCTTCATACTAGTATCACAGTCTAACTAACAAATTAAATTTCTTCCATAAATCAATACTTATCTCCAATAAGTACCATACTTACTGTCTCAGAAATTTTGGAGTGAAAAAAATGGCTAGCTATTTCCAGAAAATAAAACAGTTTCCTGTGTTCAGGAGATTGTTAATTTAGTTTATAAACTGATTTAGTATCTATCATAAAATTATCTTAAATCTTTTAAATTTCATAAACCGAAATGAAGACGCACAAACTCACTAAGCAGTTGTTGTATATATTATAATAATTACGATTCATAAAACAAACTGAACCTACTTACCCAAACGGCCTATCCACGCTTTGTGAGTAGGTAAGCAAACCACGTGCTTTCCAACTCGCGAAGCTTTGATAGTTTTAAAAGTTAAATGCCAGTCCGTTTAACCCTACATTTGAATAAACTTCACACTATTTCCGTTTCGTTTCATTTCGAGATATGTATCATAAATATATCTCGCTGACGCGTAGTATAAGGGTGTAACCACATTAATCGACGCGGAATCGGCTGAAGCCGGTTAAAAAAGTCTTTATACCGACGGAATAAGAGTGTTACTAATAGCTTTCGCATCGGCTCGGCTCGGCCGACGCGACGCGGCTTCGGCCGACGGCGAATCGATCCGTTTGTCGATTAGCTGATCGCATCCGTACGGCGCTGAATCCAGCGGAACGTTTCCGACTGCTGCCGAACAGCGCTGGAGACGGTCGAACGGCGTTGAACGGCAGTTGAATCAACCGTTCAGCATGCCTTCATCTACGACGGTAGCCGAATGGCGCCGAAGACGGCCGATCGGCGTTGGGTAGCAGTCGAATGAATCCGCTCGCGTGCCTTGGAGGTGTCGACTGCCGAACGTAATTGAACAGAGGCCGTGACAGCCATTCGGAGGAGTCGACTGCCGAACGTAAGTGAACAGCCGTCGTGACGGCCGTTCGGAGAAATCGACTGCCGATCGCATGTCAACAGCCGTCGCAACAACTAATCGGCGATAAGCCGAGTAGTGTGGTGATACGCACTCGGCTTAAGCCGATTCCGCGTCGATTAATGTGGTTACGCCCTAATACCTATACCTAGAGGTAGGTAGGTATGTATATTTTTAATGACTTTAGATGTGCGTCTAAATGTCCGAACTAAAATATTGTAAATTATAAGATTGTTTTTATAAACGTGCCTACTGCATTGTAGTATTGTAGATATCAAGTTGAATACCTACCTATTACATATTTTAAAGGGAACAGTAAAATAAGTTGTATTTTACTATTAATAATAAATTAATGTTTAGTAAGAATTGTCTACCTATTGTTTTTGAGATTTTTTTTACTGTAAGAAACTAATTAATCATAATTTATTCTGATTATGATCTCAGTTTTCAGATTATTAAATAATAACTATCACAAAAATATTTTAGTTAAATACAATCCAATTTATGTCGTAATAATATTTTATAAAGGTGTGATAATTTTAATCTCTCCATGCTACTGCATGGAGAAATTATACATCTATGGTAGTGCTTGCCTACTGGCAAGCACTACCGTAGATGTGTGAAATAAAAATTGGCGTACTAAATGAACTGTTTGGAGTATGTAAGTTTAACTTAGAGTATTTTATATAGAAATTTGGTACAGGCTATGGAAATTGATGAGACGCGAATATCTCCCATTCAGGCTGAACACTCAAAATCTTGACTACTTCGTGGACATAGGTTGACCTATAAACCTATATATCTACTAACCACAATAATGCATTTTATGCATGCTGATGGTCTAGATAGTAACTGCATGAGTATCGTTTTAAAATTTTAGACTAGACAAGATAAAAGTCTATACGGGACACAGTATTTCCAAATTTGAATCGATTTGAGAAAGAGAACACAATATTTGTATCGTAAAATTTCACTAAAATATTACCCAACTATTTTTATAGAGAGATATATGAATATTTTGGTTGGTAGTAAGTAAGTAAGCTAAGCATGTTGACTTTCAAAATAACAGTTGCATGTGCCTGAAAATTATATAGGTACTATTGAAATATAAATGTGAATCAGAAAAAGAAAATCAGATAATACAGATACTGAATTTCAGATTCCAAATTTAATTCAGTTTTCGATGATGCATAATGTTGCTAGTCAAAATTTTACCACAGAAACTTCTGATGTAAAAAGGACAGAAGCAGATGTCAGGCTGTTGCTACTAACTATTTTTATAAATCTGTGATTGTTATTGCCTATTGTACCCCAGAGAAAGAAGTTCAGGAATAAAGTGTGTAAATATAGGTTATAAATCAGAAAAGAATTATTCACTTGTGGGGTTGTAGTTCACAACCGTCTCTATATATAGTAAAATACTCAGAAGTCACACTTATTAAAGTGTTTATTCTCATTCCGTGATCCGTATTTGCACTTAACTTCACAAGCTTTGGTGTATCGTAATTATCAAGAATGCGTAACCATTATCCGAATATGGAATACCAGCGAATCGATGGTTTTTTTACATACCCTTTAAGACAGTGCAGGTCCTATTTGCAAGAATCTTTATCAATCATTAAACTAATTGAATACTAGCTAGCAATGCAAGCATGCGTTGCAACATTGCTTTGTGTAATGTGCTTCTTCAGAAAGTTATGCTTCTTTCAGAAAGTCACCAACAGAAATAGTTAGGTACAACAAAAAATTATAAACAAATCATTCGTATTAACGGCTAAGGGCAAACATAATAATAGTAGAATATGTAGTATTTTATAGCCAATGATTTGACGTGATGTTTTGGATATTGATTATGTCCAGTATTTTATATTTAATGGTAAAAGGAAAAGGAATCGTCTGATACTCTTCAAGACGATAGCTGGTAGTGCTTGTGCGCCTAAGCATGTAATTAATTTCCTTGCAATTTACACCGCATAGCAACGAATCGGGTCTATTTTATTTTTTTCAAATTTATTTAGCTGCAACATTTTCGGTTAAAAATATTTTTTAGTTTACCCATTTTTTAGAAAGAGCCCGATTGGCGGCAATACGGTAGCCTCCTATTACGTGAGACCGAAAATCATAGTTGGCGAAATGTGGGTGTTTAATACACCTCTGCCTACCTAAGAAGACTTATACCTGTAAACGTGTACCACTTAGGTACAGAAACTGAAGCTCGTATGATTTTTTATTATTTTTAGTTCCCAAATTTGATCAAAATATAAACTATCAAATTGAGTCCTTTATAAATAACATTTCAGATTCCTTATTAAACTTCAAATTACTTTTATTATAAACCATATCCGTATTACCGAACTGAAATAAATGCGACATTCTCTTGCGCTCCATGCTTTTCACACTAAGCTCTAAGAAGGCAAGACGTCTCGCTTTTCTATAAAGCTGATTCCCTGTAAAGCGTTTTCTTGCTGCCCAAGAAATTGAATTTTCAATATCAATTTTCTTAACTAATAACTAATGTAAGAAAATTTCACTTAAGCAGTTTGTTATTTATGAAGAATTATTGTTTATATATTTTTTGTTTAGTGGTGACTTGTTTAGTTAAGCTATTTTTAAACGTTCGAAATAAAATAAAATATAATAATTATAGTGTTATAAACTGGATATTTTTCGAAAACAAAAAATGTAGTAAACATCCTTATTGAATATTATTTCAAATAACTCCTTATTACATATCTAGTTGTTTTATACATCAGAACTAAAGTTGCTTAGATGGTTGCGGCCCCGACGGAAAATTAATCGTGTTCCTATTCCAAATTTCAAGATTTTCCCAAACATGTAAACGTAGTACAATGAATTGTACTACGTTATTTGCCACAGAATATACAATTCAATAATATACTGTGATATTAGCTACAATGTATTATTTTACTTTAAATTAAATTACTGTAAATTAAATTTAAAAAATTACTGTAAATTAAATTAGGGCTAATAATGTCTACTACCGCACAGCAACAGCCACCAAGCATTTTGTTCACGGAAACTTACGTTCTCGTAATTATGTAATTAATTAAAGGTCACAAATCGACAAGTGAAATATTCTTCGTGTCGCCTATACCTTTATTGGTTCTCTCGAAAAGATCTCCGTGAGCGATAAGGTCGCACATTGTGCTGCCCAAGCTGTTTTAATCAATAATCAAGGATGCTTAAAAATTTTCTTTGTTAAATTACGCACAATGGTACCCAAGTATAAATTTATTATGAGGTTTGTACGTGCTCCTAAAATAATTAATTGAAAAATTATAGTTGTGAGTAGAGATTGTGTACCTATCTGAATCAATCTACAAGTAGTATGTCTTTGTACGGTAGAGGGGAAACGAAGAATTAGCCTCTAATGAGGAAGGTTGTAATATTTTCTAAACAGAAGCTGATAAGATGTATTTAGGACCTGTTCGCCACTAAACATCGTGATCTTGTGTTGACTATGGTCTTCATTTGCTTTGCTGTCTCCACAGTAGTGAGTATTCATAGAATTGGCAATTAGTGCATATTAATATCTTAAGCGGTCTAAGGGTCTATAGGTAGGCTATCATACTTATAAGAAAAATAAACTAATATTGACCGTGTTGACCGGTAACAGTTACGACACAGCTTCAATTTTTTCTCAACAATGATCCTTTTAAAAAGATAACGTTCAAAGAGTAGTCAGATACCATAAAATTAAAACATGCTGAAAACGGTTATAGCAAAAAAAACAACCTGTACCTTAATTAATTAGGTACCTACTTCACATTAGTGCTTCTAAACATAATAATGTATATATATGATGGACATTATTGAAGGAAAAGTCGCAACCTCCTTCAGTTCAGACAGCGGCAGCGGCTGGTTTTGCTATTAGGTGTAGCTTTACTTCACATGTGTAAACCTATAGGTTCAAACCTATAGGTTCCAAATATTGCTATAAAAACAGGTATACAGCGATATTTTGCCACACTTAACCTATTGAGTGACACAATTCTTGATAAAAACTTTCTCCATTCAATTATAATATAACGTTAATTGATTTATAGTTGCAGATTAGACCACTTATATAAGCAACAAACATGGAATTTAAAAGTAACTACGAGAAATGCTAACGTTCATTTGCATGAATTAAGTAAATCTTGCTGTTAATTTTAATTTAAATGCATTTAAATATTTATTTTATTTATATGTAGCTATAAAACAATATGACTTTTGTAGACATTTTCACATTCGAAGCGCAGGTCTCGTCGTCTTTAACCTTACGACATCGTTATGATAATCAATGTTTAATGTTAGATATTATATCAAAAGTATCACATTGACTATTCTAATAGTTGTAGCTATTATTAATCGCCAGTTATTTTTCTCATGGGATCTACCGTACTGAAAATATTATTTATTTACAAATCTGGCTGTCAATTTCAATTGCTTTGGGACCAAATTCATATTCATATTTTGTTTATATTTTTGATGTAGGTTAAGGTGCCAATTAGGTACATTTATAATTATCAGCTAAGGTAGGTATATTTTTTCATAAAATTTGCAAATAATGAATATTTCTGATTTCCTAGCTAAGTGGTGCCAAGTGCTGTCATACCTATTACCTGCTAGATAAGTTTTATATAAGATATACCTACCTACCTATTTACTATCTATCTATATATCTAATATTAGTCGAATATTAAAATATTTGTACCTGTAATATTGTTGAAATCCAGTCTTCAGTAGATTGTTGTTTTCATAAGTGATAACCACTTCTTAGAGTTATCATTAACACAAGTAAATATCAAACACTTCACTGAACATATAGGTATGTATCTAAAATAAATATCAATATCCTCATGTAACTACAATAATATTATCACAGATGTTGGCGCGTTATACCGGTATAACAATCTCGTGTAGGTTTCATAGCCGCGTTCTGCGATAACAGGTCTTTTCGTTGCTAACATATGTTTTTTGGACAAATTATCACGCAACGATTTTTTCTCTAAACGATGAAAAGCTTCGCGACGTGTGTCCTCTGACTCCGCTGAGGCTCTCAGCATGACTGCGGGCTCCCGCGTCGCCGCCCCTCGACACAGCCGACATACTGCTTCTTAGAAAATATTTCGTCGAAACCGGGCCCCGAAGTGCGAACGCAGCCCTGCACGCGAAGAGAAGGGCGGGACGCCGTACATTTTTTCACCCAATAGTGCCAGCTTTAGAGTCAAAACCCGCCTCGTTATGTCGTCTTGCTCTAACTCAAGGTTTAAAATCACGCCTGAGCGAGAGACACGGCTTTCGGTGTTATCGTAACGACGATGTAACGAAGAAAATTTCTTTGTGTTTGTGTCGTAATGTGTTCGCTTTATCAGATTTACGTTGAAAGCTCGTTGTTAGCTTTAGAGGGCGCCATGTCGGTATTCCTTGTCGGGGTTATTTAGAGTTGGGCAGGTGCGAGAGGGATGGGTGTAACCCGGGAAATGTTTTGGCTAATGTATTTTCCTGTGGGAAGGAAAACACATGTCGTCGCTTTTAATTTAATACGCGTCACGCTGCGTCCTCGTGTCGCGTGGACCAAGTGCTTTGTTTTGTTTATCGAATATTTTATTTTGGTTAAGTGTAAGCAGAGTCTTACTTTGCAAAACTAAAATGTAGATAGGTCCTCAATTATTACCTAATTGCCCTCTAGAATGATTTTTTTAGATAATACAAACTTATTTAGGTAATAGTTGATAGGTAGGTACAATTTATCATTCAGCCAACGTTAGTGTTATATAGTGACTATAAATAATGTTTAGATCGGCTGTTACATTATATGCTAATTAGAGTAATTATTCTAAGATTTACATTGTATTTAAATATATATTTTAAATTTTATTAGTATTTGCCTCATAAACTTTTTTAACCTTCACATGTAATCATTAAAGGTGCCTTCTTGGGAAACAGTTAAAATACAGGAACTACTTATCATTCCAAAAGAATATAAACATTACTTTATCTACATTGTATTCCCAGGTTTACATCGCTGTAAGGTCCATACACTAATTAAGAACCTTAATGTCCCGGAACAGAGTGTGGTGCGCCAAAAATTATAATGAACTTAATTAAAGTGACATTAGTAGATATATTGTTACCATCTACGGGTGATACTGTAGTGTGGCTAGTAATTATTATTTGGATAAAAAGTCGTATGGAGCGAATGCGCGGGCGGCACGGTGGCGGGGCGGAACGACCGGCGCGTGCGCCATTGGCGCATGGCAGTTGCGTACGCGCAGCTTGCCGCACCTCCCTTACTTTTATTTTTATAAACATTTATTTTCATCCATGGTACGAACACTCTTGATTAATTTAATATATTTTATCGACTACGACTTTTATCACGCAATACATTTTTTGCAATATTTAGAAACAAAGCTTTTTTGTTTCGGCTCTTTCATTTTATTATATTTCATTGTGATTTAAATATAAGTATGTTTAGTACATTATTCCTATTATTGCTTTGTATCCAGTTCTTATAAGATCAGGTTTGAAGAATCCGCTTGGATACAAGCCTTTGAAATTAATTATTACATTTCATTTATAATGAGCGAAAAGTCAATTTTTCAAATAGAAATTTGAAATAAACTTAATTGTAGGTCAACAGATCGTTTCTTTCAAATTCCAACCTTTCAAAGTTTCTGCGATATTCAGTCTACTATTTATTCGTTGGAATTCGTTATTTGTATTTCAAATGTGATCATCATCACCAAAAAATTTCAAATTCAATATTGTCTAAGAGGATTGAAATGGACCTGAAATCACAATAATATACAATATACAACAACATATGTACATACATACATACATTAACTACGCCTAGTATACCGGAAAGTGGATTAACATAGTTTACCTATTTTCTTCTTTAAGTTAGTCTCATATACCTATATTCGGCATCGGGTCTAATGGTAAGTACAAGTACATCTACCTATGCCAGGACGTTTAGTTATGGGTTGTTTAAGGGGTTAATTTTGCTCTTTCATTTCCTATTCATATTGGAAGTCTTCGTCTTCCCAGTCCTTTTGTAAGAATGTTTAAAACTGTTTTATGGAGAAATCATCGTCTCGTCTCTATATGTCCGTACAATTTAAACTTGCCTTCTTTTAATTTGTTTATTGTACTCCTAAACGAACCTACCATTTGCTAACTGCGAGCACGTGTTGCACTGCCTGTATAGTGCATCATTTTCAAACAGTTCAGTACGTAAAGACATATTCAAACTGCTATAGTTTATTTTTTATTTATGGCACATCAATTTGAGTTCACCTCACCTGATGGTAAGCTGTAGGTAAAGTCTCAGGAAAGAGGGTCACCATTACAAACACACACAGGGTTAAAATGGTGACGTGCTTTTTCACACCCCTCTTAAAGGACCCGGGACTGTAGGAAAAAGGAAGCACGTGCGCTGGTAAGGAATTCAAGACTTAATGGTGCGGCAGAGAAAAGACTCACCGAACCGCTTGGTTCTTGATGGAATATTTTATACCGTATGCGGGTGACATCTAAGCCCTGCACGTGTTGTCCTGTATAGGAAAGGAGAGTGTGGGATTAATTGGAAAAGTATTCACCATGGCTGAGACGGTACAGTACTGCCAGGGAAGCAATATCTCTACACATCTGCAAAGGTTTGGTTTGAACGTCGCTGCAACTTGTCGAGAGCATCTAGTACCTAAGTACTTTGCGAAGCCATTCCAGAGATGCGAGTAGTATTCTACGCAGGAGCGAATTTGTGTCTTGTAAGGGTGTAACCACATTAATCGACGCGGAATCGGCTTAAGCCGAGTGCGTATCACCACACTACTCGGCTTATCGCCGATTAGTTGTTGCGACGGCTGTTGACATGCGATCGGCAGTCGATTTCTCCGAACGACCGTCACGACGGCTGTTCACTTACGTTCGGCAGTCGACTCCTCCGAATGGCTGTCACGGCCTCTGTTCAATTACGTTCGGCAGTCGACACCTCCAAGGCACGCGAGCGGATTCATTCGACTGCTACCCAACGCCGATCGGCCGTCTTCGGCGCCATTCGGCTACCGTCGTAGATGAAGGCATGCGAACGGTTGATTCAACTGTCGTTCAACGCCGTTCGACCGTCTCCAGCTGGCCTAACACGGGCGCGGGACAAATATCTCTCTCCACCGCTTATGTCAAATTGACGGGGACAAACGCGTTTGTCCCTAATTGCTAGCATGGCGTCGAAGGAGATAACTTATGTCCCTCGCTGTGACGTAGACAAGGGACTTTTTCTCCACTTGCTTAGCACGGCGGCCGTAAAGTGGACAAGATATGTCTCTTTATGACAGATTATAGAGAGATATTAGTCTCCGAACTATTGAGGTGGGGACAAAAATCGTAACCGAAAAATAAATACATCGAATTTGATTAATTAATTAATGAATTAAAATTTTAATAATATATATATGTATGTATATGGGGAAGGGGGGATTTAAATATTTTTCTCAAATAATTTTGACCTTCAATATTTAAAATCCAGTAATAAAGTATTAATATTTGTATGTATGTATATGTATGTATGTATATATATATATATATATATATATATATATATATACATACCTACATATACTTACATACATACATATATATGTATATATATATGTATATGTATGTATATATGTATATATGTATTTATATATGGACTCTACAACCGGTCATAGTGGGACCCCCCCCCCCTTCAGCGGTCAGCAGTACGAGTGTGACACCCTAGGCATTACAAACATCGATAGGCTATAGTAACCATTTTCCAACAGGTGGGCCGTGTGCTCGTCTGCCACCTAAGTTGTATAAAAAATCCAAACATATAATCCTATATTATTACGACACATTACGTAACACAATACATCCCATTACAAAGTAATAATACCTACTTACTAACTTAGCTATATCTACATTATATGAAATTAAAATAACACCGACAATTTAAAAAGTCAATGTTGCACTTATAAAATATGCACGTTGCTAGGTTTTATCAATTTGGTCGAATAATACTTTTTCGTATATTGGTAGCATTGAGTGGACAAACGTTCTCCCCGGTGACAAACTAGTCTCTCCTCGACGCCATGCTAGCTAAAGGGAGAGAGAAGGAGGGAAAGACAAATTTTTCTCCACTCCCCGGGGACTTTTGTCTTCGCGCCATGCTAGGCCTACAGCGCTGTTCGGCAGCAGTCGGAAACGTTCCGCTGGATTCAGCGCCGTACGGATGCGATCAGCTAATCGACAAACGGTTCGATTCGCCGTCGGCCGATGCCGCGTCGCGTCGGCCGAGCCGAACCGATGCGAAAGCTATTAGTAACACTCTTATTCCGTCGGCATAAAGACTTTTTTAACCGGCTTCAGCCGATTCCGCGTCGATTAATGTGGTTACACCCTAAAGAAGACACCGCCGTTCCAGCGTGAAAAAATGTCTCACTCTGTTCAGAATTCCGAGTTTGCGCGATACTGTTTTGATGATGCTCTCGATATCGTTTTTGTTGAACTTAACTGCATGGTATTGCATTGTATTGTCATTAACTATAATGACAATATTGTTTTAAAGTCCCTGGACTTTAGGACGAAAGAAACTGTAGAAAAAAGGAAAGAATATGAAGAAAATATGAAAGTTCAATATTTAAATATTATATGAAGAGGAGGCGATCAGTTTAATTTACCTATTCCCCGGTATTAAAAGTAGTCCATTTGTCATTCCAGATTCAGTCAGTCAGTTCAGGATGACAGATGAGAATGAATCATCCAAACCTAGAAACATCCAATAATCATCCCAATATTGTACATCTATAATAATAGGATGATTAGATCACTAGACCATACAATTAAGATTTTTGGTCTGAAGAAGAAAATAAAATAAACCAAGTATGTATTGCTGCTTACAGCAATAAAATAACAAGCTGTTAAATGTTATATTACCTAAATTTTATCATAAAATGAATTCCTGTTAATTGTAAAGAGTACAATACTACCTTATAATATAGACAGAGGATTTAATGAAGTTAATGCCATGAATTTAACTTTATGTTAAAATATATACCTACCTAATGTCAATTTAAATAATTGTAATTGTCAAGTAAGTATTTTATTAATTTACAGATTATATCAAGATAGAGAAAATTTATATTAAAGTTACATAATAATATATACCATATATACCTACCAATTACGTATAATGAACTGCCATTCCATAATAGTTGTGAGTACGTCATTATACAAGCCGACGCTGTGATATTGCATTTTTATTACAACAATATCTAATATAAAATGTTCTAAAACCAAATGATCTTATTCTTAGTACGATATTAAATCAACGTGTAACTTTATGCTCCCTACATTGCCCATATTTTTTATTTAAGCTAAGTGTTATATACTTCTATCAGGACAATTTTATCTAATTTATCTTTTAAAATTAAAATATGTAAAGATATTGAAGTACTATTTATTATTTTGCAAGTTAAGTAATAAATATTAACAATTATTCAGCAAGTAACTGCTATTTTAGACTAGTTATTTTGTCTAAGTTTGGAAAATATATAGTACCAAGGCAGGTTGGGTAAGGCTTATTATTTACTACAAACTGTAACCGGGTATTACCAGTATAAGTAACGAAATATTGTCCACAGCATTCTAAAATTCATCATCATCATTTTTACGATACCTCTGGAGCTATTTGAGGTGTCCATTGTGAAGCCTAGGCATCTGCTTGGTGACATTTTTTTTTATTATGCGGTTATTTTGTAAATACTTCTTGTCAAGAAACATTTTTCTTGGCAATTGGCGTGCTGCTTTGGTTTGCGACCCCTCTAATACGAAGTTAATAAAGCTCGATTTGTTTTAATCTTGAATCATCCTCAGTAATACCTATATTATCGGGGGTCTCCAACCTTTCAATTATTCTAATCGTAAGCCTACCGATTTAATTACAATTACTGTTTTTAATTCCTTAAGCTACCTTTCGTTATCTACACGTAATACGATGCCAGCCTTAGCATTTTTTGACACTTACAGTTTGGTAACCCTCATCACTGGGTTTAATAGCCTTCATGGAAGCTTGTTTATTTGGCGACCAAGTCATATTATCCACAGAGTGTTTCGTTGCAGGATATGGAATGACACAAAGTCGATGTGTGCTTTAGTGGGTGCTGAGCAAAGGATCAACTCATATGTTACTCGAACCAATGTTCTATATGTGCAATAATAGTACTATCTTATAGCATTAGAGAGTTTTGATATAGCACGTCGTAAGGAAGACTTAGATTCCAGCAAAGATTGACTAGCTTTGATTTTACATGAAAATTTGCTGAAAATGCCGACAGAACTAGATAGGTTTGGTATTCGTATCGGAATGCAATCGACTAATTTACAAATTTACAAATTTCGTTTCGTTACTAGATTATTTTGATTATGATGCATTAACAAGAATTTGGTAAGCAATGTTAATAATCACCAATAGAAGATTTTAATAACGCCATTTTGACAATATTACTTTATTTAATCTTTCAAATAACCAACCACACTGATACCTAAGAAAATTCAAATCAAAAACCCTAATTACTCTGGTCAACCTGGAAATTGAACTCAGAACTGAATTTTAAAACCAAATTCTTATACTAATGCGTGTTTCATAGATTTTGTTTTATAAAAAATGTTCATGTTACATTCTATTCGCTGTGTATCATCGATTACAAAAATACAATCGACTAAAATGTTATCGGTCTTTTTCCTCAAAATATTTCCCATTAGCCACTAGTACCTTTGAATAAATCGTCAAACTGGTCCAACTATGGGTTATGATCATATGGCGTGTTCAGTTAACATACTCATCGTAAATCAAATATTTTATTTACGGTAAATGATGAGCAAGTGTGCGGTTAGCTCAAAATAATTAGTTAGGCCAGCCAACCTGAGCACAAAAAATATTTTTTTTTACTCACCTGCCACTTATTTAAATAATATTAAAATAATATAAAATTTTATAAATCTTAAATTTAATATATTATCTAAAAATACATTTTTGTTACACACTTAGTAATGGGACGCGTTCGAACAAACCTAATGAAACAAAAAGTAGCAGTCGTACTCTTGAATTACATACTGTGCTATTAATTGATTAGCCTATCGTAGTTTACTACTGGACATAGTGATCTCCCAATATGCTTCATTGCTCCCGATCATTCTCCTTCTGCATCCAGTACACCCATCTATCCTTTTCAGGTAAACACCAACTATAACCCGATAATGTCATATTACAGTATTATCAATCCGCTCATTTACGCATTCGACACATTCAATGTTTCACATATTCACATTAGAAAAAATAATTCAAACAGAAAAGCAGAAGTGTTTCAATAGGATTACTTTGTTGAGTAATTATTAGGTTAGGCACGAGATTTTATATTACTGCATTAACACGAGATCACAGTAGGACGCCAGGTACTCGTATACGTATCTACAATGGCGCGCGCCCTCTGCACTACCTTCATTGAGGGCAGATATTTCATTAAAATAAATAACGTTATTATTTATTTGGGTGTTTTTCGGCAGTGATGTAAGCTACAAATTACCACGGACAATGCCTCCGCGGGATGTCGCTATTATTAAATGTAGCTCACCAGATGGCGGGCAAAGCACCCCGGCCCTTACAAATGAATTTAAAAAATAATTCTAGTAATTCATTCAAAATATTGAGATTGTAATTTAATTCTGATACGTACTTTGTGTTCTTGAGATAATTAGGGTTTAATGATTTTTTTACAGATATTAAAAGCACGTTTTATTAGGTTTTGATATAAGATAGGTATTTAAAGAATCATGATTGGTTAATTTAGTCACTTCAAAAACTTTTTCACCGTTACTCCAATACACCAGGGCCCCGATTGTACTAATTGTTCACCATAATCACACGACTGAGATCACAAAAACTGCCATGACATTTAATTTTGAACTTTAATCATGTGGAAGAAGAGTCCGAAATTAAATAGCACTTTTTGTTATTTCAGTTTCTTGACAATGGTTAACAATTAGTAGAATCGAGGCCCAGTTCTTTCGTGGTTATGGTTTTTGCAACAGCGCTGAATTAACAGAAACACCAAGCAATATTACTACTACTACTTAAGAACCCTTATCATGCAACAGTTTCAACCGTCCGCCAATCCTGTTCATTGAAACCTAACCAAAAATGTTAGTACATAATATTATAGATATAAAAATAAAACATTAAATTTGGTGAATGTAAACAAAATATTATCATAAGGAAGATTTGTGGATCAAACAAATTATTATTTTACATTAAACTTAGTCAGTAGCAAGATGCAGTCGTACTACAATTGATTGAGTGAATCATACAAATCGTTTATATCAACGAGATAGCGCAGAGCAAAATTGCGAATACATTATATAATATTTAAACCCCTATTAATAAATAAATCAAATAAATATGATTACGACATTCTAAAATTATTGTTGAATCGAAAGTGATGCGACTTGTAAAAGTTTTAATATGGCATGTTGATACGATCACAACACTCGTTGATGTCTAATGTTAAGCATGCTGTTGCTACGTCATCATAGATCTTCGATAAAATGCCGACGTTATGACTTAATTCTGACGATTTTTAATCAAATATCACGGTTAAGTTAATATTTATCATTCAATTTCATCTCTCTTTAATTTAATTCAACCTTGTCCAAATAATTAACACAGTTATCCAACGTGACAATGAACTGCTTTTCGTCAAGAACATTCTCCAGTCGATGAAAATTGGGCGAAAATGATTTATGATGTATGTGGCTAAACGATAACCAAGTATTTAACCATATTACAAGGTTAAGCAATACTAACTAGGTTCAACTTAAATGGGTGATCATTCTTAACACATTGAGACTCCTCTGGCCATTGAAGAGCACGTTAACCCATCGGACTTGATTCTGACTTTGGAGTAAGATGGCAATTGCTCCTATAAAATGGAATATAATGGAATAGATTAGTTGTCTAAAGGCTTTGAAATTTAAAGCAACCACAACAAGATTGGTATTCAGGTGACGATGGAGTTACCTTCTTTATCCTAGTGTTGATTCCAGTCGCATCCGCTTTCATTTGGAGGAAAAAGTGGATCGCTTTTTCCAGTCTAACTGCAGGTTTGGCTGAGCTTCGATATTTGAGCGATGGACTTACAGCCATTAGGTAAGTCCATCGCTACTTGCCTGCCACTATAGTGATTAAAAAAACTAGATAATACATTCTATCAATATTACCTGTTCCACACAGAAGTACATACAGCAAACTAATGACAAGCTGACGAGAAATGAACATAAAAATAGAAAAAAAATCCACCTGTTCACCTCTTGGCCTTAACTGTAAGAGTAATTAATTCGATTCCGAGTCAGACACGTCATCGAGCCCGATGACTATTGATATCTGTTCTCTGAAGAGGCCGACACAATCGGATGTGATCGACTTTTTTGCTCAACCATTGAAACGAAATTAGATTCGGATTCGTAACGTTTTCCATTTGAGTGTACATATGTACCTGGTATTTACGAGAGCTTTTAGACTGGTATTCATAAGTATTCAGTGTGAATGCTTCAGGTACAATCACGACCGAAGCGAAAATGTCTGTAATCGTTCTAGCTAATAGCTTATGCGGAGTGAAGTGTCGAATAAATAAATTGAATGGTAAAAAACTATTTTAAATAACGTTTTTCTGACTTGCAACGTGCTATGTATTTTTTTGCCAATGAAAGCAGCGGGTCCATTGACATACCTAAACAATTTTCAATCACTAAACTTCCCATCACTGTAAAAAATCTTTAAAAAAAGTATCTGGCAAAAGCATTCAGTAGGTACCTAACTTTTACGTGATAATTTCACGGGAACATTACTATACCAGGATTGTGATGTGGAGGAATAACATGATACATTTTAGATCAAGTATTATTTTGAATCATACTATAGTATTCCAGGGACAGTCACTCTCGTAAAAGCCAATATATGTCAGTATAGATCACGCAAAAGATAAGTAGGGTTCCCAGGTGCAAACTTTGAATGCAACTAGAACTGTCACTCGCGACAGAGAAGAAGAGAGTGCCAAGCGAATAGCAGTAGAAAATTGTCTTATAACAAGAGAATGAAAATGCCTAGCTCTTAATTAACAGTATAGCAGGCAAGTGCAAAAAACTTTACATTTACATTAAAAATAAAAATAGCAGTAAAAATTTTCTAATAACAAGATAATGAAAATGCCTAGCTCTTAATTAACAGTATAGTTATATATATAGTATATTTTTGAACGTGTACCTACCTAGTACACGTTCAAAAAATTTACACTTACATTACTTTTACAGTCGTTTATCAACACCATCTAGCAAAATTAAGATACACTTCAAAAGAACTACTTGTGTAGTTGTGTTACTTGTGTTGAACGAGCGCTGATTATTTAATTTTGTAAATAATAATATGTGGGTTATAAATACTTTCAACGACAATTTTTAATTCTATTCAATATTGAATTCTATTCATCTCTTGATACTGAGTAAGTAAATTGTGTTACAATAAAAATCAATAAACGTCCTTAAATCATCGGACTAATGCGTCAATCATTTTAAAAATCTTAGGTCCGTATGCTTGAACCCCACTCAATCTGAATTTTGATTTATTTGAGGATAGATTTCGGAATACGGGCCTTAAGATCTCGGTACTCTCGGTGCCAATTGCATCTATTCTTTTTCGCCTTAGAGCCCGGGATCCCTTATTGAGATTTTCCTCCGTTTCGTACTGTCTCCTGCATACTACGTACCTACTTTCATAGTATTATCGGACGTAATATTAACAAAAATTCAGAAATATTAACCAAAAATTAAAGCATATTTCGTAATAGTTCCGTACATTCCTACATAAAATTACATAACATTCGACTGCCGACACTTTCATCGTTAAATAAACTTTTTATAATCTATACTTATATTATAAAGAGGAAAGATTTGTTTGTTTGCTTGTAACGAATAGGCTCCGAAACTACTGGACCGATTTCAATAATTCTTTCACCTCTAAAAAGCTACAATATCTAGGAGTCATAGGCTATACATCATCACGCTACTATCCAAGGGAGCGGAGTAATAATCATAAATCTCAATCGATCCGGTAAATTTCTATACATTGAGGCTAATATCGACAGCAAGGAAAGAGAGGCAAGTAGAGAATTGAGTAGAGTCGTATAACGCGATAATCAACATTCACGCGGGCGATCAACAGCAACAGCTAGTATGTAATAAACAGGTCTTAGTTATTTAACATCATTAAGTCCATTACACGCGTAATTTGTATAATGAGTCCATAATACATGGTTAATGGCATAAAGTAAACATTTCGACACCGCGCCCCGTAATTATATATAATTAAGAACAAACATATTCTAAATCTTGTTTATATGAACATAAAAATAAAAATTGTGGATATTATACCTTGTAGGTTTATTATATATAGGTTGTTAGGGAAATGCTCCCGAAGCCGAAGGTGCCTGGTAGTACCTACTACTGGTGGGTATACTACATATTGCAATAAATTTGTACTTTTTTTCATTTAATTTGGTTCATTTATTCTCTTTAGTGTCAGTGAAACTAAAAATTGTGTATGTGTGTACTGAGAGACCACTTTTATTTGTGTACGATAATTTCATGAAAAACGTCACTACAAAAACGACGAATACAGCCATATTGCGAGTTGTTTTTTTATAATTATTACATTCAGTTTTACTAACACAACGGTGAGTATATAACGCTAGGTTAACGATATAAAAAAATAAAAAAGAATAAAAAAATACCAAATCGCAATTTTTTGATGCTTAAATGTAGTATACTAAGAGTATCACCAGGTGCCTTCGGCTTCGGGAGCGTTTCCCTAACACCCTGTATATACCAGTGTATGAAAGCTTCATTATTTTTTTTTCTATAGAGAAACTTAAGTTATTTCATAAACAAACTTAAGAGCAATTTTTGTGTGACGCCTGAACACTGTTTATGCCCGCCTACTAGGTGGTTCCTTTTTGTATATATTATGATAAATATAGGTACAATTTTGTAGTTAGGATTAAATAGGAAGTGAAATGAATGTATGCAGATTGCATTTAAAGATAGCGAACTATTAGAACACGAAAGGATGTTAAGTCTTCAGACACGCCTGGCGAGTAGATAGGCACTCTAGGCATGTCTAGTTGCAATTAGTATTGTGCACGCCATTTGCTCGGTAACGGTTCCGCGATTGCGCTATAATCTGACCAGAGTTATGGAAGGTCCAAAAAATGTCTGTGCTGTATAAAATCACAGTTATATAGTTAGAGAAAGGGATGGCCCTAGAATAAGAAGTCAAGACATGAAAATTAGGATGATATTACCTAACATATAACGGAATCTTGATGTTAACAAATGGCCGATGAAGTCGCCGTCTCTAGTGTTTATGCATCGATAGTGAACTGTAATTATGTAAGAAATGTAAACGTGCCAATACGAAAACAAAATTAGGTTTATTTGTTTTTATATTTGCATACCTTGTGCTCACTTTTTAATATTGATTTTACTGATAATGATTGATTTGGGTTTAGTTTGCGTAAGGTCTACACATATAAATTAATTACTGAGTACTTTTCTCAGAAGTGATTCTTGTTTTCTTTATATGTAGTTAAAACATGGTATATCTGCGCATGCAAGCTGCCCCGCGGCGGCAAGCGTATGAAGGTAGCCGAACAACCCACATACATGATATGCGGCCATAATTTAATATGCAGTTTGCTCCAGACCAAATTGAGCAATTTATACACGTCCGGTCGGCGCACGCGCACAATGTGAATTGCGTGTGCACCATGTAATATATTCCTATCACTTATACAATACTAATGAATACTGACAACTGAAGGCATTATAACAAGGACTCCCTATTGGAATACAAACAGGAGGCACTTTTCTCGTGAATAAAACAGCAGCAGCAAATAACATGAACCAATACTGTTAAATAACTGACTGATAAATAAACATGGGTGTTGAGTGTCCACCGAAGATTCGGGTCCAAACTAATCTCACCTAAACAGACCAGGCTTTGATGCATGTTTCCCGGTTGGTTTATGGCTGCCTATTCACACTAGCGTTTATCCAGCGTAGGCGTTCGATGAACGTATGCACAGCGCAGACGACGTTTCTTCTGCAGTTAAATGAACACCCGACGCTAGTGCAGCGTACGCCTACGCTGGATAAACGCTAGTGTGAAGACACCCTAAAAGTCAAATTAAAACGATAACTAGAAAGCGAACTCCAGACTCCAAGGTGCTAGGAAAACTGCAGGCAAGTCGGCAATCAAATTCGATTTCCGTGGTAACTTTGTGAAACTACTAACTCATTCATCTTATCTGACTAAAAGCTTAATAACCCGATTGCAGCACTACTTATAGTTTTGCGCAAATTGAACAAAGTTGACAATTTTTTATCGTAATGGAAAGATAGAATACGAAGAAATACAACACTTACATAGTTATTTATTTATATAGGTATATTATAATCAGAGATGCAAGAAAACTAGCCCGAACTATAGTACTCCGATGGTAATTATACTCGTAGCTCTACATACGTAAAAATAAATTGAAGCTGACTCAATACCACCTCAGTGTGAGTCATTATATCTGTCTATTATTTAGATATTTTAATCAAGGCGATCGATTGTTAAGCGTCGATATAAAGAAAGATAATTAATAATAAGTGGTGAAGAGAGCGATCGGTCCCTCATGCTACGGCAAAAACCAAATGAAATCGAACCGATTAGAAACGGAGTCCATATAATACAACTGCTGTCCCATTCAGCCCTTTTTGCTCTCTGCCCAAATACATTTTTGATCTTGCTGTTGCAAACGGTGCAAACAAAGGAGATCGAATAAATATGTCGAAATAATTCATTAGGTTGGAAAGATTGATAACCGAATGCAGTGTTCTGACTAATTGGCGTCTCATACTAGCGATTTAAACTTGAATGCGCAAAGAAGTGATGTCCATGTGTGTTAGAACATCATTCAATTGGTAGAAGTCCACATCTCACATGTGAAGTTGCGCTAAGTGTGCTTTATCTAGATGTCAAATTAAAGAATTAATGAGCTGGCTCCCTTTGGGCTATGTGTGGTTCAAGTTTTTTATACATGATTACATCATATCCTCTTTTAACAAAAGAAAAAGAATATTAGCAACTGAAATTACTAATATTTCCTAGAACCCCTCCAACCAAGTTTAATGGCCTGTGTTAGGGGTGAGTTCACGTCCGTAGATTTGAATCTGGTACCTTTTCGGATTGTAAGGTCGACACGTTAACCACTAAGTTTCCGATGCTTCCTGCATTCTTGATTACACTGAGGTAAGCTTATTATTACAGTCTTGAGTTACTGTCGTCGAGCACCAGTGTTGTAGGTATTTGCTTAGGTACCTATATCATACAATGTTGTGGCACAATATGCTGAGCCATCACATGTATTTCAATGTTGTTTAATGTGTATATGTAAAAAGAAAAAAACATATTCACAAATAAATTCTTCTTCTTCTTCCTATAACGGAGCTAAACTCTTGTGACTTGAACTTATACTTTAAGTATTGAATAAAGATCTAATTTAACCTTTTGTCTGGTAATCCAATAGCACTATTACAAGCTATTTGAATCAATCCCAATTTGTCTAATTAATCAGCTGTAGCGTATCAGACAAGATATCGGAATGCAATTCTAAACGTACTCTTTCAATAAGTTAAAAAATTAGTCAGATTCTAAAGTAGTCTATTTAAAACATAATAGGCATGTGAAAGATTCCCAGGCTGTTTACATTGATTATATTTAAGTGCTACATAGAACCAATACATACTTGTACCTACCGAAATCTAACCATCAAATAGTTCGATCGATTTGATCAAGTGGACCGCGGCCAATCGTAGCTAGCGAGCCGCCCACAAAAACAGATCAAAGCCGCCGCTCAACACGAATCAAACGCGACAAATTACTTCCATTTCCAAAATAGACTACTCGATTGAAAAAAAAATCTTGACTAGCAGTGCGGCCTCACGAGAAACTTACCACAACTAATTGCACGTTTTAGTGAGTAGGTACGCGCCGGTACGAGCACTGATAACTATTAAACGAGATAAGAAGTGGCAAACTTACAATTATACAAGGCAGTATTATATTCTATTTACACACGAAAGCAGTTGTACATACTCATTATTTTCTGATGATGAACTGATTCAAAGGCAAACGCAAAGGTTCGCCCGTCGATCTGCATGTAGCAGCTGGTGCTATTGACTTGATCCCTGAATATCTTTGTTGGCCCCATACACCGAGCGATGTCCTAGAATAGAAGTATAGTTTACAAGATTGAAACGTGTTTCAATCTACATCTACAGGAACTAGCTCTTCAGCTCCGTAAAAAATCCAGGACCATAGGTTCACCCGTCGATCATGTTGCAGCGGTGCTGTTGACTTGGTCCCGGAAGATCTTTGTTGGCCCCCATACATCGAGCGATGTTCTAGAATTGAAGTATAATTTACAGGATTGGAACGTATTTCAATAAGCTTTTGTACGAGTACCATCCGATAGAATTAGGTTCCAGAGGAACAGTAAGGTTTTTCAGGGTTAAAAATGTCAGTCTGGAATCTATGGGTAGACTATAGAATCACGTAGATCTGTTACTATGGAAAAGAAGGACAAATCATCCAACAGACATTTACATTTAAACTTGTAGTAGATATTCGTTAGGATAATAAGACATCCGAAATTTGTTATTCAGATTATTAACGATCATTACTGATCAATCGAATAATTTAGAAAATTACGATAAGAACCTGGAGTGAATAGCAACTAAATTGCTGATTAATAATAGAAGTCTTCGCAATACTCTTAAAACACTGTAATCTAAACCTTAACGCTCGTTAATAGACTCACTTTTTGCAACATGATATTTCTCTTGATACCGTTCCAAATATCATTTTATTATTCACAGAAATGTAAGAAATATACGCATTTATAGCATTATCGATACTTGTTGTAAACAAGAGGGTGATCAGTGATAAAGGTAAAGTGAATAATGGATAGTAATAATAAAATTGCAATCGTTAGTGGGGTTCTTATCAAGATTTGCTCAATCAGCGCTATTGAACATTCTGAATGTCAGTCTAATATCAAATTGTTCGGTAATTATTAAAATCGCTTGTTGATAAAAATCATGTAGTTAAATAATACAACAACTTCAGGTTAGGAGTGTAAAATTGAAAAAGATTTGCTCATTATTTTATTGATAGATGTATTGTACAATTTTTTAAATTTAAAACAATTTTATAATATATTTTGACCAGTCAGATTCAAACAACCCTCAAACAAACGTGGCCATCTGGCTGGCAGCTTTTCCACGTTGAATCAATAGGGTAATTGCAGATTCTTTATATAATTATGTCTGTTTCAAAGTCTATTTATATAAATATTACTATATTAAAGGAACGTTAGAATGTTTTCTCAATATATTTTACACATTATTTAATATTTAGAATTGAGACTAAAAGAAAATCTAAAATACGATTCGGAGCAAATTGAGGTAAGAAGACATCACAATGTGTCATTTTAAGAACACAAGATTTACCTACCTGTTTTTAAATGAGCATCTTTGGTAACGCTAGTAACATGTATCTAATGTATCTATGAAGATATCAACAAAATCAAGTCATTTTAAGCTTACTTCCCACTAGTTATAACACATTTATCATCCCCGAAATACATATAGGCACTCAAAAATTAATCAGACATTTATAAGATCAACTACTTATCAATATTTTTAATATCTAACACAAACTTACTAAACTGGCAATCAAGAGTTAATTGGTTTTGTTAGTTTTTATGAAGAAAAATGTGTTATTGATAGCCGTGGAAGCGTTAATAGGGCAACGATCGATGTACCACGCCCGTGCACGCCCCCGCACGCCCATAGCACTCAGATAATATTTCTTATAAACAAATTTATGAATTAATGTTACATTTATGAATTGATAATTTTTAAGCCATCCTAACGACTTTGCCAATTTCATACTTTTGTCCATACCTATATTTGAATTAGTTACCTGTATGAATAAAAGCAAAGTATTTCGAAATAGTCATGAATTCTAAATAAATCATTTTGTATTCAAAGCTAAATCGGCTGACCTCGGTCATTTGTGTAATAAAAAAAATATAGAATCTGTAATTTCGAAGAACTTGTATAAAAAAATTGGTTGCCTGTAAAGTCGGTATACGGGCGAAAGTTTTACGTGACAACGACTTTGAGTGGTATGTCTGTCTCTCTCGCTCTTAGGCGGGCTAACCATGCCCGAGTGGAAGGGACGCGTGCCTCTCACTCGCTCTCATTGTGAGCGCATAACGTGAGCGGAGCGTAACGCAGTTTCTTGAAGTGTCACCCGGCAAGCCAATTTATAAGACGTTGTCACGTCAAAACTGGCTTATTAGGCTCAAATTATAAACTGCTTGACTTGAGTATACTTCTCACCTTATCAAAGGATTTTGATTGTTAGAGAAGTTTTAGCTGACCCCGCTACCTTATTAAAATTGTTACAAAAGGCATCATTTCACTTAAGGATAATTTACTTACTGAGATATATCATTACTGAATTATTAACACTTCATAATTAAATAATATTATATGTAACGAAAAAAAGACTAATAATTTTACACTACTTTGAAGTGTGACAATAGGCAGATAGCTCAAAATACCTGGATCGGTTTTTATCTAAAAATAATATAGGTGTCACAAATCACACAAAAATGATTATATCGATAAACACAAGTCTTCATTTTGGCTCCTTTTATGCAAAAAGAAAACCTCGAGCAATTACGAAATATTCAAATTTGGTCATTTTAAAATAAGAATATAAAAATGATTAGCTGCCTGCTACAGAACTCTTCATCAAAATATAAAATGCTTTTTGCATTTGCTTTTTTTTATTAAGCAGCGTATGACGTTTTTCCATCAAACTTTCTTAAAATCATAAATACCGTCCATAGACAAAGAATACGTACCTGATTCCGTCTAGGTAGGATGTATACTTATTCAGTTACCTTTACTTTAATATAGTTGAACAAATATTTTTAATACAATTAACGTTAATACTGATTGTGCTCATCGTCACGGAATTTTAAAAGCACTATAGGTAGGGAAGAGTACTCTGAACAAGGATGATTTTTGTTTTATACCACAAGCACATGGCCCACCTGATAGAAAGTGGTAAATGGACGTTTGCAATATCAAGGGAGTCACACTCGTCGACCATATAAGAACTTTTTAATACTCTTGTGAAAAGGTGAGGAGGGATGTTGTGAAGGTTAAGATAGTTTCTGTGCCACCAGTGCAGGACACAAACACAGCTTGCCCGGTATTCGCCCACTGTTCCTCCCTCGTCTACAGCGGAATACAATCAAAAACAACACTGTCATATCAAACGTATTTAGATAAAATCCTTTTAAAAGAATATGAACATGGCTCATGATCATATTTGGAAACATACTTATTAATTTATCGTCACGTAACGAATACAACTCGTTGCAACCCTTACATCGAGGCAATATAGCCTTCGTAGTGTTGTAGAAAGGCACTTATGGGCCCGGCGCGTTTTTCCCGGAGTTATGGCGGCCCCCGCAGAGCTCCACGGGGCTCCTCCGCCCCCACTTAACGCAATTTATTGCGCGACCCTTTAATAAATAAATAAATAACCGAGGAAAATTCAATGATATACAACCTCGCGTACGGCGCCATACTTGTTCTTCATCTTAAGCATGGCTAGTGAAAAATTGAGGCAATTTTCTAAATTATTTTTCTTGCCATAATTCATAATAATCTATTATTATATTGATATAATAACTATACTATAAAACTGAGAATTTCCCAACATTTTTTATTCATGACACGTATAAATTAGATGCACTTTGAGACATGTGACCTCTTCAATAAGCAAAACGGTTCAGTTACTTATATTATATTATTTACTATATTAGAGGAGCATCAGTCTACCTACCATTGTAGTAAAAATATAAAAAATATGATGAGTTGTTTCTCTGGATGCTGAAATACTTAGGTATTCACGGACCGGTACAGGCGATTTAATAACTCATCATTAGACTAGACTAAAGCGGGTGATAGACGTACGAAAAAGTTCCCTTATTTGATACTCGACGACCTTTTTGCTGGTATACCCTACTAATAACGGGTACTTTAAAACCGCTGAGTAAGTTCGTATGTGTAGAGTGAGTCGCTTTACGTGTGCAACCGACATCGTGCCGAAAATTTTGTGATCTTAAAAAATGTACGTTTATTTTAAGTTCATCGTCTATCAAAAATATCGTCAACTTCTTAGTGATATCCTATTTGCTTCCAACGCTTACACTTTTGTGTCTGAAGTTCAAACATGTTTGATAGGCTTCATAGATTATGGTAGAGCCTTTACACCCATATTACTGAGAAACGTTGCCGATAGTTTCATATCAGATATTGAAATAAGGCGCTCATGCACACTAACCGCATTCGGAGTCGCTTTGCATTTTTATCGTAGTATTTTTAATACATGTACATATTTCCTGAACTATCTTTATTCGGTTTATAGCACTGTTTCAACTACACATTCTAAATTTTCACTTTTCTGTATGTTGTAAACATTTTACTACCCTAACACTATGTTGCAAGCTCTTCTCAGGTACCAAATAATCAATATTCAGATGTGTAAATAGATAAAAATCTTCATAAAAACTGACATGAGCCAATCTATTGCACTCCTCAGCTGTTGGTTTTTTTTTTTAAATTAAATAACAAATTAAATAGTTTATGTTTGTTTTTGTAGTAACTCTTTATCTAACTGCGATACCCACTGTGGTGAAAACGGTGGTTCATGTATATTAAAAAAAAACTACTTGATAAGCAATTTCATATGGAAAAAACGAGACGATATCAAAATAATTTTAAATTTAGCTAATCTTGAATAATTAAATAACATGTTTGAATAGGAATTATCTTGTTTCATTCAGAATCATAGCAGTATTACATACATTAATATTATAGTCTTTCTTTAATTTAGAATATAAAAAATACTGTAGGTACTAGAATTAACGGCGCTCATTCAGAATTATAGCAGTTTATAGGTTTAACATAAAAAGATTAACATATTTTACTTTTATTAAATAAAAGTTAAAAAATAAAAAAATACTGGTCTATAGAAATTCTTGTAACATGATTTCCTGTTTAAAATGCTATGATAAACTTCTCATAGAACATAAATTTCATATTGGATTAAAGCAAGAAAGAAGGAAAACCCAAATTGTTTAACTCTACGAAGTTTGAACATTGAATACAGCTTCGGACTGTACAGTCTGTACCAATAGAACCCCAGAGGCTCTCTACTTTTTACCCGAATGAGGGTATTGTTTTTTGGAAACTATGTCCATTTCTTTGGCACGCCCTACGCCTAAACGGCTTGGCTAATTTTGACATGAAACGTGTTCTAAACATCTTTGTTATTAATAACCTTCTTTTCTTTAAATAAAGTAATGACCAACGGTGCCGAGACGTGGACACTGGCGGTGAGGTTAGTTCATCAATTGAAAGTCACGCTACGAGCCATGGAGTGAGTTAAATTTGTAGGGGTAAAATTAGTACCTACTGAGATCATCCAATGAAGAACTGAAATCGTTAAAGATCGCAGAATAACCAAGCTAAAGGATCAAAGGCCGCTGGAGCAAACGAGTCCTTGAGTGCAGACCGTGATTAGGCAAACGGAAGGTTTGACGCCGTCTAGCCAGATGGAATGATGACCTGAAAAAGGTGACTGAGACAGACTGGATGTGGACGGTGGAGGATTAAGAGCAAAAACGCACATTGAGAGAGGCCCATATCCAGCAATATTCTATTTGATTTTTTGATTAAAAAAAATATTTTCCTCATTTTTTAATATCATGAAACGCTGGACTTACCAAGACCAGCCAAACGAACGGAAACACAACTAGTTTTGGGTTAGTTTAGAAATTCCCAACACCTTCAACTTGAGGCCCTGGATGCCATATAGTATTAGAATTTTGCCAAGACTATACAAATGGCTCCAACCTTTTAATTTTAAGCAAAATCGTATTCATATCCATGGATTGTAACATTAAAAAAAAATATATTATACATAATATTATTAATATTATCATCGGTGTTGCCAGTTCACAGATTGAGTACACATCAGGCCTGCTGAGGAGCGCAGGAGCGCAAAGTGCGCCACTCCATACCCGGGAACTAATGGGGACACCGGTGGTCCATCGGGGGTATTCTCGAAAGAGAGGGTCCCGGATCTGCCAGGGTGCTAAGGATATGTTCGCTACTATCTCACCTCCGGCAACTAAAGACCCAGAGACGGCGTGCGTTTCAGTCGGTTCGAGTCCGACATAACTCCCATCGGCTCCGGTGGAATTGGTATCCGTGGGGATTTCACGCATGGAAAAAAAGAAAAAATAAAGATTTAGTACACATACTACATAGACATAGGCTATTCATACTTAAAAGTAACCTACCATGTTCTTTTGTGTTTTAAAATTTGTTGTTTCATCATCAAATTTAGCAAGCAATCTTTTTAATTTTCAGTTTAACAAGTTCCAGGCATCCAATACTTGAAATTAGTGCTCTTGAAGAGCGGTCGACACCGGCCCCGCCGTTTGTGAGGAGCATTATCGTGCATGAATAGAAATTCCTGGTCCACTCATATCGTAGTATTTTTGTGTAGTTATGTTGCCTTGAAACCTAACGAACTTGCATTCGTCTGCCTTGAAATAAGTGGACTTCCTGAGTAGAAAGTAGACTTCTGGACCCTAGTCGGACCTAGGTATCAGTTAAACGTAGTCTGCATGCAGTATATCTAATGATACGTATTTAAAACCACCATAGATGTTACTGACTACCCTACTACATATCATTAACTATTTAATCGAACACATAATTTGATACAGTAACGGTTCAATCCTGGCCGTCGCGACTTCGATAATACATAACGGCAGACTAAGTCCCGATACAAATGGAGCCAGTACAAAAAGTACAAACTCATTAGTAAGGCCCGACCAGGAGCACAAGAATTAATGAAGGTGAACAATAATTTAGGGTTTAATTAAAAGTGCAGCCCCCTGCGGCGGCGCCTCCGAGCACCAACCGTCTTAGTCCGCGGCCGCGGCCCAATTTTTATTTCTACATAATTTGTGAAAGCGGTAATTTAATAAAACTTACCGTGGTGGCTTAGAAGGTTTGGCTAACAAATAAGATGTTACAAAACCGCCTTTTGTTTTTGCAAGTTAAGTAATAAATTTGAAGTTATTTCTTATTAAAATTAACAGAAAATATGTTTCTAATTTTAGAAAATTTTAATAATTATCAAAGTATTTTAGCTCATTTACATAATATTGAACTTTTAACTGACTGCTATTACCTGTTTGATAGCTCACAATAATTTAAATTATTAACTTAGGGAATGAGTATGTAATTTCGAAGTAGGTAGGTATAGTGTATTTGCCCTGGATCTTAGACAGTTCATTGAGAAAACACATCAAGAAGTATTTTAGTAGTAATAATCAACAGAGCCTAATATGATTAGTAACTTTAAAATTGCCACTTCGATCAAGTAATATTTAATTTAGGCTATTAACCATCCCTCTTAAATGCTGACTCTACATTCATGTGAAAATCAATCATTCAAATTTGGCAATTGCATATTGAATATTTACTGTTTTTACAAAGCGATAAGAAGTTTTATTTCAGTTTTATTTCCTGTCTACTTGAATGCCAAACTTTCTGTATGTTTGTCGTGTCGTTGCTTGTTGTTAATCTTAATCTGTGGACTAGTTGTCAAAAACCTGAGATTGGAATAAATGCCATTAAATTGTAGACTTTACTGCTATGCCATTAAAGTCTAAAATTATGTGGATTGTGTAGAGCGAAGTAGACGATGTAATGAACACCTGACCATTTAATTTTGGCCTTCAAGTCTATGTACACAAAGCTGAAAATTCAATGTCAGCTTTTGTAAAAGCAGTGATTTGACATAAGTTAGCAAGTAATAGAATCGGGGTCCAGGTCTCATTTTTTGAGTTCATAATGTATGGAATGGTCCTGTCTATACTTATTACTTGGTCCAAGCATTAGCTGAAAAAAGAAACTTTAATTAACACAGTCTGAATTTGTGTCGGGTACCTAATAATATCGCGGTCGTAGATACAGATCATATAGTGTTGTGTAGTATTTCGATCCCAGGTTTACCATGGCACACACCAATGACTGCGATACTTTTCGAAGTTATGTGTATCGCAGGTTTATAAGTGCCCGGTTAATGGCAATAGGCTCGCCACCTATTACATTGGGACCTAAATATAAACTGGCGAAATGTGGATGCTAGCACTTCTGCCTACCCCTTCGGGGATATAGGCGTGATATTATAAAAAAAAATAGATACAGATCAATCTCACGGCTAAAGAACGCCACGGATTCAAGCCCGTAGACTTAAAATGGTTCCAGAATCTAGGTAACTATATTGCCTGATGCGATAGTAAAAAAAGTCAATAGTATCGACAAGAAACAGCGATTTACACGACCAATAAAAAGTTTTGACTATTCACATTCTTGTTTTATGTAAATACAATCACTTATAAAGAGAATTCCATTTATCTCAAAAGTTACACTATATGCATAATAAAAAAATAATTTAAAGAAAAACAAAAAACCCGACTGCGTAAACTAAAAAGAAAGAAACAAGCCCGATAGTTGAAAATCCATACAATACTCACAGACGGGGCCCCTTGGGAAGATTTGATTGGTAAAATTTGAATGGGCCCCGACTGTGAGTATTGTATGAATTTTCAACTATCGGGCTTGTTTCTTTTTTTTTAGTTTACGCAGTCGGGTTTTTTGTTTTTCTTTAAATTATTTTTTTATTTTATACTTTTTAGTTATCAAAAATATTTTTGTTTGTAGGTATATCGTTTATACTTGAAATATAAACTTAAATCAATAAGTAAGGAAATTAGCGAGACTAAATGTTTTGTAAACAACTTTAAATCGTTATATATCCTAAAATATTATTCAAAATGAAAAATGGTAAAAGAAACCTAAATATGATTTTAAAATACCTATTCAACGACACCCCACTTGACATAGTTCATCGACTTTTTTCTTTTTTCATTTTGACAATATGGCGTCTGGTTGTCGCTGTGGTGAATTTTAGTTACTGTCATGTCTTTAGTGACACTCGCAAGGTTAAGACGAATCGATTGACGTAAGAATGATCAAAATCGGCCCATGCGTTTGGTCTCTAGAGCGTCACATAGAAACAAACATACATACATACATACATAGACTGATAAACACAATACCCTCCTTTGCGTCGCGCAGTCGGGTAAAAACACAATTAACATTTCTTATAAACTTCTATTGATTTAACTATAAACAAACAAATACTTTACGAGTACGTGTCCCATCGACTACCTGAACTTTACACAATATTTACAACTTATTCTCCACCTTACAAGTGATTTACAATTACCAAAAATATTTGAGTAAATAAAAAGTGTTTGTCAACGATTTTTCTCACAGGTATTGTGTGGAACAATTCCTTTTGAAAGACCCTGCTTTAAGAGAATGGTTATTATTCACCAAATCACTGTTATTACGACGCCACAATGGAGTTGATGAACAAGGGGTCAGAATAATAGTTACGAACTATCGCCAATCGAAGTTGATAAAACATTTTCTATCATGCCTTACAACATTACTTTAGCTATAAATACGGTATATGAAATTTCAATAAATGTCTCATAAAACTCGTATCTAAGCTCGCTATCATCTTGAATGATAATACAGGTTATATAAAAGCTAACATGTATCATTTATATTCACTGATCAATGACTTCGAATGAATGAATTAAATACAACGTTTCACATTCCAAGGAATCCAAGGTAGGTACTAAAGCACACGTGTATCTTAAGTTTTTCCTGTACTACATGTCTGTAATATTTCTGGCACACTTGTAAGTACAAAAACTAAAATGTGATCACAAATAACAAAGTGGCGTGACACCATGTCGACGCTGAGCGCGGAGCTGCGCACGCGCACCACCCTTGACGCACAAAACAATGGCGCTGTTCGAAATACGAAACCGAACGGAAGTGCGCGGACCCCCGGGATGCGGCGATTTTCTTGCACTCGCGCTCTTAAAACTTTCGAACTCAAAGAGGGCTAATGGGCAATAGCATTTTTGTTATCGGCAACGCATTGAAGTCAACTCCACGACGTTCATTGTTCAAGCGTATAATTATCCGCACATTCTTTTATTGTTACGCATAAAATCAAAGAATATGTTATATTCATTTGCCCCTGACTTTTGACTCAGAGCGTATTGAGCAAACTCAATGGCAGACGGTTAAATGTTCTCACGATTTTATTCTTTTTGAGTATTATTTCTAGCGTAAGGAAATAGTTAGTTGATAAAATTAAGCACAAAGTATCGACCATACGATGGTGCAATATAAAGTTGACGGCTCTCCCGTTCTTACTCGCTAAGTGACATGAATGGATGTGCTTTGCCAGGGAAATATTCTGAGGAAGCGAGATCAGGCATTACAGGTCATCCCTATTTGGAATAGAATGTAATTTCGAATATAGATGAGCACTACCTTGTAGGGAGAAACAAGAAATGGAATCCTGTATACCATGTTTTCTTATGTACCGCCTTGTTGTAGTCCTCGGCATTAAAAACAGAAGTAATAATATCCCATTCACCGAGATGCAAGCAATTAGTGGTGCTTAGAATCGAGTACCTTAACGCCATATGTTGGTTTCAAGTACATTTTGGCACGAGTACTTGCTCCCCTACAACTACAATATACGTCACGTGCGAGTCAAGAGATCGATACTTAATGCCTCCTTATGTGATCATTTGGTCAGAATGTAAGAGTACTTGTCAAGATCAAGCAGTGCTGTTGTTCAGAGTACGTGGATCAAACTGAAGTGGCACATTAGAAGTTAAATAATTTGAATAAAGGTGGATTATATTGAAAAGTAGCTAGTCGCGGTTCTATCTCTGTGTAAGATATTTTTTCACAACGCCGCCGGTAACACAATACAAGGTTATTATTAGCCGGGGTGTTCTGTAGGGCAGAGATAATTCCCCATTCGGACTGCTCAATTAGGACAGGAGATACCGACCGTCATATACTACTTTTGTTTTTAATATTAGTACGATTTTCTACAAACTACATAAGTGGAATTACACATATTATGTTTCTTATGTAACGTGTATCCAAAAAATAACTATACCTACAATCGAAAACCTTATTCGTTTCTCAGTCCATTAAAGGGTAAATAATACAATACTACCTCTCAACAATCCCAAAAACCCGTTATTGTAAATTTACAATACCACTGTCCCTTACTCGGAGATCGAACCTTTCAAGATCGTATACAAATCATTGTCGTCATTCGAGACTTCCAACTCGGAGTCCGGAATCTGCTTTTCGGCTTTCTCCACTTCACACGGTCTTGGGCATCATTGGCAGTAGGATTATCACGATCGTCCACTCAATCTAGTTTTTCCAATCAGCGTTTACTTTTAAAACTTCAAAAAACCTAATTTCTTTTTATCTATATAAATATTATCACTACATAGTATAAAATAAAGTCGCGTTCTATGTCCCTATTTTTCTTGTCCCTTTGTATGCTTAAATCTTTAGAACTACGCAACGGATTTTACGTGGTTTGTTTCAATAGATGGAATGGTTAAAGAGGAAGGTTTATATGTATATAACATCATGCTACGACTAACAGGTGCGGAGCAGGAATGAAAAATGTTGCAAAAACGGGTGACGCAGACGAAGTCGCGCGGGTCAGCTAGTTTATTTCATAAGGTATTTCAGTATAAACAGGCCAGATTCCTATGTGCATAACATGAATACAAGCAAGATAAAGAAACAATCAGTTCTATTTTTACTCCAATCATTCTTGTAGAAAGTTACATACTAACAGGCATTTTTTTTTAAATAAGTCGAGATATTGAAGATGAGTTTCAGTTTTATCAGACACATATTAAATATTAAATGCATAAGAATAGCACCCGTCTAAGTGTCAATCTTTGAATCATGTGCAAAGTACCATACACTGTTATTTTGTGTCAAGAAATGGATCAGTTAACATGTTTTAATAGATAAAATACACCTTAGTTTATCTTTTTAATTATATATAATAGTACTGTGGCGTATATAGTAGCTATTGGCAGACAGCTGACAGCTTACACACATTTTGACATCATAATTGAGTGAAATTTGTATATAGAGTTATTATACACCGGGCGGTTAAATCAGGGCCCAATAGTCGTCGTTTTTTACAAATATAATTTGTTTTATTTGTGCAGAGTGAATGGTTGGCAGTAGGTCTGTATTCCGACGGCTTAGACGCTTAGTACCATTGTTTGATGCTCGCGGGTGTCCACGGAACCCCGCAATTTTCCCGGCAGGGTTCTGCTAAAGACCAACTCTCATGTTAATTCTGAAGTCACCAAATGCACTGTTAAATTTGTCAGCAATGAATGGACTTTTGCCCTTTCAACGCTATCATTATTCGCGGTCTCAACAATGTGCCATGAAGCGTTGCAGAGTTTTATTGTGTTCAAACACGATTTGAGTTCGTGATTTTTACTATTGGAAATTGTATTAGGTATTACATTTTCCGGTTCAAATCTTAATTTTTTTGAGCGGTTATTTATTTTTTGATTTCACAAAAGCAATTTCTATTACCGTTAGACTCTACTTACATTTTCAGAACAGTGTTTCTTATCTTAAAAATTAATAACTATTAATATCTATATTTTAGACATTCGTTAATTTTAGTTAACGATATTATTATTATTTTTACATGCTAACTTTTGTATGCAAATCTGACAGATTCATGAAGGATAGAACTCACTCTCATGTTCGTGCATTGTTAAAAGTGACGTCTTTTCTATCTGGAATACGCCCTATTAATCTATATCTATAATATAAAAATGAATCGCGAAATATATTGGTAAGCGCATAACTCAAAGATCTCTACGGAAGGTTTTTATGGAGCAGCGGGAACGGGATCAGAAGTCCAAGCAGCGGGACTGGGATCAGATATCCACGCCGGCGGAGCCGTTGGCAACAGCTAGTACAAAATAAAATAGCTTTTTTGCATATGCATATAGTTAATACTAATACCGAGTTAATTTGATTTAATCCATACGAGCTTGCATTTAAATGATCGGCAATGGAATGTTTGTGTGGAACAGTTTGACTGTCGACCAAGGCATCCTCTAAAGATTTTCACGTGTTATTATCTCCTGTTAGATGAGTCCATATCGGAGCAGCTATCCTTTTAAGTCATCATCCTATCTTCTGGTTTACTAGCCTTAGTTTCTTTTGCTATATTTTGACTTTCATGGGCTCTATTAATTGAATAACATTTCAAAGTCATACCTATGATAAAAAATACATTGAAGCAAAGAAATAAATATTAAATTTGTAATGAAATCAACTTTACTACAATTGAATACTTAATTAACAAAAGCCACTGAAACGTAACGATATTGACTCTATAGAGCTGTCATTTCATTCACACACATTCAACAAAAGCCACTACTATAATTAACCAGATTGCTAAAATGGTGATCTATTTTTTTATTTAGGACACGTCAATTTGACTTCATCCTGCCTGATGGTAAGCTGAAGGCTAAGTCTCAGAAAAGAGGGTCACCATTACATCATCTTGAATTTGATGGTCTATTCTAAAACAAAAAGGTCATAATATTTTTGAAATAGGCAATAAAATAACATATACCTTAGCCGGTGTACGAGGCGAATTACCTCATAAGACCATTTTCCAGTCTTGCCTTCCAGACACCAGATGGAGTGCGGTTTTAGTTGGTTCTAGTGCGACATAACCGCCTCACCCGCAATATCGATGGAGGTTTCCACAGGAAAAAGAGAAGGCCACGTTATGCTACTCCAAAAAAAAGAAAAACGGATTTCCTCAAGCACAGCTATAGAGGTTTATAGCTTTGCAATAAAAAATAGCGATCTGTTATTGTTCAATTAAAAATAAATGAGTGGGTGTTATGGCATGGTCGGAACGAATTGTTGCGGACGTGGCCCACTGTGCTCAGTGGTCACAGCACGATTCTGTTATTGCTCGCTCGATAAAAATACTGTTATGATTTTGGGTAATATCTCTTTATTACATTCTATCTAACTTCGTAGAAAGAGAGTGTCGTAGAATATGACCATAATTAGAAAGTATGCATTTGAAGAAGAAGGTAGAATGTTAGCTTCCAAGACGTTAATTGGTTGTGCTTATGCGGCTAAGCACATAAATAATTTCCTTGCGATTTACATGGTATAGCAAGGAATCGGGTCAAAAAAACTTCTTTTCCTATAATATATTAATTAGCTGCAACATTTTCGGTAAGTAATTTATTTTCGACATACCCATTTTTTTACAAAGTACCCAATTGGCGGCAATTATAGTTTTGCCCTTTATTACGTGAAACCGAAAATCTTGGTTGGCAAAATGTGGCCAATGTGGGTGTTTAATACACCTCTGCCTACCCCTTCAGGAATTACGGGCGTGACCATGTATGTATGTGAGTATGTATTTGAGGAAAAACCAACTAGTAATATAGTAAGTGTATTAGCACAAAATAAGTAATTCTACTACTTTCTATAGCCATGATTTTTTTTTATACTCAACTAAAATTTTGAGAAACTTTTCCTCGTCTGTATTTCGACTGATTTTCTTTTCGTTTAGTTTATTGACCAATCCGCTCTTCTCATTCGCACGCATTGCTGACGTGATGACGTAACGCAGTTTATGAAAGGGTTCACCAACTTCTAGTGCTGTATTTCGACCAATAGCATCGATTTCCATGTCGATTTTGAGTTTAATCGATTCGCGTTCCATAGGTAATAGCAATCTATCCCTCTACAAAATATTACATCTGTTCATTTGTTGGAGCGTGGTAAAGTGACAAACATCCAAACATATTCTCAACTTTTGCATTAATTAGTGATATTAATAGGATAATAATAACTAGGTATAGCCGTACTGCTATCACACACACCTTTTGATGTAAAAAATGTTTTATATTAAACACCTTCCGTGAGGGTAGGTATGTAGGTAGGGTACGTACTTGATATCTTTTACCTATGTGTGGAACAGTATATAAAAAATAAGATAACATTTTGAATTTTAATTTATTAAAATACGATTGTCTCTAACTATATCACGTTGTTGTCGTAAATGATTTTAGTTTTTATAAGAGGTTAAAAGTGGGCCCGACAAATGCGCCAGCGCACGACGCATGGTCAGCGGGGCGCCACTAGCCCCTTGCATAAATACAACAAATATGTCAAAGAAATACATTTGAATACGTATGTGTTATTTACTAAAATTAATTTTTTCACCCTTTTTCATTTGAACTTCAAATAAGATAAGTAGATTCTGTGATACGAAATAGTCCATTTTGTCTCTAAATATGCACTACAAATAATAGTTTTTGTTATACCTTATAGCACACAGCATACCTAATATGATCATGGTAATGAACATAGATGTAACGTAATTTTTTGTTTCATATAGTCTTCTTTTTTTAATTTACAAATACTCGTATATTTTCTTCATAAGTATAATTATTTTATTACAATAATTAGTTTATTAGTATAGGTGTGGATGTATTTTGTATATAGTTAGAATTGTTTTAGAATTTCAAATTTAAATTTGTTGATGTAAAAAACTATATAAATGTATTACTAACTATATATGTCAATTAAAAAAAAATTTTAGTAACGCAATTTATTATCAAATAGGTACTCGCCATATTTTAGTTCGATTTGAATGGAATGAGAAGTCGTAAACTTATTGAACATTAAAGGATTAACATGTCAGAGGCGGTGACCTCTTATACAATTTTATGGTGCAGTCAAGTTATGGAATGGCGCCTTAGTTGAACCGTTTAGATTCATATCTGAGATATTTAAAATACTATCATAGCATGGTCCAGCCGTAGAAGCCTCTAGAAGTATTCATAAGGATTGTTTTAATTATTTGTATTTGGTTAAGGTATACAATTACACGATTAAAAAGTTTTAAGTACGTACCAGTGATGATTTCGTTTCTTTAAAAGTAATTTATCGGGTTTATTGGTATTATCTTCATAGGATTATAATGACCAAACTCTATAAGTGTTTGAAATACTTACCCTTACCCACACTATTTTATGAAATTCGCTTCTTAAGTGTTCTAAACAAGATTATATCATAGCTAAACAGTTTTTTTTACTTTTTATACCTGATGGAAAGCTCCGTGGCCTATGGACGTTTGCTACACCCTGTTGAAACTTTCTAATGCCCTTCTACCCTCCTAGTTACCGACTATTGTGTAATCTTTGGAAATACTTGTACCTAGATATCAATCAATCAGCCTATTGCAGTCCAATGCTGAACAAAGGTCTACACGTACCTCAATTGGAGGAATTGACAACCTATACCATCGGGGCCGCGTTTCGAACCGGTGGTCCATTTGCATTTGATAAAATATTGTTGATATTGACGTTTTGTAAGTTCCGTTTACTGGTCTATGCAGAATAAATGATTTTTGATTTGATTTGATTTGATTTGATATAAAAATTGAAATAGACCATGCCACCTGAAAAGATACCTACTTTTTTTCGGGTGGACAACTCGGGAATATTCCATTCATTTATCCTTATACCCAGATAGGGACCTAGATTCTAGATATATTTTAGCTTTATTACTTTTACAAAAGTTGCCAACTTATTCATCTTCTCTTAAGTAATTTATTACAAAGTTAATGTCCAGTTTCCGCTCGCAGGCGACGTACTCTAAGACAAATGGTGCAATTAATCATTGTTTATTGGTATCCCGGTCCTCTTATCGCAGCGAAAAACATGTTGTCTAGGTGTAATGTGTTTGTAATGGTTTCTGAATATCGATTTCAAAGCAAAACTAATAAGTACAAAATACGATAATGTACCACTCGCTAATACGACTGCGTTTCTTCTGAAATAAAACCTTACAACATTCTTTAAATTAGATTCTTAGTAACAAATATACATATGTACCTATATATAATTCTTAGTGCGAATATTGTTAGTGAGAAGGTTTGCAGAATATATAAGGATATTTGCATTGTTCTGGGTGTTCTCTGTACAATTATCTACCTATGTATAAATTTACAAGATTTAGAAGTATATTAGAAGAAATTTATATATACCTATATATTTATTGATATTGTAGCAACCATAGTATAAACTAGTTAAACTTTGCTTACTTTGGGTCCAGATTGCGTTGTACAGTACCGATATCCTAAAATTTCTATTTGTATAATTACAACTGAAACGTAGTTTAATAATTGCCATAATTTATTTAGTGGAACATGATAAAGTCAAGTACCTACCTAATTTACAAAAGTATAAATTACTTTAGTTAATTTAAATATTAAAAATTCATCCCAGTAGTCTATATATTACCTCTTTATATTTTTATATGCCATACATTTTTTTATTACGAGTATGAATATGATTAAGTAATTGTACGTAAGTGTAAATAATAATAATTTTCTTATACCTAAATGAATATTCTTAATTTTAGGAGGTGAGCACAGGGAGTTTAGAATGAAATAATACAATTTAAATTCGGTATTTTCCACAGAACAGAAAAAACTAGTAGAAATGCGACACGATAGTTTTATTATCGGAACCGTATGTCGACATTATACTTCCAGTTGTTTTTTGTTTTCCATGGTATTTTTCATCGCGTGTCTTCGTTCACCTTGCATGAGATATCGAACAAAAATAGTGAAGTACCGTAATATATTGTAAACCATTTACTGGAAATGAAAAAAAAACAATCGTGGTCCACAGTTATAACAGCCAACCGTAGCGGTTGGCTACGGTTGGCTGTTAAGACTGAAGCCAGACAAGTGAATTTTTTAAAGTCGTGAGTCGCGTATTTCCAGGCCCCGCATTCGAATTCATAGAAAACTAACAACTCATTTGGCGTCACCTATTGAATTTTTATATGAAAAAATCTAGCATATTTTAGTAAAATGTCCACTTGTTACTTTTAACCTACTGAACCCTTACCGTTAGGGACTAGTAGCGTGTGTCAACACATTTAACAGTACTCTCGTTAACCCGTCCACATGAACTAAATTGCTCATGTTAAAAGTGTGCTCACGTCGCGTCGGTGAAATAATAGACTACATAATTTGCTATACATAACTAATGCACGACTAAAACCCATTTCTCTTCTAATATCGTAACAAGACCAACTACGAAACCTAATCCTTGCAAATATTGTTTATTTACTTCTTTTGTTATGTAGGCGAAGGCATAAAGGCCGGTAATTGCAATCATAAATATTGCAGCTAAGCCATTTATAACCACCGAGGGTCCATCTATTAGACAAGCTGTCGGTACCCCATTTTCACTTAGATATTATTTATTTACCTTCATGTTGCTGGAGTAGGAGTGAGCAATTGTTTCGTACCGAGCCTGTGGGAAATCGGCCTTCTGCTGTTCTGTTATGTAATGTAGTGTGAAATTAATTTAATTTGATCAACGGGATGGGAAAATTTGGAGAAAATTTGTTCTTAATTTGAATAACGAATACTTAGTACAATTTTTGTTTCGCTGTAACACCTGCGTTAGGTATACATACCCATGTAGGTATATATCGACGACTAAAATATAGTACTTTTATATCATCATTCCGGAATCAGTCCGAATTTTTTATACCACTTAATTGGTAGACAAGCACACGGCCCAACTGATGGAAAGTGATCGTAGCCTGTGGACATTTGCAACATCAAGGGCGTTACACTTCTGCACATCCCGCGATTTTAAAAGGCGACTCGAGAAGGTCACAGAATGCCCTCCGTCGGAGAATTTTGTGAAAAATACATGTAACATGACCTCATTGTATTTAAATACCTGAACAGACTTTTTGAATCATAGCTAAGAGCATCTTATTCATAATTAACTTGCAAACGCAACGCATAGCCTACCGGAATATTGGTCGATTCGCCTGGTGGCCACAGACTGAATACACAAATATCTATTATACATCCGAAAAGAGTACCACATATATTTTGTACCACATCTGATTTTTCGGCGACAGAATTTTTGTGATGTCAGCATCATTAAGTAGGAATTAGTATGGTCATTTCCAGAAACAAGAGTTTACCTGGGTTATATTATAACCTAGGATATGAACAAGATATAAAACTGAACCAGAACTGAGACATGCCGTGTTATTTGATTTAATATATTAAAGAGCTTTTTAAGAGAGTTTCATCACCCCGTTTCATATGAAGGGAGACAAACTGAAAATACAGACGACAATCGCTGCGAGAGAAGGAAACTCGAAATAAAACTCCGGACTAATCCATCTCGCCCGCGTTAACACTATTAGCCTTAAAAATATAAAGCTGCCCAATATTAGGAGATGCCTATGTCTAGCAGTAGACTGCAATAGGTTATTGATTAATTCATTGATTAGTTGAGATAGACTTTACATTGATGAATAGTTTATTGACATTTAGGTACTTAATATTTTCGTTTCATGAAAGAATTGTAAATAGCCTTTAGGTTACATAAGTTTTTATAGACATTAACATAAAATAGGAAATAAATGAAGTCCCAAAATAATCTCAAGCGGACAAAGTTATCAACACCTAATATTGAATGTTTTGTGTTCTATAAATTAATGTTGTTTAAGTTATTCGAACTATTGTTTTTGACTGTACTTCTCAGTATTTTAAGTTCTTCGAGCATAGTTCTAAAAGTTAATTTTAGAGAAAACCACACAAAGGTTAGAACATACCATACATAAACTAACCAATTATTATAAGAGCTTTTACATCCGACATTGCTTACTTACATGAAAGAAAAATTCGGGTACTATTTACTATGGTGGCAATTACACTCCGATTCCATCTTAAGTGCGTATATTGTATTTTTGTTATAGGAGTACATAAACGGTAAATATTGTCACAATACACATGGTTTACTAAAGTGGGTGAGGTCCAAGGCGTGGCTGAACAAAGCCCCTCCTTACGCGCACACACACCCACTCACCAAACAGGTTTGCAATTACACTGACGAAGCTTTAATAGGCTGTATACATACTAAAATGTAACAGTAAAAAGAAAAAAAAAACATTATGATAGTATAACATGTCGTGTGATTAACCGTTGCCCGCGGATTGGTCTGTTACTTTCAACTTTAAATCCCTAATTAAGTACACCCAAAGGGGTGACCTTAAAAAATTGTTTTAATTATTTTGATATATTCGTCTAATAAAAGTTGGATACAATTTTTCGTGACTCAATTTTTTTGAAAATATATTAACAATGTTTATTCGGCACATAGATATGTAGGTATAGTGCGATAGCATAGATCGACAGAAAGAAATGGTATCGGGTCTGCTAGAGTGCGAGATGGGGTATGTCTTGTATTATCTCATCTCCGGCAATTTATTTAGTTTTAGTCCGACATAACCAATCTCTTCGGCTCTGATGGGGTGGTATCTGTGGGGGCTTTTTGCACTATAAGTAAATGCCACGTGGGTAAAAAATGTCTGGTTATACCACCGCAATGGGCATCGCAGGTCTCAATACCGTGCGAAGTGGAGAAGTAAAAGTCGGAAAGCGGGCCCTAGACTCCAATGTGAAAGGCTCAGAAGCGATAGGGATTAAAGCAAAATCAAATGTCAATGTCATCGCATATACTAATGAGTCTAATATCAAAGTAGAAATGTTCACATGTTTAATAAGTTTTCAATCATTAAAAAACATACAATATAAAGCTAAACAATAGATTTTTTTGTTGAAATTGAAATTATTTAGCCGTTAATTTAAATTTACTGAGTTCGTTCGTATCGTAGTAGTCGCGTTCACAACCGCCACGCCACATTGCTCATCGCAGTCAACATGTATATAACAATCATATCATTTGCCTTCAACAGAATTTGGCACAATATATTAGTCGTCGTTATAAATGCACATTCGGGGTGACATTAAGTGGGGCACGTGCGACCACAGGAATCTACGGGAGCTCTCAATATGTGGTCGCGACCACCGCAGCGCTTCGGTCGCGCGCCGTCAAGAATCCTTCACTAACATTAATGCACGGTATATTGAAGCCAGCTGTCGACATCACAATTCAATCAAAAGTAATAATAATAAGTTTTGTTTATATATTGCTTAGACTTAAACCGTTATAAAAATTGAGAGCCATTCTTTTCCTAATACAGAATTGCATCAAATGTAATCCGATGAAAAACATCTTCTTTTTTTAAGAAATTGTGTGACTCATGTAAATGCAAGTAAAGTATTAATTTAGACATCTGCAAGAAACTAAACATTCATCTCAGTATGTTTCCTACTTTTGAACAGAACTGTATAACAACGAATAACTGACCAAAGGGCGACATTAATTGTGAAAGTGATTGATGAGTTGTATCTATTATGGCAGTTGTGCCCGTCACGGTGGGCTACAGTTTTCAAACAATTCGTTCGCGTACCTATACACACTGTGTTTAACAATGTTTCTTAAACTAGATGTTTGGGGTATGTTGTCTTCGAGCAACATTGTCCACGGGTAACAATATTTCTTTACGTCTTTTTCACAAAAATGTTACAATAGAATGTTAAATTCTATAATTGTTGGGTTTAACTGACGCACAAAGTTTCGTGATATTTCCTTTTATATCAAAACTTACCACTTTATTTAGATATTACATGACGGAGACGCATTTATTCAATCTGGATACAATAAATAAGAGTTGTCGCACATCGAACAAGAAGTTAGAACTGAATGATTGGTCAGAACGACCATGAATCAGACATCGATGGTCTAGGATTTAGTGAATTTTCATTTTCTTATTATAATAAATAACCAACGAATCCTAAATTCTGATTCATGTCACAAGCACCGACTTCTACCAACTCTGGCTACTGACAGTTCCAAACAGAGAACTTTAAGAACAAGGGATTTGTAGGAAGTATCAAGAGCAAATTTAAAAAATATCTAGGCAGTATACGAAGATATTTCGCAATCCGTAGTAAATAATATTTGATCTATATTCCAATGTGAAGGTGGCTATCGAACACTATACTCTATACAGCTGTGTGACATGCTAATTGGCAGCAGTCAAGACAAGTCAATACTTATATTGCATTGACATGACGCCAAAAACTCTTAAACCTGCGCATCGCCCCCTATTACGTGGGACCGAAAATCATAGTAGACGAAATGTGGATGCTTAATACACCTCTGCCTACCCCTTCGGGTATTACAGACGTGAGCGTATGTTTGTACTTATGTATGTTATATTTATTGAAGTTTATCCTGTCATGTTTGCCATAATATTTTATGTCTTTCATTAGAGTACTTACGTAATTTTAATGACTTTTTCTGTTACCTTTTCTCCGCAGTAAAACCACCGGTTTGGAACTACATCGGTTGAGTAATTTCAAAGTCTTCAGTGAACATACCTAGGTACATTTTTGTGTGTATTTTATGTAATGTTTACTCATAAAATGGTTTCCTTAACTTTTATCGCTATCGTTAACTGTAAATAAGATTTGATCAAAATTATAAGTCACGAGCTTTAAACACGACTTTCGTTTTATGTAACTTAATTACATTTAAGTACATAAATATTATATAATACTAGCTGATATCTACAGGTCTGCCCGCGTGGAGTTTTGAATATGAACTCACTTGATTTTTATATATTATTCATTATATATTTTTATTCATTAATTATCACAAAACAAATAATGATATAAAGTTCAAATACACGTAACACTTAATGCTACTAAGGTTTACATTTCATGCCGTACATGTTGGCTGGGACTCTCTCCTGGACCTTGCTGAAGTGCATCAGCGGATGACAGAGCTTGTATGGATTGCATCACCTCGAGAATCTCCACAAGTATTGGTTCATACTGACTTTCCGCTAAGGGACCATTCCAACCAGTTAACGTTAAACATCTCCTTGAACTCCTACGCGTTTCCTTATAGCAAACTATCTGTTAGATCAACTGTTGCTTCGAACTAACGATAGTAAGATGCTGCGAAGTATGTTTATAAAAATATTTGGTAAAATGTTGTACTTAAGTTAAGATTAGTTGTAAATAATAACTGTATTTTGTAACAATAGGGCTGACATGTCTTACGACGAAAGTCCTCGAAATAAATAAAAATTAAAAAAAAAACGATAGTAATGAAATAAAGAAGTTTAAAGTCATATCATAAGTTATAGCCGTTCAGTACGAAAATTTTAGCGGTGGACCTTTGAAAATTTTAGGTAATAGGGCTGGTACTACAGCTATAGAATACTTATAATAAAACCGTCAAGGCCCCAAGCAACTCGTAAGCCTGCGGACTAACGGATGAGCTACTGGTGCAAGTTTCTTCTCGGAGTTGGGGATCAGTGTCCGTAGCATAATATCGATCATAAACTATCGAATTCGAAAAGTAAAAGCATCGAGAGAGCGGAGCATCGGGATTGGCAGGCTTTACACACACACAGATTTACAGTAGGTAGGCTGTTAATCCTAATGCTTCGTTCTCTCGATTACGAATTCGATTGCTTTTCATGCTAAGAGCATGTAGCTAATCCCTCAAAAACTAAAATAAGCCAAATAATGTTATAGTTACAGCAGACCCTAGACCGAAAACTGTCATCTTTATTGATTTATTCGATTTATTGATTTTGGAGCGATTGTATTGTATCTTATTAATGTGATCATGACTGTTAGATCGAAATACAAAATTGGAAGTGTTTTCCTGTCTATGACCTCACCATGTGTTTGGCAGCAAGAGTCCTACTTTCGTGAATGACTATATAGCGTGTGCGTGCTAGGCCCATTGCATTTATTTTGTGACTGTAGGTACCTAGAGTTATGATTTATCAGAGATGACCGACTACACTAGTTGCGAAAAAGGTACACAAACTACGACCAGTAATTTTCGTCACAGCAAATAAAAATATTACTCATGACCGGTTTATTCTATCTAAAACCTACAATGTGTTCAAGTAGAGTGTTAATTATAACGTTACTCTAGGGCAGGGTAGACGGCACGCGTAGATATTACGTCCGTAATTTTGTCCACTTCCATAGGTTACGGTTACCACTTTCCATCAGGTGAGCAGTGTTCTTGTTTGTGGTATAATAAAAATGAGACCCGTTGATAAAATCACTCTAACTGCAACATTTGTAACAAATTGTTACAATGACTAATAAATAAACAATTCCTTCGAATTTTTCAGTTTCACAATGTGTATTCACAAACTCTAAACATAAAATCTGTTAACTGAATAAATATTAGCGCCATCGTCGTCATCATAGAGTACAAAAACCGGTTCGGTGCGAACTCTTCACGCTCGAGACTTCGACAAAAAACGTAGCAACCACGCGCCAAAACAGACATAACCTCTAAGGAAGTTAATGATTCATTAAAATATTTGCCCAGACGAGCAACAGAATCCCATGTCAGTTACTACGTTGCGTCACGTCGTGACAAGCCTTAATTTGATACTCACATTCATATGTAATCACAATCGTTTCGCGTATATTGTCAGTTGGTCTAATGGTTTGTTGGGAGCGGCTGTTCAGTGAAACGTGCAGTGGACCAGTGAATCACTATGTTCCAACCGCGCGTCATGCTTACCTTTACGGAGGTCCCAAAATCAAAACAGGAAATATCCACACCTGAAGAACGAGCTATCTTGTTGGACAGGCAGAAATATACTCCCAAGGTACATTTAATTCATAATATTAGTATTATGTGAAACTGCTTATAGTTATTATCATAATTACTAATAAATGCCAATATGAGTAGTATGAAGAATATTCCTAAATTTAAACCTGTCATAACGGCAGAAATACTGTATCCATATTTAGCAGACCCTGGACTCAGAAGCGTCCGAGGTGAAGGCCTCGAAGTCCAGGATCTGCTCTGGGGTGACTGTAACTATATTTGAACTGATTGCATGTATGTGTATTGACACATGTTTTGAACCAAGTGAGTAATTAGTGAAGCATGAAAATATATTAAACTCGCACTAATAACTAATCAAAATAGGCTTTAGAAATAAAAGGACAGACTAAAACCAGTCATTGTATATTTCATACTCTATCTTTGAGTCAACCTTTTGTGTATTTCTCGTGAAAATGTGACAAAAAGCAAACAGTTCTGCGATATCTTGTTCAGTAACAATAAACGTTTTCGGTGATTTGTTAGTTTGTGGCCCACCATGACTGGTTGATACTATAGGCATAACGTATACAATACAATGTAATAAATCAGTTAAACGAATACAAACAATACACAGTACAAGGTCGTCTAAACGAAGAATACCTACAAAATAAATGAATTATTCCAGTCACACTCACTATTCACCAGTTTGTTGAAAATATTGATACATTTTAGAGGCAAGTTATTAAGATACAGTACAATAATAAATTAAATTGAGTTATAGTAAGTATCCATTTTAATCTAATGTATGTAAATGATAAAAAAAAAAAACAAAAAAAAAATACTGAAGTCTCTATAGAAAATTCTCGCCTTGGATATGCACAAATAGTGTAGGTAAAGCGATTTTTTTAGGACTCGCAATAAAATTGACTAGACCTTTATTGAATTGATTTCAATTAATAATAATAATAATAATAATAAGAAGAACCTATTATTAAAAGCGAATGTAGCCAGGTCGATCGAGAAAGTGAGTGTTAGAACGTTAAGTAACAGCATATGAGAGGCAGGCTTTGTCTCTCTTATAGGAAGCGAGAACAAGGGCTTGATTTTCGAATAAGCAAGCCTGTCTCCTCTAGGTTTTTAGATAGAATCATCAATATAGGATTCTCTGGATAAGCTTGATATATGCATGACATAGTATTACGTTTCAGATAGTCGTAAACATATATTGTATCATCCCTTATATTGATTCTGAAATTGTCAAAAACGCATATGTTAAACATATAAATAATATTGTGTTGATAATGTAAAACGTCATAAATCAAATGTGTTTATTTAACTTTACAATTTGTCAATTATAATGAGTCAAATATAAATCATGCTGTAAGGATATTGAAGACATTATTTATGGTGATAAGTATTTTAAATTTAAATAATTATGGAATAGTAAAACGTATTTCATTTAAAATTCAATCTAAAACAGTTTATCATTCTATCAGTCAATTATTACTGATTCATAGTCTTTAATTCCAGTTTGTAATAGTTTTTTTTATAAATACAAAAAGCTATAAAAGTAATGGACTTTAAAATATGACAGTAGGTAGGTACGTCTAGCGTGATGCTTAGTGTTGCTCTTGAGCTTTAGACATTGTGTCAACCGTGTCCGAATTGCATCCAACTCTTTTTTTTTTATCGTGCGAAAAATCCCCACGGAAACCCCTCACCGGAGCCGGTTGGTAGGTTATGTCGGACTCGAACCGACTAAAACGCACGCTGTCTTTGGGGCTTCAGTTGCCGGAGGTGAGCTAGTAGCCAACATATCCCTCGCACCCCGGCAGACCCGGGGCCTTCTCTTCGAGATGAATTGCATCCAAGTCTGGCGTGGCGGTTTCCACAATGTGGCCACACTAGCTAAGTCGGTTCGGCAGCATTTTGTCTCCCAGAGCACGAACATAAGAACTGTCTTAGATGCAGGAATTCCTCACGCGATATTTACACGTAACTTTATTCATTCAGCGCAGCATTATTTATCTCCATCATACTTATCCCTTAATCACTCAAGCAGCGGCACGCTTCACAGCCGTATTAAAGAGAAGGTCGCTCCTAATGATGGTTTGATAGATCAATGGAGTTAACAGCAATGTAGTCGTTATTAAGTGCAGTGCCCTTAGTACGAAATGTTACCGAATTCGTAAGTAAAGGTAAGTCAAGAGAAAGGAGCATTACGATAGGCGTCCTGCCTAATGAGAACATATGCGTTCGTGAATCCCTCCAATCGCAATGCCCCCTTCTCTCGATACCTTTTCATAAAAAAATTGATGGCTTTTCGTGCTAAGGGCACTGATCGCGTAACGTCAAAAGTAGTATATGGCGCCCCGCGTTTAGATGGAGTAGCTGGCGAGGAGTGGAGGACAGTCACAGACCGGGCTCAGTGGCGTATCATACGAGAGGCCTATGTCCAGCAGTGAATTGCTTCGGGCTGATGATGATGATTATGATGATAGATACTTAGGTATTTTACTTGCTTTGCAATTACTCTTTCACGCTTTGCTACGACAGGGCTCATGTTGGTTACTGATGAACGGTGAATGCCAACCTAAATAAACGACAGTTTAAAAGTTCAATAAAATAATAAGTAGCATTTTTGGATCACTCACCTGTATCTCAGCAAAACGGTACTTAAGTGTTTAGGTGGGCGTTAAATTAAATGTGTAAGTGCACAGATTACCACGTTACCTCGGTTTACACCCACATTCAATGTTGAAAACTGTGCATTTCATTATCCGGATTTGTTTAAGTTATGTCAGTCTGTTACTGGTGTCGATTTTGCAATTACGCAAGAAACTATCCAAACTAGACTAAACATCCCAGCAATCGCTGCTTAATCCTGTCGAAACGACGTAAACCAAAACGTACAAAAAAGATACATTTAAATTCACATTTACACATAAAAAGATGCTACGAAACTCAAATAAGAACAATTTAGAGATATCCTAAATAAAGATGCACAAGACTTGACATCACTATCTCTAGCTTTATCTTATACACACACGCGAATGCCGCTGTAAGGAAACACCATAATAACACACGTAATCTGTATGATGCTAAATGGTTCTAACGAAATTGATAAAACATTAGCTCTTTTTTATTGAGGATAGGCTTACGTTTGACCACTTTCTCACCTGATGGTAAGTGACGATGTGGTCTACGATGAATCACGCTTGCCTAGAAGGATCCTATTCACTCGTAACTTGAATAATCCCAGTACACAGATTCGGGCAGGGAATTCCACTCCTTACGCATGATGAACGTATCCGCAAAGCGTTTCGTGCGTATGAGTGGAATATCGACCATAAAGCGATGTCGCGTCGCTGTTGTGGTCGTTCGTTGATGGAAAGAACTTGGAGGTATCAGGTTGTGCAATTCCAGAGCGCACTCTCCGAAATGTATCCGATAGAACACCGATAGACCTGCATCTTTGCGTCGGTGGGCAAGGATCTGAAGCCTTTTCTCGACTAGTGCATCGTTGTTGATGAGCCTCTTGGCTCGTCTCTCGATCGTCTCAATCGTCAAGGTGGTATTCACTCCATACAATATCAAACCTGCGCTTGGTACAATTGGCAATTGCTCCGGTGTGAAGTACCGTCGCACCTTAGACCTGATGTTTAGCTTTTTTGCGGCCAGCTGAGCCTTTGCTTCAATGTATGACCCGAAGTTAATAAGCTCTAGGCCCAACGGGTAGCATTTTGCAGAAAATAATTTATTGATAAACTAACCTAAGGCAGCTTCTGTAGCGTAGTGGTAGTGCATGAATATGGACGACTATTTGCTTTGGTCCGGTCGTGTGAGGACGTCAACTAAATATCTAAACTTTAACCTACATGCCTAAACTAAATAATACCTACTGATAAATTTTATAACAGGACATAAAATATATGAATGGACTTATACGGGGTGTTAGGGAAACTCTGGTTACCCTACTCACCCCACTCACCGCCGGAAACACAACATAAGGTTATTATTACTATTAGCCGCGTTATTCTGTAGAGCAGAGGCATTTTTACAATCGGACTGTTCAATTGGTACGGAAGATACCGTCATGTTGTACTCCATCTTACTTAAGTTATGAAATAAAAAATATGTACTTACATTGGCAGTAGTCGTTACGGGTAATTGAAGTTTTAAAACGGCCAACAACTGATCTAACTGCAATACTTCAATATCCCCAATGTGTTGTGGAGATCAGATGGCTATCACTTCACGGAAAACATCGAAGTTTAGCTACGCAGTGAGATGTTGAAAGTAGACCCCGGACTCCGAAATGACCAAGGATGATGATTAAACTGATCTATTGATGGTCAATTTCAGATATAATTTTTATTATTCCTACTTTAAAGCTGCTTATTTAATTTTTGTAATCCATCATCATCCGTGTGGAGATAGAGAAAGAATATTACCACGTCATTACAATTTACAATTTACCATGTCATTCGGTGGTTGTCGTAAGAGGCGTTGAGGATATTAGGTAGAAAGGCCGCCACATAGCACTATAAAACATCTAAGCTAAGGGGGTTGTCATAAAAGGCAATGGATCATGTAATTTGACTGATTATGTGAATATATATGAATGACTAAATCAGTTATTTAAAATGCTTTATCCCAAAATAATCCAGTGCAGAAAATGTGTTATAAATACGTCAGAAAATTGACGGTCACTTTTCTTAATCTGAAAAAAAAAATGCTGAGCTTATCAGTCATGTAATGTAAGAACATGCATCTACTATCAGCATTGCGTCATACACTGACTGACCGTGATCGTCAAGGACTTTTCAAGCTTTCGTTTTTAACGTATTTTAATAGCTTCACGTACGTAGTAGAAGTTTACACGAACCATGTTCACTCTTGAACGTGAGCTTTTCGGACAATGGCTAAAATTGAATTTCAGTTTTCCACTCTTTTTGATACGTTTATCAAACTGATAAATTGATAACATTTATCATGTGCGTATAGGTTAGTTGCGATCGAAGCAGCCGCGCACCTCAACTCCGTGATCCAATAATAATTTATAATATATAGCTGCTTGTTAGCAGCTAATGTTGTTCTTTGTGCTGAATAATTGTTGTTAAACTAATTATTTAATATGAAGGAACCTGAAAATGAGTGGAACGGTAACCTGGAAGGAAAGGCTGGCAAAACAACGGACTTGTCAAAAGTGGAGTTCACGAAGAATAAAACTTCAGACACGTAAGTTTAATTTAATTATTTCCTATTAAATGCATGCACATGAAACGATTCTTACACAAATTTGTATGCCGTTTTCATTGATAAATGAAACGAAGCTCGTCAGACAAGTTGCGACACTGAACACGAATTGTTTTCAATTGAGGAACAATTATTTATCAAGACACAAAACTAAGTACACGGCTCTGTTAGATTACATCGTCGTCCATCGCCCAATAAAACCAATTAATCTATGTAATATTCGCCTGAAGAAATTAAAAACGTGATCACATATTAACGCGGGATTGAATACGACTGCTCACATACAATATGTTTCAGTTCGGGAACCTTGACCGTGAGATATAAATAATACGACTATTCCTGACTCACTGATGTTTGACGCACATTTTTACTATCGGTGTTTTGAGAATTTTGACTGACTTTATTAATTATTCTGGAAACATATTTTCCTGTATTATTTATGAAGATACCTACTAAGTATATAGCAAGTTTATATCGAAATGAAAATGGATATTATTTCTAGTATTAACATGGTACAATTTTTTTTAATTTTAATACAGAATCATGTACTCCCCAAATACCAAATGTATGATGTTTTTTACAAAATAAAATGTACGTTCGCGTCGCCAGTACAGCTATGTATGCTATTTTCCTTTTCGTCATGAAGTAATTAGACCCCTGTATAATCGCCGTCTTGTAGCAAATGGCCTGAAAATATGTGTGATTATCTTACGGTGTATTAAGTATGTAGTTGCTATGAAAATGGAAATCGATTCGCATGCAAATTATTTGAACGCGATACTGCGGCGCCAATGGTAGTCAATGATAAAACAAGTACAGTCAAGGACATAAAGTCGATTAACACTAGAACATTAACAAATCTTTTTTCCAATCTGGAATACATACATCAATCATTCATATAATGTTGTTTCTCGATTTCCAGAGGACAAAATGAATATACTTGTGTAGTGCTTTTGCTCATTATTTTATATGAATTAAAATAATTATTTTTACATATTTATTTTATTGAATCCAGTTAAACTATTTTTTATGGACCTTTTGTCGTTGACGGTACATTATGAACAAGGAAACTGTTTTATATTGCCACAAAGCAGCGAGCCATTTGGTAGGTATGTAAGCAAATAAAGCATACGCTTATGGTCGCTAATTGACGAGATAACCTCTAAAGCTGGATGTAACTAATTAAAACTATAGAATAGATACATATTCATTGTGTGAAAATTGAATACCAATATTTGCTGAAGCCTTAACTTTGGAATTGTGATCTCGTTCCCGCAATCCATAGGAATGTGTTTCGAATTGCAGCTAGATTGGTTAAGCCGTTAGAGTGTGATTTAATAACAAACATCATTTGATTTAACACCTACAGCCATTTGGTAGGTAGGTATGTAAGCAAATAAAGCATACGCTTATGGTTGCTCTTTGAACGTTAGTTTTATGTATCGTATTTTTGGTCATAGTGCAATTCATTGATCTCCAATCAACTTTACTTTGGACTTTGGACTTTGAGTATGACCTTTACCGACTAGATGTGGCAATTCCGTAATCTAAGTTAGACTTAAGCGGAAAATCTACTTGAGTATGGTCTGGCCTACTATTCTGTACGGATGCGACAAAAATATAGTGTAGGTAGGTACTATATATAAGAGACCATCTAACTGTGTCTGCGTCTACGTCACAATAGATGTCTCCCGTTTCCACAACATAATAAACCTTACTCTAGAATCACTCTACCTTTTGAATACTTAGTTTTAAAGTTGTAGCATGCTATGATGGCTGTTTTGCCATGACAGGTTTTGCCAGCCTTGCCATATTTTTCTTTAGTTATTTGACTAACAATTCGTCGTCCAATATTAGGCTCATCAAGAAAGAGAAAACGTGCAAAACCAGTCGTGTTTAAACGATCATCATAGCGTACCGCCACTGTGGGTATTCATAAGGACTGGCAGATAGAGGGAAGCGGCTTTGTATTAAACTAAGTACCTATGTAGTGATTTCATTCGAATGGTTACTATTCGGAAATTATATTTAAATGTTAATAATCACAGATGTATTGTGTACCTAACTATAATGCTAAGTGCCTTCCTGCTATCTAAGTAATAATCATAAACATCGATAGTGTCTAGTTTCGCACTAATCTAAATGGATTAACGAATATGACGCATGTTATGAATTATTTTATTTACAGAAAACAAATACATTTTACTAAAAAATAATCTTAGTCTAGAAAGATCTCGTAGTAGGTATATCGAATGATCGCATTGAACAACTTTACAAGTAGCTACGTATATCCTAGAACAAAACAAAATAAACAAATATTCTAGAACATTCTAATTGGTAATTGACGAGATAACCTCTGAAGATGAATATAACTAATTAAAACTAAAATAGATACATATTCATTGCACACATTGAACACAAGACTAAACTTTGGAGTTGTGATCTCGATTCCGCAATCCATAGGAATGGGTTCCGAATTGCAGCCAGATTGGTTAAGCCGTTAGAGTGTGATTTAATAACAAACATGCAAATATAGATTAACAATCCATAGGATAGTAGGCTACCTTCTGGTAGTTATATCGACCTAACTTCTATTGTTATACGATATAATGTATTGTTATACGACATAATGTTGGGTTACTTCAAGATTGCGACGATTATGCAAAGTTCTTGGATTATCCCAAACCTAGATTGTTATTTTCCAAGTACACGGAGTAAACCGGGTACCAATACTATACTGTACCCCATTGGATTTAGTCATTTCAATTCTAGTAAAAATATTTAGGGAAGGAGATAAAAACCTCAATGAAACTCGAAGATACTATTCGAATTCAATCCCTCACTGTTAGTTAGCACAAAATATAAATGCGAAACTACCATTATGAGAATAGGTATGATATAAACAATAAATAAAAATTGTTAGGTATTAACGTCAATTCATTCATTGATGAAGGCGGTACAAGGTTATTTGACGTGTCATGATCATGGTCATAATAAATACGAGTACGAATACGAGTGAAATATATATGTTTCTTTTCTGAAAATAATATTAGCAAGAACTGAAGTTACTAATATTCCCTACAACCCCTCTAGGTAAGCTCAATGGCTTATGTTAGAAGTGGGTTCTCGTCGGTAATGCACCTAATGGCCAAGATTCGAACCTAGGTCCTCTCGATTGTAAGGTCAACCCCTTAGTCCTTACTCCACAGTCATAAAATAACAAGGCGAATATTACAATAATGCAAAAATCTCAACGGAATGTCCCCGGGTCTGCCGGGGTGCGAGAGACATGTCTTGTATAATCTCACCTCCAGCAATCAAGGACCCATAGACGGCGTGCGCTTTGGTCGGTTCGAGTCCGACATAATAACCTCCACCCGTTTTGGTGGAGGTGGTATCCGTGGGGATTTTGCGCACGATAAAAAGTAATATAAAAGTATTGTCATTTATTTATTTACCAACGTAACCTAAGGTGGCCCCAAGATATTCAACAATTTGAGTAATAATTAACTTCTGATTAAACTTTGTGATCAATAAAGTAGTAAATTGCCACAAAGCAAAGCCCGACTAAAAAAGAAATGGCACTTTGTCATAGAGATTACCAGACCCTGTGAGAAAACCCATGAAAGATCAATAAAATTGAAATCCTGGTATAATCGATAACGTTATATCTTATCAGCAATGTCTATACCTATCGAATCGTCAACATTACAGTATAGACAATAGGCTACATTTCGACAACTTTGCTCCGGTGCAATCTGTATTATTGGCATCTATCAATCAGTCAATATATCGCAGCCCACTAATGGACATAGGCCTTACCCAATGTTAGAGGCTTTCTATTCCCACCCTTTACACCGTGCGAAAATTCATACGAATACCCCTCGCTGAAGTCAACGACCAAAACCACACAGCCGTCTTGGGTGAACAGTGTTGCCGAGGGTGAGGTAGCCTCTGACATTTCCCTCGCGCCCTGGCTGAAGCCCTCAGTGAAGGTCCTCTCGGGTTTCTGTTTCCACGCTGGCCAAACGGGTTGGTACGGGGGTTCATTTCAGAGCTTTAAAAAAATTTTTTTTTAAAGCTCTGAAATCAACTTTGGTCTGGAAGTGCACTTTAACATTTTGATTATATATCTCTAATTAAAAAATTTTTTTTTTAATGCTCTGAAATGAACTTTGGTCTGGAAGTGCACTTTAACATTTTGATTATATAGGTAGTTACTCTACGTAATATAAAAACATCAATATCTCTAAATTGCATTAAAATCATTTTTTCCTCAATCATCTTTTGTAGTGGAACACCATTTCTATCAAGGCCATGAGTCCGGTTTTTTTTTTGTTCGCAATTTCCCTAAGTATACCAATCTCACCGGAATCAGTGAGAGTGGTTATGTCGGACAACGAAAAGGCACTCAGTCTTCGGGTCTGCGGTTGCCGGAGGTGCAACATATCCTTCGCACTCCGGCCGACACAAGGCCCTCTCGCGCATGAGTCTGGTAGATGAAATTGTAAGAGATTACTTAGCCTTTTGTTGGTTTATGATCAGCGGTATATTTATTTTCCTTATCGATCAATTAATTTATTATCATAAAACATATATTGTAGGTGTTATATATAGTTTATAAATAATCACAGATAAAATGTTACATTCTATTTGGTCGTTTTCAATATCCACTGAAAGTGTCCTTTGAAATATTGCAAGTATTACTTCAAAATCTGATCACGATGATATCAAAGCATGTTTAACGTGAATATTTTACTTTACAACTCTGCAACATGTGATTCTATTGATCAAAATTTCCATGGCAACCGCGCTACAAACAAATGTTCAATGTTCAAAAACGGTTCAAAATGAAGAAACGCACAACAAGTGGAATGCTATAGTGTTATCAATTGACATTGGGAATCCCTGCCATGCCAATGAAATGAACGATAGTAATCACTAATGATGAGGTACGCGGTACATTTGCGAATCTTAATTATAACCAATTGTACCTATTTGTTATACTAAGATTAATTGGAATAAAAGTATGTGTTTGTCTCTCTGCCCCATGGCGTTTATTAGGCGTAAGACTTAAAAACTACACACGAGAGCTAAAATTGTCTATATTTTTGCAGCAGATGACTAATGGTATATCATTTCTAGAAGCAAAATGTAGGGCAATTAGCTACGGGTTTGTTGTTTTCGTACGTTGTTTAAAGGAAGAGAATGATGTTCTCTTATGTTATATACTCATAGATAGTTTCAAACGTTGATCGTATTGTTGTTAGTCAACAAATACATCAAAATTACTTGCAGTTCTATAAGACTTATCCTGGACACCAACTAGCCGTTGCAAATACACTCAAATCAGTTGAACCATTTCAGTGGAATACGGGTAACAACACCATGACACGAGATATTTATATAATTAGAGATGCAAACTGTAGAGCACACAACATAAAAAAGTAAACACGCGTTCTCAGGATACGCGTAACCGGCTACTTGTTTCTGTAGTCACACGTTAAAATAGCTTTAGTGAGAGTGATATTGGTCGATTTTGCGGACGAACAAAAAAAGTTGTTGCCGTGGCCTATGGACGTTTACAACACCAGGGGTGTCACACTCGTGCTGCCGTTTCTGTAGAGGGGAGGAGGAAGAGGGGGAAGGGGTTGGTTTAGAGAGTTTCTGTGCTGTCAGTGCAGAAAACAAAGCAAGATTTCATATCATCAACTCGGTTTTCTCACTGACATACACATACACCATGAGACCTCTCCAGTGAGCTCTGGCTAGGGCAGCCTAGCTCACCGCAGGTAATACAACATAAGTTAGCCGTAGTACAGTAAAGGGCGGAGCTACATGAACGTGTACGCATCCGTACGCAGCCAAAGAGTTTGGAACACTTTCAGGGATAGTACTCGTACCTTGTAAGGTTCAAACCTTACTGTTATTTTGAAAAATTGATTGTTTCCGTAGTCTCGTATGGACCAATGGACTTACTATCGAGGGTGTTGAGCACCGTGTTAATTTGAAAAGAAACAAAACAAGGTGGAAATCATTACAGACCTATGTGTGTTCCGGTTGAACTACGAGTATGTAGAAAATTGTTTAGATATGTGTAGTTCGTATGTATATATGTAGAGACGATGATAAGTCATTCCTTTTCATTACTGGTTTCTCTTATTTTCTATCTAACCCTGCCATGTTGTTACAGATCTTCTGAAGCGGATGCCAAAGACAAAGATGAAGTACCCAGCATATCTTTCTTCACTCTAGTAAGTACTTTCAAAGAATTAAGAGAATACTTTACTTTTTTGATATCGATTATATTATATTATTGAATACCTTAATAGTATAAGTAGGTACACTAGACTCTGAACATTACTCGAGAAGGTGGATATAGGTTATAAACATTTCAATTGCTTGTAAACCATTCGATAACATTATTATTATACCGCTTGACACTTAGAGGAATTCTGAACGATTAATAGCGATTAGCTAACAAAGTTACTTGTTTAGTGTATAACAACATTGTGTTCGGAATAAACCTATATATAGTTATCGATATATGCATGAAGTCCCATATTCAATTAGGTACAACCCAGTGTTTGAAGTTTTAAGCAGCTTTGAAACGACCGCACAGGGCTCATCACCTATTGTAATGTGACCGAGAAAAGCCGAGAGAGAAATTTTTGGCCTTTTACACTAAAGACAACACAGATTACATTATATTTTTTAATTATTTCACGTCTTGTGAAATAATTTGGTCCTTCAGGAATTAAAATAAATACCTATTATGTTTTAAAAATGCTACATCATTGATATTAGATAAGGACGCCCAATTATTAGCACGTTATTGTACATTTCATACTAGTATTTACTTATCGGTTTCCTTATCTATCGACTTAAGATACAGACATTATTCTGAAATAAGCACAGCTGAAATGAATCAAACATATTTCCGGGTGTACTGGTATACTCGCATTGTTGAATACATATAACCACTTACAATTCCTATTTCACATAATGTGGTTGAAGTGGACCCTACCTGACGCATCTCTGTTGTTAGTCGAAGATCAAGGTTGATCAATTGATGAACTGCACCAGATAACGATCACTACTTCACATTCACTCAATGTTTTCACATTACCCAAAAATCTGAGAGATATGCAGATGAATAAGACTGACATACTTTCCTATTATGGTAACAACTCCCAAAATTAAAGAGTGAAATTGCAAGTTACGTAGTCAATAATAAAGCTCTAGGATAAACTTAGAAATCTACGCACTTGTGTAACGCAGATATCTTCTGTTATTTTTTTTTTTCATAAAAGATTTCAGGTCGCTGCTTGTTAAGCGAATACTATGGTTAGTGTAATAATAATGTATGTACTGTAACCAATTTATTTTAACTTCTATGCCGGGTCCAGTACAGGTCCATAGAAACCGATTTAGCAAATGTTATCCTTTCAGTTGGACGATAGTCAGAACCAATAACGCTCGGTGGTTTATTTATCAGTAGGTTATGGCAAATTTGAGACCAGCCATTGATGTGAAAAGACTACTGGTGGAGAAATATGAAAAGTTTATTGACAGCAAAGTGTGAATTTGTCACTGCCAACACTACAAAATATAAAAGAAGCGTGCCTCTTCCGTTACCCACAACACAAAAAGCTTTCTAATCCAACAAATCAATCGTAAAACTTTTTTGTAGACAATTTTTAGTAGATATCGATAACATTGCGTAGATCATATCCCTGCAAGAGAAGGAAACACGAAATAAAATCCTGTACCAAACCCTGTAGCCTGCGTTGAAATAGTCAAAAGGGTTAGCCTTAGCCACAACAATTTTATAACAGTAGAGAAGATGGTGTTCAATGTTGATATGAGTACTAACTTATATTTTTGCACTATAACAGGTCTATAGAATCAAAATATAAAAAAGTGATGCAAAAGTTAAACTTACTTTGGAAATGCTACTGAAATTAGACACCCTCCATTAGGTGACGTAAATTCACATCTAACAGAAGCATTAACTGTAGGAGTTAATTTACGAGAAAACAATAGAATAATAAAATTTTATATAAAAAATAAAATTTTGTTTTAACATCGACAGTCACCTTCAAATGAAATACCAATAAAGCTTCTATTGTTTATGAAAGTGTGTCTATGCTGTGTCATAAAAGCACTTGACGCGTTACATTTTGTTATCAGCAGCAATATGTACCCACACGTTACAGACTAAGAGCAATAACATGTTATGAAATATTACAGTCACTAGAAAGTACCTACACAAATGTCCCCATTATTATTCTCGCTATCAGACAATATTAAGCACGTCCTACTTTTCAAATGGCCAGTCACATAGAAAATCATCTTGTTAATACAAGACTACACCCTAAGTAATTCGAGAAAATATATTCGGTGAGGGAGGGGAACTCTCCACTCATCCACGGTTTAACAATTCCAACGATAGTGATAGCATTATATCACTAATTTATCATAGAAACGATTACCGAAGTCGAGTAAAACGTTGCTTTGAGAGGAGCGGCCCTCAAAGCAACTTTATACTCGAGGAGATAATAAGATTTCGTGTGTGCAATATTTCACAAGTGTGAAGAAGAAACCTCGACACAGTCATGTTTCATCTCTACACGACGCATCTTCAGGACCTCTACAGAGTGACTCGCTCTGTCCTGAAGATGTAATAGATTAACGCATGTAACGTTTATTTAATCAATATCTTATCTAAGTAATTCGGTTGGAATGTTCCAGATATTACACTGCTTTATTCACTGGCTCTAATAACAAAAGTGAATGATAATTATTTGCATAACCATAAAGCAAATAACATAACTTCTTTATATCTTTTTCTTTCCCCGTGCGGAAATCCTTACTGATATCCCCGCTGAGGTCAACGTGGGTGTTAATGACGGACTCCAACTGATCAAAACTGCAAGGTCGTCAGTTGCCAATAGTGAAGTAGCCTCTGGCATATCCCTTACGCCCCGGTTGAAACCTCTTTATATCTACGAGTTAAAATAAATTAAAGTTATAAAGAAAACTAAAAGTATGTTCCTAAAACATGTGATTTTTACAGTTCAGATTCGCCACCAGTATGGACATCTTCTTTATAGTAGTGGCTATTTCATTCTCATTGATAGCAGCCGTCTCAACACCACTCAACACAATTTTAATGGCTGACATGCTGCAAGCTATGGTGGAGTATGGACAGTCACTCTTTGAAGGAAATCCCCAACCGGCGGCGTTCTTAGACGCCATGTACTGGTTTGCTGTATATAACAGTATTATTGGAGCACTGCTTGTGATATTAACGTACGCTGCTACAACACTAATGAACATCGCAGCGTATAATCAGGTAATTATTTCATAATATTTCACAATAATATTATGTATCCAATTAAGTAAGTATTAGGATTTACCAAATTTCTTCAAAACGAAATTTGAATCAAATTATTTATCACAATCAAATATTTTCACAAACTTTCACATTTATAACATTAGTAGTATTTGTAGAGAATAAATAATAGTATGTAACTAACTACTACGTGTATTAGTAGGATATCATTTCAATATATGAATAGGACTCCAACAAGTATCATAATATTATTTTAAATGACGTTCGATAAAGATCTCACGTTTTGATTTATATTTCGAACGTCATTAACTCATTCGGCTTAAGGTTTATGCAGTGAACTTCACACGTTATCGCACGATAGGCACTGAAAAATTGTTATGTCACAGATCCGCTAATTACTTTCCAATATTCCAGGCTTACATTATACGTCAAGAGTATTTAAAAGCTACCCTCAATCAAGACTTCGCATATTTTGATGTTCATAAAACTGGAGACATATCATCTAAAGTAAATAGGTAATTCTACAATTAAACATTATGATACTCTTTTAGCGTCATTGACAAACTACTACTATCCACCATATTTTTGTTTCATGGACATAGTATCGCTGATTGGGGTTTTGAAAAAGTCGTATACTTAAGTCGTCTGAGGGATTTTGAAGGTTTGTGTGGGTACCAGCTATGTAGGGTTACTTCCACCTATTACTGGCTATTGACCTTAGTTACAAGGCAGTTGGAATTTACTGACCCTAGGTGCCTATCTTAGAATGAGGTTTCACTTCACACCCTATTACGTGGAACTGAAGGTGACTGGTGAACTATGATTGTAGTGGTCACTCCCTCGGGAATATAGGTGTGACTGTATTGTATCTGATTTCATGACATAAGGTTAATATAATTCAATACATACCCCATATTGTAAATCATACTCCAGAGCACCTAATATTGAATTTTCTTTTCAGCGACGTGCTAAAATTAGAAGATGGTATTGGTGAGAAACTGGCAACATTTGTGTTCTACCAGGGATCTTTCTTGAGTTGCGTGATCATGGCTTTAGTCCTGGGCTGGCAGTTGGCTTTATTATGTCTCATATCATTCCCCGTGACTTTGGTTCTTGTGGGTGCTGCTGGATTTGTAAGTCTTAACTAGATTTTTTTAAACCTACCCAGAATACAAAAAACCTGAGTATCTGGAAATTCTGAAATTATTTTATTATGAACACTATTATGTTGTCTGAGCTGTAAACGAAGATAAGACCATAATCAAATCACGTATCAGCGTAACATTCAATTACCGTTGCTGGTGAATGATGCAACATATAATTATATAAAGAAATATATGACCATTACCATATAAGGTATTGGTTTGCAGGCCACTTTAGTTGTACCTTATCAAAGCTGCCTGACTTGACAAGATTGTATTCACGGAACAGGGTATGAAATAATTGAACTATTACAACTCTATCACAAAAAAGTTAAGTATGTTTAAGGTCCAATGAAGTATATAGGGCCCACCTAGAACAAAGTCTACCTTCAAATCTGTACTCTAGTATAGACTATCTTCTCCGGTTCAGAGACCGAGGGGAAAGAACCGAATCGATAGAATGTCAAAGTGTATGTGCGTTTTCGCTCGTTTTAAGAAACCAGTCTCATGTTTACTTAAACTATAGTCAATTTGTTTAGGTAGGTACTTAAATGAACGTAAACCATCTCAACATGTTTTATTTAACAACTCAGAAAAAAAACTTTTTCTGCTGCGAAACGCATTTTAAAGACTATTCACCGGTATCGAACCACTAGTCAATCATTTAGTTAGCTTAGTTATTTGTTTAACATGTGTTTTTATAAAAAGTTACCAGAAGATTGTTTACCTTTATTTATGTACCTAAATAAGTGGAGTAAAACGACATACATGCACGTCAAATTTAGATCGCAAAAAGTGAATGCTTAAACGGGATTCGAACCCGCAATACCATATAGGGGGAACGCTCGGACAGCTAAGCTACGAAGCCACGTCTAAAGATTTCCGATCTAAATTTGATTTGAACAGCATACTAAATGCTTTAGAAAAATTTTCACGTACATATACCCACCAATCCGAAAATCAACCCAACAGGTGGCTTCGAGATTGTCCAAGAAAGAAGCTGAAGCATCAGGTAAAGCGGCTTCCATTGCTGAAGAAGTGATATCTGCCATACGCACAGTGTACGCTTTCAGCGGTCAGAGGAAGGAGTTGGAGAGATATGAAGTGCATCTTAAGGAGTCCAGGAAAATCAATATCAAAAAAGGTGTGTTACTAATCTGAATCCACATCTAGTATAAACAATTTAGTGTAGCAATATAGCAAATAGGTAGATAATACCATATCTATATCTATCTAGGTAGAATATACATACTATTATCATTCTTAAGTTATGTACAGGGAGTCTAGCATTTTGTCTAGACTTCGCATTCACTCCGAAGGGAATCCACAGCTACGAGTACATTCGCCACTTGCGAGAAAATACTCGTAGGTACCTACCGAATTCAATAGCAAAATATGTATATAAAATTTCAAAAACGCCCCTATCGTGCGTAAAAGGAACTAAATTTGGTAGCACTAGCACTTTCGTAATAACCGTCTAACGTATTACTCCGTTATCGTATCGAAGTCTCGAAACGTTCAATTACGAATTTGATAGTGGTTCGTGCTAGAGGCACTGACTAGCAATATTCGATTGTGAGACAAATATTGAATCACATGTTATTCCGACAACTAATGTCGGTCTCATATATTTTTAACCTTTATGATGTAGCAATAGAAATACATTTTATCTAGACCTCCAGGGCTCTCTCAACATCGTTGAGTTCCAAGCTAACAGCACCTAGATATTTCTCTCAGTTTTGAAAGGTCAGGCGATAGTCGCTCGTAGTAAAGTCATTACATTCAAAAACAAAAAGATGACTATAGGTTCCAAAAGGCATACTTTGGAGGCAACTAGAAAATTGTCATGAGGAAAGTATAACTGTGTTAAAATTTTGGTAGTAGACCCCATATTATTACACATTCTTACCACAAATATCACTGATAGCTGTTCCCCGCGGTTTCACCCTCGCTGCTCAGCACCTGTTGGTCGTGGCGTGATGTTATATAGCCTATAGCCTTCCTCAAGAAATGGACTATCCAACACTAAAAGAATTTTCCAATTCCAACCAGTAATCCCTGAGATTAGCGCGTTCAAACAAACAAACAAACAAACTCTTCAGCTTTATAATATTAGTATAGATGATCATAGTTAGCGAAAGGATGTATAGTACAATCACAGTATTGCTTCAATTTCAGGCTTGTGGAACGGACTGGCAATGGGCTTCTTGTTCTTTTGTATCTTCAGTGCCTACGGAATGTCCTTCTGGTTCGGCTACAGGTTGATGATCACAAATAAAGATCAATACGATGTGTCGACAATGATGGCTGTAAGTTAATAACACTAATGCTATTGGTAAAATTCCTGATGGTTTCCTGATGGTTTTTGCAATAGAAACTTCTATCATAAATAATATTGTAATGAGAAATGTTATGCGCACTATTTAGCATAGTATAATCATATCACAATTTCTTCTACTAATTGTTAACCATTGTCAAGCAACTGAGGTTACAAAAAATGCCATTTAATTTTGGACTCTATTTTTACTTGGTTCAAGTTCAAACTTAAATGGTATTGTGTAGAGTTAATGAAACGATGTAATAAATTCTTTAAAAAAAGCGTTAATAAAGCCGAAAATGCTATGGCAGTTTTTGGGATTTCAGTCGTGTGACTATGGTTAAGAATTAGTATAATCGAGGTACAGATAGTTCTCACAGGGTTTCGACTCATGCTCTCTCTTTACCATGACCCCACACAATGCTAAGTACAGTAGAACGTAAAGCATTTTTCAGAGTGATTTTGACTGCTTAAATATAAATAAAAATAAATAATAATAGTTAGATCACAATATTGCTACAATGATGGTAGTGATAAATCCCATTTTTTTATAGTACTAAGAAAAGGCACTTTGTAAAATTTGATTGAATAGTACGAATAATTAGAAGAGCTCATCTAAACACTCGTCATCGAAGATGCGGTTAGGGTACTACATGTACCTTCTAATATAAAACATTGTTATTCCTAGGTATTCTTCGGCATAATGACTGGTTCGGCAAACTTCGGTATTTCGTCAACTCTGATGGAGGTATTTGGCTCAGCACGTGGTGCTGGGGCGCATATCTTCAATATGATTGACAACATTCCTTCCATCAATCCCCTTCTCAACCGTGGGGAGAAGCCTGACAGCATTGATGGGAATATTGAACTCCGGAATGTATTCTTTCATTATCCTTCCAGAGCTGATGTGCCGGTAAGTTGATAAGCTAACCTGGACTACACATGTTCACTGTCCATTTTACAACATTAATGTTTCCCCTGCCAGCTTTAAATAATCAAGATCAAAACTCTTCCAGGTGCTGAATGGTGTCAATATAAGTGTGAAACGAGGGCAATCGGTGGCATTAGTGGGGCATTCTGGATGCGGCAAGTCCACAATTATTCAACTCATATCTCGGTTCTATGATACTATTGACGGAAATGTAAGTATTGTAAACTATTCTCATTTTACGACTATATTTTTTTCATGGTACATATTCATAGATACAGCAAGATCCATTTTTGCATATTCGAATTTATTTCAGATAAGCCATATCAGCATTGCGCTATGTAGTGGTTTGTCCTAATATAATAATTAGAATTTTATCAGGTATTTATCATGTAAGTGATTCTTACAACGCTTCTGTTTAATTATTTCATCGTCGTAGTATCATAATGGTTTATCGTTTCTTGCGATGCGATAACTTATTACTGAACTTAACAGCTCGGTAATTAGGTTTTTTTATACCACTTAGGTGGCAGACAAGGACGCGGCTCACCTGATGGAAAGTGGTTACCGTGGCCTATGGATGTTTGCAATACTATGGGCGTCACATTCGTGCTTCTGACCATATAGAGAAGAGGGGGAAGGAAGAAGAGTCTCTGCGTTATCAGTGCAGAAGACAAAGAAGGGTTTCTCTTTTCGATCTTCCCGCTGACAACACAAAACCTCTCCAGTGAGCTCCAGGGAACTAAAAAAAGAACGTTGTTATAAAGAATCCTGTAAATATCCTTAGATGTAGAGATCCTTATGTAGATATTTGTTACATAAGCTAAAAATTTGTCCAAAATGAAACAGACTTCATAGAATAGAATACATTAGCTACCTATCTAATCATCTAAGGGTTGTACCAGATAATAAATAATAGTAGGTATTATAATATCTTTAAGAATTGTAGATGACTCTGGTTAATTTACAGAATTTACGTGTGTCTATTGCTGGGTTCCCAATGATATCCTACTTATAAAACTTCATTATAAACCTATGAAAATGCTATGTAAATAATTTCGGGGATGCCGTAAGGTTTAAAATACTGTGGATAAAAGAGTTGGATTAAATATACCTATGTATATTTTGTTAATAAATATCAACGTTAGTTTTATTTGGCCACAGGTGCTCATTGATGGCAATGATGTAAAGAACCTTTCCATTCGATGGCTCCGCGATCAAATCGGTCTAGTTGGTCAGGAGCCTGTGCTGTTCAATACTACAGTACGAGAGAACATTCGCTATGGACGCAAAGAAGCCACGAATGAAGAGATCGAAGCCTGTGCACGACAAGCGAATGCACATTTATTCATTATGAAACTACCACAGGTACACAAAACGGTTCCTTTTTTGAATAATTGATGAACTATAATTATATTGAAGTAGTAACTTACAGTACAAATTACAGTACAGACATAACATAAATATAACCTATAGTTTAAAAATGTTAATAAAATAAAATAGTTTTCCAGTATTATTTTAAAAACTGAATATTTATTTATAGGGTTACGACACTTTGGTTGGAGAGCGCGGTGCATCTCTATCAGGTGGTCAAAAACAACGTATCGCTATAGCACGAGCTCTTGTACGAAATCCTAGTATCTTACTTCTGGACGAAGCCACTAGTGCTCTCGATACATCCTCGGAATACAAAGTACAGAAAGCGTTGGATAAGGTAGGTCACGAATAAATCGCACCGGCAAACGGCAATATCATGAATTCAAAATGTTAACCTATCATTCATTGAAATGTAGGTATACTTTTATTAACTCCTCGAATCTTTAAATCACCAGGCACAGGAAGGTCGTACTACGATAGTGGTAGCTCACAGACTGTCTACAATACGGAACGTCGATGTGATATACGTTTTCAAGTCTGGTAATGTCGTAGAGAGTGGAAACCACGAGGAGTTAATGAAGAAAAAAGGACATTATTATGATATGGTGATGTTGCAAACAATGGGCCAAGAAGCCAACGATGGTAAGTCAAGTTTTGTTAACATTTTCTTTCGTTAATTTTGATATATTTCGTTAGGCTATCTTAATGTGGTGAAGCTTTCATCGTGTTTATGTAAAAAGTCACTTCTTACGTAGCTAAACAGCTAGTACTTCTTACGTACGTTTAAGTACCATAACAGAAGGAGACCTACATCAATCTCTAAATAACAATCAATGAAATCACATTTACTATTTCTAGCACAAGTATCTATTCACATTTTAAAAATAACGTATAGTTTTTTACCACGTGTCCACACTGAAATGCTGCAGCCCACCTCACGATTTATATAATCACTATATTTCTGCGGTTAATTAAATATTTGTGTCTTCCTTTGTATTACTGGAAAACTCCCTGATAGGTACAAAAATTGCAACTTAGTTGAAAGATTTGGCTACACAAATACATCCTTGCATAGTATTGAGCAATCCTAATTATAATGCGCTGGCGGCACAGAAACTCTCTTAGCCTTCACATAACCTCTTCAAGAAAGTAGTAAAAGGATTATATAGGGTCTGTACGAGTGTAACACCCCTTGTGTTGCAAACGTCCATAAGCCACGGTAACCACCCAAGCGGTAGGTATTTAAAAAAAAAAGAAACAAAAATCAATCGTGAGACACACTCACGAGCACGACATAAGGGAACTCTACTATAACAATATTATTACCTCCAGTATGGAAGCCATCTAAGAGGAAGTTTTATATTCTCAGCTCGAGGTTTCCGTGTATCGAGCCAAGCAGACTATGGTGAGATATCCAAGGTGCTATGTAATGTGATGCTCCTATAAACTTTCTCACTATTTTGACAACACTCGAAATGGTGGCAGTTTCTGGGGATGATTGGTACTAAGTTTATTGGGCTTTTACGAAAATGTTCGGACATAGCATCTGTGATGGACTTTGGAATCTTACCGTATACTCTACCACTTCTAATTTTAATTTGTTCCTCTTTTTTTCTTGTGCCTTGCGTTAAATGACTGGCGTTCTTCTCATTATGTGTAACTAATCAATAAGTGTTGTTTTTTATTAAATTAACCGGATTTTATTCTTCTTTTCGTGATAGGTACACTAACTGTAAATAGAAGTAAAGAATCATGAATCAAGGTTAATAGGCCTTTGAGCTCAATTGATTACATTTATTAATTGGTTTTGGTCTTCGTTATTTTACTCTTTAACAAAACTATCGTAAAACATCATTTCATATAATCTCATAATATACACAAGAAACTATCACTGCTTCCAGTTTCATCAGAAGACTTTGTGAAAGGATTCACACACATTGACACTATTAACAGCTATACACCTAACTTTACCTACAATATATAATATTTATTTGACCTTGGCGATTCTGCTGCAGAAACCATCTTAAGAAGAAATTGAAGTTACAAAGTATAATAGGTACAATAATTACATAATATGATTCACAGAAACCAAAGGCCTTACTCGCGAAGTATCAATCAGAAGTGAACATGATGAAGAAGAAGAAATCTTCGATCAGAAATTAACTGTGAGTGCCGCCGCATTGTATATTCTAATCTAATTTACTTTTAATAGACTCATCAACTTATGTGGGCTACAAAAAATCCGGAACATCTTAAGATCTATAATCCTTTGACAGCCTAAGTATGATTTAAGCAAAGTAACATAGAAGCATTTAATAAAATAAATCATCGATGTCATGTTACTTAATAAGAAAATGAGTTACCTCATGCAAGTAGTAGTCTAAACTTAATAACATTAATAAGTAGACCTATGGTCCCGTAGCTTTTGAGACTAGTAGTTGTGTAGTGGCATCACTACATACATTTTTTGTTCAATTTTCCAGGAACTTTTATAGCCTACAGTACTATGAAAGGTCTTCATAACTGATAACTTTTAACAACGTGTATTTGATATATTATAAATATAATATTTTCAATGTGTATTACACTGATCTTGTGAAATACATCGGTTCTACGGCCTCTGTGGCGTGGCGGTGTGAACACGACTGCTAGGCTGGAGGTGTGGGTTCGATTTGTATATACGAATATGTCTATATGCATAAGTTTGGGTATTTCCATGTATTCTTCGTGATATTTTCCAAGACGGTAGTTGGTAGTGCTTACCTCTTGGTTAATTTCCTTGATATTGACATCGCATAGCAAGGAATCGGGTCATATTTTTTTCCAAATTTACTTAGCTGCTACATTTTTGGTCAGGCATTTATTTTCGTCATACCCATTTTTTCATAAAGTGCCCGATTGGCGGCAATAGGCTCACCCCCTATTACGTGGAACCGAAAATTACAGTTGGCGAAATGTGGGTGTTTAATACGGGCGTGAACATATGTATGTATGTGTGAACGTATTGCATGCATGTATGTACCTATTACATTTCCAGAACCAGCATTCTAGTACATGCTTACCAATTTTTATAATGTAACTTTTAAACTATCGCGGCGTTTACTCATAGTGTTTATAATTTTTTGAACACTTACTTTTGTCGACGTTTCGGGTGCGTTGCAGTACCCGTGGTCACGACTTAGTAGGTCAGACATAGTGTTAAAAATATATTGCGTGAAGTCCAGAAAATTATAAAACCTATGAATTTTTATAATGTTTTCATATATCTAAACAGGATATCGATGAGAGTGACGAAAAGGTACCTGATCAGTCCTTCTGGAGGGTGCTTAAGCTGAACAAACCTGAATGGAAGTCGGTGTCCCTAGCCAGTTTCTGTTCTTTGCTGAGTGGTTTCACTATGCCTCTTATTGCTGTCATTTTTGGTGATTTCATTGGTGTAAGTATCAAATACTTTAACTGTTACAGTTGTGATTGATTGTCCGGTAGTATTGTAGGTTCATATTACTAAAGCGACCTCATCATCATTCCCTGAACCTTTTTCCCAACTCAGTTGGGGTCGGCTTTCCAATCTAACTGTGATGCGGCTGAACTTCGATATTTTCCGTAAAGCGACTGCCATCTGACCTCCACAACCAATGGTCTAATGACCAATGGCGATATCGAAGTTCCAAGTTAGGCTGGTTGGACTTTTGAGGGCTCCAACTACCCGTAACGACTGCCATAGATGTTTGTATGGCAACAAGGACCGACGGCTTAACGTGCTCTCCGAGGCACTTATAAACCTGCGATAAATACACACATAACTTCGAAAAGCATCGAAAAGTCATTGGTGTGTGCCATGGTAAACCTGGGATCGAACTCGAGACCTCGTCTCAGCAGTCCATTACCCATACCACTAGGCTACCGCGGCTTTTCTATTACTAAATCGACCTATGCGAGGTAATGCTTGAATTACGTTTAAGTCCTTATCTACTGAATTATAATGCCACGTTTACGAGTTCCAATCTTATCTAATACATAGGTAACTATATACACACCTGACGTGTACCCTCACCATAGTACACACCTCTAAACAAGACCCTCGTCTATCAGTCAGCAGATGTATCGGCTTGCAAGGGTCGCTCCGTACACCTGGTTAACGAAAATATTTTAATAATTATTATCTACCTACTTATTTGCATTATTATCTACTCTTTTCACACTGAAACGACCTCCGTAGCGTGGCGGTAGTGAACGCGACTGCTACGCAGGAGGCGTGGGTTCGATTCCCGCTCGATGCAAATATTTGTGTACATGAATATGAATATTTGCATTGTTCTGGATGTTTCCATGTATAATATGTATGTATTTACAAACAAAAAAAGTAGGTAAGTATGTTTATCCGCATTCTAGAACTCATAATACAAGCTAGTTAAACTATACTTACCATGGGTCTAGATGGCGTTGTGTAGATTGTCCTAAAATATTTATCTATTCATTATTTATTTATGAAAAATAATTTAATCCGAGCATTCATGACAATAAACTATTTTTACAGGATATGTCCAATCCCGACCTGGAGGCTATGGTGGATCAAGTGAGAAAGTATACGCTGTTATTTGTCGGTCTCGGCGTTTTTTCTGGTATCATGAACTTTATAATGGTAAGTAACCAAATTAATTTCTCCATTCGACGTTGGCAAAGATAACTCGACATACACTTCATATATAAATATTTTATTGTACATAGTAATGGAACTCTACGAACTAGGATAAAAGTAACAGAACAGAAAAAAAACTAGTAGAAATGCGACACAATAGTTTCAGTAGCGGAACCGATGTCGCTAACTCACACATATAATCGTTAATAATACCGTGCATTACTAGTAAATAATTACTTTGATTGTTTGTACCTATTTATATACTACCTTTAATGCCATATTAGCTAATCATACTGATGGACTATTCTTTCTGGCTAACCCACAGAGAAATATACCAATGATAAATGTGTTATTATGTATTTCAATCAAAATGTTTAAGACAGAATGTTTTAAACATTCTATCAAAAACAATTTTGATTGATCCATGCTTTTATTTCCAGGTGTTTTTCTATGCTATTGCTGGAGAATTCTTAACGGAAAGACTGCGCCAAGTCATGTTCGAAAGAATATTAACATTGGAAGTTGCATACTTTGACGATAAGAACAATTCTACTGGAGCACTGTGCGCCAAGTTGTCAGGAGAAGCAGCTGCTGTACAAGGAGTAAGAATCATTTATGGTCTTTAGAATCCACATGGTGCAATATTTCTTTCATTAGGGCTTTGTCGGTTGGCGACCACATCGCCCCGTGAAGACATAAATACAGTTCAATCTACATTGTTACCCATGATCTTCTCTAAACCTAAGGGAGAATGCTAATTTATATAAAATCTGGGCATCAACCCACGCAGGGTCGGCCAGAAGACTATTGCATAGGCCGATACTCAAATCTCTTTTGACAAACACTATACTAATGCTGATAAAGAAAGTAGATTTGATGATAGAACCAGGTTCATGAATAGAGGTAACTTTTAGTTACGAAGTTCATTAGGAACTGGTCTAGTATGTTTTAACAAGCGTGTATTTGCATATTTTGAACTAAGTATAATGAATTTCACTGTTTTTCAGGCTACTGGACAAAGAATCGGAACAGTATTGCAAGCCTTCGGTACATTTTCATTGGCGTTAGTCTTGGCTTTGGTGTATGAATGGCGTGTAGGTTTAGTTGCCTTATCTTTTGTACCTGTTATCATGGCTGTATTATATAAGCAAGGAAGAATGACATTTGGTGAATCGACTGGAACAGCGAAATCTATGGAAGCTAGCTCTAAAGTAAGTTTTTATCAATTTTGTACACGCTCTTTTACGTTTTTAATCAATAAGTCCATAAGAATATTTTCTTACACAACCTCTGTAGCGTGGCGGTAGTGAACGCGACTGCCACGCAGGAGGCACGGGTTCGATCCCTGCTCAGTGCAAATATTTGTATGCATGAATGCTATTTGTAGTGGTCTGGTCGTGTCTCAGAGAGTACGTTAAGCCGTCGGTCCTGGTTCCCATACGTATATCTATGGCAGTCGTTACGCAAAAGTCCGACTAGCCTAACTACAGAACTTTGATATCGCCAATTTGGTTGTGGAGATCCGATGGAAGTCGCTTCACGGAAAATGTCGAAGTGCAGCCACATCTTAGTTAGACTATAAAGCCGACCCCAACTGAGTTGGGAATAGGCTCAGAGAATGATGATGATTCTATTATAACATGTTGAATTGACAAAAGTATGTAGTATAACTATTTATAAGATAATGCTTTCTAGATTGCCGTGGAGGCAGTAGCCAACGTAAGAACGGTTGCCTCACTTGGCCGAGAAGAGACCTTCCGCCAGGAGTATGCTAAACAACTGCTGCCAGCTCTCGATCTTGCCAAGAAATCTTCTCACTGGCGAGGCATCGTCTTCGGCATGTCTCGAGGCATCTTTAATTTCGTCATTGCCGCTTCTTTATACTACGGAGGCACGCTCATTGTTAACGAAGGCATTGCATTCGAAACAGTTTTCAAGTAAGTTTGTTTTTGTTAAAATATTTTTAGACTTATAACACGCATGAAGCTGAATTTGACGTACCCATCTTTTAGATATAGGTAACAAAATTAATCATAGGTACTTAAAGTTTTTTTTTTCAAAACTCTAAAGCTTCGTAATAAATGCCCGAATTCTCACGACACTATAGAATGACTCACGCTACGCCGCCCGCACCGCTCCCGGGCTTCTCCCCTCGCAATTTTAACTAATATTAGGTACATATAGGTGTATTTTTTATGGACTCATTCGCGTTATACCGAGTTGCAATCTTAACCGAGCAACGGAAAGCAGTCAGAAACATCTGTATATAGCGTCGTCGTCGTGCCGTCACAGAGTCGCCCCTGTAGTGCCACCAAGCAGTCGTATAGTGCTTGACTTAACATGTCGTGCATAACACTATACCAGAACCACCAGAACAGCGCTCGGCGTACCGTGGCGCTAAGATAAGTGTTCGGTCAAGTCCCATCTCAATCTCGGGTTGAACCTAACACAATGCACGTGAGTCATATTTAAACTGACCTTTTTTTTTTTTTTTTTTTTTTTATCGTGCGCAAAATCCGCACGGATACCACCTCCACCAAAACCGATGGAGGTGATTATGTCGGGCTCGAACCGACCAAAACGCACGCCGTCCATGGGTCCTCGATTGCCGGAGGTGAGATTATACAAGACATATCTCTCGCACCCCGGCAGACCCAGGGACATCTCTGTTTGAGATGACCCTCTTCCCCTAATGTGGGGACCATGGTGTCCCCATCTAGCCCCTGGGTATGGGGTGGCATTTGCGCCATCGCCGTGGCCTGCTTCTGCTAGGGTGACCGGCGGCTCCACCCGTCACCCCTAGGCCCGCGCTCATGGGGACGGAGGTCATTTTGCGACCTCCGACGTCCGAGTCGCCTCCGCTCATCGCGGGCAGTGCGGGCCCGGAGTCTTCTCCGAACCCGCTCCGCCTCCTCCTTTTCGAGCATTACTTGCTCGCAGAAGGAGGCGGCGGCTGAACTGACCTAGAGCATTCGTTGTTTAAAAATAAAAAGTATTGATACTCTAACTAGTTTACTCTCAGCAACCTTCTTTTATCAACCAGAAATTAGCTAAAATAATCACTGTTCTTCCTGATTGTACTCCTCATATTGTATTCTTTCAATATTTCAGATCTGCACAAGCACTTCTTATGGGTGCGTCTTCAGCGGCTCAGGCATTTGCGTTTGCACCTAACTTCCAAAAAGGTATCAAGGCAGCGGGCCGCGTCATAGTACTACTAAATCGACAGTCTAAAATCGTTGACCCCGTACGGCCGGCAGTCAATAACTTCGTAAGTTTAAATTTTTTAACATTACCCTAATTTTGATAATAAGCACTGTAAGACTAGAACACTTCCCTTATTGACTTAAAGCTTCTGAAACACTGGAAATGCTATGAATAAACCATAAAAGAAAAACAAAAACGACGTAATTTACGTGACGATTTTCGAAAGTCTAGCTACTATTTTCCCCCTAGACTAATCTAGGGCTAAGTGTAAATATCTCCATAGAATATAGAACAAGTTATGGCCTCTGTCACTTTTGTCATGTTATTTATAATTTGTAGACTGGTACTGGAGAAGCAAGTCTGCAGAACGTCCAATTCAGATACCCGACACGACCCAACATCCAGGTTCTGAAGGATTTCAACCTAGAAATTGAGAGGGGCAAGACTGTTGCTCTGGTAGGAGCCAGTGGATGTGGCAAGAGTACTGTCATACAGCTTCTGGAGAGATACTACGACCCCGAGGATGGTGTTGTGGTGAGTCCGCTTTATAATTATAACAAATTCATTTATTTTTTGCGAAGAGATGATTAAATGAGAACAACGGTCCTGAAATATCTGAGGTAGATTTGTGACGAAGAAATAGTATCATAGACTCTCAAATTATTATCAATTAGGTATTCTGTTTCGTAATTTCACCATTATTGAAAGTTATTCTGAAGTATTGTGCACTAATAGAAGCAAATTTTCTTCACAACACAAATCACAACACAACAATCTTCCATTCCATTTACTCCAGCAGCAAGATTCACTATTTTCTGGGATATAGACATAATATCACTCACATATTGAATAGCGGAATAAATGCCCCGTTTTATATATACAGGCTCAAGACAGTGTACCTCTGCCAAAACTACGTCTTGCGGATGCAAGAAAAGCCATCGGCTTCGTGCAACAAGAGCCCATTCTATTCGACCGCACCATTGGAGAGAACATTGCTTACGGCAGTATTCACAAGCCAAACATGGATAGCATCATTGATGCTGCGAAACAGGCCAATATTCATAATTTCATCACTTCTTTACCGCTGGTAAGTTCAAGCCTTGTGTGAAACATTGTAGATAAGTAACAGACTAGAACGCTCAACGAGATTATTATAGGTAGTAGCGTTATCTTTCTTTTCTGGATTAGGTGGTAATAAACGTAACCTGTATACTTCGTTTTGTGTATCTGTCTGCGTAAGACAGACGCAGCTTATTGATTCTCTTCTAAATCACTGAAAATTAAATCATATACCTAATGTAAATATTAGGTATGTACGCCTCCCAACATTGGCAGAGGCATAGGTATGTCCAGCAGTGGACTGAGATAGGCTAATTGATTGATTGATTGAAATATTGCTTAGAGAACGGATTCGTTATGTAGTTGGGTTTTAGTCGTAAAATACAAAATGTACTTTGATTTACATACAAATCATTATGTGGCGTGGCGGTAGTGAACGCATCTGCTACGCATGACGCGCGATTTTAATAGCGGGTAGTCGCAAAAAGTTCAACAATTGGTTAAGCTGCAATACTTCAATTTGCCTCTACCTATAAGTTGTGCAGTCCAGAATATGGTAGTAGAACATAGTTAGACTAGAAAAAAGTGGACGCCGGACTCCGAAGTGACAGTTTCGGATGCGATCGAGATTAACGCAAGGACAATGACGATTATGGCATTATTAATTCGGTTTTCCATTCTATAAACACTATCTCCTTTAGTACATTATTATTGCGATGATAGCAACATCCATCTCGTTTAGTACCTACAAGTACCTACATTATTATCACAATGATTACCGGACCAAATCCTTACATCAGTTTTCATTTATAGCTCAACTATATTTATCCAGGCTGATAAAAAAAGGCTGATGATTAATAACGTTTGTCATTCACCAGGGTTATGATACCAACTTAGGCTCCAAAGGCACACAGCTGTCGGGCGGTCAGAAGCAAAGGGTGGCAATCGCAAGGGCTCTCATTCGACGTCCACAAATGTTACTGTTAGACGAAGCTACGAGCGCTCTAGACACTGAGAGCGAGAAGGTAACGTGCATTTCCATTCTAGTACAATCAGAATCCTACAATATATATCATAGTATTACAATATTTATAAAATAATCCCATAAAATCAATTTAATAATGTCTATGAATTAAAATAGTTTTTATGCCAATGCTTCTTCTGATCCGGTGGATCCAGACAAGTTTTTGTCCCCTCGACCAAACGTGCCCATGATGCTGGCGGCGTTTTCTCGTTATATGGCCAGGGAAATATTTTGTATGATTCCGCCCCTCCCTCTGCAGTCTGCACCCAAGTCGGCCACGAACCTCCTGGCTTCGGAGCCCTATGGGCCCGCTGTTGCCACCGCGAATGGTACGAAGTTGTAACCCGCGGTTTCTAAGACGGCGTACTTGTCGTATTTGAGCTGGGCCGCGGTCTCGGCTCCGGTACTGGCCGCCCTCTAAGTAGCCGCGAGGTGGTACACACACACGTAGCGAGCTAGATTAGAGAGCGACTATTTATATTTGAAATTTATTATATTTTTACTCAAATTCAGGTGGTGCAAGAAGCTCTAGATGCTGCTAAGGCCGGCCGCACATGTGTCATGATTGCGCATCGTCTTAGTACAGTACGAGACGCAGACGTCATTTGCGTCGTGCATGACGGACGAGTTGCAGAAATGGGCACTCACGCGGAACTATTAGAACTCAAAGGATTATACTATAATCTAAACAGAAGAGGATATGCATAACATTATCAGATACAAGACGGTTGAATTAAATTACAAGCACTTTGTATTTGTTGAATTTTGTACGTCATGACACACTTACTAATAAGTAATAACTATCACTAAGTAGGAAAATTGTGAGAATCCTCTTTGGTTGAATAGATTTGCACTGGTGTAATTCAAACTCAGACAAAAGCCAACTAGAACATCGGTGGGTATTAGAGGTTGATTTAACAATGTCGTGGTGATTCTGTTGTTGCAAAAACTAAACTGAAGCAACCATTTAACTTAACTAAAGCTTAAAAACGGAGTACTTAGTTTGACGGGACTAATATATTATCTTTTAGTGCTGTCAAATTACCTGGTTTTGTAACAAAATGTACCAGGAACGCACGAGCCAAGTCACATGGTAACAGGTCCTTTGACAAGGTCTTAAATTATATTGTCTGTAAATCCCAACGTTATATTTATGTGGTTTTCAGTATATTCAGTATTGTCCCATTTTTAATTCAAAGTGTGGAAGGTGCAACACAATTTTTTATTATTCAATGGATGTCGTCTTGAACTACACAGATCATTTTGCATTTCATAATGTTAGGAAATAATATTTACTTTTTTATTTGTACATTGTAGATTGTATTTATTCTAAGATACGGTACCTATTTAACACTGACATGTTAAATATTTAACGTTAAATAGGTATCACTAAGTATTGTAAGTATTATGACTATGACATTATATTTTTTTTAAATAGTTAATGCTTTTTAATATTATTTTACCCACAAAGTGAATTCATTTCTGATTATAGCCCTGTAGTAAATCAGGTTGAACAAACAATCTCGTGTATTTACAAGATAATTTACAAGCAAAGCACCCCTTCATAAATTTTAGAATAGTCACTTTATACGCAACGAATACAAACATGATTTACAACTAATTGTTTCCAAAAACAATTAGGAACCCAAGTTGACCTGCCTTTTTATTACTCGAGAACCGTTTCGAAATCTGTTGTTACTTTAATTTTTTTATAGCGTTGTGTTTGAAGAAATTATGCCATTTATTGGTTTAGGTTTTGGGCTACTTTTTCTCAATAAACATGTCTAAATTTTTACGTCGTTTCCTTGGTTCCTCTACCTTGGTTTTTGGTATAGGTATACAATGGGGATACATATGACCCACGTGGCCTATAAACGACTCTTACATCTCGGATGTTTTGATTAAATGAAGCCTAAGAAGAGAACCAGTTTTAATCACAATTGACATTGACAATTATAAAGTTTAAACGGTATTTCAATTCATTAACAAGAAGCCAGCGTAAATCTCAACTCACATAAGTGCTATCCAGTGAGCTTCATAATTATGTGCCTGCTTACCACCCAGGAGCGTATCTATTACAAATAGATAAGAACATGATAATTAAGAGTAGGTAATTAAACGATCCCGCATGAGAAAAATAATAGCGAGTTTTTATATCAAATATTAATAAAAAATAAGTAGATATTACACATGAAACAATTGACGTCCTAGAGAGCGCCATGCGCCGTCAATTAACAGATCAAAACCATCTTTACTGACGATAATAAATTAATTGTTTTATTATGTCACATCCCGATGTGATAAAAAACCGACAAATTACTACAGAATTGAGACATCCCGCTATCTCCCTTATTAGATTCGTGAACGTTTAACGTATAACAACCGTCATAAGATAAAATAGATACTATCAAAAAACCAAAATAGTCGTGGCCTAACTTTTTTTTTACCCCAGCGTGAGCATTATGCTAATGAAACCCAAAAACAAACATTGTTATAAGCCAAATGTGTAACATACGATAAAAATAAATTAAATAATAAAGGGTATCGTTAAAATGGAAGAAATGCCCGTAATTTATACACGAGTCACCTCTTAGGCATTCCGTGGATGCCATCGCGGCGGGGTTCCTACTGCTCTAGACGCGATCTCCAAATAAAAGGGCGCCACAAAAAGACGTATTCAATAAGCCGTATGCCATTACCGGACGTAATCGATGAAAATAAATTAGTTATTATAAAATCTGTTTACTTGCAGACGAATTAAATAGGTAGGTAGGTGTACACCTACTTATATGATATTTCGAATAGTGAGTCTATCTAATAGGTTAGGTAAGTACGTCGACCTCGTTGTAAATATAATTTAAATTTATTTTATACTAGCTGACCCGCGCGACTTCGCCTGCGTCACCCCATTTTTGCAACATTTTTCATTCCTGCTCCGCACCTGTTAGTCGTAGCATGATGTTATATACATATAAACCTTCCTCTTTAACCATTCTATCTATTGAAACAAACCGCATCAAAATCCGTTGCGTAGTTCTAAAGATTTAAGCATACAAAGGGACAAGAAAAATAGGGACAGAAAACGCGACTTTATTTTATACTATATAGTAATAGTAAAGTAATAATAGTAATAATAGTAATAGTAAAATAGTAAAGTAATAGTGATGATGATTCACCTTTTAAAATTGATCTCCTTGTTAATAATTTTCATTTAATACCCATATTAAGGGTCTATACATACAGCCTCCGTGGCGTGGGGATAGTGCACGCAACTCCTACGCACGTGGCGCGGGTTCGATCACCGCTCAGTGCAAAAAGTTGTATGCATGAATAAGGCTGTTTGCACTGGTCTGGTCGTGCCTCGGAGAGCACGTTAAGCCGTCGGTTCCGGTTGCCATACAAACATAGTATGGCAGTCGTTACGGGTAGTTGGAGCCCTCAAAAGTCCAACCAATCTAACTTGGAACTTTGATATCGCCATTGGTCACTGGACCATTGGTTGTGGAGGTCAGATGCCCATCGCTTCACGGAAAATATCGAAGTTCAGCCGCATCACAGTTAGACTGGAAAGCCGACCCCAACTGAGTTGGGAAAAGGTACAGAGAATGATGACCCATATTAATTCCTGGCAAAAGTTTAAAAATTCAATGACACATTTTGAGTAATTGTCGCTCATCCCTATACTTTCGGAATAAACCATCCACGCCCTGTTGAAATTCCAGCCTGTAGGTATATGTAGGTAAATATAATATAAGAAACATCGAAAAGCCGATTCCAAGCTGTATTCAATTCGAAAAGTCATTGGTGTGTGCCATGGTAATATTTATTTAATTATTTCATTTAAGTACCTACTTACTGAGAACGCTCTTACCATCTACCGACAATCCTACGAGCTATCGGAAAAATTGAACGATTTTTCAATCATTTTTAAACAAGGTTTTTTTAATACTCCGCCAAATTTATTTCATTAAATTTTTAGACATCAATATGGTAATTTTTCAAATTTTCAAATGATGAAATGGTAAATTTTCAAAAATTACCATATGAATGCCTAAAAAATTTTCTAAAAATTTTATCAAATTAATTGGGCGGAGTATCTAATAAAAAATAAATAAATATATAAAAAAATATAAACTCGTTCAATGTTTCCAATAGCTTGTAGGATTGTCGGTAGATGGTCAGAACGTTCTCAGTACTTAAATAAAATAAATAAATAAATATTACCATGGCACATACCAATGACTTTTCGATGCTTTTCGAAGTTATGTGTGTATTTATCGCAGGTTTATTAGTGCCTATTACATTGGGACCTAATCATAAACTTGCGAAATGTGGATGCTAGCACCTCTGCCTACCCCTTTGGGGGTATAGGCGTGAGTTTATGAGTTATGAGAGATGAGAGTAAATAAATATCAAATTTAAATTTAAATTTGGAAAATACATAGTGAATGTCTAGACAAGACTTGAACCCGTGACAGTAAGTAAGGTACCTACTGTGTTATTGGTGCTTACATTACAATTACCTACTGGTAGGTACAAGGTTGTACTTCTTTTTTCGGATTGATAATCCGACATTTTGAAACATGTTTCTTGTTAGGTACATAAAGTAGATTGAATACTATGAAAGCAATTTTATTATGGAAGCAGAAGAAACGAAAGACTTTTAAGGGTCGTAAGTTCAGTGCAGGGCAGCGTCCTTTTCTTAAGAACGTGGGTACGTACGGAATGTAGGCGGGGATTTGGGTGGAATTTTTATTTGTAGGTAATTGGGACCTTATATTGAAAGGAGGTCAGCAATGGCGCTTAAAAACGACTCAGGCAATATCGCCTTACTCAATGAAGACACGAGTGCAACGGAACATGCACGAATGGATGAATCCGATCAAAAACAAAGGTAAGAGCACGGTAATGCTATCTATTACCGTAGTAAGAGACTGCCACTTTTGACCAATTTATTTTGGTTGAAGTTTGGCAATATCGAATCGAAGTAGTAGGCAGAAATAAGTCTACTGCATAGGCTGTTTAGTCTTTAAAACAATACAGTGGGTACAATACGAATACCTGCTATGTAGGTAATGTGTTTTGTTATTGATTTTTATGATGAAATATTTCTTATCATTAAAAATATTTACTATGACCGACTGAGCTGCTGAAAGATAACATATTAATAAAGATATGTGTCACGTGCTGTACCTACCTATTGTGGAATTCACGAGTCTCGCACGTGAATTCCAGATTCGAGCTCGCTTAGGCGTATATAGGGATACACATTGATAACACATTTATACTTGTTGAAGTGTAACAATAAGTTTAACCAAGTGCCAACAATCAATGGAGTAAGGGCTATGTATATTTTATATAGAAGACAATATCATTAAGTAAGTGACATTCTAACATTAGCTTTTTACGAATTTTTTTTTATTTATGGCACGTCAATTTGACTTCACCTCGCCTGATGTTAAGTTGAAGGTTTCACCTTCATGGATGCGACTAACTGATGACCACGGCTTCAATCGCGTGGAACTCTGATCCCGTTCGCCCAACCATTTAAAACCGCCGCTAAAGCCCGTGGAAGTGATTATGTCGGACTCGAACGGACGAAAACGCGAGGTGAGATATAAAAGTCATCTCTCGCACCCCGACGAACCCGGGGACATCGCTTTCGAGATGACTCCTTCCCCAAATGTGGGAACCATGGTGTCCTCGTCTTCTGCGGACCCACTCCACCCGTTCCCGCGACCCATGGAAACCTTTATCTGGAATAAAAAGTAGCCTATTGCAGTCTTATTCCAGGCTATATCTATCCCACGGAGGACTGAATAATGATTGGATCTATCTCTTTACCATTTGAGTCAGATCCGTTTAGCTGTTAGAGCATGAATGAAACCCATACAAACATCTTAACCAACTTAATTGGACCACTACATACTGTATCTGACTACACGCCGTAAATCAGCTGTTAAGAAAAATTCCAGAGTAATGCGCTTACTCGTGGTATTTGTGTTGTTTCATAGAAATCCACACACCTAGCACTTGAACCGCGGTAGCCTAGTGGTATGGGTAATGGACCGCTGAGACGTCTCGGGTTCAATCCATGGCACACACCAATGACTTTTCGATGCTTTTCAAAGTTATATGTGTATTTATCGCAGGTTTATAAGTGTCCGGTTAATGGCACTAGGCTCGCCACCTATTACATTGGGACCTAAACATGTACTGGCGATAAGTGGGTGCGGAGGTGCTACTGCCTACCCCTTCGGGGATACAGGCGTGAGTTTATGTAGTTATGTTTATCACCTTCCTCATGGATTTGAATGCATTCAAATTTACTGGAGCACAAACTCCGTTTGTTTTTGATTAGTATGTTGGCTTTTACGGAAGCGACTGCTTGTGCCAAAGCCTCATTCGTTGCAACTACTTACCAAATTCAATTTGGTATTTTTATGTACATATTCACAATAGATACTGTCACTAGAGGATAGATGGAAGACAAACAAAAACAATATTATCCAGTTTCTTAATTTTTATTGGTAAATTCACATTCAAATTATAGATCACGTCGAAGACAGATATTACAATATGGGATTTCTACAGACAAAATTTAGTAATTATTCGCTATGATACTGTATCGGTACTTTTCAATTTCTAAGTCTACTGCTCCATTCCATTAGCTACATCGATTTTATGGTGCGTAAATGCTTCAAAATTTCAGTGTCATGAGTGATGCAATGAGTCCGTCAGTAAATAGAAAATCGAAAATACACATCGTTCCACTAAAGAATTCACGATACAGATCGGACATCAAAAATATTTCTATATTAATAGACTACTCTCACATAATCATTAAAAAAGACAAAACGCGTGCGAGTCACGGCGCACGTGACGCAAACGAAACTCGTGATCAAGATTTTAATCGTTCGATTACTTCATAACGATCGCGAACTACCATTATCGCAGAATTATTCACAGACATTTGTTAGGCATGCCCGCGTCGCGCGGCCGGCGGGGCCGGCGAGCCGCTCGCTGAGATTCAGAGCTCGGCGGGCCCGCGCCGGTCTGTCGCACCGCTCTCTATTGTACAAACATCGTATTAAATAGTCACAGGTCAATTTCAGTCCAACTATTAGTTTACGAATTAAAATAAAATATATTAATCTAAAACGTTTCACATCGCTTAAGTTACGAATGAGGGGGGCGAACGAAGACGGGGGTCGTGGCGGTGCGAGGAGGGCGGTCGGCTTACGAGTCGCCCCACCAGTCGGGCCCGCCGGAGCTGCCGCCGCCGCCGCCGTACGAGCCGCCGTAGTTGCCGCCGTACGAGCCGCCGCCGTAGCCGAAGCCTGCAGTACAACACGACTCATGAGTTTGTCTGAGCTAAACGACACGTCCCACCACCGCTCTTACACCGGGATTACAATTGATTGACACAAAAACAGACGATATGAAGAGTACATCTTTTCAGTTTAAACAAAGTAATCGTAAAAAACATTTCACGTTCGACCGTTCTTAGTTCAGATACCCATCTGTGCCTCGGAGTCATGTTAAGACGTCAGTCCTAGTTGCCATGCAAACGTCGTTGACATTCGTCACATGTAGTCGAAACACTAAAAATGTATGTAGGTTGAGATAGTACTAGTAGACAGAAGATGAATCAATTAAAAAGAGTCTATGGAGCCCATCAAGATACTCTGGGTCAAGCCACTCTCTCTCACTTGGTAATCAGCACACCTGCTAAATAAAATATGGTCTATATTGTAACACTCTACGTGTTTGTAATGGCAACCCTCTTTCCTGAGAATTAACCTTCAGCTTACAATCACGTGGGGTGAAGTCAAATTGTCGTGGCCTAAATAATAAAAAACAATAAAAAAAGACCGACGCGGGCTTTCCTCTCGTGGTTGAAAAGGAAGGAGAAGAGAAGAAAGAGGAAAGTGACGCAAGTAGTGAGTAACATGTGGCGGCAGTACCAAAGAAAGAAAAAAATGAAAGAGATGGCCGGGGTCTGCCGGGGTGCGAAAGATATGTTAGTTACTATCTCACCCCCGGCAACTAAGGACCCAAAGACGACGTGCGTTTCAGTCGGTTCGAGTCCGACATAACCAACCGGTTCTCCGGGTACCCGTGGGGATTTTTCGCACTATAAAAATAAAAGTACCGGAGCCAATGGTGGAGGGTCCGGCGGAGCGCGGCGGCTGGCGCGGCTGCGTGCGGAAGTCCCTCGCGCCGAAGCTGCTGCTGCTGGCGCCGCCGAAGCGCCCGCCGCCCGAGCGACTGCCGCCCGTGCGCCGCCCGCCGCCGCCCAGGCGACCGTCCGCCGCCGTGCTCGTCAGCCAACTGCGGAACACGGGACACAAATATGCAGGGTTAGGTTGAGGCCCTTCTTGAAATTGAAATTTGACATTTATTTATTCATTTAAAACTTAATACAACAATAGTATTTGGAACCTCCTGGTAAGCAAATGATGCCTTCTTACATTAGGTACCGGTATAACGGGGTGAATAGGGATGCAAGGGTGAATAGGGACAAAATGGTCAATGGAATATTTTACATAATTTCTTTTACTAGATCTCAAATAAGCCTCTTATCAGATATTTGATGATTCTGTTATTACAATGAACTGGTTCAAAATTACGGTTGAAAGAAAATAAGTACAGAATTTAGCTGACCATTTAATCCCTATTCACCCTTGGATCCCTATTCACCCCGTTTTACGGTACAGAAATCGGCACGTAACTTGGCAAGAAGCGTCAGCGCATCTGAGACGATTCCGGGTCCCTTTTGCGGCAAACCAGACATGATTCAAAATAATGGAATTCCGGTGAATGAATAGAATAATGACAAGTACTTTTTGTGACTAAGTGTACGATGCGCGAACTTTCCCCTACTACTACAAAATCTTTCTAAGTTAGATGCCGTGCACTGTAACTCAAACGAAATTCGAGTTGTCAATTGTAGTAGCCGCGTTTGGAAGTTTAGCTGATACATTTGTACTTATGCTGAATTTCTGTGAGTATAGTCCATTTGTTAAGGTTGTTATTAAACGTAAACAATTTTGGTGCAAGCATTTTCAGTTGCGAGCATGATAATCTCAGGCAACCCGATGTTTTCTTTTTCAATTATATTATACTGGTTAATCATTTTATATTATTACTAGCTGTTGCAGCTCAACCGCATGGACTTGGGAATAATAGTTTACGGCCAGTTCTCAGATCTAGCAAATATGAATACACATAAAATTTATTAAAAAACTGTGAAGCCGTTTCAGACGAGTTCGCACACACTGACACGACTATTTTTTATATTAGATTTTTGCCTTCACTCACTTAGGCACATCCTGCTTGGCCTCTACGAGCAGCTGCACAAGTTCCCTCGCGAGGCCGCGGTTGGTGTCGTTGAAGAACGACGTGGCAACGCCCAGGTTGCCCATACGGCCCGTACGACCGATGCGATGCACGTACTCTTCGACGTCCGAGGGTAAATCAAAGTTGATCACGTGACGCACATGCGGGATATCCAGCCCTGTGGGAAAAAAACTCGATTCAAAACTCAATCACATCTTAGTAGTTCTAATTTTGAATGCGTGCGGGGTTAGAAAAGCTCACATTCACGCATGTATTAATCAACATATGTAATTGTAACGGTTTCGTAATTTGAAGCGACTATACATTGAAAAGTACACACAACAAAAAAGGTGTTAGTAATCATAAACTCTCATAAACTAGTCACCACGCCAAACACACGCCAGTTTATGTTTATGTCCCAATGTAATAGGTGGCGAGCCAATTGCCATTAACCAGGCACTTATAAACCCGAGATAAATACACACATAACTTTAAATAGTAGGTATCGAAAAGTCATTGGTGTGTGCCATGGTAAAACCTGGGATCGAACCCGAGACGTCGTCTCAGCAGCCCATTACCCACCCATACCACTAGGCTACCGCGGTTAGTGTGTGTAATTAAAACTAGGCATGGAATACAAACCTCTAGCTGCCACAGCCGTCGCCACGAGGATGGGTGTCTGCCCAGAGCGGAACCGGCGGAGCGCCTCCTCTCGCTCGCGCTGTGTTCTGTCGCCGTGAATCGACGTCACTGGGTAGCCCATGCTGTCCAAATACTCTTCTAGTTGGTCGGCACCTTATTATAACAAATTGATTAGCGTAAATATAAAAATGTGTGATTATGGGATATCTTACATAGCAGAAGTAAAGAAAACTGAAACGGAGCTGACCCCAGAGGCCCAAATTAGAAAAAAATACATAATCACGTCCGAAAACTAACTTAAGATTTCAAAACATAATTAAACACGAATAAAACTGATAATTTCTGAACGTCAGTATGTAAAACAGGCCTCACGAAAAAAAACAGTATGGCTTATTTTCGATAAATCTCAATCGAATTGAAATCACGTATTTTGAAAACGTGAGGTTGCATAACCGGGCTCCAGATCTTTGAATAGAACCCTGCTTTACACAATCGTACGCAAACAAAAAGGATCTAATAAACCAAATATACCATCAAATAATTAGATACAAACCTTTCTTGGTCTCGACGAATACTAGGATAAGTTGATCCTCTTCAGTACGCGATTGTTGGAGTAAATTCGAGGCGTTCAACAAATCTAACAAGAAAGAACGTTTGTCCATTTCCTCCACCCACACCACCTGTAAGTTTAATGCATATATTTGTAGAATCGGGTCATAAATATTTACGTTAAACGTCTTGTTTGATTTATCAGTATTTACTATTTGGGCTCTCTTTTTTTGGCTTGTTCTGAATGTAAGAAACTATTATTGACAAACTAAGCCTAATAGCTATTTAGGAAACTATTCAAATGTATGTTAAACATTTTGATTTACATTAGAAATTAGACTAGTATTTTAAACAATTTACATTCATATGATTAAACTCTACTAAAAGACTAAAAACAAAAAACTAAAAAAAGAAAAAAAAAAGAAAAAAGAAAAAAAATGAAATAAACACTAACTCTAAAATTATTATGATTTTGCAATAGAAACCCACTAATTGTTCCTCAACATAAATTTGTTACTATACCTTCTGGGTAATATTCTCAGAAGTCGATCCCACGCGTCCAACTGCGAGGAAAACGTAGTTATGCAAGAAATCTTGCGCCAAAACTTGAATCTGTTTAGGGAAAGTCGCGGAGAACATGAGCGTCTGGCGCTCGCCCGTCTTGGGCATTGTGTGACTCTCCACGATCTTGCGGATCTGGGGCTCGAAGCCCATGTCCAACATGCGGTCGGCCTCGTCCAGTACGAGATGGCGACAGTGATCCAGAGCCACCCGCCCGCGGGCCAACATATCCACCAGGCGACCTGGCGTAGCCACCAGCAAGTGGCAACCGCGCTCCAGTTCACGGAACTGCTCGTGGATCGGAGAACCGCCGTACCTGCAATGTTTGTAATATTTGTTAAACATAATGTCTTACGTAAACAAACTTGAAACTGCTATTTTGTGAATAAGCTGATTTTAACAATAATAAGAACCGCGATCGAATCGACACACTTACTTTGTGATCAAATCCAACCTAATAATAGTTTAGTCAACAAAAGACTATTCTTAAAAACGAATTACGATAATACAAGTGATTAATTATTGACCACAGTAAATGATTCAATGTTCGTTACTAAATCTGATAATTTATTTAGAATATAAAACGTTTATACTTACACGACGCAAGGGCGAACACGCGAGCGATAGGCAAACTTCCTAGCCTCATCATAAATCTGAGTAGCGAGTTCGCGAGTCGGGGCAAGCACCAATCCAAGTGGGTACTGTTTGCGATTCTGCTGTCGATTGTATGGTCTGCAAAAGCGAAAATTTGTTCGTAAATCAATATTCAGTTGGAGATAACTATTCATTGGTAATAGATACTCACCCCATGTGCTTAACGGGTCCTGCTTCGTACATCTGATTGAGTATTGGTACGAGGAAAGCGGCCGTCTTGCCAGAGCCAGTCTGTGCGCACGCCATCACGTCTCTGTGCCCCAGTACTATAGGGATCGCGTACTTCTGCACCGGGGTCGGCTTGTCATAGCGAGCGTGCGATATGTTCGAACGCATTATTTCCGTCAGGTTAACATCCTCAAACTGTAATAACAAAAGAATAAACCTGAGATTTGTTGAGGTTTATTCACGTAGCAGGGAGCAAAGAAATTATGTAGGTTTTTACATAAGTTAGGTAAATAAATTATTGAGGGGGCGACTTATATTATTGCGCCTAGAATGTTATTTTTTACTAGCCTATGCCCCCGTCGATGTCGGTTACTACGAAAAAAAACACAAAATCATAATCCGTTCAGTAATTTTACTTTAATTTAGCAAAGCGCCATCTTTTATCAAATTATATAACGAAATCGTAACGTAAATACGTAAATTTTGTTTTTATGATCATTTGTATTTCTTTACACAATTATACGACATAAAATGTTAAATGTGGGTGTAAATTCTCTGCCTAACCCGGAAGGAAATAGGTATGAGCATATGACTATGTAATTGTGTATCTAAAAATAAATACTATTTAATTAATTGCTTGGATACAATAACCTGTAAAAATGCATCCGTAAATAATCTCAAGCACAAAAGCGACATCTGTACATCGAAATACAATTGTTCTCCGATACTTCTCAACCGTTTGCGATCAAAGGAAAGTCAGATTTTACCTGACCAAACCCTAAAAAAACTTTTTGTCAAATGGAACTGGCGCGTCGTCGTAACTACCAATCAGTAACTCTAACACACAAAAAGCATCGACAAGATGGCGGATGCGATTGGCCGAATAGGAGTTGACGAAACTGTAGTTTTTTGTTTCTAATTGCCTAATCTAAGAACGACCTAACAGATAACATCAATTTTTTTTAACAATTTATTTTGGCTTTTAAATGGGGACACTTAGTGGGAATGGAGCAGAGAGGAAGCACAGTCAAGTGAGTAGAGTTGAAAGGCTCTTCGCGACTTATAACAAAGTTGAAAATAAAGCCATAAAAGTATTCCTAACTCGAGATAGTATTTACAAAAATGGTTGCAAAAATGGCCAATAAGCCCATTCGGACTCTTTTTGCCAAATGCACATTATGCATTTGCACTTCAACACACAGACAACCGAAAAACAAATGTGCGTGCCTTGCACCAATTTCTCATCTCCACAAGTTACCTGGTTTCGTTTTTTAATTATGTGTGTGTGAAATCAGATTCCAAAAAAATGGCTTTGTTATCATCCATTTAGTTCTACTCATAATATATTTTTCATGACTCATCATGCCATAATGTTGAGCAATCTTGAAGAATCGTCAATACAGCATGAGTCACAACGAGGTGGGTGCGCCAAAGTTCACCTAAAATTTCAACTCCGAAAATTGGAACTCCGAAAATGTTCTTCCTAACATTTTTCATCCTAACAATCACAATTCCTAACTACTCTGTCTCTAATGTTTTAATTCCGAATCATACAACTTCATAATGTCGGTAGCAATAAACATCTATTATACTATTATTTCTTTTCCTATATTTTGTCAACATAACCATCTTTTACACTATTATTGAAAGTCATACCTTTTTTGTTTAGATTTTTTTTTAATAATAATCATTATTACCTATTTACATTAATTTTGCGTAACTTTTACAGTTTTAGTTATTTACACGTACAATCTCGCTGCGGTCATTCAGCCAAGTTCCAGAAACGAATCGGTCATATTTATTGTTCTTGGTTTAGGTTAGGTTAGAATTGTGACCACACAACGCACGAGCCGAGCGAGCGAAGCGAGCGTGCCGCGGCAGCGGCCGGCGAAGTGCAAGAAACGAATCGAAAACGAAAAAGGTCATAAACATAACCGTAAATCAGTCGTATTTTATGATTTTCATTCATTTAAGCCAAAAAATCAGTGAAACAACCTTTAATCAATCTAAACAGTTTTCTAATTAATAGTAATAGGTATGTAACAACAAATAACCAAAAAAAAATTAAAACTATAAATAAAATATAATTCTACCGACATATATTTTTATTACATTTGGTAGATAAATGTTTCTTTCTAAGTATGAGTGACAATATTATGGTAATTATGTTTAGGGATAAAAACGTTAGGATAAAAAACAGTAGTAGCTTTAATATTGTATGTTAACCATTTTATTGATAACAATTTTCGGAAACATGAGTGTTATGAACATCGACGGTAGCACTACAAATAGTATGAATAAAAACTTTAGGATGAAAAATTTTAGGAGGAGTGATCATTCGGATTACAAATCGTTAGGAAGAACAATTTCGGATAAAGAACTTTAGGTGAGTCAATATGGACCCCAACGAGGTGTTATTGAATACGGACATTTACCGATCTTGGCCATCACCTACTTTAACAGTGAACGGAAATATTGGTAGGATACTAGTTTTCTAAGCTTTTGAACTCCTTCAATCTAATCTCTCCTGTATCATGTGCTCAATAGTGGGACATTTTACAAATCAGAACTTATGACAGTCTGACATTCACCTGGCAGTCCTTACCTAAGCCTATACTATATGTAATCAAATGCAAATGCATTGAAATTGACGAACCACACATAAAAAAAGGAGAAATTATTTAGATAATTTATCAAATACTTGGGACCCTGTCCAGATTTTCGGGGCCATACCAACCTTATAGTAGGCCGGTAGGTGGAAGTAGACCCGGACACCCAAGGTGAAAGCCTCTGATGCAACTAGGAACAATGCTAAGATGTAATAGAGTCTACTTACGCTCGTGATGAATTCTGGGACGCGGTCGCCGCTAGCCTCCACCGGTATGTCCTCGTACTTTGAGAAGTTGATGCCTGTGTTACCAGTGCCAAACAACTCCAACTCCTGCCGCTCGTCGCGAGGTAACGGGACCGTCCAATCATTCTACAAAACACATGTAATTAGAAAACTGTACAACATTTTGAACAAATATTTTAAAAGCAGCAAGCAATAACGCTTTAATTGATTAATGCTTAAATAATGGAAAGAAGCGGATAAAAGCAAAAATATGTTGCATTTGAATTTGAATAAGAACAGAGCCTTTTATAAGTAATTAAGATTAAACATATGAAACTATTTCTTATGTATCCTCAAAGCTTTTATACATGTGCACGTTGCCAAAAGGCGTCATGTTTAGTGAAAATCGTATAACATTTGCACGAAATTCCTGTAATACCTATTATTTTTTAGCAACAATATAGCTAAAGCTTTCAAAGATGAAAGTATAAGCCATGTCTCAGTTAAAACAGTTTTTAAGGGTGAAACAATTGTAAAGTCGGGTTTTCACACTGAGCACACATGGTTCGGCTATAAGTACGATTTCTGTCAGTAGGCAGTGGAAACCTAGCTTTACAAATGGCTATGGAGGGTAGTGTGAACATACCTCGTCCCTGCGGGAACTTGTGCGACGCACATCGTCAGAGGGCCAGCGTGAATTCGAGCGCTCATCGGCGCGGGGTTCCGGCTCCTTCCAGCGGTCGTTGCGCGGCGGCGGTGGTTCGTTGAAGTCCTCGTCGCGACGCACGTCTCGCGACTCGCGCGAACTTGTGGTACTGCCCCCGCCCGTCGGGGCCCCGCTACTGCGCCCGCCACCACCGCGCTCAGACCATCTGTTGTTGTCTGACTCCGCCCAACGTTCTGAGTCTCCATTTTGGTATCCTGAATCACGACCTGAGTAATGCGGCTCTTCAGAATCTGATTTAGATATGATAGTACGAAAAATTTCCAAATTATCAAAACGATGTCAAATGAAATAAATTAACACGTTAGTTTTATAAGTGTCCGCTGCCTTATGCGTGCGCAAGCATGAAGCAGCGGACGGTCTAACTCTAATGGTTATGAAATGGTGATAAACTTTAACCCATTCAATGTCCAACTGCGGATCCGTTGTACATTGAATGGGTTATGGTGTGGTGAAGCCGTGCCAGTAAGGTGAAGATTTCATACATATTTTGTATCAGCAATGAAATATAGCGACTCGGGTAGGTGTCTGATTAAAGCTGGACATCATCAGTGAAAATCCGTTCAACTAAACTGAATTTCACGTTTTAAGTATCCATAAAATTCGTTGGGAAATAAATTCACTAATTCAATTTCAACTAAATTGAACTAACGCTTTTGTAATTCATTGGTGAAATCCAGCTTTAATCTCTTATCAATGAAAATATTCTATTCAATAAGGTCTTTACGTAAATGTGTAACTGTATGATAAATGTAGGACGTCAATTTCTACAACTCAACAAGAGCGTAGAAAAATAAATTTGAAGACAATGATAATGATCTTGAGGTTAATTAATCATGAGTTTGTAGGAAATAAGTGGACATACCGCGGTCCCTGCGCGGGAATCGCGAGTCGTGCCCGCGATCGTAGTCACGGTCACGGTCGCGGTCGTCGCGCCGACCACCACGGTCGTATGTTCTAGAGTTGCCTCCCAATGATGAACGGCCGTCCCGGTCGTTCGGACGGTCGTCTAAGCTAGGACGCTTAGACTCTTCCCCTGTACATATCAATGACTTCTATGTAAATTAATGGATTCTGACCCCTGTCTGTATAGACATAACGCGCCCTTTTGTCGTATCATTTGTGTGATAGCTATAAAAAATGGTCAGGTAGACAGCCTCTGTGACGTGGCGGCGCGTGAATGCAACTGCTACGCAGGGGGCGCGGGTGTGTGATTCAGTACAAATATTTATACGTTTGAATATGGGTATTTGCATTGGTTTGTGTCTCGGTGAGCACGTTAAGCCGTCGGTCCTGGGATCCAGACAAATTGACACTGTATTGGCGAAAGCGCCAGTGGAATTGCTTAGTAAAGTAAGGGATTGATAGAAATCTGTAAATTGAATACATTTCACATATTTTTATTAATAAAATCACCGCAGTACCAAGTAATTCATTGATAGCAAATTGAAAACAGTTCGCTTCGACGCGATTCTATCATTAGAATGTCATTTTGTTTCTGATGAATATCTAAGACAGTCGTTATTTAAAGGGTAATCGGATGCAAGGGTCCACACTCACGTCTCCTCACCTGGAAGTAGTAGCAGTTCCGGTTAATTAGTAGCTTTAAATCGACAACAAATTCTTTGTTTTATGTGAATCTAGTACGAGTAGTATTCAGTATAGTACCTACTGCGTAGGTAGGTATTATCTCCAACTCTTCAATCAACCAGTGCAGTCTCGACTAGGAACTAAACATTCACCACAAATGTGATAATGCGAATAATTGAAATCAGAAAGCTAGGAATGACGCGACAACGCTATTAATCCTAGCCGTAATAATGTTTACTATTGAGACGTTTGTTAGCTACGTCACCTTACAATAATATTTTTATTAAGAAAAGATATATCTAGTTGACAGATTGTATTGTAAGTAGATATTGGCTTTATAGTGAAGGAAATAAGATGTAGAATAAACAAAATATGACAAGTACCACCTACGGGGCGCACTGTTAGCACACACTTTCACGGCACGCTATTGTTTACAAAATGTGGAAAAATAATGGCAGTTATTGTAACAGAACAGTTCTAATAAAGGAAGAAATTGTCGAAGGATCGTGTTGTTTCACTTTCAACGTCTGATCTTCAGAAAATAATCAACCATACAGTCCACTTAACACCGCGCTGTTACTAAAATCAGCGACCACATACTTTGTTAAGTTTATGCTTTAAGGATCCTTAGCCGACTGCAGACCGCAGCCGCAAATACCGTGATATAGATATGAAGGTGACAATATTGTTTATTGTTTCAATTCAATGCGCCTTCTCAATTGTGCCCTTTTTTTCATATCAAAGTTTAACAAGTAATGCACGACACTCATCCAACCGAACTAAGGAATAAATCTTTTATCTTTGTCTACACGTGGTCCATTTTTTCACATAAATACGTCCGCTGTACCTGCTGCATACGTCTGCAGTTGTCGTATGCGGTAGGTAGGCTACGGAATCTACCTTTAAAAGTAAGCCTTAACAACATTAATGAATTGCATTAGGGCAGCACTAAGGGGGGCCACACAATAAAGCGGCATGCTGCAAGTGCGCAGCAAATTGCCATATATTATGCTTCTTTGTCAAGATTGTTAATCATTTGCTGCATATGCAGGGCGATTTGAGTGCTTGATGCATGTTACTTTGGTGTGTAGCCGCCCTAATTGTTCTATCAGCTATCAGTACTTGCGGAAATACACCTTATCATGAATTATTATCATTAATTATAATCTCAAGAGACCATTTTGACTGTCGAGAATATAAAAATACTAATTTCAGGACTAGTGATAGGTCAGGCAGGAAGTTTAATGTTTTTTTAATTTGTTTTGATTTTTGATTCATCACGTCAGACAAAGTGAGAGCCTGACTAGAATTATAGATTCTTTTTCTTTAGAAGAAAAGAGTAGGTACCAAACTCTTCAGTGACTTGTTTCTTTCCAAACAATAAAGTATTGGTACTATTAAACAGCTAATGTGTTCTTTATGTAGGGTGTGGAAAAGAATTGGATGAGGCTGTCAAGCTGCATAGACGTTTTACAAATATATTTGAGGCCCTTGCAAGTCTCACTTGCTAGTTGGACCACAGACTTCCCTCTCAGGGCTGTGTGATCAGATAGTAGGTACTCCCGGAAAGCCAATGCAATAAGGAAAACCTCAAGAGTAAGAGGATTCTTTGAATGTAACTGGGAAATCACCGTAATGATGATAGATCACCTGTCTAATCACTGCCGCAATTTTATCGTTGACTCTTTTTTAATCTTAACACTCGCATGAACAATTAATAAATTCATCACATTTAATTGATACCAATCTGGAATTGAGTAATTGAATACATCATATTGACCTTTGTGACTATACAGTAGCCATAAATTGGGTCATTTAACTATAACAATACACAATAAGTGATAAGAAAAAAGATATAAATGTCAATGCCCCAAATTTTGCACATCTAAATATTATATTATCATAGAATTTGTCTGTTACAACTTAGGAGAGATTGCAGTGTATTTTAAGTCCCTGTGAAATGAATGAGAATAGAACATGATAATAATTATGATGTTTCACTGACCCCTGAGAGAAGCGATAATGATATTAATTTCTACACTAAACAAAGCAGTTCAGGTACTTTATTGATAACAAGTTTCCAGGTTGTTGTATGCACTTCATTCTAGGTGTGACCTTTAAATAGGATACATACAATTTGTATCACAGTTCATACATATGGTATTATGACACAGATAAGAAGTTAAGAGATTCAAGTGTCTTACTTCCTCGCATTACTAGGTAACATGCAAGGCTGAGCGACAAAAACAATCCTGTGAAAAACAATAAAACTTTAGAAAGTCAATATTTACCTTGTGAAGTGTTGGCCTGCAACTGCCTGCGCAGGTGCGGGGGGATGTAGCGGCCAGCACTCTTATTAGCCTGAGGCTGCAAGTCCAGACCAGCAAGCTGCAAAAAAGATAATGGTGGTGAGTGAAAGATGCAAATTTTGAATGCTACTTTACAAGCATTAAATTTAACTAAATCAATAGAATATGCTCAAATTTGAAAGGTACAACTGTTCTGATAAAAAAAGAATATTTTTACATACAGATAAAATGATTAACTTTGAAGAAACACATTCTAAGATAGGTCATTAGTACTCTTGAGTAAGTATAAAGATTGATTTAACTAACTGCACTCTAACCTTTCAGATAAAAATGGTATTCAAGGGTAATGTGTAATTGGTTATCTAACAAACACGGTATTATAATGATACTTGCTACATATCGCCATCCAACTATAACAAATTAGGCATGCTAGCACGAGTACAGAAGCATGACAAAATATTGCTTGAATAAATCGTAACAACGCACTTTTTGGACTGTATAATACGGTCGAATTAAAATTTCATTGTCTGCAGAAAATGAGTTCGTTTAGCTATTCCGGTAAAGTATACATTACATATACTCAGAAACATTTTTATTTCCTCCCGCCATGACACGCAAATATAGCATGACAATGACCTCACTCGAAACTGTCTTTGGAAAACTACTGTAATAGCTAAGTACTTTTTGAAGGTGCATACGAGTTACTTCTTCATAAAATCAATGAAATGGATACTACTAGAAAAGTAGTAGATCTAAGGCGCCATGTTGGTTATTCTGAGACACGTAAAGCATTGCAATTTTACAGATCGATGCTATTATAAAAATATGTGATATATCATGAATTAGAAGAGTTTATATTCAGTACTTTATGTCTTTATGGAATATAAGCTACATGTAAAGTTCTATTCCATTGCGTAAAAATCAATACAAAGTGCATGTAGTACATGAGGTACAGACCTGCTGCTCTAGACCTGTTCCATTTTGGTTGGTAACATTACTCATATTACTACCAAGCGGTACGTTTTTTTGGGAACGTGGCGCCAAAAATATTATACAAACACAGTCTACAATGAATTTTGCACAAACACAAATTCACAAAATCACATGAAAAGGCTTCAATTTTTCCATCCGAAATCACTTTTCATTCGAAGTTTTTGTTCTTCACTGATTATTTAGCATCTTGCTTCAATATTCATTCATTCTCTATTATTCATTCGGTCAATGCTGCCCTACGTAAATGTCAAAACACCCTACATCACATTCATCAACAATTTCTAAATCAAAACTTAAATAAATATTAAAAGTCTTTTGCAGAATCAGTTCTTCACCGATATTAAACTCATATCTATCAAATAAATGTAACTTACTTCAGTATACAAATACCGAACTCTTAACTAAAAACCTTAGAAATCAGGAAAAAATAAAAAAGGGCAACATTATTGTCTGTAACTTTATATGTGAACTGTTTTATCCTATAGGCACTTCCGTTTTTCAGTTTACTACTGACCGGTAGATGTCACTATTCACAATAAAATGATACAGATAACGAAACTTAGGAGCTTATTCTCGATATTCTCATTGATAGACTCAACTCATTTAATTTATTTTGAAATAAGTCGATTCATTCATTAGAAAACTTGCTGTTTACAATAATTACAATTTGATTTTTATGACAGATCACAGATGACAGGAAGTCATTTTGTATTTATTATGTATTTTGTACAGTGCATTACATTTATTTAGCAACAACACAACAACAGACTTAAATTGTTTATTATAATATGTTAATCTTTTAATTTGGTTTGGAGTTTTGGAGTAGCTTATTATTTAATTTGCATTTGGTGAAAAATGTAAGTACCTAAATCTGATATAAAGTACATAATATTATAAACAGCAGATAATCGAAAATCGAACGATAAAAGATATAATCAAACTACCTACTTACTGACCGATCAAGCATCCGGTGGCTTGGTCAGGGCTCTAGCGACAGACACCTCCTCACAATACATGCTGAGTCAATGAGGGCTGTCCTCTGTATTAGACCTCTAACGAGAACCTTTTAGGTGTTGTTGATCAACACCTCTTAACAATGACCATTAGCATTGTATCACCACTACAATGGGCCAGTCAGTGCCTTTATTCTTATTTTGTTTTTATGAAAACTTTTAAATTCTATAAATAAGTAAGTAGGTATATTTGAAAATGTAAAAGTACTTATTATATTCATAAAATGTTTCAGAATGGATCTAGATACAGTAAGCAGTGTGCCAATGCCCCGTGAACGCCAAGCTCCTCCAGAACCGCGGATACGGCAGGCTCCGCCTGCACCGCGCCGTTCTACCGCTCAACCTCCTCCACAACCAAGAGAGCGACAACCACCGCCGCCGCCACGTGTGAGACAACCGCCGCCGCAACCGCGCGTAAGGCAACCACCGCCGCCTTCAAGGGTAGTACAATCGCCGCCACAAGCCATATAAAAAATATAATTTACCAATATTCTGAACAGCTGTAAAGTATAGGTACTCCAAACATTGATAACTTATAAACATAACATAACATAAACTCACGCCTTTATCCCCAAAGGGGTAGGCAGAGGTGCTAGCACCCACATTAAAAAAAAACAAAAACTGAAAACTTATACAATTCAATAAGTTGATCCGTTGACTCTTCTTTTCTAATAAAGGACTTGTTGCTTTGCGACCTCATTACTCTAAAATCAAGATTAAGATATTTTCTTTTTGTAATATACCTACTGTTTCATAAATACTAAACTATAATACTGAGGTAAATTTGAAGCTGCTGAGCTGAGATCAGAATTTTACTTTTGCATCATCATTATAAAAATCCTTTATTTCTCTCAATTATAAATAGCATCCTAATCCAACCTATATCTAAGCAAAGTAAAAAGTATAACGAATCTATATTAAATCATAAGAATCTGGTGTGTGATTAATATGTGGATCAAAGTGTCAAAAACTTGACATTATCTCGCCATTAATTTTATATTATGTTTGCCATATTTACTTGAGACTAGCAAAAGAGCGGCGATTCTGCCGCAGAAGCCATTTTAAAAAGATGAAGTTGAAATGGCATCTTGTCGAGTGAATGATAAAATGTATGGAACTTTATACATTATTTTAAAATTTAAGTCTATATGAACAAAGTCTAAAACTTTCATGGTACTTTTGCCAGTGTCTGTGGCATGACAATGGTTGCAAATGTTATATACTTTATTAATGTTATATACATTATTAATGTTATATACATTTGAATTTTCTCCCCATTGACAATTTGATGTTTTAACACAGACAATGTGTAATGGTATCAATATAATTGAATATACTTTGTTCTAAGAACAAGGTATACGAAACTTTGTGATGTCGTCTTTAGGTTTCAAATGTTATCAGTATACAATAATAATGTACAGTCACCATCAGATTGTATTAAACGTTAAAAAATTACAAACGATTTTTTTGTTGTTTAATTATTGTTGCAGTTAAATTTGTCGTAATTGTATATCTTTTTTACCTACTGATGGCGACTGTACCATTTTAGTACGTCGGTACCTACGTCATTCAGTGCTCTTGGTATCAGAAATTCTTCCGTATGAAAAGTGTCTTTGTTCAATATGTACCTACCGAAATATGACTCATGGTAGTTATGGTTCAAATTATAGATAGTACTTAGATATAAAACAAACATTGTGCAATGTTTAAATAAACTGGTTGTGTTCACGTAAAACGTCATAAATATAAATTGCTGTTTGTTTGTATTAAAACTGTTAATTAGTGCCAATAACGTGTTTAATGTAAGCTATAATAGTTATGGGATGAGTGTATTATAAGAGATTCTAGTCTACAGACGCCTCTATTTTGTTAAAATTGTTAACTGCAAAAATCTACATTGTGTTAAACCTTGGTAATAAAGTATATTTTGGTATTAAATTGCTGAAAAAAGTAAATGTATTTGTAGTATCATTTCATATCTGTCTCAACCTAAAAACGGGGGCTAACAGGCTAATAAATTTCGGTTAATCCCAGTTGCCCCCACGGTTGACGCAACCATTGGTGACGTCATGATTCCAGTTCTAACTCCACTAGTCCGACGTCACTACTGGGACCTTATCAAATGATTTTTCCCATCTGTCACCGCAAAAGAATCACCACCACATTTTTTGAAAAGAAATCCCATTTGTCACCAGTGGTGGCGTCGACGCGACGGTGGGGGCAACTGGGAATAACCGGCTGGCACCCTTTTGTTGTAGATATGAACCGACTTCTCTATAATGAGTTTCAAGCTAATGTTACGCCACCCTTGCCAACATTCTGCCCCGGCATGTCGTAAAATGTTAGCATAAATCTGAAAACAGAAGATTTTATTGATTAGGTATATCTTTAACTACTTAGGGACTCTAAAGAAGGTATAAGAAAGCAATGAGAACACAGAACAGAAAAGCTAGGTAGTAGAAATGTGACATGACGGATTCGATATGTCGCCATACTAACACAAGCAATCTACACTATCTAATATTAAAAAGAGGAAAACTTTTGTTTTGTGCGTTTGTATATATTTGTAATGAATTATGTCAAAAACTATTGTGCCGATTTTAAAAAAAATCTATATTAAAAGTATATTAAGTATACGAGTAGGTACCTATATAATCTTTAATACCAAAATAGTCTAAGCCATATACGTATTACAAAACGAAAACACCCAGTAACCATTTAAAATGGAGAATACCTACTTTGACGTTTTAGATCTTGCACGAGTGCGAATATTTACGAAATTGTTTAGACTGTTGTCAGTGAATTCTAAGAAATTTAACGTGTCACGTGTCGACTCACGGCAAATAAATAATGATAATAGATAATCAATGTAATTGCAAATAAATACATTCATGCTTGCAAATATTTGCATTAAGCAAGTATTTAACCCTCTGGAACTAGAACCCTGAGAACGCACCTCTGTGCTACATAGAGCCACGTTCGTACCGCCACGCTACACCATAGATTCTGTCATGCAGTAGGTACCTACCTACCTACTCACCGTTCTGGGTTAATCCCTAATTCTTTGTGAATCACCTCTGTGACTTTCCCCGTGATAAATTTGTTTTCTTCTAGACCCAAATGGCCAATGGACTCAAGGCTCGCTACGGCGCCTGGCCCGTCTGCTAGCTGCCCCCCGTAGGATACCGTACAATCTGTAGTAATCATGATAGCGATTTTCTAGAAAAAGAAAACATTTAACAATGAGGTAGTGTAGCAACATTTCTTATAAAATTTCTTCGTTTAAATTCAACTTGTTGACTTCGAATCCGCACTGACCAAGTGCCATACCATCACTTCCTAAAAGTCATGTGGTGGATAGGTAGGTAAGTACATTTATTTGTTTAAATTAGTAGATTTAACACTTGTCTGACAATACACAGCACCTAGACAAATAGATATCGCTGAACAACAACGGTCTGTGTCCAAATCACCTTATAAAAATAAAATAAGATTCAAATAGTATTACTTTTTAGAGGAAATGGTAAAGCCCAATCGGCACGCTGCCGAATGTGATTTGGGCACGTCGCCGTTGTCTACTCCCTCAAAGAATTGTTAAACAAATCAACTGGCAACAATAAAAACAAAAAAAATGTTACTCAAAATAATTAAATAAACAATTTATGTAATCCCAGAAATACACTAATATGTAAATAACTTAAATTCAATAAAAAACCTTTGGTAAATCACTAGTAACATTCGAGTCGAACAGAAACAAACAATAAAATTAAGTGAAGTACGGTACTTACATTTTCTGGCTTCTTAACAGTTTGAGACAACACAGGTAATAGTTTAGATATAAATGTCGCTGGAATCTTGTCCTTTGCGAGATTTGTAAATATTTTCAAACACGGCATTATATCGATCGAGATGTTAATGATCGCGTTAGACTGGTCCCATTTGTTAATTTATAATTGGCATCCAAGGAGGCTCTACAAATCCGAAACAAGTCGATGTTAGTCGATCAGCAGTAGGTACCATAACTGGACCCGGATTCCACTAATTGTTAATTATAGTCACACGTCTATGATTACAAAAGCTGTCATAGAATTTTCGGCTTTAATTCTAAAGACTTATGGTTCAAGATTAAATGAAAAAGAGTTTATTACATAGTTTTATTCACTCTACACAAGGCCATTTAATTTTGGACTTTTACTGTTACACAGTATTGTGATAGACTACTATTACATAGTAAAAGTTCAAAATGAAATGGCACTTTTTGTAATCTCAGTGCCTTGACAATGGTTGACAATTAGCAGAAGCGTGGTAGGTAAATCAATAAATAAATAAATGTTTTAGCACAATACACAACGACACCTAGACCCATGGTAAGCATAGTTTAACTAGTTTGTGTTATGGGTTCTAGAATGTGGAGAAACATACTTATATACTTTTTTTTTGTAAATACATACCTACTTACATATTATACATAGAAATACTTAGACCAATGCAAATATTCATATTCATGCACACAAATATTTGCACCGAGCGGGAATTGAACCCAGGCCTCCTGCGTAGCAGTCGCGTTCACTGCCGCCGCGCCACGGAGGTCGTCATTCAGGTACTTACTTCTTAGTAGGTAGGACCTTGTACCTACCTGTTTATCAATTTAATAGTAATGATCCATAGATGTGGTAATTACGATCTAAGCAAGTGAGGCGAACGACGACGATGACTATGAATGAAGACGTTTATTTTTTTTTGAATAATAATTTTATATTCAACTTGGAAATAAACAAGTTTGACTAGTAACGGGATAGTCCATATCACAATGTTATTATACTCACACTAAATATATGTGGGTGAAGGAAGTTCGCAATCTAAACACATTGTGATAAACTGCCAAATCGCCAGTCCGCTCCGTCGTCTCTGGATAACTGGCTACATTCAAGTTTCGACATAAAAAATGAAGTGTAGTATATATTTAATTATAGCGATACTCGTGTGTACCGTTGCTTCACGACAGTTGATGATTCAAGAAAAGTTTGTCGCGCCGCGAAGTGTGGAAAAAAGGGAAGTAGTGATGGAAAATTTGTTTGGAGAAGATTCACCCGTGCACGACGAAAATTGTCCTGTTGGCTTCCAGCTAGACATCTCCGGAGCCTGTCGCGAAGTGTGGTACGAAGACTGGTGATTCTATCCGAAGTTCTGAAGAAGAAAACATTCAGCGTTTCGAATTTACGTTACCATCAACTACGTATTTTTAAGATTTACTTTTAATTAAGTATGTAATAGAATAATCTACTTAGTTTAGCTTAAGCATATTATCTAAACAGGTACTTATTCATTTTCGGAGTCCGTAACAGTGGGCGTAGGTACAGTCACCTGCAATAACATGTAGGTATATGTTTTAGAACTTTTTCACATTAAACTTGTCGAATTTTACCGTTTCATGTCATAATGTTGACCTGTCATTTATTATTGTGACAAGGTTCCAAAGTGTATACATATTATTGCAGGTGACCACACCAAAACGTGCTACAAGAGCTACAAACGATTGAGTTTTTAAATCGTGACCCAGAGGAACAGGGATGGAATATATCTACACGATGTACAGTTCCATTTTTCGTCAGCCCAAAACGCGATCGCTTAGCACGTCATAGTACCAACCTAACCGGAAGTTACATCCAAGACCCCATTTCTTCTAATTATTAACCATTGTCAAGGCACTGAGATTCCAAAGATTGCCTTAAACTTACGACTGTATTGGCATTGGCTTAAAGTTCAAAATAAAATGAAAACGAGTCTATTTTGTTCTTTGTTTCGCTCTACACGGTAACATTTAATTTAAGGCTTTAACAGCATAACAAGTAAGTCTAAAATTCAATGTATTTTTTTAACTCAGTGGTTTGACAATGGTTTACCTACAGTTAGTAGAATCGGGGCCCAGGTGTGACGTATCGATAACTGTATAGTGTGTTATACTACACTCCCTAAAATATGCGCAGGTACATACCTACTTTATACATTAAAAAGCTTTGAAAATTCCTTCTTTTTGTGTGCAATAAATAGTCTGAAACCTACAGATCGAGTTATAATTTTGTTTATACAATCAGGTGTCACCCAATCATCCAACATGGATAGGGGTCCAAGTTCTACTGTGAAACATTGTCAAATCACTGTAATTACAAAAAGTGCCATTGAATTTTCAACATTCGCCTTAAGTTCGAAATTAAATTAAAATGAGTTCATTACATCGCCATCGTTTCAATAACCATGCCATTTACTTTAACAGCATAACAGTAGCGTATGAAATTCATTCCATTAGTAGAATCGGTGCCCTAAATATCCATATTACATAAGTAGGGTATCTACCTGGTAGGTATTTTGGGATTGTTTCCTCAATCATTATCAACTTTATTAGTACCTACTTAATGCGCCTCTGCAAACAATGGACCTGGGGGCCTAGACAAGATGTCAAATGTCATGTGATCCAATTCCGACAACAAATGTCACTCCCATACATTTTCAGAGCGATGGCGAATGTAGCTTTGGAGCGAATGCATTTTGGCTAGAGCCCCCGCACTCTTAGGGTGTAACCACATTAATCGACGCGGAATCGGCTGAAGCCGGTTAAAAAAGTCTTTATGCTGACGGAATAAGAGTGTTACTAATAGCTTTCGCATCGGCTCGGCTCGGCCGACGCGACGCGGCATCGGCCGACGGCGAATTGAACCGTTTGTCGATTAGCTGATCGCATCCGTACGGCGCTGAATCCAGCGGAACGTTTCCGCCTGCTGCCGAACAGCGCTGGAGACGGTCGAACGGCGTTGAACGGCAGTTGAATCAACCGTTCGCATGCCTTCATCTACGACGGTAGCCGAATGGCGCCGAAGACGGCCGATAGGCGTTGGGTAGCAGTCGAATGAATCCGCTCGCGTGCCTTGGAGGTGTCGACTGCCGAACGTAATTGAACAGAGGCCGTGACAGCCATTCGGAGGAGTCGACTGCCGAACGTAAGTGAACAGCCGTCGTGACGGCCGTTCGGAGAAATCGACTGCGATCGCATGTCAACAGCCGTCGCAACAACTAATCGGCGATAAGCCGAGTAGTGTGGTGATACGCACTCGGCTTAAGCCGATTCTGCGTCGATTAATGTGGTTACACCCTTATCGTGCCTGCGCAGTTGTAGACCTAGTTTTGGCGTAGCGACCGAAGCGGATTGAAGGTGAGAAGGAACTCTATGATTTCCCCAAGCGTCTACAATATGGGGTTCTTCAAGAAGGGCATTAAAAGGTTTCTATAGGGTATGCAGCACGAGTGTAAGGCCCGTAGTGTTACAAACGTCCATAGGCCATGGTGACCGCTTTCCATCAAGTGGGCCGTGTGCTTATCTGCCTAATCAATTTTAGACCTTTCCAGGCCTATTAAAAATCTCTGAGAAAATAAAACAAAAAATAACATCTTATTGAGAATATTTTATTTAGAGCGCACTAAAGATTAATTCAATAGCACCTTTGAAGTCTAATAACCCTTTCAGAACGATAACAATGTGCGAAGGAACCACACTGTTTTTAATAAAGATGGTACCACTTGGATATCTAGGTAGGTACTAATTAACATTTAGGCGATCAGTTTAGGGACGGTCAAAATTGTCGATGAAATCCCAGGAGTCGAATCTGTTGAGGATGGGGTTGAGGACGGGGGGCACCTCCGCTGTGAAAACTGCTGAGATGAAACGTTCGAACCTATTTAGATAGCCGATGATCACTTCATTGATGATTGCATTCACCACGTTGTCGATATCTCCACCACCCATTGTGCCGGTCAATTCAGACTGGAATGAAAAAATAAATTGTTAATTCTTATACCTAATAATGATTGCTAAGGAGTAGGTAAATTATACAAAAGAGGTACAGGGCGACGAAGGTTCGTAGAACATCCGTGATACCAATAAGGAGCAATGCAATTCATTATTATCATTGCGTCAATCCCTGTCACAACTCTCATAACGGAGTCCGGAGTCTGCTTTCCGACTTTTACTTCTCCACTTCACACGGTCTTTGGGCATCTCTGGCAGTCATACGCACACAAACACACACACACACACACACACACACACACGCCTGCGCGCAGCAACACACACACACACACACACACTTTTTTGTGCTAAGGGCACTATGCTATATCTGTAGACTTTAGCACCACCATGATGTGCTTACTCGGTTTCAAGAAGCGGACGCAATTGCTTTGACTATACCTACCTTAACTACAACTTTTCTGTATAATTCATTGCGTTCGCGTGGTTGTTGAACTTGTTGGTAATAGCGAAAGCGGATAAGTGTCTTATTTAATCAATCATATGAATACAAAATATAGCTAAATTTTAGATTAATAAATACCTTCAACGGTGAAGTTAAGTCATCATAATATTCCTACGTCTCACAGTAGAATCCTCTGCCTTTTTATGATCTCAATAAAGTATTAAGTTAGTACCTACTTACCCATTAATTCCAACCAAATTAATCGACTTTATCTTTCATTACACCACCAGGGGCATTACTCTCGCACTGCTGACCAGTAATCACACCCACTGCCCATCGCGCGTCATATTTTAAGCGAAATTACTAACCTCGAAGGAAGGAATGTCGTAGCTGACATCGCTCATGTGACCGATGATAATAGATCTTTCATCTTCAGACTGGTCAAGGTGGATTCTTATTGTGAAGCGGAAATCTTTGACGACGAACCTAAGGATAAAATAATTGTTGTGAGTCTGCAATTCCAATGAAAAAGAAAAAAGTTTTTCAGAAGGAGGAGTCAAAGGCTATAAAATATTATGCAATAGACAACAGCCGCATGTTGCCGATCCAACGAAAACAAGCTCAGTGACTTTGGTGCCTAGAGTCCCTTCGGCACCTTTTATAACCATAAGGGACTCTACGGGTATAAAAAAGGTGCATAGGTAGGTACTTATGTATATTGATAACTTACAATCACAATAGTATAGATAGTCGACGATTGATGGGCGTTCGGCGACGATGAACGAACGGTTCGAGTTTGAATACCTCTGACATTTCTCAGTTCATGTAATTTAAATATTTCAATTGGAAAAAACATGAGAAAACTATATTTGTAGAGTACCTGCTCTACGATTTTAATGACGGTTAACGAAATCTATATGAAATTAGTAGTCTTTGATAAAAGTTAATCCACACTATGCTTTCGGAAATGGACTTGGGCCAGTTCGTGATATCCTGTGTTGATATCAGTGATACTTACTTGGCTGTTCCTTTGCCGTACAGGGGAATAGCTGTGAACAAGTCACCAATGAGGTCGTAGTGATCTGAAACAAGAATGAAAATTCAACGCCTCTGTTCGATTATACTAATACAACTCCGACCATTCATCAGAATACAGTTTGGCAACGTTTTGATAATAATTTCGTCAAATAATTTAGTCTGAATTTAATAAACCAGTATCCGCATGATAAAAATAGAAGGTTAGGCTTGCACGAGTTGAATCATTCAGTATTTCAGATTAAAGAAATCTAGATTTAGACATTTTGGTGTGTATTTAGCAAATATGTATAATGTCGTTATTACAATGAAAATTACCGCTTGGTCACAGTTTGTTTTTTGGTGCATAGTAAAATCTTACCCGCTGTTATGTAGAGGTGAGGAAGAGTTATATCGAGAGTGAAGATGAGGTTTATTATGTCAAATCCGACACGATTTAGCACGAAATCACTTAAACCCTCTGCGTAAACACCCCCTAGGTCCAAGTGCAAGCTGGAAAGTAAAATTTACAATTTAAAACCTTAAATTTAGTTCAAGATCGAGACGCCGACATGCATTTGGAACCGTATTAAGCCTTTCATGCAAACCCACTGAGGTTTGTATGAAAGGTTTAGTGACTGTCGCACTTACTTGATGAGTCCAGTCGGTAAGTCAATGTTGAATTCATCAATATTGAGAGGGTCCAATATTGGGATTCCCATTTCTGGATACCCTTCTCTCATCATTATCCGAAGAAACTCAAATACAATCGGCAATAATTGATCCATCAAATCACGCTGCGGCCCTTGATCCTTAGGCAAAACACCTGGTGATAGATAAAATCATAGTAAACAGAGATAAAAGTATTATGAATCGATAATCAATCTGAAAGTCTGTAATTAAGATTAGACAATAGCACCTTCGGTGGAAAGATAATCACAGTCAAGTGTGAACCGATACAGCTTAATATAATAATTAAACAAGCGATAAAACGGCTGATAAAACTACTGTAGACTTTAGAGGTGATATAATATTATATCATTTAGAAATAAGTAAAAAAACTGGGTGGTACCTTAATATCTCTGGTGCATTCACACAAAGTCTACAAAACTTATTGCAGAACATTAGCAGAACGTTTGTGCGAATATCATTAATGGGAATAAAACTAATTTCAACGCATCTATTGTGATTATCACTTCCGACCGTTAAAAATAGTGTAGAAACAAAAATAATACAAAATTTTGTATTATTTTTGTATTGTTTCAATATACCAATAATATACGGTTGTTACATCCCCATCAAGATTTTCAAGCCAATTACATACGCAACCTCTCTCTCTTTCAATCAAAGTCAAAGATCCAGGTTCAGTTGACACTTACCCACTTCAACAGGTTCAAGATTCACAGCAGGAGGTGCTGCTGCCACCAACCCACATACCATTAATATCAGAACTATCTTCATTCTGAAAGAAAATATATTATGTTGTATTTGGGAGCCTATAAGTAATTAAGGAATATTGTGAATGAGTGAAGCTGTAGATCACATTCTGTATCGTTCAAAACAACTTCTTGCTTTTGTATAAGTGACTTTACGAATAAGTGATGGTATTGGACAAATTATTTGTTTTGCAGCCAGTACCTATTAATGCATTGCATCTTGTTTTTACACATTATTTACAAATTTCATATGCCAATGTACAACAATGTGGCACATTATGCAGTAATGGTCAAATGTTGTATTCCAAAAGAAATTGTATTAGCGACCATGATCACTCTAATGTTAGTCCGTGTGACTACCATTTCATTACATTATGCTTGCGCAAACATAGGTTTGCAGAAATATATTATTACGTGTGTTGGATGATACTTGTGCTAATGTCATTAACGTATATCTGCGCAAGCCAAGGATTGCGCAAATATCCTTGAACGGGTATGGCTACCATAAGATGATTATGATGACTTTGACCCAGCGGGATAGTATTTTGATTATACTCAACTGTCTCATAAGCAAATTAAATACTATCTGTATCTAGTTAGGGAATGTGATAAATCAAGGAAAATAAGGGGCGGAGAATGTTTCCCTGTGGCACTCCAGATTATGTTATGAACCGGAGCACCTAACACTTTTTTTGCTTTTTTAGTCATGCGTAATAGGGTTTCGCTGCCGTCCATTGGCCACGGTTCCAGGAAATTTAGCAATAGGGATTCTAAAACTGAACCCATGTGAGAACGGTAAACATAAACCACTACACAAATGAGGCAGATCTACTTCACACAAATGACCAAATGACTTAATAGTTAATACCTAACGTATAATGTATAAAAATGAATCGCCAAAATGTATGTATTAGATAATTACTTTTTTAGGACTATAAGAATCTGGTTTTTAAAAAAAATGAACAGTAGATGCAGCGAGAAAGGGTTCACAATTCCAGGCGGGTGGAGCTATAACATCTAGTTTATGATTATTATGATGATAATTTGGAAATTTTCAAACTCACTTGACCGTTAGCTCGAACGACTGACGGCTTCAATAACACACAAAGCCTAACTGTATGCATTCTTAACATATTAAATGCTTTATAGAGAAATCTTTCCAATCAGCTCTGATTTCCGTCATCAATCATTCATATCAATATTAAATATACCTGATAACTAACAAATTTGTTGTCGTATTATATTATTAACAGATTTTAATCGATCCGCACCGCATTGAAGTGTTATTTTTCACGACAATTGTGTAGTAGATAATTGCATATAAATCAATAAAAAATATGTAATTATAGATAAAAGTTTTTGGTTTTGCTACTACTATCAAAATAATGTTATCTTCTCATTTTTCGAACATTTTTTTCAGCGGGGTGTGGTAAAGGCACTGGCTGCATGAACGCCGCAGTGGTTCGTTCACAACGCTAGCGATAGATCGCTTTGCGGTAGTGCAGTGATGTGTTGAAAGTTTACGATGATACTGCAATATTACCTTTTTCATGGTAATCTTCTATCTAATTACTATTGAACTACAAATGACATGACTGAGTTGTACTTCTACCTACATCCTCATTTCTTCATCTAGGTATATTTTAACCGGTGTAACATAGCGAGCCGGTGTCGCTTTTATCACAAAAAAAAATCTTCAAATCAGGCATCGAATCCAATCACATACCTACTTAGTCGTCGAATTGGCTACTGATGCGATACACGTAGAGTTGTTATAATTGACAACTGGCCACTCAAATACGTTCATCTCTAACTAATACATACCCAGTGTAGAGCAACGTGTCGCATATTTCAAAATTTCTATCTGATATCTGAAAGGCGTTACTCAATATGGTATTTCGCACTTGCAAGTCTTTCGTCAAAAGATTTTGCTTGCTGATTGCATCTTAAATATCTTGGGCATCAATGGTAGTGGAACCATTTCCACGCATCGCATTTTCAATGACTTCAAGCCAAATACGTCTTGGGACTACCCCCTTCTTAAATTAACAATTAAATCTCAATAAACATCAAGGATACTCAAATCAATGGCCTCACTAATGGTCCAGTCCAGGATGCAAAGATTATTTGTTTTTCCTGGTTTTCAGCTGTCACACAGAGTCTACAACAGGCGTCTAGTTGACAACAATTTATGCCCCGTGTCCAAACTATCTCTGATACTCTCCTAGACGTTAATTGGTAATGCTTGTGCGGCTAAGTACGTAATTTATTTCCTTACGATTTACACCGTATAGCAAGGAATCGGGTCACCTCGGTGGATGGATTGAGTGGACCGTTGGGAACAAATGATTTTTTTTCTTCAAATTTATTTAGCTGCAATTTTCTGTTGGAAATTTATTTTCGGCATACCTACCCATTATCTTTACAAAGTGCCCGATTGGCGGCAATAGCCCCCTATTACGTGGGGACTGAAAATAATAGTTAACGAAATGTGGGTGTCTAATACACCTCTACCTACCACTTCGAGGATTACGGGCGTGAGTATTTCTATGTATGTATTTCAAAAATATTCTGGTTTATGTGTATTGATACACCTTTCGAAGTACCTAAATATTCTCGTTGTATGTCGTACGACCTCTGCGGCGTAGTAATAATGTTTTAAAGCCTATGTTTGCTACGCAAGTGATTTGAAAACGATTGTATTTTATATCCAATTCATTCACTAATCGTTTTCGTATTTCTTGTAAAATATAAAAGTGATTGACAGTTGTTACCGCCTGTTACCAATTATGTTTATGTTTAAGCGCCTACACAATTAGAGTGAGCAAATTCACGCGGCAACCTACTTCATCAGCATAACTTTATTTTTTGTATTATTATCTGTCACTCGCATTGTAAGACATTATTATTCAAAACTCCTTGTTTCTTTCTGGGTACTAAATATACCGTTTAAAAGTTTAATGTTAAGAAAGTCGTTTTATCGGAGAATACCGCCGCATCGCACCCAATAGTTTATTAAGTATTTTCACTTGTACATAGGGGACAACATAATACATAGGGGAAACAGTTCCTGTACAAGCTTCTTAGATACACAAATAATTTCAAATGTTATATTTATCAGCCCATTCAACAATGTTTAGTTTGATCTTGTTGTAGAAGCGTAAACAGTTATCTGCCCTGGATAATGGAATGAATAGCTAATCTTGTGGAGAGAACATTGTTTAAGTCCTTTTTATGCCTTCTGTTGAAACTGAATAAGATATCTGCAGGAAATGATTTTCTATGAACAATTCCACCAATTGAATGTCACTATGTCTACAGGTCAGGGGGTGCAACGAGAGAAGCGATCACCTTAGGCGCTAGCTGGCAAAGGATATTGAACTTAAGGCGAAAAACTGTTCACAGCGCAGAAACTGTTTCTGAGAGGTTCATAGAGATAACGCATCGGCAAAAGGGCTATGTGCAAAGTATGTGAAGCAATCCACATTTTGTATTGTTCAATTAGGTTGAATCATGAAGAAATAATGAAATTATTTCGCAAATCAATATAAATAGATCTGCCAACAGCTAAAAAATAAGTAATTGAAAAAAAAAAACAAATCATTCAGAAAAGTTGTCCTTAAAAAGATTAATTGCTGTTTAGTAGTAGAGTAGAACCATATTTTTTAACCTATATGGAACTGTTTGACCAGGAACACAATGACCTAACTTAGGATTTTTTCAATTCTAACCCTGTTTTTCTCTATCACCTTTATCTTAGCATCTTAGCATAGTTTCCAGTATCTACCTGCAAACTCACAAATCATCCGCTTACTGATTTCTCCTCCTTTAGGTTTGGTTTATGCGGTTTTCAAGGGAACTACTTGTAATTCTCTTAACCCTGAGGAGGAAACCTACTCCGGAGCTTTTTTCATTAGCATCATATCAACCTGCTCCAAGCCAAAGCGTTCAGATAAAGAAGTGTAGATAAAAAAAACAAAACACAGAATTAATCGAGCTGGCATCTGATCAGGCGCGAGAGGAAATAATCGTCTTTGAAAAAATTTGTAATCCGTATACTGACTTCTCTTAGGTAAGTGCTTATTTTTTTATGTGTGTGTGTGTGTGTGTGTGTAACTGTATAGAATATGTGTGTTTATATATTTTGTTTTTTTTTTTATCACATAAATCTGTGCTTCTCATAACTGACCATGCAACATTCCTTTGCACACATGCCCATTGAGGTTGTCTGGAAGATATCGCGCCTGGCGGTAAGATCGTCGAATGTACAGCAATACCTACTCTTGTATTGCTGTTGGTTTTATTTTATTTATTTTTACTTTTCTGTGTATTTATGCAGTTGGTGTACAATAAAGAATACTGTATTGTACAACGGCCCCAATCTATAATATGACTGATGTTGCCAACTGCTCTGGTGGTCAGATTCGTCTCCCCCATCCCACTTAACATTGTTAGTACACCTCATTATTGTTGTTGGCTGCTGGGTTAAATTATATAATTTAAGTCAAGATAAGCTTAGAGTAGGTATTTAAATGGATCATATATTAATAAATACCTATAGTAAGATCATAGACATTAATATTACTAGCGTAAGTAGTTTCACAGACTCCTTAACTAATTTCAAATTTTAGTAGCAGTGACTTGTGACTTTTGACGGCACTGTAATAATATTTCTGTCAACGTTATCACCTTGATTTAAAAAAAAAACGTTTCACAGTTCTTAATTATTCTATCACTTTCTCCCGCTTAGGTTTTGTGTAAAGATGCGTAGGTATGTCATTCGCACACAGACATAATATGGTTTAGATATGCTTATATCATTATAAAAATATTTTTTTTTTTCAATATTTCAACATACCTTAGTTCTGTTTTATTTTTAAGGGAGTTAAACCCCTATTGGTAGGTAACCCCCTATTGTTAGGTACTTTTTAAGGTATACTAATAAAGTAATCGAGTTTATGAGTCTATAATATACTCATAAACTCGATTACTTTATTTTCTCAAGAATCAGTCTCAGACGCAGTCGCCACTCATCCTCTCCCAAATTTGTTTTGTTTAGAGTAGAGTAGGACACACGTAAGTAGTTTAATGACCGGTGTTCGAACCCGCTACGACTTATCCTCTACCGCCTTGAACATACAAAGAACGAAGATAATTTTACTTTGATAACAGCGCACCGTCATAAGATAATTTTTATCTTATAAGTGAAGCCTCTAATTTTTTGTATAGCCGCACGGTTATCTGTACAAATTTACTATCTTTTATACAAATAAACAAAATAGGTCCGTCTGGTCTGTTGTTGTAGTAGTAGTCTACTAAAATATCAGCTACCTATATAACGACAGATACCTACTTATACCGATCACATTGAATAAAGGTCTGTTTCTGCGTGTTTGACTTCACCAATCGACGAAACGGCGGCACCGATTTTGTCTTTTACGGGCAGGTAGGTAACTAATGTTATTAGACGTAACTTAGGGTGGCTGCTGACGCGACGGGCAAATAGCCACAACCACTAATCGCTGTCACCGGCATATATTACCTGTAGTTTTCATACATTTTTATGTGGGCTCGTCGCAAATAGATGACGACGCGCCGCAGGCCAACACAGGCTGCAAATAGTCGCTGTTATAGGACATCTTGGTGGCGGCATTGTGTGATTATGGACCGGTGAACCACGCATGGCCGGTAGCCCGTGTGTGGTGTCCCTTAGGCTATTTTTGGTATTTGGTTTTAAGAATTTTTTCACGAATTTTTCCCGTGCGATGCCAAGACACGCAGTTGTGAATATTAGTCTAGACATTGACATGGAAAATAACACTAACTACAATGAGATAGTATTAAAATCAATTAAGTACGATTTTTAGTGTCGATATGCATGATTGATGAAGGACATCATTGTTTATAAAATACTAAAGTACAACGCGGAAGGGCTATAGTTTGATATTGTTCGCCGAAGGAGCCGTTCAAATTGAAAGTCAAGTGAGTATTACGTTTTGTTAATTGTAATCATCAACTTGCTCATCTACATCGAGAGCGGTAGTTTTCGTTTTTCCCACCGGAGCCGTTGACAGTGGTTATGTCGTCAGACTCGAACCGGCTAAAATGCACACTGTCTTCGGGTCTTCGGTTGCCAGAGGTGAGATTGTAGGTAACATATTCCTCATACTCCAAGCGGTTCGGTGAGTCTTTTCTCTGCCGCACCATCAAGTTCTGGAATTCCTTGCCGGCGCACGTGTTTCCTTCTTCCTACAGTCCCGGGTCCTTTAAGCGGGGCGTGAAAAAGCATCTGATGAGGCCGTCAAGTTGAGCGCCAACATTGTAGCACTGAACATGCTTGCAATGGTGACCCTCTTTCATGAGACTTTGCCTTCAGCTTATCATCAGGCGAGGTGAAGTCAAATTGACGTGCCATAAAAAAAAAACTCCGGCCGACCTATGGTCATTACGAGATGGGTCCCTTCGGGTGTGAGGACCACGATGTTCCCATCTAGCTCCCGGATGGCTCCATTTGGATTCGATACAGGTAATCTCCGAAGCACCCGTGCCCGGTGATCACTTGCGTCATCCCGGGTCCAGATGATGGGTTTTACCGCCGTTACTACGGTCTGCCCTGTCGAGAGCGTCATCAAAACAGCGTCACGCAAACTTATAGACCTGGATAAGGTGAAGCAGTTGTTCACGCAACGAGCAGCGTGGTCTCATACTACGTAGGTACAGCTACCTAATGGGTTAATAATCCTACCAACAATTTATACATACTACTCTATAATAATGGGTTAATCCACTACTAGCGCAAACAATTTCAAATCTGGAGTGGTTAGAGAGAATTAATGTTTTGAATGAACATTAGTAACCGCGAAGCAATTAGTGAAATAAGTCAAGGACCCATAACGCAAATGCGCTGACATAAAGTTAATAAAGGGATGTTTAGTAAAATGTAGCCACTTAATGGATAAATATTATTATACCTAGACATTAGTACATATAATTTCAAAACAGATATAATCTCCAAAAACACTCATAAATATCATAATGACTGTCATTATTTCCGGCAGCGACCCAAGTATTTTATTTTTCGTTTCAGAATGAAATTAATATTGGTATTGATGTTCTGCTGTTTGGTAGCAGCGACGCCTAAAGTTGCGAGTCCTAGTAAGTTACAAGACTTTGTGAATCCCATGTGATCATTGCTGATGTGTGAATCAGATCATTGTGATGTTTATTTGTTGTGATTGTTCTGTAACTTCTATATCTAACCACCTTACCTTCATAAAATACCACCACTATAACACTTAGGTAATACCTAATTCATTTATTCAATCAATTTATAACTACTTAAACAATGTGATATCCCTCCGATTTTGACAATACATAACATTATGATGCCTGTTTGATGTGAAAAAGAGATAAGTATGGATTAAAAGAAAGAAAGAAAGAAAAGAAAGAAATTATATCTTAAAATTATGTAACAACACAACATGTATAGCCACAGTATGTGGCATGCAAATTTCGGTTATAATACAACAAAAAAATATCTATTATACGATTTAAACCTACCTATAATGTAATTATAATTAAAAGCGATCCCTATGGTTGAAAAACTCCTCAATGCTATAGAAACACTCTTGGATAAGCCATTTCTTCAACTTCTCAATGAACAGACGACGCGGCAGTTCGCGCAACGTCTGTGCTTGGAGGCAGTGCATAAATCTATATAGTGAGACAGATGAGGCAAGAGAAAAGGAAATAGTGGTGTATCGGGTCCAGCTGTAGGTATAAAATACTGCAGTAGCGCTTTATTAAAAGACGAGATACACGTTCGTTACTGCTATGGATGGAGATTGCAATAAAATAAAGAATGTAGCTGTAAAAAGACAATGATTAATATTCTGCCGTTCAACAGAACACTAACTGTAGTCTAAAGAAGTGAAAGTACTAAAGTGGAAAGATGTCACAAGAACCCAGTGCCATCTAGCGATAGCAAGATGAACTACTACGTTAGTGAGAATTCTGCATCGCGAAAGTGATGTTCTCGCCACAACAACTGTTGAGCTGCATCCCGTCAGGCTTTGCTCGTCTTGCCTGATCGGAGAATACTCCCTTTGTGTCGGAGGTACAAATCATGCCGTTCCTCCGGCTTCAGAAGCTCTTTCTAGAAATGGTGTTAATTTTGTCCCTATGTGGTTTATTCAAATATTTATGCTATGCTATTTTTACTTAGATTCACTGTCAAAATCGCTGCCTCTTGTTATCTACTATATTGAAATGTATAGAAATATTTTTACTACTGTGTGTTTATTAAATTAAACATAAACTATTGAGCTAATTTTTTAACATTAATTACCATAAAGAGATATGGATATGGTAACAATAAGTTATAGCTGCAAATGTCTTTCTCTAGGTGCTTCGTCTGGTAATGTTGAAGACTTCAGCTGGATTATTGATCAGGCAGTCAATGCCCTAGTTCGTCAGTTTATCGAGTTTCTGCGGTACCTCATCAATAATGGATCTGCAGCTATGGGAATTCCAGTCCTGGACCCACTTCAACTCGAAAAATTTAACGTCAGTGTGCCTGCTGGTCTCATCAAGTAAGACTTTGATGTGTTAAAAGTTACTTTCATATAATCTCAAAGTGTTTGAATAGAATTTTCATCAGTGGTGAAAGCAGTACTACATCCAAAATGTTCATCTAGAGGTCTAGTTGTAGTATACTTTTCTAAAAAAATCACTTTGGGTCTTTTGTAGTACGCCTTTAGTAGAATTTTGACGTTTAAATCTATCAATATTCAAAGCCTATATAGGTATTTGATATTTGACAACTTATTTGAAGACCATTAAGGAGACCAAGACTTTTAGGAAACCATTAAATAAATACAAAAGATCAAATACTTTACTCTTATCTTTTAGCCTCCATTTGGATCTCAAGAACGTCTACGCAACGGGTCTTGGCGGATTTGTTGTACATCGGAGCCGTCTGACTCTGTCAGATCTCACCTTCGACCTTGACATTTCGGTGCCCACTCTTGACGTGACCGCTGGTAAGATCTCATTTTTATGATTTTCTTCTGTTACAATTGAAACTTTATTCCTAAAAGAAAGCTTAAGAGAATAATGAGAATAGTATGGAGACAAGTTCTTTTTACTAACCTAAGTATCTGAGAACCTGCCACTTTCAGATTCTTAATTTTCTATTATAATAATTTCATCATAATCCTAGAATCATTTCTCTGGAAATAGCAATTATTGTATACTTAGTTTAATACATACCTAACCGGTAACACGTAGTACCCACAGTATTAGGTACAAAACTAGATAAAACATTAATCAAATGTTGATTACCAGCTTTAGAAGTCCTGTAGTTCCAGCTAGATAAATATAAATTATCTCAAGAAATCGGACAAATCGTAATGTTATCATTATCATAGTAAATAGTTATTATCCTAATTAATATGATAAATGTGAAAGTTTGTGAAGATGTTTGAATGTTTCAGAACATTACGACTTCGTTGGTGACTTATTCACAGCAATTCCTCTGTACGGAGCAGGAAGAGCAGTGTACGTATAAATAAAATTTACCTACTGATAAAGATCTACCTACCGTTATCTCAACTAAGTATTTGGGGTCGGCACAACATTTTAATCGCCTTTATACACGGTGATTTTATAGTTGTTTCGGAAAATGAATAATAAGTAAGTATGTTTCACACACAGTTTCGGTAGCAAAATCGACTGGAAGATTTAATTTTGAAAAAAAAAAAAATACTTTATGTATGGCAATAATGTGCAGGTGAATAGAAAAATGTATGGGACGGGTAAAAAAAAAAAAATTTTTTCGCCATATTAGGACTTCCTTACGATTTTACTATCGGAACTGTGGCCAAAATCTTTTTTTCCGAAACCACTATAAAATCAACCGGTATATTTCCTCAATCACTTTCTTATTCACCATATTCTCTTTCACGCACTTCATTCTATCTTTTCTTGTACTTACCTACCCTGCTCCTTAAAGCCTATACATTTATACTCATAATCCGCTTCTAAGTCTTTCATTCACTGGTGCAACATCTAAAGTGCAATATTATATAATCAGTAATTAATTAACTATTTTACCTTCTAGATTCAAAGTCGACGGATTTCGTCTCCAAGCTGTAGCACACTTAAAACAATCCGAGGATGGCAAAGCTGTAATAATTGATCGCATTGAAAATACATCCTACCGAGTTCCTTCTTTAAAGGTTTGTTATAATTACTATACAACATTATTTCAATGAATTGAGAAATGAAAGAAGAAAAAATACAAACAAAATTTTTATGAAAAACTGTGGGTCATATTTTCATAAAAATTTTGCTGAGTTCCCATAAGTGACCCTTAGTGATATCTAAAATATAGTCAAAATTCACATTTCAGGTAGATTTCAGGATATTGTATTAACATTTTTAGAAAAACTACTTTCCAGATTTATTTTTGTTTTCAATTAAAATACAATAACTGAAAATAATTTACAATAATTAATCGCTGCCACATGGAAATAGGAAAATGGAATAGGAAAACGCCATTCCAAAAGTAACTACTACTTATTTCACTCCTGTTAGGCAAAGGTGAAATTAATACCCACATTTCACCAACTATATTCAGAGATGTACAAAATACTATTCGAAAAGTATTTAAATACAAAATGCAAATACTTTTTTAATATAGTATTTCAAATACAAGATACAAAATACTTTTGACTTTTGTATTTAAATACTAAATACAAAATATGTATTTTCAAAATACTTTATTGAAATATAAAATACTTTATGGTAAAATTACTGGTTTTCAGAATTTTTGATCTTCTATTTTTTTAAAATCTTCAAAAAGAGCATCTGACATGTTGCGTCTGTGTGGACGCATAATCATACTGGTTTTTTATAAATATATTTTTCTATTTCTGTATTTTTATTTGTCATTTAAACATTCATAATCACTTAAATACGAATCGTTAAAATAATGTCTTATAGCCTACACGGCATATTGTTTAAATACAATTTGTTTTGGCATTTTTTTAAAGACATTTCGAGCGAACAACACAGTAATAATGAAATAGCTGTCAACACTGCAAAACGTAACACTGACTTTGAGAATTGTCAAGAGGGGTCAGGTTTTATATGCATTATTCTTTTGCCCCCTAAAATTCAACCACACGTCCTGATCGTCTACCTGATCTCGTGGGGGGCGGACACACGGAAACGAATTTACTGGCGTGGCTAACGTGGCTCTGGAAGACTTTTTTAAAATTTGAAACTTGACATTGGCGTCTCGCCATTAATTTTATAAAAGTTTACATTTACTAGAGACTGGCAAAATTGCGGCTATCCTGCTGCAGAAGCCATTTTAAGAAAAGAAGAAGAAGTATATGCATTTTGTTTCATCTCTCATTTTGCGCATAGAAGCTGCTGCGCCACTAGCGGGCATTTTTTGTTTTTACTGAATCGCGGAATGCTTCAGAAAAATGAAGCTAAGAATAAAAAAGTATTTTGTATTTTACAAAGCATTTTTCAAATACAAAATACGTCTCGAATAGTATTTCAAATAAAATACAAAATACTTTTCAAAAAAAGTACTTAAGTACAAAATCCAAAATACGTATTTTGTATTTTGTATTTGTATTTTAAATACAAGTATTTCAAATATGTCACAACTCTGACTATATTACGGCAATTGTTGACTCGAGCAATGCATTTGGGGATGAATCTGATCGATGTTAAACAGCCCTGTTCCACTTTGTACGACACCACAAGGGAACTAAATCATACTATTCCAAATTAAAACGGTTTTTTAGTAAATATAATTTTCAGAGATAATTTTCAGTGTGCATACTTTAGATTCTCCATTTTTTTCCAGTCTCAGTTAACCGGTGTTATCGGTGGCGGAGATATAGATGCTGTGGTAAACGCTCTAATCGAACAAGTGATAGTTGACTACGTGAATAGATTCCAAGGCTACATCGCATCAGTTTTCGCCAGAATGATACCACCAGCACTTAACCCCACTCTCGAAAAGCTCGACACTTGGAAGTTCATCGCCCCTCTACTTCGACCTTAATTAATAGGTTAAAATATCTTTTAATAAGGATTATCTTAAGTTGTATACGGAGCTCTTAAAATTTTTTATAGGTCTGATAGACAATAGACTTGATGTAAGGAAGACTTCGTTTAATTGAAATAGTTACTTTCTGTTTTATTAATACCTCTGAATAAATGTTTATTATTTTATTGCTTATTTTTCTGTTCGAAAGATGGATGTTTTTAACAACAAATTCACAGCAATATTGTTAAGTTGTTGTAATCCGTTGGATACAGACCGCCTCCAACCGGTCGGATGGAAGTCGATGGGGAAGCAATATGTTCAGCAGTGGACGTTCTATGGCTGAAAAGACGATGAGCAGGAGATGTAGTTGACCGGAATGGTGAAATGCCCCTTTGGGTAGGTCATTTCACCCTTTTACCTTAAATTTTACTACTTGTAAATATAGATCAAGACATCAATGTAAGTAGATCATTATAATAAGTGAATACCTGAATATTATAACTAACTTGCAAGCTCAGCAGACGTCGTCCTGTGGAAAAACAGGGCACCTATCAACAACAATACGAATATTTCAAACATCCAGGAACTTATTGTAATATGCACAAAAAGTTTCATATAAATCGGTTCAACCGTTTTGAGGGAGTTAGGTGACGAATTCACGACACGTTCAGAAGAATCCTTAATCGTCAGATTGGTAAGTACTTAAACGTAGGCGCTTATAACGTCAGCTTACCTGTAGGTACTACAGAATAATTATAGACTTACTTCATCTGTGCCTGTACCATCTGTAGAATTGCAATTGAAAGTGTGCATATTTATCAACACCTCGTAAGCCACACAAGTGACTTTTAATTCACACACCAATTGAAATTATCACCTGTTAAAGTTTCATAATGCAAGAAGCGCATTACCGCTCGTTGCATCAGGCATTTACAATTCCACCAATCCCACAGAATCTTGTCGATGCTTTTTGAGAGTTGCTCATTGGTTGTACAGCCGCGGCAATTCGAGTTTCATTTGAGTTGTCTAATGTAAGAATATAATGAGTGTGTGTCATGCTTGGGTAACACTGAAAAAGTAATAGTAGGAACCTGTTACTTAGAACTTACTAACTTAGAAAAACTTCGATGTACCATTTGGATATCAAGATTTTAATAAATGCAGCGTTGTAAACATCTGTTTGCTTCACAATGATTACATAGAATATGTGGATTCGAGAAAAAAATGATTCGTCATCACAGGACTACTTATCTTGAAAATAATATCGAATACAAGTTCTTGCTCATGAACAGTTGTCACCGTTGAAAATACCTACCTATCTTTGTATAAATTGTACTTTATTAAAATAAAAAATTTATGATATACATGGTAGATGGCGTTCGGTTTTCAGTCGGTTCAAATCCGACACAGCACTGTCGTTGTCAGGTTTTGGGGATATCAGCGTGACAAAAAAACAGACGCCTTAAACCTATTTACAATTCGTTGTGCTCGTACAGTCGACAAAAGAGATACGGTATCACTTTTTGATACAACGTTATGCAAATGTGGTACCGTATATTTTTTGTTGACTGTACATATCAATCGATAGCGTTACAATCAGAGATTTTTCATGTATATATTCCCAGGTACAGCCGGATCCGCGCCGGACAGCTAGTATTATTTATAAATATCTAACTATATAATTATAAATATATTATACGTTAGTACTCTATGGGTATGTCAATAAATTAAGCTAGTAGCTTATTTATTTAACATCACTGGCCTAAATTACAATCTAGGTAGCTAATTAATAGCCGTTGTAACTGCATAAAGTGTACTTACTTAAAAAGACCTCATTTTAAATCAATTTATATATCATGGCTATATAATTACTAATTAGTTATACATATAGTACAAACGTAGACATAACCTTTGTATCCTTAATTTCTACATTGAATGAATACACGCCTCTTAAAACCTATTTGTTATTATTATATTAACTAAAATTAAACATAGACTATCTTCACTTACGCTAATGTTGCTTAAGGCGAGGTTGCAGTGAGACAAGTAGGTATTTTACGTCGCCTCAGTACCTCAGTCCCCGCAGCCGAATCGAGTGTAATCGACGCAACGAGCGGGCAGCGCGGGCGGCGCGCAGGCGCGCGCCGTCGTATAGTATAACCCGGTACGCGAAAAGTTGAGACTCGCGTTTGTTACAAAAACTAAGAAACTGGGATGGAGTCCGAAAGCTGACAAAGGATGAAACCTAAGACCTGAACATATAGGTCTAGGCCACCGTGACCCTCTTCGCATCAGGTGGGCCGTATGCTTGTCTGCCACATAAGTGATATAAAAAAACATGTTGTTCTGGATAAAGGGAGGGTGGGATTGATTGTAAGAGTTCATCGGAATACTCATTATAGGCTATGTGTACCTTTTTCACTTATACGTGTATATACTGTGTAGCAACACTGTTTTAAATTATATAAAAAAAAACATACATGAAGTCGCGTGCGGGAGATTGTAGTGCTATTTTAGAGTACTCGTGTCTGTGACGTCACCAAGCTAGGGTGCCACTAAGCCACGGTACGTATATCGTAAAAGCAGTAGGTTAGATTCGGGCACATAATGTTATAGTTTTTCATTGTATAGGTAGAGAAAAAAAATCACTTAAATTTAACATACATATTTTTGTATTTTCATTTCATTGGAACATATGAACATATAGAAAAAATAAAAGCGTCTTCAAAAAACAAAACCTATTGAAAAGTGAAACATAAATAAACACATTCCCACTTCTTTACGTCGCGCAGTCGGGTAAAAAAGACATTTTGTGCTGCCTACTGATCTGTTAGTAGAAAATACACGCCGTCACATGCAATCCTAAAATCAAGTCCAATTTCTTTCAACTTGACTGGCATTTTAGGGTTTAGGTTTAGGGAGACGCCCAAGATCGTGTGAAGTGGAAGTAGAAGAGGAAGAGCCGGAAGGCGGACTCTGAGCTCCGAGTTCACCTTGGCCTTGGATGCAGTCAGGAAAATAAGTCTCTATGATGATGGTGATGAGGAAAACGCACAATTCAAAAATTTTCAAATATGATATTATACTCTCTGTTTGTAACACTAGAGCCAGCCTCAACTAGATTGGATTGATGTTGATGTGAAGTGATCGAAGGAACATGGTTTTCTTTATTTTCTTTCTCTTCGTTCAAGACGATGCTTCTAATAGGCACCACGGATATGCCTTGGATCAACTAACTCCGGCAGCAGACTCTTCATATAAAACTGAATTATTCGTTGTTCCATTTTATCGGTCCAGAACTGGTCATTGCTCTCTATATATTCTATATACACTGGTTCTGTTTGAGACACCCATAAACCAAAAATACACATTTTGCGCCCCGTCACATGCAACTGACCTTGAATTTGGTAAAACCAATTACTATTTTTATTTATGGTAAATTGTTAAGTTGTACTTTATTATTTTCTAGAGATTTTTCTAAACCATTTTTTGACGCAATCAAAGAGCACTTGACTTCGACAATTGGGTATTTGAAAAAAAAAAAATTATTGATTTTTTTACGTATTTTAAAACTTTATTATTAATAATATTGATATTTAATGCAAAAAACTTCAAAAAAAATGTTTTTCAATTAATTATAAACAATTAAAAATTGATGAAATTTAAATAAAAATCACGTGACTATAAACGCGCCATGATTGGTCACCATAGTTGTGACGTCATAATGTTATAGCTATTTAATAACAGTACAGCGTTTACGGCTATTACACATGTCTAGACAATAAAATAAGCGGCGGTAGCTTAGTGGTTAAGGAGTCGGCCTTAGGATCGAGAGGTCCCGGGTTCGAATCCTGGCCATTACACTACCGACGTGAACCCGCTCCTAACACAAGTCTTTGAGCTTAGCTGGAGGGGTTAAAGGGAATATTGGTAACTTCAGTTGCTAATATTCTTTTTAATTTAATAATTAATAATATAATATTAATATTAAAAATTTATTGCTAAAATACGAGTTGTTAGTTGGTTTCGATTAGCTATGTGTGATAAAGGATTTATTAAGGCAAAGTCTGATAATATTCCTGAGTTCCTGAGGTTGATATATTTATGATCACCGATTTTAAAAAAAATGACATTCGGTTTAATTCTGCTGAAGTTCGAGGTGCCAAGGCATCAAGGTAAGTTTGTTAAAAATAATATAATAAATGAAAATATTTAATTATTTATTCTCCATTACATTAAATATAATTATTTATTTCATAAATTGCAGAGCATCGCGTGAGAGTTACGGCGACAAAGCTATAGGTTATGTTCAACTAAGTCGTAAAAATAATATTTGTATTGTGAAAGGACGGGTATGTCCAGAACACCGAGTTCGGAGTAAAGCTTATTCAGTTACTTTAACTATTAATGAAAAGTCAAAAAAAATTCAGGATGTTCAATGCCATGACTGTGCAGCTTTAGCAGGTAATTTATACTCTTATTAAATTTAAGTTTTTTGATATTGTAAGCAATAATAATCTTTTATATTGTGTTTACAGGTGGTTGCAAACATGCATTAGCATTACTTATGTGGACCCATCGTAGAAGTGAAGATCCGACACCAACAGAAGTCGCTTGAAATACAGAAATACTTAGATCGAAATGATCTTCACAACAAAAAAAATCGATTTTGTTTGGGGATTATCACGGTGCACTGCTTGAAACCATTTATTTCGACGTTTGTCATCTTGGGGAACATTTAAAAACATTTTATCAGGAGTTGCCTTTGTAGTATTCGTACATAATGGTACAAAACAAGAACGATAACTTTTGAGGTTCGACATTTTTAATATAAATTTAAATATTTAATAATGACAACAAAATTAAATAGATCAAAACACTGTATTTATTATTTTTCTATCGACTGCAATGAGTGAAAACTAACATTATGACGTCACACGCGCTCGGGTTTGTTCGGGAGTTGTCGGCGTGTCTTCGGTACTGGATTCAAAATTTTTTTTTATTTTGTAATAACTTTTGAATTATTGCGAAAAATAAAAAAATAAAAAAGTTTTGTTATAAAACTAATATATAATATTTCCATTTATCACAAAAAATTTTTTTTTTCAAATACCCAATTTTGTCATTTCCAACAAGACCATCTGGAGTGGCTCCAATAAAAGGGTATTTGCGGGCAAAAAAAAGTCCACACTGATCTATTTTTATGTTTTTCTGTTGTTCCATTTGCTGTATGGAATGTTTCTCGTTTTCGATGCCGTGAGCTCCTGAAACCACTTGGTTTAGATTTTTTTATATAGGATTATTTTTTACTAATGGTGCACTATCTATTGTAACTTTTCGTTTACAAATGGGACCTAAGTTTGAAGCTGTTGTTATTTTATTTCTTAGTTCGACCTATTTACTTGAATCTCTTTGTAAAATCGTTGATCGTTCAGTACGATTCCTGTCTGCTGTAAGTTTCATCAGGTCTATGAAATAATTTTTTTTACACGTTTTATATTATTCAAATATGTCACAGATTTTAGTAAAAGTATTGAGTTACGTGGCAATTTGCAAACGAGAATTAGAAACGTCTACGGGCTGTTCAACACCAGCGGCTTTTCGTCTTCTCAATGCAGCACTGTAACCTAAAATATGTATAATTATACTCAGCTGCGGTAGCCTAGTGACTAATAATAACTCTGACCAACTGCTGACGTGACGTAATTTAGCTAAGAGTTAGGGGCTAAGAAGACTAGAGCAGTCATCAATAATAGCCTACCAACATTTTTAGAGTCATAGATATAGACTAGTTATTGTACACCAAATTCAAATTTTTATATACCTACTGTACATGTTTTGTACAGTGGCACAAAAGAAAAAAATTAAATAGACATAAATTAAAAAAATAAATAAATTGACAGCACAATTGTGCGAGCGAGAGAAAGTGATAAGCTCCGCCATTTTAGAATTCTTCCTTTAATGAACCGAGTTATACCCATTTTTTCAGCGAAACCGATTATACGTAATAACGTGCGGGGGGGGGGAGCTCGCAGAAACAAACAGCACACGTCCTACCTTGAACACGCCTCGGCGGGTACTGACTCAACTGACTGACCGCTGCGAGTGCTCAAATGCAAAGATTTTGAGGTTTTATGAGTTTTTGAAAAAAAAAATTATTGCTTGATAAAATATAATTTTACCAGTCGCTAGATATTTTTATGCTCTTTATAATGATATCAATCTCGGCATTATTTGATGATGGTGTCTTAGTGTAAAACGTGTTTGAAATATCGATTTGGAGCGTTTTAGACCCATGTTTGACGCTAATTTCTATCGAGGCAATTATCATGAATCGTGTTTCTATTTTCACAGGACCCTAGAAGGTATAGTCTATTTTATGAATGTGCTTTTTATTTAGCGTAATTTGCTATATTACTTGATATCCAGAGGTTTAAAAATGTTAAAAACTACTGCAACCTGGCCTTAAATGAAACAAGTAAGTAAATATATCAAAATAGCACTGCATATTTATAACAATATTTAATTTAGGTACGTACTACAATAATCTCGTATACATCAAAATCTCCAATAATGTCAATAAGAAAAACTAAATCTCCAAAAATCTTATTAACAAAAATAATCTCTGGTGCCTTTTTTATGACTCAAAAACAAAAAAAAAATATTAGCACTGAAGTCAACGCAGTGTAACTTATAAACAAAATATTTCTTGTATCACTGTATACCCAATTCTCACTGAATTTCTGTCCAGTGTTATAATGTTAATGGGAATTAATGTGATCATGGTATAGGCTATTTATCAATTGTTTTACCATATCACGACGGCGTTTAATTCCCGTTAAAATTATTGACGGTATATTATGGAACATAAAAGTTTAAAAGTTTAATTCAGTATGTATAATATCACTAATCCTTTTGCACACATTCTCCATTGAATCTCACCATACCAGGAGGGCACATATCACCGTCAAAAGATGACCGCTCACCTACATCAATCACTATAGGCATTTTGTCCGCATTAGTATGAGGTTTCACTGTTGTTGTTGTCACAATTTTATTTACATTAACTTTGCTCCCTGGGGGTATAACTAAATTTACGTTATCATTTAGCGGAATCACTTTTTCGTCTTCAATGTCATTCCTTTTCATTTCAGCATGTGTATGTTTTCTTTGCTTATTTGCAGTGTCTATGATATCCAAAGGTCGATTCATCTTAGCTGGTATTATAACCGGTATAAAATATTTCCGCTTCGACTCAGTTCGTCTCACGGCCGATGGTGTAAGGTTAAATATGCCACTTCCGTTCTCTCGCAAGTTCTTGGCTGCAGTTGGCCGAAATGCGTTCGTATACAGTCGTGGTGTCGGCGCCGGTGTGTTAAATTTCTCTTGTTCAGGATACAAAACCGGTCGACGATGATATACAGATAAAGGTTTTAGTTGCAAAACTTGTGACGCGACTGCCTCCTGGCCGTGGATTTTTCCTACTACTGTTAAAACGAGAACGATGAGTAATTCACTCATGACAGGATTGCCAGTGCACTTGTAGGAATTCCTATATATATATACTGATATAATACACTGATCTTAACTTTTTTTTGTATCAGATTGGGATGTGTTTATTGGGAAACAGCTGGAGACGTAATAAGGAATCGGTTTGTTGTTCATTTGGCATCACGTTTTTTGCACTTAAGGCGAAGACATTAAGTTAATGGTAGTTTCGTGGGGTCTATAAATAGAAAATCATCGTTAAGTTATCCATAAGTGAACGTATGAGTATCTACGCACGCAAAACTGTTAAGATTTAATGATGAGGATTTCACGGTTACTTTAATTTGAATAACAAAATATATGAATAGGTATACCTACTTAGCTTGGAGATGGGTTTTACACAGATTCATTTGAATTAAGTTCCATAGCTTATTTATGAATTATTTTTATTATTTACATAATACGAGGCAGGTATTATACAAAATTATTTTTATGATTTCTTGTATCAAATGTATCTATTTATATTTATGTGTATGAATCTAAACAAATAATGTAGAGGTAAATATAATTATTACGTTACCTAAAAGTATAGTTTTCGTGGTCTAAACTGCGGTAGGTACAATAAGGAAAATAAAATGAACATTAATTCCAGCTAAACTTGCAGATCTTGCTGCATGAGATCACTGTTTCGTTGTACAATTTTAATTATGTATGCATATCAATTAAATTAGTAGGTATAAATTATAAGTTCACATTTGACGACCACCTCATGTACATCTCAATGATAATAGAAGTTTTGTATTCGCCTTAAAGGTTAAATAATTATTTATAAACTATCCATTGTCTTCATAATAGGAACTTTGAAGGCAAGGCGTACTTAGAAAAAATCCTTATAGTCATGTTGCAGTCGTTCAGTACATTATGTATTGGTCTTAAGCGGGGTTTCCTACTCGTGACTGGAATCACATGGACCTTAATGTGTCTTAAGTTTTATTATACATTTTAATAGTGCATACTGGTTACATCAACATATAAATGGTTAAATATAACGTATGACATAGGTAAGTCAGTTATTTACCGCCACAACAGTTTTAATTAATTATATTAGACACGGCATTTAATTGGGCGTTCAATTACATATCATTGCTTCTGCGTTTGCTTAACCTCCTTAATTATTATTTTTTATTTGGGTCGTCAAATGACCCACGTAGTCCAAAGAATTGACTGCCATTATATATATTTTCTCTAGAATGGCGGTCAATACTTTTTATTAAACGAAATAAAAAAACAGTGGAGGTTCTCAGTTTGAATGTTTATATTTTTTAAGGGTTATTATGGTAAGTAGTAAGTGTATATTTAGATTTTTCTTAAATTATAAGTTGAAACTAAAAGATTTTTGTAGAATTTTCTGCGACCTGTGACTTCAACGACATTTGATAATGATGTATTTCAACGACAATTCATCATTTATCCATCATCTTGAAAACTATTTTGAAACATTTTCACCATAATGATCATTTTACCGAAATTTTGGAAGTTCACACCTCACAATTTCGAACTGGGTCCCTTCTTGTCTAAGCAACTTATCTAGCAGTAAACATAAACAGTCTTTGGTTTAAACACATAATTATAATCAACTACAAAAATAAAAACATTCAGAATATTTTCTGTATAACCTTCAAACAATACCTACAAGTTTTATCAGTAAACATGTAGTACCTATATAATTGGTCAAATTAATATAATAGACATTGACACGGCTGCTTGTTGAAACATCACTTAAGTCAAGTATTTTGAGGATTTCTTAATATAAACAGAAGTGTTCCATGACTCGTTTTTTTTCATCGGTATCATAGTTTTTCTTAGAGGCTATTATCCACTAAGATTTAATTTACGAGACAGATGTTATTGTTTAATTTCCATAATAATTTACTTAATAACTAACATTTAATAGCGAAAAGAGATATTAATTACTTACCACCTGGTACGACAACTCGTGATCTGAGACTAGCCTATGGTATGAGTTAAATAATTAAATTATTGCTAAAATAATAACACAATTAAGATTCACCTGAATAGATGGAAGCTTAAAAATGTGGTAGAAATATAAGAACGCTTTCAATGACATAATTCATTTGAATAACATGTAGCACCTACCTACCTATCGAGTGGTTTTTTTTATGAGACGTGCTATTATATGTCAGCTAAACGATCATAAATCACCCGTCACTGTAGGTGCCCCAAAACGTCCTTGTATGGTGTTGTTAATTCACAAAAAAATTGAAAACAAACAAATTAAAAATATTTAAGTGATTTAATCTGAACTGCTGAGTTGAATAAAGTTCAAAAGCCGTCGATCTAAGAATCGTAAAACAAAGATAATAAAATTATTTAATGTCTGCTTCCACTTTATCCATTCTTATATCGATTTGAAAGTCCTCGTTCTCTGCAGGTTTACTGTTATCTACTTCTCGCTTGGGGGCATTGACTTCTACTTTATCACCTCCGTATTGGTATTGGTTAGGACTAAGAGGTATGAACAAGGGGTATGCATCAACACCGGTGGGATCTATAGTAGATTTTTCTACGTCGTTATTACTTTCTCCTGGCAATTTCGTATTGGTATCTACGGGAGGCTTCACTAGACCACCACTAGTAGTTTGCTTTTCATAGTTAGGCTGATTTTGATACGGGTTTCCAGTGGTATAAACTGGACGATTGGTGTTACCATTAGGGTTATTATTTCCATTCTGATTATTGAAGTTCTCAAACTGATTGTTCGGATTTCCATATGGATTGTTAGGGTTAACAGGTCGATTGTCGAAATTTTCATTTTGGTTGCTATTGGGCCGATTATTGTTTGTGTTTCCATATTGACCATTTTGGTTACCTTGACTGTTAGGATTTCCATATTGATTGTTAGGGATAACCGGTCGATTGTCGAAATTTTCATTTTGGTTGCTATTGGGCCGATTATTGTTCATGTTTTCATATTGACCATTTTGGTTACCTTGACTGTTAGGATTTCCATATTGATTGTACAGGTTTCCTTGCTCGTTATTGTGATTCTCAAATTGGTTATGCTGTTGATTGTGATGACGATTTGGTTTTCCGTGTTGGTTGTTGTAATGGCTTTGTGGGTTCATTTGTTGATTGTTAGGGTTTATCTGTTGATTGTTAGGGTTCTGTGGAAATTGATGATTTGGTTGCAAATTAGGACCGCCATACTGAACGTTCCCGTTTCCATGATTGTGATGGTTGCTGTTACCGTTATCATTCTGATTATAATGGTTTGTATGCTGATTTCCATACCCATTTCCATTACCATACTTGTTAGGATATTGGTTTGGGCCAGGACCGTTATGGGGTCTGTTCATGTTGCCGTATCCGTTTTGATTAAACTGTCCTTCACCATTAAATCCAGGACGTTCGGGATCAGCCTCTTCTTCTACAACAACTACAACAGTTTCCTGATTTCCCGGTCTATGAGGCCTATTGTGTTGTGGGTGACGCTGATGACCACCTCCTCCACCTACCAATCCAGTGAATCCACCGACAATAGCACTAGCGGTATTATGGGCCCCATTTATAAGGTCTCCGAGTAGGCCCGCATCACAATAAGTCACTATCACCAACACACACAAAACTAAACTGAATTTCATGATTTTAAATAAACAAAAGAACAATGATGTTATGCGCTCGCACAGCTAGTCTGTCCATGTACGTTGTACGTTTACTTGTGCACCACAGACTATAAACTCATCTTTGTATCACAAATTATATTCTTTTATAAACCAGTTCTTGGCTATATAATATATGCAGAAAAAAAAACTGATTATAAAATATTCGCAGACTAAAATCCCCTCTTTTTATACATTTCCATTATACCACGAAAACAAATAATAAGACAGATCACTGCTGTTTATTTTTATTCTTCATTTGGGAAATTATTAGTCAGTAAGGTACACTGAAGAAAATATTATCATTTAGATTCACATTCTTATGAATACAGGTACAAGATAAAATAAATTTTATTAGGTTCTCGCCTCTTAACATTGTTTACTTCATAATTGTTGCTTGATTATTAACAATATCTCTGCGTGGATCTATGTAATCATTTCCAATATCATTGTCCTCCGTCACGTTACTCGACTCCGTAGTGGTTGCGTGACTTGTATGCGCGATGTCACGTTCGTAAGCATCATGATTCATAGGCTGATTCGATACGAAACCCGGTCTGACGTGAATAGTTGTAACACCTTGAATATTATGTCCTCGAGGCAAGATTTTTATATCAACGTCATGAGGTTGAAAACGTCGTCGGTTTAAGATCTTTTTGATATTTCTTATATCAAAGTTACGTGGAAAAACACGCGTTGCAAATAAATTATTATTAGTCACCGTGCTCGGAAAGATGGAATTCCAGTAAGGTCTGTGTGTTGAAGGCCTTGTGTATAGAACGGGAATAACAGATGGTCGACGAATAAGCGGTCTATAATTTAGTTGTATAGTTCTTCTCGTAGATAGTGGATGATTTGATCGTATAGTTGTACTCGTAGATGGTCGATAATTTCGTCGTATAGTTGTACTGGTAGATGGTCGATAATTTAGTCGTATAGTTGTACTCGTAGATGGCCTATAATTTGGTTCTATAGTCGTACTAGTAGATGGTCTATGTAAAACCTCTAGTACGTCGTCTACCTGCCAATTAGATTCACTATCATCGGTGTACACACAAGTACTAGTTACACACACTATAAGTAAACACAGCCACATTTTTATAATAATTTTAATTTAAGGTGCACCCTACTATTATGAAGACTGAATGTTGACTGATTATATGTTTTGTATTTGAACTACCTAGTTAGATTTATTATTAATTACTTAATGGCATTTTAATAGCGTAGGAGATATTAATTTATTTAATTATAGATATTTACTGATATTTAATGATATTTTCAAGCACTGGAATTTCAAAATTAAGATATATAGATTTATAAGCATCTGTTGCAATATTTGTAGGTGTCTCATACTATCATCATTATCGCTACATAGTATTAAAAAAGTCGCATCTCGCTGTGTGTCCGTCCCTAAACATCTATGGCAGTCGTTACCGATAGTTGGAGCCCTTAAAAGTCCAACCAGTCTAACTTGGAACTTCGATATCGCCATTGGTCATTGGACCATTGGTTGTGGAGGTCAGATGGCAGTCGCTTCACGGAAAATATCGAAGTTCAGCCGCCTCACAGTTAGACTGGAAAGCCAGTTCAGTTCAGAGAATGAGATGAGACTATATTTCGAGTAGGTATATACCTAGGTATTATTTATTTGTGAAAGCCTGATAGGTAATGATATTGTATGGCCAGAAAGTTGACAGATTAATGGTAGGTACGTCACACCCAGAGTAATAATTTCGTGAACATAGTCTACACATCGGGTCTTGCAAATTACCCAAAAAGTAGGTACCGGTTTTGAGAGTTGGCTTCGTCTAAAAGCCTCATCTTTTTCATTAAATTTGCTAAATACAAGCTAAGTAACATTTCTAATGGGATATTATACTTAACTACTAAGAAGGTATTATCAATAATATGAAAATAATTTTCTTTGATTTTATTTACTTTTTATTTGCATTACTTAGCCTAGTACACAAAGTTCATGCCAAGGTTGTTTATAAAATCATTTATATATTGTACGATGGTATCACTGTACGTAATGAGTATGTATTTGTTGAACCGGTTAATGTATTCAGCAAGCAGGTCCTCGACCATGGCGCTAATGATGTCGTCTATGTTGCCATCGAACTCCGTATGCGACTGTAACAAACAGTAACTATGTTATTATTCTACTTCCTACTCATATTATATCCTAATATCCAACCATATATATATGCCTGTGTGAAAGTATGTGAAAATGTTTGTATGTTTCTTATATCATACATAAACTCACGCCTATATCCGCGAAGCACCCACATTTCGCCAGTTTATGTTTAGGTCCCAATGTAATAGGTGGCGAGCCTATTGCCATTAACCAGACACTTATAAATTCGAAAAGCATCGAAAAGTCATTGGTGTGTTCCATGGTAAACCTGGAAACGAACCCGAGACCTCGTCTCAGCATGGCAGTCCATTACCCATACCACTTGGCTACCGCGGTCATTTTCTTGTATGTTTCTTAACAATGCTATAACGGCTGAACAAATCCAGTTGATATATAACCTACTTACTTATTCTGTACTACTTAATATTGTATACCCAAATGGTGAAACCTGAAAAAATACATAGGCTACTTGATATAGGTACTGACGAAAGGTACCCAGGGGTTGCAGGATAGGGATCCAAATACCGCGTGAGCGTAGCCGCCTGCATCAATTTTTTTGCTTGTCTTGGCAGAACATTCGATGATTGATTCTATTGACGAATGAATAGATCATCTATCCATATCACATTTGCATATAGATATAGATAACAGTGTAGGCACACATCAACCGATTACAGGCATAGGCCTGTAATCGGTTGATGTGTGCCTACACTGTGTACCCTGAATCTGATCACAACTGGACAATACCCAAGTCTAACTGAAAGGCTTAGTAAAATATATTGAGTAAGTAATGTTTCTAAACGTTTCCTGTAAAAAGGTTGTCATGTCAATTGTTATATGTCGGGAAAAGTGTGATAAAAGTACAAGATTCTGTGATACCTACTAATTAATTTGCTAGGCGCAGTGAAGTCAATTGACGTGCCAAAAAAAGTAAGGATGTTTTTGAATGAACAGTGAGAATGATTTTTTATGACAGGTTTAAATTTATTTGCAAGCGTCTAGAAATACTTTAGGTACCTACTCAATTTATATTTATACCAGTCAGACACCTTTTTGGTTATAAATGATTTGTTATTTAATGTTTGTTGTCATCTGTAACCAGTGTCTAACATACATCGTCATCGTAGATTCTAGACTATTCTAGACTTCTCCTATGTGTCAAGACTCTAGACGTAGCTAGTAACTTAGGAGGGCAGAGCATTCTCTCTATAAATGACTAGTCGCGGGTTCAAGTCCCGTCAAGACATTCACTTTTTCCAATTATAAATCGGAAAATTGTTTAATCAAATTGCCCAAAGATGATGTGAAGTTTACCTTCAGTAGTTTTTTTATACATCTTAGGTGGCAGCACGGAGGACCGAACTATATAGATGAATTCTCCATGGGTGGCAGAAAAGCACATGGCCACAAGATGGAAAGTGCCTGTGGCCCTGTGCTTATGGTTTGCAATAACAGCAACGTCACACTCGTTCCGCCGACTCACTGCATTGCGGCTGAACTTTAATATTTTCCATGTAGCGACTGCGTACTGCATAACCTATACGTACAGCAATTAGACCAGTTGTAGGTCTTTTGGGGCTCCATATATATACATATATACATCCATCCATATACATCTATACATATTATATACCTACATATTACATACACTTTCTATATATATTTACTTTGAGGTCGATGAGGAAGGCCTATGTTCCGCAATGGCCGTCCTATGACTGGCTATAGCTGGCCTTATACTTTTTATGATCATATTCACTTCCTACAAGATATTTCTCAGAATAAGCGTGTTATTTATTATTATAAATATTCTACTATATTTAGAGCATAGCCTACCTACAGTTTGCTATTCATAATTATCATCATTCGAGTACCATTTTGTACGTTTCAATCATTAGTAGACATGAATATGCATCATTGAATTATGAATTATGTATATGTAATGGCAATGAACTATTAAGGACAAACATCTCGTTAATGGTAGGTAACTATTTATAAATTTAGTTTGAAACGCCAAGATGTAGATTTTTTCTTGATAAGTACATTTAGTATAACTCATCTTTATAATCAAATCTCTTTATCAAAATAACTGATGTTACTTTACATTAGACTATTCTCTATGCTCCCACAGACTGGTTAGGGGCAGAATCCGTTCCTGGATTTTAATTGTTTTCCTATAAAAGTTTATAGTAAAAGTTATTTGTTAAATAAAAGATAGATTGATATGTTGGATTCTCCGCTAAGTCAAGTAATTTTTAGCCTTTTCATATTTCGTAATTATAATAATAAAAGTTTTAATTTAATAGCATTAAATGTATTTTTTTAAATATGAAGATTTAACTGCAAAATAAAACATCGTTATAACTGAAATTACTTTTCCAGTAACTACCGTAATAAATTACTGTTAATTACGGTGCCTGCACACCTACTGCCTTTTGAAAGCAATTTAACTCACGTATTTAGTAAATAAATAAAAGATTCTAATGATAGATTTAAAATGTTTATGATGGTACCCGTTCACCTTTAAACTTTACATTGGAGCCCGTATTAGGATAAGCTAGCTTCTCTTGCATTTATTTCCATAAAAGTAGATTTAATTACGCATAAGAATTTTTATTTTACATTGAAATTCTTCGGTGGACTCCCGGATTTGCTGGAAAAGAACTCAACTTTGAGTTAAGCTCATCTTTGTATTATTGCATCTAATATTTATTGTATCAATATCATTTATGTTTACAATGGAGGAAGTCCTTTGGTAAATATAACTCTCAGTTGTGTTGTAGGTATGTTACGATTCCAAACATTATTTAAATCAAATTACAAAGTTTTAATACTACAATGTGTTGTTTTATTTATCCAATATGCACTAGGAGTACATAACTTTGCAGCGCGCCAAAGTTTAAGAAACGTCGATTGTAGCTCAATGGTCTAAGATTGACAGGTAGTGTTTATAAAACCTAACTACTTATTGTCTCAAATTTCGAAGGTACTACGAATACTACTCCTCCACACGAGTAGGGTGGAAGCAATTTCTAATGATATTAATGGTGTATCGATTGGAACAGATGAGTTGATTACGAAGTTTGATCAGCTGTTTTCGCAAAGCCTACGACTTTTTACGACACATACTGAAGATTGAACTTTTGCTATGTAAATTTGTCCAGGCAACACTACTTCCGAAATATTATCTTATTTATATAAAATTATCTTTACTCTTTTGTGGTAATATGTATCGAAGACATCATCATGACAGAGATATAGTTATTTTCCTGATTTCATCGGGTGTTCGATATTTCATTGCATCGCAATCTTGTGGCATTGTTTGGTTTGATTATTTTGGCGGTCGGGATTTTCGATATTTCTTATTTTGTAATACGTACGTAATTTACGGTATTTTTTGTGAAGAATTGAGTATTTTACAGCAGGTACCTACTTCTACAAATGTTTGTATTATATAGAACTCTTGAATACTTACCTAGATGTTGCAAGTACGAATAGGTACAAGTATTGCAAATGTAATTGTGCATTCAGAAGGATATAGGTATTATTTATTAATATACTGCATATATATATATATATAAGTATATAATGCTGAGGTCGTCGTTCGCGCTCTGCCGAGTTCTCGCTAATGATCGCCTCTGACCTAAGTTGTTTCCTCCTGGTTGACCGTTAGGAGGATATCAATTATAATAAAATTGAATTCACGCTAGCATGCAATTTATTTTTAACCGTTTTAAAAACTGTTCAAATTGAATTAACATTGATGAAATTAGCTTGTTACGAATTTATAAAGTAACGATCTTTTGTTCAGTGATTTTCGAATAACGCATTATTACTGTATGGGAACAATACATTGAGAACAAACTAAAATCAAAAGTACCAATCTATTTCAAATTCTTAATGAATCATTGAAGAAAGTATATCACAGCGACTAAGTTTCATTTGCACCATTGATGGTGTTGGCCAAGGGTGCCAATAAAACCACACCAACTATTGCTACGAGAACGGCGGTGGAGTTTGGTGTCTAAGTTTGGCATGTACCTAAATATTTAGCATTAATATACTGCCGCTATGCATTGGTTTGTGTGTTTTTTGAAATAAATACACTTAATTTATAAAAATTATCTAAATATATTTAACCGACTTTTGTAATCATAATATTATATTTTATTTTTATATTTTTTGACCTCTATTTAGCTTGACATAGTTTATTTTTTTTATACAACTTAGGTCGCAGACAAGCACGCGGCCCACCTGATGGTAAGTGGTTACCGTAGCCTATGGGCGAGTGTAACACCAGAGGAATAATACTCGTGCCGCAACCCCTGTAAGAACAGAGACATTCTGTGTCGTCAGCGCAAAAGATGTAGGATAAGCATTTGGTTTTCCCACGGACAATCTAAAACCTCTCTAGTGAGCTCTGGCTACCCTACTCACCACCGAAAACACAACACAAGGTTATTAAACGGCGATATTCTGTAGGGTGGAGGTACTTCACCAGTCGGACTGCTCGATTGTCCTACCTCCTCTAAAATAGTTTAGATTAGGGATCAGATGTTAAACAAAAATAAATTGTCTTTTAAGGGTATTGGTGCACATTATTAAGTGGGTTTATTTTGTTATAGTGGAGAGAAGTTTGAATGATTGACCATCTTTATGATCAGGCATCTCATATGGTGAGCAGATACCAGATTATGTTTCATAATTATTTGATTTATTTAACTGGCAGGTACCTATGTTAGACTTAGATATAGATACTTACCACTATGCGTTGTACATTCAGTTCAGCATTTTCAAGTCTGTCAATGTTGCTAATTTCAGCCTCTTGTATATATATTGTGCCCTTTATTTGTAGGTTATAGACTTCAAAACTGTGAAACATGCATACAAATATAGTGTTTGACTATATAAATTAATATTACTAGAGTAGGTAGATCCACGGACTCCTTCATTACCGTGTTACCGAATTTAAAATGTCTGTGGCAGTGATTTGTGACTCTTAGTATAGAAACATTGACATCACTGCAATATCTATTTCTATCAAAGTTGATAATGGTTTATAAATAACGTTTCACGGTTCGTATATTCTGTCACTAGCACACTTTATTGTTTTAAGGATTCATTTATGGTTTTACCACAGAACATAGGTACTTAATCCTTTACATACATTGGTCCGAACTCGCAAGGATAACGAGGCGCGCAGATTGTTTTGATGTAATCTAAGATTGGTGGTGGCTATCCTCAAAAGACATACAAAAACGCGAACTGCGTGAATATAACACACTAGCTATTGCTCGCAGCTCCGCCCGCTCGTATGTCATAGTATGAACATTTCACACAATATCCTTATAAATGGTAGTCTATGCGTTATTCTGATATGTAAGCTATAATATTGTAAAGTTTCATTAAATTCCATTCAGTAGTTTTACGTGAAAGAGAAACAAACATCCATCCATCCACCCATTCATCCGTTCATACTTACAAACTTTTACGTTTATATTATTGGTAGGATTTTGAGTGCACTTTAGTTCCTTGAAGTACGACTCAATATACCAAGAAATGTAAGATACTTACTGAGCTACACCTTCTCCTTTCATTGGGACAGCATAATATATATGTCCATCAAACTCGTAATATTCTGAAATATGAAGAACGATCGTCTTAAATGTGAGCAAATTAATTAATTTCTTATTAATTTGCTCACATTTAAGACGAAAAGTATTCACTCGATTTTTATTTATTAATTGAGTGCTGATAGAATCATAAGCATATAATATACCTATTCTTGTCTGTTGTTTTATCTTTCATAGTTTTTGCAAGAATACTTATATATGGTTTTTGTATTCATAGTCATTCTAAATGTAATCTAAAATATTATTAATTGTCGTAGTATATGTATATGTAAATTAATTATTAATAAGTATAATATATTTACCTGAATACAGTTTTAAAAATGGAAACAGAATACGAAATGTAAATGCAGGTTCAGTTTTTGAAAAATCCAATTCTAAGATACGGTAGTCGCTCAGACCAGATATACTTCCTTTAGTTATGTTTACGTTGGCACTGAAAAGTAACGATAGATATTAGTATTTAGTCACTGAATGAGGTTCTTGATTCAGCTATCTGATGTCATGATAGAGAACTCAATGTTAGTGTGACACGTAAGTATTTTTACAAAGTGAAACCCAAAGGTGGACATCATAAAAGTTCGAAAATATATTTTGAGCTTTGTTATAATGTAGGTATACCTATCTTCAATCGAAACATTTTATTTATAGAGACGTGTGAAAAAATACAACTGATAAATATTGTGTTACATTTTCTTACGTGTGTTAGCATTGTTACAAAATATTGTGTTATTTTAAATTAATGTAAAAATCCAATTGTTATGTTCACTAGGCGAACTCCTGCTCGCAAAAAACCCGTTATGGTTTAAGCGGGTGTCTCGAATGCTATACTTATTGATATATCATTGTAATATTTTGAACAAAAAATAACATAAAAAACATATTAAGTTGTATTATAAGAGATCCTCACATTATTTAAATCAATCTTATGTTAGCTGCTGATATTATAATTTGCTATTCCAAAATAAGCTTACACCTACCCAAACATTTCACCGGGATAATGGAACTCTACCCGATCAAACTCAATTGGATCAAAGCTAGGGAACTCCTTTCCGATAACATTGCGTACGAGCTGGTGATCAGTTGCCTCTGGAAGTTCTCGGCGAGTTAACAGATTGATATCTGAAATAATAGGTACCAAATACTTTTTAAATCGATGTTCCATTTAAAATTAACAGTCTACAAAGATTTATATCTGTAGTAGGTTTTATCTGATATTTGATGTCTTTAGCACTGTCTTGTCTTATGTAAAAATAGTACTGACTTCGGATACAACCGGATTTAGCGCTAAGAATTATGATGAGGACGTTAACAGCAAGTACATCGCTGGAACCAGTGGGGGTGTTCATGTTGAACTCGGACCAACTAAAAGGTTCATCTTTGGGTTTTCAGTTGCCAGAGGTGACATAGCCAGAAATATATAGCAAGTACATACCTGAACATATGGCGTGCGGGCTAAAAATAGTCACTAGTACAAATATACAAATTATAAACTTCATTGTTTTCCTGTAACGGTTATTTAATTTTACTGTGAACCTTTTTAAGCTTAGTAAGTAACTGACTTATTTCAGTTAAAGAGTATCTTTTTAGACACTCTGAAATAGTTATCAGTTGCAGTTTCGTAAACTGTAATCAATATCTATGAATGCCCGTTAATCTGTTATTTCCAATATTATTACATCAAGATACTTATAATGTTTATAAGTATCTTGATTTATCATATCAAGTATCTGTAATGTTTATGAAGGATTTCTTACAAAGTACCTTATATAGGCTTCCGAAATGTAAAACTATTCAGTCTTAAACATCTTACCGGTGCTAGTGCGTTCCACAGTTTTACGCACGGTTATTATAAGCTAGTACTAACTAGCTAGTACTAACACATCAATAGCTCTAGTAAACTCTTTGAGGTCTAAGTCAATATCGCCTGCTAGTCACTAGTTAGAAGGTAGACCAGCTGATTAGTGGACTAGGCCCCTGCGGCCCCACGCGAACCTCGCTGGGTGCTTAAGCGACTAGATAAGGATCGCCTCCTGGAAACCGCCATCGTTCAGGCCTGGGCCTCTGCGCCGGACAGGCCTGTTGATGTAGATGCCGAGCCGGTGTGGTTCCGGGAGGCCATGACACGTGTCTGCGACGCGTCTATGCCTAGGGCTCCGCCCTGTACTCCGAGGCGTCAAGTCTACTGGTGGTCAGCGGAGATCGCGAGGCTACGGCAGGCCTTCTTGATCGCGTTCCGCCGGTGGACTAGATTCCATAGGAGACGTAGACGCCGCGCAGATACGGAGCTTCGAGTGGCGGAGCTTCGTGAGGAATACAGGGAGGCCAAAAAGGCCCTCCGAGTGGCAATAAAGCGCGCTAAAGCCGAAGCGTACAAAGAACTGCTGGAGACGCTGGAACGGGACCCATGGGGGCGGCCTTACCTTATGGTAAGAAACAAGCTGCGCCCCCGGGCCCCACCGTTGACTCAGTGTCTCCAGCCGGAGCTGCTCGGAGGAGTTGTTGGCTCCCTGTCCCCACAACAAGCGGTGGAATATGTTCCGCCGCGGATGACTCCGCCACCTCGGTCGCTTACGGCAACCAGCGTGGATGACGATGACGTGCCCGAGGTCGCTTGGGTAGAACTAGAGCTGGCGGTGCGCAGGCTTAAGGCCAAGAACACCGCCCCAGGACCCGACGGCATTCCAGGCCGAGCGTGGGTCCTAGCTCTAGGTGATGATGACAACGCTCTCGAGCCCCGACTGCGAGGGTTTCTCAGCGCATGTTTGGAGCGGGGCCAGTTTCCGAAACTATGGAAGACGGGGAAACTGGTTCTCATCCGAAAGGTGGGGCGCCCGGCGGACTCGCCATCCGCCTACCGGCCCATAGTGTTGCTCGACGAGGTGTGCAAACTCATTGAAAGAGTTATCGCGAAGCGCTTCGTCGAGCACCTTTCCAGAGTGGGGCCAGACTTGGCGGATGGCCAATATGGCTTTCGCCAAAGGCGCTCCACGGTGGATACCATCATGCGCGTGAGAACTCTGGCGGGGGATGCGGTTGCTCGGGGCGAGGTAATGTTGGCGGTGTCCCTAGACATCGCCAACGCGTTTAACACCTTGCCCTGGAGTTGCATTAGGGAGGCGCTCGTGTATCACGAAGTGCCTCTCTACCTTCGCCGCATAGTCGGGGCATACTTGACAGAGAGAGCTGTCATCTACCCAACTGCGACCGGTCTCGGTCGGCGAGAGATGTCGTGCGGTGTTCCACAGGGTTCGGTCCTGGGGCCGCTTCTGTGAAACATCGAATACGACTGGGTGCTTCGCGGTGAGCTCGGGGACGGTGCCGCCGTCACGTGTTATGCGGATGACACATTAGTGACGGCGTGCGGTGCTAAACACCGCGAAGCAAATCAGAAGGCCACGATCGCGGTTGCTCACGGATGTGTGGAACGGATCCGGCGGCTGGGTCTTGAAGTGGCTCTGCGTAAAACCGGGGCCATGTTCTTTCATGGTCCTCGGCGCGCGCCACCAGAGGGATCCAGCCTCACAGTGGGAGACATTTCCATCGACATCAAGCCTCAGATGAAATATCTGGGGCTCGTGCTCGACGGTCGATGGGACTTCGGGGAGCATCTCCGAAGTCTGGCCCCTAAATTGAAGGGCACAGCTGACGCTCTGGCGCGGCTGCTGCCCAACATGAGGGGGCCGGATGACTCCTGCAGGAGACTCTACGCGGGAATCGTGAAGTCCATGGCCCTATATGGGTGTCCAATATGAGCGGTGACCCTGAAGGCTAGACACGTGCAGAAGCTGCACGCTCCGCAGCGCACGATGGCCATCAGGGTCATAAGGGGGTACCGCACAATTTCCTTTGACGCAGCGAGTCTCCTCGCCGGATCGATACCATGGATCCTGGATGCGAGATCCCTTTCGGTGCTATATCGGTACCGAAAGGAGGCGCGGGAGAGGGGACATGAACCCGAGCTAGGTGAGCTCCGGGCCGTGAAGTCCCAGCTCCACAGGGACATGGTAGCTGAGTGGGAGCGACGACTTGGGCGACCAAGCGCAGGGCACGCCGTAGTAGCGGCGGTAAGACCCATCATGGGGGACTGGCTAGAGAGGCCACACGGTAGCCTCTCGTACCGGCTGACGCAGGTGATCACCGGGCATGGACGTTTCGGGGATTACCTGCATCGGATCCGGAAGGAGCCAACGTCCGAGTGCCATCACTGTGATGCGAGCGAGGACTCGGGGCTGCACACGCTGACCGGGTGCCCGGCGTGGGAGACGCCGAGGCGGGTCCTAGTGGCGGCCCTAGGAGTGCGAGTTCTCTCGCTCGCCGCATTGCTCACGGCGATGGTACGGTGCGCGAACGCTTGGGCTGCCGGCGCCTCCTTCTGCGAGCAAGTAATGCTCGAGAAGGAGACGGCGGAACGAGTTCGGAGAAGACTCCGGACCCGCACAGCCCGTGACGAGCGGAGGCGACTCGGACGTCGGAGGTCGCAGAATGACCTCCGTCCTCCATGAGCGCGGGCCTGGGGGTGACGGGGGAGCCGCCTGTCACTCTAGCAGAAGCAGGCCGCGGCGGCGGCGCAAAATGCGCCTCCCCATACCCGGGGGCTAGTTGGGGACACCGTGGTCCCTACACCCGACGGGGGTCATCTCGAAGAGAGGGCCCCGGGTCTGCCGGGGTGCGAGGGATATGTTGGCTACAACCTCACCTCCGGCAACTGAAGACCCAAAGACGGCGTGCGTTTTAGTCGGTTCGAGTCCGACATAACCTTCCCAACCGGCTCCGGTGGGGGGTATCCGTGGGGATGTTTCGCACTATAAAAAAAAAAAAAAAAAGGCCCCTGCGCAGTCAATCCCCTTTCGTTAATGGCAAGCATTTGAAAGCCATGCTCCAAATTCAAGTGGATGCTTATAATACATGTTAACGCTACGTTATGATGATGACAACGACAGGAAGCTTCCAGTATTAAATTGTATTAAAACCCGTCTGAAAAAGATCTTCTTATATCAAAATTACTGTTGACGTCATAACCAGATTAACTAGATATAGAGAGACTGCTCACTTTTAATCTAGACCAGACTGTCTGGTCTAAATTCGACGTATACCAATCTAATTGTTGAAGAGTTCAATGTCTTTCACGGTCACTGGCAAATGCAATACTCCTGTGGCATATTGTAACAATCGTAAACTTTTGTATTCTAATTGAATAAACATTTTTTTCCCATGTGGGACTTGTACATTGTCCGCAATGCCACCGTATGCTATATAAGTGTCCTTGACACAATTAAAACCATAGTACATTTCAAATGCATATCGGTGACTGGATCGGCACACCCCGTTAGTGAGACTGGGATTTTATTACGGTATTGTGGAGTGTGCCATTGCTTAATATGGCTACAAGGAGACAGTCGATTGTGTTCTATGTATAGGCATTCTAATATATGGTTAGATGTGATGATTCATTGTGTTGAAAACTACGCCAGACAATGTTTAGATCGTAGACCTGACTCAGATAATAGATTGTATCTCTACAAGTGGGTTATATACAGCCCATAGGTACTCGTTATTAAGTAGTGGATACTCAGCACTGTGCGAAGCTAGCATACTGTATGTTATCGTTGTGTAGGAAATGAAGAGCAATATATGAATGAAGTTGCTCACGCAGATGATCTCGGTCATCTCATTATCATCATCATCCTTGCGTTAATCCTGGTTGCTTCCGAAGTTGTTACCTCGAAGTTTGAGATCCTCTTTTTACCAGTTTAACTGCGTCTGAACTTTGATATTTTAACTGGCATAACCAGACCAATGCACCAGTGCAATAGTGCACTGAGCGGAGATTAAATCCGCACTTCATTATCGCCACGCCACAGAGACTGTCAACGCAGATGACACCAGTATAGTATCATAACGGACTTGGCGATCTTGTTTCAATGGTCTACGAAGGTTAAGTGTAGTACGACGGATATTTTGGTTACTATTTCATCTCCGGCAATACCCAAAAACGGCATGCGTTTTTATTGGTTCGAGTCCGACATAATCTCCTTAACCGACTCCGGCGGGAGGGTATCCGTGAGGATATTTTCGCACGATAAAAAAAGGATCCTAAGAATACTTCCTAAATACTGCCTACGTGTATGAAGGTATTATAAGCAGGAAAGTGATTATGAAGGTAGTGTCCCAAATACTATGTTATTAGGTTGTTATTGTGGGCCTAACAGGCAATAATGTTCCAATTGACACAAAAAATATGGACGCGTTAATTAGCTGACATACTTGCTTGCTTGCTTGCGATTGCTTGTATTTTCTAATCAGTCGCAATCACATTTTTATTTCATTTAACGAGCTACTTTGATTGATTTGAAATTATGTTAGTTCACTGTTAATAGCTCTGTCTTTTAAATACAATAACTCTAATTTAGTTTCAAAATTATCGTCTCGGTCAACGGATGTATCTTAAAGAAACCATGACAACGAACAGTCTCGCCCTTTACCCTTGAAACTTCGAACAACCCCTGACTGGCTGGTTACAGGAGAAAACTCTGTCTAACCGAACTACTGTCTTGCATATTCCAAATTCTGTTGCATACACATCTTGGGGCGATGGCTATAGGAAAAGTTAGCATGCTATATGCTTCAAAATTTCCTTGAAAACTTAGAACAGAATAGGGACTATATTTTTTTATTCTTGGAATATGACCAGTTAATAATAATATAATGAATCGCTGAAGTCATACTTTCTTACAACAAATAGTTTTGAAGATATTTGATCTCACGAGGCGCCTGAAAACGCTCTATAGAAAGTCGTTAGAAAAGCATGACGTCACACTCTCGTAGCGCGTAGTACAAATGCATGAGCGTAAGAGAATATCGCATTTATCACGGTTTGTGTTGCGTTTACATTGTGTGTGGTTCGTAATAAAAAATATTTGATATTTAATAAGGGATGTAAAGAGTTTCAATTTCAATTTGATTCGTTTATGACTTACTCTTGGGAACTAACAATAATTATAAGCTATAGTTTCAATTTGGGCAATATTTTATTTTCGTAATGTAATTCTTTTGAGTAAAAACTAAGAGAAAGTTGAGCAGTTGGGTATAGTTAGATGACCTAGTTCTAACTACTATCATCCCTATTCTACCTAAGTAGTGCAAGGTTCATAAAATCCTACCCCATCGAGATATCATTAAAGGAAATAAATGTTTTACAAACTTTTTGCTGATTAGTAGTATTGATATGTAACCGCAGAACTCTCGAGAGATCACCATCATAGACCTCAAATACCTAGAGAGCGGCGGCGGTAGCTTAGTGGTTAAGGTGTCGGCCTTACGATCGAGAGGTCCCGGGTTCGAATCCTGGTCATTACACTACCGACGTGAGCCCCTCCTAGCACAAACCATTGACCTTAGCTAGAGGGGTTAAAGGGAATATTAGTAACTTCGGTTGCTAATATTCTTAAAAAAAAAAACGAGTTCAAACTGTCGTGATATACTTCCTATTATTGTTGTTACTTCTAATTCATTCCCGCTTTTGTCAACGCAGGATGCTCATGTCTGAGCAGCAGCTTATAAATAATAGCGTCTATACAACTGTCTGTACGATTGCTTCATCATTAGTTACGACTGTTACTTATGACTAGTATATGACTTAAATTTATGGGTTCGTTTCGCTCGTGTTACGACGCGTGCGCGTGCGACGCCAGATGTCAAAAACACATCATGTCGGACAAATAACCGTTGACATAACAAGCAATAAGGAACTCAAGAAGCCATGGTGCTCATAAATCAATTGATAGTCGACACTTTGACAGTAAAAATATGTTCTTTTTTTAACTTTATTACGCGCTAGTTATTGTAGTGTAACACAGAAGTAGGTCGAACAGTTGTAGAGAAAAGAATTCTATCGATAGTGTCCCATACTATCGATAGAATATTATTCTGATATAAAACCATTGGTTTTATTATATGACAGCGATTTTAATCTCGTAGATAGTTACTTATCTATATGGATTGAGATAAGATAATTGTTTCGTGTTTGTTATTATTTCATCAGTCCCTTATTTCGACGGAAAATGTAATTATTAGGTACTTATTACTTATTTTTAAAGCAAATTAGGGCTCCGAAAATTAAGAAAAGATTTTTTTCCTAATAAGTACCTACCTACTTACTTGTTTGTCTCAGGAAAACAAACTCCGTAAATAGAACAGCTATATTTTAGTGAAAACAGTTCATTCAGGACCAAACTGCCACCTAAGTGGTATAAAAAAAGGAAAATGAGCTCGTTGATCCAATTTCTGCACGTAGGTGGTTAACTAAGTTTATCTTCGTAACAATCAGTGAGTGCATTAAAAAGGCATCATTGTTAGTACGAGAGCCCACGACCAAAATTTTTGTCTCATAGCAATACGGCCAAAACCGCATCAAATCGATAGATACGATTATTCTGAACTCGAAAATACCAATATCAGACATTTTCCGCGTAGCGTTTGATCTGACCGAATTTTCAAAATTGTCAAAGAATTTTACCGAACTGCATCATAGCAATATGTCTGATTTGCAGACTGTAGTTGAATGATAGTTCTGAGATACCGGAAACATATTTTTCAGACGTTAGTGGTGTAGCGCAAACCCGTAAAATCACTTAAAAAAATTAAAAATGAGACAAAAAAAATGTCTCATAGCAATACGTCTGAAAATCTTTTTTATTAGTAAATTTTGTTTATTTGATGCGAACAAAACAATTTTCAGACGGAAATGTGAACGCAATAAATTTGTAGACCGTTTTGAATATGTTAACAAATTTTACCGATCGGTATCATAGCAATATGTCTGAAAATTGTTGGACATGATAAAATAAGTTGTCCACATGTGCAAAAAATTTATATCAGACAAATTAAGTGTAGCACCTTCTCTATCAGACAATTTTGCGATACTCAGATATCATTTAAAAATCGTATTGAGGCATCTTGAATTTTCTGTTACAAACCAATGAATACGTTGCGACCCTGAATTTATTAGATGATAATTAACAAAGAATTTACCCGAAACCGTAACACTGAACTTGAAGAACTGAAATAAATCGCACAAAAGGAAACTGGGATGAAGTTGAAAAAAAAACGGTTTATTCAAAGTTACAAAATATTCTCGTATTCAATCGCTGTCGGATTCGGAATCGTCGTCGAAACGTTAAACGTTATTTTCGTTTTTGGGAGTATATGCTACACTTAAAGTGTCTGAAAACAGGTTTTTAGTAATCATGGCAGCAATACGAAAAGTTGAAAAAAAATTTATCCGTATTGCTATGATACAGGTCGGCTAAATTTGTTGACATTTTCAAAAATGCGCTCAGGCTATATGCTACGCGCAAAATGTCTGAAAACAAACTTTTTCGTAATACAATTATAAAATCTATGTACATTTTCACTATCAGACGTATTGCTATAATATAGACTGTCTTTTTTTTTTGACACAGCAGAAATGGCCTCCCACGCAGTTGCTACACTTTCGACCGTTACTACACACCTAGTCGGGTTCAGAATCATACAATCTAACGATTTTATAGGGTTTTTGCCGTATTGCTATGAGACATGGTTTTGGTCGTGGGCTCTCGGGCTATGTTTACCTACCTCATTAAATTTGATATGCCAATGTTAGCGCGAAACTAATGAGATGTGCCTTACCTATGTAAAACTATGCCTAACCTATAATAAAGTTATTAGGTAATAACACTAATAACCATAAAGTTATTAGTAATACATAGAAGGACAAAGTGTATGAGTGATCCACATATCTTTGCACAAAACCTAGGTGTGAAAGTGACAGAGTATACGAGTGAAACTTTTTTTATAAACCTATCAACTTGTCGGAAATCGCTAACGCGGCGAACAGGAGAACGTTTTATCTATTTACGCTTGTAATAATAACTTTATGGCAATAACCTAATCATCATCATCCGTGTGTTACTCCCAGTCGCATCCGAATCTTTCACCTCGGAGTCCTAGATAAAAGCACCTTTATGGTAATTAATTCACAGAGAATTGAAAAATTAAGAGGTGTAGGTAGGTGTCATAATACATAGACATAAGTCATAAGTGACTTTCAATAGTAGGTAGTTAGTTTTAACACATATTACTATTATTTATCTTATCGTAATGTGTGATTATACACAGATGTGTGTATGGGTGTACCTACTGTATTTTGTACTCAGTGGGCTCTAAAAGTACCTGGACACCTTCATTCTCTGAGCCTATTTCCAACTCAGTTGGGGTCGGCTTACTAGTCTAACTTAGATTCGGCTGAACTTTGATATTTTCCGTGAATCGACTGCCATCGAACCTCCACAATCAAATTGGCGAAATTGAAGTTCTGTAGTTAGGCTAGTCGGACTTTTGAGGCCTCCAACGACTGCCATAGATGTTCACGGCTTAAGACGGATTGTTTGACAGCCTAAGGTTAATTAACCAAAACTAACATAAGATAGCGTTAATAAAATACACCAAATGAATGTCTTGTTTCTTTATAGGAAAATAAGTAAACCCATGCAAGTAGTACTCGTAATCTTAATTAAATTACACTAATAAGTAGATCTATTATTCAGTAGGTTCTTAGACTAGTAGCTGTGTAATCGCATCACTTTATACGATTTTAGTTTCGAATTGTCTTGGAACTTTTGGAACACACCTAGGTTAGGTAGTTTGGTCTGGATGCCTTAGCGGATTTTTCACTACGATTTTGGTATTGTCTGCACATGGTAACACTAAAGATTCAGGTTATCTAAATAGAAATACGTTAGGTGTTTGGTATCTATTTCAAATACCTACTCTTACCTAATATATATTGTCAGATTTCTAATGTAGGTACCTATGTACAAATTTCTTATTGCATTTCAATTGCTATTAATCGATCTCAACACTGCTGTACACCTAATAAACACGTTTCTGTTAAAAATAAATACACAAATACCGGTAAAAAAAAAACAAATATATCGCAGCTACTGTCTCGCATCGATATCCAATGGAGTTCTATTCTCGTCGAGGCCATACCCTTAATTTGATTAAGTATCTGCGTAGGTACTAGCGCGCGGCGAGGCGTAGGCAAGGCGTTGCGTATATTGAACTTGTGTGAATATTGTTTACATCTATTAACGTGCTTTTCAATGACGAGGTTAACTCTCAGGAGTGATCGTCTGATATCAGTTTAGGCGATCAACATCTATCATTAATAGTTATGAATTCACATTACAAGGTTTTTTCCCGTGCGGTGATCCCCACGAGTCAGCGAGGGTGAAAGGTCCTCTCATTTTTCCTCGAATAGGGAGGAGCGCTAGTCACGCTGCCGTTGCGGCCTTCTCCGGCTATGGTGACAGGCGGCTACATCTGTCACCCCCAGGCCTACGTCGAGGTCATTCCGTGACATAACGAGTGACTGACCGAGAATCGCACCGGTTTATTATTTCAGGCAAGATACCTGGATGAACTTAGAACGTCAAATTTTAGCTAATATGCATGTGTACGTACAACCTTACATATTTCTAGAGCAGTTTCAAAATATTTTCTTTGTTTGGTTTGTCAATTTATTTGCGCCCGTTTCATGGTAAACTAAGTATGATGAAGTCCAATGTAGAGTTGTCATCATTCCAGATGCCATTGCTGTTTATAGGATGGCGGATGCCACCTTGATGGCCTATATAGATGCTGTAATATCCCTAAATTGCAGGAATAGGGAAGGGAACGAACTCGCCGGTCGACATGGTCAGCATCAAATGAATTTAGTGTAGTCAATTTTAATGCTGGCTATGACATGTTGGCATATTTCCGACCAATAGTCGTAATTCTATTAGTCTTTTATGCAAATCCTTATGGTGTCATTTGTGACTACAAATACTTGCATCAAGCGAGAATCAAATCTACAACCCTCGCCGTAGCCGTTTCCGTAGCGGTTGCAAGTCCTACCATCGCACCACGCTACGAGTGTGCACGGCAGGAGGGACATTTAGAACAGAAAATTGTGAAGAAATAATGATAGTGCTGTTACACAAAGTGAGGGTCAAATGTATTGTTATTTTTACCAGTCATATTTCCATGCTTCATACTGCTATTTAGATTTTTTTCAGTGAACGAATTCAGCATCTCAAGATCGTACACAGCTGCATATTTATAAGCGCAATCTGACAACAATTCTTCTATCCTAGTTATTCAGTTTAAATATTTTGGTACTAGGTGTTAAAAAACCTTGTCATTTCTATTAAATAATAAAGGAATGACAGATATAAACGCTTCAGATCCTCCTCCAATTAGCAGTTAATTAGAACAATATCAGTCGTAGTATGATTGCCATTAAGAAAGTCAATGGCAATTTAAATGATTTATGTATCAAGTTAGTAGTTAAATAGGTAAATTATCGTTTCTAGGTAAAATACCATTTTACAATATAATCGTATTGTGAAAAATGGTCATTGAATTTAATCAGGGTAGGTGCATTAGGTAATATGATTACAAATTGACCTAAAAGGTAAGTAGTTCGTATTTTTGTATACTCGTATTATCTACATGACAAAGAGTCAAATGCACTTAATTAATTGCAGCTATTACAAAACTTTTGACAACATTTTGTCAATGTTGTTGGTAACTATTTATGCTCTGTACACTGACTTCATCTCGTTCAGTATTCGCTGATCTGTGTTGTTACACCAAAGACTTCGTCTGGCAAAGGACGCACGCTTAAAAAATCAGCTTCAAAAAAAAAGTTCAATTTAAAATGTTCTGAAAAATATCCGGTGTGAATTGTGTTGTTTTAAAATTTCTTTGTAGGTTTTATTCGTCAAATTGACGACATGTGGCGGACTGTTCTGCTATTTTCAGTTTTATTGTATACAATAGTTTCACATGTTACGACAGCTCCAGCATATAACTACTACAGTAAGTAACTTTGAATTATGTAGGTAAAATTATACATAATTATTAACTTTTTATTTAATAAGGCTATATAAACCATAAACCTATACCATATGTAGGTACATAAATGAATAAATTAAATTCGCTCTTTGCAGATTCTAATCAATAAAGCTTTGTGCCCTTATTGCAATTATTATAAATAAATAAATATTCTACAACATTCTATACAGCCACGTTACATAGACCCAAACACTATAAGTTAATTATAATGCGCCCAAAATACCTAAACATAGCCAAAGATAACTTATTGTTGACATAGCTTAACTAGTACATATAAACAAATTAGAATTTTGTTTTCTAAATACAACATTATATATTAGGTATAAATACCTATTATTATCCTTAGACACATCCAGACCAATAGAAGTATACCTATATACAGTTTGTGGCATGCTGGTAGTGAACGCAACTACTACCCAGGAGGCATGAGTTCGACTCTCGCTCAGTGCAAATAATCGTATGCATGAATATGAATACTTGCGCTGGTCTGGTCGTACCTCGAAGAGTACGTTTAACTGTCACATCATTCCTGGTTGTCATACGAATATCTATAGCAGTCGTTGAACAGTTGAAGCCCTAAAATGTTCAATAACTGGCCTAACTGCACTAATTTAATATTATCGTCTAGGTTGTGGCGGCCAGATGGCAGTCGCTTCACGGAAAACATTGAAATTTAGGCGCGACACAGTTAAACTATAAACAGCTGACCCCGGACTCTGAGGGGACAGCATCGGTTGGGACTGGGATTAACGCAGAGATGATGATGATAATGACATTTTAACGGCAGGTTCCGGGTACAAGAAGGTCGTAAATGTCTAAGTGGACAAGTTGAATAGGGTTATTTAGTTTTATGGTTTTGTTTGCTACTTTTCTTGTCTTATTTTTCATTTTTAGGCATTTTTAATGTAACCTTGTTATAATATTATGTATTTTGTATCATTCATGTTGTGTAGGTATTCTATATTTGGACTACTGCCTAGACCTGATATATAACTGCAACTCACTAAATGTTTTTGTAATGGCAGTAATTTGGAAGCGTACTTACCTAATTTAAATTGAAAAATAAATAAATTCACGCATACAACGCCGTCACAGAAGAATAGACCACCATAGTACCTACCTATCTACTGATACTATGGTGGTCTATTCTTCTGACGTCCGGGGTTGTTCACCGTGCCGGTTCAAGGGCATGTGGTAAATTCTGGCATACCCATAATCTAAAATTGGAATTCATGATTCAGTACCTATTACCATACATACCCACCCACACAATTTTAATCAAAATCTATTTTTAGAATAACTGTTAACAGAGGAATACGTTTTTGTTGGTTTACACACACGTCAGAAAATAAAAGTAGAGCTGTTGCTTCCTTTGCCTCGGAGACAGAGGCGGATTATCCCAAAGGTTAAGTAGGCACGGGCCTAGGGACGCGAAGGTATAAAGGGGCGTGAGATCGGAACTGGTAAAGAAGAAGCAGGTCTTTGGAGTCCGTCGAAGTGGGATCCTCCTCAGTGCTTTGCTCACAAGGATGTTGAAGAGCGCGAGCGCGTAGAACAAGGCGACAGAGTTGAACACATGGTTGCCTACGGGATATCATTACCTATGATAGGCACTTGATTATCTAAAACTAGCTGACCCGCGCAACTTCGCCTGCGTCACCACGTTTTTGCAACAATTTTCATTCCTGCTCCGCACCTGTTGGTCGTAGCATGATGTTATATCCATATAAACCGTCCTCTTTAACCATTCTATCTATTAAAAAAACCGCATCAAAATCCGTTGCGTAGTTTTAAAGATTTAAGCGTAGGTACATAGGGATATAGGGACAGAGCAAGCGACTTTATTTTATACTATGTAGTGATAATAATATTACATGCGGTCCCTAGTTAATTTGTAATATCTTTTCATATTTCGCCTATAGCTATGCTTTACACGTTACTTTGCAAAGGAGTTCAACCGTCTGTGATAATGATAAATGATTGTTTAACAGAACACTGAATGATCAACGTGTTATTGACTTCCAAATGTTCAAGCGCGGCACAAATAGGTTCAAGCTGTTATCCGCCATGAATTCAGGATCCATTTACAGATGCTTGTTAATTGATTGACCTACTTTTTTATCTAGTAAGATTTAGGGTTACTTCATCAAATTTAGCGGATTCTTTTACAATCAATTTTATGTTTCATCTTTCATAGTCTAGACTTAAAAAAAATATTTAGCTTTATGATTTTTATTTAGGTATTTTTTATCACAAAACCACATTTATAAATCAATGTCCACAGGTGGACATAGACCACTCTCAATGTTGGGAGACTTTGACCTACTGTTTCCACGGCACATTGGTCAGATGAGTTGGTACAGGGTTTTGTTTCGAGCTCTCCTAGCTAGCCTATCACAATTCACGGCCCAGCCGTGAACTGTGATAGTCTAGGAGAACTCTTAAGCTCTTATAGCTTCCCCAATGTCAGGAGGCTTTGGCCTACTGTTTCCTCTCTAACCAGACGAGTTGGTACACGGTTTTGTTTCGAGTTTACCTTCTCTCACAGTGTTAGTGTCTCCGTAGCTATTTTTCTGTTTGTCGCCTCTTGCGACCACCTTCAGATGAGATGGAGTTTTCGAATTCTTTCTCCGTCACCACACGGTTACACGGTTAAAGAAAAAGAACTGACGGCTGTAATCAAAAAGTCAAGTAGGTAGTAGTTGCGTGGTAACTATTTATTAATCTGTGGTAGTGGGTTGCTACGCAGGGAGTGCGAATCCAATTACCTACCGCTTAGTGCACGTATTTGTATGTATGTATGTGTACATTGGGATTGATCTGGGCGTTTGTATGCATAATATGTTTCTATATACAAAAAATATTGAATAATTATGTTTATCTGCATTCTATATAGAATAATAAATTACTGGGTCTAGATTTCATTTGCAACTTAAACATAGGTACTTACCTAGAGTTTACACGACATTATAGCGGATCCCGGCTTCTAAAGTATCAATTTTGTTCGTTATTTTGAAATTACTGTGAGGATGACGATGAGAGAGATTAAAAGATTCTTGTTGTTCTAGCACGCGGTCCATCATACTTCGTGAGCAATGAACCAGAAGCTCCCAGTAAACACAAACAGCCGTTTTTGGAAGTTCGGAACTCGACGTATCACGGCAGCGGGCCGCGTGAAGAAGCACGTGCCATGTGCTCCGTGAAAACACAAGAGGTCAATGCCACTGCCAACGCTACAATTACTAGAAGACTACATGGAGTTGTAACTTCCAGTAAGTATCTACATATTATGCCTTTTACGTAAGTAGGTACCTATGCATGAGACTTAATTATGACAGGGAGAGACTTAATAGTAAACTATAAATTTCACTTTTAAACTTTCGCGTTGTATGATATATGTTAGCAGGTTAACGAAAACCGGGTATTAACGCGATCATATAGTAAATACAATAGGGTACCTTATGAGTTGCTTGACGTTAATCATTGTCAAGCTACAGAGATTACAACAATAACGGGACGTAGGAAGCCTGCCTGAAGAGCGAAACCTAAGCTCTGGCCCTCTCCGCGAGTAGCGGCGCTGCCGTGAAACAAATTACTTTACAACGAAGGCAAATCAAAAATGTCGTCGATTCGACAGAAGATTGTATTTTAGACTTTGAGTAGGTACATACAAAATTAAACGAGAAAGAGTTCATAACATTCCATACTCTACTCTTATACCCTAATAGTATTCCAGTCAAGTCTAATTTAATGTTCAGTAATGGTCTTTTTTTTAACCTCAGTGGGTTTTTTTTCGTGTGAAAATGCACACGGGTACCACCACCTCCACCAAAGTTGGTGGAGGTGATTATGTCGGACTCGAACCGACTGAAACGCACGCCGTCTATGAGTCTTTGATAGCCGGAGGTGAGATAATACAAGACATCACTCTTAGCAGACGACCTCAGTGGCCGATAACGTACCTATAAACCTAATCATGGACCAGGGGGCCTAGACAAAATGCAGTCACTCCGAAGCTACATTCGTCATCGCTCTGAAAATGTATGGGAGTGACATTGGTTTGCTGTCGGAATCGGATCACATGACATTACGACAACAAATGTCACTCCCATACATTTTCAGAGCGATGACGAATGTAGATTCGGAACGAATGCATTTTGGCTAGGCCCTCAGGTCTTTTGGATCCAGTGTGTCAATTCCATTCCATATTTGGTTTACAGGAGAACTTCATAATTCAGTCCAGCGACTGGAAGTGATCATCTATGGGCAAATGCAGCAACTGTGGAAGAGCTTGGACGCGTTACGTTCTCAGCTTGAGGGCAACGGCGCTGTTGGAACGAACCGAGTCACTCGAGCTCACTACCCGGACAGACATACCGTGTCATTTAGTATACCACGACGGATAAATAGTTATCATTAATGTCATCAGTGATCAATATATTATGTCAAAAAGAGGTAGCTATCTCAATGCAGGCATGAATGAGATAGCGAACGAAAAAAAAAACAAAACATGGAACTCATTTTAATAGTAATAATTAATTAATTATTTTAATATCTTTGAACATCACATATGTGACATTTTACTATGCGAAGTTTTACCACTCACTTTGATCACGCCTTTAACCTCAGGTACCTAGGCAGTTAAAACACAAAAAAAATGTTTGTATAAATGAAACGGCATATTTTTATAAAGATTCATTTATTAACAATTAGTAACTGAATATTTCAGCAGCTTACGCGGACAACTTCACGTCGTTGAGGTTTGAACTTGTTCGCGTAATAACAATAAACACATACCTCGTTAGTTACAAGTTAAATGATTGTAAATCTATAAATGTAGTTATTAATAAATATTAACAAAAATATTATTATGCATTTATTTCTTATATTAGATTAAGAAGCTTGCATTAAAATGCATGTACTTATAGATAATACAGAGAATCTTAACTCATAATTTAAATAATGTTTATTTTAATGGCGTCGTTTTCCATGAAAAAATCAAACTGTGTTAATTACAAAAATGCATGATTTCATTACCACTGCCAACCAATGGGTGGCTTATAAATATTATGCATTAGAGTAAAAAAACCTTTGATTTTGTCGTTTAATTAATCGTACCTACCTCCATAGTTCAATTATATTACTAAATTTAATAATCATAATACATTTATTAGAGTCATACACACAGATATAGTGACTACCAATCTTCTGTACACTTTCGACCAATACAAACATACCGAGCGATGAGAATAAGCGTTAATTCAGTTCACAAACGTGTGAATGGAATCAATATTTGTACAAAACGTTAGATAAAGGTGACCCTTTGAAAGACAACAACTTTATGGTATTCACTGAAAATAGAAGCAAGTCGTTGATAATTCTTTTGCTTTAGTAAAATGCATTTCTTCTTATACAGTATAGGCAATCGCAACTACTACTTTTTATAGTGCGCAAAATATCTTCGCCAAAGTCGGTGGAGGTGATTGTCAGACTCGAACCGACTAAAACGCACGCTATCTATGGATCTTTGATGGCCGGAGGTGAGATTATATAGGACATATCTCACACCTCGGCAAATCGCAACTACTACTGTAAAACGTCGAATAAATTAAAGAATAAAAGCAAGTATGGTCAGCAGATTTATTCATTCTACTCTGTTGCGGACTGTACTGGATTCGATCGTATCGTTTAGATCCAAAATTTTATCGTAATAAGAAAGTATTCTAATAGTGTTTATACCATAGTAAGTTGACATTTGAAATAGTTTGATTGTTAAGAAATCTGGCAAAACCCTTAAGGGATAATATTTATATTATCCCTTTAGGGTTTTGCCTTAATATTTATAATATAACATTATACTCACCTATATATTATATAGGTGAGTATAATGTTTGTAGTTTCATAATTGGCGGGACTGATTTAGTGGCACAAATTCTAGGTTTTTTGAAGTAACAATCATCTCTCAAAGGGCGATTACTGTATGGAGCATATTTTATGATGGTACGGTGTCAAGCCGCACTGGCCTGTAGGTAGCGGCGGAGTTCCTCCTGTGTGTCGAAGATCATGACGGGGAACGGTGATCCGGGAACGTGGCGGCCTGCCCATCGGACTTCTACTCGATAATCGCCTGGTTCCGTTGGAGAGAACTGTATGCAAACAATAGTTTAAAGCAAAACTATTTCATAGTATTTAGCAGGAATAAATATTTCAAAAGAAATTTAAGTTGCATATATTACGTTGTGTATACTACCTTAAAATTAAATTAATGAACAAAAAATAATGCATATTTTTACTGTAGTTTGTCAAAATTAGTCGATTCTCTAAACACGGAGTGTAATTACCAGTAATTTTCATTATATAATTTATTGGCACAGCGGTGGAAGTGCGTTGAAGTCACTGTCAGTCAACTGCGATAAGTCTTGAGTTATGAGTTTCTACGATTCGCAAGTAATTGTAGTCTGGATGTTCGTCAATTATACGTTCTGTTACGAGTCTCGGTAACAGTCCGTAATTTATCCTTTGTATTGTGTAGTCAATATACAATTTAATAGTACAGCAGATGTTTAAAAAATAGAATCTAACTGGATTGTTCTTGTGAATGGTGACTACAGTGTGTGACAAGTTATTGTACACGAGAATTTAACTTCACCTCGCCTGATGGAAAGTGTTGGAAAAAGGGTCACCATTACAAACACGTACGGTGTAACAACGGTGGCGCTAACTTAATTACATTATCAAGTAGATCTATTATGCAGTAGCTTCTAAGATTAGTAGTTGTGTAGTGGCATCACTTCATACAATTTTAGTTTCAAATTGTCCAGTGCAACTTTTGAGGCCCACTGTACTTACGTTTGTATTTTGTGAAAAAAGTACTTACGTATTTCGTTTAGCCAAGTTTACTTGATCAAAAGTCATACTAACGTACCCTATCAAAATGTAAAATATGACGTGTTCTATTTCATCAGAGAATGCACCATTTCGATGAATTTAAACAGGGCCCCGATTCTACTAATTGTCAATCAATGTGAAACTATTGGGAATACAAATTATGATATTGAACATTAAACTTAGGTTACAGGTATGCATTTAATATCTAAAACGAAATGGCATTGTATAGAGTGAATAAAACGATGTAATGAACCCTTTTTCATTTAACTTTGAACATTAAGCCTACCTTAAACTTAACAGCTATGCTTTCAAAGTCTAAACTGAAATGGCATCGTACAGAGTGAATGAAACGAGGTATTGAACCTTTTTCATTTAACTTTGAACATTAAGCCTATGCGATAAGACCTACAATTCAATTGCAGTTTTTGTAATCCCAGTGGTTTGACAACGGTTAACAATTAGTAGAATCGTGGTCCGGTTAGTACCCTCCCAATAATTCTGAAGCAATACCAACGGACCTAAGTTCACTATATAGATCTTCAGTTTGATAAAATAACAGCTGTGGTAATATCTACTTATAAATATGATAAATAACTAATTAAGTACGTATAGATTATATTCACAATGTCGTTATAAATCACTGATATTATCTATGTCAGATCATAATATTAGGTATTGATAAAAATAATACATGAACAATGAAGTTATTTAAAACAGGTGGTTGGTATTACTTCAAAGATAGCGACGCCATGAAGTACCTAATAGATAACTGCCAGCTGTTTATTACTAACACTACCGTGCCATTAGTTAAAACAACACAAAATAATATATTTAAAAATATTTAATAGGTTTTTCAGAAATAGAAGCGACAGTACGGTTATCGGGTTTCCGTTGAATTTTGCAAATACATTTTGTCACAGTAGTTATATTTTGCTATGCTTCATGTTTCGAATCGCACTAATCTAAATCTTTCAAGTCCTCTTTCAGACGCGTTGGGCATTTCCATTGAATTTGTGACACCGTTACCGACACCTCTAGTGACAGATGGTGACTGTTCATCGATTGTGTATCTATTTACATATATATTAGTGATGGTTCCACTTCTGTCTGCACTTCCGGAGTGCTGCTGTTTTTTTTCTTATTTATATTTGGGTAATCTTTTTGGTTTTGTACATAGCGTGCCCTGAATTTCCAAAAAAGTGCCTTAAAATTGAGCAAGCATTAAACTTACAACTTTGTATCTTCGGCTAATGAAAGGGCAAAAATCGTTCTGTCTGCTAGAATAAACAAACATATTTTTATTTCATTTTTAGCTAGGACTAAAATAATGTATGTGTAATGGCAATGTAACAGATAGTAAGCTCGTTAGGCCAGCACCTTGACGATTCAATAATTGCAGTGCCTTGTGTACAACTTCTTTTTAAATGTCAGATGTTCAAGCTCTTATTGGTAGTTGCTGTTAACTTGTCTTATACTTTTCCAGATATGTATTTTAGGATGAAACATTTTGACCATTTACAATCCCTTGAGCGTGCGAGACTTGGTGTATAGACACATTATTGCGTGAAACAAGAATTATTATAGTACAAACGTTTAGTTTTTTAGATAACTTGTACAGTAGGTATATGTGGTATTGCGTACTACTGTGTCCTATTTCGTCACATTTAGCTCATGCTTGGTCACTTATTTTTACTTATATAAGACCAGCATAGCGCGTAAGCATTTTTCGAATCATTTAATTGCCTTTTCTAGAATCACCTGTAGTGTATACATATTTTTCTAGAATAATATTTTTTTTCGAAAAGCAGTCATGACGATAACCTGGCTAGTTTTTCAAAACAATAGTAAGCTTTATGTTTATACAACCGCTTTCCTTAGTCGCTACCTAAACTGACTTATGGACGGTATAGCCCCGTGCTATGAAAGCAGTAGAGACATAGGACCGACTCTTCTTTATGGAGTGCTCGTGTGTTCCGTGAAATTTGTGAGGGTGAGCGCATTGTGTGTATTATTTGGCAATATTCCAGGCAGATTGTAATAATAAATGCGTATGGACCCAGTTTCTCAAAGCAGTTGATAATGTACACATATTTCAAGCCGATAGTCACCTGCTGTCGTAGTCATATGCGCAAGCGCGTCGACCTGGGTTTGGATTTTTTTTATGTTTTCTAACCTTGCTGGAAGTGTGGGCTCAGGAGAAACTGCTATCGTCCTTCAACTCTCCACTAGGCGTAAACCTCCGGTGACAACACTGCAGCAGTGACAATCAATAGAGAAATAGAACGTTCACTAAATACGACCTGTCAATAACTGACAACAATTCACTGTGCAATGTGTGACACGTCTGTTCGCCAAGTGCCAGAGCTGTGTGTCAACACTCCATATAATTTTCCACATAGGTTACTTTTCTGGACAGCTTTCATCACTGACTTTCAGAAAAAAATGTGTTTTCTATGACATGTGTTTTGTGTGTTTTCTATATTGGAGGATGGCGAGGCCTCCCATACTTCATGGCAGGATTTATCCCAGGATTACTTCTTTACGTAGTGAGTGTCATTAAACGGACATAGTCGTATTATCATGAGTCCTGGTGTAGTATCCGTCAGATTGCCACATGTCATAAAGTAGGTCGTTTGGTCGGCTCTACAATGAATTTGGATAAATTTGAACTTCATGGGTACTTTGCACTTTTAGTGAAAGGTATAATGTCCTAAATTATACTAGTATTTCAAATATTCTAGGTCTCTGGAGGTAGTAAGTCAGTAAAAATGTTCAAAGTTATCCAAACTAATTTTATAAGAAAGTCATTGTCTATTATAAAGAGTCTTCTATTGTTGTGTAGAATATATCCACTTGTAAAGTCGTATGTTCTTTGAATTTGTTGAATTAATTTATAACCCTAGAAGAGCGAATAATGAATTTTTATTCATTCATTGAGTGAATACAGTAACTTATTATTTCAAAAATATAATCTTACCAAAGCAGCATGGTTCGTGTCTAGAAGTACCTTTTTTTGAGATGGATATTGGATGACTCTGTGGCAGAGTGCCAGTAGCTCCATATGATATTTGACTGTTTTTCTTTAACCGCCATTGTCAAGAACAGTGTCATGAGATTTGTGTTTAAAGATGCTGAAGTTTTGTTGTCAGAACCTTGTCGGCGTTTAATTTCAAGTTTACCTACCACTGCTAGTAAGTCGTGGGTGGCGAGGTTGATTTTTGATTTACATAAATAAGTGACATTGGAGTTTCTGTTTGTATTTTGTAATAATACATTAGCAATGTATGATTTTAGATTGACATGGTCATTTACGAATTCACTATTAAATCGATCGGGATATTTACCATGTTTGTTGATTTCTTCGCGTAACGCGAAGAAATCAACAAACATGGTAAATATCCCGATCGATTTAATAGTGAATACATTAGCAGTTTATCAACGAATGCACAAGAATATACAGTTGTAAATATAGAAAAATAGTCTGCCTGTCTTTTTTGTAATTGACTAATCTTGGAAACAGCTATGGCGATATTCTGCTGGAACTTTCATTGGTAGAGAGCTAATGTTACAAGGCTTAAATTACACCTACTTTTATGTTAGAAAGAAATTATGGTACCTAGTAAAGAAAATAATCAGGACAAACGAAACGCAGTCAAATTTGAGTATAGCTAGTTATTTATGAACTTATAAGTTACTATATTCACGCAAAACTAAGGCCCGTATCCGATAAGGAACGATACTTATCTCAGAATTTCGATTTTCATTGAGATTGTGCAACAATCTGTCAAATCTGTCAATGCCGTATTCTAGAACGAAGCTCAGTTTTGATTCTCGATTAACATGACGATTTAACAGATTAGAAAAACAGTCGATAAAGACATTTGACAACTTACTTTACAGAGTATCGTGCGGTCCTTTTGGTTCTCTCTCTGCATCTCTACTCTGAAGGCACCCTTCGGACCTCTCACTCGCACTGTCAGCTGTCCTGCTCCCGCACCGCGCGTGTCGCAAAGGAACCGCGACTGGAACGTCGCTAACACGCCTGGTTCCACACCCGGACCGTAAACGCGAACCTGCATTAAGGCATTTTGGTAATTAGATGCTGCCATCTCGGCTCAATCCGTTACTGTCACTCTTGGACCCCAAATATCAGTTAGGTATACATTGAAGGTGATATTATGATGCTAGAGAATTAAATGTTCTACCAACTTAGGCACGCAATATTTGTACATGTAAATTATTCGTGTCACGTAAAAAGTTGCCATTGAATATTAGACTTTATAGATATAGAGTTAAAGCTCAAAATTAAATGAGAAAGATAACTCTACAAGATAGACATTAATAGCGTGACAGTAAAGACATTTTATAATATCAGAGCCCAGAGCCTTGACAATGGTTAAAAATAGCAGAATCGGAATCCAGGTTTGGTTCAAGGCTGCTTTCTACTTAGGGGTCCGGGGATAGCTTTCTTATTTATTTATTTATTTTATTCTTCATGTACACATATATTATATTTATACAAGATAGTGAGACGAGATGTACAAAGGCGAGCTTAACTCAAAGTTGAGTTTTACTATTATATACTTTCTTCCTCTTACTATTGTTTTTGTTTAGCATATGGGTTATGACGAGAGTGACTGCCGAGACTCATCAGCTGTTCGAGAGGCCGGTGGGAAAAATCAGAACAAAAATCAAGTAGATTATAAGTACCTTGGACGGATCTGGGGCGCCAGCAACTTTGAGAACGAAGGGAGAGCCCGGCACGTGTTCACCTGCGAACTGTATACTGAGCATGTGTCGGCCTGCCTCCGCCGGCTTCACATTCAGTGTGAACGTGCCGTCTCCATGCTCGTAAAGTTCACAATACGCCACCTGGTAAAATTAGGAGGAAAGTAAATAAATTGTTGCTTTTCGAATAACTTTTTCCTTTGGTATGGGTAATGGATTACAGAGACGAGGTCTCAGGTTCGATCCCAGGTTTTACCACACACCAATGACTTTTCGATGCTTTTCGAAGTTATGTGTGTATTTATCGCAGGTTTATAAGTGCCCGGTTAATGGCAATAGGCTCGCCACCTATTACATTGGGACCTTAACATAAACTGGCGAAATATGGGTGTTAGCACCTCTGCCTACTCCTTTGGGGATATAGGCGTGAGTTTATGTTATGTTCTTGCTTCATTCTTCAAAAACCTGTATCAAAGTAATGTCGGCAACGCCGTAGCAGTGCCTCGTGCCTCCTGCGTAGCAGTAGCGTTCAATACCGCCACGCCAGAGGCAATATCAAGTGGTATCACTACGTAATAAAGTCGCATTCTCCGTCCCTATGTCCCTTTGTATGCTTAAATCTTTGAAACTACGCAACGGATTTTGATGCGGTTTGTTTTAATAGATAGAATGGTTAAAGAGGTAGGTTTATATGCATATAACATCATGTTATGACCAACAGGTGCGGAGCAGGAATGAAAAATGTTGCAAAAACGGGGTGGCACAGACGAAGTTGCGCGGGTCATCTAGTATAATATATATGTAATATAATAGTGGTATATGTATAACATATTACGTCGGTGAGTACAGTCAAGTGTGTAGTGCTGTACCTTGTTGGGCCCGGTGCAGTGCGCGGTGAGCTCGCCGGGCCCGGCGCGGCGCGTGTCGAGCCAGGCGCGGATGTCGCGGCCGAGCACGCCGCCCGCCAGCCCCGAGCCCGAGCACACCACGCGCGACGCGTCCCCGCTCTCCGACCCCGCCGTCACGCTCACTGTCAGCGGGCAACCTGCGTACACACACACACACATAATACATATAATACATACACATCGTATATAAAACTAGCTGTTGTCCGCGGATCCGCCCGCGTGGACTTCTGATCCCGTTCCCGCTGCTCCATTCCGAGCTTTTAGGTGTATGAAAAATAGATGTTGGCCGATTCTCAGACCTACTCAATATGCTCACAATATTTCGTGAGAATCGGTCAAGCAGTTTCGGAGGAGTATGGCAACGAAAACTGTGACACGAGAATTTTATATATTAGATAAATATTGTAGGATAATCTACACAACGCTAACTAGACCCATGGTAAGCATAGTTCAACTAGCTTGTGTTATGGGTTCTAGAATGCGGATAAACATACTTAGACACTTTTTTTGTAAATACATACATATTATACATAGAACATCGACCACCATCCATAGGAGGCGGTCTGCATCCAATAGGTACCCGCGACTTTGACTATGTCATCCGTCCACCTCGCAGGAGGCCGTCCCACGCTTAGTCAATCGGTACGCGGTCTCCATTGGAGAACCTTTCGGATCCAATGACCATCTGTTCTTCTTGCATCTTATTTACACTGCGTGTCTTACCTTTGACTAGTCTACCAGCCCATAGAACTCTAAGCTGATGGTCTCCTGCCCTTCGTGGCGTGTATGTAGCTCTCCATAGGCCGGGTCCAGCTGCTGTTAATGGCACTGGGATGTTATCCCCCTCTGGAGACATTAGGGACGCTTCTGGGGAACCAGGACCGGCTGCGCTGCCATCTAAAATAGATAATATTCTATTGAAATGACATTGTTGAAATGTCCGGCAGCTGGTTCACTATAAGATCCAACTAGTTTTACTACGAAACTTCAATATCTCTAATTGGATACGGAAGTCAGATGGCAGTCGCTACACAGGAAATTCGGCAACTTAGTTAAACTAGATTACGAGGACTGACTGATTACGAAGGCTCAGAGAATGATGACAGATAGATAGATATCTTTTTATTGTTAGTACATCAAAAAAAAAATTACAGCGTAGACATAGTATTGAGTACAAATAAACATTGTGTCGTGTTTCTGACGGTGAATAGGGTGAGCAGAGCTCACTGAAGAGATTTTATTGATGGGAAAACGAGAAACTTTCTTTGTCCTCTGCACTTTCAGTACATAAAACTCCTAACCTTCACATGTCCATAGGCCTCAGTAATCACTTTCCATAGTTCACAGGTGGGTATCGTGCTTCTCTGCCACTTAAGTCGTATAAAAAAGCAACCTTGATGATTGTGTGAAAAGGTCAATGAACGTACCGATGGTGAACACAGCTGGTGTGTGCGGGGCGGCGTGCGCCAGCCCCCGTCCGGCGAGCGTGACGCGGTCGGCGCTAGCGGCCGGCGCCAGCAGCGCTCGGCGGGGAGCCCCTGCGACCAGCGCGCCGTTGTACGTCAGTTCGAGTTCCTGCTCCCCGCCCGCGCTGCCACTCGCCTCGCCTGACAGCGTCACGACAGCACGCCCTGAGACTGTTTCTACACCTGCAGATACAAATACAGATTTTTTAAATTCATATAATTGTTGCCAGTACGATAAATGATTTTTTAACCTGCCTTTCTACGATGCGAAAGTTTACGAACACTTGCGTGATTTCGCAGACTACGCACCGTGGAAAGAAGTGAGTCCGTGATATTGCAAACACGATTGTCATAGTACCTATATGTGTCAGTGTAATCTGATACCGGGATCGGTGGAGACAAAGGCGTATGCGTCCACGTCCGTGAAACACAGCGTTACATAAACTATCGTCACTTTTTTTGGACGATTCAAAAGATTGTGTTCGACATTCGAATTACATTGACTCATACTCGTAACGGTAACAGTCGTAATTGAGATGATTATAATACTAAAGTCGTCGTGGTTTCTCATCATTACTAATATTTTTAACCTTTCACTAATATAATACTTTTTGATTTTTTACTGTATAGACACAGTGTTGCTAGCAACATGCATTGCAAAAGACGGCACGGAAAATGTGTGAGTAAGCTAATGTTTACAATATTCTAAACTGTCAATGAGTGTATGTTATAGGATATACAACTATATGTCTCACTTGTTCTACAGTTAATAGGACTTTTTAATAGCAAATGCGGTATCTATAGAGTTTGTACGTAGTCTAAGGCCAAAGGGAAATATCACTTACGTTGATGTCTTCCCGCGAGCAAACATTCGAGTGTGCCGGGACCAGCGTTAGTTGTATCGAGAACTAGTTTTGAAGGTGCTCGTACACGACCCGAAGTGTCTGCTCCCCAACCACCGACTGGCACGATTGCTGAAGTGTCTATAACCTGTAAATAAAAGAAAATGTTGTACATCTCTTCCAAAAACCCAACAATATCTACAATCAATCACTCAGTCGATTAGTCTATCGCAGTCCACTGCTAAACATAGACTTCTCTGATATTGGGAGGCTTTGGCCTATCCCAAGTATTGGTACATGGTTTTATTTTAGGTTTTCCTCTTCTCGCAGTGATACCGTCTGCATAATTTTCCGTTAGTCGCCTCTTACGATACCCTTCGGATGAGATGGGTGGTGATATTCTTCCTTCAGCTCCACCATACAAATGATTTACTAATAAGGCCAATTAATAGTAAAATGGAGAAGACGTAGTGAGCCTTCGGGAAGAAGAGCGAAACCTATGCTTGGGCCCTCTCCGTGAGTAGCGGCGTTGCTGTGAAACAAATTACTACATCACGATGACAACTCCAAAATGCCATCGATTTATCATATCATTTAGGGTAAAAAATGAATACTGACCTTAACGGAAAAGGGACTGCCAGGTAAGGGTCCACTGCTAGTGAATATCCGTACTTCGTACAGCCCCACGACCAGAGGGATATACGCACAGAGCCACTCCCGCGCCGCGCCCGCTACTACTCGGCACTCTAACAGACCGGAGTCTTGGCTGTCATCTTTGTCTTCTGCTGTTAGTCTTTCAACCTAGAAGTCGAATAAAACCAAAAATAAAATATTTCATAATCACTACATAGTATAAAACAAAGTCGCCTTCTCTGTCCCTATGTCCCTTTGTACGCTTAAATCTTTTAAACTACGCAACGGATTTTGATGCGGTTTTTTACTAGATAGAATTGTTAAAGAGGAAGGTTTATATGTATATAACATCATGCTACGACCAACAGGTGCGGAGCAGGAATGAAAAATGTTGCAAAAACGGGGTGACGTAGACGAAGTTGCGCGGGTCAGCTAGTGAATAATAAATCGAAAACATGATTAACGACGTGTTGATACAGCAGTTTCAGTGTACGTTTAACCTTGTAGGTCTGGATGTTTTTATGTATAATAAGTATTTCTATTTTACAAAAAAAAATATCGTATGTTTATCCGCATTCTAGAACCCATAACAATGGGTCTAGGTGGCGTTGTGTAGTTTGTCCTAGAATATTTATTATTATTTATATTTTTTATTAGGTATAACGTACACCTTCGCTGGCAGATTATTTAGTTATACGTGAACATTTCATTAATTTTCACTTGTTTAAAGTTAAATAACATGCAGTTAAGCTACAACTGGATCAGATTCCTAGCTACAGGGCTAAGTATAACCTAGCGACAGTTCAGCGTACCTGTACGGTGGGTGGCGCGTCCTCCGTGCAGTGTATGGTGAAGGCGGCTTCTTTGCCCACGTGCGCGTGGGCAAGCCCTGTGCCCGCACAGCGCGCGACGCTGCTGCTCCTGCCGCTCAGTATGCCCAGCGACACAGGACTGCCGGCCACATTTGCTCCTGCAAAATGGGAATATTCAAATTATTTGAACTGTACCATGTGCTAATCATTACCATTTTTCCTTATGGTGGGATACAGAAAGTTCTATTTTTATATATTTACACTATAGGAGCGGTACAGTTATTTACCAACAGAATAATTTATTCTAACAGGGAAAAAGGATAAAATGTTCCACATAACAATAAATATACCTTTGACACTACCAGTGGTGTCATTGAGTAGTATCACGGGGCCGTCACGATCCGCTAGACGATTGCGTTGGAAATAATTATAGGAATACAACCAATGCTAAAGTAAGCAGGTTTCCTTTTATAACACTTAGGTGGCAGACAAGCACACGAGTTACCTGATGGGAATTGGTCATCGTGGACTGTGGATGTGTGCAACGTATCCACAATATGGTGTAACTAACTTTTTTTTATTTGGAGATTGTTAATTTGATTTCCCCCCGTCTGATGATAAACTGTAGGCAAAGTCTCAAGAAAGAGGTTCACCATTACAAACACGTAGAGTAGAGTGTTACAATGGTGGTACTCAGCTTGACAGCCTCATCAAATGCTTTTTCATGCCCCGCTTAAAGGACCCAGGACTGTAGGAAGAAGGAAATACGTGAGCTGGGAAGGAATTTCGAAATTTAATGGTGCGGCAGAGGAAAGACTCGCCGGACCGCTTCGTTCTTGGTAGTTCTCAATACTTTATTATGTAGTTTTTTGTCCAAGATCCGTACACTGATGAATATATTATTTCGCTTACCAAACAAATTAATATTACGGTATGTCTTCGAATACAAGTAACAGTAATGCAATATACAGCTGAAAAATGATCAATCCAAGTTATGTAATACGTACCACCATACGTGATATATATCCTGTAATGTGCAGGGACAGTGGGCCGCAAGCGTACTCTGTACGTATGTCCGTCCTCCCTAATATCGACTGGTAGACGCACACGACGTTCGCCCATCGCTTCACATACCACTTCTAGTTCTGCTACACCTGCGTCTTTTGTATCCACTGGGAATTAAAAAAATAGTAGTTTAGTAATGAGCTATATGTGGTGGCTAAGAGAGCTTTACCCGTCGCTGTCAGTTATGCGATCATTTATAGTATTTGTTACAGGTAGAGGTCCAACCTCTGAAAAGTGTGTTAACTTGGGGGTCTAGACTAAATGACATTCTATTGATGGAATCGCATTGTAGCATACCATTTTCTTTTTGCTATCAATGGATTAGTTGATAATGTGGTGATTTTAATAACAAAAATAAATGAAATGAAACATTTCGAGTCACAAAGATTCAAATTTCATTAAATTTTTGTAATAATATTACAGATTTATGTCAATTCCGGTCTTTACTTAGCGATTCCACTAACGTATCGCTAATAGAATGCCACTTGGTCTTGAGCCCCTGGGTCCTGATTCTACTAATTGTCAACTTCAGGTCTAATTTCAGAACTTCGATATCGCCAGAGGTTCTCATGACCTTTCCATGACGTAACTTCAGTCCATTACTTTCCATAATGCAACGGTCCCATTGCATCATGGAAAGTAATGGATGTTCAGTTATTTCGAAGTTAAAGTAGTTACAGTTCCGAAATTGAGCAGCAGTGAGCAATAACATTTATTGCGCTGAGATTATAAATATTATTTAATATAAGTGTCGTAATCATATAAGTTAATATAATAAGACATTGAATTGCATTTCTCTAGTAATTCTTATATTATTTATTTAATGATAATTTCAGATAAAACTATAAATATGCATATAGATCTTGAGCTCGACATTTTAAAATCTAATTTACTACTTATGTTTTTTATCTGGATGTATTCGAGAAAACTGTAAAAATAAGAAATTAAATATACATTTTTTATATAGTTATGCCTACATATTATTATTATATAATACAGAATCATTACCTGTAAAATTGATAGGTGTTTGTGCGATAATGTTGCCAGTAGGTAACCCAGATATGATGACGCGGTTTGGATCAAATGATTCACAAGTGAACGGACTGCCGGAGACGGGTTTTGAAAGATGTAACACCTCTGCAACGACAAAATACGAATATAATATCTGTGATATACTAACCAACATCTTCTCAAATTAGAATATAATATTTAGGCATCGGTAGCTTAGTGGTTAAAGAGTCAGTCTTACGATGGAGGGATGCCGAGTTCGAATTAGTAATGCCCGACTGATTGAACGACTACCGACTTGAATCCACTTCTAACACAAGCTATTGAGCTCAGCTAGGGGTTAGAGGGAATATTAGTAATTTCGGTTGCTAATATTCATTATAAAAAAAGAACATTTTAATATTCAAACATCTTTACAAATTTTTACATTCTATTACATTTCTAATCTACGAGAAATTAGATTTATTTCAGCTAAATATATGAGTATATATCTCAACCTTACCTATCGTACTTTGTCCAACTTCGGTGATAGTATACTCGGCCTGTAGTAATCCCGACTTGGTCTGATAGCACCTGACAGGCAATGCTCTCGAGCCGGGCCCAGACACTACGACGTCGAACTCCCTCGCCGGACGGCCGAGAGTATCAATACTGAACGATGCTACCTTGTTCACTTGTGCTTGGTACAAACCGAGACCGGAGGCCGCCACCTTTGTAAATACACAATAGTTTGCTTTTTAACGAGCTGTAGATCTAGGTTAATTACATATTATATCATTAGCAGTTTAGTTTTAAACGAATCATATAACAATCTGGTATAATTGTTAACCCAGAAGATAATATGTTGGTCAAGAAATTGGCATTGTATCTGTACAGTCACCTGCAGTAATATGTATACGTTTTAGAACTTTTTCACATTAAACTTGTCGAATTTTACCGTTTCATGTCATAATGTTGACCTGTCATTTATTATTGTGACAAGGTTTCAAAGTGTATACATATTACTGCAGGTGACTGTACCTACTTACTATCAAGTAGCTTATCGCAGTCCACTGCAGGACATTTATGTCTCTCCTCATGTTAGGAGACTTTGAGCTGGCCAGACGAGTTGGTACAGGGTATTATTCCCAGTTCTCCTTTGCTTGCAATGATATCGTCTGGGTATTTTGCCATTAGTCGTCTCTTTACGACACCCTTCAGATAAGACTCTTTCTCCAACACATATAGAGCAGTGCGCATATAGAGCACTTTGGGGTCCATAAAACGTGCTATACCTATTCAAAAATTACCTCTTGTGAGTGATGTGCAGGCTGTACATCGACAATAAGTGGTTGGTTAGATACTGGAGAGCCGCTCCACAGTAAGGTCAATCGATGCGGTGCGGCCCTCGCCGGGTGCCACACAACCTCCTGTCTTGAACCTCCGCGACGACGGACTGAGTGTGGGACGCCTGTGCCGCCGCAAGTCACGCGCCCTGATAGACGACCGTTGCCTGCACCACTCGTGTTAACTGCAAACATGCATGCACAACATTCATTTTCATTCATCGCACAGCATATCCGCGTGAAATTCTGATACAGTTGTCGTTGTTGGAAATCTATGCTAATTATGAAAAGTAGCCTATGTATTATTCCAGTGCCCTTAGTACGAAAAACTATCGAATTCGTAACGTAAAGGTATCAAGGGAGCGAAGTATTGCGATTAGCGGGCTTCAAGTAGTTCAAGTACACATACATTCACAGTAGACAGGCTGCCAATCGCAACCTCTGATCTCTTACCTTTACATTACGAATTCGATAGTATGTCGTGCGTATAGGGCCCTGATATTATAATCTATACCTGTACAACTGTGTCTTTTGTCTTTAACTTTTTATTCAATTCTACGGTTAATCTACGAGTTCCAAAAGGGTAAAAGAATACCTACAAGTAACACCTATTACTTTATGCATAGCAGCTTCATTGAAATACGACACTGCGTCTTACAAGGGCTTTCAAATATGATACTTTCTAAAGATTTCACACATTGAAACCAAACCGCTTTTTACGGATTCTATCACGATATATTTAGCAGCTATGTTAGCGGTGAGAGTAAATATAGAAAATTATAGAAAAGGAAATAATACCAAATATAACGCGATAGAATCCATAAAAAGTGATTTCATTTTAACGCTTTCAAATAATCAAAAAAAGAAGAAAATTTGTCAAGTCTCACCTGTAAGTACTGCTGGTCGATGTGCGACAGCATCTCCAATAGATAGCACTTTCACAGCGGAGGCGTCTAAGGCCTCCACATCGGCCACAGGTCCCCTCGAACTCCGCACTATGTATCTGCCGACTCGACTCGCCGGGAATGTGAGGAGTCCTGTGTCTTCTAGGTGTGCTTCTGCCACTAGGGTCCCGGTCGGCGACATTACTTCAACGTCGGATAAGTTCTCATCTATTTCTACTGCTGCCACCCCGCCTATGAATTTTAATATGACAATAAATATATTTAAAAGATTTTCTCCGAGCGTGTAAATGATTAACTCACAGGTTATGAGAAATATAACGAAAATATGGTTACTATGGGTCTGGATGGCGTTGTGTAGATTGTCCTAGGATATATCATAAAAATTGCTATTGATGAGCAAAAATATACACGCTGTATTATTGCTCCATAAATTAAAGTACTTCATAATTTGCATATTATGGAGCTTCGTTAACCGGGATAGTCGAATTTGAATGTGCGGTTCGTTATAACTAGATACTATAATAAGTTGAAGTCGTAGACATGAATGAATAAACTCACCTATTTGTACGTATGTATGTGGTTCGCTGACTCGACAAACAAAAGGGCTTCCTGGCACACCCTGTTCGTTGAAAGTGACTGATACACGATGTGGTTCCCGTGAAACTGGCACGAATGTGACGTCATATAGACCGCGTGCCACAGCTACAACCTGAGGTTATTGATGTTGTTTTTACTAACAAACATACAGAACTATTGACTGTATAACTATTGGGTACGATCCTATGATCGTTTAAGAAAAAGTTTTGGGGTTCAAAGCTAATTGACGGACAAATCTCTGGCTATCGAGTGTTCCCTTCGGGTAGGAGTTAGGTAATCAGATTATGGGCTCCCAATTACAAGCTTTGGATGCTACTAGCATTGGTGCTCAGATGATTGTCGTACAATTTGTAAACAACTATTATAAATTCAATACTGGCGATTAAAAAAGTGGCACTCAGTATTTAGTCCTTTACAGTTCAACTTTTTAGGTCTATATCTTTGATTTCACCAATGGGTTGTGGAGGGCAGATGGAAGTGGAACATATTGATACTAAACCAAACCCGCAGATAGACTGGTAAAAGCACATCCCTAGACTCCCAAGATGAAAGCTTCAGTTGCTGTTACTGGAATTAACTTTGAATGCCTAGATTTGGCCCAAATTTGCGACATTTTACCTCGGCTTTGACAGTGGTTGATGGTGTAGAGACGACCAGCTCTAACGTCCCTTCGCCAGCTCCTGCGGCGTCCACACTGAACGTCACAGGCTTGCCTACTTCCACTCCTCGTTCCTCGTCAACACCGTCGTCCAAGCTAAGGCCTTCGAGGGTGCCTTCAAGTTCTGTAAACACATTTTAAACTTTATGTCGAGCCTCATGGTATGGGTAATGGACTGCTGAGACGAGGTCTCGGGTTCGATCCCAGGTTTTACCATAGCACACACCAATGACTTTTTGATGTTTTTCGAAGTTATGTGTGTATTTATCGCAGGTTTATAAGTGCCCGGTTAATGGCAATAGGCTCGCCATATGATGCCATGGGACCTAAACATAAACTGGCGAAATGTGGGTGCTAGCACCTCTGCCTACCCCTTCCGGGATATAGGCGTGAGTTTATGTTATGTTATGTCAATTTAAATGATGTCTGACGTATTTCCACTAACGAATTATGGTATTCACAATGCTAAAAACGCTGACAGAGGTTCTTTATGGATGCAATAAGGCCACATATGCATGTACCTACTATCATTGTAGTATGAATTTACACGGTGGGTACTAAAACACTTGTATTCGTTTGATTTGATATATATTTGTCTTAAGATATACATACCTCCAGGTCCCAATCCAGTTACCCTGACGCGTTTGACGTCATACACGTTACAGGTGAACGGCGAGCCGGGTACATGCCGACCCGCGCAAGTGATCTGCACTGTATGACGACCAACAGCTTCAGGCGTGTAAGTGGCAGTGTAACGGCCCTCTCCCGTGGGGGACACTCGACTGCGGACATTGGTACCGCCCGGACCAGCGACGTAAACCGTTGGTTCCCCCGCTATGGAGCAAGAGGATGGTTGATTGACTTGATTACACCCATGCATGTTAGTTTTCTTGATATTCGATTTTTAAATTATACCGTATTCCCAGTGATTCAATTAAAAACTAAAATAAAGGTCAGTGGGAGGACTTGGTAGTCTCGATAATGTTAATAGAAATGAATTAACAGATGGAATCTGAGTTACCTCTTGCGATGCCATCGCGAGAAGCGTAGTTCGTTTATTAGTATAAATTATATTACAGATCTTGATCGTGATTCGTATGGCATATCAATCAAGTTGTAACTTGAAATTTAAAAATTTATTGGCGTACAATTACCATCTATGTATTTATCCACTAGTTATATATTAATATACATTACACAGCACGTTATTAAATTATTATTTACAACGTCTATTAATCAATTTACGCTTAACCAAAAATCTCGACGTTCCGCGATAGGTGGTACGCGATTGTTAGAATGATTATAGCAAGACCAGAAGAATATCTGAAGTTCTCACGGAGAGCCGTAATTGATCTCACTAGTAGTTCCTTCAAAGGTACTGTTAAATGAACTACTGAGAATAAACGGTTTTATTAACCGACCGAAACAAAGGAGGTTTTCAATTCGTCTGTATTTTTTTCGAATGCCTTCAGTGATGAGATAAAATCCATATGCCTTCATAAAGGCTAACACGAGTTTAAATCACATACCTCACAAAACACAACACATTATTTACAAAACATATTTAAGCATAGTTTCTTTATAACAAACACATACTTTGTGCTAACATTACGATTAACTTGCTAGTAGTTTTCAGCCTACAAGCTAGCTTGTACAAATTCACGTACAGTGACATTTTACACAACTCCTCAAAAACGACCGTAAATGTTGTCTAGCCTGCATTGTCATTTTACAACACTGACTAAGTATCGCTACTTGTCGAACACATTGTAACACAACAAACATTCATAGAGACAATCGTCCTATACACAAACAACAGCTGTGAATCTAAACAAAGTCATCTATGAAGGCACATAAATATTTACAATTGTATGTAGCACAATGTATCGAGCATGATCTCAAATCTCAAATATTCTCAATGATATACGAGTATAAGAGACTGCTAATAGCCAGTGCTTGTAGTGGTAAGAACTAGGACCTTCAATATGAGTTTACCAGTTATCGAAACGATCTTAGTTTTGGAGAGCTCAAGTCGAATAATTATCACTCGCTTTCACTAAGGTCTAAAACATGGTTTGACAAATTGCAATATGTCACAGACTTCAGTGTGAACACAAATGGGTTTTTAGATGCATGTCATGTTCGGCTTTAGTCATGATCTACCCTTGGTCATATTCTGCTTTGGTCAAGTTCTGGATTAGTCATGTTCTTGTATAGCCATAATTGCAGTTTGTGTAGGTCATATTATATTTTAGTCATGTTCTAATTTGGTCATATTATCCTTTAGTCATGTTCATGATTAGTCATACTTATCATATGCTAGTGATTCTGTAACGGTTTACCAACAGTCGATTGGTCCATGAACCGTTGGTCAATATTTTATTGACTGATTTTTAAAAGTTTCAAGTATTTAAACTTTTTTAATAACAATGCATAAGTTTCACTATGGCAGACTTTAAAATTCTTTTTCTAATTACATGTCATTTATTATTGTCATGTGTCATATATACTTCTAGTTATAATTTCCTGTTGTCGTATGTATTATTAATGATTGAAACGTCTCGCCATTTTTATAATTTTATAAAATAATTATAGTAAACTTGACGGTTATTTGCGAACTTGTGGAAACTATCCCAAGAGTCCACAAAATAAGAGAAGAAGAAGGTGTATTATCAATTAGTTTTATAATGGTAGAACCAACGAGTACAAGTGGCTGTTTGACATTCATTGAAAGCGGAAAAGGGAAAAAGATTTTGTTACGTGATGGCTACAAGTATACATTGAGTTTAAATAATAAAAGTGGTTCATCATACTGGCGTTGCTCAAAGAGAAGTATTTGTAACGGATCAGTGACCTTAGACAAGGACAGAAAAGTAGTGACAAAGGTAAATATACCGCATATTTGTGAGCGTGATGTCTCAAAAAACAGAGTGAGAGAACATCTCGATCTCTGTAAAGAAATGGTTAAAGAAGTATATCATCCAATACCAACTATTTTTGATTATATTGTTGAAAAAATGTCAAAAGACAAAGACGTAGATATTGTTGACATTCCCGATTTTAAATCTGTCAAAGATTCATTATATAAAGTAAGAAATAAGGAACTGAATGTGCCCAAGACGACGTTTCATAAGACCGCCGATGTCATTATTCCCCCGATTTTGGCCCGTGATTTTTTATTATGTGAAGAAATTTTAGATGGAGAGAAGATATTGATATTTTCTTCGCAATCGGCAAGAAAATTAGTAACAAAACAAACCATTTTCTTTGCGGATGGGACATTTTATATTACCCCTCGACCCTTTCAACAATTGTATACGATACATACTGTAGTCGGTACTTCTCCGGCATTTACCATGATACCAGTTATTTTTTGTTTATTGCCGGGTAAAACAGAACATATTTACACAAAGTTATTTGAAATACTAAAAGAAAAACTAACCATGAATGTAGTCTACATGAAATTAGATTATGAACTGGCAGCAATTAATGCTATACGAAAATGTTATCCCGAGGCAAGAGTAACTGGTTGCTTATTCCATTACAAAAAGGCAATCTCAAAAAAAATGAAAAATTTGTTTATTGAAGAAAGTCATGAAGGCCGAAAAATTATAAATTTATGTATGTCGCTACCGTTGCTCCCTAGTCATTGCTTAACAGAGGGGTGGTTATATATAGTATCGAAAGCCAGAGATATTGCAAACTTTAACAAATTTCAAGACTACTTCGAGAAGCAATGGTTCAAAATTATTGGGGTCGGTTGCCTAAGTGTCGCTAATGACGACCACCGAACGACGAGTGCGTTAGAAGGATGGCATCGGCGAATAAAGACCAGATTTGGATCAAAACCAAATATATGCAAATTTACAACATTGCTGAAAAAGGAAGCTACCCATTATGACATCAAAATTCACCAAAGTAAATATCATATCTTTAAAACTCGGCGTAATTTACATAAAAAAAGATTCGATGCAAAAATTAAGGCTACCCTTCGCAAATTGAATCGCCACAAAATAACGGCTGCTGAAGCCTTGGTGAAATTTACGAAACTGACTTTTTATTTAAAAAAAAAGTTATTAGACTAAACTCAGCGTGCTAGGAATTATTTTTCTGTTAAGTTTACTGCGATTGATATTTTTAAGTTAAAATTTTACTTTTAGGTAACACTTACTGTTAATACAGATCGGGATGTTACATGAATGTCACGTTAGGCTTAGATTATATTCAAGTGAATGTTGATTGGATAACTAACATTGGTTGGATAACTATTAAATTACATAAATCATAAGATTATTGGTTGTGTTTTGATTAATATACTGTACAAAGTAGCTTAATAGCAGCAGCGGCACCGACCCCGCCAGAACAGGACAAACATGACCTAATCGTAATATGACATAAGCAGAACATGACATAAGCAGAACATGACATAAGCAGAACATGACTAAATCAGAACATGACAAAATCAGAACATGACTAAATCGGAATATGACTAAATCTGAATATGACAAAATGCAAATTTGACAATTTCATGACCAAAGGTAGAACATGACTAAAGCCGAACATGACATGCATCTAAAAACCCAATACGTCATGTATAAAATAACTATTAAGTTTTGAAAAGTCTTCAACAAGTTTTGTAGTATGTTTACAACTTGTTTCTTGAAAACAGAGGGTTGAATACATGGAAGTCAGTGGATATAACTCTTTGCTACTTGATATAGATTTAGAGTAAAAAAAAGTCGTATGCATACAATACTAGTCAAAAGAACCATAAGAAGAAACTTCCTAATAAAGTAATAAATTCAATACTATCTTGAAGACCGAACAAAAAATGTAAATTTGGACTTTAAGCATGTCACAATAAAGTCTAAAATTTAATAGCATTATTGCAGTATCAGTGATTTTGCAGTATAAACAGTGATTTTGCTAACAATATAAGAGTTGTTAGATTACTGTGTACTTACAATGGCAGCCAGTGAGATGTATGTCGGTTGGTTCCCCTCGTGGTGCGGATACCAAGCCGGGTCCCGCTGCCCGAGCGTCTCCGGCCGGGGCTGGGGCGGTCACAGCGCATGTGAACGGTGACCCCGGCACTGCCAGACCGTTGAACCGAACTGACAGCGTGTGGGGCGCTGCTTCAACGGGCTTGAAGTTTACCTGCAGGAGTATACATAATGGGCATAATATAGATGATGGTGACGTAAGATTTCTAAAGGTGCTAGTATACTTGAGCATTCCTCGTGAAGAGCACTCTTGAGGATGTATCATTACATAAACATTAATTAGAGCGTTTTAACTGGTATTCTATCTATCGAGCAATTCTTTGATATTTCAAAGAATTTTCATTATTCAATTCAATTCAAATTTATTAATTTGCATCGATTATAGCGATCGTTCCTTATAGCGATCATGAAAATGCTTGACTGGTTCATTGTTCAATTCTACAAATTTAAAAACGATGAATTCTCGATGTTCTGTTACAAGTGAATGCTTTAGTCTATCAGCATCTTTGAGATGTTTGTTTTTGCGTGAGTGAATTTCTAGTCTATCCTAGTTATATTTTCGGGACGTCTGTTAATCTGGTGAAAGGCAGAGGGTCGGCTGCTATAGCACACATTGGGAGAGGTATTAGCTGTAATTAATTGCAGCACTGCAGTAAGCTAATTGATGACGTATATTTCGATTTGGATATAAAAAGGTATTAATGTATCTACTGGGTATTACCTGCGGCTGCATTCATGTCATCTATTGGTAAGCACAGACCTATATTGAAGTAAAATAACTGTTTAAAGTTTAAGTTATATATAAGAGAAATCTTTACACATAAGATTTTTATCTTTTCATCATCACAATCACAAAATAATATTTTTAATGATGGACTGTCTATGGTGAGTGTCAAACTTAGTAATGTGAACTTTTCTGTACATACCTTAAACCTTGCATTTCCTTCGCTCTGCACATAGTTAGGTACATTTCTGCCATTCACAGCCACTATTATTTCTAAATTACCAGCACCTGAAATAGACGACAATCTTCTTAAATAGCTATAAAGTGGTAAACGATTCACATGCAATTAATTCAGAAATGCAACATAGTAAATAAGATAATTCAATGTCGACCTTTAATATAAATATACAAATTAAACAAAAAAGGTAGGTATTTACCAGCATGTGATGCATTAATAGTGAACGAAACAGGTCTGCCCACAACACCAGGTGATATATCAGTGACGTTGACTCGCGCTGCGCTGTACGCTTTCACTAAAAAGGGGCTTCCTTCTACGTGACCGCCCATAGCTCCTGCTCGTACCTGCCAATTTTATTTTCAGTTGAGAAACATCTAGGTAAAATAAGTAAAATTAAAGCAACAGTCAGGGACAAAAGTTGCTGAACATTGATATATTTCATATTGTAATACTATAGAAATTAATTCGTATTTGATAAATTTTGGACGGGGAACATTAAGTAGAGAAAGCAGTAAAAATGTGATCAAAATTATATCATGTGATATACAACATAATGTGGATTCCCTCCAGTCGCTTTGGTAACTGTATGGTTCATAACCAGCTACGAAAACGGAGTTTGTTTCACTGTTTTCTAACTAGTTACTAATAAACACTTAGATATTTTTGGGTTTGAATGCCCATAACTGCAAGGGTTTACAGTACATAATATATAGATTTGGCATAGTTCTGTTGGGTAAATTTTAATTGTAACATGAAATAAAGATTAACAATTGGTTAATTTAACTGTGATCATAGCAATTAACAATCGATTAGTTGTAATTGGAAAACTTACAATTACCAATTAATTAGTCGTTAATTGCTGTAATCGCTAAAACTACTTGTTTGCTGACGGTACCGCGTCACACATTTATATTTTTATATTCATATGTCAAAGATACAAACCTCAATACTATGATCACCGACATCGACAGGGACGAAGGAGATTGTATATCGTTTGCTGGCCTCATTTTCTCCGATTGTTTCTTCAGCGGAAACTTGCACCGAAACAGGTCGTCTGGCCGGTCCGAGGACTTCGACATGGGGCGAAGTAGGTGAGTCCACACTGAACGTGTAGGCTTCACCAACGGATACTTTGTCAGGTGACTCGCTTGACCCTGCTCCTATCACCCTTGCTGGTGCTGATACGTGGCATACGAATGGACTACCTGAAATATTTAATATTTTTTTCTTGTAAGGTAAGTGTATTTTTATGTGATGGTTATGCAGGAGTTGATCATTCAGCAAGTACGCAATTTTATCGTCATTTGAAGTGTAAATAATTTTTCAATTCTATAATAATGGGAATAGACAGGGTCTTTTCAGTGTAGCAATCAATATAGAAGAAGAAAATTTTTGTTTGTTTGTTGGCAACAAACCTATTTTAATAATTCTTTCACCATTTCATAGAGACAAATAGAAACTGTATATCCTAACCAAATCAGAAATTATATATATTTTACGCAGTATATATGTACTGTACGTATAATTCATCCGATTTCTGATTTGAGTAACGGTGCCTGCACACACTGCATACCCATACAGTGCGTGCAGGCGCCTGTAACATAGAACTCTTTTAGTTATGAAAACAAATCTGTTATTGAGAAACAAAACTAAATTTCGTCTGTTGTTCAAAATTCAACCTTAATCTTACAGGAACTAGATAAAATTTTAGTTCAATCTGAGGTTATTTTCTGCTCAAAAGAAGCTAATACTTACCAGGTACATGGTCTCCATTGAACCTCAGCTCGACGGTATGCGGTCTCGGATCGCGCGGTGTGAAACTTATAGCGTATGTATGAGCTCCCTGGGCTGCCGCAGCTGTCGGGACTCGTCCACCGTTTACTGTGACTTCTAAGTTACCCGGACCAGCTGCCATTGTTTCCACTATAGAAAGAATTACTTGGATTTTAATACATGTTTTTAACTAATACTTAATACATTAATATAATTTTCAATTGCGATCCTCTGGGAAGTACTAGGAAAACATATGTTTCAGGCGATTACCGATCCTACCAACTAACTAATCCCTGTGAAAACCGCTTACCCAAAGAAGAAAAAAAAAACTTCTATGGTAACTGGTTATCAAACTCTGGTTATCAATATGGATGAAGGGCTTATTACGCGTAAACATTACGCATTTATTATTACGTGAAAAATATTTGTTTTGCGGTCGATAGTGTTGGAAAACAAGTACACGGCCAGTGTAGTGTATCATAATGTGCAGTGTGGGGGTGGAAGAAGAAACATCACTTTCTCCGCAGCCCCCAGAGTCGTGACAGCGCATACTCCAGTCAGCTTGTGACCATGGCTAGTGCAATCTGGCCTAAACGTCAAGCAAGGTGAAGGGTAAATTGGTTATTATTACCCGGATTTCACTAGCCATATAAAGTGGAGCAGTTGATCACGCAGAATCACTCATGAAGTAACCACCAAGAAGAAACATACTTTTTGTGTGTTATGACTTAAGATGTTGCCTAAGTCAACAATAAATGACTCACCTAAAAATGTTACTGGCTTTCCAACCGTTCCATGTGTGACATCTTTTACTCTAATAGCAGTGACGTCGTAGACCTGTAAATTATTATTAATACAATTATTTTTATATTGCGCATCCGCCCGGGGCACGGTCCCTTGCTTGCCACCTTTTAGATCCGGGACTGTATAAATATAAGCTACAATATTTCATAAAAAAGCTAGCATCAGAGTCACGATAAATTGGGGGATAATCGGGTTGATACATTACTCTGAGGGTTGAAAGGTCTTTCGGCAGTTGCCCCCATAAAAGGAAGAGCGGATCCCAAGCTTTGGGTTCGATTGTGTTGGGTACTCAAATGAAGTGAATTGATACTTACTTTTAAATGGAAAGGACTGGCCGGTATAGGCACTGAATCAACGAGTACATTGAGGCGGTGTTCCCCGACAGCTCGCGGGACAAACTCGGCGCGGAACACTCCCGAGCCGGCCGCCGCCACTGCCGCCGGCACCGACGCGCCGTTGGGCCCTGCGGCCAACCACTCACGGTGACTCTCCGCCCCGCCCTAACATACCCTACCCCGCTTACGTCATGTCGTGGATGTTAGGAGTTAGGGCGAAGCGGATGAGCTTAACGTATATGAATGTTACATCGTCGGGTTATTTCAGTATCTGCAACTGAAATCTGATTATATATAAGACTTTTTTCGAATACAGTATGAACTTAAAATATACTGGTTAGTAATACAGCTATATTGAATATTATAGTAAAAAAAGTTAGAAGTGTTAGTACTAACATCTAAGCTTTATTAGATGAACATTTTGTTAGTGCAGCAAAGCTGTCATGATTATTATGTTATGTATACTAAATATACTGAATTTATTTGTCGTATTAACTCCTTTGTATCGATCCCCATTTCAAATTCCCTCATTCTACAACTCTTTTACTTTTTTCGGTTATCCATAAAAACTTTTTTGTATTTTTTTTTCTCATTTATGCCACCCTGAAAAAAGATCCAAAAAATCATGATACATTTCTTAGCATAAGAAGCATCTAGCTGGATGGATGTTATAGGAGTTGTAACTTTTAATCGATGCAGTGAACTCTGATAGCCGTGTTTTACAAATGTGCACGTTTTTATACAATGGGGAGAAAAACTAGGCCGACGTAGATGTCGCTAGCATAGAGTTTTCTGTTACTTTGCTGTTAGCTTGTCATATTGTTACAGATCTATCAGAAACTAAAGAAAGCAGCTAATCTCGTGAATTTTGTCTCACGCACAATAAATATTTTGATTTTTATTTAAAAATCAACATATTTTTTTTATTAGACAATATCTTTCCAAGTTTTTTATTACACATAGTTGAAATTATGCTACTTTATGACGTAATTAACGATGCTATACCAGAAAGATCAAAATGTGCGTCCTTAATTAATATTTCACAAATCATAGTCGACTTTGCTACACCTTATGGCATAAAAAAGCAGTTCCTCTCCCCATTGTACCAACTGGTGGGTAATAAATCAATTGTTAGACAAACACCATTACGGATCATACAACACGCACTTCGAAGTCGCATGTAGACACCATAATTATTGTTATCTTTTTTATAAGTACTCTTAGACGTCCATTTGCTATTTTTAACTATACTATACAGCAATGAGTCCTAGGTTATGTAAGGGCGTAATCTCCTAGGCTATGTAGTAGTATGGCTATAATAATATTTGAATGATTGTGCTGGCATTCTTTGGCGAGTGGTTTGAATAAATCACCTACAAAGCACCATCAATGACGTGGAAAACGCCAACGCAAATGCATAATGATTCCACAATTTATTGGGTTTTTGAACCATATACATAAATACTCTCGTGTAAAATTTGGTTAGTCACAATAATAAATGTCATATTAAATCAACCACAGTTGCACTAGTCGGACTACAGACCAGTAGGTCATGTGATTAATCACAATAGTGACTTGTCCACCCAATAACTCTTTACTGATTCCCAAAGGCTAAAATTGGTACTGTTCTATACACATAAGATGCTCACCCTCAACATTGACTTCTATCTGGTCTAGTGTGGCTGTTGAATGGTGTAATGTCAGTGTAGCCGGCTGATGTAGTGGAGCCGGTCCTGGTACTGTGACTCGGGCCCCTCCACCACCTCCTTCCGAGACTTGGATTATTAGTGGACAACCTGGTACCCTCATCTAGAAAAATTAAACATTACAACTTTAATGTATATCTCAATCAAATACACACATACACGCCACAGATTACAAATAAATAATTGAATTGAGTGAGACAAATTAGCTCTGAGGCGATTACAATATTTAATACTCGTAAAGTTTTAAATATGAAATACTTTGCTTTTATACTTATAAACATTCAGTATACATTTAATAAGTTGCAATGTAAGTTGTATTCAAAATAACTTTATAAGGATTATTTTATCATTTCAAACTTACCTTGTTAAATGAAACATTAACTACATGGTCGGATGCTTCTGTCGGTGTAAATGAGACCATAAATCGAGCATTTCCCTGGAAAGGAAAATTAGATTAATTAGCAGAATATATTTCATTAACTTTTTACTTACAATGTATTTACAGTCAAAGGGTCCAGTAATAATTACTTATTGTAATAATAAGTCCAATTTTACAAAAAACTGGCACAAATTGTTATTTACTACACATCCAGGTGCAGGCAATTAATATATTTAATTATATTATAGTGCTAGATTTTAGCAGTAGGTACTAATCTCAAAATATAATTTAAGTTAATGAAAAGCAAAGTATAGTGAATCTGCTTAAGTTCAGTATAACTCACCTGAGGGTGAACTTGTGTGGGAATGTTAAGTCCTCTTGCAGCAACTGTAATCTCGAGATTACCTTCACCAGCCTGTGCGGCATCTACAGCCAACTGCACCGGTACTCCAACTCGGGCTGAAGTACCACCATTAACACTAACCAGCTTACTGTCATAAGCTTTGCAGATAAATGGTGTACCCTGAAAATATGAATAAAGATTAAGAATTTGATTAGTAAATAAGGGGACGTAGTAAGCCTTCCCGAAGAGTGAAACATATGCTTAGGCCCTCACCATTGTGTGTAGCAGCACTGTCATGAAACAAATTACTGCACAGCGCACAACAATGGCAACTCAAAAATGCTATTGATTCACCAGAAGAAAAAGTAAATAAAATGAAATAAAGCATTGCTAGCTTATTGCCTTAGGATTGAGAGGTATTGGGCTTGGATATTGGTCATTACAGTGCCAATTTTGAAAAAACATCCATGAGTGTAATAAAACAGAACAGCATTAAGAGGCTAATGACCCTGGCTCGAGCAACCTGACTGCAATGTCAAGCAAATAAAAAGGTAAATTATTGTATTTATCAAATGATCACATTAATATAAGGGTTTTGCTAACCATATATCATGCAACTCAAAATTTTAAAACTGAATATGTGCACTAAGGCACTACATTTTGAAGTAATATTTGTAACCATATAGGATTAGATTTTCAATGCTTTTGTGAAGATCACGTCATACGGTAACAAGTAGGATGTGACAATGTAGGTATATTCTTATGAAGTTTACCATCAGCAAAGCCATCATTACATAATAGCAGGCCAGCAGGGCACACAAGACTTTAGAGGCTTTTTTGGAAGGTTTAGGAGTTTTCAATTTTTATTCTCTTTCTATTCATCCTAGAAGGGGGTGGGCCCGAGGCGCGTGCCCCGAGTGCCCCCATGGTAAAGACGGCATTGACCATCAGGCGTCTTTAGTGTTACCTAACTCGAAGGTGGATATAATTTTGGAGGTAAATAAAATGATACATACTGGCACTATTAGGTTATTATATTGTGCGGTGAGTGTGTGTGGTCCAACATTCTTTGGTGTAAAACTAGCGACTAAGCCGCTGATGGTATCTCCCGTGAGTCGCACAGGTACTTCGCCTCTTGGCCCTCGCACAGTCACTGTCAGCTCTCCTCCAGCTGAACCTTCCACTCGAACCGAACATGATGCTACTTCTCCGACTGGTATTAATTCTGATGAAGAAGATAATATGAAATTTAGAATTAGTATAAATATAATAAGTACATTTATAACAAATTAAATAATGGAAAATTTCGCGCCCTACTGATTAAAATGACATTGCTTTGTTATTGTTTTTTTTTGTTTTGACAGCGAGATATTTGACATGGAGTCTTCCTGTCAAATATCTAGCCACAGATAGCCACAGATGTCTATAGCCATATTCCTTTCTTACATGCTTTGCCAAATCTGGCTGTAAAAATGTAGAAGCTGGCAATAGCAAACAAGGGGCAGGCTGATTCACCTAGCGCAGGACTGAACTTGGGCAGGCATGGACTTGTCTTTCCAGCAAACGAAGAATACCGCAACGGCGCGACAACTACCTACTTACGGGGAAGTTTATTATGAGGTCATCTCAATATCTTAGGATGGTTCAGGGTCAGTCGAGTGCGAGGATTATGTCTACCTTACACTCAGTTTAATTGAGAGAGAAAGAGTACTGTACATACGTACCTACAGTGGGCTCCAAAAGTTCCTGTAAGTACCTTAAGATTGATACCTGAACCTTTGACAGTCTATTTTCGGATAATTTAACCAAGTGAAACATAGAAGAAAATAATTAGGTATTAAGATTACTTTGGTGGGTAACTAATTATCAAAATATAAGAAATACTAACCAACTTGTGACGTATCAATGGTGACTCTCTGTGCTGGTGCTACGTGAAATATAAATGGCGATGATGGCACTGGTTCTCCGTTGAATTTTATATCTACTCTATGAGGTGTTGCTACTTCTGGTCTCCAGAACACCAAACATCTTCCCCCTCCAACGACCTAATAACAAGAGAAAGAATTGAGTAAATAATAATAAAAAATACCATATCAAAATGTGGAATAGAGAGGTAACATAGACATTGTATCAATGGCGAGGTAACATACAACTACGGTGAATAGAAGTTACATGGGGCCATGGAGAATTGAAGTAAGCGGAGTTGTTGCAAAGGCAATTGAGTCATAAGAATTCAATCGAGACGAACGGGCGCGGTAATGTTAGAAAGGGACGAAGTTTAGGCTCTGACGTCACTCATCAGTTCTAGTGTCACGGCATTGGGATCGGATGTCATTTTTCTTAAAAAATTTGCACAATAAAATAGTTTTCATCGTCTTCCGTCATGAAGTGTGTGGTGTCAGGGTGTAAAAATTGTACAGGAAAACTGTCTAAACATACTGATGGTGTAACATTTCATCTGTAAGTCCCCTGGATTTATATTTTAATTTTTATAAAAAAAATACCCTAATAGAACCATCTAGTGGAGAATAGATGTAAGTAATCTTGTTTTTCATGTATCGTAGTTGTAATAATACTCAATGCGTACTGTGAAATTTTCACCACAATCATTTTGTCTTAGTTCATTAATGATTTCAAAAATGTCGTTTCATTTATAAATGGTTAATTTACCTGAAATTTTAAATTTTAAATAAAGTTAACTAGGCCATCTACCGGTCTATGGCTAAACCATGTAGAGAAACTAAATGATTTGCCCTTATACCAACAGATGTTCCAATTTTCAAAAACAATACCCCTATTTAAAATAAGTGTTGTTTATTATTATAGCGAGACCACTTCTATATTTATATTTTATAGTGTAACTAATGGTAAAATAAAGGCTTCGTGGGGAAAAATTTAGCACTGTAAACGAGGCTGTCGAAGAATTCGACGGTTATTTTGCGACCTACCGCAAGTCAAGTTTTTTAGAATCGAATTAAAATCGAATTTAATTTATCAAGTGGCATAAAAAACACAATTATGTTGTAAAATCTTGTAACCAACTTTCAAACAAAATATAAATAATGAAAATATCTATTAAATTACAGGAATAAAGAACTTATGAATCTGTAAGAAAATTTCGGTAATTTCGTAAGTAAAGACCTATTTTAATCATTCACTTTGTCACTACACTATCTTTATTTCATCAAAAACTTGCAACCCAGTAAACGTCAGGTAGCTTCGTCTAATTAAAAATTCGACTATATAGTTTTCTGTTATTACTTAATGTCATATAATGATTAATTGTATATGTTTATAAATAAATAAATAAATTGTAACATGCCGGTGTATAACATTTGCATTCCTTTATTTCCTTTAGTTATATGCCCTTATTATAAAGAGGTAAAATGTAATGTATCTGTGGTGTGTTTGTAACTTTTGAGGTTGGGGGGTAAGCTCTGCATCCACTGAACTGATTTTGAAAATACACACTATCGGGAGGGTCAGCAATGAGAACGGAATCAAAAATCCATGCGAGCGAAGCCCCGGGGAACAGTTAGTATTAAAAATTTACGTACAAATATAATATTAGGTTATAGATAAGTGGTCCCGCTTTCATGACGCACATAAATAGTTCTAAAATTCTTTGTAGCGCTTAGCGGCCAGTAGTCAAACTACAATGAAAATTGCATGTCACGTTTGTTTCCAGTTTCGCTATGTTCTGGTAGATGGATTTCTTGAAAGTAGGAGGGGTTTAAACAGAGGGGTACAAACACGCGGGTGGAGGGGTGTGATTACATGTCCCCGCGCGTCTCCCTTCACACCCGCAACTGGCCACGCATTTTTGTATAGAGAAATCTAACTGTTACATCTCCGTCATCTATAGTTCGGTCCTCCGTGCATGGGGCAAAGTGACTGGAACTAGTGAAGAGCACTTGATTATATTCTTGATTGCACTTGACATTCACAATCATAAAATATAGCCGGCGAAGTGAGTGACAAAAACGCAACCATTGTCGAAGGGCTCATTTGCTTACATTGTGTCATTTGATATGTAGATAAATTGTTAAATGAAAGCTTAAAGAAAAAGTTATAGGAACCTTTATAAAGATAGTTGTATTTTTATCACACATCTCTGGGGCTCTTGTAATTATTTAAGGTCCTCTATTAGATGTCCCTACTAAGTAAGAATTAGTGCTTATGTAAGTAGGTACCTAATTATATTAGGATTGTCAATTTTTTCAATTGCCTTCGCAGGTATTGCACTATTGCTCATATAGTTGCAAAAGTGGCCATACCTATCAAATCAAATCAAATCAAATCAAATCAAATCAAATCAAATCAAATCAAATCAAATCAAATCAAATCAAATCAAATCAAATCAAATCAAATCAAATCAAATCAAATCAAATCAAATCAAATCAAATCAAATCAAAAATCATTTATTCTGCATAGACCAGTAAATGGCACTTACAAAACGTCAATATAAAGACCACATCACCATAAAGACCGGTATCCTAAGAGTTGCTAGGTAGGTACAACAAGAAAAATCTATAATATCTTCGGCCTTGAACGGCAACAAAGGGTTAAAATTATATAGAATTCAGAGAAATATACATTTGAATGAAATTTTACTGTTCAGTCTGACATCAAAATATCACTGTACCTATTTAACACGTTCACTGCGTTACGGGTATTTTCCTACCCCGTACGCTGCTGTGATTCAGTGCGGGCAGATAAAATAGAGTTTACGCGCTGGTGCGGGAGATGTATATCTGACATTTATAAGTGTATGACAGAGATAAATATATATTTATGTTCTTGGACGTATTTAGAGACAGATAATATTTTTAAAATATACGGGATCTTATAAGCCTCGTCCCGACCTGATAGTAAAAATCGTTGTCCAATGCGATACGGGGTCTACATAACCCCGAATCAAATATTGCACACCCGTACGGGGTCGCGAGCTCATTGGCATTAGTGCTGTTATAAAAACAAGATGCGTCAATTACCTACTCGATAACGAAGCGATCGCGGCGTATGTTGGAATTGTCTCACATCAAGAAGAATAACGAACCTCTTTCAACTCTGAGGTCATCCTAACGACAGTCTAGGTAGGTACATCCTACCAATCTTCCGCAAAGTTTTTCAGCGGCATCAAAGATCAGAAACCAGTGTACGATGTTTTCACTAGTCTTACTACTAGACCTACCTTACCTACGTAATGTTGATGTGACCTATGAATAAAGTATTAACGAAATACGGCCCCGCCGTAGGTCCAGCGATAGAATCGCAAATACAAATTTGAGACGACTGACAAAAAAAAGAAAATTCACCAGTTATGCAAAATTAGACAGACTATGACCAGTCAATTTGCTGGTAACAACGTAAAAAAATCAAAATATTTCGCAAAAAGTGTAATAAGTCACTCATTAATCAGTAATTGTCTAGATTGCTACAATTTAAAACAAAGTAACTTGTAGCACTTCAGCATACCAACAAGTTTGCTCATGTTATATCATTTCTATTTTGTAAGCCCCTTAGCCGAAATAAATGTTGTATTTTAGAAAATTATCGATCTTTTTATTTGTCATCACTATAATTTTATCGATAAAAAATAATTCTGTGCGTTACGGGGCAGTACAATCCCGTATTTTATAATTTCTAGTGCGGTACGGGGATCCAAAGACCCCGAACACTTTCAAAAACTCCTAATTGCATCAATTTTTACCAAATCTGCTTGCGAAAAGACGGTAATATAGAATATTTCATGATCTATAAGAGTAAAAAGAAAAAAAAACAAAATTGTTAAATTTCAGACAGCTATAGGTTAATAAAGTAGTAGGTGTGTACGGGGTCCATTTATCCCGTACCGCACAATGTAGTAGTATATTAAAGGGCGCGCCGAACCCCGTAACGCACTTCAAGTTAGAAACAGTTTTGAGTTCCCGCAGTGAAGGTGTTAAGTAAATATAATTTAAACTTCAAAGGATTATGAGGTACCTACCTACTAATTTAAAGTTACAAATTAATATTATGGGCTTACCTGCACGTTATTAGGGACCTCGCCTTCGTTTATTGAGATTTCCAACTGTCCTTCACCTGCCGCGCTTGCGTCAACTAAAATAATTAAATATTTTCACAAATGAAATGTGAATTTTAATATAAACATCCTACATATTTTTCATAATTTTCATAATATGTTTTCATTTCTTGGCGAATATAACTTTCATAATTGGAGGTCATATGGCAGGCGCATTTAAGAAAGCCGTAGAAGCCAAATTTATGAAGATAGAGTACCGACTACCAGGTGAGTTTGGCTTGGACGCCGACTTGAAACCTCGTATATTGGTAGGGCTCTGTGTAGGTTCTCATCACCTGCCAATTTTACGAGTAAGTACCTACCTACCTCTTTTCCAGAATCAATTCAAAATTCTAAAATTCAAATTACATTTATTCTGTATATACCATTAAACGTAACTAAATTAATAATATATCAGAGGTTAGTTAGCAAATAGACCACTGGTTCGAAACGCGGCCCCCGCCTGAGAAGGCTTCGGCAAGAAACTCAATCAATCAATCATTTTACTGCTAGACAGATGCTTCTCCTAATGTTGGGAGGCTTTAGCCCTACTGTTTCCACGCTGGCCAGACAGGTTGGTACGTGGTTTTATTTCTTCTCTCGTAAAGTTTCCTTTCTATAGTGGTGATAATAACAATTAATCGATTGATAACATAAAAAGCAGGTTTCGTGACTCACGAACAATGACACGTCACCTCTACAGACAGCGTATTGCAAATTTTGTTGATTCGTTTGTTAATGAACTATCGTGGGAACTAGATTACACTTGATTGTGTGCATGCGAGTGATTTTCTCACTGTGGCTTTAAGAGAGAGCCTTTCGTGACTGCGGTGACTGTAGTGACTGACTATTATAGTCAGCATCAAAAGTAGGTAATTAGAATTGTATAGGATTAGTTTCTGAGCTAAGTAACATGGGCTTTTTTAAGAGAAAATGTTAATTGTGTGGGTGTAGGCTCTATTAATGTATTATAGTTAATAAAAATATAAATATAATTTTCATTATTTTTATCATCGAAATCTGTGCAATCTATATCAGTTTTTGACGCTAACTGTAGATACGTAGTGTTTTAGTAATTAGTAGGACGCAGGTGGTGTAACGATGAAAATAATAGAACACCACTCACTCTTTAATGAGTACAGATGAGGACCGAAAAAATAGTTGAATCATAACGACGTATAGGTAGTAGTTGTATTTTTAATTTGGTTCAGCCACTTGTGAAGGCGACTATACCTACAACAACTGGCTAATGGAGAAGTTATAATCGAGTAATTAACACGCTTTTGTTTAAAGTCATTAAGACTATAAACACATACGAATGTATAAAAGATGTGAGTAAGTGACATACCTTTGAACTGGCATTTCTGTTCGACCACTGCGTTGCCAACATCTGTAACTTTGATAAGGCTGGCATCATACACTTTGGCTACCAAAGGGCCTGCTGCTAGTTTGTCCTCTCCTATTAATACCTGAAATAATATATCATTGCTTAAAGATAGGATGTCAACATACATAGTTGGAATAAACACAGCTCATCTGGTCCGTCTCTTAGATTGGCTCTGGCTACCATGGGGCCAAATAAGCAGAGTAAGTAAATCCCCTGCTAAGATTCAACGGGTGACAAAATCACCTACTCACGCACTTTAGATAAGCTAATCATTTATTTGCATTTAATATGATACATTTACTAGTTTCTTGGAATTATATACCAAATTACTAATTACTAGCGCGTGGGTGTTGATGAGATCTTAAAAAAAAATCGCATTACAAACAGTAGTTTTTGCGTTTATCGTGAATAAACTGACAAACAGATAAGAATGCCAACATTTTATGTCAATTCCTACTAGATACAAACTAGGTAAGACCTTGCGTTAGGAATGTAGTAAAGGTGAATATAAAATGTGACGCGATCCTATTAAAACGACAAAAATACTTGATATAGTGATTCAGAAATTGAACTTACATCAACCAAGTGCGTGCCTACTTCCTCAGGTGTGAACTCGATGCGGTAGACCCCTGGTCTTTCAGCTACGTCCAAAACTCGCGCGGTCACAGGCCGACGAGATGGAGCTGTCACCGTTACACCGACCTGGAAACATAATTTAAGTGATTAATCAATTAATTAGGCTATTGGGGAATGCGAGACCTGGGCATAATCGCATGTGACTGCGGTGCATATTCAGTTCATAACGCACTTGGCTTGTGCACCTTATGCCCTACTTTCTGTACTGAAGACGACCAGAATAAAGCCACTGAGAGTGCGGTCAAAATGGCAAAGTTTTATTCTCGAATAGTCTAAGCATAAGCAGATCATTGACACAAAAGAAGAAGAAGCCTATTACAGTCCACTGCAGGAATAGACGTCTCCTAATATGCACCATTATATTTATAAGTACTTAATACTCTATGTTAAATCAGAAAGTATTCATTCTGTAGGGTCATGAAACCGAAACTAAGTAATTACCCCAGTTTTGGAAGCTACAAGTACCTAGCTAGTACCTAGGTAAGTCCTTCACACCTCAACTGAATAACAATAAAAATATTTATAATGTTTTCACTACAATAATAAGTATAATTTAATACTGGCAACGTTATATTTACATTTAAAATAATATCTACAGTAACTTCCTCGAATCGTTGGACACCTGTGCATTACCATTGATAAGTTATTACATAACTTAATGTTGGTGAGTAATGATTACCTACCGTACTTTCGAGGTAAACATAATTAAACATATTTTTATACCCTAATATTTAAATATTCAATTTTAGATTAGACAACCAATGGTCCTATACCCTGTGTGGCCCGCCTGACCTGCAAGTCGTTACATAAGAATATAATATACTATAAATAATTCTAGAATAATTTACACAACGTCGCCTAGACCCATCGTAAGCATAGCCTGTTAGTAGACATAGTGTAACTTAGACTGTATAATATGTATTTTTTCTGTAAATACATACATATTATAAGTATTCATGCACACAAATATTTGAACTGAACGGGAATCGAATCATCGCCTCGTGGGTCGCGTTCACTACCGTCACGTTACGGAGGTTGTAAGATTGAGGGACCAGGGTTTGGTGCAGATTTTCCCCTCTGGGTTCGGTGGGTTAGACGACGGTCTGTCCGTAAAACCAAAACAAATCAGGGAAAAATGAGCAGGCGAGTGGACCCTAGGCCCTGAATAGCAAGCTTTGAACTAATGTAATTAGGATTGGCGCTCTGATGAATAGATAATATATACTTGCGTAGTTTGTATATTAAGGGAGTCCACAGTTCAATGACATAACCTACGTTATTATAAAACATACACAAAAACTTAAAAAAACGAGTTCATTCATTGAAACGCCACCTAAACCACGACGTAATGCATAATTAAAAAATATATAGGTACATGACGCACAAATTGTTTTCTTTCAGTAATCAGCGCTAGGCCCACACTCAGTGTTGAATAAATTTTATTTCAACACATTAATTGCCGTTGACTGAACCTTTTTGTACGAAATTGTTACCATGGCCTATGTATTGTGATTTATGATTGTATAGCATTTATTATCAGCAGTTGAACGATTTTTTCCTAAGTCTTTGAAAGTGAATAATATATTATTTTGAAGTTTCAGACTAAAAGAATAACATAGACTGAAATTATGGAACTAGTGAGTGATGCCGCCAAAAGTAATACTAAAGCTAAAGAGGAGCTATTTAGCTCGCACTCTTAAGTCTTTGCCAAATAATTCGCATGAGTGCGAGCGAAAATGTACCACTTTAGTTTTGTCGATTTAGACTTATACGATTTTCACACACAATAATGATATAACGGAACTTAATTATAAAACTCAATGTTGGTATATTTACGCCTATAATGTCGAGATAGACCTCTCGTTTTACTTTAGGCGGGTTCACTCGCTAGTTCTATGCGCTACGTCTATATTATTCTTATAGTCTGAGATTGATTTGTTTGATCCCGAAGGTAGCTATATAATTTCCATACAAGAGTTTTCAATTCTTTTCATTACCCACATGAGGTATGAAGTTCAGTAACCTTTATTAGAGGTGAAAGCTACGATTTTTATTTAAGTAGGTATTACAACTATGCCGTATACACAATAACAATAACAGTTTGATATTATGATTGTTGACATTGCAATACTTTTATATTATAAGTACTTTTCATGTTGATTGCAAGAATGCAACTTGAGTGTTTCTTTAACACGAATCAAAGGAATGCTCTGTAACGTTTCTATCAAAGGTTTGATACGCGAAGCACTTACTCAACCTACCTGCTAATTTTTTTCAATTAACTCCACTCGGCCGTAGCAATGTATGGTAATCAACGGTAAAACTTTAAACCGATTAATTATCGATATTTTCTAACAGTGTTTTCACTATGAGGAATATGAGTTGCTCATATTAAGTAGGTAGATTCGATATAACTGTAGTCTGTGTAGCATAGAATAGATAGTAGATACCTACTACCACAACGTAGTGTCTATCTGCAGCTTATAAAATTTTGAGAAGAAGAAGAATGCATGAAAGCGCATATGAAAACATTTTGTATAAGTTGAAGCAATGTCATATGTGTGAGAAATCGGCCAATGCTTCAGGCAATGTATTTCAGTTACCGCTCTCTAGAGCTTGCATAAAAAAATTGCTTACTAGTACCTACATACTCTGTAAACCTAAACTCAATAGATGTGATGATACTGAACTTACCTCATTCTTGTTGACGGTAGCTGATCCTGGTGAGGTGGTTATTTCAAAGACGGCTGGAACTCTCGCAGGGATCAGCCGAGTGGGCTCCCCTCCGCCGCCACCCGCCGGCCCTGCCATCACCTCGACCTTCCACGGAGACCCTGAGAACAAAAGAAATAGTATTTAAAAAAATGTATTTAGTTTTTTGACCACTGTTATAGTAGGTACCTATAGCTTTTTCGCCCATGAGCCGGATTTGAAGGATATTATATCAGTGGCGATGGATGAAAATTTTTCAAAAGGGAAGCTGGTGGAAAAAGAAACTTATATCGATTTAGTTTATCATGCTCCATGCGACGCCCCATTGGAAAGTTGGCAGGAATCGAGTTATAGGGACCCCTCGTCACTGGTGTATACCACATAGATACAGGTAAATGTGAAGAAATGTAAGCATTTGCCACTCAAGCGATCCGATTGCTATCAAGATGATATCTCACTTGATGTTGGTAGCACCGAACGTTTCCAGAGTTCGTTATAATGGCACACTTTGATAAATGGTGTGCCTGATCGAACGAACGCGGCTAATAGTAGCCATTATGGCTAAGTTTCTCATGTGGCTTCTTTTTCTACCTTTAAATATCTCGTTTCCGTTTTTTCTGGAGATAGTTCCGAATATTAAGTAAAATGAAAGATTTTAGTCTCGGACTATTTTGCACGCGTTATATTAAGTTAATTACGTAGTAAATTAAAAAACACGCTGGTGACTAAAATATACCGCTCAGAAGCAGTTCACCAGATTCGTAATTCACCAGATTCTCGATTCACCAGATTCGCAATTCACCAGAAGTACAACCAATAACAACAATCATACATGAACAATGTAAACATATCTAGTTAGAGATGGCAAAGGGCCAGTTGAAGTGCGGAAATGACTTGCACCACGACATCTGGGACAGTAGCGTGCGGTTTTAGTCGGTTCGAGTAGCTAGCTGTACAAATGCTAGTGGTGTAGTTCGTTATACAGGTGAGGCTAAAAAGTCTTAAAAATAAGCTAAAGTAGCGGTAGACGACCTAGATTTAGTTGTACATTTCGAGATCCTACGCACGCAATCTACTACCGGAATTCCAATTTAATCTTAGGTAGTAATAAGAAAACTAGTATACTCAATTTGCAACCCACTTTACTATACAATTTATACACAATCTTGATAATTACTTACATGAGATAAAGTTGAATTTTGGTGTGTGTGCGATTGTGTATGCATATTAAAAAATATTATTTTGAATGGAAGCTATTGACATAATAACTGATCATGCTTCTTACACTTCCTGTAAAAGAATCAACGTTTGATTGTAGCGTTATTGCTATCTACAATGGTGACCCTCATTTTCGGACTCTACATTTGGGTAATTTTCAGACGAGGTAAAGTCATATTGTAGTGACCGTTATAAAAAATACCAAACATTTTTGAATTTTTAAAAGTACCTAACTAAATTAATAGTTAATGCAAAATATTATGACTAGTTATACAACTTGGTACTTAATGGTAAGTAATCATTCTAAAAGCTATAATTTCCAAAAAGCAATTAAGCCTTGAATATGGTAACTTCACTGTCGGTGTTTCGTTATAAATTATGTTGGTAAACGAAAATGATGGGAATTGGGATAGAAGAGTGATGATTAATCAAGACGCTAAATTACTTAAAACGAAGGCAGTTGGAGCGATGCCATTGGATCGGAATGCCGTGAATAATTATCATGTGGGTATGCACGTACTTTACCCACCTACACTCGTACAGGGTTACCGGTACGAGCGTTAGCTCATGACGTGTGCACTATTCATCATAAAAATCTCATTGCTAATGTTTCAAGGTCCTTACCGACTTGGGCTCTAAAGCATAACGGACGAGACCAAAAAGAGATGTCTTTCGCGGAACCCAGCATAGCCATTGAAAAAAATTGCACGAACTCCGTACCGTAAAGAGCAAAGAAAAAAACTGAAACATCATTTGGAATATAATGATGACTGCTGATGTTTGAAGGTACATTATTTGTTAAAGTATTTTGATGCCATAAAATAGAAAGGTTTAAATGTTCAATGCAATCTCCGAAGCCACGAGTCGTTTAAATTGCCTATAAAATTTTACTATCAATTCACAAATGGGACTTTATTAGTCGAAACAAACATGAAATAGTATCGTTATTGACTCATCGACGGCGCATTCTTTCGTTTTTTATGAATATATCTTTGTTTTAGAGGTTCTTGTGCTATATTTAGGAACTGACCCTAAAACCCTGTCAATAAAAACTTCGAGAAATATTATACACGTGTCCTTATAACTCAATTTCTATCAGTTTTTATTTTTTGATGTATGCTATTTTATTTCATATTCATCATAGGGTTTTAAAAACCGTATTTTCATAAACTCTAAGTAGCAGTGGCGAAGAATTCCTATAACAAGCTTCCTGCCGGCTTATCAATAAGTTGCATGTTGCATGGAAACTAAGTAGATCGAGGTAATTATTCTTTTTTCACCTCCTTTCGTTTTGAAAATGTTCATCCTTACACTAAATTATTCATTAAGTTGTACTAAATGGAGTTATTGTGATCTTTGTCTACGCCTGATAGAACAGAGACGGTACTGTCTCTTGTATGTAATGAAACACACAATGTTTGAGTACATGCAATAGACATCTCCTTTGTAAGGTTTATTCGAGAACGGGTCGTTAGTTAATTCAGTTTCCAATCTTGTAAAATACAAACACATTCCCTTATTCTGAGAACCCGAAAATGAAGTTAACGTTCTATCCAGCCACGTTGATATTCTGCCAATCCTGTCTATTTGTCCAAGGTATAGAGGTTAGAGGTATATACCTAATATATTATAAACTTTGATTAAGTCTTCATCGACTTGGTTCTGAGATCTGATAACTGTTTTAACAGTGAAAGCGCAATGAGCTTGTGAGTTTCTGCAACCTACTTTACATGTAATCTTTTGTATGTACTTATCCTAAAAATAAATGAAAAAACTAACTTTATTAGTTACTAGCTTTAAAATTAACTCAAACAAACGATATAGGTTATTTGATCGATTGAAGAAAGAACAAAAATAAATTATCTATTGGGTCTATCAAAGACCATGGTAATAGGACCTATTACCATAGTCTGGGCCCAAACCAATTGACGTTGTACAGTATCTGCAGTTGAATGTACAAGATCTCCTCTTGAGGTTGCGGCTTCAGAAGATTGGGACTCTCGTAATAGAAAACGAAGTCAATATAAAATGAAAAGCGGTTCCTAGCCACCAAAATGGTATTTTAAAAATAATCTTGAACGACGTTAAGATGTTGAAGAGATTAGAAATGTCACAGAACATTTTTCTTGCCAACAATTGTTTCTTGTCAATTCTAAGGTCATGGGTAAGCACGATTTCAGATTTCAGTGTTAATTATTTGAGAACAATCAGGCCAGGTAGATGATGTGTACATAGTTTACTAAATAACAAATAGTGCGTAAAAGCAGAACCATTGGGCAATCTGTGCCAAAAGTATAATTTACGTTATATACATTAGGTAAAGACTACATAATGAATTCTGAATTTACTTTTTTCATGAAGTTATTATGTTGGCATTTAACCGACTAAAATAACGCACTGATCCGATACCAGGGTTATTGTCAGGGGCTAAGGCAGGTTGCAGAATATAATGACGTCATAACAATTGTTCGATATTTGAAATTGTATGACATAAACACTAACGAATATCGATTTATTGTTATATTATTCTAATGTCATACTGTTTTGAAGTTTCATAGGCGTAATCATTGTCTGATATAACTACCATATTAGAACTTGGCCTTGGTAGGTACATCACCTCACTTCATAATGTGGGAAGAACAATAGACACAGATGGATGAACTTGGGCTTGTTATTGTTGAATTTGTTATGAGATTAGATCACATTGAATTTTTGTCTAATCATGTGTTTGTGTTATCTCTGTAATTTTTACTTAATTTATCAGCAGCAGACACTTTGTACGACAAGGGGAATCGTACACATAGAATTATTACTTAATATATTTTTTTTTAACTTTCATCTCCCAAGTACTAGGAGGACGGATGGTAAAGTGAGTCACAAAGTACTCATTTCCGTATTATATAAAAAGTTCCGACAAGTCTTCACTGACTTTTGAGAATTCTCTATAAGTTACAGGTTAATAAATTTCTGTGATAGTTTCTAAAATCTTCGAACTTGTAATGTCTTGTATTTGTTCATCAAATATTTTATTATTTGTTTTGGACAGGTTTTTGTTCTTGCAGACTTTGTGTTGACTCGACTGTCTGACTTGCATGCATTTCATTTATTTTACTTCGCAGTAGGTACATATATCGATTACTAATATATTTGCCGTAGGTGCCGTAAAAGGAGGTTATAAGACGGAGGTGTTTGGTATTTGGCGCTAAATATAAAAGAGAGAGAGAGAGAGAGATTGCCGCAAAAGAGACAAGAGCGATATGGCTGCCAATTCTATTTACCATGTGCAAATATTTTTGTATTATAGTGTACAATAAAGACATATTTATAAAACATAAAAACACTCAGTGAAACAGAAAACAATCGCCACAACTTTTCTTTTAGTTGGTTGCTTAAAACAGATTAAACGACATATGTGGTTAGAATCCGACGGTAATAATTGGCCGTAATAGTTGATGACAATAAGCTCGACCCTTTAACAAGGAACCCAAAAACATATTCATGGATATGTAGATCTCAATATACATACCTACGCATATCCCTTGCTGTACACATACATAGCAAAATTTACACAATGTATATTACCGCAAACAAATGAAGGCTGCATACATTACTCGTTTCCTTTCTCTACGAGGCATATGATCTGGTAGTTAGGTATTCAGAATTCAATGCGGATGTTGAACAAAGGGAGGCAAATAAGAGGGCAGCGAAATTTTCTTTGTGACTTTATGTTTTTAATTAGAACGTTCTCTTTATCGATCGGCAGTTCGCACTGAGAAATGCCTATTTACAGTACCTGGTTTTTGTTTTCCCGGGATGAAGAGTAACACTCTGGCTTACTTTGGTGAGCTTCGGTTTTATAGAATGCAAAAACAGTTTGTAAATGAATAAGAACATTTTGTAACAATTTGTAATTTTTCTTTTTTTGAATTTGTATACGTATTGAAAAGATTATAACTAATAATTCGGTTTTAAGCACTCTAAAAAGTTGTCAAACGACGTGAGATGCCTCATTATGAGAGAGTCGTTCTATAAACCGATGAAAGCCGAGCTCAGTCGGCTTCTTGCTCTTCTTCCCGATATGTCAAATCAAAAGCCGGGAATGTACAAAGTACCGTACATCGTAGGGCCGGTTGATGTTGATCGAGTGTTTCGTAAGTAGTATGAAGAACGAGCACATCTATTGCACACCTGTTTGCAGCCGGACTGCGCCGTTATGCCGCGTACTACTTGATTACATGCTTTTCTAGTTTGGTCATGCGAATAAAGATAGCGGTAGGTACGGTGTTAATTAACATAGACAAGCAGATACGCCTGCATATCCCTCGGGTAGAAATGTGTGAGTAGCCTGTCGGCTGGGGACAGATAAAGCCGACTAATGTCTACGTAACGCTTGACTAGATTTCTAGAACTTTGTATGTAATGACGCCCTCTGTAGTGTGGCCGTAGTAAACACGACTGCTAGGCAAGAGGCGCGGGTTCGATTCCCGGTCAGTGCGTGTGTGCATTAATATGAATATTTGCACTGGTCGAGGTATTTCTATATGTAATAAGTACGCTTTGGCCAAAAATATGTACCTAAGTTTATTCGCATTCTAGAATTATTACTAAAAACCTCTTGAATTTAGTGACTAAAGCTAAAGGGATATCTCGTCTTAAATGATTTAATCAATAAATTGTTTATTTTCGTCAATTTATATCAGATACTTACTTCATTTCCTTAAGGTATATGACTAGCTATGGGCAAATGTCTAATGAAACTTCTTAACAACAACAATAAAAGTGTATAGAATGAGTTATTATGGGCATTATATCAATCTGATTGAAACTTTGTTATAGAAATAGCACTTGAGCAAAAATACATTGAAACACTGCAGCGATAACAGCATAGGTACAATGGTGAATTGATTTCTTCACTTTTTATTCCTAACATAGCTCTTTCAATATTTTACTAAGCATTTTTAGTTCTTGCGGGAGGGACTAAATTTGAACTGAATATATAAAATGGTAAAATACTTCATTGAAATAAAAATCCACTTGAAAAACCTTTATTTTTACTTGTGCCATAAATAAAAAAAGGTATTTCAAGTGGATTTTTATTTCAGTCAATTTGACTTCGCCTGATGTTAAGCTGAAGGCAAAGTCTCATGAAAGAGGGTCACCATTGCAAGCACGTTCAGTGCCACACCTGTACCTGTACCTGTTAAAAACTTGACTAGAAAGCAAAAAATATATGTTTTCTACAATCATTACAATCATTTAATAGGTCGTGCTATTTGTTGTTTCATTTAAAACAGGTAATTAAAAATGTAATAAAGGAACATTGTTTGAATTACCTACTAAGTAATTAGTTTCAGTAAAACAATAACTTTTTTTGATCAGAAACGAAGCGTTGAAAACTATCGTCGCTACGGTAGGTAACCTACTCGTGAGTTCTAGAAATAGTGATTTTTCTCATTTCTTTTCTTTTGCGTTTCGATTAAAATAACAGCGACAGGTTAAAATAAGTGGCAAATTGTTGGTAGTCGTTTTGTAGAATGGAATAGAATATAATGTTCATTGTATGGGATTGACTCGTATTTTGAAATTTATGACACTTATGACAGGCGTGAACGAATGTCAATTCCATATATTGATCAATTTATTCTATTCCATTCTACAAAAACGTTTGCCACTTGTCTAGGGCCCCAGGTCAAGCATCGAAAATCGCGATGGATGTCTACACGCTCCGTAGGGACCATAATAATATACCGAGGCAAGCGCTGGACTGGAACTCGCAAGGAAAGCGTTAATGTGGTTGTCCTAAACGCACCTGAAGGCCCACTATTGTTGCAGAATCGGTGAGCTGCGGCAAGACTTGGAGCGCAATTAAGTGTGAAGACTAAAGACCGTGACGAATAGCGATGTATTGTGGACGCCCTCTGCCCCATCTAGATGCCTTAGGGCTTTAACGATGAATGATGACGAGCTTGATGTTAATTGTTATCATATGTACTTATCGTATGTACATAAGTAAATAACAATTAACATCAAGCTCTCATAGTCATATTTATTTAATCCTTAAATTTTCACCGATGTGACAGATACAGAGCTACAATAAATGTTCTGAATAATGAAGTAAATAAAGTAAATTCTACTTGAAGCCATTTGTTGATACAAAGGCACGTATTTGTAGTAATTTTATTTTTTATTTTTATATAATTATTAATTATACTGATCATCTACAATTCAAGTTCTCCAAACATCAATAAATCCAATTCATTTAATTAAACGAAATCAGTCAATCACACATTGTGCTCGTCAGTTTAAAACTTGTTTAATTATTGTTAACTGCAACTTAATTATTTATTATCTTGGAATTATTATTTCAAGATTGTAGATAAATTAAGATGCATTGCCATAAAAAAGCTTAACGTTATCTTTTGTGGCGCTACTTAAGTCCATTGTTCCGCAAACAGAAAAAAGATACAAAAAGATTTGCCGGTCTAAGTGAGTGATTAAATTGAAAGAGTCCTTTATTTCACAAGAGGAATGCTCATGAAAATCGTTACAAACACGACCCGGTCTGTGAGTGAAATTGTCCCGAGATTTAACTGAGATAAAACGATGGCCATTATAAAACACATTTCTATGATTTACAATTGTCTGTGTTACATAGTTGTTTGTGGCGACGCGACCAGTGGCGCACAACCGCTAGCGCAAATAAATGGTTCTTTATCAATCATACTGTGTGATTTCTTATTAGGTATCTGGATGTCAAAGATGAGATTATATATACTTATAAATATTACCAATTCATGGTAGAAGTTATCGAATAGCCGCGGTAGCCTAGTGGTATGGGTAATGGACTGCTGAGACGAGGTCTCGAGTTCGATCCCAGGTTACTATGGCACACACCAATGACTTTTCGATGCTTTTCGAAGTTATGTGTGTATTTATCGCAGGTTTATAAGTGCCTCGGAGAGCACGTTAAGCCGTCGGTCCCGGTTGCCATACAAACATCTATGGCAGTCGTTACGGGTAGTTGGAGCCCTCAAAAGTCCAACCAGCCTAACTTGGAACTTCGATATCGCCATTGGTCATTATAGACTATTGGTTGTGGAGGTCAGATGGCAGTTCCGTGAAGCGCACGGAAAATATCGAAGTTCAGCCGCATCACAGTTAGACTGGAAAGCCGACCCCAACTGAGTTGGGAAAAAGGTTCAGGGAAATGATGATGGTAGAAGTTATCGAAGATAATTTAAATGAAGATTACAAAGAAGATTAAAAATATAAAACAACTCAAGCTACCGATATAGGTTTCTAAAAGAAAGAGTACACCTAGGTACTGATGGCCGTTAAAGCAATCGAGTCTTTAAAGTGGAGACAGCTGATTGGCAAACGGAAAGGGTCCAGGGAAGTCCATCTTGATGTGGGGTATCTCCATTAAAATGGACTGACAACCTAAAAAGGTAGCTGTCAAAGACTGGACGTGAAAGACAAGATTGAATGGTTTGGTGCACGTATATTTGTAAAATAATATTATGCACTGCCTTAGGTATATTGATTGATTTAGGTATACATAACAGAAGTACCTACCTAGTTACCTATTTTATAAATATTTGTTATTTTATCTGCAAGAAAGGTTCCAAATGTAGTTTCTACCTACATCAAAGTTCCATAATAATGACCGGGATAACAGATCATCTCCCTTGGAGATAATCTGCGGTTACAGTTACATGATAAGTTTTAATATACCAACATGAAAAACTTTTTCAGAAAAAGGGATGTGTTATGTAACTAACAGTGGACTTTGAATTATCTACCTTTTTATATCACTTAGGTGGCAGGACAAGCACGCGGTCCACCTGATGGAAAGTGTTTACCGTGGCCTATGGACGTTTGAAACAGCTTCACATTTGTGTTAAGAGAGTCTCTGTGCTGTCAGTGCAGAAGACAAAGAAGGATTTCTCGGTCTGCCCACTTACAACACAAAACCTCTCCAGTGAGTTCTGGCTGCCCTACTCACTGCCGGGAACAGAACAAAAGGTTATTTTTAGCTGCAGTATTCTGTAGGGCGGAGGTACTTCCCCAGTTGAACTGCTGAATTAGGACGTGCGATACCGTCATGTCCTAACAATGTTTAAGAAGGTGAGTCGCTGGATATTTCTTTTTAGTTAGTCTTTCACTCAAAAACTACTTACTCCGGTTGTCTGTCGATTGCGTGAACGGGATTAGCACATAATATATTACGCGATTAACAGCTATAGTAAATAACTACGAGTATAACACGAATATGAAACAGAACTGTATAGTGATTATTTCTATGAGAATTACCTTCTAGATGTGAGTCATTTAGCCAGTCTACGTTTATATACCGGTGATATATTCTGTTGGTATGTTGATATGTAAATGAATTAATTTACATATATATTTGACCTTAAGTGCCGTTGCCGTTGCTTCTAAAATTAAGCTGGCAATGAAATTTATGGTTTAAGTGGACTATCTCCACATTAGATTTTTTTTCATTATGTAAGCTGATATAAGTACGAGTACCTTGTATTTGAAACTGGTTCTGTTGGTTTGTACGTGTGCGTAGGTAACTATCAATTGTTTGATACTTTTAAGCCGGTATCAAAATATGTAGACGACCTTGAATTCTATTATGTACTTGATGTTTATAGATTAATTATATTATAACAACAGCGGACTGTTCTTATTACTACCTATTAAATAACTATAGTTATTGACTTAAAATTATAGTTCTGAGACTAAAATTTGTTAGGGAACATGTAATGTAAATGTAGATTACTTATATTATAAAAGATTGTGATAAGGTTAAGACCATTGAATTTTCTGCTAGTTTTTTATATTCATATTCAAAATTTTTGTCTAATTGTGTACAGTAACGACCTATCTGTCTGTCTAAACGAGATGTAGCGCGTTCGAATTTGTCCAATAACTGACGGTAAGTAGATAAGAGACCCTGTTGTATAAAGGGAATCCGCCAGTTTTATGTTTGTATTATTTTTCTACAGGTAAACCTTTTGTGATATGTACAATTGCATGTAATATTACATTTGTTGTGTTTATTAACTACGTTTCAAAATATTAACGTCGTAAATGTCATTTTACTGTTAACTGGACCGAGTGGTATAAGGTCATTTTGTAATAGATTGGTTAGTGATCCTTTGGTTTTTAACTAGAATGTCGTGTCGAGTAGCATCTCTAATTTATCGATCCAAACGGATTAGACACACTGGTACCATAATATAACAGCACATATAAGAAAAAAATGTCTGCTAAATTGAAATATCTCAGTTTGTGAAGTTGGTTAATAAATAAACAACATAACTTCGTAGTAACAAGTTTTATAACATGTTGTGGCTCAGCCGAAGAATTTGAGTGATGGATGACTGATTTCTTATTGTGAGAACCGTTTTTTAACAATATTCCTACTTAGATATGGCAGATGCCTTAACGGCTGTGCAGATTTGTTGTTATAAAGAATACAGACAGGAAATTGTGGCGATTATATCTTAGTGGCATTCTGAATTAATTCTGACTGATGGATGACAATGCATTAGAAAATTTTAGGACCAAAACGAATGAAGACGTATTTAGAATGTATGTAGGTACGTACAATGAAGTTCCTTAAATTTTCTTTAGGTAGACTTAGACTAATTTAAAAGTCATGTGCCGTCTTTGGCTCAATTGCGGGATAAATGCGTTCTCTGGTACAGTCTCGCCCTCGGTAGGTATTATAATAACAAATATAATAACATACTGCACGCTGCCGAACGCATCAACCTTATCTCTAAAACTTAGCACACTCTCTGACGAACACCAACTACCAAAATATAAACATCATCAAAAGCCTTCAATACTTTCATAGCCACTGTATCAATTACTAAAAACTTTGTTCTCCAACTTCGGATATACATTTCATTTACCTACAAATCATTTTAATCAAAGTTAGTTAATTAGGAGTTTCTTGTTTTATTATGTCGACGGTAACGTAAGCTATGATCCAAATAACACAGGTTGTTGAAGACCTAATTTTGGTGTAGGAAAGTAGATATTGAAAAAAAGTAATAAAATTTGTTATTAAATTTTATTATAGTAGTTAACATTAAACACAAATAATTTGAAACAGGAAAATGGTTTGTTGTGTCCGCATACCAACATAAATTTCTTGACTTGCCAAGTCAAATTAGTTAAAAATAAGTTTAAAAAAGGTTTTTGGTCGGGGGTTCTGTATTTAATTTCAATTTATGGGCAGATAACTGTTCGAAGTCATTTATTTTGTAGACTTTGAGGTACGTCAATACTGATACGCTTCCCGCGATCAACGGATCCTAATACTGGTATTTAATCCTAACATAAATCCGAGTCACATCTGAAGCTTTCACTACTTAGTCAAGGGTTCACTTTTACTTATCTAACTGCAGGTTTGGCGACTGCCACCTGGCCTCCACAAGCAATTGGTGATTGCATTGCAGTTAGACCAGTTGTTGCACTTTTTAGGGTTCCAACTAGCCGTAATAACTGCCATAGATGTACTTATGACAACCGGGACCGACGGCTTAACGTGCTCTCCGAGGCACGACCAGATCAATGCAAGTACCCATATTCATGCATACAAAATATTTGTACTAAGCGGAGATCGAGACCGCACCCCTTGCAAAGCGGTCGCGTTAGATAGATTGGCCGATTATATTTCTGTTAGAATGGAGCAATAATGTTCAAATGACTAAAATTGTTTTTTTTTCTTTATAAACTTAGATACTGAACTCAATTCATTTATTATTTCATAGATTTACCCACATGCTTGCATGGTTACAAATGATAAGTACTTACCTAACCTACATTAACTAAAACATTCATAAAACCCCGTCGTTTTTACGTCGGGGGTTAAAAATAGGAGGTCAACTAAAACTATAAATATTCTAGCGTATATATTCCAAGTCTAGCGACACATTTTTTATAAATTATAAGTCTGAGGTTAAATATGTTTTTATAATAATGTAGGTACATATGTATATACATCTAACTAGCTAAATTTTCAACTGAATGGCATATTAGTCAAAATAAGAATCATTTTAGTCATATAATCTACACCAGAAGATTTGAAGAGGGAAAGAAGAATTTTTATCGGATTTCATAAAAAATATTCGCTGCATCCATTAAAGAATGCTATAAGAACGCAAGAGGGTCAGTTTGAACGCTATGTAAAATAAAGAGCCTTCGGAGAGAAGTTTCGGCCGCATACTCGCGTATTGATGTGCCGCTATAGAAATTCTTGGCGTAGTTGAGTTCCCATCCGACCCATATTTACGCTTACGCCAAAACACGACGCAATATTCGTGTGAAGTGATAATGGGTATACCTAGTGAAAAAATATGTACGTAATGTAAAATTTATGTTTATAAATAAATTATATAATGAACAGATTTTTTACTGTTTATAATAAACTCATATTGATATAATAGAATGTGTAATGACAAAATGTAGGCAAGATTATAAAATGAAATCTATTTCTATACAACTTAGATCGCAGACAAACACACGGCCAACCTAATGGAAAGTGGTTACCGAGGCCTATGGACGTTTGTAAAGCTAAAGGGGGTCACAACTGTAATGCCGACTCTATAGATTGGTTGGAAAAGTAATTCTTCTATTCTATAGAATATTCGTTCTTAATTAAATTTAAAAATAAATAAGTAGGTAAATAAGAAACAATTTTTTTATGTGGTCTCAATGGTCAGATTGACAGACATTTGACACAGATTAAAAATGGAATGCAATTTTATTAATGCAATTTACAACTTCTACAGATAAGAAGTATACATGCTCAAGATGTAACTACTTGCTTCTCTTATTATCATTTTTCTCATTGGATTATACTATTTACCATAACTAGTACTCATTATAAGAATGTCTAAGTCTATCTGATCTCCAACCATTTCAATAATATTTAAATGTCATTTAAATAATATTGAATAGGTTCGCTTTGTAGAGAAACTATGCATACACAGAGCCATAATTCAAAAGACGGAACCTTTCGAAAATATTTATACAGTAGAAAACTTAGATTAAATGCGAAGAAAATGTACGCGACGTTAGATTTCACAATTTCCGTTCATTGTAGTACAGTTAACGACAAAAGTTGAGTAATTCTTTTTTTATATTGAAATATCAACAATGGTTTTATAATTTCAAAAGTTATTAGATTTCATGTTTTGTTATGGTCGTTGTTTGTACTTACTAATATTTAAATATATTGTGTATAAGTGACTTTTATCTACCATATATTGGCATGTACAACACACAAACATAAGGAGAATAATTTTATCAGACCGTAAAGAAACTATCTACTTTGTTAAGTGTAAGTGAATATTATTGTGGCTATATACGTGTCATGGGAGGGGAGGGTAAGGAGAGGAAACCCGAGTTCCGTTTGTTATCTTCGGGACCCAAAACCTAACCTGCCCTCGTACTGGCTAAAATGATGATGATGATGAGGAAGATGATGAAATACGTGTAGGAAAGCTTACTATTAAGCTGGCCAGGCCTGAAAAACATCATGAAACTAAAATGGCGTATGTGAATAGACTGCCTGCCCTAATGGAAATAGTTTAAGATTATGAGCAGACATGTAGGTATATATATTTTTATCTAATAATGTTCTAGATGTGCCTAATTCTGGAACCTGTTTTCAGATCATAGTTTAAACGAAAGAAGGCATTCAATAGCCAAGAAAATGTATATGTTCCAAAGTTGTATCGTGCCTGAAAATTGAATTTTTCACGTTGTGAAACCAAGAGGAGTTTCCTATCGGAGGCGAGGTTGCAGTGAGTCAAGTAGGTATTTTACGTCGCCTCAGTACCTCAGTCCCCGCAGCCGAATCGAGTGTAATCGACGCAACGAGCGGGCAGCGCGGGCGGCGCGCAGGCGCGCGCCGTCGTATAGTATAACCCGGTACGCGAAAACTCGAGACTCGCGTTTGTTACAAAAACTAAGAAACTGGGATGGAGTTCAAACGCTGACAAAGGGTGACACCTAAGACCTGAACATATAGATAGACAGTTAGTAGAAAATGCACGTCGTCACATGCAATCTTAAAATCAAGTCAAGTTTCTTTCAACTTAACTGGCATTTTAGGGTTTAGGTTTAGGGAGACGCCCAAGATCGTGTGAAGTGGAAGAGGAAGAGCCGGAAGGCGGACCCTGAGCTCCGAGTTCACCTTGGCCTTGGATGCAGTCAGGAAAATAAGTCTCTATGAGGATGGTGATGATGAAAACGCACAATTCAAAAATTTTCAAATATGATATTATACTCTCTGTTTGTAGCACTAAAGCCAGTCTCAACTAGATTGGATTGATGCTGATGTGAAGTGATCGAAGGAACATGGTTTTCGTTATTTTCTTTCTCTTCGTTCAAGACGATGCTTCTAATAGGCATACCACGGATATGCCTTGAATCAACTAACTCCGGCAGCAGACTATTCATATAAAACTGAATTATAAACCAAAAAACAAAAAATAACCATAAACCAAAAATACACATTTTGCACCCCGTCACATGCAACTGACCTTGAATTTGGTAAAACCAATTACTATTTTTATTTATGGTAAATTGTTAAGTTGGATTTTATTATTTTCTAGAGATTTTTCTAAACCATTTTTTGACGACAATTTTGTCATCAAACAAGACCATCTGGAGTGGCTCCAATAAAAGGGTATTTGCGGTCAATAAAAAGTCCACACTGATCTATTTTTATGTTTTTCTGTTGTTCCATTTGCTGTATGGAATGTTTTTCGTTTTCGATGCCGTGAGCTACTGAAACCACTTGGTTTAGATTTTATTATATAGGATTATTTTTTACTAATGGTGCACTATCTATTGTAACTTTTCGTTTACAAATGGGACCGAAGTTTGAAGCTGTTGTTATTTTTTTTTTAGTTCGAGCCATTTACTTGAATCTCTTTGTAAAATTTTTGATCGTTCAATACGGTCCTGTCTGCTGTAAGTTTCATCAGGTTTATGAGATAATTTTTTTCACCAGTTTTATAATATTCAAATATGTCACAGATTTTAGTAAAAGTACTGATAGTTACGTGGCAATTTGCAAACTAGAATTAGAAACGTCTACGGGCTGTTCAACACCAGCGGCTTTTCGCTTCTCATTGCAGCACTGTAACATAAAATATGTATAATTATACTCAGCTGCGGTAGCCTAGTGACTAAGGCAATCTATTCAATAAAAAATACTAACTTCGACCAACTACTGACGTGAACCCACTTGTAATTTAGCTAAGAGTTAGGGGCTAAGAAGACTAGAGCAGTCATCAAGCATACCAAAATTTTTAGAGCCATAGATATAGACTAGTTATTGTACACCAAATTCAAATTTTTATATACCTACTGTACATTTTTTGTACAGTGGCACAAAAGAAAAAAATAAATAGACAAATTAAATTAAATTGACAGCACAATTGTGCGAGCGAGAGAAAGTGATAAGCTGCGCCATTTTAGAATTCTTCCTTTAATGAACCGAGTTATACCCATATTTTCAGCGAAACCGATTATACGTAATAAAGTGCGGGGGGGAAGCTCGCAGAAACAAACAGCACACGTCCTACCTTGAACACGCCTCGGCGGGTACTGTCTCAACTGACTGACCGCTGCGAGTGCTCAAATGCAAAGATTTTCAGGTTTTATAAGTTTTTGAAAAAAATAATAATTGCTTGATAAAAAATAATTTTACCAGTCGCTAGATATTTTTATGCTCTTTATAATGATATCAATCTCGGCATTATTTGATGATGGCGTCTTAGTGTAAAACGTGTTTGAAATATCGATTTGGAGCGTTTTAGACCCATGTTTGACGCTAATTTCTATCGAGGCAATTAACATGAATCGTGTTTCTGTTTTCACAGGACCCTAGAAGGTATAGTCTATTTTATGAATGTGCTTTTTATTTAGCGCAATTTGCTATATTACTTGATATCCAGACGTTTAAAAATTTTAAAAATTACTGCAACCTGGCCTTAAATGGAAAGTTATTCGCGATACCAAGTACCAAACTATCGCAAATCTTGCCGCTCGAAGTAGCTAGCACAACGGATTGCCTCGGCTCGGTATGATTGTCGTCAATAGGTAACTATAATATTATAACGTTTATTACAGCTGATTCTGATATAACTCGATAAAGTTATGTAAATGATTTTATGCGATGTAGTCACTTGAGTACCTATTCGATGTCATCAAATTTAACAGAGATTCCATTATTTTAAAACACTTCGGTGTTAAGTAAAAGCATTAGTTAATTTTTGCATTTACACAATGCAGTATGTGAATACATTCGTGTTACTCTCATATTGCGAGTATTTAGAAATTACTATACAAGTTACTTCAATTAAGATGTGCTGAACAAACTGTCCCAAAAAATCGAGTCGGATAAGTCTGTGTAAGGACAGATTAGGTCAATTAGAATAAATTCAATTAATTTATTTTAATTTTAATTTTACTTTTTGTGCAACATTATGTGTCATATTTTTTTTTGATATTACTGGTTATGTCATAATGTTATGTCGAAGTTTATGTCATAACTGTCAATCATCTATTTATCTATGACCTATTTGGTAGAGATGTGCCTATGGGGAATCAAAACATAACAACAAAATCATCAAGATCTGTTCATAAATAACGTGCCATCAAACTTCCCTCCTTTTCTTTCCTATTTTTCGCTGTATCAAAAAAACTCGATGTTTTAAATAAAAATGCGTGTGCTAGTTTAGTGACAATCGGTTAAGAAATGTGCTTTCTGGACAGGAACTGACAAACCCACAAACATAGCTAGATACAGATAAAAGCAATATCGGTCACCTGTTCGAAATGACGCCTTTTGTTCGCATCGTTCGTTTGTTCAATCAAATAAATACAGGGCTTGTGCTTGTAGGGTTTTATGAGGTTCCCATGGATTTCATATCTATTTTAGTGAGCGGTTGACCACAGCCTCCTGTGGTGAAATGCAATAAGTCGATTATAGGTTTGGTTTATTCGATTTTGATATGAGCACTTAAACATACCACTGGAAAGGTGTTGCGAGAGTTCTCACATAAAAAAATGTTTACCTGTTGTATTGATGTATAATATGACATTTTTATTTATTTTATTTATTGAACTTTATGCACAGCGTAGGCATAGGCGGATTGATGTATATGACATTATGTACTGTAATATTCTTGTTTTACGTAGGGCACGTTTGTAGGGTAGGCGATTTGACTTCTCATCGGCTGGTGGTAAGCAAAATTCGAAGTTTTTGGATAGAGGGTCACGATCACAGGCACGGTCCGATGTTACAATAATGCCACTCAGTTTAACGGTCTCATCAGATGCTTTTTCACGTCTTGCTTAAAGGACCCGGGCGGGACTGTAGGAAGGATATGTAGGTATGTACTGTATCATTTTATTGTAAGCTGTTTCAACTGTTAAACATAGTATAGGTTACCTTTCTCGATGAAATGATAATGAAATGTTATTGTTTTCTTGTGAAATTGTGAATTGCTGAGTACCTACTAAAATATAAATTTCGACACTATTGTTGATGGACAGGATACGTGTTCATTTTACATACATATTATAATGCAAAGCTATTAAGGTTTTAATTAGATGATAATCATGCATTGTAACGAGCTAAGGATATACGATGCCGCTGTTGTTCTTAAGGTGGATTTTCACAGTGCGTGATTATGTGGGTGGATGCGGACCAGCTCGCCCTGTGGAAGGCGCGTCATCTGTGGAAACCCATACCGCGGTCAAGTATATAGCGATGCGTGGGATCGAATGCAGTTGACTCTCTGTCCGTGGTTCGCTACTAAATGACACGCCGTGTAAAGCCACCACAAGTCTGATGTATTGCAGAGGTGCAGTATACAATGGTAATATAATAAATTTTAATGGATTCTGGCATTCAAGGTGAACAAGTCTACGTCATCGATTACTGTACCTACTGCTGCTTGTTGATCTAACCAAAAATATAATGTTTGGGTAATAATATTATATTTTTTGCTCGCTCTTTATCTACTACGTATTGTTCTATACCTAAGATAATCCAAGTTGATGAAGAAGTTTGTAACGGGGAGAAAAACTCAATGGTCGACGTAGATATCCAGTCGCTAGAATCAAGTTTGCGGTAACTTTACTGTTGGTTTGTCATTTCGTTACAGATCTTTCAGAAATTATTGTTGAATATTTTGATTTTCGTTCAAAAAATTTTTTTTTCGTCTAATAGGTAGGTATGCTAATTTTTTTCTAACTTTGTTCATTAGACATGTTTAGTTTAAATTATGTTAGAAAAGAAAATTGCTACATTCATATACCGGGATCAAAATGTGAATCCTTGACATGCCATAGTTAACTATTACAGGCCTTTATCTTTTAAGTAAGAAAAAGGAATGTAGCTATACACCCTATTAGCTAAAGAGGGTTACTGTTTGTCATTCGGAAACTGAATGCTTATAACATAAGTACTGTGCCAAATTAACTCTGAAACTCAAAGGTTTGCTGGAAGAGAACTCATTGTGAGTTAAGCTCACCTTTGTACATGATTCTTGCAAATGTATGTAAATAATCTCTGTACTTTGTGTGTGCAATAAAGAATTAAGAATTAAGAATTACCAACCACGGATTTACAACAACAACAACGACATACCTATGTAACATACTATCAATGTTATCTATTACTGTGTTTTGAAATTGTCATAAAGTTCAACAACAAAGTTAAGTTAGTCGAAAAAGCTGATGATAGTTATAAGTGGACCGAAGACCACCAAAGACAGTCGGGTGAGTGTTGTACACTACTTGTACTTAATAAAAAACATGTGCATTTCCTACACTACTTACATTTAAATGTAGAATAAAGTTTCCAGCATAACTATTTCCATTTACTAACTTATTTAATCACATTAAACTTAGTACATTTATTTTAAACGCGCCAGGTGTGGAAATGTAAAAGTGAATTTCAACCAAGTAACTATATTCACAAGTTTTAGTAGTACAGTTTGTGCTAATAACGTTCACAACATACAAAACTCCTGTGTGAAGAAGATACATGTTAATTACAGTACTAACTTTTGATACTTACTAAATAAGTTGATCTAAGCTGGTCTTTTACTCTTTTTGCTGATACGTACCTACCTACAACGTGTCAAATCAAGTCGGACATTGTATGGCACCTTTGCATACATACAAATTAAAGTGTTGATTAAGTAGGTACAATTTTTCATAGATAGTTAAATGCAAGGGTCCTTTCGTATCTCCTTTATCGACTATAGTTCATACATTATATTTATCTACATCCATTATTAGATAATTAGATTTAGCAAGTCAATTTGACTTCACCTCGCCTAATGGCAAGGTGATGGTAAAATCTCAGGAAAGAGGGTCACCATTACAAACTTGACGGCTCAGCTTGACGGTCTTATCAGATGCTTTTTCACGCCACGCTTAATGGACCCGGGATTGTAGGAAAAAGGAAACACTTGCTGGTAAGGAATTCTAATGGAGCGGCAGACTAAAGACTCACCGAACTATTTGATATATTCTGCACCGTATGGTTGACATGTAGTAGGCCCTGCACGTTGAAGTGAAGACATTTAAAAATACGAACGTTTTATTTGAAACTCCTTATCTGTGCGTCGAATTCACTTAACCCAACACAGCACCCAATATTACATGGACAGTTATTAGAGGTAGAATTGCGAACATAGTGGGTATTTTAGAACAAAGCGGCGTCCAATACCCCGTGGTGGTGGCCACTTCCCATTTATTAATGCCGGCGTACTGGCCGGATGTCACGCATCCAACTATTGTTCTACTACCAGCGTTTGCTTTTCTACGAGCGACAAGTACTACTAATAGCTACGAAACTAAATAGTAAATGACCTCAGTGAACTTAGTTGAGTTCATATACTATTCTATTATTCATAGTACTATTATGTATAACATACGTTTCTTGTTAGCTTGCGATAGAAGTTTAAGATAATGTTTGAATGGGTTCTGAAATTTGATCCTTGTTTAATATGTTACTTTTTACTCCTAAAGGTTCCTCTTTCTAGACTGAAGAGGGTGTAATATAAAAATCGTAATTTAGTCACTATCAGAAACTCTGACGAGAAAAACACTAATGTGAAAATCTTTTATGACATTTTTAATAATCATTATTTAAAAAAAAATTACAGATAAAATATCCTTTCTTAATGTCTTTATATATTAGCCGTTCTATACTTTGTAAAATGTAGCTTGGGTCCTATGACAGCTGTCAGTGAAATCCCGCACATGAAGTCTTGAATTTTCTATTATTGAATGTAGTAGTTGTCAATGTCATACTTTATGGGCATACCGAGCTAATTAGTGATGGGCGATGAATCATCGTGACCACATACTATAAACTATCGATATTTTGAATAAAGATTAATTTGAAAATGAAATTAATATAAGAAAAAATTAACAAGATTGTCTACCTTTATTTAAGCACCCAAGCCAATGAATGAAAAAATCTAGGACTACTTTAGAATACTTTGGTTGTCGAATGTAACAAATCTCTCGCGTCCTACCGACCCATCCTTCGGGAGTGGAATTAGAATTTAATCTTATTGCTTAGGTATTTTAATATCATAATAATATTTATATTTCAATATACTTGATCCTAAATAATATTGAGTAAATAAAATCCAACATTAGATCCATCAAAGCCCTGAACCTGTTTTTGGATTTTGTAAGAAGACATGCCGCGTTTGGCTCTTGGGCCATGATAGGGGAGACCGAGGGGTTTTGAAACAAAGGTGATTTGAAACAGTGTCGATTTCTTGGAATTTATAACCGTTAGCGAGTTGGCAATGTCGCATTTTAAACATTTCCCTCCTCCCGCCGACGTATCAGTACTCGTCAGTGGCGTGAGCCACGCGGTTGTGTCGTCCTGCGTGCCACGTGAGAAAAATATTCAAAAGTAAGTTTTTAACGTATTTTTACTATGTCTATATTTTGATAACAGTTTTATATTTTGTTTTAAAGTATACCTTATTCGAAAGGTAGTTAATTGAATATTTATTATATACATTTACATCTATATGATTTCTGTGTATTTGCGCCTTGATTGTGGATTCAATAAAAATTGGGAGGATTTTTTTAACTGAGGAGATTTGAAACAGGCTGTTTCAACTCCCCTCGTTTTCAAATTTATATCAGCAATAACGGGCATATTGCTTTAATTTGTTTATTTTGTTTCAGCATGCCTACTGATTATAAAAGCAAGACTAACAGAGGCATGGCGAGCCGCGAAATATATGGTCTATAAGAAAAATGGGTGCAATGTTTCGATTGCAAGAACTGGGCTCATGAAGCTTGCATTGGTTTCCTATGTTTGCCACAACTGTTTGTCAGATTGAAGGCTTTTGTTCTCATAATTTTATTTTTTCCATTATTAAGTTTATTGTTAAATATTTAATCAATCATCTGATTGTAAAGATTATTTATTTTTTTGATTTATTTTTGTAAAGATTGTAATGTGTTTTGTGCATCAAATAAATAAATAAATAAATAAATAGATTGTGATATCTAAGCACTAAATCTCGTATACCTAATAAGACTGATTGTGATACTTAAGAATATACTGAAGGTTAATAATTACGTATTTTATGTCAAAGATTTAGAATATAAACTAGGTAAGTATATAAAAATGTACCTACCTAAAACATTTTGTTTGTCAGATTAATATTTCAATTAATGATACGAAGATTACGTTTTGTTATGTTTTATATTTTTTTGGTATGTTGATTTCATTGCATCAAACCATGACTGACGCCACAGTACAAAATATTAACAAAAAGTATGTTTCGTATTTCAAATATTTCATTTCTAATAAATACCTTTGAATTTTATCATCTTTATTTATTTTAAAGCCATTAATTCTTCTCCAAAATCAGATGTTTCAACTCTCCTCGACCTCTGTTTCATCTCACCTCACCATGAGGGGAGTTGAAACAAGTTGACTTCTTTCGGTTAAGTCCATTTTTCACCATAATATTCGATACTTACATTTTCTTAACTTTAGACATTCGCATGCTCAAAGAATGACCTATCTATTGGTACTAATATTATACGATTCCTGTCTATAGTATATGGTGTATGAAAGAAAATGTCAAAATTATTTCAATTGCCCTCGGTCTCCCCTATAGGCATAAGATACTCGCGCCAACATCTTGTTTGATATGAACTTCCACTGATCCACTCCACTCATTCTCATCAGTACGAGTGCCGACGCCTTGTATGTTACGTATATTCCGTTCTCATTACAATTAAATACATACATACAATTAAATTAAACCTAATTATATGTAACATGCATCAATAATAGCTGGTAGTATCGATATTTTCATCGAATTTCTGACATCCCTATGAACCTCATTTTGACATCTGTCATAGGACCCAAGCTATATTTTACAAAGTATAGTCAAATGACAATGCGTTTATCAAATAAAATATAATAGAACATTCAATATGTGTGGGATTGACATTCACTGTCTCCTGTCATAAATGTCAAAATACGCGTCAATCCCATACATTAAACATTTTATTCTTACAAACCAACGATTTAAGAATTTTCGCTTGTCTGGAAGGGTTGAAGGCCTCTATAAAAATCTATTTCTAATAATGAAAATAGAGCTCCTGACAAAAACCCTCTTGTATTAAAATATAAAATGAAAATTACATTTACCTGTTATTTCTCTCGAAAGGGAATTTTAAAGTAAGAACACCTACCAGCAAGTTCACTTAATAGAAACTGGGCTTATTGCCGTCTACCTGGCACGTTTCCAGTCTCTGTGCTGCCACCAAAGCACTAACACAGCGATTCTCAAATGGTGGGTTGCGACCCCTCACCAAACCACGAAGATAGAATACAGGGCCCCGGTGTGTTAATGGTAAATGCGAGCGCTTTGTTTAACTGAAGATCCAATTTTTTTGTAGTAAAGTAATTTACGTTGTTGTTGTAAAGGAACAGAAATATGTCTTATTTTTCCTCTATACACTAGGAAAGTCAACAATAAAAATAGTTGTGTTGGGTGATAACGGGAAACCGTTATGACTGGGCTCCAATATAATAAAGTTTGAGAAACTCTACACAAATACTTCGACTGACCCAGCAATCGAGCCCAAGAACACACATCCACACGCAAATAAGTGCAGAACTTATGCCACGAACCAACGAAGCTATTTGAGTTTTACAAAAGTAATGCTGGCACAACATTGAAGGTAGATAGTTTCAATAGTTCTAAACTTTAATGTCTGTTACTTGGGCCATATATTTCTCCTTTTCTAGAAAAATTCTTCATGTAGGCAAAATATTTGTTTTAGCATCGGTTCACATTCATTAGTATAGTAATGAGGTGTGTTTGTAGTCTCAACTTCGAGAAAGTCTGTCATTAAACTAAATTTTATGTGATGTTCGTTGTGAATCACTTGATGATTCGTGAATAAAATTAATTACAAAATGCTAATATACGAATAGTATATCTACTTAAATATTCTTCATTAGAATATGTATATGTTTAGTAGGTATATAGTATCTATATAACAAATATTTCTATGTACGAACCTATAAATAGTTTGTCTCCTTATTGTACACTATGAACATCATGAGTATGATATAAACCACTTTGTGGATGATACCTCCTAGTGATAGATGAAGCTTCATGAATAATAAAAAAATATCGCGATGTTATGTACTTTTAATCCAGCTTGAAAGTTAATTTTCAAATAATATCTCCTAAAATAATCTGACGACTATATTCATTACTGCGGTGGGTGCATACCGTCTACCGAAAGTGATAAACGTCATGCAGTAAAAGTACAAATCATTTCGTTCATTGCATTTTTGATGCTGACTCATCTAAACGTTTCTAGGTTATGTCCTGAGTCTGGTGTGGGGGATTTTATTGTCATAAAATGACATGCAATGTCTTCTATTTCTATACGGTTTTAACGGTAAAAATTGCTTTTATATAATTGATAGTAGGTTAACCATGCAATCACCCGTGTATGACTAGTAAAATTATTATGACTACAACTTTCGCTGTCTATATGTGAGATTTTTTATAATCGTTTTATGAACTAAAAGGTGATGAAGTGATGCTTGAAATTGAAACAAGCTGATACATTTTTTTGCTGATTAACGGAGGAGACTTAGTCACAGGTTTTTTTATTCAGCAGTTCCCCTGTACCGTCTGGACTTTGCAGAACACACTGTATAATAGTAGTCTAAAAAGTACCTTTTTAAAGTAAATATTTATTTATTTAAAGCCGATACTACCCAAAGTCAACTAATTATTATATTTATCAGTGACACTAATTATCATTACAATTAATAAATAAAAACGAAAATTAACAACAGTTGATTTGAGTTATATCAACACGAAATTATTTTTTGATGGCTCAACTTGGCGTTATTAAGGACAAGAGATGAATACACACATAATCATCAATCATAACCATACAAAACGATATTAATCTAAAATATATGCGTGTTAAAGAAAGAGAACATAAAAGTAATTAAAATAAACTTAATTAAACCAGCTCTAGCCGTCAATTTTATCCGTTTGATCTAAACACATAATACTGTTTATCAAAAATCCAATTAACTAACACTCCCGTTAGAAGCGTCATTTCAAAGGAGGTGTGTCATTTGAAGTCGATTTCCAGTATAATGGATGACGACGGCTGCGCCTATTTACCCGTTTACATCAATTTAGTGGTACACGTATTGTAGCTGGGTGATTTGGTATTGTCTCGCCCGCGCCCCGTCTGGTGACCTCCTTACGGGCTAAACCTACTTTGCACAATAAACGGTGTCGAGTACTTTACTTATTCGACGCGTTAAACATGCGCGTACGCAGTTTAATTATCATGATTGAGTGATGTCTCTATTCGTTATTACCTATGACTTTCTTGGAATTTGAAAGTAACCGACAATAATGCATAATATCGTATTAGATGAGATTATGTTCAGTTATTCGCTTGAATGACTTGCTAAGTTTTATTTTCATTTTACGTTCAAGTTTTGTTTATATCTATTCAAAGTAACTAAATAAATATTATGGGAGAATGAATGAAAATGCTTGTAGTACTTGCATGAATATATAACAGAGGCATTTGATAGCTTGTTCTTTATGAAGCATTTTAATAATCATGATTTTAAAGATGTTTCGATTTTTTAATTCGTATGAAAATATCGATAGTTTGTGTCGCTACAGCCATAGGTTGTTTTGTCTCCGCTCAACGTCATTTTTACCAATGATTTTAACATACACGTTTTGAGAAGGATCTACACAATGAAGAACAAGTACCTACTCCTAGAACGTACGTAATATACGTACCTACCAGTATACATAATTATAGGTATAAATCGAATGGAATATGTAAGTTTCAATGTCATTATTGAACTCAAGATAACTGATAAAACATATTAGTCAATAGTATGCGGATGTTATATTCAAAACGTAAGTAAATTAGGATACTTGCGTCGATGCTTTAGGTAGATGCTAACTTTATATCTTAATACGAGTAGGTATACCTGATTAAATATCAAAGCATTGAAGTTCAATGGCATGGAACATGTCATATTACAAACAAGAGCACCGTAACTGATATTCTGGGAAACAATTCACTCACACAGTGTAATAAACAAAGGGTAGCGATTGTTCAGTCAAATGAGAGTTATTTGCGAATCAGCGCACCGATACCGTGCGACATTCGTCAAGTAGAATGGTATTTAGACAGTAAATGCGGGTGAGCCCGTTGTCCTCAGAACGTGACTTGTCCCGTCGGCCTTCATGCAACCTCAGATAAGTTCCCAGATAGCTGCTTTTGATAGGCCTTTTCAATTACTCCGTACCTTTGCGTCTGTTAATAATATCAATATATCCCGATATATCCCCAATAAATAATATCCCGTTAAATATTACTAAACGTTTTATTGTAAGCGATGAACATTTGTCGGCTGTAACATCTACAATTAATTATGGAAATATGTTTTACAAATACATCGTCAATATTTGTCAGGTTCACAAACATGTCAGTTCGATATTCAAATGCGGTTATTCTCATTGGTTAGTCCAACCAACGGGATTGTTTGGCCATTATTCAGATAGATTTGACCACTATTTTAAAGAAGAAATACATTTATATTAGGAAGATTGATATTTCACTTGATCTCCATTTAATAAAAACTGGTGATTATCGCTTGGATGATAAGGCGATGACTAATGCAGTTCAGTCATAAAATTCGAATTAAAAATGCAAGAAACCCGTTTCAAATTCAGTACGATTATAGATATGACAACTAGATCTTGTCCATTGAATCGTTTCTGGGAATTCATTATGCCTATACAATTTTACTGTTAAACGTAATAAAAGTTTACAATCCGTTATTCAATTTTAATAATTTTGAAAATCTATGTCGCTTCCATTTTGAGTGAGTCAATTTAAAGTAGATGTGAGAATCGGAAATTGTGTTTCTTTTTCCTCATTTTACGACTTGCAATAAAAAAGTTTAAGTACCCGACTACTTAATACAATTTAGTAAGTATATAGCAAAAGCTTGAAAATGAAGTTAATAAACAATTTCATAAAGCTGAATATTTTTTCACCATATTTATAATAACTAAGGAATGTGAACGAAAGTAAGTTTGTTTATTTCTTATCCAATTATTCAAAAATAAATTGGATGAAATTAGATGAAATATATTGCACGCACATGGTGGTAGGCACTTAACGCGTTTTTTTGCGATAATAATTATTCCATGTCTTTTTCTTAGTTGATATACAACAGCTTACCTTATTATATATCATAATAAAGTTATATAAAAGAAGGAAACGATCAGACATCTAATATAATATAATAAACCTCACATACTCAGAGGCATAAATGACATGTCCTACAGAAAGCCTACTTCAACCTAAAAACTATTATGTATAAGTACTTTTTTTCTCAACGTTGTATGTTTCGAAAGCGATAGTAATGTAAGCAGTTTAACCCTTAATTCGACAAAAAAATAAAGTGATAATTTATGATTTTCTTTTCCGGAATATTAATGTCATTATATTAGAATGTCCACGAAAAAAAATAAAAAAAATCTAAGTACTCATGTTTTTTTTATATCGATAGTATACTATACTATACATTTCCGGGAGTTAGGTAATTAACGGCAAAATAGATGTGTATAGCCGGCTATACAATATTGATAAAAATCCTATCGTATTTCCTACTAATACAATAAATGCAAGGATGGTTATTACACTTTTATCTAAAAACTACTGTATAGATTTTGAAACAATTTGCCAGTAATGTAGCCTAAACATTACAATAACACATAGGCTACAATTCAAATTTTGGTAAAGCTAGTAGGTGGAAGCTAGTGTATAAATAAAACCAAGTAGGAATATTATTTTCTTATATTTATTAATAAAAACACAGTTTCATGCTTTTCTCATCATAGAAGAATCGAAGTCATAGAATCATTGAAGTTTATCATGAAAACTGTAAAAACAGTTCCGTTTATTGGGAATGAAGCAAAGCCTCATTTGGCATTCCGTACAGAAAACATTTGTTTCGCCTTTCTTGCAAAATTTACTGCAGTTGTAGGTTGTCTTCCTCATTAGATGGCAGTAAATGCATATTGCATTAATCCCGGTTCCAATGACGGCGCGTCTGAAGACCCATCTGACAGAGGTTCTCGTTCATATGCATCTTCACCATCTCTACCGTCCTCAGAAAATTCCTCACTTTCATCCTATTGCCCGCCATCCCGTGAGATGAGAGCGAGGATTTCGAGCGTCCACTGCTGAACATAGGCCTTTGATAAATAAATAATAAATTTATATTCTACGACATTCTACACAACGCAGTCTAGACCCATACTAAGCATTTTATAGCTTGTGTTACAGATTCCAGAATGCTGATAAATATACTTAGATGCTTTTTTTTGTAAATATATGTTATACATAGAAACACCCAGACCAATGCAAAGATAAATAATAAAGTATATTTATCAGCATTCTGGAATCTATATATCTCCCTGTTATGGTTTTCCTAAGGGTCTACAATATGGGGTTCTTTATGAAGGGTATAAGGGTCAAGCGAAACTTTGGACTAGTTCATTGTAATAACAAAATCATTAAATATCTGATAATAGGCTTATTTTGAATTTAGTAAAAGAAATTATTTAATTTATTTAATTGACCATTTTATTCCTATTCACCCCTGCATCCCTATTCACCCCGTTTTACTGTAGGTATATAAGGAGAATTAAATTTTCAGTCAAAATATCATCATAATACGCAATCTGACTATTTCGTAAGATTACATGAGTATATTCTACGTTTTTGTAAAACAACCATATATATATACCAACCATATATACTATATGTTACACATGATTATTATTCCTTTTTTGTAATGCAACCAGAAACGTATAGCCCGTTATACATTTAAAAAAATGGCGCCTTTTTCAATGTAACGGAAACGTATAGTCCGCTATACAATACTTTCAAAACAAAAACTAACTAGTAATAATACATATTTATGTATTTATTTTTATTGTATACGAAACATAAAACGTTTATTATCTTATTTCAATAAATTTTACGTTAGTTTTACATGCAAAAAATAAAAATAACTTGTTACTTACGGACACAAACCGCCAGTGCTCCATTTTTCTAGACACTTTACTGTCAAACTGACATTGATTGTTTAAATAATGACATTATTATTTTTTTACGTTGAAAGGAAATGTGCTACCATTAATATAATTAAAAAAAAACTACGAAATATTTAGTAGCGCGTCGGTTACAATTTTGTAAATGTAACGTATAATATGCTATACAACGTCGAATTAAGGGTTAAGAAATGTTCTCCGTAAACGTCATGTTGACATAAGTTTTAAGCAATCTCTACAGTTTTAACTCACCTAAGTAAGTACAGGTAAACTCAATCATGGAATCTGTCTGATACCTATGTATTTGGTAACAGACTTTAATAGGTAGTGGTAATTACACACTTAAATTCTGTCGATGTTGCTAATCTCAAACACCTACCTCGTAACGAGTGTGTGTCGAATAACTAAAACCTATAATAACGTAACTCTTAAATATTATGACAGATTTATGATAATAACGGTTTTATATGTAATTAATTTTACTGCTGCCTCACACACGACGATTGAATATTAGTTACACTAAATTAACAGATAAAATTACTAGTTCATAATAGTTTTGTTAATTACTTTCAACAATAGTAGACACAGTTATTTTTTTTGATTGAATGATTTAAGTTATTGCGTATATTTGGTTAGAAATATTTAAACTAGTGTAAATAATCCTGGGTACGACTTTGACTATGCCGTCCATCTACCGTTGGCGTATCCAACGGTAGATGGACGGACCTACTCCAATCCGTTAGCTTGGAGGAGGGATGATCAGCAAGATCAAAAAAAATAGCTCAGTTTTGTTAAAATGGTCATTGGTATTACCTGTTTTCATTTTCGGAACCGTTCCCGAAACATTCTGTATACTACTTGTCCTTAGCTAAATTTCCGTCCGAATGGGAAGGAAGTAAGCGTGTGTTATCATAATGAAAACAATAGTCAGTATGAATAACATTGTAAGGTATATATTTTTTTTATTATAAGTAAACCTCATAAATTTTTTCACTAACAACCTTAAACTACTGAGATGTTCCTAATTCATACATTTATAGTTAACTCAAAGGAATTTGCTTTGTCTAAATAAGAAATCTATAGAAGCTATACAAAATAATATACTCAATGAAATACATTTGTAGGTTTTTTACCACTAAGCAATTGTCAATAAAAAGAAAATAAAACTTAAAAATGATTTGAAAGAAAACCAGGTTTCAACAAGAACAAATGAGAGCAGTAAGGCGACTGGCGATGTAACCCGATCCCTGCACCGAGTAAGCAACTTGACGCTCGAGAGAAACGTCCGGCGGCAGGTGCAATAAGGATGTTTCAGGTTGCTTTTAACTGGAGATGTGCTATCAAGTTACAACGAGAACATTAAGTATAGGTATTTTATTTTTATTTAGGGCACCTCAATTTGACTTCATCTCGCCTGGTGGTAAGTTGAAGTCTCAGGAAAGACCATTACAAATACCAGTACAGTGTTACAATGCTAGCTTGGAGGCCTTATCAGATGTCTTTTATGCACCGCTTTAAGGACAACATATAGAAAGTCATAAATCAAAATTGTATAGACTATCAAACGGCACTTATAATACAATACATTAATATAAGTAATATATTATTATAAGTTAGTTAGCAAATGTTTTTTTTGGTCTATTTACAAACATTAATTTAGTCTAGATACAGTAATTTGCTTGAGTAACAAGTTGAGTGAACATTTCATTTTCGGGCTTGTTTATCATCCAAATAATCCTGAATTTTATAATTAGATATGTAAGTAATAAAATCCAAAGCCTAGCCTAGAATTAAATCAATTTATGAAAATTTGTTATGTGGTATTATTTAGCTAGCACCTCTGCCTACCCCTTCGGGGATATAGGCGTGATAGTATAAAAAAAAATATTTAAAAAAAGAAAAAAAAGTAAAAAATACTCAAAAAAACCTCTAGATAAAAAAAGTTTCTTTCACGAATCATGACGTATATATAACTACGTATTATATTATATTATCAAGTTGGTATGCTTCCAAATATGTTACGGTAAGCGCATAACGCTCAATGCGGCTATCATAAAATTAAGTAATGTTCTAAATAATTTTATGCGCGTTATGGCATACATACGCACAATAATTATAGTCACTACGTATTATCTCGGAATACTAAATAATATCAATTTGCATATATTATATAGAATATTTACATTGAGTCGGTTTTAATTAACTTCTGTTACGGTTTTCATTACATTGGTCAGTTTATTTGTTAATGTAAAATATTTATCACAACTATTTCGTGTTATTGATATCAGATATCATATTAATTTCACCTATTTTTCTACGACTATAAGCACGTCAGATCAATTTCATTTATTACAAGTAATTCTTTTGTTATCGCTAGGTACAGTCGACGAAGGAGATACGGTTGCAATTTTACATACAACTTTATATTTTATGAAAAACTTTACCTAATAAATATGTATGTAGTACTTATACTTTCGATAGTTAGACACCTTTACATACAATTTTAAATGAAAACGTGTACCTACACCTAATAAATAAAAACTTTTTCATATAACGTTGTATGTAGAGGTGCAAGTGCAACCGTATCTCCGTTGTTGACTGTACCTATAACTACTTATGTCATTATTATGATTATTACGACCTGTCCTTTGTTTACATTAAACTTTCTTATAATATATATGTTATGTATGTTATATTATGTATGTGTGTGGTAAGTTTTTGGTTATGTCACCAAACTCTTTCAGGGCTCCAACTACCCGTAACAAATGCTACAACAACCGGGGCCGACAATTTAACGTGCTCTCCGAGGTACGATCAAACCAGTGCAAATACCCATAATAAATGCATACAAACAGTTGCTCTGAGCGGGAATCGATCCCACGCCTCCTGCGTAGTCGTCGCGTATACTACCGTCATGCCACAGAGGCTGTCTAGTTATGTATGTTACGATTAAGTTATATACTTATATAACATTATAACATACTCTCTTCCTACGGTTATAAGTTTTTCAAATTCATGTAGGTATAATAAGTAATTTTCTTGTAATCACAGCTATCTTTACAATCATTACGAGCGGCTTTTTGTTTACATTTACTTCTGTTCAACAATTATGAGATTGTTTTCATGCTTGTTTGACAAGCAATACTCTTGTTAACGTAAGCTATGCATACAATTGTTAAATTCATCTCATAATTACTTTTTATATTCACTTCGCTTCTTGCGACTATTACCATAGTTAGTACCTAATAGTTACAATACATATTTATTCCTATTGTATTTTCTATTAAAATGATTGAGATATTATCCATGTGCTGTTTTAAGTATCGAGTAGTTCACAAAATGTGGTAGAACATAGAGGACATTCTAACATCATCATAAGATCTGTAACTAACCTATGTTTCACAAATAAATGATGATTATGATCAGCACTATTGCAAGCATGATCGCGGAGAAACGGCAGTTAACGGTCAATTCTATACTTCGGTTGTTTAGGTACTTAAATAAAGGTAAACAATCTTGATATTGTGTCTTTTTAATATGTTTTGTTTATAAACTTAGTTAAAAAAATACTTTTCTGCTTGGAAACGCATTTTAAAAACTAAAAATCGGTTTCGAACCTCTAGTTAGTCAGTTAACTAGTCTAGTTTATTTGTTTAACATTTGTTTTTATAAAAAAAAATGCCACAAGATTGTTTACCTTTATTTAAGTACCTACACAAATGTAGTATAGTATCTACTATTTAGTACTGTCAGTGACCGTGATAGTACAAGTAAATCCAACAAAACTGTTTACAAATAGTAAAACACTGCATTCCAAAAAAGTAGAAACTATCTCAATGACATTCCACATTAAATCTGATTTCATTACATAACTTCTATTCACGTATATGCGTAGACTATTCCTTTTTGATAATTATTAATAATGATTAATGCAGTTATTTGGTTTTTTAACGAATTATTAAAACAGAAATGTTTGTACTATTCTTTAGAAGGTTTTATTAAAATCAATATTTTGCAGTAATGATATTAAATAGTTTCATATTGAAATCTGTAGTATTGTAATGACTAAGAAAACTAAAATATAAAATACGTGCTCTTAACTCAGGTCAGCAACATAGATTTTAAATTCTTCACATTTGTTTGTATACTCATAGATTATGCAAATGTTATATTACGGCGAGAATCGAATAGAAAATCCTGTTACACAAGGTCTTGTGGAATAAAATAATAATTGTGTGTGTAAATTCACGTCTGTCTATCAGAAATTTAAAAACTATTTTCATATTCAAATCAAATTTAGATACGAAAAAGTTAATTCGATTCTTCTTTCTTCGATGGGATTCGAACGCGCTCTGACCGCTAAGCCACGAAGCTTCGTCTGTATCATTGGAAATTCTCCTATATAACCATCTTTGGGGCGACGATTGTCAAGTCCCGTCGAAGCATTCAGTTTTTCTTATCTAAATTTACTGCATATTTCATGTTTACGTAATCACGGTCGAGTCATGTGATTGGGTTCAAATCCTGAAATGTGAGTGGTTCACTTAAATCCACTCCTAACACAAGCTTAGCTGAAGAGTTTAGAGGTAATTTTAGTAGTTTTGACTGCTAATACTTTTTTTAGAATAAAAGAAAATTACATTCACCGGGTATATTTTCCAATTCTGTACTTCTAACATAAATTATCAAACGCATTGTATCACCGGCAAATCGTATTCGCTATAGACTTTTCTCCGATTCAGTGATGAATGGCGCGTTGCCTGACCGGCGAAACGAACCCGGAACTCGCACTACAGCCTGCTGTGCTACAGAGTCACCGAGGCATATAAATAAGATAAAAAATCATAATCAACGAAATACGTTTTTCCCTAGTATACGTTGGTTATCAACCGTTCCAAGTTCTGAACACAGTTGCGTAAGAAGAAAGTGATAGTATATAAGTATGTGTGATATGTTTGAATATTTAAGTTATGTGAGTAAATAAGAATTACGTTAGACCGGTGCTTTCACTACAACTCTCCTACTAACAGGTTAGAACTTTAATATTTTTTCTATTTGAAAGCTGTATGGAGATGTTTCGATTACTTTATTTATAGTGCTTCGATTGCGGGTTAAGTTAATAAGTTAGGTTAAGTTATGTTCTGAGGGTAGTGATGTTGGATTCGAACCGACCAAAACCGCACGGCCGTCTCGGGCCATCAGTTGCCGAGGGTGAGGTAGCATCTGGCATATTCGTCACACCCCGGCTGACGTTCATTGGTTGAAGTTAATATTTGCGGGGCGTGGATCTGATGGACGGATTGGACATTTATATTAACTTTAAATTACTATAGCTGTACGGAGTACGGAAAAAAAATTGTAGTGTCCTTTAGTAAGTAAGACGATGCCGCGTGCTTTGAATAGTACATATCAAGTAAATGGCCGATAATATGCTTGTGTTATTTATAAGTTAATGCTTAACAATTTACAATAGTTCATCGCATTCAAATCAGTAATACCTATTGAAATGCATAGTAGGGTTGTAAAGGTTGTTTATGATCAGTATAAACTGGTAAGTTAACCAAGTCAACGGTAGGTAGGTAGGTACTTTATATTTACATAAACCATAATGGTAATGGTTATTTTGACTGTATACAACTATATAGACACAGTATTGCTAACAAACTACACCACTAAAATAGCTAAAAATACGTGTCATCCGCGAGGAGTATCTGTTTTGTTCTATAAACTGTCCAAGAGTGCATGTTATGGAAAGTATGCATATGTCAACTTATACTAAAGTAGTAACTAGTTGCAGTAGCTGTCACTGCATCTATAGTCTAAGTGGTGTATTGTTGCTACAAACATAATATTTATTCAAAGGAATCGCAAAAGTTTAAAACATGGGTACACGTAGTTATGTCCATTTTCATGTAAACCTGAGCAAGCGTATTTCATTGTCGACCACATCATTACTGAGTATGTTATATGGTGATTAAAATTTTAAGCTAATAACAATAAAAAATAACAATCTAAGGCCGGATTTCACCACAAAAATTTGTTCAACTAAAGTAAATTCACACGGTTTAATCCATTAAATTCATCGAGTAAATTGTGATGACGCAGTTTAATTTAACGAAATTTCGGTTACCTACTGTCATTGGAGAAATCATAATCATTGGATAATGTGGTGATGAAAATTACAAGCGAAACAGATTCCCATTCAAAATTGAAGGCGTTGACCCGGCCAAGTCCTACATACCTCTATAGAAAACTACTGCTAAACATCCTACTGATGTCAAGGTCGGCAATTGGTAGGATCGGATCTAGTTTTGCGAGCATTTATGAGTACTGATAACCCATTGGTATTAGACGAAGAGTGTTACCAAATGTTTGTTTATCTCCTTAATAGTTAAGACAAAAAGAAATCTCGAGACTATTGTTTTATTTGCATATAAAATTGATTGCATCCATAAGCTTGAAATTGCTCGAAAAGGCATTACGCAAAGCTCGGTAACCTTGTTGATTATAGAGCGATAAATTTAACCTAAGTGCCGGTTAGTGGATGAATTCAATGTATCATGTACGAATTTATAGACTATTATCTAGTTGTGGGTAGTTTTTGCATTACAAGTGCTAGTCGTCACGCAACATCAGGCCGGACGTGATGGGTATTAGCTTTAAAAACCTTATATCCGTTATGTATCGTGCGCAAAATTGCTCAAAAGAAATTAGTCACTAACCTACACAGTTTAGAGCAGACATTAGATTGCATTACATGTGGGCTAAGCAAGGGATGTGCGTGAGAATCGGCCCTTATAAAAGAGTTCAACGCACGTCGACTCGCATTGTACTTATTCAGTGGAACGAAACGTAGCCTAGTTCCAGAATGGACATACATGTGTATTGGATATGTGAAATTAACTGTCTATTATGACTATTCTGAATAAATAGTTCCTATTATTTTAACCAACAATAGAATTTTTAGAAATGTTGTACGAGTTGTTTAAAAAGTACATTAAACTTTTAGCCATTCAGATGCTAGGTTCATTCTATTTTAATTGGGTAATGATCTTGAAAGCAACTCGTTCTCACGCTTTATTACAAGTGACTTTTGCACCAATAAGAAACTCGAACAAGACAACATATGTTTCTATATAAGGATAGACTATAAAGAATGCTACTTATTTGAATAAGGTTCTACAAAAGTTACAAATGACGTGTCGCGCCCACACTGATGAATAAAATACAGATGACTACATAGTATGCTTCCAAATACACTTACTTATAGAAGGCGGTGTGACCCCCGGACCTTTCCGGAGACAAACTCGCTTCCCTCAGCGACAGCTATCTAGGACACTGCACTGACCAGAGGAAAAGAAATCACAACAATAACACTTTCATAGAACATTCACTACACTATGGATTTGGTAATGAATCGTATAGCTCAACAGTTCTTCTAGCGATACGCAAAGATCAGAGAGACACAGTGTTACGATTATTTATCAGTATACAGCACTTAATTGAATACGCGGCGAAAATGCATTTTGATTGTAAGGAGGCATTGCCTCGTTCGGAAGCGAGCGCGACTCAAATGTCAGACACAGGCGGTGCGCAAGCGCAGAGTCGCCCGCGCCCAGTCACGTGACGTCACTGTGGTATTCAAAATGGCGGCGCGGAATTCGAGAGCCTACATGTAGCGACAGCAAAGGCAACCTGTTTGTCACGTTGCCGGATAAGAATATTCAACATTGACATGATTGTTACCTTCAGTTTTTACTGTGTAATTGGTATTTATTATTTATAGAGCAGCAATTCTAAATATCAGTGTAATGTTGTGCAAATTCGGTATGTGAAGACAAAGGAATTTTATTTTCAAGTTAATTAATAAGGCTGAATACGATCATTGTTTATTTTGCTTTCAATAAATAAATAAAATACATAAAACTTTGCATTGTTAGTAATTATATCTACATAAATAAGTCGGTTAGAAATTGTAAGCAAGCAATATTGACTTTTATTTTATTGATTACAGTATTACTGATTTTATTATTTTGATTTTATTTCTATAAATTTTAACTGTATTGATTTTAATTTAATATTGTAATTTAAATTTTTATAAAATAAATGTTGAATACCAACACTAGGTTAAGGACTAACAAAATTATATAGGTCCATTGTAATCCGAAGCTTTTTTTTAAATTTGAATTTTAATAGTTATTTATTTGCTGATAATTGTGAGTAATTCTTTATTTTAAATGGAAAAGACTATGAGGGCGATCCAACAAAGTGAAAATAAAAAATTCAAACATACCCTGGTACTCAGAAATGGTAACTCAAACCGTGGCTAATTCACCTCACTTTATGTAAAAATGAGTGAAGCAGGACATCACTAATCACTGATCAGTGAGAGTGAATGAGAACTAAGGAATAACTTAATAAACGCTGTACATTTTTGAGATCGCGCTGGTAATAAGATAACATATCTATCTCATTTTAATAAAAATGTTTTAAATAGATAGTGAAATTTCATTTAGGTTACAAAAGTCGGTTTCTCTTTTCTTGAAGTTGATTTTAGACAGCAAATATTGCATTGATACCAGAAAACTAGGTCATATGCGAGATCCATAATGAGTCTAAGTTTACCAAAAATATATTCCTTTATCACATTGCAAGGTACGTAGCTAAGGGGAGTCAGAAGTCTTAAACTGCTTTCATCTGATTTAACTACAGAACTTCAATTTGCCAATAGTTGGAGAAGGTCAGATTCACGGAAAACATTAAGTTTGGCCATTCCGTTAGACTGAAAAATCAACCCCCAATTACAACTTTAAAATCGAAAATTCCAAGGTTTTGTTATCTCAGTGGCTTGACAATTTTAAAGTATTAGGTATTCGGGGTCCTAAACTCACGAGCAAAGGATGTACATATGTATTGATTAGAAAGATAAGTTGTAAGTTTAGGCATAATAAGATTACCAAAAAAGGTTGTATTGGGTTGGATGTTGATATGTTGGATACATGGATAGTACATACCTACCTATACGTCACGTCTTTTCCCCTTGCCTTTCAAGTTAAACAAAACTAACCGGCTATTTCCTTTTTGCCATTCCTCTACCATCATAATACTTTTCATTTAAACTTGGTCTCTATACAAACTTCTGGTTTTATGTATTTTCAACAAAAACGGTATGCCATACGTGAGTGAAACCACATGCAAAATTAATACGTTACTATATTTTACGGTTGTCAACAGCTTTATCCACGAATGTTAGCACTTGTAAGTGTCCGCAATTTGTATGGATCTCATGAAATTTACTCACAACATGTCGTCAGCTGTAAGCCCACGCTAAGCGCCACCTACACGCGGTGACAAACGGTGTGCCGAGCAAAAGCGTGAAACACATCAAACATGCACAATTTACTGCTAATACAGCTAGTTTGTACTTTGTACAGCACGTACAACTGCTTAATTATGCCAGTGATACTTATATATCGTAAGATAACACTGGCAGTATGTTTTCTTTTCATTTAATTACATACATATAATATACTCCCACCTTTTATATCGAGCCGTCCTGATAGCCTGAGATAACAACCTACCATTTGCTTTTATTTTTACATCCAAAGTTCATGAACTTGCACTGTCTTAAAAACATTCAAACAATGCTACCAGATTTTAATATTCTTTTTTTAGTTGAGGTGTCTATCATACATAGGTTATCATATCTTTTTTACCTCTTTGCTGTAAAGACACGTAATAGTCATCATCTGTCTAACCTAGTAACCATAACATATATACACATATAGTCCTAATAACAGTAATACCTATTTAGAATTAGAATAATATACGAAGCCGAAAAGTTTGTTGGATTGTTTGGCAGCTACGGATGGAAAATACATAAATACTTAGTTAATTAAACATCAACTCACGAACTACCTAAGCTAAAATAACAAATCTGAATTTGCTGCAAACTTCAAAACTACGGGTATCCGAAACTATAAAATAGTTCACAGAACAATTAATGTTAAGATTTTTAACCACTCTGTACATAGCCCCTTTCACTGTCACAAGACAGCTAAACATCTCACTCGTTTCTTTCTTGAATGAAAGAGAGAGAAGGAATATGAGGCTTTATATGCACCTCAATTACCGCATTTAGCACTAAAGTCTCACAGATACTCTTGTCGACTTGGAATTGGGGCATGAGTGAACCTAACTTTTTAACTAACTCTAACTTTTGATTTCAACCGTGAAAAAATGATCACCCAAACTAAAGTACGTAAAGTTTACTTCATAAGTAATATTTGAGATAAATATGAATTAAGTTGGAAACATTTAAAAGACTTGACTTGACATTTAAAACCAAAATTAAATCAAGATAAAGTAACTTCTTCAACATGAAAGGGGAGAACGCATTTTATAGCGAGCTTGAATAAAACCGAAATTAGAACCCCAAGTAAGTGTTTTAGAAAAAAAGTGCGACAGAAAAAGTTTTGAGAGTTTTTTTTTCATATTTTATGACAACAATTTTAAATATTATCTTAATTGTCTTTCTTATCAAAACCTATAAAAATTTTCTTGCGGGCCAAGGTGAAAACTTTTCACACGAGGTCAATTTTTTTTATTCTCGTTGTATTTTTAAATCACTCGTCGTATTTGGTCTTTTCGTGATTTATAGGCGGCACTAGTGGCAAAACAGCAAACATATCGGTCTTAAGACGGTGACCTATTGATAATCAAGACATCGAGACCCTTCTGTGCTTCGGAGAGCACATTGCATCGTTTATTATTTTATGTTCCACAGATGTTCGTATGGTTCTAGTTACCATACGAACATCTATGGCCATCGCTTAGAGTGATTGGATCCCGAAAAAAGATTGACAACTGATCTAACAACAGAACTGGTCGCAGTTGATGATGTCTATCATCAATGTGTTGTAAATGTCTGGTGGAAGTCACTCTACGGAAAATATTTAAGTTTAGCTGGAAATGCAGACGACGGACTCCAAGATGAAAGGCTTGAATTCGACTGGGTCTAACTCCGGGAGATGATGATTTGCAGCAAAAATACTTTTGCTCACTATTTGAATAAATGTAATAGTGTAATTTATATTTTATTGTCACAAGAAATTTATTACGCATTGACGGATTGTACTTGGAATATAAACTATTAGTTTGTGATACTAAGTGTGGTTGTAGTTAATATTGAGTAGGAAAGTAGTGATTTCTCTGTTGTTATGACTTATTTCCCGCCATAAGTAATTAATGACTATTAGGTAACATTTACCTGTTTTAGTGATACGTAGGTATTCGAAAGTTGCTTGATTTTTATATCATCGTTAATTATGGAGTGCTCATATAACTAAGTCAACACAAATGTTTGAAGTTTGTATAATTTTGACGTAATAATGTAAAATTATATACAGCCACGCCCCATGTTTCTATGTATGAAGGTATACCAGCGAAATGTGACCATAATAGATTTTTGAAGAGAAAACTTCTTTATCGCGTTTAATTGATTTTTGGTCACGTACTTTTTGGATGAACAAAAATCATAGAATTCTCGTTATTGTCACCTAACGCCACCTAACGCCTCCGCCCATTCTGAAGTCCCGGCGTACTTTTTAGGTGCTTTTTAGAGGTATACAAGGTTCTATTTTTAAACTCTTATATGTATACACTTGTTTCCAGATTATATATAAATGGTTTCTACTATAGCGTTTTTTTCATAATGGTGGTTTCATAATATTTTTTATAAAGACTGGCCAAATCAAATCTAACCTACTTTAAGATCTCACATTTTTTAAGTAACATCAATTGTTATAGGTTATCAATAAATTAAAGAAATAGAGTTTATTTATTTATTTTACAATTTATTGAATTTTATACTTTATACACATAAATGAAATGAAAAAATCAAGCGCTATTAATTTAAATACTTTTTCTGCTGATGGTGTTTCAATGTATTATACAGAATGAATAAAAATTTATGCAGCTCCTAAAACCAGGCTATCTAACTGTTGATGTCGAAGGACCTTGACCAATATTCTGTCAAATAGGTTTCTCTTTTAGTTAGGCTACAGCTAGCAAGCTGTGACTTCTTATGTACTTGTTCTTCATTTGAATTCCTATTTAATTGAGAATGTATTACACGATATGTGATTCTTGCAAAAAAACCAGTGGTATAAGTAATTGGATAGGTATTGTTTGCTACTTAAAGAAAAGAACTTAAAAGAGTACCTGTAAAAAGGTCATCCCCTGGTACGAGCGACCAAAAACGGCTGCTGAAAGCGTTGTTGTGAAAACAGCGTTGTGAGTTTGACGCTTTTTATTTTTTTTATATGATCATTAAATTCAATATAGAAAACATTGACAGCGTGTGAAGTATTTGTAAATTCATGTAGTTTGTCATATTCTCTTACCTTCTGTGAAAACTGTCACTAATGATAATTGTCACGCAACGCGAACACCGTAATTGTGATAAACCTACTTAAAGATGTATGTATGCCTTCACTATACTGTGCTATTATGTTGAATGGACATGATTGATGTAAGTCGGTACTTTAGCAGTTGGTTGCAGCGAGACCGCGACACGATGCAGTTAATATACATGACATTAGCACGCAAACAATATCATGTACTTAAACTACTTACCTTAGCGTAACGTAAGTCTTATCGTTCAAAGAAATGATGTGATGATTCAAGAAAAGAACGGTTTATTTTAATACCATAGAGTAGTGAATAATGTTAGTTAAACAGTATGAAAAATAAAAAAGAATTAAAAAAGACAAAACTTGTTACAGTGATACCATTAAGTATTGAGCAGACGAGATTGCTAGGAGGAGGTGCGGATTCGATTCCCACTCAATGCAAATATTTGTGTGCATGAATATAAATATTTGCATTGGACTGGATGTTTCTATATGTAATATGTATGTATTTATAAAAAAAGCTAGAAACCTTAACATAAGCTTCACTAAGCTATGCTTACCATTGGTCTAAGGGGCGTTGTGTACATTGTCCTAGAACCTTTTTGCCAATGGCTAGTAAATAGGCTTGATCATTCTATCGTAGTATAACGTAAGATAATGGATAAAGGCTTGTGCCTTTTATGAACAAAAAGAGCAGTAATTTTTATTGGCATCATAAAAAGTAATTTTCGATGAAGATTCATATCGATGTCGTAACGGCAATGATCAAAGCTTTTTGAATTGAAAATATCCTGTTTGCTATTAGAAGGAAAAATGAGATTCTCAATAAGTATGCATGATTAAGTAAGTTTGAAACTAATAAGGATTAATGGATTTAAAACGGCAGTTGATTTAGTGATCAATTACTAATGAATGTGCATCGTTAATCACTTGTGATAAGGCTAAAGATAAGTCGCGAGAAATTAATTGATACCGAAGTTTTTTTACGCCATATTACTCTATAAAATCAATATACGCCATGTAAAATACATGGATATATGTTTTCAGATATAAGACAAAATATCTGATATTAAATCGTGTCGGCAAGTTTTCAATCAATAAAAAAGCTATTGATTGAAATACCAGCCGATGTCGGCTGCGACTACATTGGTGGAGCTGGCCCGCAGCTAAAGCGGTAGCATTAACACGTATTTAAAAAAAAAGGATTTATGGCTTTATTTGTTCATTCTAGCATTGGACGATGCTAAAAGATCCGTATAACGGTATACCGGAATGGACCACCTTAATGTAGCATTGGTGTCAAAAGTCTATTTTCCATAAGTTGAATATATCTCTTGTAATCTAATATTATTTCAGGTATGAGGATAAACCAAGAGTTCCCATTTATTAAAATATGAATTGAGAAGGTTCAAATTTATTTATATTGAATTATGAAAATTTTGGAACCGTAACCGTAAAGTTACAAAGCGCTTACGATACGTTCACATAGAAAATCTGTAGGCTGATCGTTTTAACAGATTCGTTGCTATTGCATATATTATTTATATCGTAGTTACAGGATGGTATTTCAAGGATTTGTCATTACCGGGGTTTGATGGTCAAACCAGTAGTTGACTAAAATCTGTTTACTGCCAATTAAAAATAAATACTACCTAATTCGATAAAACTGCCAAAGATGGTAAATTTTCTTATTCTGTTTTTCTACCAACTTGTGTTCATAATTTTCACTCATCATTTCTCCCTCCCCCCGCAGAATATTTAATATTCGACGTCTTAACATTAGTATTTTCATTTGCATTTCTTAATTAATTATTTCTGCCTATTAATATATTTTCAAAATGTTTTATTTTATAAATTAAGGTTCATTTTAATATACCATTTTGGCCAACCTTCAGTCATATCCTCAGTCAAAAAGTTTAACAAGTAGATTGCATGCGTCTTGGTATCTAGTTAATGTGTATACGGTGACCTAGTTTAATTATTACATGAAATTATTAATAACTGTTAAGTACTAATAATAAATAATATTATAATTGCGTTAAACGGAAGAACAAATAGGTATGAAACTGTTTTAGGAAACATTACAGTAATTTGTATCTTTATACACTATTATTCAATAAACATTAGGTGCTAATTAGTTCGAAATTTTTCGACTGACATAGCAATTAAAAATGTTAAAAAGTATGACAGCGTTCACCGTTTTGTGAACGCAAATTATGTACCTACAATTGAGTCTATATTCTGCGTTTCTCAGCGAAATATTAAATAAAATTATTAATAAATATTAAGTACTTACTAATTAATAGTATTTTATTTGCGTTAAACAGAACAGCTTAGCTTTAAAACTGTTTTAGGATACATTAACTTTTTGCATTTTGATAGTTTTTAAGATAATATTTATTTAAACGCAAGGTGTTAACTTGATATTAACACACTAGCACAGCAATTAGAAATGTTGAAAGTATAGCAAAGTTGACACTTTCGTGAGCACTAACTTACGTACGGTTGAGCTGATATTCAGCGTTTCTAAGGCATGTAATAGCTTCGAATTTCACGCACCATGGAAATGCACCACAATACACTTTCTACATCATGCTTCGAGTACTGCTCTCTAAATATTTTACGCAATATGACTACCCTTAGTTCACGTACCACGAGACATGGTGCTTGACAACCATGTGGCGCGGTGTTACAACATTCGACTGCTACGTGCTACGTCAGAGCAGAGGTCGCGGTATTCGATTCCCGCTCAGTATATATCGAAATCATCATTCTCTGAACCTTTTCCCAACTCAGTTGGGGTGGGCTTTCCAGTCAGTATCTATCGGCGTCAGTATATATCGAAATATATATAAAAAAACCATTTTTTATTCTATTATCTATGGCGATTCTTCTTCTTTCGAGTCATCAGCATTGCCACACCTATCAGAGTGGCAGAATTGGTTTTCAGTTGCCATCGTGGTGTAGTAATTTGTTTCATGGCAGCGCCGCTACTCGCAAAGAGGGTCCGAACATAAGTTTTGCTCTTCGGGAAGGCTTACTACATTATTTACATTTAGTTCGGCCTATGCATACTAAAAGTACCTAACCTATGACGAACTTTATTTATTATATGTATTACCTCCTCTATAACAATTTGTCTAGCCGAAGCATCAAAATGCAGAATTCTCACGATCACACCTAACGTAACCGAAACCGTAAACATTTGCGTTTATGTTTACGGCTTATACAAGCTAAAAAATTAAAGCATGAATTTATTTTTATTTTATTAATTAAGTATTAGAACATGTAAATACAATCATATTTACAGAAATGAATAAGTTTTGCGGATTGTTTGTATTTACATTCAAACATATATTCGCAGACTATCTCGTGTTACCTCGATATAAACCATTAGGTAAATTATTCAATCTTTGAATACTTAAATAAAAAAACGTTTAAGTAAACGAATAAATATGGTAAACTAATTGGTAAAAACAGAAGTAAGTAAACTGATATTTGAAAACGAAATACGACGAATCATATCAATTACGAAGAAATAAAAATACATCCTAGCTGGAGATATGTCTGAGCAAAACAATCCTCTAATTGGTTGTTATGTATCAAATACATCAAAACATATTTCCGTATCAATGACCACAGTAATTACGACTGGCAATGATACTTTAAGAAAAAAATATCGGTAGGATTCCCATTTGTCGAAGGAATTTTTGTTATAACAAGAATCGGATACAGTTTCCCTAAAAAATAGGTACTAAATGTAAAAGTTTGTATGGCTGTAGAGTATTTATCAATCACGCAAGAACGACTGAGTGAAGAAAGCGATGTTAGATAGCGATTCTATATTGCAGCTTTAGTCGCAAATTACTTATTATTGTCCATTAAAAACAGGTCCCACAAGCCTAATGAAAAATACGTTAAAGCTTATTGCCAGTTAAGTTATGGGTCATACAACATTTCCACTTCGAATCTAGTCCTTGAAACCGTATTTTAAAATTGCATAAACATGTAAATATTTTTGTTAAGTATCTGATTTTGAAATATTGGTAACGGATTCTATTTTCTCAAAAACTAACGGAATCTTGTATCTAAATTAACTAATTTAAAAAACTATTAGGGACGGAATATATTTGATATGAATAGCTTGAAAAAGCTTAAGACGAATATGCCAACAGTTTATTGAAATATGACGATATATTCGGCTGTCTCGTTTCATAACCAAGAGGTTACCAAACAGTAAATATTATGTTTATTTATTTCTTTATTGCACACATAAATTACACTCATATAATAGTTATGAGATGGCATGTACAAAAGGAGAGCTTACCTACATCAATTGTAATTCATTTTTCAAGTCATTTTCAGAGGCTTGATAATTTTTTATGATCTCAATATAGTGAATACAGGATACAAAAGAGGCAAGATGCATAAGGCGTGTATAAGGCATGCCTAATTAGGTGCACAATTAAATGAAGATTATATAAATAAATTTTCTATACAAAACTATCTAGCCCCGCCCCGATCGATCTATCAATACTTCTAATTTATAATTTAAAAGCTTTCATCAGTAGGTTAGCAAGATTTAGCAATAATATGTTAATTGTAATAAAACTCCTTTACTTGGTTATGAAACGGGACAAATGTATTATTGGTATTTTGATTAATTTCATAATTCCGTGAAGTAAATTAATGTGATTTGCTCGCACTAGATCCTTTGATGTCATATTGTAACTGTTTCTTGGAAAACCTCGCTTTCTATGAATAATTTCGTGTACAATATTAGGTATAGGTATGTTTTCATGGGTTTCAGTTTCAGTCAATGCTTGATTTCATAGAGTGATTTTTTTGTTTATTACAATATTAGCGACCCAAATTACTAATACTCCCTTCAACCCCTCCAGCTAAGCTCAAATGCTTGTGTTAGGAGCGGGTTCACGTCATTAGTGTAATGGCCAGAATTCAAACCCCTGCCCTCTCGATCGTAACACCAGAGGCGTCACACACGTGCCGCCTACCCTGTAGAAACTTTCTAATGGCCTTCTTGAAGAACCCCATATTGTAGTCGCTTGGGAAAACCACGGCAGGGAGTTCATACCATGCCTAGAAGTCGTTGGTGAATTGATCTGCCAGAACTCCATTATACTGCTGCTAACATCTGATGCACCAATAACTTCGCTTTGGTGGCAAAAATACGCATTATATTAAAAAAATATTTATGTATTTAGATTACTAAATATAACAGAAAACGGTTTTATTCGTATGCAAATATATAAATATAATAAGCAATGGGTATTTACCTATTACCTGCATTGTAATCATACATTTAAAAATTGCATTTCAATTAAAGCTGAGCCAGTAGTAATGATTGCAGATTGATCTTTGGAATTTGTGAAGCTGTGTGTGACCGCGCTGTTCCTGTAGGAGTCTTGATACAGAGACACGCACGCGAAGGATCGCGATTCACTGTTAAAGTCTTCCATTTACTTGTCATATTTGACTTACCTGGTACATGCTCATCATTGAAGGTTACTCTGACAGCATGTGGTTGTGACACTCGCGGTGTGAATGCCGCTGCATACCGGTGTCCACCGAGGGGACGAACCGAACTGGCCACCAGCGCGCCATTGCCACCGGAAACTTCAAGTTCCAGGTGACCGGGGCCGGCTGTACCGCAGTCCACTGTTCAGAGATGGATATAATAAATAAGCGTAAAGGGTGTGCATCGTTTTCATCATTAATTTTTGATTTAATTTTCAGGTAGGTATCAATATTTTTTTTATAATATCACGTCTATATACCCGAAGGGGTAGGCAGAGGTGCTGGCACCCACATTTCGCCAGTTTATATTTAGGTCCCAATGTAATAGCTAGCGAGCCTATTGCCATTAACCGGGCACTTATAAGCCTGCGATAAATATACACGTGACTTCGAAAAGCATCGCAGTCATTGGTGTGTGTCATGGTAAACATGGGACTTTTGTGTGTATGTTTATAATAAATAAACTCAAAAATTACTTCATCGATTTTATTTTATTTTTCCCTTTTGGAAAGCTACATTCACTCTGAGTAATAGCAGCACCGAGCCGCCGCCAACAGCTAGTGTTTAGTACGAATATTTCGCTATACCTAATATTAATAATGTAAACGAAGACGAGGTTTTACCTATGATCGATAATTGTAATTAATATCCTAGTATACAGTCATATGTTTATTATACATAAGTAAGACATCATCAACACAGATGTGGCAGATAGTAAGATGTTCGAATAACTGGTCGGTAATTACTAACATAAATCACATCTTTTATATATCCTTAATTTGCCATTCGTTCATCGAGTGTTATCAGGTTACTGACAAAATAGTATGTTAAAATTAATTTTAAAAAATGTTATAATATATGCGAGTAATAAATAAAGTTTAATATTAATGTCCGCAGGTGTTTGATTATTTGTTTAAATCTTCTTAACTTTCGTCACGCTTAAAGACCGCGTAAGGAACTTTCGTATCCAGGGCAGCCTCCATATCTGTGATATTGCAAACAAAATGCAAGAGAGTCGTCTTCGCTGATGCAGCCATATTCTGGGCGACCACCAGGCAACGTGGGTTACAAATTTCTGCTGATACCGCTTCCTACAGGCCCCGGTAGGACGGGTGGGCCCAAGAAGTACTAGCTTAGCGTCGTGGAAGGTAAAATGCCCGTCAATAGACTTATCATCATGGATGCGCAAAACCGTGGCAAGTGGAAGAGAAATAACCAGAAAGCAGACCCCGAACTCCGAGGTGAAAGTATCGGATGCGACCGGGACTGACGCAAGGAAGATGATGATAATGAGAATAACCTTAACTTTCAAAATTTTACCTAGAAATTACTTTTGTACACAGGTAGGAGACAAAATATTTTTTTAATTCGGCAAAATATAGATCGCGGAAAACATAATAGTAATCGTATCTCGGCAATATTTACTTTGCTATACATTTTAAAAGTAATGGCACCTTAAGACATAACCACAAGCTATTTAAAACAAAAATGAATGACTATACAAAATGTACGAAGTAAGAGTAAAAATCAACGTTCTGTGCATTAATTTTTTGTTTCACCAAACAGTTAAAGCCTTTACAACTAATAGCACTTCACATCGAATTGAGAATCTTTTTTTAAGTCGTTTAAAAGATTGTGCAAGTTTTTTGAGACCTATTAGGCATGTTATATAACACATACTACATAAATATTTTAACTACATGATTCTGCAAAATTGCATTGTAACAAATATAAAAGTACAGTCACTATCGGTAGATATAGTTACCGGCCGACTTTGCTCTAAAACTTTCACATTTTTTTTTTATCAGGACAAATTTTGTCCTGTGGTGATTACAAAACATAATTAGGTATTTATTTCTATGCAAAGATCGTTCGTAAATTTGTTATTTAAGGAAACAACTTCTGAGGGCGACTGTACTCAGCAAAATGTAAATAGTCTATTACCATCACGCCATGCGTTTACAACGGTATACAATTATGCAAATTGGTTATAGTCTTCAACTGTGAAATATAGTTCCTGTAAATTTTTTAACTTGTAGCTTATGTAATGTCGATTGCCAATTTAGTACGATCCATGCTAATCGGATGTAATACACCGATGTAATACCATAAAAAATCTTACTTATAAAAATACTTATAGCATAATTTTTCTTTTATATAAAATCATAATATTTTTACATTGAATTACATATTTTACATATCAAAGAATAGTGAAAAGCAATACAAATAGACTAACAATACAATTATAACACTCTTAAAAGTAAATAGTAAGTTATATATATGTATTTCAAAGTTGATGTAGGTTTGCAATCCTGGATTATATAAAAACCAGGATTATTTGGATGGCAAACAAAACTATTCAACCTGCTACTCAAGTTATGTATGCTACTGTGTCTAGACAAAGTTAAGACTAAATATCTAAGTTAAAATAAATTATAGATATTGACGTTTTGTTAGTGCTGTTTAGTGATCTATACAGAATAAAGTGATACTTGAATTTTGAAGTATAAAAAACGCTTTGATTCATTTTCAAAAGTAATTAAACTTACCTATGAATTCAACTGGTTGTCCTACGACTCCTTTGTAAGTTGGTTTTACAATTATTCCTTTAGCACCTCTATTATTATCCCTTACAATTGGTCTGCGAACAAAAATTGTGATTAATTACAGTATTAGCTACACTTAGGGGTTTTGATCAACAAGAATCCTTCCATTATTCTGTTGGACTTCAGTAATGCCTTCAATACCGTTGATTTTGACATTCTACTTGGCATATTGAGCTCTCTTAACATATCTCCAACTGTGGTTGACTGGTTTCATAGTTACCTGTATGGTCGCCGACAGCGTGTTTGTATCAAGGATGCTACTTCCTCTTGGTGTGCAACGACTGCTGGCGTACCGCAGGGCGGTGTTCTGTCTCCCTTACTCTTCTCAGTTTTCATAAACTCAATTACCAACGAACTATCTTCATCCTACCATCTCTATGCAGATGATCTACAGATATATTCTCGGGCCCCACCGGACCAGCTAAAGGAAGCTGTTGACATCATTAATGCTGACCTCGCAGTAATATGCACCTGGAGCGCCTCATACGGTCTTGAGGTTAACCCCTGTAAGACGCAGGTCATTCTTGTCGGTAGTTCCAGGATGATGAACAAGATAAATAGTTCACTTCTCCCACAAGTAATATTTAATGGGGTAAGTGTTCCTTTCAGTGACAGGGTTAAAAACCTGGGGATATTGATGGATAATTGTCTATCTTGGGGTCCACAGATGCAGGAGCTGAGACGCAAAATTTTTGCTGCATCGGGGTCTCTGCGTAGGCTCCAAAACTTTCTACCCACTGCCACGAAGATTGCGCTTGTACAGACTCTTCTCTTCCCTATCCTCGACTATGCTGATGCCAGCTATCTAGATCTCACTGAAGACCAACTCAACAAACTTGAGAGACTCCAAAATCTATTTATACGTTTCATATTTGGCCTACGCAAATATGACCATATTTCTGAATTTCGACAAAAGCTCAAGTGGTTACCTATACGCTTTCGCCGGAATGCTCATATTCTTTCCTTGCTATACAATATTTTATTTAATCCACAAACTCCTACTTATCTTAAGCAACGGTTTGAATTCCTACACAACACGCACTCTAGGGTTTTGAGATCATCGGAGAATCTGAGATTGAAAATGCCAAGTCATTGCACCAACTTTGCTGACAAGTCCTTTTCAGTTCAAGCAGCTCGGTTGTGGAATGCTCTGCCAGTGACGATTAGGCGTGCTCAGTCCTTGCCTGAGTTCAAAAGGCTGGTCAGGGAGTACTATTTATCTCTCTGACAGAAATAAAAATTGTATTATGTATGTAGTTATGTTGTAATATTGTATGTCTATGTATGTAGGTATATGTATACATTGCATATTATTGTGTTGTTGTGCTATTGTATGTTGTTTGATTTATGTATTATTATTATTTTCTTCATATTATATTGTGATAATAATGATGTTGCACACCAAACTGCCCAGAAACGCATTTCCACTGCTATTTCTCTCCATCCTAAGGTTGCCTGTAAGAGATTGCCGCAGAGCGATAAGGCCGCCAATTGTATTTACCATGTGCAAACATTTATCTGTGTTACTATTCTATTCTTGGTGTACAATAAAGACATGTTATTATTATTATTATTATTATTATATCACAAACGAATGAATTTATTCCATTCCTTTTCCTAATCCATCAGATAATAATCGTTACTTACATGCCCATGACAATGAATTCTTATATATTATATTCAATCCTTTTATATTATTATTACGGTATTATATTTCATCTTTTTATGCATTAATTTCAATTATATAATTATGATTAAGATAATAATATTATATTTAGTACTTAATACGAAGAAAAACAAAAAGCGTGCGATGGTGTGTTGTTTTTAGGCGGTAAAATATACCATAGATAACAGATGTGATAGATAATATCAAAGAGTATTTATGTGGTCAAGTAAATAGTTCACATTGAGGAGTATATCACTGTCGTTAGCTTGTATCGAGTAGGTACTCGATACAAGCTAACGACAGTGATATACTTACAAAGTAGTTAGTACCCAACTATATAGTTTGTATGAGCAACTGTAAAATGGCTGATTACACAAAATGTTGCAAACTACAAGCTTGTGATGACAGACACAATAAAGTGAATAGTAAATAGCGTTGTTGTAATTACAAAACTCATTTCGCTGAATGAAATTAAAATCTTTTAATGTTAACACCGCTCTGTTGTTCTTATAAAGTAAAAGATTTATTGGATTGTGAAACTGTTGCCTGTTTTAGTACCTACCTATTTCAGGGTTGGGAATGAATTACCTTATTTGGACTACTTTACACCCTTATTATACTCGAGAGGGTATGCGATTTTAGTAGATTCGAGTCTGAACTATTAAAATTTTTAGACGAATAATTCGTTAGGCCATAACTAATTAAAATTTATAAAATTCTACTTGAAACACTGGCAGCTTTCAAAGTTACCATCAGTTATAAAAATAGTAATTTTTAACCCGGGAAAATATTCCCATTGGTTGCAGGAACGGATTCAAAATCCCTTACGGGCGAAGCCGGGGTCAGATCATCTAGATTCTAGTACATAATAAGGTCAATAAATGAAGGTGAAAGCGTTGGTTAAAACCGGAACAACGCTAAGAGGCTAATGATAAGTTACATACCTGAAACGTCCGTGTGCGGCGTCCGTTTCAGTGCGGGCCCCCCCGGCCGGGTCGCGGGGGGGCCTATTGGATAAAAAAGACTGCTGTTGTTTCTCCTCCACGCTACTATATGAAGAGTCCCGTACCACGTATGTACTCTCTCGTACTTCACGTTTGCTTATTTCTTGCTGTAACAAAGTAATTAGTTTTAGCTTATGCTTTCTTACTTATTTTGATTTCTGAGATTTGTGATTTATCGTTTGTTAATGTCAAATTTAGAATCTAAAAAGTGAATTTTCAGTCAGTTTCGAATGCTGCAAATGTGGCTTCGTGGCTCAGCTGTCAAAGCAGTCCCTCTCTAATGGAAATATCGCTGGTTCGAATCTCGTCGAAGCATGCACTATTCAGATCTAAATTTGATTTGAAACAGTTAGCATACTAATTGCTTTAAATCATTGTGTTTGTTATTAGTCAACTATTAAGTTAAACCAAGTAAAATATATCATTGTAAAACTTAGGCTTCTAAGTCTAGTCAGACTCAGTCGAGTTGCAGCTGAACTTAGATATTTTCCGTGGAGCAATTGCCATATGACCTCTACAACCAATTGGTGATATCAAAGTGCTGCAGTTTAATCGCACTTTTAGCATTTTTAGGGCTTTAACTACCCGTAACGACTGCCATAAAATTGTTGCTATGGCAATCGGGACCAACGACTTAACGTTTTCTCCGAGGCACGACCAGGCTAATGTAAAAACCTAGCGCGGGAATCGAAACTAACAAAGGAACACCTTATAACCACGCCACGTACTAGCAAAATATCAGGTTAAAATAAATATAAGTACAAAATTACAAAGAAAGTGATTTTATTTTACAATCACATGTAACTTAATGCGCAAGTCATATTATAAGGCAGTCATTAGTCGTAATAGAGGCATGAATCTACACGTTTTGTATTGATCATTAGCCGAACAGCCACGATCAGTAATCAACACGTCAGCGCTGGTGAAAATGACCAAACCCCCTCGGGACGACTCGTCGTGCAAACGATGTTTATCGAGATTTGATGAGACCATTATTTTTATTACCGTTAAACTTCCGTAGTCATTACAAACGTAATATAAACGTAATAATGATAATATAAAGTAATGCTTAGTTGCGTCTTCGATTCTCCGTCATATGCATGAAAATGAGTATTCAGATTGGTTTACCTTCTTGGAAAGTGAGAGCTTTAAAACTAAAATGCCTGTTGTAAGAAGAGTTTGTACACACTACGTTCCACTTAGCGAATATTAATGGATATTTAGCGTAACTTGCATTCTCTTTTCTTCCTCTTTGAACTACTATAATATGTTTTTATAGGTCATGGGCTCGATATAGTTCAGAATAGTTATTGAATTTTACTGTTGTATTTAAGCATTGAATCAATGAAGCGCACTTTTCACAGGAAATCTGTTTCTGTGAATACGGAAATTGGATGAATTAATTGTTTCCGGAATACGAGATTGCGTGTAGTCATATTATTTCTGTGCATTCGCGAACTCTTACGTACAGACGTTTGTACAATTCTTGGGTGATGCAAAGTATTTTCTACATTTTTTCACAAGTTCGGAGCAAAAGTCTGAACTTTATTTTGCGTAATGGTGTGACATGCATATATACCATACAAATATTCACAAGTCATCGGTCCAGGTAGTTTGAGCCCTTAAAAGTCCGACTAGCCTAACTACAGAGCTTCGATATCGCTAATTTGGTTGTGGAGGTCCGATGGCAGACGTTTCACGGAAAATATCGAAGTTCAGCCGCATCTAAATTAGACTAGAAAGCCGACCCCAATTGAAATGGAAAAATAGTCTCAGAGATTGATGATATTCACACCTGTTCATACCAGAAGAGTAGTAGTATACCTACCAGCACAATTATTCTCGCCAACTTCGACTTAAAGTCTTACGTAATAGAGGCGATCCTTTGTCATGGAAAATTACTCCCCTTCAAAGTGTAATTTATACAAGGCGCGTATATAATAGATACAATTTATTACATATCCCATATGTTCATGGTGTTAAAAGAATATTGAAAATCTCTAAATAACTTGTGAGGGTTTGAAAAAAGTTTGTACACACTATGTTCAACTTGGCAAATATTAATGGGCATTTAGCGTGACTTGCATTCCCCTTTTTCCTCTCTGAACTACTATAATATGTTTTCATAGGTTGTAGGCCCGATATTATACAGAATAAAGATGATGACAAAGTCATCCGACTCTACCCAATACTGCTTAATGTGCTATGCTAATAGTCTTTGCTGTAAAAACATTCATTATAAAATAAATTACTATCCTAACTGAAACTGAAACTTTTCAGTTAGATTAGAAAAGCGAATGCCCAGACTGGGCCCACGAATAGTTAATAAGCAGAGCGTCCGCTCTGTAAGACACTGGTCGTGGATTCAAGCCCCATCTGGGCTATCGCTATTTCCAATCTAAATCAAATAAGATATTATTTCATATAGGTTCTAGCGATTTCAATAGTTAGCACAATAATGTAAAACATTTATTGTTTTAAAAATTCAATAACATCTCATTAGCAATTTTATGCGACTCAACGTTTCTTTGAAAAACTAACCGAGACTAATTCATCAACATTAAAATATTTCAATGACGCTGATAAAAAATTAGCACAACTATCAGACCTACAGGTAACGGCTTACCTACGGCTATGGTTCCGGTTTGATTTATGTTTCTAGTCGAAAATACTTACTCTAAGACCATTCATATCGTATACGAAGATTGATTAAAGCAGATAACAGCTGGAAGTAACGGACATATTTGTACGTGAATGGACGTTTTTTTAATTACAGGAAGTCATCGCATTGTAGCGAGGGACCGGACTGACCTTGCGGTAAGTGCTACACCTAAGTGATATAACTATGAGAGTCACGCACACTGTTTACACAGTTGAAACTTGTTCATAACTTACACGTCTTGTACTCTTATGTAAGAGGACAGAGGTACATAGTTGAGTTTAGTTAAGGTCATGACACATAACGCCTAATGACTGTTTCGATTAGGCGGATGTATTAACGAAATTTTAGTCGCACGCGAATCGCAAAAGGCAAAACTTAGATACTAGACGTACTTATGCTTATGCTTTTTAATAGAACTAACTTCTTGTAATGCACGCTAGGAATAATGTATTATGTAAGTATATGTAACTTGTATTCCCTCAGTATGCAAATAATTTGCACACCTAATGCACAATATGATTGCCAGTTAGAAAAGCGAGCTGCTGGCGAGGTTTTATAATATCACACAAGTAGTGTGTCATGAAATAGTTAATATATTTTACTTAAAATTATGTTTGCTTTATTTGTAAACGACAAAATCCATTTTGCTGATAGCTCATCTGTACTTTAACCCCTGTCGGAGCCGATTGTGGAGGTTATGTCGAACTCGAATCGACTAAAACGCACGCTGTCTTTGAGTCTTAAATTGCCGGAGTAGGTAGCTACACATATATCTCTCGCACCTCGACAGATAAGTGTGCTAAATGGTATAATTTCAGTTGATTTTTCTTAATAAAAGTATAATTTTATTATAAACTTTATATGGGTATAACCTTAGTTATCAAGTCGTTATAACTTTCAGTAGCTTTTTTAACAGCTTATAAAAAGAATGATACGCCAGATTATTGAAAAAAACAATGTTTTTCTTGTCTCAACCTATGCTCATTTTGTAAGTGGCATTAAAATGATATTATTGTAACTGTTTATCACATAATTTGAAAGAAAATTTTGATAAGATAGTTAATTGAAAATTAATTTGGTCAAGGTTTGATGATTGAATTCATCAAACTCGTAAATTTGCATAGGAATCCGCAAATGAATATTTATAATAATATTTATCACTATAGGTAGGAAGGAGTAGAAGCCGGAAAGTGAGCCACGAGTTCACATTGACCTCAGATGCTATCAGGAAAACACGGGCCCATGATGATGATGATGATGATGATGATGACATAATACTATTTTTATATAGACTGCCAAATTATATATTTTTATATAACTGCTAAAAAGTCGCACTACCATTATAAAAAAGCTGACGTGTACATTTGCTCTTAGTTGCGGCATCCCACACATTGTGATTCGTGTATGAACTGTACAGAGAGTTCAGCGCGCCACTGTGTATACCAAAACTTAATTTTAAACTCGACGCCTGCCCGTGGTCCTAGTTATTCATAATATTCACATTGGAGTGCACTATTTTGGATAACATTGTACAGAACTCATCTACATATAGCTTGGAATAAAAATAAGAGAGTAGAAAAGTAATCAAAAAGATAAATATTTTTTAAATATATGTAGTTAAAGGTACCATTGGTTGAGAGGTTTTTGCAAAGTTACGCAAAACCAACCAGATCAGTCTTAGAATGGATGAAACATTCTTAATATATTAAGGTTGCCTGGATGAGATCGCTTCTAGCGATAAGGCCGCCCATTGTACATACAATTATTCACGTATATAATTATATACAGGTTTGTTTTGTGATTGTAATTTTATGTTTTCGATGTACAATAAAGAGTTATCCATCTATCTATCTATCTATTAAAAGCCCATAATATTCTGGAATTCGCTATTCCTAACGGAAACGGAACATTATTTAACGGAGAGGAAGCGCCCGTCTGCACGAAGGGTGTAAACTAATACTAACAAAAAACCTAGTTACACGATACTGAATTATGACCGACAATGCTCGATTTACCGACCGCTCTGTGAAAATACCCGTTATATTTTACAATGTCTACTAACGACATAAAGCTTTGAAAACACGGGTTGCCCTTTTTTATGCAATGTTGGATCCCGTATCCAATTTTGACGTGACCAGCATTGAAATGTTTGTACAAAATAAATAAATAAAATCTCTAAATTGAGATGAGCAATCCACATACAGGGGATTTGAATTTGTTTAATTCCCTCAAATTACGATATTTTTTCCAAATTAAATCGACTTTGTTCGGCTACCTAATTGAAATTTATATACAGGCATATATAAATTTCCCTTTAATACAAAACGCAATAATTGTAAATGATAACAATCATTGCAATTTTGTGTTAAAGGAAATTCAAATAATAGATGATATTTATATGTTTAATGCATGACGTAAAACATATAAATACCATGATAATTGAATGATCTTTTTTCAAAAAGGATAAGCTAGCTTTAAACCGCAACTGAATATTATTATAAATATTCATTTGCGGATTCCTATGCAAATTTACGAGTTTGATGAATTCAATCATCAGACCTTGACCAAATTAATTTTCAATTAACTATCTTATCAAGATTCTCTTTCAAATTATGTGATAAACAGTTACGAGAACATCATTTGAGTACCACTTCAAAAATGTACATAGGTTGAAACCATAAAAACGATTTTTTCTATAATCTGGAGTCCCATTGGCAGCCTAGTAGTATGGGTAATGGACTACTGAGACGAGGTCTCGGGTACGATCCCAGGTTTTACCATGGCACACAATAATGACTTATCGATGCTTTTCGAAGCTATGTGTGTATTCATCACAGGTTTATAAAGGCCCGGTTAAAGGTAATAGGACCTAAACATAAACTGGCAAAATACTGCCCACCCCTTCGGGGATACAGGCATGAGTTTATGTTAGGTTATGTTATGTTATGTTATGTTATGTTATGTTATGTTATGTTATGTTATGTTATGTTATGTTATGTTATGTTATGTTATGTTATGTTATGTTATGTTATGTTATGTTATGTAAAAAACAACTGAAAGCCAAAAAGACTCGACTACTGAGGTTATAGGTATTTATTAAGGAAAAATTCTAGTGAAATAATATCATTTAGCACACTGCCAGTTCTTTATCAGGTCACGTAATTTAAAGGATACCATTTCTAATTCATCCTGTATAAGTTTTAATAAAACAGGCAATATTCTTAAATTAGGCTGCTGGTTGGCACAATGTTAAAGGTACTTACCAAATTCATTTTCCCTTTACGTTTTCCCTATTACTTTTGCAAGAAATCATTTGAAAGTAAGAAACATACAAGTTATTACTTTGTAGGCCTTCCAATGAATATTGAGTGAACCGAATCAAAAATTACGTAACAATATTTTACGGTTTGGTTGATTCATTTTATCAATGATTATTTATATTTTATATAAAAGGTAAATGTTTCTTTGAATGTGTATTTCTATAACTGATGGAAAAAAGATTTTATGCGATTTTACTCCATTCGTATACCTACCTAGAGCCATTGATTTATAATGTTCCGTGTACTAAAGTAACCTATAGCTCACTAGATGCCACTGCAAAGGTGTTTGTTTGCTCTATATCTAGTTATTAGATTATTACACTGAATACTTCCACGATAGCTATATTCAATTTTGTTCACAAAAAGATAAAAAATAAATTAGGACAGAAATAACTACTCTATTAGGTAAATACGGATACCTAACAGTTAGCGTACTAAGTACTTTAAAAATTTTTCGTTACATAACCGATAAGAACAGTTACCTAGCTAATACATATAAAAATATACTGCAACAGTTTTCTCTCACTTTATAAACTTTCTTACCTTATAAACCTTATGGGTTTTCACTTACCCGACTTGTGTAAGTATCTGAATCTCTGTCGTCCGCCAACCGGTCGAGGTGTCTGTTGAACGAGTCGCGCGAGAAGTCGCTAAACTTGTTGAGTTGAGTGTTGCGTTTTGTTTCGCGGTCCAGGGTGCTCTGTCCGTGGTATCGTTCCGCTGGTGTGTTGGGGGACTCGAGGCTACACACACAAGCGTTTATAATGCGCCACATGTAAATTTGTGAGAGACCGCAGAAAATTACATATAGAAGATACATTTTAGTGGAGTGTCCCTTTAAAGTTAAACAACAAGTTACAGAGGCCCTCATAAATGAGACTTTTTTTATCAGCGCGTTGAACTGAATACTCCAATGCTATTACATTGGAAATACCAACGATTACTATAGGGCAAGAATTCGACGTTCTCAATATCTTCTGAATATTGTGATAACAGAGGAATTCATATCATCAACGTATTCATCACAGTTGAGTTTCCAAAATATTATGAACTAGCTGTTGCCAGCGGCTTCGCCCGCGTGGACTTCTGATCCCGTTCCCGCTGCTCCTTACGGATTTTTATAAACCTTCCGTAGAGTTCAAGGAATAAATCAATAAAAGAATTACTCAAATTGGTCCAGCCGTCTTCGAGTTATGCGCTTACCAATTTCGCGATTCATTTTTATATATTTTTTATATATAAAGATAATATTTTGTTCAGTCAAGAAGAAAAAGTCCCATACAACTCGTACATGGACCATGACACAACAAAGAGGTAAGTTCAAAAATTAATGTCACTATCTAATTGGAATCGAACCAGCTATTCTCGGATTAATAGCGCACAAACAGTGAGACGGAAACGTTACCCTTTGTTATAAAAATGGATAGATGACGTGGTTTTCGGCACTTACTCATCCTGTATTTACTCGTGCTACACGTCGTAATAGACTTCTGCAACTATTAATCACCGTCTTGTATAACCATTGTGCGAAACAATATTGCTAATATGTTACCTGTTAGCGCTCATCATTTGTCTTGTTTTTTCGACACTTTCCCAGTCCGTTCGCGCCTGATACGGTTTTCCGCCCGGATCTCGATCTCGATCCATACCTGAGAAATAGAAGAGAAAAGAAATTCCATACCGAAATTAGTACATTATACCTTTTGAAACTATATATTTAATGAAAGATGCATACAGTTCGTTTAATTAGTACTGAGAATTCGAATTAAATTCGTTCTTTTATGCACAGTTTTTTAGTTTACCCGATTATCGGATATCGGATATACACAAAAACAAACAAACATAGTGAATATCCCGTTGGATAAAATTCCTCAGGATTTGGCTGACCTGCCACTTGATAAGTTTAAAATAGAATTGAAAAGATTTTTAATTAAAAAAAGCTATTATAAAGTAGACGAATATCTTGATGATAAAAATGCGTGGTCATAATAATCTCTTGCTCTTGCACCCAGTTATTATAAATAAACAACTAAATATTAAAAAGAATAACGATAATCTACCTCAGTTTCTTGCTGGTCTCTTCTCAGGAGATTTAACTACCGAACCAGCGAAAGAATCATTTTCTAATGATTTATTTACTAAGTATCCTAATTTATTATGAATTATAATATTATTGACAAATGTAGGTACATAATTATTGTAAAACTTTGACATTCATAAGTGCTCTTTATGTGCCTAAACTGAATAAATGAAATTGATTCTTTGATTCTTTGATTCTTTGGATCTTTATAAAGTACCTACTGAGAATTTTGCTCAGGAAAATTTTCGATTTTAGTAAAGAAGATTCGGGAAACCAGGATCGTTTACAGTTTAAATTCGGAGTTATACAGATTGGGAGAATGCCTCCATTCTATAGAAAATCGAAGTCAAGGATTGTTTGCTGTCAAGTTTTTGCTGTTGAATTGGTGAGTAGGGTCGCTGTAAATCCTTGGAGAGGAGTATAGCGACGATACAAAACTGTCACTGAATGAAAGTCAAATGGTTGACACAATTCGTGCGCCGTATTCTTTTCAATAAGAATTAAATATAGGCAAATATGACATCTCCTCGTCTGATGATAAGCGCACAATGTCTGTTGAAGTTCTAAGGTAAAGTCTCAAAAATAAATAGACTGCCATTATATCAACACCACCATGATGCTGATCAGTTAGACAGTCTTGTTAAATGCTTCTTATTACTCTGTATAATCTGCCCGGGATTGTAAGAAGTAGATATCATATATTTCTAGGTAAAAATTTCCAAATAATTATGAAAAAGTTAAAAAAGAGACTGCATGTTTTAAGTTGGCTTAGTAAAATTTGTATTATGTTTATTTATTTTATGCTATTTATTCTGTATTATGAAATCGAATCACTTAAAAAAACTATTTTAATCGATTTGATTTTTATTTGTATTACCACAGATACCAATTACTTTGGTATTACCTTTCACATATTTTTCAAGTACATCCCTATTCCAAACAATGATAACAATGACCCTCAAAGCAACTGTTACTTGACCATTGTGTAACACGACCTAATTCCCAAAGATTATTCAGGTTGGGCACTTATTTGCATACCATTCGCTATTCTATTGGTCAGCTGTCATTTACAGATTCGGGTCGTTGATTTATGAAGCGTACGTTATCATTTACTAAAAGGGAAAATGCAAGAGAGCTGATTATGGACTTTGTAAGTATATAGGTGTACGTAAACTATATAATTACAGTGCACGAAGGTAGCTTAACTGAACTTAAACCACCGTGTATTGTGTTGTGGTTTCTGTCCCAACCATTGTCTGATTCACGGATATTTGTTCTGAGTCTGGGTTTATTTTGTATCCACTAATTGTATGCTGGCAAATACGCCACAACACAGGGACAGTGGGAGGGTTAATAAGAAACAATAATAGTTATTTGCGAATGATAGGGAACATTAACGAAATAGGGTAGAGACGTGTACTTTCATTTTCTATAGGTGTCTCTTAATTGTTTGTATCTTGTTGTTAACTCCTGTTTCCATTTTGACATTTTGTCTCAAAGTTAGTTATTGAAAATTTTATTGTTGGTTAGTATGTTTTTAGTTAGTATTTCGAATAAAAAAAAATGCGTAAGTACCTAACTAGAACAGCTACTTTCACAATACTTTTATAAGATCTTGATATTGGCTGACACCTACTTCGATTTTGACATATTATCTCAAAGTTAGTTATTGAAAATTTTATTGTTGGTTAGTATTTTTCGAGTTAATACTTCGAATTAATGAAAATGCGTAGCTGGAACTCCTACTTTGACTTTACTTTTGTATGTAGATAATTTATTTCTAAAAAGTACTCACCGGGACTACCAAGTCTTCTTCGCTCGTTCTCTAGCGAGGAGTAAGGACTATTCTGATCCAAGTTGTCCTGGGACCCGTACGAGCTGTATTTGTAGTTGGATCTCTTTTCCACCACCCGCTTTGTGGTAGTGACGGGGCTGTACCGGTCTATTGGACTGCTTACTCTGAGAACAACAGGTTCTTGTAATACATTTTCATACTTTACTAAGCCAAGAGAAAGTAGAATCTCGATTATTCGAACTTCTGTATATGTGCAGTACCCGCTTTTGGGCTTTCTTTTGAAGATAGCACGATTTAATAATCATGGTCAATGAGCAAATTTATCAATGAAAAATATATCAAAGAGTCCGCGCGCGACTCGTTTCTCTCGCAACCTAAGTCCAATATCCGTGTCGATAAGTAATGTATGTATGTTTGTATGTATGTAACCTAAGAAAATATGTACATTTATATTATAATAAATAAAAGGATTACCACTGTAATAACTTAAAATAAACATAAATTTTCAGTGAAATGTATTATTTTCATTCTATTTATTAATTATATTTATTTATTTTTATCCTATTTATTATTTTGTTCAAATGCTTAGCATTATGCGTGTACTTAATACCTGTATGCCTAAAACCCGCTTTACTTTATAATTCAATTATAAAAAAAATCCAATATCCGAATGCCTTAAGACAGCTGATTAATTGTTTTTTTTTATTCTAATATGATCTGCTTTTTGCGTAAGGAAATCCTCACGGATGCTCTTCTCCCTTCACCGGTCAGTGGGGCGGTTCTGTCGAAGTAGGCCCCTGCACAACATTAGTACCGAAAATAAATTATTCGATATAAAAAGGAACGAAACTATTTCGTGTTCCGCGTGAGACCATCGCAGTAACTATTTATTAGCTAGTGGTGAGACACTGTATTTTTAATATCAAAATCGGGCGTCCCGCCAAAAGTGGCAACGCAAGTCCTACAGAAGTTTACGGTTATAGCAACATTTAAATACCTCTTGTGTTAATACAATATGCACGGAATTTGTGAACTTTTATAGTGTTGGCAGTGCTGTTTTCTTTGGTATTACAAAATAAATGTAAGTAATAATTTGAAATAGATTTATCGCGATTTACTAAACAGTGTGACAGCGTTTAAAATACGAACAAAATTTAAAATTATTTTTTATGTACCTACACAACAAAAAATGAATCTTACAGTATATTTCGATGATCTTTAGATTAATTGTAACATAAATAATAGCCTATTTATGTTTATGTTAAAAGTATTACCTAGTATAGGAGTGAAACCATACCTGTTAATTGGGCTCGCTGTCCTGTTCAAAGGGCTCTCCTTTCTGATTAGAGGGCTCGTTGTCCGGCCCACAGGACTAGTCGCGCGATACGGACTGCTCGCTCGGTACGGACTTCCAGCCCTATTGACGTCCAACCGCGATCCATTGCCCAAATGTTTCGTTGTTATCGGACTCGCCGTTCTATTCCTAGGACTCTCTGAACCGTATCTTGTATAAGTGTCCCTTTTAGTAGCTTTTGACGTTGAGTATGCCGAATCTGTCATATCAAAGCTTTTTTCTTTGCTGTCTGATCCATACGAAGACTTGTAATAATCGCTGGAATCGCGTCTCTCTTCTCGACGATCTATTGAGCTAGTGGTGTGCTTTGTAGTGTTTGATTCGAACAGATTATAATGGTTCATTGGACTTTCCGATCTCAGACGAGTAACTGTAAGAAAAATGATAGGTATACATAAAATGTGATCTTGAACTCGTCAGCCAGCTCTCAGTAAAACTATCGGTTCACCTTATTGTGAACCAGCTCTGAAATAGCTCCGTCACCCTATTCGAATATACACTGACGTTTGTACGATAATTTAATGATAAGTAGATACTTGCTTCGGAATACAACTATTCCTTTCCCCAAATATTGCGCTTACGGGTTCATAATTGTAACTAAAATTTTAACTCAAGATAAGTACTGTATCACATTATGGAACGCAATAAATGTATTAAGTATTGAGTATAAGTACTACCTGCTATCATCTTAATGATAAGTCTTATAACCTAAGCCTTATAGCAATCAAAGGTCTACTACTACTCACTGTATTTAATTTTTAATAAAATATTTGTATTGTTTATTATGCGAACGTTACCTGGACTAGAAATTCTTGCGTAGGCAGGAGCGGGACTTGAGCTGTCCCGATGCTTCTTCGAGCGAGATCCAACTCTAAACATGTGCGGTGAGCCTTGAACGTCGTATCCATTGAAATATATATACAACTGAAACAATATTATTATAAAGTGTTTTTAACACAACAATATGGACCAAAACAATATAAAGGTCTATAAGCAGTGTATTCTGAATACAATGTGACGTATTAAATACTTAGAATATATCAACCTACACATCTACTGTTTTTACGAATGGGCAAGCAATTGGAACTGAAACAATATTATTTTAACTAAAGTAGGTAAGTACTTTCATTACAATAAGTATTATGGAGAAAATATAAGGGTCTGTGATGCCATAATTCATCATCAGGCTTTCAGCTTAGAGTCCGGGGTCCGATAAGGGTCTATAATGCCTTGTATTGTTATCTTCTTAACAATGATGTAGGTATTCATAAAATATATTTTATATACAACTAGCTGAAGGCCGCGGCTCCACCCGCGTAGATGTCGGTTATCATACAGTGATGTAAATTTTAGCGCTAGTAGACAGGTAATAAGAGTCGACTCTAATCACCTCTCTACTCCTCCTTCTCAAGCAGAAAGGGGCTTTCTACAGTTAACCGATTTCTCTTTTTTCCAATTGCCCCACTTTCCCATTTCCTCATATTTCGTTTTCCATTTCCCCACTTTCCCATTTCCAATAGTTCCAAAAAATTTTGAAATCGTACAGAAGTTTTTCAGTTTATTTATTACAAACATAAACACACATGAAATTACAAAACAAAAAAAATCACTTTATAATGTTAGTGTAGATCTACATATTTTTCTATGTAGCAACAAAACAAATACGTAACAGACATGTACAGATACAGGATCTTACATTAAGTGTACGAAGATTTCACGACTAAGAATGCCGATTACTGTAATAACGATATCGAGTTATTTTCAGAATGAAGAGTTGCAACTGTATTTTGTTGAAGATTGGGATTTTGATACTGAGAAAAGTTTATAATATTATGGTAGCACATTAAAACTTACTCTATGTTTTCCAGGTGCCTTAGGCATGAAGGTAGCGCGATATTTGGTAGATGAAAGTTTTTCTAATGCGCACATTACACTGCGCTTATCGTGAACGATGTCCAATTGCAGGTCCCCTTTGACGCCGCAACCACTCGTGTCCAATTCAAAAGAGTGCGGCTTCAGGGGTTCTGCTCCTTCTAAAGCCCCTGCACTTAACCGAACTCCAGCAGGGTCAAATACTTCGCATGTAAATGGTCCTCCCTGTAACGTGGAATTTGTTTATGAATTATTATCTAGTACCCGGTTCAGCTCACGTATTCTTTGATTTAATTTCCACAACGCACAGGAACTTATTCCCGGGATAAAAGGTAGCTTATGTATAGGACATCGGCTACTATAGGACATAGACAAAGGCCAATGGTAGGTATTGTTCTACCGTTCTTTGCGTGAAAGTGTAACAAATAACCGCAATTTTTCTTGACTGCCGTGCTCAAACTGAGAATTTCTTAACAGAAACACTATACACGAACCGAGTATCTAAGGAAATTTTTTACATTTCCTCTACTGACCTGAATATGGTCACCCTTATATGTAATAGCAATGGTCCAAGTGCCTGCTTCGTCAGGTTGGAATGTAGCACTGGAGGCAGTTGTGCCGGGTGCTGACGGAGGTGGATGTCGAGCTTCCAGTGGAACTGCGCGTCCGCTTGGGGAATGCGCGGTAACATCTATATCTTGCCTCCTTGGTGCTCCTGTAGATCAAAATCAAGAACCAAGCGGTTCGGTGAGTCTTTTCTCTGCCGTACCATTAAGTCCTGGAATTCCTTGCCGGCGCACGTGTTTCCTTCTTCCTACAGTCCCGGGTCCTTTAAGCGGGGCGTGAAAAAGCATCTGAAGAGGCCGTCCAGCTGAGCGCCACCATTGTAGCACTGAACGTGTTTACAATGGTGACCCTCTTTCATGGGACTTTGCCTTCAGCTCAACATCAGGCGAGATGAAGTCAAATTGACGTGCCATAGATAGAAAAAAAAAAAAAAAAAAAAATAGTGACAATTAAACAATACATTTTGGTATCCGCTAGTTACCCACTGGCTATCAGTGATGAAAAAAGAATATTGCCACCTCATCTTATCCGAAGTGCGTATAAGGCGACATATGGGAAAATAGGCAGAAGATATCATAGCAAGAGAAGGAAAACTCGAAATAAAACGTTTTACCCATCTATCTGGCCAGCGTGGAAACAGTCAAATCAAATCAAATCAATTTATTGCGAATATATGGATACACAGGTTACAGTCGGTCAAGCCTCTTAACATTGAAATAAGCAGCAGCAGTGGACTGCAATAGGCTCATTAATTGATTGATTGATACTTTATTATAATTTACTAATGTATTTGAAGCAACCTGATACAGCTAAATCATGTCATACATAATTTATGTCAATCAAATCTGTCTGTAATCAGCTACCTCATACCTGAACATGGCCATCTGCCAAACTACATGTCGGTAATCGGCCATTTGCATTATTAATGCTGGCACCTTATCTGTAGTTTTGTAATACGTATCTATCCGCATAGAATCTATAATATTTTCGGATTTGGCAAAGATTTTTAACACCTTTTGCCAGTTTACATTTTAATTATTTAAATAAAATATTATACTTCAATATTAAATGTTCACTGAGATTCCTCAGCATTTAAAACATACACAGTCATATATTATGACTAAATAATACAAGAAAACAATACTAATAAATCGATTGAATACATACCTGTGGCACTGACTAGTACTTCTACAATACTTCCTATGGCACAAGGCGCCATACCTGGCGGTGGAACTGTCACCAGCCTTGGTAGAACTCTGAAGAAGTATCTTCCATCCACTCTGCAAAGTTTATAATCTATTGAAATCAAGAATAAATAGGATAGTGAAAAATCTCACACTTCTAGCCATACTCGATTTTAGCAACGCTTTTAATACTGTTGATTTCTATAACATAACATAACACAATATAAGTTCACGCCTTTATCCTCGAAGGGTTAGACACAGGTGCTGCCTGCTGCTAGCACCCACATTTCGCCAGTTTATGTTTAGGTCCCAATGTAGTAGGTGGTGAGCCTATTGCCGGGCACTTATAAACCTACGATTAATACACACATAACTTCGAAAAGCATCGAAAAGTCCTCGTCTTAGCAGTCCATTACCCATACCACTAGGCGATTCGATATCGATCTATCTAAAATTAACCATACATATTACTAAATCATTTCTGAGCTAATAATAATACACAATATGCATATTAATCGTGCATCTTGAATTTGCATGTATATGTAAGGTAATTGCATCTAATAATTATGAACTAATACGCTGTACCTGCATACCGATCTCAAACACAGTAGGTACGTGATTGCATAATTACATTTTATGTAGATATGTGAGGGCAATAATAATTATATTACTACAAACTCTAACCTTAGCAGTAAAACTTATTTACCTGATTTCGTCAACGGTGAGAACGATTTCATGCATACCAGCATGCTCGGGAACGAATTCACCCGATCCTCTTGCATCCAGTTTCAGTCTTGACTCCTGCTCCAAAGGATTCACAATAAACACCTTCACCTCCGATATCGATAAGTCGTTGGACACACTTTCGATCTTTATGTAGGTCTGAAAATGAGGAAGTGGGTCAATGTTAGTTTTGGTTGTTTAATCAGCTGTATTAAAAATTCGAAGTCAGAATTGCTCAAGGAGATTCCTAAGCGTTCAGTTTTGTTTTGTAGATAATTAACTTCTAAGCAGTTATGAAGGAGACAAATCTAATGATTTGTGCTCGATTTTATAATAACAAGATAAGAGATGGCATATTCCTCCATTATATAAAATGAGAGAATGTGTACATAAATATAATCTTAATATCAAAATATAATATGAATATCAAAGTTCGTTAAAGTATTGTGTGGATTAATGGCATATGGTCGTTAGCACAAAGGGGAAGTGTGCTTATTTGCCACCAAAATACATACCTACTAAAAATTAATTGTCTGAGATCTTTTTACTCTCATGAATCTTTTTTCTGAAATATAAAGCTGTATTCAACAATGTGTGTATTCGACAATGTGTGAATCGATGTGGAGTACTTTCGCACTACCGTGCTTCGCGGTGGAAAACATTCGAAATTATGGGTATCGATGTGGCGCACTTTCGCACTACCGTGAGTCGCGTTTCTGTTCTTTAGGGCTACAGTTCATCGCTATTTTGAGCTTCGAAATTCAGTATGACATATTATACTTGGTATTACTATCTACATTTTTTAACACACCTATTTTTCTAAGAACGTGTGCCTTACGCTGTTATTGAAGCCTGTGATGTTTGTCGAATGTACTTACGGGTTCTCCGACTCTGCCGGACGTAGAATCCAGGGCGACTCTGAGCATATCATGAACAGGTGGACGAGGGGGCACATTCCTCAAGTGCGTTGCCCACGTCATTACTCCTAAGTGGTCCACCTCGCTCTGACTCATGTCCCGCGCTGATAATACTGGCTGGACTCCTACGAACATGAATGTTTTTTAAGTACTTTTTTTCAAATGAAGTAGTTTTGGTAAAAAAAAATTAGTCATCTGTTGACTTGAAGTCATTTACATGAATTGTATTGTCACTTCGATTTTAATATTAAATTTTAAATTCAAAATCAAGTATACATATTAACCATGTATCTGTATATATAAATGAATATCATGTATGTTGTTCTAACATACATCAGAACAACTTATACGATCAGCTAAGATCATTTATGATGAAAATGATATAGATAGATAGTTTTTACGAAGATAATATTTTTGTTTCGATGTGCAATATTCACACGTGTATCGTCAAATGCCATTTCGGTCGTTGACGACAATTCAGTTGCCGGTAACACAATCACCTTCTATGGAAATGGTCGTCACTGAGTTGCTCTGGGCGAAGGACACATAAAAGACCCATTTAGCTTTGTTACTGGTGAATACTGACAATCACACGACGGACGGTGATATGATTTTAACATTACATTTCATGTAATCAGTTACACTGGGATCTTCTGAATACTACGAAAAGGAAGATGTTTTAAGGAACGAACGAACGGTCACTTATCTAGATTTTTTTTAATAAGTATGTTAGCTACCGAAATTACGGTCCTCTTTAAACCCTCCAGCTAAGCTGAATGGCTTGTGTTAGGAGTGGGTTATAATTCGAATGCGGAACCTCTCGATCGTAAGGTCGACTACTAAACCACTAAGCTATTGACGCTTATCGACGAATAAATTAAAAGTATCGTAATTGATTTTGAGGTTCTTATACCACTTCTAAGGACGCTTTGAAACCCCTGTCATGGTAGTTATCGTCCTCCTCTTATATCAGCGGTCACGAGTTTGGTTCCAGTTTAGTTCACATTGAATTGTGCAGCTATAAATTATAATTAGAATAGAATGTAAATAAAAGCATTTTTAACTTGGGACCGAGATCTGTTTGCCACATGAGCAAAGCCGCTGGCAAGCAAAGTAAACGCTAAAAGAATTTCCTAAATCTAACAGAGAGTTTTGAAATTAGAAGGCAGATAAGAAAAATCTATTTTTAAAATTCAAAATTTTCAGTGTAACTACGATTGACCATTTTCACAAATTGTATTCCCAGAGCGTGGAAAGGCTTCTGTATTTATAGGTTTGTCTGTACAGTACATATATGTAAGTCGTGCCTTTGTCGTAGTTCCATTTGTGTTTAGTTTTCTGCGTCAGTTTTCACTTATAAGATGAGAAAATAAATGACTGTTCAAATCAAATTTAAATAGGAAAAGTTAATGTTTCGATGGGATTTGAATTCCGTGATCTTTTCCTTACAGGGGGAACGGAGTCATTCGCAATTTTCCTATACAACCATCTTTGGGACGATGGTGGGTTCCTATCTAAATTTGATTTGAACAGTCAGTTTAGGTACTAATAGATTTTCAAAATTTTCTGTACAATAGAAATTACTGGTAAAGTATTTTTTAGTGTGGTGGCATGATGATGACATGTAACACACATGAAAAATGTAATTTTGATAAAAATATTTGAATCATCATTTAATTAACAAACAAAGAAAAAACAATGGTTGAGTTTTAGGTTAGAAAATAACACCCTGTATGACGATTATTATAAGTATGTCATGCTTTTTAACAACAAAGGGATGTGTAGATTCTAACGGAATCCCTCAACCATTTTATACAAGCTGAGCGAAAACTTTTGATTGGTACTTTTGGAAAATACATTTACCAATTTTCTTTGCAGCGTCCAGGGCCATCTGGTTGTTCTCCTCCCAACGCGAAGGTTCTCGACGTAGCCGACTCGGAGGCGGCGCTGGACCTCCAACTGAACGAACCAATTCGTTCGCCACTCGACCGTCATTCCAATCAGTCTGTTAAGAATTAATTAACTACTAAGAAAATTTTATTATGTATAAAAAGGTAATGTATTAAAAGTAAAAAATATAAAGGAGCCCTGCGATACCTTAGTACCCAAATCGGTAGGTATACTATCTGATTGATGGACGAGGTTCTGGCACAAATTGTACTAATCGACACAGTTAGGATGTTAGACAGCAGTCTAATTAAAGGGTGGGAAAGGAGTAGATAAGTGGACCTTGGTCAGAGTGAAGCTTCTAGTTTCGGAAGGTATAGTGAAGATGATCATGATTGTCAACCCAACCCCAATTTCTTCATCTTTATCAAAATGTAATTCAATGGGCAATGTTAAATAAAATCTTTTAGGTACAATACATAATTATTGTTAAATATTTCAGCCCTGAATCGTAACTCCCTTTTTACTTGTAATCAATTTATTCAGCACTTAAATTAATTTAACGGCCATCTTAAATTGAAGCGAACAAAATTAATACCCACGCCTACACCTTCACAGAACTCATATAACTGATGACTTTCCTTATTTAACAGAAATTATAAATGTTAAAGAAATTTTAAATTGGTAAAGTCAAATTCAAGATGAGACTTGAACCCGTCTCTCCTCTCTTTAAATATAGGCACCCTAAGACGTATTGATTAATGATTATTACTCGTTCACACAAAAACGGTTGAATGGATTAAGGTGAAATTTGGTAAAGAGGGATTATAGTCTGAAATAGCACAGATGCTATTTTTTATCTCGTGAATCGGTATTGGCATTAGTACCTATTTTGCGCGAGCTGATTCTTGGGTACCAGCTAATGTACAACCTTCGTGTCCTAATATAATGCGACTACGCGAACATCGATGCGAGTACTAAGTGTTCGTGCGAATATCAAGTACTTAGGACATGTATGTGAAATTCATTTGTTTGATCGCGCGTTCGTATGAACAGAAGTCGCGCAATCCGCATAGTTGCGTTCTATTAGGACACCGCTTTTTACAACTTACCGTAAAATTAGTAATTGCTCTCTCGAGTCGTGAGTTGACCCAATCAAGAGTTGATCGAAAGCCTGCTGAATCAGGTTTCATAAAGTAGGACAGATATGTCATGCCTGACAACTCGTCCAGCCACGGGGATGCTAAGTATTCAGGTTCCAGTACCATGGGTACTTCGAGCTCCCTATGTGCTAATTTCATCGCTCGTCGGCAGTTTTCCACCGCTTCGTGACGATCTAATCAGAAAAGCAAGAACATGATATGGTTACACTAATCTATTTTTCTTTATGTATAGTCTTTGTAAACTCGCATTGTTACCTAACGACACATCACATTATACTCTCCGACAGACTGCTATCGGATGCCGCACGACGATAAAAACAAGTCTATGATAAATAAAAATATATAATATACATACTGTTCAGATCGGTAGTCGCGCAGTGCCAGAAAAATAGATTGTGGCACTGCGCGACTACCTATGTGAATCTCTTTCATGAGACTTTGCCATCAGCTTAACATCAGGCGAGGTGAAGTCAAATTGAAGTGCCATAAAAAAAATAAAAAAAACAAACAAAATTTTCTATGAAAACTGTAAAATGCGCCTAAGGAAGTTTTCGCAACAAAAACCAATAATTTTTTCTGCTATAATTACTTATATAGTTTTAACCTTATCACCCATTAAGGCATTGCTGACAGTCTCTGTGCGCTACACAGGTTGTTTCCCGCTCAGTGCAAACATTTGTATGTATGATTATGGCTGATCTATTAGTGCCAGAACAATTTAGAAATCATTCTTATCTTGCCTTTAAAGAAGGTTATTCAATTTATAAATCTACAGTAACAAATTGATTAAGTACTGTAACTGGATTCAAAACGTTGCTATTAATTTTATAAAATCAATTTACACGCCCTTGTACTCGTAGAAGTTCCAATTTCTTCTAAAGACGGGTTTGAACATTTTACCGTGTAATGAAATCTGTCATAAGCATAACCAATACTGACTGAGCTCCCGCCAGTGCGGGAAAATGCCAGGCTTGCAGTGGTCGAGCAGCGCGGACAGGAGAACTCCGCTGTTCCAGTCAGTTGTTAGGTTATTGACGCGACATTCCGGCAGCGATGCCTGCAGCCATGATAGCATCAACTTCCTGTAAAAAATCGTATAAACGTTCACATTTACTTCCACAGCTCGACTTCAAAGCATAACTCATATACCTACCTAAAGTACTGTTTTACAAAACAGCTTTTATATGGCTTCCATCAAAATAATAAATTAATAGAACCTACTCGTTTGAACTCAAAACGTGTCATGTAACAAAAGTGAAAACCTTCTTTCATCGTATTGAAACCTTGTTATTCCTTTATAATTGCTAATAGCTATTGATAAATACAAATGAATAAAGAAGTAATTAATTTTCCTTTCATCAAAATATTGATTTATTTACATAGAAAACGGTTTTTAGGGGTGAACATTCAGCCAATCGTTTTGTTCATAATTGTTTGATTTAGTCATCGTCAGTTGAAGTGTCGAATTCCTTTAAATTTTACAGCCATATCACATTTTGGAAGTGGAAATCTAAAATCACGAGTAGCCACCTTATTTCTCGGGTCTGCCGGGGTGCGAGAGATATGTCTTATATAATCTCACCTCCGGCAATCAAAGACCCGTAGATGGCGTGTATTTTATTCGGTTTGACTCCGACATGATCATCTCCACAAGTTTTGACGGAGGTGGTATCCATAGGGACTTTACGATAAAAAAAGGTCACCTAACTAACTTATACAGCCTGTTACTTGAAACAACTCTTCATGGATATTGTATAGTATTTATCACATACGATGTTCAGCAGAGGTCCTCTGCAGTTTGATAGTGGACCGAAGTCCTATTTTTCGACGTGATCAGTTATTCAGACAGCCTCCACCCGCCACCGAAGGTTGTAGACACACCGCTTAAAATATTGTTTCGACGGCACCGCGGCGGCCGTTGGGAATAAGCCCTACAGGCCTACGCTCATGGCGTTTAATTAGCGAGTGTGTGAATAATCCAGAAGTAACAAAACGGTTAATCTAGTTTATGGGCAGTGCCCTTTCCGAACTATTTACGTGCTCATTATTTTCATAATTAAATAATAAATACATTTCACATCGTAGCTTATCTTAAGTGAGGAAACTGAATAGGTTAGGTGTGTTTCTAAATAAATACCTGGGCTATTAAGTAAGTTACTAAGCGTGTCTTACTTAGGTGTGTTTATTGTAACTCCAGTCTAAAGCCACGGGCGGTTGCGCTCGCGCCGTATAGTGTGCTAATTGCTATTACATCGAATAAACGTTTACTGCTCTTCACATATAGTTAGTTTTAAACTTCAAGGTTTATTGAATTTAGTCCATATCATTGCATCCTTGTGTGATTGCAGTTAACTAAAGTAACGAGTAGCTATAGTATTGTTTAATTGAGTTAGATTTTGAATTCGTTATGCCTATGTACTGTTACTATTACAAAACCGTAAATGTCTATTGGTATGTGTGCTTATACTAATCTTACATAAAAAGTTCTAGACTGATTTTGATGAATCTCATTGATTTCAAAACCTATGTATTGCAAAAAGTATGAGCCAGTTTCAGAGGTGAATTGAAAATAGCAGAGGGGTAGGTATAGCTAAATACAAATGCGTTGCAAGATATAGGGTAACCTATTGAAATATCGAATTTCTGTTACCCGAATCTTAAAACACCGAAAACGGTTGGTAGAACTTTTAAAAGACAGATGTAATGAATGACAACTTTCTATAATTCCGTTTTTCATTTCCCAGATGAATCAATTTCCAGGTGCACTAAAACCAAATTTTCAAATAGTATTTTTTTGTTTTCCATAGTGTCATAATCCAAATATAGTTATACCAGATTCTCAGAATATTTTTTTTTGTTTCCCATCGTACCATTTTCCAAATAAACTATTACCAAATTTTCATAATCATTTTATTTGGTTCCCATACAATCGTTTTCCATCTAAACTATATACAGGTATAGTAAAAGTCAGTAAATTTATACGATTCATTTATTAGGTAGGTACCTACAGCAAGTAATTTAGAATTATTTGTTGCCTATTACAGATAGGTTTAAGTGTCAAATTCGACTCAGCAGGTTAGGTTAGGTTAGAACTGCGACCCCCGCACGAGCCGAGCGAGCGAAGCGAGCGTGCCGCGGCAGCGGCCGGCGAGTGCTAGCTACCTTGTAATTTTTCCATTGGATTCATTTTTAAAAATCTGGATATTGTTTGTCTGGATATCAATAAACTGCATTTCAAAAATGTGTGTTTTAAAAATTCGGCTTTCGTGCATATGGATTACGGTCATCTGGGTTTTGTGCATTTAGATTTCGTGTGTCTGGAATTCGTTCGTCTGGATTATAAAACGTCGTACAAATAAATAAATAGGAAAATGAAATTCGGAGTTGCGATTATATGACAAATAAAACTTCGAAATTTGGAAAACCGGGATTATGAATAAATGGCCAAACGTTTTCTGGATTATGATATTCGGAATATTAAAATTCGGGATTAAGATAGGTAACCAAGATATAGATATAGTTACAATCACGCTGTCCTAACTGTACTGAATAAAACGTTGTGAAATAAGCTCACATCACGTAACAGGGTTACGTGAAGACTGAAAACCACTGGCGAAATGTGGTTAGTTAATCAGGTGCACTTTAGTCACCTCCCTATATCTATAAAATATAAACTAATGTACCAAATATACTCTGGAGGACATTTGAATACATGGAAAACAAATTCTATTCTGTGTTTGAATATATCTGTTTTAATTTTAGAATAATTGCTCTCATAAAAATATACTACATGTCAAGTAAATGCTATTTTGTTTACCATTTTTGAAAGATTTATGTTTTATTACTAACGTTACAAGATTTCCCTATGAAATAACAATATAATTACTTACCTATTAGATAGATACATACGCTAATATGGCTAAATATTTATGTAAGTTATGTAAATATAAGAGATATGGTAAAGCCGGTCCTTGACTTTTTTCTTTCATTTCCCGTGCGGAACTCCCCACGGGTATCCCCCCCTCTAAAGTTAGCCAATATGGTTATGTCAGACTCAAACCGTCCGACACCACGACCGTCTCGGGCCATCAGTAGCCGAAGGTAATTAAATAGTCTCTGGATATCCCTTACTAAGATTACAGTAACAGAGTTGTTCTAGTCATAAATAAAGTGTCATCAGACGAATAACGTTTTGTTCAAATTTTATTCATCGAGCTGTACACTACAACAGTAAAGTAAGCACTGTGCATGCAATAGTGTGTAAAGTGTCCGGCAAACGATCAAACAATTTGTCAAATTATTATGATAGTTGGCGGCTTTGTCTGACGCACTCGTATTTGTTAATGCACGAATAACACGTACTTGTGTTTGATAATGGAACAATACCAACACATATATCAAATTAGTTAATTTACCGGGCACTTTGCAACCATCGAAACAATTAGAATAACCACAGTATAATGAAGGAGAAATCTACTGAGAAAGTGTGGTGATGCGTTCCTGTTTATTATAAAAGTCATGTCAAAGGACACTCAACTGAAATTTAACTACACTAAATACTACTTTATTTTTTTGCGCATATCTCCAGGGATACCCACAGCCGATGCCAGTGAGGGTGGTTATATTGGACCAGAACCACACGGCTGTCTTGGGCCATCAGTTGCCGAGGGCGAGGTAGCCACTGGCATATCCTTCAAGCCCCGGCTGACCCAGAACCAGCGAAGGCCCTCGCAGGTGTGGAACTACGACGTCTACATCTTTCCCGGGATATTGAGAAACAGGCGTGACGCTGCTGCCGACACTAACTAGGTACTACTAAATAAACTTTTATGTAAGTAAGTATATACTGAATACACCGAATACTAACACTGACGAAACATCCATAAGCAGAGTTGTAAATTCTTGTAAGAAAGGAATGTTTTGTTTCACGTTATCTCATCCAAAGGGTGTCGTAAGCGACGACAAACGGAAAAAATACGCAGAAGAAACTCGAAATATAACCTGTACCAACCCGTTTAGCCATCGCGGAAAGAGTAGGCGCAATCCTCCCAACATTAGGAGGCCTATGTCCAGCAGTGATGTGCGATAGGCTAATTGATTGATATACATTGCATTTTGTTATTCTCTCTTCTCCATAGTTTGAATTATTCTGAATTTAGCAGGACCAACCACAGTTCAAACTGTTAGGGAGATCAGTCTTATACCTAGAGAGAAGTTAGCCTGCTTCGGTGGTTCGTCCATCAATCAGTACGTGTATCGTTTTACAGTTGAGGTAGGCTCGAGCCTCGCGCACCTGGCGACCTCATGCACCGAATTTAGTAAAAGAATTCAATTTAGTTAACTGTATTCATAGTAATTAGTTGACTAACAGTATTTTTTACGGGAAATACAATTAAGGTGACTGGTGTTCATATAAAAAAACTTTTACCTTGGTGGGAATTTGCTTCGACCGATTTGGTACCGAACGATGAGTGACCAAATCAGACCCAATATTAATTTCAGATTGCCGTTTACGATGTCCACGTTACCTAAAACAAAGTGAAGATATTATGTTCAAGTTCCAACCTAGATAGAAAAACACAAATATTCTAGGACATACATAATTGATTGATTCAATTATTGTATAACAGTGAGTTCTAATTATAGGACATTTTACTTAGCCTAATCTAGACACAAATTAAGCCTAGCTTGTATTTTTGCCTAGCTCGTTGCTTGTGGCTCTGCTCGTATCAATTTCAGATCCCGTCCCCGCTACTCCATAAAAACCTTAGGTACTTATAGTTCAAGGACTATAAAAATTACTCGAATTGGTCTTAGCCGTCTTCGAGATTATTATTAGGTATATTTCGCGATTATTTTATAAATAAAAGGAATCGAATCCATACTCGTTGAAATACGATGTTATTTAAATTCGTGTCAAGTCTTTTTTGTAGTTGGTTAAAAGTATTAATGACAATTTTGATACAATAGTAACAATAGCAATACAGAACTACTAACAACACACATTATCTACCTAAAAATCTCTTTCCATCTAGCTGTTCTACTTCCATTGTAATTACAGTTACCTAACTAAGTACCCATTTAATAAAATAAACACTGTATTATTCAGTATTTACAGTTTTATTACCGGAGTAAAGTTAAATTGGTCTTTAAAGCCTTTGTGTATGCAAACTTGCTATATTTGGGCTAAAATTGAAGCTATAAAACATCTTCCATTAAAAAAACTGTAATATAAAATAAGTTTAATTAAAACGCTATAACAGCATGAAACAAAAAAATGTACCGAAAAATTCCATATAGCAATTATGAACATTATGTTCATACTCGTAACTTAGCTATTTGGAATCTTTTTCATGCAATAGTGAAATTATTGTTAATTGAAATAAAAAAATATATATAAAACGTAGGTAATAACTTTATAAGATTAGAAAATCAAAAGACATCGTTTTACTAGATTACAAAATCAATCAGCCGAATTAATAACCTTTCCTTCTTTGAGGTCGATAAAAAAAGTAAATATCCTTACCGATGTTAACAAGTTTGACGCCATCATCTTCAATAGCTTGTAATGCGTTAGTGACATTCTCCAGTTTATGATGTTGGTTTGTAGGTTTTTGACTCCAGCCTTTCAATCTTCGCCCCTGAAGAGCTTCTACTAACGCACACAGCACTGTTCCATCTTTGAAATCCTCTACAAGATCTACGACCTGGGAAAATTGTTCAGAATGAGTGTAAACATATATTTCAGAATAGTTTGAACTTTAGTTGCTGCATAAACTAAATATTGCTCAGGTGGTCAGAGCAGCCAGTCTCTTACGGGGAGAACGTAAGAGACTGGCTGCGGGTTAAAGACATTCACTCTTTCCAATTTGAAATGAATTTGAAAAATTAATCTGATTCATAGTTATGCATAAAAGTGTCGCTTCATTTCAACTTAGGTACACGGCAACTAGGCTTCTAGTATACTGTACCTGTATTTATATATTTTATTTATGTATGAAGATAGGTAGGCAAATAACCTAATATAATCTGAACAAGCAACAGCATTTAGATAAATAAATTCTTGTTCTTCATGTAAATCAAGTCTCTAAGCTCCTAAAACATGCTTGTTAACATTTTTCTAACCTTTCGACATATCTGATAACATTCCTTGAAGAATAAATCGTATCTGATGTATTTGTGTCTCGGCAATATTATGTTAAATCAATCTATAAACAAAACTCTCTCTACGAATAATCATGTTCTGTAACATAATATTCGTCAGTCATATAAAGTTACAATATTTACCTTTATATTCACAGGCTTTAGGGTTTCGTTAACCCAATTTCTGAAGGTGTTCGCCTGTATCTCCACCCAGAGGTCTTCGTGGCCTTTGATGGCCATACCCTTGGCGGCGGTCCCTTGGGGGCTCCGGGCGGCTAGACCGGCCTGTGTGATGCGGCCAGCTGAGCCCTCAGCGGAATGCGCCCGCACGCCCTGGTGGGTCACACGCAATCCCTCCATCCTCCCAAATTAAGAAGCAGTAATAAAATATCCCCGAAGTCTATATAATTTTACTCGATTTTCTTTGGCGCCACACATCGTTGTCATCTGAAATGATAATTGTCTCATGAATATTTAAGAGAAGTGTCTTGATTCAACGGAAGGATCAAAAATAATACAACGGAATGTCTGTTACGATTTATAGTCACTTAAATGAGGGCTATTACGATCGCAAACCTTATAGAGGTTGTCCCTTTGAGTGTAGGGAATATTACTAGTAGGAATAACATGTCTATTAATATTATATAAAATGAATATATTTACGAAATAAAAGTTAATTAAAGTACCTATTTGTTAATGTGGAAGTTTGTGAGGATATATTGAAAAATTTTTCATACGAGAATGGCTGAATAGTCAACATTAAATTTGGCACAGAGATTGATAACAGATTATAATACTTCTCTTATCATGTAAAATTTCACTAAATACATACATACATACGGTAGTGAGCCACAACCGTAAAAATAATATTTATTATTTTATCTTGTTCGTGAGACAAAAACAGATTTATTTTTAAAGTAATTAGATTACTATTTCTCATTTGGCCGCTGTTTCCAACTTGTTCCAAGGCACATACGTACATTCTTTTTTTCTATTATGATATTAAATGCCTGCAAATTGTTGTTGAAAAATCATAAATTAAAAATGATTGCGGTTTTATTTTGATATGGCAGAACGGTATTTTTCCACACTACCGCTATTTATATCGTCTAAAGGGAATATTAAACTTACATTTTGATAGTAATATCTTTATGTTCCACTTAAAGATGGTTGAGCCTATTGGTGAATACTGGGCAAGTTTTTAGACCGCTTGTTGTTACCGAAAATGGATTAAGTAAGTAGGCGTGAACTGCAATAATATTATGCCTGATCTGGATATGATTTGATATCCAGATCTGGCAATCACGACTTAACACACCTATTAGACAGTTCATTCATAATTACTGAATCACCTATGAATGTTGAGTTTTATTAATATTTAAATCAGGTTTTGGTCATAAAATAAATATTAGATTGAATATTAATTTAACAACCTTTCTGATACAGCTTACAGATACAAATAGATTAAAATACTCAATCACGATGTAGGTACCAGTGAAATGAAAAATGTTTGCCTAGATGGCACGGATGGGATTATACATTCGAGTTCTGAAAAATTTCAGGCTATAGCTTGCTTATAAACACAGGCTCCAGAAGAGAACTAACTTGAGCGGACCGAGTAAATAATGACAGGTGGCGTGCGTGCGAAGACACGATCACTAACCAAGAGAAATCGGGACCGTGAAGTGCTTGCTCCACCAGGATATGGTGGAGGCGTGCAAACCTACGAATTGGGCAACCAAGCACAGGGCACGCCACCCCACCCATCATGGAGGCTCACGAGGGCCTCGCGTACCGACTAACGGTAGTGATCTCCGGGCACGGGTGCTTCGGAGATTATCGAGTCGGATTCGGAAGGAGCCAACGTCCGAATGCCAACATTGTGATGCGAGTGAGGACTCAGAGCTGCACACGATGAACGAGTGCCTGGCGCGGTAAACGTCAAAGCGGCACCTCATGGCGACTCTAGGTGTAAAAAAAAGACTCAAGCAGAGAGTTCTGTGTCGACGCACGAAATGTTGACAACTCATTCATTATGTGTAGTAAATAATGAGTTGTGTCTCGCCTGTATGAGTAGATTATCTACCACTGCACTTTTTTGGGAGTTTTAATATTGTATAAACAGTTTAATAACTCTATAAAGGTAACAAAATGTCAGTTTGGTGTATCATAGAGAGAACACTTTACGTATTCGAATCAAAACAAAGAGCCAAAAAAACCCAAGTTATTATACATTCTGTATCCTCGGGTTTCATCCATCATTGCATCGTTAACGATGAAGTTTGTACGGATTATAGTTTTCAGTAGATTGATAACACATTGTCACTTTCGCTTTGATTGATGACTCTTCTAACAAAACCTGGGGAATTTCACCATTGTATAGGTATTACTTAACGCAAATTGAGTGGACAAGTTATAAACGTACAACAAAGGGCGTTTTTAGTCATGGTATGATCACCAGACCCTTTCACTAAGGTAATGAAGTTATTTTTGAAAACATATACTTACAGTGCTTATTTGTGCTCTCTATTGAAATGATTAACAATACAAATAATTTTATGAACCGCGAAGAAGATTGGTGTATCTTTATTTGGTATCACTTAGGTACCACGGACGAGCCATATATATTATATTTGTGCAAACACGTAAGGATAGATCTAAGGTACGTACGAGTGATCAGTATTCCACATGGCTGGAGCCCCGGGGCAACAGCTAGTAATATAATATGTTAAATTATTAGTAGTTGGTAGATCTCATGTTTATTGCATTTTGTGATCGTAACTGAAACGTCAATAAAGATTAAATCATTCCAGAAGAATCCGCATATAACAGTACTGTTTAAAATATGTTTGGATATAGGACAATATTATATATAGGTATTTATATTTTGCCTTGAAAATACTTTCTTACTATGCTGTGATTTTCTAATTCATAACATTATTTATTGTAGGTACTTTATAACTTCTCTGAAGAAATTAAGATTAAACTTTGCACCAAAGGTGTGTATGCTTCTCAGTGAAGTTCTATAACAATAGGCACAATACGTGGCAATGAATCACGCATTGGGGGAAGTTGAGGGATTTATTAAGGTGAAGGTGATTGTCGTCGGACTACCCAATCTAGTAAGCAAGCCGGTGCACCTACTGATTGGTGTAAGAGGTGAACTTTTCTTTCGTGATTTGGAGTCAGACAACAATCACCTAAATGAAGCTCTATACATACCTTCAACCTTTCCCTCTATATGCGATCGAGCCTACTGTTACAAGCTAACCAAAGGGATTGGTAAAGAGTTCTGTTCAAGTATTCCTTTCCCTAGGATATATTAGATAGAAGATTCATACGCAGAACGAGTAATACTCGTATGAAAAATATATCACTATTTCAGTAATTAGTATTCACTTATTGACTTCGATTTTAACTTCTGTCTATGAGTTAAAAAATGGCTGAATACGTATTTGAAAATCATTCCAAATACCTCATTAAGGCACATTCATTCCTTTCTCTGGCAAGAGTTCCAAAACGTACCTTAAGAAATGGATGAGCTTTAAGGGGATAAATACCTAACAACCCTATCTATTATCTGTTTACTCGTAACGAGAGTATGCCAATGCGGAGCATATAAACATGCTTCGCAAGACTGTAATTATTTGCAAACAGTTTGTAAAGCACAACGGTAAAAGTCAAAGTATGAGAATACAACTTGACGGTCGCTGTGGATCACACTAATTAGTGACTGAACTTCGTTTGCCGACATATCTCCCGACGAACTAAAAAAAATGAATGTTTGAAATCGTGAAACGATTCGGAGCGGAAGTTCCGCCATGTACATTCAGAACCCAATTAAAATTTGTACTCAGACTCTCAATTATACTTTTACTAGCCTTTGAACTAGTATGAAATCTCATCACTTATCTTACAAATTATCAACAATAAGCTAACACTATCAAAACAATAGAATTCATCGCGGGATATTGCTTTTTTTTGCAAAACGGTACAAAATGATTATTATGACCCGTGAGAGATTTGTACCATTAATTAGATGCCTAAGCATACCATGACCCACGAAGGTATATGCAGTATACAAAGAATATGCGTTTGTATCCATTAAATAATCTGATTGTCTACTGCAGTCACAATCAGTTGCATTGCTTCCGAAAGTTGCAGATGTGGGTTGAGTAGCTGTTAAATACTATACACGTACCTACCTAAATAAAATATTTTCAGCAAAGTGTACAGATAACCTAATATCTTGAATATAGTCAGTTGACGTTAATGACGTTAATGTGGTCTGATTATCCACCATATGATCATCCATATTATCCAAAAAGCACCGAGATAAATGATTCTGAACTAATTTTGGCATTTTTTAAGAGTTTCAACAATATAACGAACTGATGAAATAGTTTTAAAGATATTTGAATTTCTTGAACCACCGGAGAACGTTCTATGCAAAATCGTTAGAAAAGCGTGACGTCAATCCTTTTTAGCACATAGTGTGAATGCATGGACCGTAAGAGAAATATCACATTTATCTCGGTGTTTATAATAAAAATAATTTGAAATTTGATAAGGATTTTAAAAATTAGAAACACGAACTCTTTTTGATTGTTTACATTTTGACCTAATTTGGGAACTAAAGATAATGAAAAGTCATAGCTTCACGTTAGTTAGACAATGATTTATTTTACATTGCACATTCTTACAGCAAACACTATAATATTAAGCAGTATTGGATAAAATCGGACGACCTTCTCATCAACCCTATTTATTATTCAGTATGAAGCGAATCGAATCAGTATTTCATACGAGCAAAGTTTTCAACCGGATTCATCCTTTTAGTGTTTATAGGAATTGACAGAACGCTTATTCGCCGAGGTATAGGCGAAGGTGATTATATGTAATCAGACATTTTAGTAACTGACTGCGAAAATGTTTCAGTGAGTATGTTAATTTTATGAATTCAAATTACTTATTACTAGGCGGGCTGTGTACCACTTAATATAGTCAGTGTTTATAACATAGTGGTAAAGAATACCGAATACCAAAAATACGATTTACCTAATATCTTTACCACTATTACTTCAACATAAAATAAGTTATAATGTTGGTCAAGCGTGTCTTAATCGCATATTTTGGTTAAGTATGTTTCGTAAATCAATGCAAAAGTAATATTTAACTCATCAATCAATTAGCCTATTGCAGTTCACTTTCTGCTGAGATGCATATAAGACTCTTCTAAAGTGCTCTATTGCTCCCAATCCTCTGCACTTTAATAAATATTATAATTACAAAAAAAATATATATTGGGGGAGGAAGGGGAACCCACCGGTCATCCACGGTTTATTAACTCCAAAGATTACATTAGCAAATTATTACTAATTCTCATAGAAAGGAATGTTAAACCGTACCCCTCTAAGCTAGCACAAAAACTTCTTACCCAAGGAGAGATGTTGTTGTAATGCATTATTCCGCAAGTACAAAACACGAGGTACCTTCAGGAACGCTCATCAAGCTATTTATTATTTTTGCCTAATTTTTTGTGTGTCAAACCTTATATTCTTGCTTCAATCGATCGAGAAAATACAAAGTTATTCGTCGTAAGCATTTTTCTTACCTTAATTATTCATTTTACGAGCACTCAATTTATTTATTTATTTATTTATTTATTTATTTACTCATTTAGAACAATACAAGCTAACAGTGAGAAACACCAAAGCGCTTATAATGTTATACTAATAATTCTTAATCTAATTTAATCTACAACATAGGTACTTGCAAATATTAAGCGAATATAACAATCTTAATAATAACAATAATAAATTTAATGAAAACGTCATGCGGGCATTTTAATGAAAACGTCATGCGGGCATTTTATGTGGCCACAGAGGGTGGAACTAACCTTACTGCGTACCGTGTACGTATGCTATCTGTGTTTCAGGAGCTTGAACCTACTGTCAACGTTTCGGCACAACGCCTGTCGGATCAAGTGCGGGCCATTCAACGCTGTCGGTTGTTGGATGATACCGTACTTGAGAGACTTCGCTCAGACGTGCAGTGTAGTCTCGTCACCACTTACTCGTCACTAATTGCGAGACAAACTCAAGATCTAGCTTATGAAGCACCTCAGTCACAGCCCGCTCCTGCTGATGAGGTAACGGGTGACGAGACTATAACCGTAAGTATTCAGTGCAATGATGATTTAAGGTGCGCTTTGGAGCTTGCAATTCACGAGTTTCGATCCTCGTGTCCACAAACTAGACCGCGTCTTCCGCGTTTGCCTACGCATAGAAAAAACATAGCGCTGGTGTGTGCCCTGGACTCGATGTTAACATCTTATATTGAGACTAGTGTCGACCTTACCGATACGCACTCAATTTTGTATTGTGCAGCGATCGCGGCATGTCGAGTAGCTGGTGTTAGGTTTCCCGACACAAAAACAGCTCCTCGACCTGTCGTTCCTAATTGGCAATACAGAATTGAGCGGCGTATCGCCGAGACCAGGACACTCATTGGCAAACTATGCTGCTTCAGGTCGGGCAATACCCGCCCAAGAGTGATGCGCTTTGTGAAACGGGCATTTTCGGGGACTGATGTCAGTCCTCGTGAGTACCTACAACGGGTCACAGAGCGCATCGACTTCCTGAAGCAAAAAGTCTATGCGTGGGCAAACCGTATACGCCGCTATAAAAAGAGAGTGGATCGATATACTCTGAATCGCTCGTTCCAGAGAGATGAGAGGTGGGTTTATAGAAGGTGGGAGCAACCTGATTCGGATGTGACTGATATGCATCGACCAGATGATGAAGCCACCAGCTCATTCTGGCGTAGCATTTGGTCGGTGCCAATTGGTCACACAGAGGGTGAATGGATACGGGATGTCAGACAGTCATGTGAACCAATACAAGCAATGGAGCCAATATCTATAACAGTAGATGACGTAGCGAGTGCAGTCCGTTCATTACCAAACTGGAAATCAGCAGGACCAGACGGACTGCACAATTTTTGGCTCAAATGGCTCCATAGTTCACATGCATGTCTGGCATCGCAATTCCAATCATCACTTGAGTCGGGATCGCTCCCTGCTTTTATGACTACAGGCATAACCCACCTACTCTATAAATCAGGTAGTACCACGGACCCTAAAAATTATAGACCTATTACATGTCTACCAACGGTTTATAAACTTCTTACATCCATTCTTAGAGATAAAATATCATCACATATTGATTATAATTCTATAATGTCAATCTCTCAGAATGGATGTAGGAAGGGAGCCCGTGGTACGAAAGAGCTCCTTATTCTTGACATGGCCATTAGCCAACAGGTTCGCCGTAACCGAAGGAATTTGGCGACATGCTGGATTGACTACAAGAAGGCCTACGACTCTGTGCCACATACATGGCTGTTGAGGGTGCTAGAGTTGTATAAAATTGATACAACTCTATGCACCTTTTTGAAGACATGTATGGGGCAATGGAGGACGGTTCTTCTTTCTCCAGGATGTCGTCAGGTTCTTGGGGACGGTATACCGATTAAGATCGAGAGGGGTATATTCCAGGGTGATAGTCTGAGTCCATTATGGTTTTGTCTGGCACTGAATCCTCTTAGTACAATGCTAGAGAATTCAGGGCTAGGCTATCGGTTGCGGAGAGGGGGTTCAGTTGTGTCCCACCTGCTTTACATGGATGACCTGAAATTGTTTGCCTCCACCGGCCCCCAACTGGTAGAGTTACTTACAGTAACTGAAACCTTCAGTAACTTTATCGGAATGGGGTTTGGAGTAGACAAATGTGCGGTCATGCATGTAAAAAGGGGTGGGATTGTGGAATCTGAAAGAATTCAACTTTCAGATTCTACATGGCTGAGGTCTCTTTCCGCAACTGAAACCTATAAATATCTTGGTATGTCACAAGGGTTAGGTATTACTGAGACTGTTATGAAACAGACATTGCGGGATCGTTTCTTTGGCCGCCTGAAAAAAGTACTAAAAAGTCTTTTATCAGGTGGTAACAAGGTGCGCGCCTACAATGGCTGGGTCATGCCAGTCTTAGTATACTCCTTTGGCATATTAAGATGGACCCAGACCGAACTAGACGCCCTGGATAGAAAAGTCCGGACGTTGCTGACTGCACATCGGATGCATCATCCACGGTCATCAGTAATGAGGTTGTATATCCCACGGAAGTGTGGAGGTCGTGGTTTTTTAAACGCCAAGACTCTACACAACCGTGAGATATACAACCTTAGAGAATATTTCTTGCATGTTGACGAGGATGTGCACCGAGATGTAGTGGCAATAGACAACGGACTTACTCCTCTTGCTCTGGCTAAAGAGAACTGGCATAGACCTGCAATTCTCAGCATCACCGATCGTCAGGAAATATGGAAGAGCAAAGAGCTACATGGACGATTTTATCGGGCCTTATATGGGCCCGACGTAGATTTAAAATCATCTGTGTCCTGGTTGCGTTTCGGAGATCTCTTTGGAGAAACCGAAGGTTTTGTCTGTGCAATTACAGATGAAGTTGTTATGACGAATAATTATCGAAGGTATATCTTGAAGGATGGTACGATTGACATATGTCGGGCATGTCATCGTCTTGGAGAGTCCTTGAGGCATATTATTTCTGGTTGTTCTCGTCTTGCCAACGGAGAGTATTTGCATAGACACAACCAAGTGGCCAGGATCGTTCATCAGCAACTTGCTCTGAAGTACAATCTTGTAGATTTGGAGGTGCCGTATTACAGATATGTGCCCGACCCAGTTCTTGAAAATGGCCGTGCCACATTGTACTGGGATCGATCAATCATCACTGACAGGACTATTGTAGCCAATAAGCCTGATATAGTGGTGATTGATCGATCAGAGCGTCTCGCAATAATTGTTGATGTTACCATTCCCCATGATGATAATCTCGTGAAAGCCGAAAAAGATAAACAAATAAAATATTTGGACTTGGCTCACGAGGTTGTCGACATGTGGGATGTTGATTCAGCAATTATTGTGCCGATTGTCGTATCAGTTCACGGATTGATTGCCAAGAGCCTCGACCAACATCTCAAGAGGCTCGCGTTAGGCAGTTGGGTCAAGGGCTTGATGCAGAAGGCAGTACTCCTCGACACGGCACGTATTGTGAGGAGGTTCCTCTCTCTGGAGCCCTAACCTCCGGTAGCTTGGTCCCTGTACCCGATACCGGTGGGCTACTATTTTTTATATTTTTAAATATGTTTAATTTTGTTTTTTTTTATGTATTTAAAAATATAAGGAATATGTATGTAAATGAAATAAAGAGGAAACAATAATAAAATAAATAACAATAACAATAATACTAAAATAATACTAATAAAATGTCCGAATTACATTCTAATTGAGGTTGCGTTCAAATAAGTTAAGACGTTTCTCGTCATTTGATGTATGTTCTCTGAGAATATATCTACATCGGGATTCCATATCAGTAGACCATTTATTAGTCCGATCGCCCTTGCAGTGGGGCAAGTGGCAGCCTGTGGCACGCGCCATGTAGGTGGCGTTACCAAAAGGCGATGCTGGCGACGCCCGGTGGCGCGCATATAGTTATTTGGGACATATAAATTAAGACATGCCAGGACGGTTGGGTTATCTACCTTATTATTAAGTAACAGGTAATAATGTATCACGTGCAGGAAATTTCGCCTAAGTTCTAGAGTTTCAAGCCCCACCATCCCTGTAACAAAGAGTGAGGGATACAGGAATGGATAATATCCGTATGAGCGCTTGTAGAGATACCGGGCAAACTTGCGTTGTATTCTCTCGATCATTAGGGTATAAGTTGTTTCGTAGGGGCTCCAGACAATAACGTTGTACTCCAACTTGCTTCTCACATATGCATTGTATAGGAGTTTTACCACTAATACGTTGTTGAACTGGGATGCTGTCCTCATTATGAACCCCAGAGATCTGTTTGCTGCCTTACATGTGTTTTTCATATGTTCGTGGAAGTTCAATTTTGCGTCAAGCATCAGGCCAAGATCCCGAATGGATGTAACACGGTCAAGCTGTGTCCCACCCAACGTATAAGACACTGCTATTGGAGAATGCGATCGAGTGAAGGTAATAAGTTTGCATTTCGAGATATTTAATGACAGTTTATTAGATTTACTCCATTCTGCAACTGCGTCAATATCTCGTTGTAGTGCCTCACAATCATTAGTTTCTCTAACTGATATAAACAACTTGAGATCGTCAGCAAACATTAAACACTCTGATCGGGACAGGACCGTAGGTAGGTCATTAATCATAATAAGAAATAAAGTTGGGCCTAGGGTACTACCCTGACTCACCCCGGACCTCGTGTAGTAGTCTTGTGATCTATGGCTACCCAGCTTGACATACTGTCTTCTGTCTGCAAGGTAATCCGCCATAAATCTCATAAGTTGTTTATCAAATCCTATTGAAGACAGCTTAGTCAAGAGGATATCATTATCCACGCGATCAAACGCCTTTTCAAAGTCGAAATATGCGGCATCAACCTGACAGCCGGATGTTACGTTAGTTTTTAGGTAATCTACATCTACTATCAATTCGTCAAACAAAGAAAGTTCCAATATAAAACACATACTTTGTTAGATTAACTATGCAAAGACAATAATGGTGACAAAAACTAGTAGCAAGAACTACTTAACAATGCACGCGATTTGCGTATAATATATTACATAAGATGGATACACAATAGGTATAAGGAAGAATTTTTTTATTGTTATTGGTAAAAGGTACACAACATGTACCTTTTACCAATAACTTAAACAACCGACAGCGCATGTGTTGTCAATGGGAATTCCGTGAAACCTTGCTTTGTCATCTAAACTGACAGTACCCCATCCCCGCTACACAATCGACAGTATGAGTGTAACGCTCCTGTTGTTGCAAACGTCCATAGGCCACGGTAACCACCTCCCATTAGGTGGAGTGTGTGCTTGTCTGCCACCAAAGTTCAGTTCAGACAACTTCTATTATAGCTGAGGTGTGGCGATAGAGACTCCTACGCCAGAGGTCATGTTCGATACTCGTTCAGTACAAAATTTGTATGCATAAATGAATCTAAAATCATATAAAATGATTCATATGTGACTACATAATTATCATTTTACATTTCATATTACGCCAAACTTTCAAAATTTATTTTCTATATTTGAAGTACGTACTTTGATTCAATTAACACCAGGACCCCGAAGTGTATGAAACCATGCCCTTCTCCTTTTCGTAGATTTTATTGAATATTATTTAAAAGACGTCTTATAAAATGAAACAATACAGAGGGCCTTTTCTTTCCTTATTTGGAGACAAGGGTCTCTCCAAATTATCCCTCGTAATCAGAATTAATTTATTTATGTTGTACATTCTTGATTATTTCAGCTTTTACACTGTTTTTTGTAGATTGGGAAACTAGATTTAGATAAATATTTTCACAAGATTTACTGAAGAAGTCGCCATTGGAACTTAAGTTAAGTCAAAAAACAATATAATTAACTTATCTACCGCCCTGATGATTACACTAATTTCGAAGTCCCTGATTCTACTAATTGTCTATCATTGTCAAACCACTGAGTCTATCATTGTGAAACTTTAAGTGTATTCGATAAAGGTGAAAATCCAATGATAGTTTTTGCAATAGCAGTAGTATGACAATAATGGTTAATAATTAATAGATAAAGGTTTCTGTTAAGTAAAATATGAAAATATTGGAACGATTATTATAAAACATACTTTTACATTTTGCTGAATTTTCAGACACTATTTGCGCTCATAAATATATTCGCACAAAAACCATACATTCTTGTCTGACCTTCAACGAGGTATTCATTAATTTTATTTTATTATTATACATAATTAGTCTTCTTTCTATTTCAGAATATGTAATCAATCTCAGTCATACCATAACAGATTGCAATCCGTTAAGGGATTGTCTCGTTATCTACGAGACTATGAAAAAGAAGCTTTTTAAAAACTTTAACTGTGGCAAATAAATACGAAGGAAGCCTGTAATAGTTAGGTAATGGATCAGTGTTTCTAATCATTTGTATACTGGATATGTCGTTAACACTACTGCTCAAGCTATAGAACCCAGTTGACCCTACTCCCCAATAGGGTTTAAACTAAGCAATTAGCGATGTTTGGCTACACTTTTAGATATAGGATACCACAAAACATTGGTCCAACTAAACCTCCAGACGTCCTCAACTTCAGATTTATTACTACTTCTTAGGTAAATCGCTGTGATTCCATTTGGAGCCATCGTGGCAAATGAACATCAACCAACTGGCCGCCTATCAATGCTCTGGGTACGAGTTCAGTGTATCCTATCGTATAGTGTTAGAGATCCATTGGCCGCATATCAGTCGCAAACAGTAGGCCCTGAGTACGAGTTCAGTATTCTATTGTATAGTGTGAGGGATACAGAATACGTTGCTTTCTAAGTACACACACCAAAGTAGTATTTACAGTGCACTCAGCAAAGGTTTTGGTGTGGGCCCCAACGCTAATTCGTTCATGGAGCAACGCAGTCACTTCACAAACCGTAAGGTTTTATATTTTAAGCGAAAAATTGCAGGGGACTTAGTAAGCCTTCCCAAAGAGCGAAACCTATGGTTGGGCCCTCTCTATGAGTATAGCTACGCTGCCGTGAAACAAATCACCACACCACGATGACAACTCAAAAATGCCGTCGAAGAAGAAGTAAAGTTTGGAAAAAGACACAGTCCACTGCTTTGGCCAGAGTCTGGTAACTCCATTTCTCGATAATCTACGTGCACAAAAGTCTCAGTGCACGAGTTTGATTCGTACTAGACCAATTTTTTGCACTTATGTTATATTTTTGTGTCCATTTAGACTTGTCGAATACTTTGTTCACTGTGAAACGAGCACAGTGAAAGGGTCATTAAACATCGAGTAAAATATTTTGACTACAAATTGAAAATGCTTGGGTAGAGCGTAGCGTTGCTTCCGTGCAATGTAAATAAAAACAATACAGTTGCAGATTGGGTGCAGTTACGTCACAGATTTATTGAAATCGATATACAATATATTGTTACGCCCTTTTCCGTCGCATCGCTGAAACAGCATAGAATATAATACACTGATCACATCAAAACGATTGGAGGGGACGTATTAAGCCTTCTTGAAGAGCAAAACCTATGCTCGGGCCCTCTCCGTGAGTAGCGGCGAAACAAATGACTACACCACGATGTCAACTCAAAAATGCCATCGATTCGACAGAAGAAGAAGATCGAAACGATTTTGAAAATTCTTTTATCAATAGCATGTCAAATTATATCTGTGAGTGTCATATATGCTGTGTGTCATCACGCTACCGGGAAGGATCAGTGGCAGAAACGGGGCTAATGTCATAACTCCACACGTGCGAAGACGCAGGCAATTTTCAATTAGATTCAAAGTGTTTAATTTACAATTTCAATTAATTTTCAATTACACTGTACCTCATTACACAATAATATGTATATGTAATTATATATTATACAATAATAATATATGATTGAGTGAAGCCCAACAAAGGAGGACAATGATTATAATGGAGGCTGTATCAAGACGTGGGTCGTGCCGCGTTTAAATCAGACCGCTGATACTTGTATTTGATATTCTATTATACAGTGGGCAGTATTGGCTACTACATCACAGCTGATGGAGCGTCACCTCTATTTTAGAATGATGGACTGACATTACGTCATTTTACACACAATTCGACTCAACACTTAAATATCATAGACACGTGATAGTAAATTAAATACGGCTGTCTTTTTATTAACCCTGAATTTATTGACGTCGTGGTAAACTGCGATATTTACTTTTAAATAGGTGCATTCTACCCAAAATCTGAGTAATATTACATTACCCACGAAATATCCGCGAAAGTGAGTTTATTTTCTTAGTAGGTTCTTGCTTGCTGTAACTATTGCGGAGCTTTGTCAACACGGGGACTACGTTGTGTATTTTTGTTACGAGCAACGTTATATTATGGAAATTGGAATTTAAAATTGGGAACCTTGATATTTGAAATTCATGACAATAATATTTGAAATTCGTGATATAAATATTTGATATTCGTGATGTGAATTTTGAAATTCGTAATACAAATAGTCTACCATAAATGTTTAGATAATAAACTGTACCTATTATTACCGATACTATTTTTCATGTACCTTATTATGCGAGGCAGACTGATTTATATAGAATGATAGCTTTATATGAATCACATCTCAATGATAGATAAGCTTAAGTATGACTTGGCTAGGCCGTCTACATTTTCATTGTAACATTTTCCTGTCCCGCTTGTTACTATTTTAAAGGATTACTCACAACAGCTGCCAAGTTATGACTAAATTAGCCCATGGAAGAAATTACAGAGAACTGAGCTCTTTTAACTAAAACAATCTAGAATTCGCTAGCGGGGTGATAATTCGAGGAAGGTAAGGGAGTAAGTAAACTATCGATTGCCGATATAAAATTGAGGTGTGTGAGGTCGCCCTAATACTAATCCTGGCTTCGCATGTAGGTACGCGATCAGTGCGTTGGCTGGCATACATATATATTAAATACCACTTTACATATAAGGTTCATACATATTACAATTTCACGCACGCTCGTAAATTGTAAGCATAAAGATTTATAGTTTTAGGTGCCATATTTACCGCTCTGACACTTTTTTTATGATCACTTTGTAACAAAAACATATGTTATTGTTATGTAACAATTAACTTGTTAAAGTTATTATTAGACTATAAAAATTGATTCTCATACCGGAAAGAAACATCGCATTCTTTGAATTGATTAAGTTACACTCATCATACGTATGACTTATTCAAATCAGCAGAGTGTAGTGGGCGACATCAGTCATATAATTTAATAACGTGTATTACAAAGGAATGCGTAGTAACTGGTAAAGCCTACACACAATAACCGTAAGTATATGTAAAGACAGTTTGTAATTCTAAGATGGGGGATACAGTATGACACTGATCACATCTGACCTCACGTAACCGTGGCATGAGGTCAGGGTTAGTAGTCTGACAGACAAGATAAGGAATGAAAATCACCATGTCAGTTTGTTATTCTTTATGGTAAGATCAAGGGACGAGTAGGAGCTTTAATTATTTGAGGAGACGAGTCGATGCAGGATGAGAATGTTAAGAGACCAGTGGTTTCGTACACAATTACTCTTGTTAGTATTTGCGTGTATTATTTGTTTTTTTGGAATATGAGTATGTAAAATCTGGAGTGCAGTCATTTTTATATTAGTAATAATTTTTGTATTTCATACTTTTCAGTTTGATCAAATTCTAGTCTATTTGTATATTCCCTAAGATTTTATTTGCTTAGGGGATAGACGGACAAACCAAGTTAAGACTTAAAATGGAACTATTATATACTAATCTAAAATAAAAAGAATAATTGAATTTGTCGCAGAAATCATCAAATATCGCTAATAATAATACATCTGAGAAAAAAACTACAACATTAATTCATCTGGATTGAACCTCTTTTAAACCGGATGAAAACTATTAACTCATATTATATCAATTGCTAAACGAAAACCAATAAAGCTCTGTATGTTTCTTAATAACATACAAGGTAAACGGATATGAGAAATTTTTTTTTATGTACTGCATATTAACGATAGGTACGAACTAGATGCTATATCGCTACAATAATTATCTCACAAGTTTCAATCTACAAAATAATTTAAAGAAGCGCCATATTATAGGTCAAAAAATAAATGAGCTGGTTAAACAAAAAGGTTGTTGGTTTCTAATAACTCGTTCCTATAGTGACATCCTTAATCTTATTCGAATTGAACAACCATAACGTGAACTGTGAGAATAATGCCTTTGATGTTGCAAATATTTACAGACTACAAAATTAAGATCTATATGTAATTTGAGTTCTATATGTAATTTAAGTTGTCAAAAACAATAACTCTATCGCAGTGAGGAAATTTGTATATGTACCTACCTAGTTTGTGAGGTCGGTTCTTTTAACGTAGTTGGAGGGGACGTAATAAGTCTTCCCGAAGAGCGAAACCTATGCTCGGGGTCTCTCCATAAGTAGCGGCACTGCCGTGAAACAAATTACTACACCCCACGATGGAAACTCAAAAATGCCGTCGCTTCGACCGAAGAAGAATGTAGTTCTTTTCATAATTTGACTTATTTTTCACCACAGTGAAGATGGGCATGAAAATTTAAGTTTCAGAATTTAAATTTATTTCTCGGTTATCTGTTTACCATATAATTAGATAATTTGCAAAAAATGTCGTTGTTTCTTATTTAACCGCATAATTGTTTACCAGATTTTATTCATTTCTTAATTTACTGTCATAAGTTTAGTAGATACTCAAATTTGGAGCATTTACCTATTAGCTAAGCTTATACATATTTACCAATATACAGGTAAACTTTTTTTTGTTATGATGCTCCAAATCCTGGTATACAAAATGTGTAATATATTTTCGTCATCACATCATATCCGCTACCCGCTATTGTATACTTTGTAAAATGTAGCTTGGGTCCTATGACAGCTGTCATTGAAATCCCGCACATGAAGTCTTGAATTTTCTAATAATGAATGTAGTAGCTGTCAATGTCATACTTTATGGGCATACCGAGCTAATTAGTGATGGGCGATGAATCATCGTGACCACATACTATAAACTATACATATTTTGAATAAAGCTTAATTTAAAATTGAAATTAATGTAAGAAAAAAAAAATAATAATTAAATCTTATTGCTTATGTATTTTAATATCATAATAATATTTATATTTCAATATACTTGATCCTAAATAATATTGCGTAAATAAAATCCTACATTCAATCCATCAACGCCCTGAACCTGTTTTCGGATTTGGTAAGAAGACACACCGCGTTTGGCTCTTGGGCCATGATATAGGCATAAGATACACGCGCCAACATCTTGTTTGATATGAACTTCCACTGATCCACTCCACTCATTCTCATCAGTACGAGTGCCGACGCTTTGTATGCTTGTATATATTCCGTTCTCATTACAATTAAATACATACATACAATTTAATTAAACCTAATTATATGTAAGATGCATCAATAATAGCTGGTAGTATCGATATTTTCATCGAATTTCGGACATCACTATGAACCTCATTTTGACATATGTCATAGGACCCAAGCTATATTTTACAAAGTATAATAATAAATTTAAGAAATAAATATCGGTACAAAGTTTAGATCGCTGCATAGCGTGTGTTTTTAAACAGTGGTTTGCAGTATTCCAACACGGTACCAAATAATAGTTATAGCATCACTTTTGGGAATATTTATGTGACGCAGTGGTATTATACTTAACCACTCACTCTTCTGATATTGTAAGTAGATTGTGTACGAGCTATACCATATACCAGAAGAAAGGTCTTAATAGTTTTAAAGGTATGACTACTATCAGTTCGTATATTTTATGAATGCACTCAAAGTGCACATTAAATAATCAAAGAATTGGCTAGGTGTATATAAAACCAGGCAAATACATGTTCGAATACTCAAAGTGAAGGGTTCCGCAGCTAGTAAAGCAGTTCGCTATCGCTACACCATTACATTTTAAAGGTGACAAGTAAATATGTGTTTCTTAAGCTCAAAGCATATGGTTTTTATTTTAAAGGATTCGAATTAATTTTGCTATTCAACACTATCGACACCATGAAATAATTATTATGTATATAGATTTGTATGCCTATAGATTACTTTTCTTTCCTTAACTGTATCTTTTTGGCTATTCCCCTATTCCATTGTACAGCGGTTAATAGAAAAAACCCACCTACAATATTTCATTCAAACAATGTCAATAGTCTCCAAGTAAAATGGGTGTGGAATACGGACAATACTAATTTTAAGGGTCCGTTATTTACGGAACTCTAAGTAAGAGGTGTTTACGGCTTCGGTGCCGGTATAAACTTTGTTTATCTCCAGAGATGTGACTTTAAAGGGCCTATTTATATTAAGCAGCAAGAAAAAATCTAGTTTCCTTCACGAGGCTCTTGCATTAGGCGACTGGAGTTTTCACAATTTCTTGTACGAATTGAATTTCGATCAATCAGCGGAATCGACTATCTTGTCGATACTTTTTGTAAGCAGATGATTGAATGCTGAAATGTCAAACTCGAGTTGCTAGCAACTTCAGTTTCGAATGTCGGGTTTCGTATTTTGTTTTCTACTAAGTAGTCACAGAAACTCGTGGGAGTCACAGTGGGAGTGCCTAATGTACAAGACACTTTATAAAATGTTTGTGCGAAGCTCTAGTTTCGAATCACGGCCACTCCACTTGACAACCCGAGTTTCGTTTTAGTTGCCTCATGTAGGGAGGGTCTAAGAAACATTAAAGTAGTTTTCTATATTAGGCCATTCGACAAATTCAATTCTAACCTAAAGCATTTTTTTTATAATTTGGTTACCGCAATCATTCCACAATAATTATTGGTAGAGTTGGAGTAAAACTACCACTACTACTCTTCTGCTAAGCTAAATTGCTTGTGTTATCATTAGACTCATGTCGGTACTGTACAGGTCAGGATTCGAAGCTGGGTTCCAGCTTCGAATCTCTCGATATTAAGATGCTTTATTAAATAAACTACTGACTTAATTTATTTACAGCTATAATAAAAATGCATGAATAGTTCAATTTGAATTTCTATAATGAAGTTTGACGAAATGATATCAAACAATGGAAATATTATGTAGATGAGAAACTCTATGATAAGCTGTAATGTTTTTGTTATAAGTTTTTAGTGTAAGTGACTTGTGTATATCACTTAATTATCTTAGTAGTACCTAATATCGAGATTGTTTGTTAATGAGTTAACATAGAGATTCGTGCAAAGCTTTATACGAATATATAATTTAAACATGGTGAGAACTCATAACTTAGTGAATGTGATTTTGTATCTCTTAGTTGTTTCTTAAATACCCGGCTTATACTGAATACAATAAGAGCACGTAGATACTCATGGTTAGTGTATCACGAATTCACGACATGTGATCAATCCACGTCGCGTCACGTAGGTGTGAGCGAATAAAATAACATTATGCATGCGAAGGACAAGGACCGAGCTATGGCAATTACTTATTGACGAATATACGCTGTTACGATTGTGATTTATTACATTATGTGATATTCAAATAACAAATTCTGGAGCTTTCAAAAGAAATATTATAATATGAGATTGCACTAGCGTTTCTATGTGACGGAATAAAATAAATTATTTTTGAGTCAAATGGCTCAAGAATACATATCATAGTTGTCCTCCTACATACATAATACCTAGGTACATGGTAGGTATGTTTATAATTTTTTTTAAATATTAAACAATTTGTATGTCCATTTAGATTTTTAGAAAATTTGCTATTCAGCGAATTTGCCATGGATCACGAAATGAAATTTTTCCTTTTGCGACTCTGAGGCCTTCTGCCGGTAAAGCCCACCCATGTGCTTAAAAAGTGAGCACTTTTTCCAATTTTAAATCGAAAGCAATTAAGGTTGTCACACACTTTACTATTATCCCGGTGAGTTGATTGTAATATTGAATATTATATATTTTCTGTGCGAATCTCATTTGAACCAGGACTCCGTGATACCCAACCTTTTGCATAACAACGACTACAGTTTACGGATATACAAAGGAGTTTAACTAGATACCTAAACATTGTCTCTATTTAATGCAATACGTACGTACCTACGTGTCCGCTTGCCATAAAGTGATTTAAATCACTGCTCAGTGGGTGGCTCAGCCTCATCGACACCCAATACTAATCAACCCACAGGTAACCTTTTTATGTTGGTAATAAAAATGCAATGCACTACTAGTTTAACTGACTAGGCATGAAAAAAATTGAATTATTTAGTTTTGTTAGCAACCAGATTCTTTACTCATTGACTTCTTTTAGGCTATACTGTACTATAGGGGTAGGTGTATACCATATTATGGACGGATATATACGGTACATACACGAATTTCCAATAGAATTAACATTTTTGATAACTCAAATTACATGTGGATCTTAATTTTTGTAGTCTGTAAATGTTGGCAGCATCAGAGGAATTATTCTGTTTGAAAACTATTTATAATCACAGTTCACGTTATAGTTGTTCAATCCGAATAAGAGGAAAGGATTTGAGGATATCACTATAGCAACGCGCCAGTTATTAGAAACTGACCTTGTGTGTGGCCTATTTGATTTTCTGGCCTATAATATGTTTTTTTATTTTTTTTTATCTTTTCTTAAAATTATTTGGGGATTTAAACTTGTGAGGTATTATAGCATCTAGTAGGTACTTGTCGTTAATATACAGTATATAATATAAATTTCATCGAAGGAGTAATTACAACCTCTCTCGTTTTCGTGTACCTTATGTGTATATTAAGAAATGTACATGTAAGCTTTATTGGTTTTCTTTAGTGGTTTTGAAATTTTACGCGAGTAATGAGTAACATCAAAATAAACACATTATTTTACCAGATTGCATCACATTTTATAGTGTTATTTTTATTTTATTCAATGCATATACTACATAGACTACTCAACGAGAATACTCAATTTAAAGCAAACTTTTGATTCGTGCTGCAACTGTTGCAAGTCCTTCAAACAACTTTATTGCTTGGATCTTACAATTGGAGAATTAATAATAGACTGTGCAATATTATAGCTTTTATATATACCTCTACAAGTGAACAGTTTTATCCAGTTTTAAAGATATTTCAACACAGGTAGGTAAATCAATGTTATATAGTGTTTCTTTTCATATGTATTATATCAGCGACAAATTCGATGATTCTTTTTATTTTATGTAGGTATATAAAAGCCCCATTTTAAATCGAAAGTCGGTCCAAAATCGGTTAAAATTTATATATCAAAATAAATATTAATGTTTATAAAATTAACGCTACAGTTCAAACTATATAAAAATTTTATTGCACCAAATGGCATCTATCATGAATCATAAATCTCCGAAAAATCGGTGTACATTCATAAAAAAATACGAATCGAACCTCCTCCTTTTTGGAAGTCGGTTAAAAATAAGATTTCTCTTTCGGAATCACGGGTTGTTTGTATGGAAATTCGTCAATTCAACAGCTCCGTAACAATGCCCGGCTGTTTTAGTTCACTAGTATCTATCAAGTTGTCAAATAAACTGAAGAAAAATGTGTCAACACCATTCCGTCTTTTCCTGCAATTGTTTTTCTTTGGTTAGCAAATAATGAACAGATATTTAAAAAAAATCAGGCTCCTTTCTCATTACACCGTCGAACTACAGCGCCTGTTTATAGAGTATGAGCATAAGGTATATTGGGTATATTGGTGTGTATAGGTGTTTTGCTGGGTATAATATTTTTACTTGAAGTAAGTATCTGTCGCATGCATGTCCCACTCGGCTCTACACACATATTACACGACCTAGCTGAAAATGTTGAAAGAAAAAAGAAAATATTGTAATGTTTCCAAAAATGAACATTACTTTCTTTTTAATAACGAAATCTCCAAGGACTTCTTCAAAGATACTGATCCACCGTTATAGCAAAAATATATAACATAAATGAATAAACCTCTTTCCAAAAAAATTACTTTTTACTTATCTGGAAATGTTTACGTATATACACAATGCACAGTTACATTTATGTTCACTATTACCACACTAATAGAACAAATGTACCGTCTAACGCGGTCATTTATTAACAATAAATAACGTACATTAACTGTTATGAGTGCATCCATTAAGTAACTACGAGTATGTAGCAGGAAGTGAAATATTCGCAGACCGTTTCATTCCATCGTCGTCGTCAAGAAAACCGCTCAAGCGCATTCATGAATCACGTAGACTTCTTCTTAAAGCAGTTATTTTTGATAGCGTTAATTTTTAACGTTAACACGCTTTTAATAACGTAACTTCATCTACAACAATGACTACGTGTTTTATGTAAACAATTATTGGAAGTTAAATTTAACCAACGTGTACCTGTCGTGTCGATTCGAGACTTTGTAAGTAAGAAATATTTGAAGGAAAGTAGTTACATTAAATTGTCACCATCGAGTTAATCCAACGAAATGTGAAATTATTCCGGTTCATTCCCGATTGCATTTCGTATACCTTACTGCTAGGTTACTTTGTATCTTGGTAATAGGTTTCTGTAGATTATTTTCACGCGCAAAATAGAACTAAAATGTGGAGTCAATTTCGTGTACCAAAAAAGAATCGTAGGACATAATATATGTGGAATAAACCAAAATATAATTTACTTTACTTTTCAGAACTTCTAATAAATATTTACTTCCAGTTGTTGAGATGAAAGAGGTAAACCTTGTTTAGCAATTTATTATGCGATTAGTCGAGTTGTCGTCAAGCATGTTATAAGCGCTGGGAAATTTTAACAGAAAGTGTTATAATTAATTGCATATCTTCTATTCACAACTTATGTAGGTATAGTTATTAACGTGTTATTAATGATAATATTTGCATTAATAGCAATCGCAACAGTCAACAAACTCTTTATAATAGCGTTTTGATTACTTATTGTTACGGTTTCTTGAGTGTAGAGGAAATGAAAATACCTACTCTTATATACTATGCAGTCATTATAAGTTGTTGGGATGCCATGCTCAACACGTGCACTTATTACCAAGCAACTTGACTTATTTCTTTTTTTATATTTCAGTATTTATAACTGTTACTAGGGAGGAGACATGAAGATATACAGAGGGCTTCAAAATTTCCTGGACATCTTAAGATCTTTGATAGCATAAGTCTAATTTAAATAAAAGAATCATAGATAACGTTAGTGAAATATACTAGATCAAAATCTTGTTATAAGAAAAACTAGCTTCTCTATAAAACCTTCCTCAGAGTTCAACAAATAAATTTAAAAAAAAATTACTCGAATTGGTCCAATTGTCTTCGTGTTTTGCCCTTAGCGACATATTTTACGCTACATTTATAGTACCTAGTAGGTATTCATTCAGTAGCTCTATTATCCAGTAGCTTCTTAGAGTGTAGTTGTGTAATACAGATCACTTCATACTATTTAGTTTCTAACTGTCCAGGAGCTATTGGGTTTCACTGTGCCCAGTTCATTTTTAATGAAAATGTATAAATAAATTGTTGAGGATACTCAGATTTAGTTATAAAAACGTGCATTGAAATAAAACGGATTCCATAGCAATATTTTATTTAAACGAGTAAAATTTATTCGCGTAAATATTTGTACATACTATACCTACGTACAACCGTACGTAATCTTTTTTGAAGCGTAGGCACCTAAAAAATGGTAATAGGAACTATAGGAAGATCATGGTTTCTAGACAGTTGTACTCAAGTCATGACAATACAGGACGCTTTATGGTGTAAACTAGGTACCCGTAGTCAATGCTGGTTTAGTAATCTAACTTATTTCTTGGGCATAACGATCAATGAAATTATAGGTAGAATAATTTATGACATTATTTAGGTGACTGACCGAATTATACAAATTAATATAAACATGTTTAATGATAAACATGTTATACATATAATATGTTATACTCCTATGGAACCTCAGAATATATCTTTCTTGAAATTTGTATTGCACTAATGAGCTATAAAAAAAACCTAGCATGATTAGAGTTTCATCTACCGATGAAAAAATTACAAATATTAATATAACAAAGAAAATTTTAATCATATTAAAATTGGTCTTATCAACAAATTTAAATCATACCAATTTATTTAAATTTCTGAAATAGGATTTGAATTAGCATCTAATGATGAACCCACATATATCTCTGTGGATTCTGTGACGTATAATTTTTTCTGTGAACAAAAATTAAACCGTACCTAAGTTATTGACGATGTTATGAAGGGCACCCTTGGATGGTCAAGGAGGAAAATATAAACGCTGAGCGGCGCATGATTAAGGTAGAGATACAGTCATCGCCATATATGTCTATGTTTGTCGATGACTGTATCTCTACTTGTGAGTAAAGTTTGAAACAATTTTGCACAATTAACTGCACGTGAGGAAGCTATCGAAGCGTATATCATCTCGTACAGTTAACGTCAGAAGTGAATGATAATTGCATAGATTTCTAAGATAATAACATATTAATATTTATAATAATCATTTATTTATTCTGATAATAAACATTCGTAACTTGTTAGTGGTGTTAGTTACAAATATGATTACTTATTAAGTACTAGCTGTTGCCCGCGGCTCCGCTCACGTCAACGTCGGTTATCGCGCAGTGCAATATGGCCTATGTTACTCAAGGAGAATGTAGCTTTACTACCTATGGTGAAGGAATTTGTGAAATCAGTACAGAAGTTTTTGAGTTTATTCATTACACACATAAAATACACATTTTAATATCCTCTCCTCTTTATAATATTATAGCGTAGATGTAGATATTGTTAGTAGATAATTTTTTTTTTCATTAATGGATGAAATTTATTAAAAAATAAAACAATATACAATATACAATTATTTCAAACTCATACCTATTCACAATATGTATTCTAAAAAAACTAGCCCATCGTTAACACGCGCATTCCATTTTCTATCGAATCTCTATGCATGAGAGCTTCTTTTGCTCTGATTACGATTAATCACGGGCTGAACATTTTATAATTGATGAAAAATGTGCTCGTTACAGTAGATACCACAAGAGTTGGTAGATACAGTAGAAATCTAATGTGTTAATAATCTGTTGATGTTTTTAGTATTCCTCGCAACATCGTAATAAATAAAACTGGTTTGAGAAATCGATTTGAATTCTATAAAGAAAATGCTTGGACGTCAATCGAACCCAGTCCCTTACAGGCGAAATTTTCTGAACACTGAGTTACTGACCTACGTCATAAACATTAAAAATTTAAAAGATCATTAAAAAGTTTAGCAAATACTTTTTGTTTTACGTGACGTAGTTTTGAATGGACATGAACGAAATCAAAATATTAAATGTAATGCAAGCATTTGTTCAAATAGTATCTATAAGTTAAACGAATAGGTAGTTATGTCGCCACTTTATTATAAAATGTCTTATGACAAGCACTTAATATTTCATTAATAGGTATTATATGTGTAAACATTACCCTTTAGTATAAAGATCAAGAAAAATATACGTTGTAGGTATTCCGATCACTTGAGAAGCTTCGTCTTTTCAAAAGAATTTAATTACTTGAACTATTTTGTATCTGATAACTACTCATCATCATCCTTGCATTATCCCCGGTTGGGATCCAAAATTGTCTGTGTTTCATAATTACTAACGTACCCAAAATTGTTGGTGACGTAGTTAATTACATAACCTATGATGCCGAATATGAAGTCAAAGTTCAAAATTAGTATTAACAGTAGGACGTGACGTAATTAAAAAAAAATAAGGTACGTATTTACTATGAACTGTTATGGTTAATGTCGAAACAATACCGACACGTAACTGCCCCTGTACGCTTCATTCATAATTATAACGTAACTTTTATGGTTTACGTTACAGTATTGTCTCACTTGTTAGTGTTTACAAATTGCAAGGTTGCAACATTGTGCTCAATAAATACCTACAGTTACTAGTTTATTTCATCATCTGAATGTCCTTACTTCGATTATTTGGGATCGACCTGTACAACAAACTCCGTTGAGATATTAGAGAAGATATTTTACATTGTATGGTGGAAAGTCAATCATTCCGTTCTTTGTCATGCCTTCTTTCTTACATTCTATCCAACTTTGATTGTACGACTAAAGCACTTTATATTTATACAAACAATGTTACTTTTATAGCAGGTACGGTACGGAGGTAGGGCGCGACGGTATCTTATATCCCAATTGAACAGCCCAACTGTAGGTACCTCTGAATACCGCAGCTAAAATTAACATGTGCGGTGAGTAGGGTAGCCAGAGCTCACGTCAGTTGTTATGTATCATAATATTATGAATTAAAAAAGCTTATAAAGTTTTCGCAAAACGTTTAAACTCACAATAGTAAACTCCTTTTTCTGTAAGGCAGAACTTTGCAGGATTCTAGGGATGCATAATATTTCTCAGAATTTGAAAAGTACATCCAAAAGAATATCGGGTGAATAACGAATAATATGGAAAGACTCTCTTAACTTTGGACTTTACAACGTCTGTCAGGTCAGCTAGTAAAGTGGATGTTACCGACCAACGTAGACGAAGTTAGCGTGAGGTGAGAAGTTGCTCGAGCACTGAGAGAAGTTTGGCTGTTTAATTAATATTGTTAAACGATCGAACAGTGTTTTGCTAAGTACTATTTGTACAAACAATCAGATAAATAATACACTCTATTACATTTTCTAATAGCGTTTTATTTTTATTTTATTATTATATATTATATTTATTTATTACTATACAACGATGGTAACTCAAAAATGCGATCGATTTGACAGAAGAAGACTAGCTGCTACCTGTGACCCATATGAATTTATTATCTGTCTTTGGGATATTTCCAGACTTTAAACTATCTTTATATAAGTTGATCCGTTTTCGCGTGTCACACCTAGTCATCCCTTACAAACATTCCTGACAACATTGATAAGAAAATGTATGTTATATTTTTTGTATGCTGAGGAATAAAGTTATAAGTAAATTATAAGTACAGAATTCCTTTGTTCTAAAGCAGTTCTTTTTAGTAACTTTATTCACAGTATAAACAATTCTCAAGCCCTACAGATTGCGTCCATTGTTTAATTATTTTTCAATATTGCTGATATAAACAAAAAAGTAACAATAACCACCTTAGTTAGCCATTTTTCTTGAATCGTTAATGAAGGTGTGCACACAATGAATAAAGTCGAGGGGTGCTAAAGTCTAAAGTTACATAATTTTATTTTTAAACAAGCGGCTGGCTAACGTTCAGCTTCATGCACGACTGCCTCCGATAATGTGCGAACTGCGAGCCATCCACGTAGAAACAGTTATCTACATTATATACCGTGTATATTAAAATAGATAATGTAATTAGTATGGAGTTAAACTAAAGTATCTACACTCTAACACATATCCAACTGAGTACTGAGGAATGGATGAAGCTCGAGCGTAGGATTTATTTTCAAAACTGGGCTCAGACGAAAGTCGATGATGATGACAATGATCACAAACCATATTAATATGTAAACAATAATTATTAACTAAGTGTAGAGTCAATTGATAATTTATATTATTATTAATAACACCTAGAAAGTGGATATCGAGGCATGGACTATCGCTACAATGTCGCACTTCATTATTAAAGTGTTAATTAAACTAAGTATTACCTAGTAACGTGCCTATTTTCGGCGTGATTTACATTCATGTGCTCGGAAAGGCTCCTACGATGAATCATTTATTATGAATGCTTTTTAAGGTACTTACTAGCTACTACCTACTATATTTTATTAATGCATTCTTAGAGATAGTGTTTTCAAACGGGATTCAGAGGGAGATTGAGAGGGATGGAGCTGTATCGCGTGCATAGCTACATATCTATCCCTCTGAGTGATGACCTAAAACACAATTGTTATAGCACATATATATGTACATACCATAAATAGTAGTTCTCTATTCTTGTCTTTGAATTACATATCATCATCACCTGTCGTAAAATGATTAAAAAATATTCGAAATTATAACAAACCTGAATTTTAAACCAGCAGTCATTTGTGATATACATTTGACATAACCTTATAGATTATCATAACCTAACCTGTTTTTACGTCTACATAACGAATAAATTGTTAAAAAATCTACCAATGGCTCGCCAACGGTTCGTCATATAAAAAGAATGAAAACTTAGCAAACATAATGAAGTAGGTACTTGAGAGTAATACGGTTATGGTATGCATATGGATATTATGATCACATCCATAGTACATGAACGAATATAAAATGAAATTCATTCCTATGCATGACGTTGATCCTCACTTTGCGAAACCTTTTTAGAATAAACATGATCCGTTACGATGTAAAATTATGAATATTTTTAACCGGAATCACTTTTATATATATAACATTTTCATATGCACTGAGTGTTTTAAAATTAGCTAGGTAGTCACAAAATATACCTCAATGATTAAGTGAACTTGTATTATATAAAATTATATATTTAAGATTTTAATCGCCATTTTATGAGGCAGAAGTTGACCAGTCCATGTTTTTATGTACTATTTGGCTTGGTGTAGAGGAGAGAGACAAGGGCCTTTAGATAAAATGGCATTCTATTGATGAAATCGCATTCCGTTTTCAATTTGCTGTCAATGTTACTATTACTAACACTTTGGTGATTTTAATAATAATGTGAAATAAGATATTTCCAGTCACAAAGTGGCAAAGATTCCAAATTCATTAAATTTTGTAATCATATTACAGAGCTATGTTAAATTTCACACTAATCCATTTCGCTGGCGTTTACGCCAATAGAATGTCACTTTGTCCAGAGCCCAAGAACACAAAAGGTTTTTTTTTATTCTTTAGGCGGAATGGACAGTAGGTATGCCACAAATTTTTACTTGGTCAAGTTGAACAGTAGGCATTTATTGAGCAGGAACACTGTTTCTCTTATTACGATTTTTTGCTAACTAATTTAGCATTACTTATTTGCATTGCGATGTGGCCCAATGTACCTTTATGATGATGAGCGCGACATGTGTTATCTGTCCAAAGGTGCCAAAAGTTCGTAACTGTGGACAGCTAACAAAGACAAGTATTTCGGAAATGATGTAACAACGTGTATAGAACCTAATTGTGATATTCCGATCGTCAAGGTTTTTACTTTCTCAGTTGGGTTACATTTTTGAAAATCGATGGTATCGTTGTGCCTTACAATTATTTATTATTATCGTAGTAGTTATGTTTTATGGCTGTAGGTAAGTACACATGGACGTTGTTCCATTCATAATATTCATAATATTGCTTCTGATAATGTCTTACAGTTGAGGCCAAATTTGTTATAATTTTGCAACATGATTTGATGATTAATGATCTACATTAAAGTAATATTTTAGCCGCAATCGCAACCATTTCGTAAATAAAAAACGTGACAGGATGCGACAGTTTTTATCACACTAAAGTCTTTGTCACGTTCTGTAATTGTCATTAAGCATTGATCATTGATTTATTTAATATCCACACGACATGTGCGCGGGTGTTCGAAGTGCGAACATGTTAAAGGATGATGTCATTAAATTGACACTTCGTAATATTTCTCACTTTCTGCACTTCACTGATGTTAAGAATGCGCAGGCTTCAATGACACACTACTCCATTGAACTTTTGTTATGCAAGCACAAACCGGTCAGCTGTGTTAAAACGGCCTAGTCATTCACAAAACCCGGTCCACCTGTCTAAAATACTACAATCTTATACTATGCAGAAACATGTTGTAAACACGCTTTTAAGGCTATACGTTATTTTTATCAGTGACAAGAAACTAATGTATGCTAAACTTAGCTACACGGTTAACTTACAAATGCCCTTGTAGATCTTAAAACAGCAGAATATGTATAAAATTAAGTATTTATGACACTGGTTACCTTAGTGGTCAATATCTATGGACACATCACTAGATCTTTCTGTCACTTCACTTAGTTATCACTAGTATTTGGTTTGTTTTGAAGGTTTTAAGCACACAAGTGTTCGTAATAGGTGTTGTGTAAACGCGTATGGGCGCCGAACATGCGCGGGCGAGGCTCTAGCCGCGAGGAGTGACGGAGGTAGCAGGTTGCGCGGGAGTGCCGCCCCCCTACCCCGCGCGACAAGGCTGCCCCTCCACGGCACCGCAGCGCGCAGGTATTCCGACTGTGACGACAACGTGCCCATTTATGTCTTTGGACATGGTTGATGGCCATAACGGCCATATGGTGTCTTGCACTCGGTGCGATTAAGGTTTTTCAAAGGAATTCAGTAATAGTTGCGAATTACGTCGAGCTGTGAGAAATGGTAAAAAGTTTAAAATTACTTTTCTCACTATCGTAATTTAGAATTCGGTTTGCTTTACTTTACGTATTGCAGGTTCTGACATTTAAGTGATAAAGCTAACCCATGCAAAAATGGGTCATTCATACAAATAACGACAACCACAATTTTGAAAATATTTCTATGTTTCGGAGGTACTTGATATCATCATAAGGTAAACCATGAGACCATGAATAAAACATCCAGGACAATTGATCTTCCCATAGAATATTGTACTAAGGAGATACATATTTCGGTTTAGGAGATAAGGTTGTCTTTACTTATTCGCCCAAATAAATGCCTATTGCAATAAGTTTGACTGATAATGAAGTAATATGTATTCTAATAGGCTTTAGATCATTTGAAGTATTGTCATGACTATGTTTAAAGAAAACTTACATCATCTTTGTGGCATGTTTATCGCCAATAATATAGATAGGTATACACTATTCGACTAACTAAGTACATAGTCATAATATACAACGCGATCGTTAGTTAGGTATGCGGTTCATTTTATTAAATTATTTTTAGTATTTTTAGTATCATTTTCTTCTTTTTGCCGTCAGAACCTTCCACATTGTAAAAAAGGTTGTACAGCCGAAGACTGGGCTAAGTGGTGTGACATGGGAGAGGCCTATGTCCAGCAGTGGACTGCCGCGGGATGGTGATGATGATGATGATGATGACACTTAAGTGGCAGATAAACACACGTCCCACCCTGTGGAAAATTGTTACGTGGCCTAAGGATATGTGCAACATAAGGGAAGTTGAAGAAATCGGTAAAGTCATCACCAGGAATGGAAGAAATTAAGGCTGCCTTCACACTAGCGTTTATCCAGCGTAGGCATTCGATGAACGTATGCGCAGACGCAGACTCTGATGGAACACATGAATGTTTCTTCTGCAGTTAATTGAACACCCGTACAGCGTAGGAACTCATATGTTGCAGCAGAGACGCCGCGACAACGCGATGTATGCGTCCCGTTGTCGCAGCGTTTGCCCTCCGCATACGTTCATCGAACGCCTACGCTAGATAAACGCTAGTGTGAAGGTAGCCTAAAGAGGCAGGCAAATTTGATTTGATTCCATTTATTTTATTACCTGTCCGAAAAGTTAGAAGCGATTGGGTCATAAACCTAATAAATTTGCATTAACATTGATAATTTTGAATTGATTATCATGGTCCACCTATATGTAGCTCATATATGGATTTATATTGATGATGTAGGTAGAAAGCTCATTAAGAATTGGAGTCAATCTTCCATAGTTAGTGCACTTTTCTATAAGTAATATTATGCAAGAATATTGAGAGCTGTTCGGTAACTTTAAAAGTGCTTCAAGGTTTGATTAATATATAGATATTGCTTGAAAGCTAACTAACAAGCACGTAATAAGTATCTGAAGTGCTAAAAAAATTACTACCTAAAGTTTGGTCTCAACCTCTGTGGTGTGGCGGTAGTGAACGCGACTGCTACACAGGAGTCTCAGGTTCGAGTCCCGCTCAATGAAGTGACTGGCATCTTGTCTCTGCTTCCAATTGGCGATATCGAAGTTCTTTAGTTAGACTAGTCGGATCTTTGATGGCTCCAATTACCCGTAACGACTGACTTGAATGTTCTTATGACAACTGGGACCGCCGATTTAACATGTTCTCCGAGGCACAACGAGACCAATACAAATAGTCAGTTTCATGAATACAAATATTTACTCTGTGCAGGAATCGAAATCAAGCAGTTAGCAGACACGTTCACTACCGCCATGCGACAGAGGCTATCACTACAAAAAGAGCTACCCTAGAAATTATTCGTTTAGTCTAATGAAGATATTATACCTAAATAAGAATAGTGATCTAATGATCATAAACTATGGACATTTAATAGTCATCTTCTTTCACTTTGAATCTACAGTCCAACCTATCATATACTTTTGATTTGACTGCGGCTTACTGACCAGAAAGCTTAGCTTTTCAACCTTGACAAGAAAGCCTGCATTAAAGACAGAAGATAATCGTTCAGCCTATTGAAGATATAAGTAGAAGTGGTGGTCTAACTGTTGAAAATCCAATTTATGCCTTAACATCGGTCTTCCGCCTTCCGACTTTCATACTCTGTAAAATATATAAATTCTTACATAAAAGGAGTCAGTCCGTCTATCCATTAGTCAAATTAGTCTTTGTTACTTATAAGTACCTGACACACTGTTAATGTTAAGTATGTGAAAACTTATGCAACCAGTTTAATGTCCCATTCTAAGACAAATAATGACAACATTCTTAATTTATCTCAATACTATGCATAATTAAAAAAATAATATTTCATTTAAAATACGAAACGAATATAATTTTAACCAGAAAATTTCAGGAGAGATTCTGGTCGAAGACTGGAAGGTTAATTTTAGTACAGAGTCGATAGGCGTCCATCATACGCTCTGCAATCTCTCTGAAGAGATTACGAGCACTCGAACGAACCCCATGATTTTAACATCGCGATTCCAAAGATCATATTTTCTTCATAATCACCCTATGAGGGTAGTCACAAAGAATTGAAAGCATCCAGCGTGCTTTCACGAAACAATTGGCATGCGGTTTATCTGATATCTCACATAGGGCTTCTAACGACCAAAGACTCACCATCTTTGTAATGAAAATACTCTGTCTACGGTGCAAGGTCCAAAACTTCAGTTTAACTAGCGTCAAACTCAATGTACCCAGCTGAACACCGAGGTAAATATTCGAACGTTTCACATTCCGCTCTGCAGAACCAATGTTGGCAGACAATTTCCTACAGCTCGTGTCTGTACTGAGTACAACTCGTTGTATGATGGCGGTGTGGATTTGGACATCTTGTTGACTCAATCAATAAGCTCAAGGGAAGCTTCTTCGGAGCCCCCGGGGTTCTCATTAACATTGAGGGTTGCAAAATTTCGTGTTCGATCCTCGTACAGTACAAATATTTGTATGCATGAATATGGCTATTTGCACTGGTCTGGTCGTGCCTCGGAGAGCACGTTAACCTGTCGGTTGCCGTATGAACATCTATGGCAGTCGTTATGGGTAGGTGGATCCCTCAAGGTAGCCGAACTACAGAACTTCGATATCGCCAATTTGGTTGTGGAGGTCCAATGGCAATCGCTTCACGAAAAATAGCGAAGTTTAGCCGCATCTTATTTAGACTAGAAAACCGACCCCAACTGAGTTGGGAATAGGCTCAGATTACTAATTTTATTGAAACTCCGAAACATAGCTATCTATAGCTGAAACAGGTTAGAGATCATAAATACGTAGATATTATTATATTGCCAGTGTGCACACTGTACCTAACTTCAAAGTCGATCAATCTCATAAACTGACGTTAGGTAAACCAGATATAGGTACATAAAGAAAAAATAAACAATATTAAAACACACAAGATTGGTATACCCACTCGAGTAGTTCTGACGGACCCTTTCAACTTTTTTGGTTGATCGTAAATACCGGTCTTAAATAAGATACGATTTACTGCAGTGTGAATTACTATACACCCATATGGGGCTAAAGCTTGAGACTACTGAAACAATTTTCGAGCCCAAAGCCTTGAATCCAATTTAGGTCTCAAAAGTTCCCCTCAGGTGTTTACGTAATGATTTATGTGCACAACACATGGTCGCAAAATGATACATAACGCGAGAGAATAATTGTCAAGTCGACGAACACACAGTGTAGTATAAATATATTCGTTAAATTTATTAGTGTTTGTTGTGTAAAGGAAAGGAAAATGTTTTCATAATTAATGTGAGCATAAATTATTAAATATACCATCCTCCACAAGGGCATGCAGCTATCTGTAGAAGAGTTAAATTGGATTCAAGGGTCACAGAAGGTTTAATTTGATGCGGGTTTGGTCGAGCGAGACCCTTTACGTCAAAGAGAATTTGTCGATTTTAAATTCTTTTGCAATATTTCATCGCTTTGACAACAAAATTCTTAGTAAGAAATTTACATAAGAATTCTAATATTTTAACGGGCGATACAAAATAAAAAGAAATTGAAAGTAAGTTCAAGTTGATTTTAATTTAAGACACACTTCACGTCGCCACATCTCTAGCCGCTAAAGGCAAGGTTTCAGGAAAAAAGGTCACCATTACAGACACCAACAATGATACAATCATATTTTAATGATGGCCTTCAGCTTTGCAGCCTCATCCGATGCTTTTTCACACCCCACTTAGGACCCGAGACTGTAGGAAGAGGAAAATATGTGTGCTGGTAAAGAATTCCAAGATATCATGGAATATTATAATATCAAAAAACATAAAATATAAAATTTTCTTTTCCCCTCGAAGTCTATGGCGATGTTGTTTCAAATTATAGAGTCGCGAGCGCCAGTGCACGGATGTTGAGAATTGTCAAGCGAGGGAGGAGCCCGAGGCATCCTAACTCGTGAATAAATTTGAATGACTGAACAGAAGACTCGACGACATTTGGCCTACAGGCCACAGGTGCATTCTCTATGTTTCCATAAAATCGCTCCCGTCCAGGGTACGGAAAATCACTATACCTTTTATTGAAAAGTACGGTGCTTTACTTTGGGCATGAATGAATTTCGTTTTGATAGCAGTCTTGTGATTTCTTTATATATTTGAATGAAATATTTTTGTGGATTATTTTTTTCCTGAAATTCTTCCTTAAAACGTTTAAGTTTAGGTTATTTGTCTTCCTTAAAACTGTAGATGATAATATAAAAAAGCACTACATGAATATAGAACATAATTAGGCTCATCTCTATAAAATATTAGTATGTAAGTATATTTATATTTATCTGTTGGCAGCGGCTTGGCCCGCGTGGACTTCTGATCCCGTTCCCGCTGCTCCATAAAAACCTACTAAAGAGTCCAAGGAACAAATAAAAAACGGTAGATGAAATTTAGATAGATAGATACTTTACTCTTTATTGTACACAATACGATAGTATGGACATAAACTGTACAAAATGAACTGAACTTTACATGGACAAAAAAGAACAGAAAAGACAAAAGCAAGAGACGTAACATAATATACCTAAATTCAGCATAGATAAGTTTAGTAACATACCTAAAATATTATTTCTAGATTCGGTAACTACAATTTAAACTTCGGAATGCTGAAACTGAGATTGAATTTTCCTATAATACTGGGCGCAGGTGAAATGTTTCGAGAAAATTTTTCCATAAATGAAAAATGGAATTGGTTTGCTACCGAAGAGCGTTCACATTATGTCAAAGACTTTGCAATTCCAGCATGTTTCCTGCAGAAACGTAGTTCTTGTATTATTAATAATTTACTGAGAATGAAAATAGCACTTGAATAGTGTTACTTATTCATTTAATGTGCGGTAATGTGAAGCTAAATGTATTGTGATGTTTTTGCTGAAAACATTATGTTCTTTGTGGTTCACCAGCTTCAACTATAAGTAGGTGTAACTGCTAAATCACGGACGAAGCTCTAGCACTGGCATTTCTCACAAAAATGGGTGGTCAAACAGTAGTCGTTTCCAGAAAAGTCGACATCCTCAGAATCCAAAGTGCAGTTAACTGAGAAGTTGTTATGTGGAAGAGGATGATGATTATATTTTTATGAGGAAAATTATCTGCTTCTTAAATTTACAGAAAGTAGTGTTAAAAAAATTACGGGAGTTTTTGTAATGGATTTTCGATGCATGTTGTGCCCTGCTTCCTCGTAGTCAAACTTTTTGGTCAAACTGGTTTGACTATGAGGAATTACGTTTCTTCGTGGTCAAACTTGTTCAACGAAACCTCCCTGTATAGCTGTTCACTTAAAAATGGGTACAGTCAATCAATAAAGTGTATAATAATATTTTTTATGCCATGTGCTATAAGATAGAAATGCTAAACTTTTAGTGTGCCCCATGTAGTGTAAAAACGATCTGTTTATGAAGATTATTTTAGTTTATTAATTAAATTCCTATCTTTTGTATATGTCTAATTACATATATATCGAACATGGATAAATTACTGTTCATAACCGCGATTTTGACCGCGTGAAAAATTTTGATACCGGTAACGTAACCCAAGGGTACCTTTTCTTGTGGTAAAAACTTGTCTATGTGCCACAGGCCCTAATATATCCCTATACCATGTCAATCAGATACGTCGATATAATAACAACCATTTAAACATCTTTACAAATTTTCACATGGACAAAAATTATGGAAGAACTAGCTGGAGTGAAAAATAGCCCAAGATTCAGTACTGCATACATATGGCTCGTACTAACTTGTTCCAAAAAATGTTACGAGTTCAGCAGACGAGTCCCCTAAAAATACGAAAAAAAATGCAAATTTGTTTTAGTGCACTACATACAGTTCATTTCGTCCGTACGCTGTCGTAATCTAGTTTCGTTGCTGACTGTACGTACATCCCGTTCATTTAGTGGCTAGTCCTATAACAATACTTTGCGAACAACTTCACTAATTACTTTTATACCCTCGTGAGTTCTATTGCCCCAGCCACCCGTATAGATGTTACATTTTAACGCGTAACTATAGTAAATAGCTTTAGTTTTCTCAATAGAATATGCATGTGAAACTGTGAAATTAATTACAGTTATGAAATATTTACGTAGACCTCTATTAAATTGGAGTGACGTACTTTTAGAGCGCTATTAAATAACATGAAAGGTTATAATTATTATCAAAAAGGTGCTACCTACTCACTAACTAGTTTCAATATTGTGGAATGCTAAAAGCCTATTCTACTGATATTACAGGCCTATTGTATCCGACTAATATTATGAATATGAAAGTAACTAAAATAAGATGTTTATCAGACTAAAACGGCTGACTAGATCTGGTCTGGCTTAAGGGGTCAAAGGTAAAGTTATTTATCAATTAACAAACTTCACATAAAGCAGATTAGTTTTAAATCACGCTCTACCCGCCCTAAAATTTATTCTAATATCTCCATAGCTAAGGTAAGCTAGCTGTTTATCTACAATTTTTTCTCGCGGTGCTCCAAAGCTCCAAAATGAATTTTTTAACACTCGAGGACAACGCGCGCATGGCTCTGATGTCACTCACATTATGGTACAAACCATTCCATCAAGAATCAAGCGGTATGGCAACTTATTTACATATCGCATCATTAATTCTGGAATTCTTTACCAACACACGTGTTTCCTTCTTTCTACAGTGTAAGTATAAGATCCTTTAAGCGGGGCGTAAATAAACAACTGCCTTAACAGTTGTTTAATTACGCCTGGGTGGGGACCGCGGTAACCATGCTTTGGACAGCACTCCTAATTATTGCGAAATAGTCGCGTTTCACCACCGCCTGCTTAACTACTGTCATTCCGTAAAAACTACTCTACGAAAAGAATCAATTTGGAATAAACTAAAGTCGAAATTATAATATAGTAATACCCATAGTATCCCATAAACATTGTCCGAGAATATTTAAGAATATTTATTAATAATTCTAGTGGTAGGTATGGATAATGGACTGCTGAGACGAGGTCTCGGGTTCGATCCCAGGTTTACCATGGCACACACCAATGACTGCGATGCTTTTCGAAGTTATGTGTGTATTTATCGCAGGTTTATAAGGGCCCGGTTAATGGCAATTGGCTCGCCACCTCTTACATTGAGACCTAAATATAAAACTGGCGAAATATGGGTGCTAGCACCTCTGCCTACCCCTTCGGGGATATAGGTGTGATATTATAAAAAATATCTACTTCATCAACAAGAGTTCGATAATGAATTCGACAAAGTAGACCTCTGTGATGAAAATATCTAGATCACCTAACAAATCCAGTTTCCTTGTTGTGGTACTGCATTGTAATGAAGAGCGGTTTGGTATGCGCAATGCGGTGCGGACAAAAGTAAATTAAAACTTCGGTCTGCCATTACCGATGCGGTAGAGAAATCAATGCGCGATTACACGGCCTGTGTCCCGACCATAATACTATTAGTGTTTCACTGATTTATTATAGTACAATTAAATCTAGTTTAATTTATATAACACACATTGCAAATGCCATATCTGGGCCACTATAAAGACTTCAGACGTGCGTGCACCACTAAAGGGCCACAAGTTTATCTAAATCTAATGCTGTTTTTAGGTTCATATGTGTCAACCACAACAAGTTTTTTGACATACACGAATGAACCATGAAATTCTCAAAACCGAATTTCACATTCATAAAATTCATACGGATAGTGTAGACCAGTGAACTTGGTATTAATAAAACTGTCATAGGTATAACGGTGGTAGCAACTCGGCGTAGCGAATTGTGTTTGTATCTATTTAAGGATACATCATGCATGACACAAAAGCTTTATGCAACCTTGCATAGAATGTTTAGAATAACTGGGAATTTCAAACGTCGAGTACACAAGCAACATCCAACAACCGTATTTTCTCGGATTACGATTAGAGCCAGGCACAGACGATGTCCAAATATAGGAATTTTCTAGACTTGTATTTTCTGGGTTTTAGATCAACGATGATGGATAAGTTATCTAATGGTGCATGTTGCGATCTGTTCAATTTCTGAAGCCAAATAATTGCATTCTTGAACAATAACCCTGCAGTTTGATATAAATCTATTAGTATGAACATTTTACACCGACACTCACGTCACTTTTATTAAATGCGACTGGAATTTACTCCTTAATAGATCAAATTTTAAAAATCAATTAATTATAAATAGAAAATAAAACACTATATTTTAATTGATACATTTCAATTTTCATTCAAAAGTTTTACTTTCAAAATAAGCATATAAATAGTGGTGAGGGGTTCCTATTACATAATTCCTGCCGGCTTTCCAATTGGTAGCATATTGCATGACCACCTAGATTTAGATATCTTAATTTTCCACCAGCTTCTTTTTGTAATTTTTTAATTTGATGAATCAAATTAAAGTAATCTAAAGAGACCTTGAACTTCAGTAAATGTAAAGACACAGTAAGAGAAAAATAAAACACATCAATATTGTGCCGAAAACGACCAAGACCAAGTTATAGCTTTTTCGTTTTTCATAATTTATAAGATTTTAGCGGCGGCGCTTCACTGCATGACTATTATACATTTGAAAGAAGCTGGATTTATGCTTTAACAGGAAAAATTAACTTTTACTTGTATATAGTAAGTGTATTATTGACTAGTCTTTACCCGCGGCTTTTAGTCATTTCTGCAATGTGGTCCATAATTGGACACGCGGACAAACAATTACTTTCAAACAAACACTATCTTAATCAAAATAAACATCAAAATTCGTTCAGCAATCTCTTCAGTATCCGATCAACTGACGTCCTTATTTGCTAGGACATACGCCTAGATAGGTAGGTATATTAAGCCAGAGGGCAGAAACCCAAACACTATATCAGTGTAATATCCACTCACCTACCTTCCTGTAGCTATATAGGGTGACGTATTGATAGTCACTCGAGTGCTCCCATAGGTGTAGACATCCTTAGCTATTCTAGAAACATATTGTCGTCCACTCCAAGGTACGTGATCTGCTTGGAGAAAACGCACGGCTAGAGACCGCCAAACACTTCCGTGGTTTATAGAAATGGGTAGTACTGACCTGAGACATAACTAGTTGTTTGGTTTCCAACCTATAATTTAGTTTTGATAGTATTACGTTAGGGTTTAGTTAAATGATGGTGGATGATAAATAACGCGCCGATTTTGTACATAATCTTTTTCTACTTAAATAAACATCGTCAATCCCAATATTGGGCACTCACTTAGACCCTGTTTTTTCATAGTGTGGAAATAACCTATGACATCCGCCACCTACCCCTATCTCGCCCTATACTCTTGCAGAAATTCAGATAGCCAGTGAAATATCCTTTTACTTTTAAAAAGAATATTAGTAAAACTAATAGTAATCCCTATAACCCCTCCAGCTAAGAGTAAAGACTTATGTTAGGAGTATTTTCACGTCGGTAGTGTAATAGCCAAGATTCAAACTCGGGGCCTCTCGATCGTAATGCCAACTCCTAACCACTAAAAGCTACAGTAGTTATCTACCTACATATCTTTCGCACCACGCACGAATCATTTTGAAACCTGGGGATCGCTCTTACGTCATCGGTATCATCATTCAGAAGCGAAGACCATCTGACGCCACAAGCTTCGCTATATTCTAGTCAGTCAATTTGCAGGTGGTCACCGAATATTTTGATCCCAATACACCATAACTACTATCAGTCGCAAAAAATATGCCGAAAACATAAACTACTCGTATAATATTTACATACCTACAGAGGGATGAGCAAGAAAAAAAAGAAAATTATCAATCTCAGTAAGGACAAAGACCGGCAAACAATGGGTGCTTTCACTGTCCGCTACTGCAATAAATACACTTTGAGGAAGATTGGTATATTGAACGACGCAAAATGCAGACACTGCAAGGAGGACGATGATACGACGCACATACTGTGTGAGTGTCACGCTCAGATCTTTTTGTGAAAGGCTATCCAAGCCAGAGGATTACGTGCACCTTCAATTCAGAGAAATAGCCATCTTAATTGAGAAGGCTATCACTCCTCAAAGGTAGGGTTGATACAAGGGATCCAATAGGGTCAAAGTGTCCACGATAGCACAAGAACACGCACCCCAGAACCACATATGCTCACATCTATTTCTCTTCGACAGATAGAGATATTTGGTCCCACGTAATAAGGAGTGAGCCTATTTCTGTACGCTGAGAACTAGACGGGGACAACGTGGTTCCTACATCCGACGAGGGTCATTTCGAAAGAGAGGGCCCCTGATCTCCAGGGGCGTGAGGGATATGTTGGCCACTATCCCACCTCCACCAACTAAAGATTCAAAGTAGGCGAGCATTTTAGCCGGTTTGAGTCCGACATAGCCACAATTATAAGAAAAAGGCAAAATATTTGAAAAATATAAAAGGTAGAATTGTTGACTGGAGCCATGCATGAGTGTAATATTTAGTTTTGGCTTAATCATTATAATTCATTGCTCGAATTCATAGTTTCATAGCAATAACAAAATTACAGCTTATGCAAATATAGTTTTGTTGACACACTTACGTAACTAGTAATATGATATTTACAAACAGGCAGCGTATGCTTTGATGTTTGTATATACCATTAGCATATTATCAACGGTTCTACTCTCGTGTTCGTAGGGAGGTATATAGCTTTTAGTAATTTTGGAAGTTAGTAATGCAGTACTACTTTATGATATGTGTGTTATATGTGTGGTATTTTCTTTTTTTTCACCCCACCTGATGGTAAACTGAAGGTACAGTCTCAGGAATGAGGGTCACCATTTCAAACACGTAGAGGTTGTGGCGTTTAGCTGGTAAGGAACTCCAAGACTTAATGTTATGTATTATACCTGCTATAAATCAGAATAACCAAGTTAAAATTACATACAGTGCAACCTTGCTAAAACCCCAATATAACGAATTTTTTATTATCAAACAAGTGTTTTGTAATGGTTCTAATGTAATATTATGAGACATATTACGAGACAGCCTCATTTAACGCATCATCAAATCTGACTTGCAAGTTGTGGTCGATTCCTAAAAAGTGGACGCTTTTCTTCATCAGAGTAATTGTGGAGTGACAATCATCCTTTTCTTCATCTAATTAAAGAGCAATATTCATACACATAAATATGTATTGAGCCGTGATCGAACTCGCGCTTCTTGCGTAGCAGTCGTGTTCATTACCGCCACGCTACGGGGGCTTAATGAATAACTCGATATAATAGCATAATTTATTCTGTGAATATAATTTTACTTAAATAAGTGTAGTTAAAAACCTTAGTTAAGGTTATTTTGCATGTTAATGTAAACTGTTTATTGCAGTTAAAGTTTGTCAGCTCGCTAAGTTGGCTCACTGATATCATTGTAATGAGTAGGTAAGTACTTTAGTTGCGAGTTAAAAATTATAAAAGCCACGTTAAAATTCACTGTTAAATCGTACGGGATATTTACCATGTTTGTTTATTTTTTCGTGTTACCGATATTTCGGCGCTGTTGCAAGCGCCATGATCACGGTGTACTGATGACCGCCGAGCTAGTTGTTATTGAGGCCAACCGTATCGGTCTACCCTCTTTCTTACTCGTTTACTACGCGCGTCGCCACTACCACTGTCCGCGTTCTCACATTGCACTCGATCACGACACACAACACTCACTGTATCGGCTCGCACGGTTTTTGGAGATGGCGTTTGTTTGGGTTTTGTGAACTTTCGAATCACCGGGTGCCAGACACTCGCCAGTTGAAAACCATCTTCCCGGTTGAAGTTTTTGTGCTTTTTTATTTCAATAGCTTTCTTCACCATTCTGGGTATATAGTGGCGTTCAGTCGACAGAATCTGTGGGTTATGCAACTCAATCCAGTGATTCGTCCCTTCCTCCAATAGATGTTGTGCGATAGCCGATTTCTGTGGCTCGTTGTTTTTGACCGCCCACACACACACACTAACCGATACTTGCACGCTGACTCGCATCACCATCCGCGTCAGCTGAACTCTGTAGTGACGTCACTTACTCACCGCGCATATATAGTCTATGCGACGAGGAACACTTTGGGTACTGAAATTGAACATTTAAGGGGCGTTCTACGGAGAAACGGTTACAAGGAGCGGATCATACCACCGAGAAGCACACCATCACCCAAACGCCTGGATTATAAGGTTGCAAGACAACCTGCGTATTTACCATACGTGAAGGGAGTGACAAATAAGGTTGCAAATATTTTAAACAAATTCGCAGTAAAAACTATCTTCACTCCTTTCAAAAAGCTGTCACAGTACCTACGCACACCCAAAGACAGGTTCCCACTGGAACATTCAGGTGTTTACAAGGTTGACTGCAGCTGTGGGAGCTCCTATATAGGCCAGATCAAACGGACAGTGTCAAGCCGGATTAAGTAGCATATCAGGGCGGTCAAAAACAACGAGCCACAGAAATCGGCTATCGCAGAGAGGGGCGAATCACTGGATTGAGTTGCATAACCCACAGATTCTGTCGACTGAACGCCACTATATACCCAGAATGGTGAAGAAAGCTATTGAAATAAAAAAGCACAAAAACTTCAACCGGGAAGATGGTTTTCAACTGGCGAGTGTCTGGCACCCGGTGATTCGAAAGTTCACAAAACCCAAACAAACGCCATCTCCAAAAACCGTGCGAGCCGATACAGTGAGTGTTGTGTGTCGTGATCGAGTGCAATGTGAGAACGCGGACAGTGGTAGTGGCGACGCGCGTAGTAAACGAGTAAGAAAGAGGGTAGACCGATACGGTTGGCCTCAATAACAACTAGCTCGGCGGTCATCAGTACACCGTGATCATGGCGCTTGCAACAGCGCCGAAATATCGGTAACACGAAAAAATAAACAAACATGGTAAATATCCCGTACGATTTAACAGTGAATTCGTAAATGACCATGTCAATCTAAAATCATACGCCACGTTAAAAGTTCATAAAAACACGCTAAACCTTAGTAACATCAATTGTTCACTATCATAACATAACATAAACCCACGCCTGTATCCCCGAAGGGGGATAAAATTTAAAATGATAAAAAAATCACTTTAAAATCAAATCAATCAATATTCCGCAAATGCGAAGAACAAACCTCGATACGATATAAAGCTACCATATTTCGGACACCTCAACTGAGGCCTCACACCCTAACATTACAATTAAACCATTATAGTGAAACTATTGGTAAACGTAAACAAAAGACACTAAAAACAATAAAATGAAACACTTCGAGAGTCGGTAAAGTCGCGTTTGTATTTATGACGTTTTCCATTTCTTCGGCCCAGTTAAATTAACATTTTTATGGTTCGGCAGCAAACGACGTAAAACCTCGATCATTAGACATCGCCAGCGAATTTTACGTTTTGGCGCGCTATCGAAATTGTTGTCCCCAATTTTGCATCGACTTCGAAAATCAGTGATATCAATATTTTTCTATTCTTTTAAATTTTGCTTCACTTTTATGTCCCTACTTGCTTATATATGTTTATGAATATCGTAACTTTAGAATGCGCTAAATGTGCTATTGACGCTCAGTACTATATATATATAGGCCGATACAATCAGTTCTAAAGGGTTAGCATGAAATATCTTTTAAATATTTAGCTCGTCAAGCTAACTGCACATCATCTCACTGTGCAGTCAAAAGCTTATTGGCTGCCGTTATATATTCTGTCTTTAGAACGGCGGCGGTCCCCACCCTAACGACCTTGGTTTTTTAGGGCCCGCTTCTGTCAGATGGTTATTTTTAGTCCTACAAACATCATTTATATACATATATAAGTACACGTATTTCCCATTAGAGAGGTACGTACCATTATCTTTTCACTTAAGCGGATCATCTTTCGTTTCATTTGTTTTCCTAATTGTTTTCATACGTAGGTACCTACTCGCTGGTTGCGGGCGCTTTACTAACCTATCTGTCTTGGAAACGTTCTCATTTAGATTGACGACAGTATGGGTAGATCGAAGCCTTAAGTTTGCCCTCGCCTTTATGAGGCGACCTGCTTTGTCAACTTTGGCTTATTTCGTCCATCCTTGTATCTCTTTTACTGCTTAAGAAACTATTTTAACGATATTTTAATTCCTTTTTCATAGCTGATTATGTAGCAAGAAAAAATTTCATGTTCGTAGCTGCTTAACAACTGGAATATATTGAACAGATAATGTCAGTAAAACCTCTAAAGACATCATTTATTCGTTGCCTGTCTGCTAACTAATACATTTTACGTTTTCAACAGTGAAACAACAATTTAATTTCTGAACAAAACCGATCCGTAAATGGCTACTCCGCTATACTTGTTGAATTTCTTGCACTCGAGGCGGTAATTAGTTTTGGATTGGTGGTGACAAGACCGGCGACTGGGAACTAGCTCGGTGCTAGCATTGAACGAACGGACAGAGCGAAAAAATCACAAAGCCGCCGGGTTATAATGGATTTAGGGAGAAATCCCGACTATCCCGACTCCCGTCTACGGGCTCTTGAATTAATGAGGCTATTTCAGAAATCCTAAAATAGCTGGCAACTGTATTCTTAAGCTAATAACTTATTTGCAGTCACAGTTCTAAGCGACGAATTTTAAAAGTGTTTGAGTTATTTCTATGTTAATGGAAACCGTTTATGCTTTAAACTCTGAAGTTCAGATGATTTGAAATATATACTTAGATGATGTGAGGGTTGGAAATAGATGTATGAACTCAGAGGATGATCATCATGTGCGATGTCATTAAAGGAATATTGTTGTGTGTAGGGTTATTAAAGGAAAATTGTGTTAAAAATTATATGTAGAGACAAGAGAGAGAGAGAGAGAGAGAGAGAGAGATAATTAAAATTAATAAACGCGTAAGGTATAGAGGAAGTACCTCCGCTCTACAGAACACGCAGATAATAATAACCTTGTATTTCCGCCGGTGATTAGGGTAGCCAAAGATTACTGGAGAAGTTTTGTGTTGAACTGACTGACTTGAACCTGCTTTATCTTCTGCACTGATAGAACAGAAGGTCTTAACCTTAACAAACGTCATCGTTAAGCGCGATATAGCATCAGAGACTCTCGTGATTAATGCTAAGACGATGATAATGATGACTATGTAAAAGTGCTTAGTTGACGGCAATAGGCTCAGTTTTCCAGCGTGGAAACTGAAAAGCAGTTGGGCAATTATGAAATTGATTAGGTACTGTCTTTTCATTTGGATTCATACAATCTTGACATTCACAACAATAGTAACTATAATGTAGGATTTGAACTTGTAATTGCCTGATTTCAAATCCAATTTATTACTTTACTGCGTTGTCGTGTATAGTTTGCCCGTCATGATTTACCTAAAGAGCATGAGTTAACCTTAGATAAGCATCTCAGTGTATAATTGTACTTTAAGAGGCACTGCCAACAGCTATTAACTCGACACAATGTACCACGACGGGTCGCATTAGAATAATCTTGATTACGTATATCACAAGTTAATGTCCATCGTATAATGTATCTTGCATTTTGGAGCTCAGAATCCCTTCTTCAACTTCTCCTAATTGATTCAAAATAGCTTTTACGAAAGTGACATGTTATCTGATTGCCATAAACCGCAAAGTCTGCGACAAAATCTACTCCATAGGTCAGTAGGTGAGGTTTACTGGCTTGTAGATAAAGTTGGTGCGTGCTCCAGAAGACTTTGATTGCTGTTCATAAAATTATTAACACAACATAAATAAGGTTAAGTATGCCTATTTACTTCCGAGGTAGGCAAAATCATCAGCCAGTCATCTGCTTCTTTGCCAAAAATATCACGAGATTCCTAGCAATTGCTTACACATTATAAACAATTTAAAAGAAGCGAGTACGAGGGGGCTATGCTATATCGTTATTTACTTTCGTTCCCATCATAACACAAGCAAATTAACTTTGTTGTAGAAGTTAACTAGAATATTAGTAATATATGTACATATATACCGAATTATATAATTAGTAGTATATACCGAACACTCTGTATTACCCATAATGAACCAACGTAGCGGCACTCACAGGACAGGCTTGCGTCACCGGCAATGAATGTAACCTTCGTGTTTTTGGCAATAAATTATTTTCATTTTCATTTTCATAATTGTGACCTATATTACCAGTGCAAAATTTGATAATATTTCAGATATTTTCATAATCTTAATACTACAAAAGTTATGTTATTTGTAAACAGTCATTTCTAAAGGCTCCAGAGACCAACGCAAGACCAACAAAGACGAGACCACTTTAGATGTCTTTTATTTAGTTGTATAGAATATTTCAACAAAGGTTGAAGAAGATATTCATAGAGTTATAAACTCGTGACGTATTCAAGTGTGCCTCTTAATCTACCTAGGCTTGTGACAGTTACTAATTATATTAAATGTCACAAGGATCATGACAACAAGGACAAGATACGACTATTGAAAAAAGCGGATAATAAGGACTACGTAATTTTAAATGAAAAACTACACGATCACTCACTAGCAATAATATTTTAATTGCAGAAAACTACAGAAAGAAACACAGCGTATTTTAATTAAGTGATCCAAAATACCCCAAATGCCTGAAACGTTTGTCGTGGTAACTTCCTGATATTAGAACGTAACCATTTGCCTTCGGTTAGAAGCTTCGCGCCAATTTCCATTGTAAACCCGTTTCATTTATCAAGCTGTCAAACTGCGCCCTACCTACCCGCAATGGTGTTAAGTGATAATTAATTTTACAAATAATTTGTCATGATTCAAAAATTGTACGAGTATCACTGGGGATCACATTATATAGCTGTAGAGTTGGTTGCTGGTACGTAGTTCCTTAGGATTAGTTAGACGATCTATTATGGATAATAAATTTTAATATTTTTAAAACTATAACAGGCGCGTTGTGCAGTCTTCATAGAAAATTTTGTTTGTACAAAATTTTGAATGAAGAAAACATTTCGAACTCGTAATACTATGAAAAGATAATAGTCATGAAATTATACATGGCCAGTAAGTCTTTAACAAATCAAACTATCAATTAGCCTATTGTAGTCCACTGCTTAGTCACAGACCTCTTCCAATTCTAATCCTCCGTCCCAGTCGCCTTTGCAGATCGTTGTTCCATCTGGTTGAGGGTGTCCTACTTGTCATTTGCCTTCTTCATTTAAATACTTCTTTGCTACAGAAGCCATCGGTCTTGATTGAAAAATGAAATTGTGATCATTCACATATGACACCTCCTCAATGAGAAATCTTTTGTTAGTCTCGTTGAATACTATATTTTGAAGTAAATACATTTTACACTATCAAAACTATAGACTGTTTTCAGGTCGGCACTGCCACAATTTTTACCCATCATAATCTTGTTAGATTTTTCATACATTTATGCTCACTATACATTCGTAAGCGCTTTTATGTCTCTACTTTTTTGAACCAACAGAACACACCCTCACTATTAATTAAAAAGTTTAAGCGCGACTCTCTATGACTTTATTTGAATTTGGAATCATATGCACAGCTACTAACTACATAAAAGTTTTGATAAAAACTATGAAAATAGTTCGTTCCACATCGGCCAAAACTTTATCGCTGGAATCTAACTAGGTTAATACATTTTGAATATTATGTACTTTGAACTAAATTTTAAAGTTTGTGGACTCGTGTGCGATGTTATTTAGCCGTCGGCCTAGCCACACCAGGCCTAATATGATCAACATCCATTTTGTTTGTGTGTTGTCCGCTTCAGGGAAGTGTCTTTAATTCCAACACCTCATGGTTGTGACTACTGATATTTTTTAAATTCGGTAACGTGATTGAAAAAATAAGTTAGTTAGTTACGTTAGTAATATAACACGATTTAACTTTTTTGAAAGGAAACCTTCTTCTTCATCTTATCTTAAAATTGCTTCTGAAGCAGCAAAGAAGCTTTATTCCAGCATTGTCATTGTTGTGTAGATTAAAAATAAATTATAGGTTATAGTAACATATTACCATAATTTACCATAATGGTAATGATAACTATTGTATCCGGTAAGTATAAGAAATATAATGTGTACATTATTTCAGTAATTAGTGTTAGGACAGCACATACATGTATTGCACACGCCTAGTATACTATTTCTTGAGCTATCGTAGCGACAAAGTGATACACCTAACTTTTTCATGTTATGTTAAATTACGCGAAGACCAGTACATATTGCTTGCACTGTGATAAAGTTATCAGATTTTATCGAGAGCCAAGCTTTGTACACTACACGTCTTAACCTAACACTCTTTGTATTTTAATGTATCGTATAGTGTTATTCGTGAATCCCATTCTGAGGTGCATTGAGTTTATTATAAACAACCTAATGATATTTAATTTATTATTTAATAAGTTAGTTTTGTTACAAACATTGTGTGTGTGTATGTGTTTGTGTGCACACAATGTGAACAAACGTTGTGGTTTATATGCTGTGTTGCGGATGTAGGCATTCGCCATTTTTTTTTTCAACATGTAGACCCCATCTCCTCTTGACAAGGGGCAATTCGTTGGCCGTTGTTTCGTTTCATGGAATAGAATAGAATAGAAAGACGATGAGATTCAATCTATGGGATTGACACGTATTTTGACGTTTACGACCTTTGTTGGCGACCGTCATAAACGTCATAATCATCAAAATACGTGTCTTTCTTATACATTGAACTTTCTATTTATTCTAACGAATTTCAGGCATGCTAGTAAAACAATCAGTTCTCGCAATTAGGCGCTAAATCGATTTTAATAATATGCATCAGTAGTTACTATAATTTCGCAATACGAATACATTACTACAGTTCTATGATTTACATGTACTATTTGAATAATCTAATCTGTTACAGTGGTTAAAGGGAATTTCAGTTTGATTGACATAACATTATAAGCATAGCTAACTAAATGTATGATCATGTTTTGTTGGAAGTACAATCAGCATCAAATCGATCTTGAATTTCTACTCAATAAGATCTTATTAAGGTATTGAGATCTTATTCGGTACTAGTATCAAGATCTTTTTGAGTACTTTTCTAGTGAAAATCGAACTGATGGTGACTGTACTTGTATTTATAACATATTTTGGAGTACATACTTTCTGCTTTTTACTTGTTTTTAATGTGCGAAAAATTCGCAAACTCTTCTGCCGGGGCCGGCCCGTGGTGGAGGTTATATTAGACTCGAACCAACTCGAAAAAACGCATACCGTCTTTGGGTCTTCAGTTGCCGGAGGTGAAATAGTAGCCAACATATTCCTCGCACCCCAGCAAACCCAGCACCTCTCTTACGAGATTGTATATTGCTTTTTATTGTTTTTTGCTGTGTCTGTTTTGTGTTGTGTTGCCTTTCATTATCCGTTCCATAAATAGGTACTTTCTTGTAGTTCTTATCTAATCTTTATTTATGTAGATTCAATGTAAACATAGCTTATATAGCTTGTGTTGTGGGAATGCGGATAAACATACTTGATTACATTTTTTTGTTAATAAATGAACATGTATAATACTCAGACACGAGAAAAATATTAGTGTGAACACATTTATACGTACAAATATTTGCACTGAGCGGGGATTGAAACTGTGCCTCTACGTAGCAATCGAACGCTCGACCAGTATTATATATCACAGAGAGTTTATTGACTTTGCAAAATACCAGCTAACGTAGATGTAATAAGTAGGTGAATATTAGCGCTATAATTTTGGTAATTTATTCTTCTGAAAAATGAATGGAAATCATAATTATAAGCAACATCGTAGTGAAATGCTTGGCACTAATACAAATGTATACCTACCCTAACAAATAATATCAATGGCTCAGAAACTTGTGCAATTTTCACACCGATTTGGAGAAGGTCGAACCGTCATTAACGGATATAAAAGGCTGAAACTCACAGAAAGGGTTGACCTCATAGTATTTTACTGATGGCTGTGTTGCCACCGGGAGTTCTGTTGTCATTGTAAAGCTTTGCGTTCAATACACAACATGTCTTCTGAACATTGTTGTTGATAAATTGAATTCGCATATACCTATCACGAGGTTCAAACCATTTAAATGCGTATAAATAGAAACTGGTCAAATGCGAGACGTTTCGCGCACTGGGGGTTTCGTACTAATGCTACATAAGTTACAATATGTTTTGAATAAACTGTTTAGAAGTTTGATTTTTGCAATTTTGTTACAGACCTGACTGAGTATGTGGTATGAATTCATCAACGCATTTCTAAGAAAGGTTTTTCAATCAAGAAGTGTTTTAACAGACAGATAAACGAACAGCGTTTTTTTCCGATTTTTTTCCTTATGAGGTAATTTATTTCCTTTCTACGAACCACACCTGCATTTCCGGATATTTTAAAATGACCGGATTGAGTATCATGTTACACTGAGTTTTTCACGGTGCATCCAAATCTTAGTCCCTTCTTAGATTTGACAAGTAAAAGGGAACTAGAATTGCTGCAACTCGCGTTTGACGTCGAAACAACCAATCAGCAGCTCTCAAAAATATCTGCAAGATGACGGACGCCGTCGATTGAAATTTAAGTTGACGAAACTTTAGTTTCGCTCTAGTATCGTAGGCAACTACTGTAAGAAAAGCTTAACAGTTAAACACTTTAGAGCCTTTGAGAGAAATTTGGATTGCTATTATGGAAGCGACTACTGAGGTAGGCGAGTTGTAGAGAGTTGGAGGAAAACTAGCGTGAGCCTCACCCACGTTCGTAACGTGCCGGAATTTGTCATAGAAATTCAACATTTGTTAACTTGAACTTTAAGCGTGGTCGTCTTCTTCTTAGATATATAATAGGTAATGATAATGAGGAAAAGGCGGATAAAAATGAAGAGCGCGTTGAACTTTCGATCCCGGTTGGCATACAAATATCCATGGGTAGTTGTCAAGTTTAAAAGTACACTGATTTAACAATAGAACTTGGAAATCATCCCCAATTGGTAACCGGGTTTTTCTGGGTGGCAGTTGTTTCATAGAAATTTCAAATTTCAACAGCATCACAGTTAGGCTGGAAAGTCACAATCTGTTGAAAAAATGGTTAGACGTTAATGATAGTTCAATTGATTGAAAGGCAATGTAATTATATACACGTCAATAAATAACAAAATGTTAATCTGAATTGGAACTGAATCACAATTCACATCAAAATTAATCAAACCAAATTTTTCCTCAAATGAAACTCGATTTCCAATGATTCCAATGAGGCGTAACACAAACAATGTAAGGAACAAAAGATAAGTTAGTAAGAAGAACAATATTCAGTTTATATTATATACAAGTCACGTTTATATTTTGAAATAATTTCCTGAAACCTGTGGTTGTTTCGTAATGCGGATCAAGCTATTAAAATTGCTAGGGCTCGTTATATTAGTATTTCTATTTCGCTTCAATTCATATTTACTTACCATCAGAGACGGATTCTACGCATAGAGTTTATATTACTTACGTAAATAGAGGAATAATCGCCTCATTACAGCCTTACAGAATTCAAAACGTCAGCAGCAGTGATTGTGACTTTAGGTGTTGACGTCATTGCAATATCTTTAAAACTGTCAAAGTTGACCGGTTCATAAAAATCGTTTTACGGTTCATATACTCTGCCACTTTAGTAGGCCTAGGTTTTGTGTAACTATACATATGTCACGTACACTTTGATCCTCTTGAGAGAACTTTATGGTTTCACCTAAACCTGAATTTTAATTTTAGCAATCTTTCGCACTGGTGTATGTTTAACGCCTTTTAAAAGTTTCATTGCAATTGCAATTGAAAAGCATTGGGGAAAAAGAAAGAAACAATAAACATTGATGTGTTATACTGAAGTAAAAATATTTTAAGAAGAAAAGCCAATTCAATGTAAGTTGTTCAACTTGAGTCACACTCATCAATAAGTTAAGATACCGTACATAATTAGATTAAGAACGAACCGTTTGATATCGCATTCTTGAGAAAAAGAGACAAACAGATGGACATCAAAGTGATCCTATAAGGATTTCATTTTTTCCCTTTTGAGTCGCGGAATCCTCTAATAATGATTTCCTGAAAACCTTTTCATTTCTGCCTTGACAAGTGGACATAATATTTTGTAGCAGTATCGCAAGCTTGATCTTTTATATACTTTTACGATTACCTATACTTTGATCTCCATGATGTGTAAGTAACTTGGTAGACTTAAATTGATTATGGTGAACTTTAGTGTTCCTGCTTCGCTACAATAGTTATTTGTGCAACAAGAGAGCAAAACTGTTTTTTGCTGCGAGTGCTGATTTTGAATCCTGAGCAAGCGAGGGATTCTAGGATTGAATCACGAGCGTAGCGAGTGATTCTACTGTAGAATCCTGAGCGTAGTGAGGGATTCAAATGCACGAGATGCAAATAATTTTGCTCTCGTGTGGCACACATTACTTTTCACTTCAGCAGCGAGAACACATAAGAAATATTACTTAGAAGATAATGCAACACTTATTAACAGAACAGAACACCTATTATTAATTAAAATAATGCTGAAAATTTTAAAAGTTAATAATTAATCTAATTACTTATTGCTGTTCTGCAAATTTAAAGTTGAAAGTTAAAAGTTAAATTTTATACCCGTTATTTTTAAGGTGTGTTCAGAAACAGCGTACGTGACATTTTATTTTTCAAATGTTGATAATAGTAATCATTATAAATACTTATGCATTACTTATTTTGGTATTCAATAACATTACATAATTATTAAATAATGTAAATAAAATACATGGTTATTCTTTTACAAATATCTTTCAAATTTAGAATTTCGAAATAGGACCTTTGATGTGCCATAAATTAAAAAAAAACCTTCAAAATACTTGTGTTTGTCACTCGAACTTTTTATGGACGGCCAAGAGACAGAGTGCAGTGTATGTAATTCGAAAGTTATTCGCGGAACAATTCTTTTTGTATCTATGGTTGGCACTCTTTATTGAAAATTTAAAAAACATAATTAAAAAGCTACTTTGTCTCACTGAGTGAGCAAAATCGCATTTTGCACACTGTTTTTACGCAGCAAAACTCACTTGTTTGAGCTGCTGTGGTGAAAAAATAATTCACCTCGGATTCGCTTTCACAACAAATCAAAATGTATCTGCATACATATATGGCTATACTACTATCTAAAGCTTACATATTATCAAATCACACAATCCTGCTAATGTTCCATGTTAATTAATACAACATTAAGAGCAAATAGATGGAGTCTGTCGCCTCTAACATCCCCACTGTCCCTCGACAGAAATTGATGAGGTAGTCGAGAGGTGTTTGTTACCGATATATCGTATACCTATACACTGTTGTGTCACAATATTTTATGCTGGGGCTGTTCTACGTTGAGGCTATTGATCGCATGTCCATTTTGTTAACCAGGTGAGTTTATACGTTGAGGCGGAAGAATAATTTAAAGGCCTACATTTTTCTTTTGTTTTTCTTCGTCTTTACAAATGAGGTGATAAGCATTCGTGAAGGAGGAATAGAATTTCAGGTGATAAATTTAACAATATAGACTGAGGACATCTATTATGCGAGCAGTGAGTAAAACATCATTTCAGCATTGAAAGAAATACTGTCGTAAAACTTCATCTTTCATCAAATATCGGTTATTCGAAGAAATAAACTAACATGGTAAATATCCCGATGAATTTAACAGTGAATGTTCATCTTTACCTACCAACAAACATCAATTGATGCACAATTTGAACAGATGTAATAATTGCTTTTCAAAACATGCTTTGAAACCATTTAATAATTGACTAATTTTTAGTATCTATATCATTAAGTTTAAGTCTATCCTTGTATGGGATAAGGTATTTTTTGCAAGTAAATTGAAAACAGGCGTAACCAATTTTTAACCGTTCTCACATGCTATAGTTTATTGGTGCTGGCCCAGTTTATATTGGCCACACAAAAAATACCAAATATTTGTGTAAAGATGTAAACCGCCATGTAAAAGAATATTTTGTTAGTAAAACTGTAGAAATTAGTTAATATAGAAATTTGTTTTTGTAAATATATTTAATTCATAAAAAACACATGAAAATCATATACCTAGCCAGCTATTTTAGTGCGAAAAGCGAACGTAACGCCAATCTCATGAAATTGACGTAATGTAGAAGGATTCTATTACCGTTCAGCTCAGGTAAGGGTGTCATAGTTCCCCTACAAAAGACGTCAAGCTTGAGTCGTCTGCCGGACATATTATTTTCTGTGTCACATCTACTGGCTGTCACTAACATCGGGGACAATCCATATTTATGTTACTAAATTTGTTTTTTTCATTTCATCTATTCATTCTACTCGATTTGTACCGACGACGGTATTATGTTGCTGTTTTTAATATAATTAGGTAGATTGGTAGGTATACATTATTTAAGCCCTTTGAGCACATTTTTTATTTTGATACACACGTAAACCTTTAATCGTACCGGATATTCTTTAAGTTTTATTTTATTTAGAATTAATTTAGTATACGTAGTCTCAAAGACATTAATAATACTAGCGTACAATGCCATACAGTTGGAATGACATGTGACTTTTATTATACAAACATTAACGTTACAGTAATATATATTTATGATAAAGCTGATAATGTTTTTTTGAGCTTTTGAGAATTTTTGAGTGATTGAGTTTATGATAATGGTTTACAATATAAAAATAAGTCGGGTTTTCCTTCCTGACGCTATAACTCCAGAACGCATGAACCGATTTCCACGGTATTGCATTCGTTGGAAAGGTCTCGGGCTCCGTGAGGTTTATAGCAAAGAAAGTTCAGGAAATATTTCAACTGAAAAGCGGGGAAAATCATTTTTCACATGGCGAAACGGAGTTCGGTTTATAAAAAACACTTCTCTGCTCATATACCCTGTCAGTTTCTCACACTTAGGATTTGTGTAAAGCTATGAATGTATGTGTCACTTGCACATTCTGTTTTTCTTTATTATTAACAAAATGTCAAAAAGGCGGATAAAATCTCTGCAGGGGTTCTTCGACGAAATATAATAACAATAAATCATTTTATTTTATTTGATTCTTAGGACAACTCAATCCACCCTACCAACTCAAAGGAAGAACCCTTCCTTATATACTAATTAAAGAAAGACAGCAACACTATTTCGATCCGTTTCTTAATAAAAGAGTAATTAGTGTTTTACCGACAAACTACAAAACAACTAACGTTTTGCCATTTATATAAATAAAATACAGTAAATTTTAATATCATTTACATTTCAAATCCAGTCACAATCCTTATTTAAGTACAAAAGTGGAGAAAAGTTTGTTAAAATATATAATGAGTTGGCAAATGACGTGCAAATTTACGTCGTGATGAAACTTCATTTCCATAACGTCTACGTAATTCAGTCACGGCGGACTTATTCATATTTTCAAAGTTTTTTGAATTATAGGTAAGATGTTCCTGAAGAACTACTTAATCGATAACTACTTGTTTGTAGTAATTTTCATATCTACTGTTTAAAGATATTATTCCGGTTGATTCCTTTTTTAAAATATTGTAAAAGCTATAATTTTTTTGAAAAGAAATGAAATTATGATGAATTTGAGGGCCTGAGTTGAGCTGGCTACATTGAATAATATGATTGGAGTGGTTTGGAAACCTACAATACCATCAACTGGATAGAGGGCGATCTGTAAAAACAACATTTTTGTCTATGGACAAAATTAAATATACATAATATATAATTGGAATATGAAATTGTCGAAACTTTCTTACAGATTCATGAGTTCGTTATTCCTGTAATTTATTAGCTATTTTCATTAAATATATTTTGTTTGAAAGTTAATTTCAAGATTTTACAACTTTCTATTAAATTATGTTTTTATTGGCCGCTTTAAAAATAAAATTCGATCTTCAAAAATTCATTCATTTCATTCTTCCTAATGTTGGCCTTTCATTTTGATGATGAATTTGCTTTTCAGCTTTGAAGCTCTCACTTTTCAAAAATGTAATAAAAGTTGCTGTTTGCTTAACGCTGTCTCTCAAACATTCCATTTTTAGGAGGTCTTTTTACTTACTATCATATCATCGTGTGTTTTTTTATAAAAAAATGTAAATAATATGTTCAATATTTTTTATAGGTTATACATGGGTTTGAGTGCACGTAAGATCGAATTTGGGTAGGGATATACACAACAATATCCACTAAACAAAAAGTCACCCTTCCTTGAAAAAAAATCTTGTCCAAAAGAAAAACATGTAAAATATTTTATATAAGTTATACATGGGCTTAAGTGCACGTATGATCAAATGAGGATTCGGATATACATAATAGCTTCCACTGTACATAAAGTCATCCTTCCTGGAAAAAAGAAAAACTAGTTAAATATTTTATATGCTATATATGAATTCAAATCCAAAATTTCTATCAATATTGAAATCCTAAATTTATACTATAAAGGGAGCTACATGATATTATACTTACTGTATACAGCTCCATAATATGTCATGTATACTTTGCGAATTCAATTCTGACTCTGGTGAACATGATCCTATAATTGGCTTCATATGGAGTCCAAATCACAGCACTGATTAAGATGATTCATGATTACCGCATCCTATTAGTTCCACCATGATAATACCTATTGGTATGGATGTTCTCATGATCTTAGTAAACATCTTGAACTTTAACAATAATAGTTATAAAATAGTTGCACAGTAACACCCATGCAGTTCTCGTTAACATATCCAACAAAACTAAATTTATTGGATTAGGAATGGGTTCATGCCGTAAGTCGGAAATGTAATACGATTTGAACTCGCGACCTCAAGGTTGGAGTTCAGATGCATTAGTTAATAAGCCACGCTATTTGTCTCTTTTATATCTATTTTCAATAGTTTAATCTTCCTAATATTGCCAGAGTTGGGTGACCGGGATCCCACATAGACTTTTGGTGAACTTTGGGGCCAAATCAAAGTCACCTGCAAGTCGGTACACCTGCTGACTGATAGATAGGCTTTTCTCTCGGGATTGAGAGCATCTGGTTTCGTGTCGCTGGTTCCTCAATTTTTGAAATGTATTATTATGTATTATGCATTAGTTCAATATTTATTTTATAATATTAATTTAGTTGTTGCAGTGTTCCAAGGTTTTTGGATGATGAAGTGGTTCTTTATGAACCCTTCTGTAAAGGCCTCCTCCAAATTGAGCCAGTTTCCTCTGGACTCCGCTGTTTATATCCAGTTTGGGCCCGCTGTGTGCTGTATTTCATCCTCCCATCTCTTGTAAGGTCTTCCTTTCTTTTTTTGGCATTTACCCTCCCCCCTCTACCCCTGTTCCATAACTCTTTTGTTCCACCTTAGATCTTGCAGGCGTGCTATGTGTCCGGCCCACTTCCATTTTAAAACAAGAGCTTGTGCTAATCCGTCCGTGAAATATATTATTCAATGAATCAGCTTATCGCAGACCACTGCTGGACATTGGCCTCTCCAAACAGTAGGAGGCTTTGGCCTACAGTTTTTACACTGGCCAGATAGGTTGGTACAGTTTTGAGTCTTCCTTCTCTCACAGTGAGTATCTGGTCTAGTTCCTCTTACAACACTTGCCGGACAGAGAGGGTGGTATTATTCTTTGTCCATCACCACACGGATAATAACTTATCCTTTTATCAAGCGATAGTTACAGTGGGTCAAGTCAAGTAAATTAAGAATAACCTATCTAAAAATGTGAACTCATTAATTTCATTTAAAAACATACTTATATTTTTCAATCATCTCACGTACTGTCCAGCGCAAACTTTACTTTAGACGGAGAATTTTATAAAAGTGTTATAAAAAGCGCAACACATCTCGGTTCCCGAGCTTCGACGATGATAAACTGCATTGGTGCACTGAATGGCGACACCACTCTACCGACGGTGAAGCTACGTGGCTTTGTATCGCCGCTAAGTTGTCAAGCGGTATCCAAGCTTATAAACTTGTATAAATATACAATAAGGTAAAATAGTAGGAGTAGCCGTAACAAGCATTGGAAGTAAAGTTAATTTGCTTCTTTTTCTTAACGTTTTCGCAATGGCTTCGGTTTGTAACAGATTTTAAATTCACACTTACTATATAGCTATTCAGCACCTGTGAAAGAACTCCAATCTCAGATTGTATATAAATCCAGGACTAACAAAATCATCCAAGCACACATTTATAATTGACGAGTATAATTTATGTCTACTACTAATTTAAGAGTATTGTTATTTGTTGAAAGTCATAGGACCGATATTGTATTGAATATTGTTATAGCATATTTATAAAATTTTCCAAAAAATTGTATCTCCATTGGAGATTTTTCATGAAAACATCGTTATAAACGTAACGTATTCTTTCATCTTTGGGGTTACCTACAGAAGAGGCTTAGCTGTTTTAAGGTTCTACTAACTCAAATATTATGGGTATAACAACCCTACTTAGATATTTTTATAGGATCATCTTAACTTTTTTGGAACTTGGTCCAATTCAAACAAAATAAATCGGAGAAATAACTTTATCGCTTTCAACAGTTAGACCTGTTTACATACTTTTTACCCAAATAGGGTGTAAAAAAAGGAGATGGAAGGTAGATATAATGGTAGGCAAGCCGATAGCACGCGGTAGTCATTGTTTTTAATACTTTGTATACCAATATTTGTACACTTGAAAAGGTATTAATAACTAGAGGCATTTTCATAAGTTGCGAAAGATAGGATATTAATTGTTACCTACATGTTTTTTTGTTATTTCCTCAAAACCATAACGTCATAGTGGAGTTTTTATACAAGTTTATACAGAACTTCATCGTTCACTGTTTTGATATTAATAGCAGCGTCTGTGGCGTAGCGGTATAAAGTCCGCGCAGGGTGTCGGTTCCAAGCCTTTTAATTGGTCCGGATGTTTCTATGTATAATGTATGTATAAAAATAATGTACATATTATGTAAATATATTTATTCACATTAAGGAATTCATAACACAAGCTCGTTAAGATAGGCTTACTTTGATTCAAAATTGCGCTGTACAATATCCTACAACCTATTTATTCTTTCTATAAAAAGGAGAAACTGATTTGTTTTCTCAGTTATCAATTTATCATCCTGATAGTGAAATGATAAGTCAGTTATCCAAATTTTCTCTTTTAGCGTCAAAACTATTATTTTGTGTTATCTATATGTACAGTGGTCTTCTTCTGCTTCTTTCGGCGGTCTACAAAAGTTCCGCTTCTCGCTATCCGGTCTGCTATTCATGTCACAAATCCGGATGCACCTTTAGATGCTACTGGATAATAATAAATGTACTTATTAAGGTAATTAAGTTTAGGATACTACTTGCATTTTTTATGGAAACAAGATATCGATCTGGTTTATTTTATTAACGCTATTTATGTTACGCCATCTATGTTATTATGTTAGTTTATCAAAGAATTGTAGATATCAAGATTTACAGGAACCTATGGTACTCCCTGTACCTACGTCTTAAATAGGTACATACTGCTAATCATATTTTGAGACTTTTGAATTTCGACTGTTCAGGCGTGGCGTGTATTGGTATATTTCGGTGTAATTTATGACGACTGGGGTGTCTCCTTTAATATAATCTTCGTGCGGTTTCACAGAAGATATTGGATAATTTATTAGATATAAAATGAGATTGTAATTTTATGGTACATGGCAGTTGCTATTTAGGTATAGGTATACACTCAATATATACCGAAAGGTAGGCACATAGGTAGATTAATTTTTTTAAACACACTAACAATTAATATTATGTAGGTGTTTATGAACACTTTGCTACCAAACATTGATCAAAATATTTGTTTATAGAAAAACAAAAACCGTTCAAGTGCGAGTCAGACAGAGTTCCGTACAAACTTGAAGTTATTGTTTTAGCACTCCAAACTATGCTGGTTATTTAAGCGATGTCTTTAAACTTAAGACGACTGAATGCAAATAGGGGGTAGAGGTTTGATGAAGGTATGTCATGGCATGTGTATTTTATGTGTATTTACAAAAAAAAAATTCAGGCATGTATGAACTCGTACTATGAACTAGTTAAGCTATTTTAATGAAATTAAGTATATGTGAGCTTTTCAAAGTATTTTAGATTGAATTTAGGAGCATTTTAGCATTTTAATTGAAATATAGGAGCATTTTGAATGTTTCAAAAGTGTTCATGTAGCTCAGTTGCATTCATCAAAGCATTCCTTGTGAGAGTATATTCGCGAGTTGAAGCCCCGAATTCGACATTCACTTTTTCCAACCTAAATCGATACAGATAAAGTTTCAATAAATAATTTCGGCGGATTTAAAAATGATTGTAACATCGTTCATTGTTTTCGATAGTTAGTAAGAGTATCGGTAGATGGCTCCAACGTCGCTCCAAAGTTGTTCAAGACCTGTAAATGTAACTCAGTTGATCCGACTATTTTTCTCTGTAAGGGACTGTTCGGTGACGGTTGATGGTTCAAGTCTCGTCTCGACTATTCACTTATTCCAAATTCAAATTCAAATTACAATCTAAACGCGGTCGAACGGGGTCTAAATAACGTAAGACATCCTAGAATATTAAACAAAATCTATCAAAAATAACTAAATCAATTTCCGTGGAATTAAAATCACAACTAACTAACCCGCAATGCACTCTATTATGATATTAGATTATCTGTTATTATCTCGTTCGACTATTGAAGGCTGTGATCCAACTATAATGCCTTCAATAAGCTAGTAATAAGCTGCCATAAAGTTTTTTATCGGTGGTAAGTCGTTATCTGCACTAAGACACTGTCTGCATTTCAATTCATAATATCTACCTACTTAACAATTTGTACGGTAAAATAAGTCTATGTTCTTCAAGATGACTCTTTAATAGAGAAGTTTTCATTACCCTATATGGCACGCAACTAAATTAATTTGCGTCATATTTTTACTTTTGTTCCTTTACGTTTGGTAAAAAAGCAAGAATATTTCAAGCAAGGAAATTGAAAATCTATACAACGCAATCTAGACTCATAGTGAACATTGTTTAACTAACTTGTGTTACGGGTTCTAGAATGCGGATAAGCATACATAGATTTTGTTGATTTGATGTTTTTGGAGCAATGGTTTATCTCTATTTGCGACGAAACTATAAATTCTATGGAAAATTTGCATGTATGCTTTTTTCATTATAACCTTGTTTCTGAGAAGAAATTGAAATAAAGATTTCTTTTCAATTTGGGTAAACACTCAACATTTTATGTCCCAAATTCACTGTGTTTCAAGAAGCAGCCTAATATGCAAATGAAAATTCTAATATGCCAAACATCTGCTAAAAGTCAGTTTTCTGCCTTCTCCAATGGGTTTCATCCCACAATAATTTTCTATCACTTTTTACTCTTTACAAAGGTTAAAAGCTTGGACTATATTACTTTCATTTATTTTCTTTTTTCATTTTGTTTATTCTACGGGCACCAACGCACTTCATGTTGAGTAACCTCTAAACTCAATCATTTGGAAATGTTCAAGCAGCTAGTTATTAGTGAGCTTACTTAGTAATGGTAATATTTTCTCAGGCACCAGGTTGTAAAATTGTCTGTTAGTTTTGTTGTCCTGGTTAAAAGAGAAAAATATTGTAGAACTTGGTAACACTGCTCAAGGATTTGTTTTGATTTCTTTCTTATTTTATAGTTTCTCTTCTTTTGTGTCTGTTTGGTTGGTTTAGTCCAGCGAAGAATTAATTTCAGTTAAGATCCCTAGATGGCGTTGTACTATGTTATTTACATCGCGTTATGGTTTCGTCGCATGTAATTCTATAAAGCGAATTGTTTTTTTTTGTTTCAAAAAATGGCTTACCAGTACAATCTACTTGTAAGATAAGTAATATACTCTTTGGTTATAAAGCAGTGTATTAATTTACCTCCTCGACGGACACTTTAAAGTTAATCAGTGTCAACGATCTAATATGCTCAAACTATTCCGGAATAAAATTTTGCCATCTGTCAGTGTCAGTGGCTTTATTCAGGTCATATATAATGGTAGAAGGTAGGGACATGAAGCCAAACGTGTCATGTCCTGCACGGCGGCACCGCAGGTACATGCGGTTAAGCCCAGACTTACGTCGGTTTAGCATGCGGTAATTTAGAAGTAGAACTTATTACTACTTTATCTGACTCGAGAATCAAACCAACCTTACCATCTCACGAAGATATGACTGACTAAAAACTGAACACATATATTCCGCTGTTGACCTTTTCTAACTGAGTGCGATATTACAAGCATTCCCAGTTCCCGATGACCACTAAAAAAATTGTGAATTGTGTGTTAAATAAATCTTAGTAGTATATATAGTTTAATATAGATATCATGAGTTGTGAACCCAAAATGTGCTGAAAATGCAATCTATACTCACAGTACGCGTTTTTCGGCTTATCTTCGAAGATAGCACGGGGTTCAGCAGTGATAGACAAGGTCAAATGTACCAATCATTGAATGTAACACAACAATTTGCGATCACCAGGACCTCGTGTTTCTCGTCAATTAGGTCCATGTTATTTAGTACCCACCTTTGTGGCATCACCAAGACTTTTCGATGAGACTCTGGGTGAGCTGTGAGATGAGACGACAACCGGTATAAAAGCGATATAAGCTAAAAAGAAGTAAACAGAAAACTTTGGAAACAACGAGGTACTACGCTAGGGGATGATGATGAATACAATGAGAACATACCATAAACAATGATCTATAACGACATCCTACAGAATCCATCACAATTATCTACGTTATGAAACAGGTATCCAATTAAGTGACATTACCGCCACTTATCCTTAACTGAATAGGAACGGTAATCATGACAAATTTGACATCAACGTTCAACATGATTGCGGTTGTATTCAGTACTATTATGATGAATGGCATGATATAGAAATACATGTTACTTCTTGGTAATCACTGCGTTAGTCATTGCCAGGTGCGAAGAACCAGATTGTTGGCAACAGTAGACAAAAATCGGCCTAGTACTGTAGCGTTACCTACCTATCCTAACACCCCCCCCCTATTTGTACCACTCCCCTTTTTTTGTTTTTCTTTACTTCCTACTTTTACCCTAGAACGATATATAAATTACCTATTCCTATTATAATATAACCTAAATAATATATATCCTAATAATATATAATCTAAATAATATAACCCAAATAATATATAACCTAAACAATATATAATCTAAATAATATATAACCTAAATAATATATAACCCAAATAATATATAACCTAATTAATATATAACCTAATTAATATATAACCTAAATAAAATATAACCTAAATAATATATAATCTAAATAATATATAACCTAATTAATATATAACCTAAATAAAATATAACCTAAATAATATATAATCTAAATAATATATAACCTAATTAATATATAACCTAATATATATATATAACCCAACATAACCTAGGCTTCTATCCAATTTCACCTACTACGGTACCTACTTGTGTCCGAACTCTAAATGATATGAACCTATCTAGAATCTATCTTAGTAGGTACTACATTATCACTATTATAACGTTATTAACTACTAGAATTGGCCAGTGATTCGTCTAGTAGCTTTATTAGGAACCCTTATCATGTTCCATAGTAATCCTAGTTCTATAAGGTGCGGAATGTGAAATCTACTATCAATCTCCTAAGTTTACCCCTGACAAACTGTGATATATTAGAACCTAAAGAACTCAATTGAATAATAATTAAATTAAATTCATTCGTTTACTATTATGAAAATGCGTCATCCTATCTAGTCACACCTGATGGTAAGTAATTATTTTGAGTTATTAAATTAAATTGGACCTACTTAAATGACTGAACAATGAAAGGAACCTTACTTTATTCCTAAGAATAATAATATCACACAAACGAATCCCACCTGATGGTAAGCGAATACCCTAAGGTGTAAAGTTAAGTTATATTTATTCAATAATTAAGTTGTGAAACCTAGTTGTACCTAAATATGTATTATACGTAATATTCTAACAATGCCCACCTGATGGTAAGTGATTATTTTTCTATTATGAAATTAATTATTCCTATTCAATAATTAGTTTGTGAAACCTAGTTGTACCTAAATATGTATTATACGTAATATCCTAACAATGCCCACCTGATGGTAAGTGGTTATTTTTATATTATGAAGTTAAGTTATACCTATTCAAAGATTAAGTTGTGGAAGGTTATATGTTCCTAAGTATGAATTGTACCTAATATCTTAACAGTGTTTACCTGATGGTAAGTGGTTATTTTTAACCCCCCCGTGGTTTTGATGAAAGGCCTCTCTCTCGCCTGTCATAGTGAAACCCAGCCTGTATACTGGTTCCTCCTGTGTCTTTATATAGGTATTGAAAGACCGTACAGGTTCTTCCGCCTATACCGAAGACACCTCGGTATCTAACTTTGCCCCAAATCCTTATTAGGATAAACTATTAGAATCGTATATCTGCTCCTAATAGTGCTATAAGTATTTTACTTTGGATGATATTTGTCTCTTATGGACTCAATCAATAGGTACTCATGTGCCAGATTTATATAATCTAATAAATGGTAATAATACTTTTATCAAATCAGTTATAGGTTGTCTCGTAAGGACTTTATAACAATGCTATGCATCTATGATATTTGTCTCATATGGACTCAATCAATAGGTACTCATGTGCCAGATTTATATAATCTAATAAATGCAATGATACTTTTATCAAGTCAGGTATAGGTTGTCTCGTAAGGACTTTATAATAATGCTATGCATCTATGATACAAGTGCATGTAGTATTAACGCCTACATTTCATTTATGAAACAGCGTGTTAAGTTGTACAAAGCTCAAATATTAATTCACTTTATACTTTGCGAAGTCTAATGTGCTATCAACCAGCTCACTGTAAAATATTCGATACAAGTATTAGGTTCTCGTTATGTAGAGGTCATTCTCTCTGTTCACATTGTTACGAACCAATGCACTCATCCCATATCCAGGGACCTGGCAAAAGAGATAGTTCTCTCGGCTAAACAATTTTCGAGCAGTTCCATAGTTGGAAGGGTCTCATCTACCGTGAGGGCTCAAGCACTTAGCCTGGTTAGTTATGATCACAGACAGTAACGTTTCTACGTTCAATGTGTGCGAAGCTTGATTCTAATTGAGTGGATCATAGCAAATTAAACAAACATCAACTCAAGAATGCATCTAAAAGCACTCACAGATAATCCTATTGTTATATTAAGTTTTACTTAACTTTGTACACAATAACACTTATCTCACAAATAATCACTGATTTTATTCACTTGCTTTATTAGTTAACACTGTTTCACTGCGTTATTACTGAATTTCGTCTGAACAGTCACACAGAACAATAATATCACATTTAGTTCCTTCAAGATGGTACCTACTTACTTGCTACTCATAACGCTATACCTATTATGTATAGTTCACAACATAGAAATTATTATTAGGAATTTACAACACCCTACACATTAAATGCTTCGTCGCAAAGAACTCCTGACAGTAACACTATACCTACTTTGTTTTCCTACAACGCTGAACTAATAAATTAATCATCTACAATTCCCTACACATCCTAATGAGTACCTGCCTAACCTAGCTACAGACAATTTCCCTGTATGAACAACCCATCCCCGATATTCTAATCGTGTGGTGTGTAATGTACCCTAATTCTAGCTGCGAGGGAGCGCGAGGTCGTTAAGCTCGACTCTGTGCTACCTAGAACGGGTGTGCGGACCAATTCTCAAACGACTGACGTCAAGGGATCTTGAGAATTGACCCTAGCGAGAGGAATAAATTTGTGTTTATATACATAAATACATAAGACGAGGCTGTCAAAGACACCCCGGGAGCTGATTCGGTCCCACTTGCATAGGGTAAAACCAAATTGCCGTCCGCTCCAGATACCGGCTGCCTAGCTCTTAGAGGATACGGACTTAGTTAACACCGCCAGGTTTCCATCCGTAACTAGCACATCGCTAGATTTTGCTACCTATACGGGACTCCTAGCTATCAACCTATGGCCACAGCCTTCCTAGCCCTACGTCTAACTACTTCCCAACTAACGACACCCTAACAATCGATAAATTACGTTAATCCCTTCAACAATCCACAAAATAAATTTAATAATTAATATTTTACGTATTAAAACTCTATTTCCCAATAAATATGTAAAATTTACGTTCATCCCTTCAACAACCCACAAAATAAATTTAATCATTAATATTTTACGTATTAAAACTCTATTTTCCAATATATATGTAAAATTACCCCAAAGTATTTCAACAAACCGCGTAGAATTTCCAACATGGCGTTACGACTTTATAAAATTAATAGATTGAATGCAAATTATAAAGCCCATAATTAATAACACTTATAACAGAAGAAACAAAACAATTTACAAGAAATTCCCATTACTATAACTCGAATTAAACCCCAATAAAGATCTTATTTCACCATGTAATAAATAGCGTCTCACCAGTCTAATGCTCTCTATGATGTCTATGTCTAGTCCCCCCAGCGCTCCAGAAGTCAAGTGAAGTTCCCCAGTGGCGCTTATTTCTTCCCAATTCTTTTGCTGACCACTTCACCCCTTTCAAATCCGGATGTTAATTACCCTATTACTTACATTATATTAGTTATTAAAAGTTTCAACGTAATATTATACCAATTGACTTATTCTAATGTTTTCAAACAAATGTTAATGCTTTTCTAAATAAATACTAATATTAATATCTCACAGCGAACTGTTCTTAGATAATTAATACTTTTAAACTATCAAATCCTTATGTGTACAACTTCACTCCATTGAATCCCGAATGTTGATTATTCATTACTTATATTATAACAATTATCAAATTTCAACGTCATATCGTACCAATCGACTTATTTAAATGTTTTCAAACAAATATCAATATTCTCTAATCAAATATTAATATTAATATCCCATAATGAACCATCCTCAGATAATTAATATAATAAATCCTTGCATAATCCTTGACTAGCTTCCGGCCACGCCCACAAGTTGCCAGGACAATTTCAATATTATTATTTTATTTTATTTTTTTATCCTTCGCTCAATTGAAGCAATATTTTGAACGATCTATTTATCCAGATTGTTACTAATTCCCCTCATGTATTTTTTCTTAATGTAATTTCAATTTAAAACCATAGAATATTTGGTCATTTCAAATTAATCAACAAAACGCATCTATATCACGAAATGATAAATTATTGTCAATTCCCGAACGTGATTTTTTTCACGCGGCTACATCATCTATGTTTTGCTGTACCCAGTATTCATATAACAACTTTTATTAGTTTAATTATCAAACAAATAGTCTCGATCACTACTGGAATAATGAATAATCTAATCTAAATATTAAAACATATTTCCAATTAAAATCACATCTTTATAACATTTCCCCAACCATCGTACCCCCGACACTTCTACCAATCAAGCCATTGTTTACGTTTGAACAATCGTTGAAACTTATCAAACCTCCTGGTCTTGTGTATCTTATTACAGCATACAGTATACACACAGATTACAATAAAGAATTAACGAATAATCCGAACATAAGGAATAGAACTGTATGACTTTCAAACTTTCAACTCAACTTAAACTCAAATCCCATCTGGTAAGCTAATATAATTAAGTACATAAGTATTTATTTATTGATATGTTTCTTTATTATTGTATTTTATTTGCTTTCAGGACAGACAAGACGATAACGTATAACGTATATCGCACCTTCCCACTATGTTCTAACATAACCTATGCATCAGTGAAACAACAATTTAAAATATATTGAACATATTACATGGGACAAATGAATATATATATACATATACATGTCCAATGCAGACTCAGAAACCAGTACAATTCCAATATAAGTTTACACCCATCATTAATTCGTTATAAGGTACAATTTTTATCAATATCTAATTCTAGATCATTATTTATTGTCATATAGTTTGTTTCAATATAATAATGTATGATCAAAATAAGTTATTATACTCAAATTATCAGTGAAGATATAATCTTATATCCATGTTAAATCATTGTAAGTATTTCAATAATAATTAAACATTTAAATTTTAATTTCTCCTATTTATTTCAACGCCATCTAACGAATTTTGATATACACTACTTGCTACTTTAATTCACCACCTTGAAATTCAATACAGGACTATTGACCTAATTAGATACTTCCCCTACTCACATACTAGGTGGCGCTCTATTAAAGATTTTAATTTGTTTATTAAATGTAATGGAATTTGTTCCGTTACAGTACAAGTCGTAGTATAAACTCGCTCATGTCAAGCATGTTTAATATGGCGGAAGGAGGTGAACTCCAATCGATTACCACATTAACCGAAAGGAAAAACTAACTGAAAACTACGAGATAGATCGAAATAATGTGCACATGTGCTCGTTAAGAAGACGTACATAAGGTGTGATATTGTAGTAATGTGAACAAATTTTTAGGGTTTCAACTATCGTAACAACTGCAGCAAAGATCGACCTGGATCATACTGCTTAACCTTGCGGTGCGTTAACGTACTAGATCATCACCCATACTTCCATACTTCCAGCGATGACGAGACATGAATAAAAAATTAAAAAACCCTTTTATCTATCTATCTATCCATCTATCTATCTAGCATTTGTACTTATGCAAAATAAATTTCACTACTTTACATAAATCTATTTTTAAAATACCTAAGTGCCGCGAAAAGGCAAAGATATTGCTAGATCCTTGTTTGTGGATGAATTCAAACCCTGTGCTTATAATAACTTCGAAGACAGTAGACTAGAAACGACCAATTTCCTGCCACATAGATTGTATTGGTCGAATCACTAACTGGCAAATAAGATTACTTGCTGGCCAACATACTTTACATAGGTAACTTTTAGTATTTAAACAAATTTTCCGTGAAGTGACTGTCATCTGATCTCCACAACATATTGACGATATCAAAGCATTGCAGTTAGACCATATTGCCATAGATATTCGCATGACAACCGGGACCGACGCGCGACGGCTTAACGTACTCTTTGAAGCACGACCAGACCAATGCAAATAGTCACATACAAATATTTGCACTGAGTGGGAATGGAACGCGCGCCCTCTACGTAGCGGTTACGTTTACTACCACAGAGGCTGTATAAGTAAAAGGTAGACCGGTTACAATTGATATCGAAGGGTGTCTCGCCCTTTCTTGTGGGTAATTACAGATAAAAAAGTGAGTTAGCAAAATTGTAGAAACAAAATACCTTCTAACTGTAGAATACTGCAAATGAAACAACAATATCGTATTTCCGTACTGACTTGGTGTGTACTGACTACTGTACTTAAGTGCGTACTGTCAGGTAATATAATATTATATTGTTGCGCTGGAAATTACTTATTTACCTACAATAGTAAATTTAAAAAAAATACTGTTGTTTTGAATTTGTAATGTTTGGCACTGATCAAAATATACATTGATGGTTTTACTACAAGCCGTTGAAAAGTGTCATCCAAATAAATTCATTGACACTTTATTTTTAATTATCGATCAAGTATATATGTGTATAACTAGATACAAACTTATACTACAGAAAAGTAAAACACATCGAAATATTAACACTAAGTCATGATTGCAAAGCTTTCAAAGTTGGGCTCCGAATTTGGCAGGTACCACTATGCAATTATTTTATGTATTTATTCATCTAACTTATTATCGTAGCTAATGAGAGCGTATTAAAAAAGAAAATAATCCTTTGCAATTCTTTGTCATAGATATTTGAGCATCTATTCGAGACGTTCACCACGAGTATTTTTGTAAAAATACAGTGCATTCACATTTGAGAACGAACAAGGCATGTCCGAGTGACGTCTAGACAACGCACGGTGTCGGCTGGCGCTCTGCCGCGACGGGGATGTAGTGCACACTACGACAGTTGGCGAGCAATTCGTCAAGAGACCGTTCTACCGTAACTAGCGCTCTTCTACTCGTGCTTTTTGTTTACAGACAAAATAAAAGAAATTCAGAATGCAAAACAAGCAAGCCAAACGATACGCTGAAACTCAGATACACATGAACATTATTGATAGCCCCTGATATATGCTCCGTCATTTTGTCTGCAACTGATGCGAGTTGTTAGACAATATATATTGTACATATAAATTCGGATGTGTTATCGGAGGAGCACAGTACATTTGTTTTGTAAATAGAATGAACCAACACCGATGTGCACCGCTGGAATTGTAAACTGTGCTAATATTAGCTCAACTTATGTTCTTAACGAAGTTGCTCCTGCGGAAATAAAATGAGATTTTAGAATCTGCTGGTGTTGGAAGTCTGCCACGAGACAGACTTAAAGAAAATTTACTGGCCACAAAATTTTTGCCTCGCAACAGCACGGACGCCCCTTCGGGAGGCAAGAGTTAGATTAAAGTTTTGTTAATATGGAAAGGTAGCTTGCGTCGCTCGATTTCCCGAGAGATTAAAAGTAACACATTTCAGATTTCCGAATGCTACCCAACTTTGAGTGGCACGGCACAATGGTCATATGTGATAAGAACATGAACCCAGATATTATGTGGAAATATTTCACACAGGGGCCTCCATATCACTAACAGTTGCCCTTTTGAAATGTCATCCGTAAATTGTAAAAGTTTGGTTGACGAGCCCATTAACTACATAGAATTTGAACCACAAACATGTGACATAGATACCGCTGATAAAGGTGAGGTTCCACACAAGTGGGGTTGTAATTAAGTGACGAATAAACATTGACAAATGTGTGTGCTTATGTATACCTACCAATTATGGTGCAATAATGTCTAACTACGTTCTTTAGGTTTTTAATTTAGGTTAGTGTTATTATTCAGCATAGAGACACGACAGAGACATGTAAAAGGATTTAAGAAAAACTAGCAGTTGCTAAAGTAGCAGTTATGTATTTATTTATTTTTATTTATAAAGGAAATGAGTTTTATATAATGAATAACACCCATTTAACCTGTGTGACTGTTTGTGCATTTCTGTGTCAAATTGATACACAAAATATAATGAAATAAGTTTCTCAATCAAATGACATCTGAGGTAGGTTTCTGTATTTCCAAAATACACTTTTTAAGGCCAATCTCACAGCACTTTTGAAATCAAGGTTCAAGCTCTCAAAATTCCACCAGGGTGGATTCGAAAACTTTATTTGATTTAACCTATATAGTATTACGTTTAATTAATAAAAACATCTTGGCCTCAAAACACTCTAGTGAAACCACGACTTAAAAGAGATTAAGATTGTGGGCTTTATACGTCTGTTATTAAATGGCCATTGTTACAGTAATACCCTGGGCCGCACTTGTATATATACAGTAGATATTTTGTAACAATTAGGTAACTATTTACCACCAGAAGGGATACAATTCTGCTCAGTTAAAATAACATCACAAAAAAATTACAGGCTGTCAGATCAGGGGTGTCAACAAAAAGTGACATTCTATTTTGTCTAGTCATTTGGTAATTTTCCTTGGAAAGTTTTCAGCGAGTGTTAATTTGTCATTTTAGAATGTAAGTCCCGAATTAATTCACTAGTGATTCAAGTTAAAACCTTTAGTACTCCTTTGTATCGAGCGATATATCAACACGGATACCCCACACCATGCGCCAGTGCTTGTTGGGGTGGCTATGTCGGACTCAACCGATTTAAATGTACGAAATCTTCGGGTCTTCAGTTGCTGGAGATGAGAGAGTAGCCAACATATCCCTCATACCCAAGCAACCCCCAAACCCGAGGTCATCTTTAGTATTCCACAACCCAAAGCTCGACGCAAGTAGCTACTAAAATCGCAGATTCATTTTCAAGATCAAATAATGATCTTAAAATATGTCCATATTATTCAACGCCAATCAGTACAGTTAGCGGCCTTAGGAGCCCGCAGACAATCTCGGCAAATGGTACTATTAGCTGAATGCGTCAAGCTCAGCGCGGGTAACGAGCGGCTTAGCTCCGCCCGTGCCCGCGATCATTGAACAATTTGAATAATACATGAAATACTCACCCTCGCATTGAGAAACTCAAGGGCCAGTAAAGATTTTTTTTCTTGAAGTAGGCCAGGTGTATCTTTCTTGTTCATAATAAATATGGAGCGTATTGCTTCTTGAGCTTTGATCTAAATACATTTGGAGGAAAACATAAGATGAGATAAGATGTAATTTGTACAAAAATATTAGCAACAAAAGCAAGCAAAAGGTAGTTGGACACAGGCCTCTATTAATGCTGGGAGGCTTTGGCCTACTGTTTCCACGGAGACAGGGATTTATTCCGAGTTTTCCTTCTCTTACGAGACGATCGTCGGCGTCTTTCGTTAGATCGCACAATAGTAGAACTCAATTCGTAATACAAAAATGGAACCATATAAATAATTAAGTGATTTAACTCGGCAAAAAATAGCAGTGTAGGTTCAGGTTATACACCCAAGCTTACTTCGATAGACTAGTTGGTAACTACATAACTTAACCTTGCAATGTACTAACCTGCTTAGTTGCCACTTAGCCACGGCCACGAGCCCCTCCTACGAATGATTAATACTAGACCGATAATCTTATACAAATGTTATGAAACAGACAGGGCGATAGTTTTCTCACAGGCTGTGTAATTAATCAAGAACTAGAAGCAGTGCAGTCATGGATAATAAATCATCTAACCGTACGACATTTCACCGATGTCTCACCGGTAAATTTACCTACCTTTTAAGCACATAATATACTCATACATATAGGAACATAAAGACTTCTAGTATCCCTATTTTGGTCTAGTCACAAACTGGTCAATATTTATATTCGTCTAATTACGTGACCAAATGAAATGTATTTATACTGCAATACCTATACCAATTAACCGAGGCCATTTTAATATATATTAACAGGCGAAACGTTTTATTTCCATTTTAAATAAATACGACGTTTTCTTACATACAGATTTATTGATTTTTTTTAATATATGTATTTATATTTAGGTCGCCAAAGTGTGCGCTTGTCTGCAACTGAAAAAAATGTCATCCTCAATTTAAAACGCATTAATTTTCGTTAAAAAAGAGCAAAGTTAAGATTAAAATTTAGAAACTTTTGATGTAATCTCTTTCAAGTTTGAAAACATTTCAACTCATGGAGGCAGTATTAATTGAATTAGTTACAAGCAAGTCGTTTATCCATGTTTTTGCTTAAAAACATCTTTTACCCCGTTACTTGGACCATTATTGCCCAGAATATTTGATAATTAATAAAAAAACTTTAGTTACTACGCAATTGTTACGTTAAAATTAAAAGTTTTGCAGTAGAAAATATAAAAACTATAGCTAAAATAAAAACCTTCTTCGTTTTGAAAACGGTTAGAACCAAGAAGATTGTCACAACTTCTTGTTTTTTTCACGGCTGAGTTTTTCTGTATCACACGCAAACAATATATTATGTACGAGAAATTATCACCCAAATTCATCAGATTTTGGTGTTATAATATATAAAATGTGTATAAACAATACCACGTCGTATTATCGTGGGCAGGTGTGGTAACGCGCGAACAAATACGGTAATAATCACAATTTTATTTGTATCCATTAGTTGCAGAACATGTGTTGCTGCATCAAATGAATTATTAAATGTTTACGTGCCCTGTTTTATTTAAAGAAGGGTTCAAAAAGGTACACGTTACCGTAATTGGAAAAAAATATAGAAGTACTTCGTGAAGCTTGCGAGCTAGAATTACTTAGCTGGAACACACAAGGAAAATGTTACGCAGTCATGCAGGTTAAAGCTCTGTGTGACGCGGTAGCAACGCTAAGTTCACAAAATACTATTGCTTATAAGAAATACAATATGTATAACGTATATAAATTAATAACTTATTTAATACGCACACCTCTACTACGTGAGTTGGTGAAATGCGGGTATTAATTTATTTTTTTATTTATAATAATAATAATGACCTCATGGTTAGCAGTAAGCAAAGTTTCAGGAAAGAGGGTCACCATTACAAATACGTACAGTGTTACAATGGCGGCGCTCAGCTTAACGGCCTTATCAGATGCTGCTTCACTCCCCGCTTAGACCCGGGACTGTAGGAAGAAGACCTAATGGTGCGACAGAGAAAATATTCACTGAACCGCTTGAGAATAAATAAATTATGTCAATATATTGGAATATGCTCAGTGTAATAAACCGTCACAGTAGGTAAAGGCAAGGTTTGGTGTTCCGGTTATCGACTCCAGCTGGTTTATAAAAACATTTAGATTAACTTAGAGTAATGTAAATTGAATTTCTGAAATTGCACGTTATTTACTCCCAAGAGGTAGTAATAACAAGATATTGGTCTATAAAACCTCCTCGGGGAGTATTGTATACACCCTGAACAACTGTTGATACAAATATCGATACAGAATACTTCCTTATTGAAAATTTAGTTTCATTTACATACCATTGCCGCTTTTATATACCTTCAGCTAACATAAGGCAAATCTTTCATTCACATTGTAAAGCATTTAGTTCATTGAAATGTTTCATAAATGAAGAAAATGTTTAAGACTGAATGTCACCAGTACAGTTGCAAATAAATTCACGTAAACTTTGTTTTCATTAAGTAAAATATTTTTCAACTTCTGTCAAATCGACGGCACTTTTGAGTTGCCATCGTTGTGTAGTAATTTGTATCACGAGAGCGCCGCTACTTACGGAGAGGGCCCGGACATAGGTTTCGCTCTTCGGGAAGGCTTACTACGTCCCCTTAAAAATGTTATGACCCATTTTAATTTGCCCTACTCGGCTTCTCTATCGTTGTTGGGGAAATCCACTATTATTGATTATATATGTCGATTTTTACACATAATTATGATAGAACGGGACATCATTCATGAACTATAAGTAGGTAAAATGTTTGTAAATTTACCTTATCGGACGTGACGTTACGTCCATGGTCTGGTGAGGCTGGACTGGAGAAGAGAGCCCTCTCAAAACCATGGACAGATGTCCGATGCACGGTAGCGCCTCGTTCAAAACGTCGGGGTTAACATACAAACATTTAACTTATAGTTCACGAATAAGTCCTGTTTTCCTATAATTATTATTCTGTCTCCATTCATTTATTTTTTTATTACATTTTGAACTGTCAAGGTAAAATAGGTTATATGTTTATACAGCACTTCGTCCTATTCTAGTCATGGAAATAACATTATTTTAGTTTTCAAATAGCATTCTACTGTTTACAAGTAGATAACTACTTTAATAGTTATTGGAAAACGATGATACAACAGAAAAATACTGGGCGAGACACCTAGCGAACTTAAGATATTGCGCTGAACAGAACTAAACATCACTTTCGCGAAAGCTTTTTACGATTGCCAAGAGTGAGTACGAAAAATTTTATAGGTAATGACTAGTTGCAAGAAACTCGTAAATATGTTTTAGTAGGTAGTTAGTCTTGGTAGATACCTTAGAAAGATAACTTTTGTTTTATTCCTAAAGTTTTCTCACTTTGATTACAACTATTACAAGTCATCAGTTAGCTGTTAGAGGTTTCGTGGGCTATAAAATATATCATGACTCACAAAAACTTATCCCTGTAGTAAAAACTAAGCCATATATAATAAATTAATAGAGCATAATCTATCTTCGTGCCAAATTTCATGCAGATCTGTTGGGCCGTTTTCAAATGGAAGAGCACAAACATACATCCTTCTTTTAAAAATTTGCGCGCTATAAGAAGACAACCGAAAGGCTGTATAAATAAGTAAATTGCAATACGGATGCTACATACAACATCTTATTAACTGTGAATAATTTTTACAGAGTGGCTTTGGGAGGATTTAGTAAAAAAAATGTTTTTATTTGCATTATTTACTCTCGATCGTATCAATAAAGCTGAATGAAACTATATATTTCATAAAAAAACGCCACTACAAAAAATCACAAATGGTAAATACCATAATGCGAGTTGATGATTTTTCGTGGAATTTTTGTTTCATTTAGTTTATCTAGCACGGTAGAGAGTGAATAACGGTATAAATAAATAAAAAATACAGGGTGTAAGGGAAATACTCCAGCTTGGCGAATGTTTCCCTTACAACCTACATAAAATGTAATTTTGGAAGACATTGAGTGTATTTTCCACTATTGCACTGTAACCAGGGCATTTGTTATCAAAGGGTGCCGACCATTGTTGGGTAAGATTACTTTTTCTTTGAGTAACAAAGGCGAGCCTCGGGTACCTGTATTGATTGTTTTTATACAGATTGTTATTTTTGGTTTCAATGCCTTTTATTAGTAGGTACCAGTAACTTTTTAGATTTGGCTCTTATCACTATTTGAATCATTTCAAAGATAGTTCATGCGTAACAGTCAGCTGAAAACACACCAACAAATAACAAAATGCGTATTTCTAGTCGTCTTTTTGCGATGCAGTTTTTGATGAAGGATTTTAACCAAAGAGGGACAAAACAAAATAAAATTTGCGTAAATAAGTGCGTGGGGGGATTAATTTACAAATTTGACACAATTCTTTAAATTCACGAGGTAGTAATAGACTCGGTAGATTGTCGCGCAGCAGTTACAAATGATACTCGTTTATTGTCCCCGCGGTTTCCTTTTGGCACTAATGAGCCTGAGAATCACATTTCCAACCGAATCGCACGAATTTCGATTAATGTATACAAATGTGCGCCCGCTTAAATATCTCGCTGTGTAATTTGTCATGATGAACCGTTGTCCCTTAGAGTATACATACAAAACATGTAACGCGATAACGTAAACATTGTAATTTCTGTATGCGCTTTCCATATCTATATTATTATTATAAAGAGGTAAAGTTTTTGTGTGTGTGTGTGTGTTTGTTTGTTTGTGTATCGTGAATCGTGAGGATATACTGCATCAATTTTTGAAAATTCTCTCACCAATAAAAACAAATGATTTAACGTACACAATTAGAGGTAAAACTAATTAAAACTACTTTATTCATTTTTGAGTTATTTTCTCACCTTCTCGGGACAAAAATTGACTCACGGATAGGTGGGAAGAAACTTTGAATTTCTAATTTTGATTGTTAAGTTGATTTCCTGAAAGTAGTTGCCGTTTGATGTTCCAACCTCGAGACATGCCATTTGATATCATAATTCATAAATAGGTTTAATTTAAGGTCCAGATGCGTTAACAGGACTCTTCATACTCGTATTTTATAATAATTTAACATATTTATTTCAATATATAACCCTCTCATCTGAATAGGCAGGGGATAGTGAAAGCATCAGAGTATAAAAACATTAAACAATCTAATTCAGATTATAAGTAGCTGGAACATAAGTTAGATACATAATGGTTCTATAATTTTCTACACAATAATAATTCTAGATTTTTATTTCAGATTAGGGGGCTATCCTTCCCCCATAAAAGCCGGTTCTATATATCCTAGAATAATAAATGAGTAAGTACTTCATTGTTCTGTGATAAATAAAGCCAAAGGAAAATCGAATCCAACCCACTCTTGACCAATCCATAAATAATATTAAATAGACCAATTACAACAAATTGTCGCATTCAATTCAAAATACAGTTACGTCCCATTTATAACGATGTGAGAATTGAATAGTAGCCGAGAGACAAAGGAAACCACGGGTCGATACCAATTTAGCAGCTGCAATGTAACTAGCAGATAAAAATTGAACGCGACACGGAACTGGCATTCAGCGCTTTAAAACGAAATCCACTGCTTTTGTATGCAGCTAAATGTTTTATTATTTAAGCGTTGAAACACGTTCCGTTGTTTATATTTGAAGGGAGTGAAATTTAAGTGGTTTCTTTATTTATAAAGTCGCTGTCAGGATTTTTCTTGTATTCATTTCCTTCAAAAGATTTCATAAGGTCTCTATTGCAAAACGGTGGTAATTGTGCAGTGGAGCTAATTTATTAATTTGAGTGATAATGTATTTTTACTGATACTTATAATACAACTGCTTTCTACAACTCTCCAGTTAGTTAGTTACACTAGTTGGTAAAGAATAATCTACGGCTTAATGATGTTGACATTAGACATTCGGTCAAATATGTAACAGAACGGAAAATTGTATTTTATTAGCTGTGGTGAAGCACTTGGCCTGGCGATTAAGAGGTCAGAGTACAAATCTTCGCCGCTACACTATAAATCAACCCATTCCTACAACAAGTAATTTAGGTTTTCCCGAGGAAGATAACGAGAATTCTAGTAAGTATCTATTTAGTTACTTCTCTTTAAAAAAGTTGCTAGCACCGATATTTAACTCTGTTTATATATAGTACAATATAACGAACAAAAATGAACAATAATAAATAGTGCAGAATCAATTTATGAAACAGTCCAAGAACATAGTTTTGAAACAAAACTTATAAGAGAGCAATTAAAAATAAACGCTTGGTAGATTTCGAGCGAATTCGCGAAGCTCGCGTCATTTCGAAACTACCTAATTGATATACAAACTAAGATACTTTTAATTAATATTATTTCAATTTTTTTCTGTTGGCACCACGAGATGCTTTCTTAAATACTATATACATAAGCTTTAAACGTTTGGTACTAAAAATCAAAAACACTTGTGGGGTGAATGACTTCCCCGTGACACAACCCAATGACAATACTGCGGTAGGGGAGCCCAAGGGTAAAGGTAAAAAGGAAAAAGTATATATTATATGACATTTTTTTCGTCTTATTATCTAAACTTCGCAATCCAGTAGTACCTATCTATGACGCTCGGGTAAATCCCGATTTAGCATCATGGGCTCTCCTACTACTGGTAGTGTTAAGGGGAGTTTTTGTTCCCCATGACACCACCGGTACTGACATGAGACTTACCTGTACTTAGGAGAGCAGAGCACATTAAGTTAGCGATCGGGGCAACATCTATGTCATAATGTGGTAATGAAAGTCTTTAAAGTCCGACAATGGTTTAACAATGAGTATCGATATGATGCGTATTCTCTATTAAAATGAGTTTTATGTTCAAAATTATAAAACCTGACGCATCACGCTACCGTTACATTATAAATTTTAAATTTCGAACACAAAACCACACTGTTTACCAAATCTTTTCTCATGCAGTTTACCTACTAACGTTTTAACGCGAGTGACATAAAACACTGGCATGTAGATATTTAATTTAATGCTAGAGAGGTTGGAAAATAGGCAACTGCGAGGTTCACTGTTAGAATATATTATTCACAACTGTGGACTTTAGGTAAAGTGATTCCAGTTAAGCTCTGCCGTCTACATATATTATTTGTTACCGTCCACCATTGCGGTAACTAGAATGTCATTCATGGCTACTTCATTCCAAAATTGTATGACGCTTAGCCCAGAAAATCCTATCCAGTATTATAATACGAATATGCAAAAGATTCGATAACCGCTCACCATAAAGCGAGCTCAGTTAGCACAAAATATATAGTAAGTGATAAAAATAAAGACACTAACAATCGAATATACCGTTAATTTGATAAAATTATGCAACAAAATATCTGGATATAGGAGAAGAAGGAATATTTATGACTCTATAAGTAATCGCGCGTGGATAATTTATGGAAAAGTCAGAGGCCTAACGATATAATTTAGAACTACCCACCTCCGTGAAGGTTGATAAATGAAACTACAGCGAGGAATTCGCTTTTCGACACATTTATTTTGTTAGGGCCCTCCCGGAGACCGCCTTCCGTGACGTAGTTTTATATCGAGTCAACAAAGCGCCTTCAGGGCCTTTCCACTTTTGAACCTTTTCTTGTTTGACTTTATTTTGTTTTTACTATCAGTGTTTAATGTAATGTAATGAAATAAAAATTAGACGTTTCTGAACTGAAATATTTTGACCCTAACAACTGAATATACAGGATTTCAAATCAACTTCACTTAAATAAAAAAAATATATCCATGATATAGTATTGTGAACTACAGATGCGTTGTTAGCACTCCAAATTGGAAATAATGAATTTTATGTCCATAGGCCACGATGACCAGTTTTTATCAGGTGGGTGGGCAGAGTGCTTGTCAGCGACCTAAGTGCTTTAAAAAAATTTGGCTAATACTTCTCAAAAATACGTCGTTAGGAATATAATAATAGCATGATAATGTTATAAATTAATAATAATAACTAATTATTACTACACGCACTCCATGTTCGTATATGCCGTGTCAATATAAGAAAACGTCATTGTCTCTAATCTTAACTATATAGCTTTTATGAGAAGTGGGTTATAAACCACTTTGAAATAACCAGCATCTTTGGTCTGTGCAAACATTTGTGTGCAAGAATACCTATGAATATTTGCATTGAATATGAACAAAAACATTATAAATATGTTTGACACATGCTAGTTGTATAGTAGCATGGGTTCTGGGTGGCGTTGTGTAGGGTTACCTATCTTAATCCCGAATTTTAATATTCCGAATATCATAATCCAGAAAACGTTTGGCCATTTATTCATAATCCCGGTTTTCCAAATTCCGAAGTTTTATATGCCATATAATCGCAACTCCGAATTTCATTTTCCTATTTATTCATTTGTACGACGTTTTATAATCCAGACGAACGAATTCCAGACACACGAAATCTAAATGCACAAAATCCAGATGACCGTAATCCATATGCACGAAAGCCGAATTTTTAAAACACAAATTTTTGAAATGCAGTTTATTGATATCCAGACAAACAATATCCAGATTTTTAAAAATAAATCCCATGGAAAAATTACAAGGTAGGTACTTAACCTTAACCTGACTGTAATGGGCAAGTAAAAGAATAGCGAGTCGGTTCTGGCAGTTCTAACCTAACCTAACCTGCTGAGTCGAATTTGACACTTAAACCTATCTGTAATAGGTAACTAATATTTATAAATTACTTGCTGTAGGTACCTACCTAATAAATGAATCGTATAAATTTACTGAGTTTTACTATACCTGTATATAGTTTAGATGGAAAACGATTGTATGGGAACCAAATAAAAAGATTATGAAAATTTGGTAATAGTTTATTTGGAAAATGGTACGATGGGAAACAAAAAAAAATATTCTGAGAATCTGGTATAACTATATTTGGATTATGACACCATGGAAAACAAAAAAATACTATTTGAAAATTTGGTTTTAGTGCACCTGGAAATTGATTCATCTGGGAAATGAAAAACGGAATTATAGAAAGTTGTCATTCATTACATCTGTCTTTTAAAAGTTCTACCAACCGTTTTCGGGGTTTTAAGATTCGGGTAACAGAAATTCGATATTTCAATAGGTTACCGTTGTGTAGATTATCCTAGAATAATAATAATTATTATCATCTATAGTATTCCTATGACTCTGACTGCTGTAACGTCATGACTGCTAAATAAATGGCAAAATGGCTGAGCATACTTTTATTTTAAAGAAATTCACTGATTAAAAGTGGATGACTTCATCAAGTTTGATCGTAGTAGCTTCCATTCGTGAAATCTTTTCTTAGCTATCACACATTCATAAGTGTTAATGTATGACAATACCTTATCAAACAACGACCTTTTCATAGCCGTATTAATATATTATATAATATTAGTTACTGAATCCTCCTCTAATTTATAAGGGCTCTTTTTTGCTTTAAAAAGTCAAAGGTAGGGCATTGCGTCAGGTATTTAATCAATCAAAATCTGTGTTCGTGTTCTTCTGCTTTTTCTCAGCGTTCTACGTTATTAATCTTGGTTATTACAAGGGTTCGTTTTCCTATTTAATATTAATAGATCTCTGTAGCGTAGCTAGGTATATAGCATTCAACTTCAACATAAGATTCGACTTTGGCTCTAACGATATATTTGTTTACATGAATATGTAAAATGTTTGTATGTAACTATTGCTGCAATAAGTTTAAGCCAGAATATTCATTTTAGTATTGTTTAAATGACTGTTGTTTTTTTAATTAAATAATAATAGTGTTTATATTATTTCAATCTAGAATGTGATATTTTCTTTAATTTATATGCATTACAATTATGTGTGATGTATGTCTAATTTAATTGATAGTGTTACACGCCGCAATGCTAAATGTAGTGATGATGATGAACAACTTGTACTAACCCTTTACCTGCATTTATAATATAAATAAGTACTACATCATTACATAGGTGAATGGGTATCGATGTGGCGCACTTTCGCACTACAGCTACCGTGAGTCGCGTTTCGTTACTTTAGGGCTACAGTTTATCGCTATTTTGAACTTCGAAATTCAGTATGACAGTGGTGAGAAGGCTTGGTATTGTTTTTATATATTTTTATTGTTTGGTTGATTTTTGTACAGTCGCTTCACATTTTTTTTTTTTTTTTTTCGCCACCGAGAAAAAGATAACGGTATTACAATAGGTCATATTTTGGTATTCCCAAGCGGTCACCCATCAAAGACTAAACGCGTCCGATGTTGCTTAACTTTGGTGGTCGGACGAGAACCGGTGTGTACAACATGGTAAGAACATTGACATAACATTATTGGTTAATTTGAAACAGAAAGAAAACATCTGACATTCCTGTAAACTCAAATGAAAATGATAAAATGCGTTGCACACGTATTATAATTTTCATTTAATGTCCATTTCTTCCTATCAGGAATAAAATTCTACCTTCAAAGAGCCATAGCTGCAGCACTCATTACTTACAGCAGAGTGAATCGTTTTTTCTGAAGTATTATAACTTTTTAATCTACACTTCCTTTTCCGTTTCCGTTTCAACGTTTCTTCGGGTGGATTCTCAATATTGAAATCTTTATTTATCTCAGACCATTGAATAGTTGGTAATTCTTTGAGAATCTGCTCGACTTTGTGCTTCTCAAAATTATTTCCGCGCTTCCTCATTGATAACTGTTTTCAATGGAATTTAAATTTTGTTTAAGAATCAGGCGCAGGACTCTCACAGTGCACGAAGACTCTGACTGTAGGTAGGAAGGTAATTCTCCTATTAGTACAACTTCAATTAAACATAAAAAATATTATTTTATACTAGGCAAAGCCCGAAACATATTAGTTTACTTTCGACGTTTAACTGAAAGTTAGGAACTTCCAGATTTGACTAAAAAATCTTTAATCAAAGGCTGAAATTGAAATTTACTTTGGGGTTAGCTCGAAAGCTTTAGTCAAACCTAGAATAAACCAGTCATTCAAATTCACAGGTTTATATGTATATAACATCAAGCTACGACCAATAGGAATGAAAAATGCTGCAAAAACCAATAGGAATGAAGAAGTTGCGCAGATTAGCTAGTGCATAATAAAATAATTTGAGCTCATTTTACAATCCCTCTTCCAAAGGGATACGACGCATTAGTTATGTCACTCATGTAATGCAATCTATCATGGACAGCACTAACCCGTTTTTATTTTCATAACTACATCGTCATTTAGAAAGAATACGATGTTGCAGTCGATAAAGACATCATCACAGGAATCCTCAGGTACTTTACAAGTGTGATATACCATCAGTTAGTCTGAAAAGTTTACGAACTTAGGTTCACGATAGTACCCTCTCCCTTCAGGACAATATGATAGACCTTGCAACATGTACAGGGCATTAATGTCACCTACATACGGTGTAGAATATTCCATCAAAGAGCAAGCGTTTTGGTGAGTCTATCCTTTGCCGCACCTTTAAGTCTTGGAAAGCCCTATCAGTTCACGTGTTTCCTTCTTCCTACAGCCCCAGGTCCTTTAAGCGGGACGTGAAAAAGCATCTGTGAGGCCGTCGAGCTGAGCACCACCATTGTAACATTTGTAAATGTGTTTGCAATAATGACCATCTTTCCTGAGACTTTGTTTAAAACTTACCATTTAGGTAAAATGAAGTCAAATGGACGTGGATCCTAGATAAAAAGTACCTACTTACTAAGCAATATTTGCAGTTAGAGTCTGGGCAATTCACAGTTATTTTCGAACGGTTCCTGCATCGCGGAGTACTTAATATATTCCAATGTTTGCTATCCGCTTACAGTCCGGCAAGTTGCTATAAAATCGGTCGATTAGCCACGAGCCGGTAAGCCAGCGGCTGACCGCGATGTAAATGTTGTCGATTTGTTCACCACCCGGCAGCCAGCCCATGTTCCACTAAACTAATGAGCCCCTTACATAAGCATTTCATTCATTTTCCGCCTTAAATATCAGAGTTTTATAACTATTTGGTAAAAAAAAATTCAATGCTTTTCATTAGAACACGAAAGACACATAGTTTTTTCGCACTTCACACAGAAACTTTTTACCTAATTTGTCTTGTAAATATCAAACTCCGTTTATGTTGAATATAAATTACGAACAAGCCGCGGTAGCCTAGTGGTATGGGTAATGGACTGCTGAGACGAGGTCTCGAGTTCGATCCCAGGTTTACCAAGGCACACACCAATGACTTTTCGATGCTTTTCGAAGTTATGTGTGTATTTATCGCAGGTTTATAAGTGCCTCGGAGAGCACGTTAAGCCATCGGTCCCGGTTGCCATACAAACATCTATGGCAGTCGTTACGGGTAGTTGGAGCCCTCGAAAGTCCAACCAGCCTAACTTGGAACTTCGATATCGCCATTGGTCATTAGACCATTGGTTGTGGAGGTCAGATGGCAGTCGCTTCACGGAAAATATCGAAGTTCAGCCGCATCACAGTTAGACTGGAAAGCCGACCCCAACTGAGTTGGGAAAAAGGTGCAGGGAATGATGATAAATTACGAACAATTTTTAATGTGTGTAAATACATACTGGTCGTGGCGGTCGTGACATTAAGATGCTACCTAATCTAGTAGACTTTAGGTACTCAATTGGTTCATGTCTACGTATGTTCTTGCTTGACTGATTCAATTCTCGATATGTAATATGATCTTCGAATAAATAGTACTGACTATGCGTATTTCGCTTTATTTTAATGCTACATTTCTTCTTTCACACAATCCATCAGTCTTTTCTCGGGCCGACCTCTGCTTCTAAATTACTTCCTAATTGTGTGTAAATACATGCTGGTCGTGGCAACAACAAAATCTAGTAGACTTTAGGTACTCTATTGGTTCATATCTACGTTTGTTGTCGCTTGACTGATTCGATTCTCGATATGTCAAATGTCCTACAAATATAGAGCGTGTCATATACACATGTCATAGTCCAAGAGGATCCAATTATGGAACAATAGCAACTCCACGCCGGTGGACCACAATTAGTATATCATGAAACGAATGAATTAAAAAAAACAATTCAGAAGATAAAACTCATGGCAGTTACTTTATAACACTGCTGCCTCAGAAAGCAATAGAGGAAAAAGTAGGGTTAGTAGAAAACCAGTGCTTGAAAATGCTTTTAATACCCTTTGGAGAGTACGGATAGGAATACAACGCATGTAAACTATATAATTACAGTAAATGCAACTATTCGTTTCATGTCTACTGTGTGCTTCTAGCTTAACGCTCACTGACGTTCTCCTTAACGAAATAATAGGTCCACAACACGGTAATTTCAGAGTTGGAATGACAGAGATAAGCAATGTAATACCTTCATAAATTCTAAAGGGTTTTAGATACACGTAGTGTGGTAATGTCAAAGCAAAATGAGATAAAACCTTGGTGGTTTTAAAACCTCTAGCGGTTTTTGAGGATCAGCCGGACAAAGGGGTGATAATAAAATGTATAAAGCTAGTAATAATGCGGATATATTTATCACCGTAGAGAGAATTTGTATCACACAGGCGCTGTTAAGATGATAGTAATGTGCAATAAATTTGTATACGTGCGGATGAAATTTGGCATTGGATAGTGTTCAGGTAAATCACAAAGCCGTTGATTATAGGTAGATATATAGCACCAGTAAAGTACACAAATTTACTTCAATTTAGTATTTGTTGCTTAAATCCGCTCAAATCTTGTGCAGAATATGTAACAGAATAGATTTTCATGCATTCTCACTGTCAATGTGAAGCATTGAGAATGCCGCAAGCCGAAATCGGTTAGGTTATATAATAAATATCGTGGAGAAGTGCAATTGTGTTATGTATCAATATATCAATAAATTTCACCACGTGTCATCAAGCAACAATGTAGGCCTGCTTTTTTGTAATGAACTTAATAAAATAATGTTTATATACAGATTGATAAGGAAGTCGATCACAATAATTATAAGTGACGACTTTGCCACCAAGGTGTTATTCAAGACAATAACAGTGACAATTTCTGGCTCGCTTTGCCGCTCAAAATTTGACTTTGCCGATTGCATTTTCTTATGTAAATTGTTTCCATATTTTTACACTAACGCAATAAAACTGTTGTCTATGTGCCAAATCTGGTCAAAAAAATACGCTGCAACTACATAAACTCGTAACGTTAATATTAAATTATGAGGAACTTTTATTATGTTCGGTTCCGGTAACAGTTCCTTTCATGATATATTTCTTTCAACAAAACTTTTATCTAAATATTTCAATCAATATATACTTGAGTAACATAATCACAAATACCATTTTTCATAGGTTACAGACCAATTTGTTCATTTGATTTCCCGTCAATGTAGCGATGTTTTAAAAATAGAACCATCTAAACTGCACTTCAATACTTGTTCGTTGACACTAGACACTCCTGGATAGTTCACCACTCAATATATAGGCTGTAAACCATTTAGCATAGTATTAAGTTCATTTACAAGTACAGACTCACTGAATGTGTGACAGTAAAATATTAGTATAGTAAGTACTCCATTATTTTAGTTCCTATCTTCGTTCCTATGGGCATGTGTTTAATAGGCAAAAACAAAAACTTAAAAATGTTGTGTGACCCAGAAAAGTGGATTCATTTTTTTTATATTTACCGCTGCAGAAAGAATGCGAATCACGCCTAAAAATGCTTTTAACTCCGAAGGGTTGGACATAGATGAATTAACATCCACATTTCACCAATCATTGTATTAGATCCCACGTAATAGAGTGTGAGCGTATTGTCCACACCTTTCTGTCAGATGTCATTTCCTTACTCACTCCCTTCTTTGCCATATCTTCTTTCACACAATCCATCCATCTTTTCTTAGACCGGCCTCTGCTACTAAAACGCTTGCTTCCTAAATTGCTATAACATTTAACTTAGTTAATTTGTTACATAACTCTTTCTCTATTAGTAGCGAAAAAACCTTAGGGAATTCCTATCAGCTTTGTTGTATTATTTTGAATATTATAATGTTGATTTTAGCGTTAAGGATGGACAATGTCCTAGTTTAATTAATAAGTTTAAGTAATTTTCAGAAATCTAAGTTTGAGTGTTTCAAATATACTCATTATAACAATGGTTTACATAGACATCAAATTGTAAATAATAGTGTAATCAGTAACTTAGTAAAAATAACAATTATAAAATATGTAATTTATATTATGTATGTGTACTATATAAATATGTGTACTACCTATGCAAATGCACAGGCTGCCCCTTAAAAAGGTCAAATCTCGAAAAATACTTTATTCATCTAATAGGTCACAACATTATTTGTGAAGGTCAGAAGCTATTTTCAAAATAAAGTGGGAGCGGGAGCTCCCACTTTAGTGAACCGCGATACGATACGTATGATTGTCGATCGACGAATAAAGTTATTACCATTAAAATTAATGAAAAAGTACTCTAAAAGTGATCTATGAAAAAGTATATGGAAATTCAATGTTGTACCTTTTGTTGGTGAGAGTAACAAGCGTAAGCAAACGATATTTATGTACTTTTTTATAATGTGTGCGTCAATATGTCTTCACCTTGTTTGATGGTGAATTGAAAATAAAGACTCTTTCGTGCAAAGTATCATCATTACAGGCACCAATAAGGTGGCCTTTGTTACTCCATTATCATCATCCGTGCGTTAACCCCGGTTGCATCCGAAGCTGTCATTGCGAAGCCCGGGCTCTGCATTGTTCCAGTCTGCGTGGCAGCTGAACCTCGATAGTTTCTGTGCAGCGATTGCCATCTGGCCTTCACAACTTATGTATATAGATAATTATCGAAGAATTGCTGCTAGACCAGTTGTTGCACTTTTTAGGATTTCCATGTACCCGTGACTTCTGCCATAGATGTTTGTATAACAACCAGGACCGACGCGTAAATGTGCTCTCCGAGGCACGACCAGAACAGCACAGCACAAATAGCAATAGCAATATTCACTGCCACCACGCCACAGAGGCTGTCTTCTTATTACTTCATTTTACCCATAAATTCACTATTAATATTGACAATAAAAATAAAACAATAGTTTGGAAAAATGTGAACGAAGTAGCTAAAAAGGCGAACACAAATAAAAGGTATTCTAAACCTCAATAAGCTCACTGTCTACAGAGAGACTCTGAGTACCTATCATTGTTCCCGCAGTGCTGGCACAAGGATTCCCGTCAGTGATAGATTTATGTAGGATCGCTACCTACCGCGATGGCTTGGAGCACGGGTAGGTTACAAATATCAAAATTACCTCAATACATAGGTACATACCATAGAGAATGAATGCTTCATCATTCGAACCCAATTTTCATCCATCTGGTGGACGAAAAATTTTTGAATGCTTCAGACGTGGCTTTGTGGCTTAGCGGTCAGACCGTTCCCCCTGTAAGGGAAAGACTATGGGTTCGGATTCCGTTGAAGCTTTCACTTTTACCGATCTAAGTTTGATTTCATTTTAAATGTTTTTTATTCATGTGGTTAAAATCTGCAGTTACTAATTTTATAAGAAAAACTTATTGCAATCTAGTTGGTCCGTTCGACCTATTAGGAAGCCCGGCAGAAATTGGGACACCTCGCCCCCTGGTATGTTTATCCACATTTTAGAAGCCATGGTAACTTTGTGTTTAACTTACGTAATACTAAATAAAGTGTCTCGTTCACGTGTGTACATATAAAGCGGTCACTATTTTCAGAACGACTCGAGGCCTAGTGTATACTAAATATACCGACACCCTCGTAGTGACGTCACTACACCAACCCCCTCCCTCGCACCACCTTGCACCTCTCTGCTGATGCAACGTCCACCGCATAACAGTAAAAATAAAACACAAAGGATTTCGTTGTAAAAATCGAGAAAAGAAAATATCAATGAGAAAGTGGCCGATCACGTCCGAATTTGATCTACTACCCATACCCAGCTGATGTGAGTTCAATATACGTACGAGTACGTAATGATTGGCCAGCTCTATGATTACCTACTTACCAACTTTAGTGGTTAATTCAATCCTAGTTTAAATTTTCAGTTTTTTACGAATGTACCGAATGAAAATCGTATGTTATATGATGAGGTAGTGAAAATAAAAAGGGCTGCTTAGACAACTTCGACAAGTAGGAGAAATAGTACGTAATAATTGGCCAGTTCTATGGATACTTACCTAGTGTAGTGGTTAATTCAATCCTATATAGTTAAGATTTTCGGTTTTTTACGAATTTAATGAAAATCGTATGTCATAAGATGAGGTAGCGAAAATAAAAAAGGGCTGCTTAGACGATTTTGGACAAGTAGGAAAGATAGTCTAAAGAAGATCAACGAAACCAATTTAGGAGCAGAGGGTAAATGTAAAAATAACTATCAATTTTGTGATACGTCTAAATATGTTTCTGTTCATAGGGTCTGAACTTATATTATTATTATTGTCATGACATCCTATTATGACTATTCTTGTAATCGTGGTTCTGATCACGTTGTAATTTGTTTATGTATACAAAATCAGGTAAATGTAAAGATTTAAATAGAGCCTACGCTAATATTTGCATACCATGGAATGGTAGATATGCTGAACTGTAGTAATCTTATGTAACATCATGTTGAACCACATTTGTGCAAATGAATCGATTAGAATTTGAATTTGAACAATACATTTCTATCTATTTTATATAGCTACATTACAGTACCTAACTACTTCATATCACAGTCAAGTAACTCTCGGTGCAGTTCTACTCTAGGGATATACAGATATGCACTAATTGGAATTGGAACAAATAATTGGAGTTTATTTGAAGGATAAAATACGCAATGAAGTCAAGTGACAAAGAACTAAAGTCGCTGACATAGCTCGCAGCATAAGTAGGCTGAAGTAGCAATGGGCCGACCATATCTGACAAAAGACCGCTGCCCGTTGCAGCAAACGAGTCCTAGAGTGGAGACTACGTAAATGTAAACGGATAAAATGATGACCAGAAAGAAGTGACTGGGTTGGATTGGATGTAGAAGGCTAGGGATCAGGAGAAATGGCGCATATTGGGAGAGGCCTATGTCCAACAGTAGACTACGATAGGCTGATAGATTGATTAATACACTAATTGTCAAGTAGTGGAATTAACTGTTGAGACGCTGAGCTACCAAGAAGGCTCCAGACGTGGAGAATACGATCACAGTATAATGAACTCTTCACTGTTGTAGTTTTTTTTTTTTTATACTATCACGCCTATGTCCCCGAAGGGGTAGGCAGAGGTGCAAGCACCCACATTTCGCCAGTGTATATTTAGGTCCCAATGTAATAGGTGGCGAGCCTATTGCCATCAACCGGGCACTTATAAACCTGCGATAAATACACACATAACTTCGAAAAGCATCGCAGTCATTGGTGTGTGCCATGGTAAACCTGGAATCGAACCCGAGACCTCGTCTCAGCAGTCCACCACCCATACCACTAGGCTACCGCGGTTCACTGTTGTAGTAAGTAGTATAAAATAAAAAAAATGAAACCTCCAATTGCATATTATACGTACATTACTTCCAGGGAATTGCACCAAATTGGAAAATCTTAGTAAGCGGTCAGTATCTGATCGATCATTTGTGCCTGATTGACTAGCAGTAATAAAGTAAAAAATATTGAAAGATAGGTCAATGTACTAGAAATGTGTAGAGTCGCTAAGTCCAAGCACCATAGCTACATATACAATTGTAGGTAAACCACCGAGTGCCCGTTCAAACTATATGTAGGTTTGGTCTGCGAACAAGCTTTCGTCTGCCAGTGTACCAGTGAGAATTAAGCCTGTATTGCAACATTGGTTAGTACTGTCGGATTACGTTAGGGACATAGTTGGCAGTAACACAGACTTAAGAGAATAGAGTTAGTTACAATAAATACTATTTGGGATATATCACCAATAAGTTACTAGGTTTGGTAGTTATCGAATGAGGTTAACGTTTTACGAGCAGTTTAGAAAATTACTGTTTTCTAACTTGTCAAGAACTAAAATTATGTGAGCGTATGTTGACTTGGGTCATAGAAACAAAAGATATAATAAAAAAAAATCCGTTCCGATTCCAGTTAAGTTAACCTTAATATTCACACTCATATCACATCATACACCTACGTATAATACGCATAATAGTACACTAAACGTATACTACATGTACACTGTACGTACCCTATACGTACCCTATACGTACACTATACGTACACTATACGTACACTATACATACACTATAAGTACAATATACGTACAATATACGTACACTATTCGTAATAGGATTATTGAAATACAAGCCGAAAAACTGTTTAGTTTACTACACATAATTGAGAAAGCAAACAGTCATTGTTTATATAAGCATTAGTTCCAACCAAAGCAAGTGTACCTTCAAGTAATTTTGTTTGAGAAAAATGCTTTTTACTGTTTTATTACGACGTTTCGCTCTTTCCCTACAACTGAGAGAATTAAAATTTTAATGGATTTTCAATGGCGGCAAGTGAAATAAAACAACCAGCACAGTGATTACGCAGTTTCTGCTATGAAAACAGTACGTACTTCACTGGCTGGGCAATGCCATTTTAATTGCGGTATTAAGTTAATTAATTCAAAATAAATGGAAATTGTCTTCGTCGAATCACCGCTTTTTAATAGGAACGAATTCCCCAATTATTTGTGTCATAACTCATCATAAATTCATTGATAAATTTGTTTAATATCTTTGTACCTATAGATATACTATGCAGATATTTTCATGAAAGCACACCTACAAATAATACAAATTTATATTGCAAACGTTAAGCTGATATTCATAGGAACCCTTTCCATCATAAAGTTAATTATAAAAGGATTATATTATTATTATTGATATATGCCTGAATGCAATCAAATTATACATATTTGATGAGACCTATGTCCAGCAGTACACTGCAACAGGCTAATTGATTGATAATTTATTTTATAAAAACATTATGATACAAAAAATATTAGTACATAGCCATATTTTATCAAGGTGAAAATTAAAAATCACTTTATCAGTAGATGAGGTACGTAAGTAGTAATGTTGGACTATTTACTCAATCACAATAGTAGGTATATCCAGCGACAACAGTGTTCTCGAATATATTTTTTTCTGGTTTTGAAATCCCCACGGATACCCCCTCACGCACCCACCACCAACGCTCGTTGAATTCGGTCAACGAGCTTGGTTAAGTCGGACTCGAACCGACCAAAACCGCACGGCCTTCTTGGGCCATTAGTTGCCAAGGGCGAAGTAGCCTCTGGCATATCATTATTATTGCTAGAAAAGTTTTTTTTTAGCACATACTGATTAGGAATCCCTACTAAAATTTAAGTAACATAAGCCAAGGTGTAAAAAAATACCCTAATCGTCTTTCGTTGTATGCGCTGCGGAAAATACTGATAACAAATCTGAGGTTTGTTCTACATCATATGAACATATGAACATCTACAGCAAAAATAAAAAGGGCAAACAGAAAAGGGAGAAGGAGGAGAAGACAGACTCGACTAGAGTCGGAAGGTGAGCGCTAAAATTTACAACACTGCGCGATAACCGACATCCAAGCGAGCGGAGCCGCGGTCAACAGCTAGTCTACAATATTGAGATATTTACAAGTTCAATAAGTGAGTAATTGGATTATGCAAAGTACTGGACGCAATCCCGCGGGGGCTAAACCCACATCGGCGGGCATCCCTTTTTTATTGTCTATCACATAATATTTATTATTGATGGTTTTGCGAACGAGTTTTGAATTCGATTTAGTTCTTCCAATATTTCAGTCGTGCGATAATATAGTTGGAATTTTATTTTTAACCGACTACGGCGGATTGTCATTTTGACAGGTTTGGTATGTAGGTTCATCTATACCCATAGTTATGTACTTGTATAAATAAGTACCATAAGAAGCGTCTTACTCGTCCGCTAGTTATAGGCTAATGACGTCGTGTCACTAAAATTATTGTGGCGCCCTCTAGCAGCCATAAAGTACCGTGGTTTTCCCAAGCGTCTACAATAGGGGGTTCTTCAAGGAGGGAATTAGAAGGTTTCCACAGGGTAGCTCGAGTGTAACACCCCTGGTGTCACAAACGTCCATAGGCCACGGTGACCGCTTTTCATAAGGTGGGCCGGTTGCTTGTCTACCACAAAAATTATTAAAAAAGTGTTTAAAAATAATTGTAAGATTAATATGCAGTGTTTAGTTTCAATTGAAAGGGCTAGCACATTTTAATTATGTACACATTATCAGCAGTGGCTTAACTTAAAATAAGATTAATAATAAATAAGTTTCAAAACTAAAGCTCGATTACTGAAAAATCACGTTCTAAAAAATATTAGACAAGAACATTATAACAACGATAGAAGTGGTCGTATGCCACTTTCCCAAGAATATATTGTTTTGATAGAGTAAGTGACAAACGTACGACCACGACTATCCTTCATAATATTCACTTATGAAATACTTTTTGAACGTGATTACCAGCAATTGGGTTTAATTCCTATACAAAATTTATGATCAAATATATAAGTTAAAATGGCGTACTCGTAGTAATGTAAGTCTCACCTTTTTTATGAAGACTAAGTTCGCAAATAATTTTTCTTTTAAATTAATATTTTTCCCGTAGCGGTGACTCTGTCTGAGTTTCGCATTTCCCTAAAGCAATTTGATTCTTTTGTAATAAATAAAGTAGCTCGGTGCCGGGATTTAATTTAAAAATTAACGTGTGGAAATGTTAGGTGATCTTCTACGGGAGTTCTAGAGTGCGGTAAATGGCTGGGAGCTCGTTTCCTACAACTGTCTGTGTTGCTATTAATGTAATTAGTACGAAGGTGCTTCTCCGTAATAAATTCGTATTTATTATGAGTAAATATATACGTGGTAAATATAGACACAATAGTCTCAGTAGGTAAAGCTAATAGTCCGGTAGGTAGTTCTAGTAGGTAATAATTCCAGATTTATATATCAACTTACCGCGACCGCGACTTACAACGGACCGCGGTAGCCTAGTGGTATGGGTAGGTGCTGAGACGAGGTCTATAAGTGCCCGGTTAATGGCAATAGGCTCGCCACCTATTACATCGGGACCTAAACATAAACTGGCGAAATGTGGGTGCTAGCACCTCTGCCTACCCCTTCGGGGATATAGGCGTGAGTTTATGTTATGTTATATCAACATACACCCGAATCCTCAAGTAAAAGACAGTCCCAAAGCTTCTTCGATCAATCAGCAGGTGAGATATAGTTAAGCCCTGAATATTTTGAGCCCTACACACCCTTAGTAAATGGTATAAGCACGAGTTTCTTGCTGAGTTCGTACCGGCGGCGGTCCATTAGCTAAATTAACCTATAAGATATTTTTAGTTTGTTTTGTAAATTCCGTTTAATAGCATATTTATTCAGAAAAAATATTTTTGAATTGTATTTTTGTTTTTTTTTTGGACCACCGTGAGCGTTTATGGACTGTCTTATGAGGTCAGCACGGGGTGTAACAGTGGAGGATGAGCTCAACTGTACCCATCATATATTATATTATACTCAAAACAAGCCGCGCGCGCCCTAGCCCAGTTTCTCTCAGGACTTGGGTCCAAAATCCGTGCCGATAGGTTTATTAAAAAATATACTTTATACTATAGTATCATTTTATTTAGTTAGTGAGTAAACAAACAATATGAATCTACCATTCACCTAATTCAATCTCCAAGTTTTCTTAATTAACACCCAGTATCTAAGTGATGGAGTGGTCTAGTCTTACATATAAATCTATTAAAGTATTACAATGAATATTAAGTGTTGAAGTTAGCTGTTTAATTATACTTGCACTAGGTGTGAAAATCTTGAAATATATGGCGTAGATTGTCTGCATATTGCAAGCTCAGCGGTTTAGATTTAAATGCAACGAAGAGGAAGGAATGCTGACAAACGATACTGCTTGCCAGCCGTAAGGCAGGGGTTAAGAAAGCTTTAAATGACATATATTCCTGTACGAGCTACGAAATTGCCTATTAAATTTAAGACGCTAGGAATTTAGCAATTAGTACCACTGCAATGCTTTCTACCGTTTTGAGTAAGAGGTCTAAAATGAGTCGTTTCGTCATATTCTTATGTTTGATATCTTTTTTTCATTCTATTTTTAATGCGGGTTGTATTAGAAGCTTTCACCTGAAAGTTCTGGGTTGGTTTTTTCGATTTTATCTACCGATTTGACTAGATGTAGATACATTCACTTTTTCCATGAAGCAACTACCTTCTGTCCTCTAAAATCCATTGGCGATATCAAAGCATTGCACATCAGTAGATGAACTTTTTTTAAACATAAGATGAAAGTTATACAATAAATTTTGTAATCAAGGAAAAGTTTTGACACCCTGTAAGGATCCATCCCATTTGCCACCCCCAACATTGCCACCACTGGGGACCACTGGGACCGTTCCAAGAAAAAATATCCCGATTGACACCTCGGGTGGCAACAGGGATATGTTAATTCTCAGTTGCCACCCGTAGCATTGTCGTGGCGGTAGTGAACGAGACTACTACAGAGGAGACCGCAGGTTCAATTCCCGCTCAGTGCAAATATTTCTATGCATGAATATGACTATTCGCGTTGGTCTAGCCGTGTCTCAGTGAGCATGTTAAACCATTGGTCCCCTACTAAGACCTTTGCAGCCAAGCATGCTGAATATCGTACGCGGCTTTGGGCAAAACAATGGTTACTATTTATTCCCGGGTATAAGAACCCTTTAAATATGCCAATCTTTTACATTTTACAACGGAATAATTCTATAGGCATTTTATAGCTGCCACCCAATGGGTGATGCAGAGATACATCAATGTAAGTGCAGAATATGTTTCGTAAATTAAAAATTGTTTTTACGGATGGATGACTTTGGTGATTTTTTAGGGATGGCACCCTCAAAATTTCCGTTGGCTTACGGGTTTGTTACTTACTCCCGATTAACCTATACTATAGATAGAGCATGCGTCAAACACTGATATCAAAGTATTGCATAGGTACTTGTATACATACTTATCTATCTATATGACTATAAAATCAATAGCCTGTTCACATCATCATTCCCTGAACCTTTTTCCCAACTCAGTTGGGGTCGGCTTTCCAGTCTAACTGTGATGCGGCTGAACTTCGATATTTTCCGTGAAGCGACTGCCATCTGACCTCCACAACCAATGGTCTAATGACCAATGGCGATATCGAAGTTCCAAGTTAAGCTGGTTGGACTTTTGAGGGCTCCAACTACCCGTAACGACTGCCATAGATGTTTGTATGGCAACCGGGACCGACGGCTTAACGTGCTCTCCGAGGCACTTATAAACCTGCGATAAATACACACATAACTTCGAAAAGCATCGAAAAGTAATTGCTGTGTGCCATAGTAAACCTGGGATCGAACCCGAGACCTCGTCTCAGCAGTCCATTACCCATACCACTAGGCTACCGTGGCTTATAGCCTGTTCACATATTTTGACATTTTCCTTTTTTGGTCTATATATGTGTTAGTAAAGTTATAATACCTATTTATAAGATGTAGGCATTTGCTAGCTTTCTAAATATTTTTTTTGAATTTTCTACCCTGAAATTGGTGCAAACAAAAAATAATTATTGACTTACCTTTGGGTTTCCATGAATACCTAACTGAATACCTACTTCACAGAATAATCCCTTATAATTATGTTATTTGTAACCGACACACAAAAGCATCTAAAAGTATTTAATGCAGAAAACCTTTGAATTCCCAAACGTGACCCACGAATAAAACAAGGACAAAAAAACAGTGCAGTGATACAGAAAACTTAGTTAACTTCGTATTAAATGCATTAATAAAAATTTACGAGCAAGGAGGCTCAATAACACCAACACGAAGTAGATAGCGAGTTAGAACGAAATAAAATATTAAAACATTGTAGCAATCCGAGAACTACAGAGAGAGGGTGTTTTCTCAGGAGCATTTCTTTCTATTGAACAGTTTCCCAACTATACACACGTGTACCTACTTTTGTATTTCGTCTCACAATTACAATGAGAATACTCTGCGGCGATGTCAATAATTAATTCTGATGTAACAATTACTCTCTTGCTGTTCTTACGCCGTTGACGGTGTATATTTGGTTACGTAAGTAATTTATTATACATAGAATTGAGAATCTGAGGATTTGGCGCAATGCATCATTGAACGAATTGTGTAGTGAGTAATCCTCTCTCGGATTCAGTGTCTTTAAGTTCCACATATCTGGCTGTGAGTTACTTAGCTAGATTATTTCTGTTGTTACATTATTGAACTAAAAACGCTAGATGTGTAGTACTATTCTATTTTGTAGCAGTCAATTTAATCAATTTGTCTGTCCACTGTTTTTCATAGGCCCCTTCCAATGTTGGTTTCTATGCTGGTCATACAGGTTGGTATTATAGGAATTGTCTTTTATTTTTTTCTGTATCATAAGGCCACGTTCCCACAGCGAGATCCTGTACGTTCTTATGTTAAAGGTGACTGTAAGTGACAGTTTATAATAGAACCTGATTTTTATCATGATTTCCATGCGTCCAAAGACCGATAGGTACTTACTTACCTACCTAGCTACTAATGTAAAGGGTAGAAATAAAGACACTGAGTCGTATTATCATAATCTTTTTATTAACAATAAAATGAATCATGTGCGATACATAATTGAAATTCCAATTTTAAATGCCCAAGCCTGGTTATTGCAAAACTACTGCATCGCGTTCCAACTCCCATCCAAATATTACAGTGCTCTCAATTGAACATGTCTGCTTTGTGTCAAAGTAAACAATTATCACTTATAATAATGATTACAAAAGTAATTACAGTATGTGTTGTGACGTAGCGAACGAGCGGTGCCGCTCGCCGCACGGTTTAGCGTCTGAACACTCAAATCTACTAGTATTATGATAATAAGCACTTGCGTTTTCCGTTAAATATAAGTATTTAATTTCATAATGCATCTCTCTTACCATTTTATAATCGAGAAATATGTAAGAAGAAAAATTTATGGAATATAATAACAATAAATAAATATTTTATTTACAGTTAATAATTTTATCGCCTATCTATTCATCTCCGGGCGTTGAGGAAACAAAGTGTAATTAACTAACTAATAAGTACATATATACGCGTGAACTGAATGTAGTTAGACGAGCGGCAGTTCACTCTACGGCGTGTACCATCTGGTGCAGAGGGCAGCGAAGACCAGCACAAATTAATTTGTATTTAAAAAGAGCATTTACCACTAAAGAGCATTTATTTAATGAATTCGAGTGGCAGAAATTACATAGAATGTTATCTATAATTTTATGATTTTATGGAAGGTTTTTTTAAATCGTAAATTATTTGCTTTTTTTGAGATAGCCAACAGGTTTTTTAAAATGAACAATCACTCATGTCAAGTGGCTAGCCGATTTAAATTAAACTCAGTTATATTAAAACATAACTATTAAAATAATAATTCTAATTCTTTTAAGTTTATTTTGCAATTAGAAACGAAGGATTATTTGAATGAGTGAAATTACTACAAGTGAAACTACAACCCAAAAGAGTGACATTTTGTATATTTACACAGTTTAATAAATATGAATATGTTTTAAAACCAATATCAATGATAGTCGTTCTATTCTCGTTTCATTCAATACAGTCTCTTTTCTTTTATTCTTTTATTTTTAACGCATTGATAAACAGCAGCAACTGAATTTTACCCGATTTCTTGGTAGTTCTATATAAATAGGGGAGATGGTCTTCCTTGCCCTCTACCTTAGACACACCATACACATAATTAATGAAGATAGAATGTTTTTCCCTAATACAGCGAAGTTCGATAAATTTTACTGAACATCCACATGAACACGGCCTTATTTTGGATACCTTACCCAATCATTAGTTAGTTAAGTTAACTTTTTAATACTCTGCACGTTCATTCTGTGGTATGTAGTAAGTAAATGATGTTCACAATGACAGAAAATGAAAACCCCTTATAACATTTCGCTTCTAGCCTTCATACAATACACATCAGATAACTGATTTCAAAACAAACTCTTATCAATCAAAACAGCTTATAAACACGTATCATAGATATTAGAATAATTATTTACAATTTTCTTACGACAGAGTTAAACATTACTTTGTTTCCACGTTTTGGTACTGTATTATCTCAAGTACTTCATTATAACTAACTAAAATGCGTAATGTAATTTGCAGCTTTAATGAAATTTCATCAAATTTTATGGTAGGTACAAATTTTATCATAAATCAAAGTGATGCACACATTGTGAGCAACGCGATGTAACTACTGCCAGCTTTATTGACATGGTCATACAGCTTTTGACATACTTTGCAATTCATTCGCCTTATGCCTTTGCAAATTATTCCCTTCTACAACTTCCCGTAGACACGTCTACAGTACAATATGATACCATAACTTAAATTGATAATCAAGTCGACAGAATACAAGTACAAAATATTATTTAGTTGATTGTCAATATCATTACATTAAAACTTTGTATCTACTTACATTTTATTTGGCAGTAGTGATCTTATATTACCAAAAACGGATTTAATTACCAGTATAATACTACCTTTTTATTTCCCTTATTATGTAGGTAATAAAACCATTTTATATAACAAATTACAACGTACTATGGTCGATTTATGGTCTTAAAATTGTCAAAACACCTTTAGAATTGGTTTAGTAATATTTTGCGAATACATGTGGATCACCAAATTTAATAATTGAACTAACTCTAAACTTGGGGCATACAACTTTCTGCTCAACCGAAACTAAATACTTAAATGGGTAACTTTAATATTTCATATAGTCTTCCGGGATTTTATAATAATTAAAGCTCAAATTTAATGGATATCAGGATATCCATTACATTTTCTCTATTTATGAATTAACGCAAAAACCTTATCCTTAGCACATTCATTTGGCCATCATTTGGCACTAAGTATCAGTTATTTACTATACGATACATGACAACTTTGTACACAAACTTCCAAATTCTAGAATCAAAATATTTCGCCATTAGTAGTAGATATCTGCAGTAACAGACAAACGAACTCGTAAAATATCAATCAATAGAGTAACTCGTTGGGCTCCGCGTCATTGTGACGTAGCAACATGACACAGAGCAAAAGCGGAACAGCCGCTACACACTCATAACTAAGGTAATGGGCGCCCTGCACGCAGCGGATGGTGCAGAGCGCGAACTCAAGGAAACGGGTACAAACGGCGCAGGCGCATACGTCACGCCTCGCCTCACGCACTCCACGCACTCTAAATACCTCGATGTACCTAAACGATATTTTTTAAGATAATATTGTCTCAGCAAAATCTCACTCCACGACACTCGTCAAATATTAGCGAGTCGTATATACTACGTATATATAAATTTGATAAAGTTAATTCGTATTTAAATATTCCGTAATAATATATATTTACTCATAAAAACACTAAGTCGTACGTTCGAAGTTCACAGAGTTCACAAGAGTACGGGGGTACGGGTAAATGGGAGGAATTGCGGCAACACCGGGGTGTCAGTAGACCGCGGAGAGGCGCAGCGCGGCCAGCGGAGCCAATCGCGCGCGCTCGTCCAGGGCGCGCTGTTAAATGATGCTCTCGCGATTACGCTCATTCTCCTCCTGCGAGCTTAGCGAGCTCCCGCCGCAAATCTGCATTTCTATCTCTTGTAGCCTGTACACAACAATTAAACATGTCAAAAACTTCGAACATAAGATGACAAACAGGTGTAATTAACCGCAAACGCACTTTGCCAACACCCCATCTTCGTCTAACTTCTAATTCTTCATCCTGCGTTAATCCTAGTCATCACCTTTTATCGTAACCATAATTTCAAATAGTTGTTAATTTATGAGGGAGAGTAATATTATCATACCTCTGATCAACCTCCCACTGCTGTTGGCTGAGTTTGGCAGACATAGCTGCATTCTCCGTCTCAACGGTATAGAGACGCTCCCGCAAGCGCTTGATTTCGCATTCAAGCACATCGTGAGAGTCTAGCAATACTCGCGGTGCCGCTGCAGAAGCACTGCCACCACCCGCCGCGCTACTGCGCGCGCTTGACGCAAGCGATGCCACGGGGGATGCTACTCGAAGAGGACTTACTGACGAACTGATAAGCAATATCAAGAATTAGTGACGTCGCACCCAAGCTCGTGATAATGATTTTCTGCCCATTGACTCACCGCGGGTACAAGGGAAACATCCTTAAATTTACAGTGACTGAATATTATACACAGTTTTTAAAAACCAACTGTGGCACTAAGATATTGGCCATGCATGGTCTGACATTTTTCTTTTTTCCTTTTAAGGAAAATATACATATAGCTTTACTACCAAATTTTTCGTTGGTATAATGTTTAAACGATAAATTAGTCAGTTTAAACTATTAGCTGATTCCACTTTGTATATTTGTTTTGGACACATCGTCAGTTAGATACAATAATGACAATTAAAACTAAATACACCAAAATACCTATAAAGCTGGTCCCGGTAGGAAGGCGGATGCGAGGAGTGCACCGTTGGCATTGCCACTGCTAGCGGTGGTGCCAGTTGCATCTCCTCTATGGGCACGCGCCCGCTCGTCTCCACAAGGCCCGGCGTTGACTGGCAACGGCCCATGGCCACTACAGTATGATTGGATATTACAGAATACTTTTAGATTACAATAACTTATTTCATTTCAATTATTCTTTTAAATCTTTCAGTATTTTCACTTCACTTACTAAATGCCAATCAAATAATGGAACAATGTAATAAATACTTCAAATAGTAGGTACGCCATTTCATGTTAATAATAAGTAACTAAATAACAATGTGTGCTTATTCCTTCCTTTTTCAACTCTAATACTTTGGATTATTTATCAGTATATCGAATAATAATAGCACTAAACCTAAGCTAAAGTCTCGATTAGAGGGTCACCATTACAAAAATGTACAGTGGTGGCCCTCAGCTTGACTACCCTTCCTAAATGATTTCTAATATATACGATTAGTACCTATACGTTCAAAGGTAAGTTAGCTAGATATCTTAAAATCCATAATTCAATCTGTCAATCTGTCAATAGCAATGATTGAATTATTTATCAGTTTGGAAATTGCATAATTTCATCATACACGGTTTAAGTAGGTAGTTAATATGTTTGCTAAACGGTACAGTACCTTTCTCGAGCGGCGCTTTTTTATACTTCTCGAGTCTTTTGACGGCTATAGCTTCAAGTCGCACCCTGGCAGCAGGGTACTCCTTCAGCACGTCCCACATGTCCTTCTTGCTGAGCACGAACAGGTCCGAGTAGCCGACGGATCGAACCGATGCTGTCCGGCGGTTGCCTGTCGACGTGTCATCCACACACTCCGTGCCAAACGGTATCCGGTTCCCTTATGATCTGTTCTGACCCTCATTCCGGACAATACATCACACACACAGAGAACAGGTCATAAGAAATACCAGACTAGGATTATCACACCAGAGATAGGGTAAAATACGAATTTAATTCAATCACAGGTCAAGATCTAAGAAGTAAGCTGGTTTAGAGAAAGATTAAAAGCTACCTTGAAATTTTGACGTCACGCAGGGTAGGAAAGTATCCAGCGCCACATTGCGTATACAAATTTGAATAAAATAATTGATGTAAAACAATGATAAGAAGCCATCTCTATAGCATTCTTATGGTGCTCACTTACCAAGACAAAGCGCTTATACAAAAATTGGTACGAGCACTAGATATTAATAAAAATCATTAAATTATGAAATTCTTAAAAGAACTAAGCACTTCTACAAGTTTAGTTTCGCATAGGATTTTGAAGTTAGATAAATAAATCTTGATAGAGTTGGATTTAAGATCGCACGTACGCAGGGGACACTTAAACATAAGGGGGATCATGCACCAAGAGGTCACGCCAAGTATAATGAGGTAATCGGGGAGGATGCAAAGCGACCGGGGACACTGCCTTCAATACAACCAAAGGAGATATTACTAAAGATGCAAAAAACGACATGACACAAGACGCTACAAATCCTTGAAGAGGACTAATGATGTGAAGCCACTGAAGTCCGATTCGAAAGAAATAAAAGTAGTTAAGCTTACCACATAACAATATTTCTTCTTTTGAAGTTTCAATATGAAAAGGAAATTTATTTGAAAGAATACAAAATAAATTAAATCATAATCTAAAATGCGTAAGTATAAATTAATTAATTTCAATTTGAAAGCATTCCCTATTGAACATTGCACAGGCTAGTTAGCGCTGATCGGTTGCATTTGTCGAGCGCAGTAACTTATGACGACAGAAGGTCGAGTGCTATGCAAAACTCTTGCAGCCAACAGCGGTAACAGTCGTGTCAGAGTGATGTCCCAAAACCTGTTGGTAGCTTCGCGGCCGCTCCCTCGGCCTGACTGCAGCGTCTCCTCGAAACGTTTGCTTTTCAAAACTTTCCAAGAAGTAACAAATAGTGTAATAATGGCGTGGCGTCTCGGGCCGTGGCGATATTTACCAAGTTGTTTACCTGCCGTGCCCATGTTCAGAATGGAAATTTCGCCAAAATAAGAACCCGCTTTGAGTGTTGCCAGCACAGTCTTCCCGTTGTCGCCTACCACCTGCAGTTTTCCTCGATTTACTATGTACATTTCCTTCCCGACTTCACCTAGGAAAAATTTTTATTTTCATATCAGTATAGAAACTAACTTACTTAGATTTCACTCTAAGAAAAATAAATTAAATGTATAGTAATGTAAAGCAAAAGTTTACCTTTCCTGCAAATATAGTCACCAGGCGAGAACAGGACTGGACGAAGCCGTAGAACCAATTCGCACAAAAAACCCGCTTCCGTGTTCTGGAAGATTTCCACCCTGTGAATACGAATTTACTTTACTTACACATTTTGGTTTTGTTGATATAAACATTAGCGTAAGATATTATATATAAATTTAATAAACTTATTTCAATACCCTGATTATAAAGAATTATTATATATTCTATGGGCTTGTACTTATAGGTATATACTATAAACAATATTACGATTCATTGACGGTGTCAACAAAATATAGAATGTCCGGTCACATACAAGGATAACGGATAATCTATATGACTAGCTTTACTATTTAAACCTATAAAATAAGTTTAGGGTTCACCTAAACTTATCCTTCATGATAACCAATGATTACACTACATAATTTTAATTTGCATGCTAACTTTTCCGAATCGACTTAGTATTTCATTGCACTTTATTTGCATATGATCACCTCCTCATTCATAGACTTACAGACTAATCAAGTTAAATACCAGATCTATTTTTTATTAGAAACGTCAGTACTGTAACTTTATTGATAACACATTTATAAATTATTGTACCTAACCGGTTTCGCCTTGCGGCATTCTCAAAGGTTTACATTGACAGTTACTACTACTACTACTATAGTACCTGGCAATGTAAACGTTTGAGAACACAGTTAGGTACAATAATGAATACAGTGGAGAAGTACAAGTGTGTTATCAATTATGTATAAGAATACGTTCCACCAAGTGCCATTAATCAACAGTATAAATAGTCAGCACTGTAAATTATAATAAAACTTATATGAAATAAAGAAGTGCGACCTTTATTGGTATTATTAAATAAATTACCATACGTTTTGTGAAGTAGTTCGGTGAATGGTTGAAAATTAATAAAGGTGATAAAAACGTACCTACTTTGAATTTCAATTATAACGCGCAGTGCGACAACTCTTGCACCTAGGTTCGAAGCATCGTTATTGATTTGTGAAATTGGTGTGGGTTATAAACGTCGCTCCATTGCGGCGTTGCCAATCAAATAGTTTTTTAATAAAATCCAAATAACAAAAAAAGAAAAATCGAAGTCCGGAAGAACAGCACAATATCACGTAGAGGCAATATTGAGATTTTATACACAGGTTGAACAGATAAAATCTCAGATCTGCAGTTCGAGTTGTTAGCAAACATTCGAAAAGAATATGAAACTAATAAATACACAATAAATACTAATATTCCTAGCAATACAGCACTGCTATAGACATAAGTTAATATACAACACATGTCCATATCCATGTCCATTCATGTCCATGTCTATTTCACACTTGGTCTCTTGCTCTTTTTACCCCTACACTTGCACCACGCAAGACTCTGTAGAGCAACGGAAAACGCTATTGCTATAGCCAACTATTTAGGCCAACAAGATTTAATAAAACCGGATTTTGACATTGAACTCGAAGAAGTATACAACAAATCTTTTTCATCCTAGTAAAACTAAGATGAAGAAGATTTGGATTTTGGATTCCAGTCGCAACCGAAGCTTCAACCTGGAGTTTGTTGTTCACTTTTCCAGCCTAAGCTGCGGGTTTGGCTACTACCATCTGACTTCCACAACGCATAGGTCATATCGAAGCATTGTAGCTAGACCAGTTGTTGAACTTTTTAGGGTTCCAACTACCTCTAAAGACTGTTATAGATATTTATATGACAACCGGGACCGACGACGGCTAAGTTCCTTTCCGAGGCACGACTAGACCAATGCAAATAGGCATAATCATGCATACAAATATTTACACTGAGTGGGGATTGAATGCCCGCCCCCTGCGTAGCGGTCGCGTTAACTAGATATTTTGCGCTATGACCGTAATTATGTTAATATTGATACTATGATATTCTTGACTTTTGAGGTACTGCCGTTTGATCAACCAACCTCAAGATGAAAGCTTGCGCTGAAGCCCCGTTGGCAATAAGTTGAAGTGGCTTGGATGATGATGGTAGCTTATGCCTTGAAGGTCTACGTGAGATCTCTTAGACTCTATTTATTTTACGTATATAAAATAAAGTACTTAGTTATATAAAATTTCCAAACAGTAACAAGTAACATAATCAAACATATCACGAACAGACACTCACCTATACGCAAACAGATTTCAGCTGAAAACCAGTAAGCTCAGAAGAGTCATTTGGCGACAAAAATTTACGGATCGTATAAACGAACACTTATGCATAATTCATGAACGTAAAAAGCGAATGTTTCTCTTTTTAATTATACAACACGGGATATTAAGCTTGAACTGCCACGCTGCATTAATGTTGGAGGAATACCTACGCACGAGTAGTATCTCTCATATATTTTCACTTAGTGTCCCCGTATAAATATTTGCGAAACTTTTAATTCAACGACCTTTCATTGAGTATCTGTAGCTACTGTCAATGTGACTCAAAATGTTGGAGATCAAGTATACTATACACATGTTTACGTAACACATACGCTTTAAAAGTTACTACGCGTGGCCGGCGTGGCATGCAAGAAAAAGATTGCCATGAAATAGGTTTGATATTTTAGACAACTTGCTCTTTTCTTAAATTTTAGTTCAATACCCATAATAATAACCCATTGTGACACAACTCAAGGTACGCTTTGTAAAAAAAGTATCTTGGCTATGGTAGGCATTACGGAACATGCAAAACATCTTCGTGTTTTATCGAGTTTGTGTAGCTATTTCTATATGTATTCTAATTGTGTTTGCGAAATCTCTGCACGACCCAGATAATTCCTTGTACACACAGGAGTTCACTTTAAATAAAAAAGGAGTGGTTCGAAATTGCACCTTTCATTTTTGTGAAAAAGCCGGGATAATCACTTTACGTTCTTTTTATTTTTCCATTTACTCATTTGAGGATGAGAGGAGGCTAACAAACTGAAAATCTTTACAATGTAAAATTTTCTCTGTATTACATTTTGTGTACTTCCACGCATGTATAAGATTTTAATGTTCATTTAATCGTTAATTTCACTTAAAATGACGTAATTATTTAACCTCACCTCTTCAACATAGCTTTCAAGCATTTAGTCCTATATTAATGGATTAACGTCATAGCTAAACTAATGTTACATTACTTGCAGGGTCTGTAGCGTTTCACCATTGTTAGGCCATAATTAGTCTTATTTCATTAACGAATCAGATCTACCGCTATGTTATTAGTAGATATATTGTATAAGCAAGCAGCTTAGTAGCCAAACTAATCTTGTGTAACTCCTATACATATAATGTATTGCAATAATATTGCTATGATCATTTTCATTAAAAACTGCAATGGATACTTCAATGAAATCACTTTTGCAGGAGGCCATCTTTCGCTCCAATCCCAAATTCAAATGAGCCCGCACCTCGTCCATTAATCATCAATAAGCCTCGATATAATAACCCGTTATAATAATAGATTTATATTTCATTTAATTTCAACTTCCGAATCCAACCAGTGAACTTAGGAATATTAAGGGTAGAAGGAACATTAAAGTTATGATTTTATAAACACACCTGAGTCTCAGGAGTACTCAGGCTACCTCAGCATTTAGGTACACGTTCCTATTTAGGAAAACATTCGTGCGTTGAACACGACGGACGAATACTAATCGCCTCCTTTACGCGTGATGACGTTGTATGTAACGGTTTAGTACAGAATACCGCCGCGCCATCAACAATTCGATGCTGTAATAACATTCTGGCAATATCAACGGTTTTTTTGTAAAGTATGATGGGTACTTCTGTTTATATATCCCCAAAGGTATGTCACGCTCACATTTCACTATTAAGTAATATATTTTAGGGGTATATAATAGGTAAACCATATATATATTTTGATACAGGTAATTGCCTCTATGAATGTTTATTATTATCAATAGGACCAGTGGCGTAGCTACCAAGGGGCTAGGCGGGGCAGTGCCCCGGGGCCCTCAAGCTCAGGGGGCCCTTGAATCCTTACTAGAAATCTCGAACTTTTGGAAATTTATCTCATTTTTAAAATAAATATGACAGGATGCAACCCCACTTTAATCATGACAACTCAGTTGAGAGAAATTCAAAAGTTATGCCTAGGAAATTCTCCCTAAATTCTTCCTGTAGGTTGGTGATGTTGTCAATTTGACGGATATGCGTTTTATTATTCATCGATGTGTGTTTTATTGTGAATTCGAGTTAAGTTAACAAAACTTAACAAAAATGCGACATCAATATGGAAGGAAAGGCGAGTAAAGTTTTAGGAGAGACCAAAGCAAAGTTGCAAATTTATAGAAATGATTTTGAATTATTCAAGTGCAAAGCCAGTGAAACTGCAAGAAACTATAGTATTGTATTGACACCCATTTTCAAGAAAAAATGCAAAGAAAAGCTAAAAAATATTTTGATGAATTAGTTGCTGATCACCGATTTCCAAACCAATTACCAAAACTAAAAACATTTACATACATATGTTTACGCCCGTAATCCCCGAAGGGGTAGGCAGAGGTGTATTAAACATCCACATTCCGCCAACTATAATTTTCGGTCCCACGTAATAGGGGGCGACCTATTTGCCACCAATCGGGCACTTTGTAAAAGAATGGGTATGCCGAAAATGTATTCCTAGCCGAAAACGTAGCAGATAAATAAATTTGGAATAAAAATTGACCCGAATCCTTGCTAGAAAATTAATTACGTGCTTAGCCATACAAGCGCTACCAATTAACGTCTTGGAGAGTATCGGACAGAAAAAAGAAGAAGAAATATTTAAAATTGAAATTTTCAATAATGTACTAGTCACAGTAATATCTCAATTAGATACTTACACGTTTTATTAGTATGAGTGCAGTCAGTCATATTGTATTATATTTTCTTATAGGTACCAACATTTTTATTACATATGAATGAAACAACTTTATCACACAAGTGTGACGAATCCCAAAGAAAATATTCAGATACAATAGGCCCTTTTTTTTTTTTTTTTTTTTTTATCGTGCGAAAAATCCCCACGGATACCCTCCCACCGGAGCCGGTTGGGAAGGTTATGTCGGACTCGAACCGACCAAAACGCACGCCGTCTTTGGGTTTTCAGTTGCCGGAGGTGAGGTAGTAGTCAACATATCCCTCGCACCCCGGCAGACCCGGGGCCTTCTCTTTGAGATGACCCCCGTCGGGTGTAGGGACCACGGTGTCCCCATCTAGCTCCCGAGTATGGGGAGGCGCACTTTGCGCCACCGCCGCGGCCTGCTTCTGCTAGAGTGACAGGCGGCTCCACCCGTCACCCTCAGGCCCGCGCTCATGGAGGACGGAGGTCATTCTGCGACCTCCGACGTCCGAGTCGCCTCCGCTCGTCGCGGGCTGTGCGGGTCCGGAGTCTTCTCCGAACTCGTTCCGCCGTCTCCTTCACGAGCATTACTTGCTCGCAGAAGGAGGCGGCGGCAGCCCAAGCGTTCGCGCACCGTACCATCGCCGTGAGCAATGCGGCGAGCGAGAGAACCCGCAATCCTAGGGCCGCCACTAGGACCCGCCTCGGTGTATCCCACGCCGGGCACCCGGTCAGCGTGTGCAGCCCCGAATCCTCGCTCGCATCACAGTGATGGCACTCGGACGTTGGCTCCTTCTGAATCCGAAGTAGGTAATCCCCAAAGCACCCGTGCCCGGTGATCACCTGCGTCAGTCGGTACGAGAGGCTACCGTGTGGCCTCTCTAGCCAGTCCTCCATGATGGGTCTTACCGCCGCTACTACAGCGTGCCCTGCGCGTGGTTGCCCAAGTCGTCGATTCCACTCAGCTACCATGTCCCTGTGGAGCTGGGACTTCACGGCCCGGAGCTCACCAGGCTCGGGTTCATGTCCCTGCTCCCGCGCCTCCTTTCGGTACCGATAAAGCACCGAAAGGGCTCTCGCATCCAGGATCCATGGTATCGATCCGGCTAGGAGACTCGCCGCGTCGAAAGATATCGTGCGGTACCCTCTGATGACCCTGATGGCCATTGTGCGCTGCGGGGCGTGCAGCTTCTGCACATGTCTGGCCTTCAGGGTCTCCGCCCATATTGGGCACCCATATAGGGCCATGGACCGCACGATTCCCAGATACAATAGGCCCTAGTTTCTCACTATTTATTGATATTTACCCTATGGGAAACAGACGGGATTTTATGTATGTATGTAAAAAAAATTAAGGAATGATATGGGCCAAACTCGACTCCGTGATTCATCGCTAATAACAATTGAAAACAAAACCACATCAAGCGTGGATTTAAACGAAGTCATTGATACTTTTACGAAAACTAAAGCTAGTAAATAATAATTGTTATTAAGTCAGTTGGTAGGACGGACCTTTATCTAATAAACCATAGTCTATTCCCCTTCTCTATTTCGTTTTATAAGCCAAACCTACACTTAGTACCTAGTAACTGTAATTTATGTTGTAACTGTTTAATATTTTTATTACCTGCCCTGCAGTGCACAAAAAAAGCTTAGATAGCTTAGCATTTTTAAAGTATTTGTACATCAGTGCAAATCAGTTTGCATAGCAAGGGGGCCCCATTTCTTAATTTGCCCCAGGGCCCTTGACTACCTAGCTACGCCACTGAATAGGACACGCTTTCCTAATACTATTGACATTACTGTTTAGAGTTCTCTCCAACTATCACCATACAGTCCTTGCGCTGAAAATGCTATTAAAAAAATATGGCTAATCCTTATGAAGTAAAATGAAAATCTCTTACGTTAAGACACGCCATAACTTGCGATCAACGATGATGGATTTTATGTAAGCTTCTTACAGTAAAAACATTTTAGAAATTCTCAGAAACCTTAACAGCTATTTCAGTATCTGTTAGAAATAAATATTTATAATATTAAGATTATCCCCAATATTATAATAAAGTTATAAGCATCGTAGCTAAATTGGTAAACATCAATCGTTAGTATTATTAGAAAAACTCAACCGAGTTCTGTATCGTTTATTATTGTAACAAATCGAGCAGTATAAATTGAAATATCAAACAGGTTAAATTACAATGGAATATGATGGTAACTTTGTGTTTGGCAGAATCTCACTAAACTCGTGCGGGTGTCATAATAATTAACTAAAGGTTTAAATCAAGGGAATGGATAACAGAGGTTATGAATATATAAATATAGAAAGGTTTGAAGGTGTATTGGGATACTAATGATATGCCAAAACTTTGAGATATCGAGTACCAATAGCAGGCTTCGATATTCTCAGTAGTTTGTTTCAACTTTCTATAGGGAATAACCTTATGACCCAGTTCTTATGAGAATGAAGAATATATTTTGATGACTTATTATTTTCTCCTTTGCTAGTCAACCGGTTTTTTGTGTTTAGTAACTTTAAGCAGACTATAAACTTAGTTTGGTTATAAAATTGCTCCTCTTTTTTTTAGTGACTATTGTTCTCGGGGTCCTTGTAGGTATCTGATAAATTCAATGAATAATATTTGATTACAATTTTTTATCTAAAGATTTAACTTTTAATTCGATTAGTTGAACGGTCAAAATAACAAAATAAAGAAACTGTGTAAAAAAATGAGCAGAGTTGGCTATCTGAATGTATTAATCTATTTATTAGTATGACTACTATGTGATCGTCATAACGACTATACAGACATAACGACAGCAGTGAATATAGTTAGGCTTTAATAGTTTATATCAGCTATTTTCACAGTACTTTGACGGCAATAGATAGACAACCGAATGCGCGAATAAAAATATTGGAGCGTGAGCGTGACGTTAGGTAACAATACGAGTTCGAAATTTTTTCCTCATACAAAATTTTCTACGAAAAACTGTTTAGCATATAACAAAGTTTTTATGTGGGTTAAATATCTTGCTGGCTAGACCGGCTATTTCTGACATTTTGTAAGTTCCGTTTAATAGCCTGTACATAAATGATTTCGAACTTTGACTTTGACATATACACATTATACAAACAAACACAAGGCCATATTTGAAAATGAAGTTGACTCTCGGTGTTTTAAATTGTTATTGATATTTTAAACAACAGTATCAACATTTTGAATACATAAATAACGGATACAGTAAGTTAAGCCACGTTAGCCCCAACACAAATATGTATTTGTATAATTTACGAGGGCCACCTCAATTTATATATCAATTTATATGTATGAAACATAACAAGGAAAAGATTATAATTCAATCTATAGCTAATATACGTACGTTTATTATTAGACACGAAATATATCAACTATCGCTTCATCTGAGCGGAATGATATTGACGCTCTGGAAATTTGGTTTCCAATTACGTAAATAAACTATTGTGCTGAACGAACTGGCTGAATGTGGAAATGAAATATCATACAAATATAACTTATAGGACAATATTTGACAATATATATTTGTCTATAAGATAAATATTAGCTAGATGAAGTTAATAATAATAGATTTAGTTTTATTATAGTATTAGTTCTGTATAGAAACTGTCTCACTGCTAGGTTTTCTTTAAAAGATAATCTGTATAAACTTATTCTATGAGCTTGTCTATATTCCCCTGTTGAAAAGTAAACAGGGATAAAGAAATTAGCAGGTTAAGATACAGATGTTCTGAAAGTGCGTGATTTATAAAAAGGCGTAAGATATTAATTATACTCGTAGGTACCTTACGTATGTATTGACATGTTCGATACGTATGACTTCGCCTGAATTACGTCTTACATCCTGTATCCTAATACAGTCATATTAATTATAGATGAAGCTTGCGCTTACGTTTGGGAGTATATCGTTTCAAATTCCTTTATAACAAATTAGTGTAAATTGTAAACTCTTGTCGTCATTACAAAAAGATGTCAAGAATAAAAACCCCTAATTAAATATTAAAAAAAAAATACAAAAAGATATATGGACACATATTGTCATCATAGCTTACCGTTTCAAAGTATCAAGATGAACATTGATGGCGATCTCTGCTTTCAGCTTGTCAGGCAGGCAGGAGACGGCTTTCTCCTCATCTGAGCACTTTTGCGTGAGCCACAAGTAGTCGAACCACTTGATAACCTTCACTTGCAGATGTGTTGGCACTCGCCTCATGCGCATGTATGTTTTAACGCCATCCAACTTAGCTGTAACAAAACGAAAGTATTATGTTTTTATTTGTTTCTTTTTTATAGTGTTTTTGAACCCCCATTAAAATATTTTCGGGGTCTCTCACTAGCAAGCTGGCGTACTTGCTGGCTCTGGTGGGGTTAGGAGATGATGGTAGCATTACCATAAAGACAGCACAGGATAAGAAAGAGTAAGCAGAAGCTTTGGAGTAATCAAGCACAATAATAAGATTTTTAACGGAAGTAGGATATGGCGGTATCCCCCGTCCTAATTGAGCAGTCCGACTGGGGAAGTAATAGCCCTACAGAATATCGCAGCTAATAGTAACCTTGTGTTGTGTTTACAGCGATGCGTAGGGTAGCCAGAGCTCTCTGGAAATGTATTGTGTTGTCAGTGGGTGACCGAGAAAAGCTGCCCAGTCCCCACTCCCTTTCATATGGTCGGGAGTTCGAGTGTGACACCTCTGATGTTCATCCATAGGCCAAGGTAAGGACTTTCCGTTAGGTGCGTCGTACGCTTGTCTGCCACCTAAGTGGTGTAAAAAAATGATCAACAAAACAAACCAATTACCAATCAATTAGCCTATCGCACTCCACTACTGGACATACGGCTCTCCCAATGTTTGGAGGCTTCGGCTAACTGTTTCGGCGCTGACCAAACGGGTTGATATATTGTTTTATTTCGAATTTTCCTTCTCTTGCGGTGATAACATCTGCGTTTTCTGTTAGTCGACTCTTACGATATACTTTTTCCGATGGAGGCACGAGGTGACATCTTCATCCGACACATAGGGAGGATGTTGCGACCAGGCATGGTGATCATGTATCATAAGATTGATTATTATAGATTCTGACGAAATTTTATTTGATCCGTTCAGTAACTGACGATAATGTCACTAATTGAAATAACCACTTTTTAATAGGTTCTATTGTGATTTATTTGGATTTAATTATATGATAAAAATAATAATGAAAAATTCCTACCAACTCAAAATATTTAGTCGAAAGCGACGATTTTACAGAAAAAGGTACACATTTCGGGGCTTCCTCGTTATCAAACTGTATTCTAAAGCAAATTACATTTTGATAGTATTTAAATTAGTTGTCTGACAAGGAACGGCTCCTAATTTGGGTCAAGGAGATAAATAAAATTGCTATCTATTTTCAAAATTTCCTCTCTTGAACGGACATTTTTATTTTAAAAAGATAAAGTGGTTACAATGTTGCCATAGCAAAACTAACTAACGTTGCAACAAAATTATGAAGGAATAAAATGTGGCAATAGAATGTTTCTTTAATCATGAATTCTTGATAGAAAAAAATATTCAAATTCAAATTCAAGTTTTCTAAATACTTACAAAATATACTCGGAATTCACGTTAGGTTGTCTTACCCGCTTGCCATACAAACATATATGGCAGTCGTTACGGTAGACGACCCCAACTATGTTGGGAATAGACTCAAAGAATAATGATAGATTGATGATTATATAATCATGTTTATTCTCAATCTAGCGCTCATAGAAGTTGTCTGAGTTTCAGGCCGCTGAGTTTCTTGCCGAAGTCTTCTCAGGCCGGGGCTGCATTTTGAACCCGTGGTCCATTTGCTCACTAACTTCTAATATATTATTGATATTCACATTTTGTAAGTGCCGTTTAGTGGTCTTACAAAATACCCACAATGATTGTTGAATTATTGAATTTTGAATTTTGACTTAGGTCAGATTTTTATGGACTGGAAACTTCGGAAGTATCATATACATCGGTACAGTAATGACCAGGATTCCAAACCCGAACCTAAGACTTGATTTATTTCATGTTATAAACGATTTAAAACACTCAGTACATATTGGAGCTTAAGTTAGTTAAGCTAAGTGGGTTGTCTATTCCGTCAAGTGATAACTTAATACTATCAAGAAATAATTGCCAGCTCAAGTTTACCGAAACCGTTTAGCTAAGTTATTAGGCTTTAGGCGGAACACTTTAACTTTAGTAAACTTAGATATTCTGTATACAACATCAATGCATTTACTATTATTTTCGGTAGAATTTAGCTCGAGACTCTCTACTAATAAACTTAAGTATACTCAGTGTGCCACTGTAGTTGTGGACTAGTAAACTTGGATATCCAAGTTCGTTGAACTGGTAAGGTTCTGCTGCAGCTACAACTCTCCTGAGTGTATTTAAGGACAAGTGGGACTTCCTCTTGTTGAGGCACTGGGTGGCAATTCACACACACCATATTTATGATTGTGATTTTAATTCGACGACCTCCGTGGCTTGACGGTAGTGAACGCGACTGTTAAGCAGGAGGCGTGGGTTCGATTCCCGCTCAGTGCAAATATTTATGCACATGAATATGAATATTTGCATTGGTCTGGGTGTTCCTATGTATAATATGTAGGTATGTACCTATTTACGAAAAAATATATATTATATATGTATGTTTATCGCATTCTAGAACCCATAACACAAGCTAGTTAAACTATGCTTACCAATGGGTCTAGGTGGCGTTGTGTAGATTTTCCTAGAATATTTATTTATTACAATTATAATTATATTCATTACTAACACTAGTGTTCTTAAGTTAAATTGTTACTAACTCTATCATGGAGGCCTGAAAATATACTGATTTATTATTACTCCAATTTTATTATAGCAAGTACTTGTAAAAGTAGTTTGAGACGTATAAATATCATTTCGTACTTTTTATTTAATTGTTTTTTAATTAGATTTATTAGAATTAAATTAAAACGTTTTAAAGATCGTAGTTTAAGAATAAGAAATATTTTCTTCAATTCAATGTTTATGTTTATTCAATATTATGACAGTTTTTTTGTTACATTTTATCGGTCAAAGTAGGAAGAAATATCTGAACAGTCTATTGATTGATATTGGTGTTACTATTGGTGTAAAATATAATATATTTCCTATCCTATCCGTTTAAAATACCTTCAATGTACAGACGCAAATATTTTACTATTATATATGTGGAGCAACATATATAATATTTTCCACCAACAAATTAACGAGAGGATGAGAAAACACCAAAATACTTCGCCCTTTTCCATTAACTACCTGCTTGCTTAGAAAACATCTATTCACTCGATTGTTACTTAAAAACACATATTCTAGAAACGATTTGTATCCCTTAGTAATAGGCGGGAGGGGAGCACAAAGCTTTGTGGGCATAGATCGAATATCGACAACATAATAGTAACGCTGAACATTAGATTTGATTGTCTGATGGTGTAGGGAGGTAACACAATCTATTTGTACACATTATGTGATAATTATTCTTTATCTACACTAATATTATAAAGAGAAAAGATTTGTTTTTTTTTTGTGTTTCTAAGGAATAGACTCCGAAACTGCTGGACCTATATCAATAATTCTTTTACCTATAAAAACCTACAATACCTAGGAGGCTATATATCATGACGCTAACATTCAAGGGAGCGGAGGAATAATTATAAATCTCAATAGATCCGGTAGATTTCTGTATATTGGCGCTAATATCGCTAACTATTTCCGTTGTCATGACAGCAAGAAGAAAGAAGAAGTAGTATAGAGAGGCTAGTAGAGAATCGAGTAGAGCTATACAACGCGATAAATCGACATCCACGCGGTGCAACAGCTAGTTATACCTACATATGAACAGTTATTGCAAAAGGAAAAGTTTGTCTACCTACCTTAATATAATTAAAGAAAAATAGAGAGTACTTGGCGTTGGCATCCTGAAATTGATATTAAACATTATGAACAATAGAATATTTTTATTATTCTTTCATAGGTACCATATTCATTCGACGAGTGCTTTTCCAACTTCATGATTCAACTACGCCAACTATTTCTCACTACAGGGTCCAACTACTCACAACGATTGACACATATTTATATGAACACCAGTGCCGCTGAGGTATGGAGGCATCAAAATGTATCAAAAGTTGTCACCAATCCTAAGACTGATTAGGCTAGTTAATTATTAACCTTCTAATTTAGAAACTTGTTTGGTTTCTATTAAGACGAGAGATGCATACTTTTTGGACAGCCTCCGTGGCCTGGCGGTAGTGTACGCGACTGTTATGCACGGGGCGCGGGTTCGATCCCCGCTCAGTGCAAAAAGTTGTATGCATGAATATTATCTGTTTCACGGAAAATATCGAATTTGAACCGCATCACAATTAGACTCGAAATCCGACCCCAACTGAGTTGGGAAAAGGTTCAGAGAATGATGATGTATACTTTTCCACGAACCCCTAAAAACACCCTTAAATACAAATTTTGGGACTAAAGTGCAATATTGCATTTGAACACACATATTATATAATATTCAAATGTATAATACACACATTTACTCAAAGTTTCCACAAAATCAAAACACATATGGGTACACTGCGACCAAATGTAAACTAATTTACACTGATACGGAGCTAGCGGTTTTGTTCTGTCTGCATTATATGTAAAATAATTGTTCACAGAGTGCTCGAGTGCAGTTGATATGCACAAAAGCTCTGGGTACACTTAACGGGAACATCCACTGATACAACTGAATTTATACAGATGTGAAATATAAAGAAACAAAATCTCAGACAAGAACTACAAGCTATGCGCTTGATCACTTTACTGTAGTGGAAATGTAACTTTAAGGAGTTTGAAAATAAATGATTTATAAGCTACTGAACTTTCACATATTACTTATTTTCTTCTCGAAATCTCAAAAGTAGTGAAACAGAACAAAATTTACAAAAGAATTGTAAATGAAGAAATTATATTTATTTTCAATAACATTATCAATTTATATACAGAATATTAATAACTATATACAAAATATTTACACATCTATATTAATTATAAAAAGGTAGAGAGACTGCACTTTAGGCATCAAAATATTCCTCCTCATCGATCTCTACCGGAACCGTGCCCAGAAGGCTGGCGGCATTACCACGCTGAATGGCGATGCCAATTCGTTGAGCGAGGTAAAGGCCAGCCCTATGGTCACGGGAAGCGTCGACAAGTCGCTTCGCTATTTCTTTAAATAGCGCGCGCGCACTTGGACCCCACGGACCCAGCGTTTCGACACCAAACGGCTCAAATATATAATTACTATTTAAATTATTAAATTGAAATAAACCAATAACGAATTATTTTATAATTTGCAAAGGGCCAGTTTAAAATACGTAATATATTTTGTATAAGGCATTAGAATAACGATAGTTTGGAAAGTAATAATATAATCTACTTTTGACTACGACGTAACAGCCGCCCCTCCTAAACAATCGGTAATTCGTTGCCGTATTGTGGACTAGAATGTTCAATATATAGGACTGACATTTGAGGATTATTACGTTTATGACAGTTATCAACGAATGTCATAAAAAACAAAATGCGTATCAATCCCATACTGTGATGATTATTTCACTAAGCTACACCACCGAATTACCGCTTATATAGGGGGCCGATTTGTTGGCATTTCTGAAGTACGAAATCCACTACTTTCTTCAGCAACAAATGGACACTATGGAGTCGAGACAAAGCACTACGCGCAACTCACTAGTTAAGTTACTCATAAAAGCAGCACTTGAAGTTTTCCGGGCACTTATATCTCGGAATTATCGCTAGTTACGTCCACGGACGTAAACAAAGAGTATCTTATAAGTTTTGGCATGACTCTCATATCCTAATTTATTACAAGTCGTTCTGCGAAGATTGCAGCGGTCGTTTTTCCTTTTGTGTAACTAGTATTATGTCGGTTTCAGTGCGTGTATTAAAATAAATGTAGTACAAGATATTTGTGTGAGCGTTATTTTATGTATGGAGAATATATCAGCTCGTTATCCCTACATTAAGAAATTACCAGTTTGTGGAGGAACGGGATGATGATGTCCCTCCAACACGAAGCGAGGATCCTCCGACCAGGCAAGGTGATCACGCCTGGCGGGCCGCGGACCAACGGTTGTCGTTGGGTTGTTGTATGTATATTGTACCAGCGAGCGCGAGAACTTCACTTTCGCGATGCAGGATCCGACGTATCGTAGTAGTTACTCTTGCTGTCGCAAGATGGCGCTGGGTACATGTGGTATCGCCACAAGTTCATAACATTTATTTTATGAAAATGTTAAATCAAGCTTAGCGTTGTGCCCGGTTCCATTCGAGACTTTACCTTGGAACTCGGGATCCGTTTTTTTTTTTCTCTTCCTCCTTTACATTTGACTATCGTCAAGCCATACCTCAGTTTCACTTCATACCTACCTCGGTAAATATGTTACTGATTTGTCTATCAACCAGCAGATAAACCAACTAGCAAATTCGAAGATCCTAGTGCTTCACAGCGATACCCCGAATTACACAAAGTTCATTAATCTATAATGTCAAGTTCCATTCAATAAATCGTTAAATTGTTCAGAATGAATTAATAGCTCAAGCGTTTCTCAAATATATCAAGCGCTGCAGAGCTCAGAAACGTAATCACCGTAATATTTAAAGGCCGACGAATGTTTCCGACTGTGAACTCGTGTAGTTCGTGTACGTACAATTTGTAGACATGTTATAGCGCCTTAGTGTGGATTTTAATTTTCAAAAGAATTCTAGATACAGAAAATGTACGAATAACCGTATAATATTCTTTTGCTGATGACTTAAGAATTTCAAAGTAATGTTTCTGATTTTTAAATGACTATCCTGAAAATAATGGGCTGTATTCAAGGTATTTCGTTCTATGTATTAAAATGTGATAATGCAATTTTCTTTTTTATATTCCATCGTTACATAAACATTCTGAGTACACCACGTACCAAAATATTTTTGGGTGGATTAGCGGTTTTTTAATGTTCGGTTCACAGATACATACACATATTGGCATAAAAAATACGATTTGTTTTTTTTTATATATTTTAAGCCTAACCTAGCGATATTCACAATCCATCGTTTTAGTAAAGCTAAATGAAACAAAATTTTATGATAAAACATCAACTCGTATTATAGCGCCGTATGATTTTTTTTCATTGCCGATTTTTATGATATTATCGTTTCATTTAGTTTGATTTTTACGTTATTTACATAAAATGAAATGTAAAGGCCACTATATATTTTATGATAACATTCACTTCTATTTGGGAAACATTACAACAAAATGCATCATTGTTTATTAAGTAGCGTCAACAATAACGATACGACAAAACAAGTGAATACTGGCCGACATGCCGCCTGAACTCAATGTTCAAACCCTTTGTCGGTAACGGTGTACGCGATGTTATTAGTGTGCCGGCATTTGGAGTAATTTAATTTTCCTCAAACACGGTCCAGAGAGGTGAAGTGCGGTCGACAGTAACGGTCGGTCGGCCGCCACCCGCCGTGCCTGTCGCGTCGGTCGAATACAGCCACGTGCACCCCTAACGCCTCCTGACGCCACGCCACTCCACGCCACGCTACATTAGTCACGTTAGGACACACTTTTTGGGAAACGAGGGAAATAAACCTTGTTTATTTAGTAAAGTATTATTATTGTACTGTCGAGGTTTCCGTGTTTATGCCAATTAAATACGTCAGGTGGAATGAGAAAAGTCCCAAAGGCTCTGTGTACTTAACGAAAGATTTTCCTTAATTGGAATAAGGAAATTTTCGTTTGCGTTCTGGTTTTATCTATAAAAAATTAAATTTATTAAAACAACCTCGACTACTCAAAATTCATCTCTAAAAGGTATTTAACAAGAAAATATCAAGGCTAGTCGAAGTCGTATGCTACTTAGTCTAATGAAACTATTTATTTTAGGAAAAAAGTGGCATACCTACGGGCACGGTTATCCTTGATAATTTTTTGTTTAATACTTTTCAGAGCATGATTTTTTTGTGTTTTACCTTATCTTTTATTATTATTATTGGGCGAGCCACCGAATAATTTCATTTGAAAACCCTTTCATTTGATACCAAACACGACTATATGGGAAAAAATATTATGTCGTGTTCAATTCATTACACGACATATTGATGGCGTTTTTTTAAATGTGACACAAATGTCACACTTTAAAAAATATGGAACAACCGCCAAAGCGTTCGTTCCATATTTGTTTTTAAAAGGCCCTAGTAACCCAGACGGCATACTGTGCGCTGTGTGCGGTGTGTGACACAGTTCATACTACTACAATCGCTGCCGCTTACCTCTTTCTTGCAATCATAAAAAAAACTGTACATGTTTTATATATTTGTGAAAAGTGGTTTGAATTAATAAATAAATATTATTATTATTTTCCAATATCGTGAAATCTGCTGGGGATAAACAATGTCAACTTCTTCCTTTTACTCTTAAAACAAATATAGGTATAGCTTAATAATCAGTTTCGCGATTGTGAACCATTCAATAATACTTAATCTTAATTTTATAATAAACAAGATTTTTCTTTTATGCATTTGATTTAGTTACTACCCGGAAATTGGACTTAGATTTGGTCAACATCACAGCAATAGAAACTGCAACGTCCAACAACAACGGAAGGTTTGGAAGTCAAACAAATAGCTAGTCAGCGTCGTCTGCGTACACAGTTGACGTCAACTCGCGTCTGACAATTTGAATATAAACTAGATACTTAGCACAGGAGCGACTGCACCCATTTGTTTGCTTTACAGGCCTCTCAGAGTCACACTTCGAAACGTACTTCGAGTGCAATAGAAGGAATATCTAAACGCAATGGAGTACATAGGTGGTAATGCAATTAATATTAACATTCACATGCTATTAATGATGGTTTGGCGAAATAGTCGAATGTGTATACGACAGTGTGTAATAGAAAAAATAAGTTGTATTTTTAAATGAGTAATTAAAAGTAGTTAAATATTCACATCAGTCAACTCCAATATATGCGGTTTTAATACTAGTTAGGTGGCAGACAAGCACACGGCCCACCTGATGGATAGTGGACACCGTGGCCTATGAACGTTTGCAACCCCAGGGGCGTTACACTCATGCTGCCTACCCTAATGACCAGTTTAAGTCCGACATAACTCATCAAAGTTAGCTTGGATATGATGGCCGTGGGGGTTACGTACGAAAGAAGTGCAATTTAAAATCATAATGTTATAACTTGTAAATCAAATCGAAAATTATTCCCCTAACTCGATACGGAGAAACGCCTCTTAATTTAAGCAATGAGTAAGTTAACCAATAAAAAAAATTAAAATCAACATAAATTTTCTGTCAATCACTTTCAGAGAAGAGATACCTATTGTGAACCAGAAATGTTTATAATTTTGAATAAATATTCATATTTTATCCATTAATTTCCACAAAAGGTAATTTAGTATGAAATAAAAAAAAATTAGAAGTTTAGTTTGTTTAAAAACGGTAAGAGCTTCGAATCTCGAGTAACGTCAGGAATAACATTTTCACCGTTAAATTAAGTGATTTGAAGCATTTAGCAAATTTGTATTTACACAAATGCAAATTGGCTAAATGTGAATCGAAATTGCTCACTTATTTACTAAAGAATACGATTTATTAAAACAAAAAGATGACCTTGATCGACGGGCAAACTTAACTTTATCGGTTTGACATTTTTCTTTTTCGTCTCCTTATTTGTTTACCATAATGAGATTTTGGCTTTGGTATAATGTCTAATCAACCAGTAGGTACATCGTGAAAACTATAAACCACGCATACCGGTTACATTTGCTGTTTTTATTGTGCGTGTCCTAGGTAAATTGTTTTTGTTTATTTTGTTTTATTCTGAAAAAAATAAAATTGGCACGTGGCACCCACGGAAACGATCGGGATTCGGTTCAACCATCGGTGAATTTAGTAATTCATCAAATAAAATAAACATTTTACACTTGAATTGATTTATGTTTCAATATTTGGTATACCTCGCGTGATATATCTTGTACATAAGTCACGAGAGGCGATCTGCCCTGGCGTGCATAGATTCATTATTTTGATGTAAACTATGTTCACACACACACAAAAAACGCGTACCTACAGCGCAAATAGAGCACGTGTTGAGCACATTTTGGTTCTCAAAATGTGCTTTATATGCACTGGTATAACAGAATGATAAGTTTGTACAGGTAAATTAATACTGAATATATACCTACAGGAATTGGCAGTTCTTGAATCACTAACTATATATCCAACAGCGTGAAATGATCGAATTTACTTAATAAATTTATAAGTAAACGGAAGTGACCGCGCCGGTCGGTGTGCTGGCGCATCCACTGTTCCCATGCCGCTGGGTGTCAATGTGACCATCGACAGGCAATCGTCGAGTAGATCAATTATGTTGAATTGTTAGGCTCGGGCGCTCGGTGGGGTGGACGGGCGCACGAGGCGCGGTGGAGCACCGGATCGATGTCGGGCGGTCGCGCGCGGGACGCGCACTCCCGCCGGGATGGGGCGCGGCGCCCGACTTTCGCCGAGCTATTTATAGCATTCAAGCCGCTGACCTATTTCGCTGCAGCGCCACCGAGGAAGGTCACGGATTCAGCCTGCTCTCTGCCGTCGCGGCGCCATTGTCTTCTCAACCGAGCTGCAGCGCTAATTAAAGTTGTTGACACTTTACCGCTTCTTTTGCTTTAATATGTTATAGTTTTTATCGAATTGGTAATTAAACACGTTATTCTATAATCAACCTACAGCCTTTGTGGCTTGGCGGTAGTGAACGCGACTGCTTCGCTGGAGGCACGGGTTCGATTTCCGCTCAGTGCAAATATTTGTAGGCTTATTAGAATATGGATTAATTGGCACTGCTATGGTCGTGCCTCGGAAAGCACGTTAAGCCGTCGGACCTTGCCATACGAACATCTATGGCACTCGTTACAGAACTTCAATATCGCCAATTTGGCTGTAAAAGTCTGATGGCAGTCGCTTCACGGTAAATATCAAAGTTCAGCCCCATCTTAGTTAGACTAGAAAGCCGACCTCAACTGAGTTAGGAATGATGATTCTACGAGTTTAAGCAATATCTATATTCAAATTAATAAAGTTAGAGTTATCGTTTTTTAGTCAGTCTTCACAGATTAAGGACTGTCATGATTTGTTAGTTCAAGATGAGTTTATCGAAAAGTCGGCAAGTGGGAGAATTTGTGGGAGCACAGCACGTAGCGAGCGGCTGCGAGGAGGTGCGTGACGTCACGTCTACCTGTTTAGTACGCTAATGTAGCAGCCGCGCCGCGTCGTGCCGTGTCGAGTCACACCGGTCCGCACGACATTTGTCCTAGCATTTTAAGCCTTCACACGTGCACATGATATATTGTGTTAACGATCTAAAGCATCATTGAAAATGAGACCTCGGCAAAGCTTGTCTAGAACACACGTTATATATTATGAGAACGTTTTATTTTTGCATAATACTTCTTGTATTATAAGCCGCTTATGTTGAACGTTCCTCATATTACGTATTTGAATTATTGTTCGAGCTTCCTCTGAGGCTTTAAGGTTAGGTAAACGACGACGACGGATAACAGAATTCTATTTTCAAATAGCCTTGACCTCGGGTGACCTTTGTAACCACGTCAGAGTTATTTAGCAACATAGTTAGACACTATTGTCTGTTTTGTGGGAATATCGTGAATCGTGGTAATATCATAAAAGAGGTGAAAATAAAAAATTATAGTAGGATGGATTTTATATTATAAGGACAAATACTTATTCTCATATTTAATACTTTCTCTGAAGTCACCGATAGCTTGGTCCCTATACACGATATCGGTGGGCTATATAAACTATTTTTTTAAATTGGTAATAAGCATTTGTAATGTTCATTATTTATAATAAGTATGTACGAGTATTATTTCAATTAAAATTCGTGGAATTCGTAAATTTAAATCAAAGTAGGCGTGAATTATATAGAAAAAGCAAAGGTACATTTTGCTCTTAGAATAAATAAATAATTGTAAACATGTATGAACGTCTTTCAAAATGGTACCCTTATGGGCGGATTATGGGTACAGAATTCCTTTGTATTCGAAGTATAAAGTCCTGATTTTTAGAGGAAGAATACACATTTCGAGTCAGTGGGAGGCACTGTAATTGGGGTTTTTACGTATTTATTCCTGTATGAAACGGGATCTGAGCCCGCCAGTATTCTTGAAATAATCTCTCTGTGTTCGCAAAATTAGCTTAATATATTGTACATACATACGAAAATGGTATAATCTTACCTACGTTATTATACGAAATTCGTATAAAAATTGATTGCGTTATTGAATGAAAATGAAAATTATATCGATATTAAATTACATTCGTATTGTGATATTGCTCTATACTTTGATATTCAGCCTTTATACAATACTTATATTGAAAGCAATAATATATACGCACTCAGGTATATATTACAATATGTATGAAAGCTGAGTGAAGAGCGGGTACGGTTACAATCTCATAAGACTTCTTTCATTTCCTTGAATTTCATTGTTCTCCTCATAAAGACATATGGGGTGTATATGCCGCTGGGAATGTTGCAGGTAGCGTATAAATAGGTGAGTGTATGCTCCACCATAGGAATGTTTTATGTGGGTTAAGTAAGTGCGCGAGTAAGAACATCAATGTGGTTGAAAATTATAAATTAGGTTTTCAGTTAAATTTCAAAATACATATAACTATATATTATTACAAATGTGAAAGTTTGGGTAAATTAATGGATAGTTGGACGGATGGATAGATGAACAGATAGACAAACAGATGAAAGGATGAATAGATGGATTAATTTGTTATTCAATCACGCCGGAACAATTGAACAGATCTGGATGCAATTTGGTCGGTTTATTGGTTTGGTCAACAGAGACGGGTATAATAATGGTTTGGAGTAACGGAATCAGACTAGGCAACGATAACCGTTATAATTAAATGTAATATCAACTGGAAGAATGATGTACGAGAGGGACTGAACGGTCAATAAATAAAGCATTGTGAATCCGTCAATATCTGAACTCTATAATACTAACGTGAAAATACGATCCACCTCTATATCATTGACACGAGATCATGATATCAGTTCGAGATTTAAAATTTTATTTGTCACTAGAGCTAAGATATAAAGCACCTTGTTGTGCAAATTTTAGGTTCACTTTTGAATTTTTCTATGTTCTTATGCACCTGTCTAGTAAAAAATGAATCTTTTATGAAGATAACAACTGAAACTCACCTTGAAACTCTTTCCTGGCGGTACTGACGGAGGTGACGATATTGGCCACGTGTCCGAGAACCGTGGCAAACATCAGCAGCCCGAAGAGTAGCTGCCCTATGACGAACACGTACTCGCCTTTGCTCCGCGGCCGAGGTAAGTCACCTGTGAACACAAAAATAGTTTAATACATAAAATGAGAAATAAGCAGTGCCATTGTACCTACTTGTCAACATTCAATATTTAAGTATTGTTTTTCTGTGTGCAAATTAAAAAAAAAATGATTTAACTACAGATAATTTACCTCGTACACTCGTTAGTGGTATTAGCTTAACACAATTTAAGTTATCAACCTTGGTTCCTACGACTTTATATAAATCTACACTAATATTACAAAGAGGAAAGATTATTTTTGTTTGTTTGTAACGAATAGGCTCTAAAACTACTAAATCGATTCGAATAATTTTTTCACTTATAAAACGTTACCATATCTAGGAGTAACGTAGGCTATATATCATCACGCTACCATCCAAGGGAGCGTAACAATATTCAATATTATTTTAAAACTCATATCGCCTCTTTGCTTCTATAATGTGACATATCCGAAATTTCGTTTTTTTTATTATTTGATAATTGAAACCGCCGTGATCGATTTTATTTTCTCAAAAAACGTGGTATTTTTTACGCGGTAAATAGCGAATCTGTGGGCGAAAGAGATAGCGTCATTGTGTCAGATCACAATATCGCACTGGCTCTTACTGCATCAAGGATTTTTGCGAGAACGTAACATAACAGTAACCACTACGCACTTACAGAGGAAGGAGCTCTTGATTTTCTACGAAAACGTGACATAACGTGTTTATCACGTTTTGATTGTAAAAATAAGTCTTCATTCAATTATGATTTTAAATTTTATAATGTGATATATGGATGTGACACATTAATACTGAAAAATAGTGTGGAATGTTAATTGTTATATATCGTACATGTCACATTGCTGTCGAAAGTATGAATGTTTTATTTGGAGTTAAGTTAAGATGTAATGTTGTAGGTGATGAAACTTTTTCCAAATTAAAATTCAAGCGATGGATAATTATAGATGTTTCGTTTTTGAACAAAAACAAATGTATTTATTTAGGAATATTCTAATATAGTCCGTTGTAAATACTAAAAGTAATAGCCGTTGGTACTTAAATTTTTCAGATGGAATCTAGATGTAAGACAAGTGACAAGTGCAGGTCACTATATTATGTGAATATTATACTTTGTGGTGTATTTGACGTATCTTAGTTTAATAAAGAACTACTTATCTTAGCAAATAATTAAAATAATAAAACGTATTTTTAGAAAACTACTCTTCATTAAGCGTAGCGGGGATGATTTTATAAAAATATACGCTGCTATGAAAACTGATTAATAATATTTGCATCAAATAATACCAAGACTATCTCTGATTGCTGTGTAAGATCATAATTGATTTTTAATTTTGTAATTTTGTCTTAACTTAAAAGTAGATTTATTCTAATTTGATTACTTATTTTCAAAGGACTATTTTGTATTCATGTTTTGACTAAGTGTAGTCCGTTACATTTGTATTACAATATTGGTTAGTTAAGATTTTTTTTTTAATTTTGTATTTTGTTTGAAATTGCTAAAACTTATAATGCTATTGTCAAGCCCTGTTTAAAAAGTAAGAAGTGTCCAGGTCTCCCTAACACCGCGTCGCGTACAATGAAGCAAAGAGCGCCACTAAGAAAGCTGTAGAAAGGAAAGGGATCGATTCAGGAGTGCGGGAGCTACCGCGGTATAAAGATAATGTCACACACCATGAAGCTCTACGAGAGGATAAAAGACTCCCGGATCCGACATGAGTGTAGCGCACACCCATGTCGGATCCGGGAGTGTCAATATGGGTTTCACCCTGGTCACGGAACGATGGACCCAGTTTTTGCCCTCAGAATTGTCGCGGAGAAATACAGAACGAAGAATACGCTACTGCACTGTCTGTTTGTAGACATGCAGAAGGATTTCGACTGTGTTCCTCACGCGGTGATCTGGTGGGCACTGCGGGTTCCAGAATTCTATATTGACACTAAAAAAAAACTCAGTGTCATGAGAAACGTAATATCATCAACAACGTGACGACTTAGGTTGTAACACTCATAATACTCACTATTTGCAAGAAAAACGTGATATATGTTCCCCTTTTTTTAAATTGATGCTAATTTCATGTTAAACTTTTAAATTGCCAGGGTTTTAAAAACTATTCCGATAGTTTATTTACTATATCAAATAATAAATTAAAGATCGACAATAAAAAAGTTATTAGTTTTGTCACAGTTTTATTTTGTAAGTTTAAAATCACTCTCCTGTAAAATCACAGTTTTCGAGATAACACATTATAGAAGCAAAGAGGCGATATGTACATTGGCGTTAATATCGCTAACTATTTCCTTTGTCATGATAGCAAGGAGAAGTAGTATAGAGAGGCAAATAGAGAATCGATTAGAGTCGTATAACGTGATTATCGACAGCCACGCGGAGCTGTTGGCAACCACTAGTAATTAATAAAAATTGAACGTGAAATGAAATGTCTTCTGGAGATTTCTTCTGGATATTATAAGGTTAGTATTTACTAGCTATTGTCCACAGCTCTCGTTGTTAGAGAAAAATAAAATAGGAACACCGAACATATTACAATAAATACCAGCTAACGACCTAACGACCGCACTGACCGTGCGAATTGCCTTTCGGATCAAAAATACAGTATTAAATCCAATAGCAACACTCTGGTGCAGTGTTTCCTAAACTTTATTATAATCTGAGGAATTACTTTAGTATTTCATGACAAGGTTTTTAATATAGTGAATGTCATATTTCACACATAAGTGACTCCTTTTTCTCATTTAGTTAGTCAGAAACAAAACTTTTCCACTGGCCACAATCTTACTATATAACTTTTGCTTCTACGTACCCCGTAATATATGTACCCCGGTTGAAGGACTCTTAACACTGCTTAGGTCATCCACTGCCTGATGTGTGCGTATGTAGATGTCCATTCTGCGTGCTATTTCATGCTTAGAGGGTCTAAACTGTAGGTTCTAGCGTGTGTGTGTATGTGTGTGTATGTGTGTGTGGGTGTGTGTGTGTGGGTGTGTGTGTGTGTGTGTGTGTGTGTGTGTGTGTGTGTGTGTGTGTATGTCAGTTTAGTTTACGCGTTGAACACATTTTAATATGTACACAATATAGTACTACAGTTTCGAGGTTTCGCGGTTACACGGTTACACGGTTTCGAGGTTAAAATTGAAATAAACAAACAACATTTTATTCCATCTTTTCTTTTGGGAAACGCTGTTAACATATTGTATACACGGTGGCAGTGTTATGCGCGCTCCTGCCTCTCCGGGCAAAGATGTGGACACCGTAGTCCCACACGCGATAGGGCCGTGCTCCTGGATCATCCGGGGCGTGATAGATATGTCAGAGGCTACCTCACGCTCGGCAACTGATAACCACCGCCCTGACACCGGCGGGGGGTATTAGTGGAAATTTCCATACGAGAAAAAAAGGGTATTTATACGAATCAAAACCAGTAAGTACCAATCTATTCTAAAAGCAATTTCAAAAACGGCTCAAGGTTCAATAAATGATATTTGTTACGTACAAGAATTTCATTATGAAGAAATTATTCACAAGAATACTCGAGCTCATAAATTATTCAAAATAAAGAAACAAAACGTAATAAGTATTGAATTGTTCATGTTTATATAACGTAGACCACTGTTAACTAAGCATTGGAGCGTAAGCAATGATGAAATTAAAACGGAACGACAATACCGACATCGGTTGAATGTCGTTTTATAACGATGTGGTTAACGCGCCCGGTCCGAATACCGCTCGTTGACGGTGTCGACATCAATTTCACACCGCACCTTTGAAATTACTACAGCAAATTGAAAAAAATACTCACACAAATAATAAACAAACGTACGTGTGTTTGAACAATAATAGATGACGGATCAAGAAAAGTTTATTTTACAAATGGTTCGCGTAATCTGTAATTTAGAACAATGTACTGTATGTAGGTATATGCATATGCATGTTCTGATATTCTTAAGATTGTAGGACTTGTGCATGTAAATATAACCTCGACAAAAAGTGGGGGAGAGAACGATATGTAATCGCAAGGGAGTACTTCTCTCTGTTCTTCGCACCGCAACTAGTAGGTAGTTTACAATGGTAGTCTGAACGGCCCTCTCATTATGATACAAGTCAGGTTGAGTGATTAAAGATTAACATTATCAAACAGTTTCTGAGACTCCTGTATTTTAAAACTAGCTGTTGCCCGCGGCTCCGCCCGCGTGAATGTCGATTATCGCGTTGTACGACTCTACTCGATTCACTACTTGCCTCTATACTACTTTTCCTTGCTGTCATGACAACGGAAATTGTTAGCGATATTAGCGCCAATGTATAGAAATTTACCGGATCAATTGAGATTTATGATTACTCCGCTCCCTTGTATGGTAGCGTGATGATATATAGCCTATGTTACTCCTAGATATTGTAGCCTTTTAGAGGTGAAAGAATTGTTTAAATCGGCCCAGTACTTTTTGAGCCTATTCATTACAAACATACAAACATACAAAAATAGGTACAAATCTTTCCTCTTTATAATATTAGTATAGATAGCAACGTCGCGATTGAAGAATCGATAGTTAAACCAGTTTTAACGCCATATGGAAATTGGTAGAAGTCTATTTCCAGCCGTGAACTGTGATAGACTTGTTAATTAGTATGAGTAGATTTATTCATAGTATATAATTCGCAATAAGTCCTACAGCCTAGCCAAATATCAGCCATAAGGATATGCGGTCCCTGAATTTCAAAATCAAGGTCAATTTTGGAAATATTCTAAGTTATTTTATTAATAATTACAACAAAAGCTAAGTCACTAGAAATTCAACAGCAAACAAATAACTTTGTTTGAATTTAAACAAATAATTATTTTAAGTGGGGTTACCGGTATAGGTAGGTTTGAATTTGAATAAAAAATCTCAATTTGACCTATGTACCGACCTTTACCATCCCTAAACAATGAATATTTATGTAATATTTCAGGGAACAATAAATTAGCTTATTTAAAAATTAACATTTTAAGCCAGTATTTTGCATTTTTAAATCAGTGCTTGCCCAAAAAATATCATTGCGTACATTTTACCTCACGCCCGTCTCACGCAATGTCAAATTAAGCTCGGTTTATAAGTACCTTATCCTGCCACCTGCGTCGGAGAAGTGAAAATAGGGAAATTTTGTTTTCGAATAGCCGTGCATTTTACATTAAAAGTTGTTGTTTTTATCTCTCTCAATTATGTTTGGAAGCCAAGTTCTTATAACATTACTGTGCGCTCACCTCTTGACAAATAATGTTAGAAAGCGGCACTGTTCTTCTTTTCAGTTATATCGATGACATATCTAATTTTACTGACTTACTTTACTTGTTTTTCTAAAAGAGTTATAGTTCCTCTATAGTTCAGATGAATTCAGAAGAAAAAAAGAATCAAAATTTCAATGTGTTCACATTCGTAATAGCCAGAATTCAAACCTGAAACTACTTGATTGTAAGACCAATTTGGCATAGGCATAAACTACAGAAGTGTCACCCCATATCCAGGGGCTAGATGGGTGGACACCATGGACACATTAGGGGAAGAGGGTCATCTCAAAAGAGATGTCCGAGGGTCTGCCGGGGTGCAAGAGATTTGTCTTGTATAATCTCACCTCCGGCAATCAAGGATCCATGGACGGCGTGCATTTTGGTCGGTTCGGGTCCGACATAATCACCGCCACCGATTTTGGTAGAGGTGATATCCGTGGGGATTTTGCGTGCGATAAAAAAAGGGCAGAAACTACAGTCTGATATCATATAAATATTGTTGAGAACATGATCTGCAGAATACGAGAATGGGGTAAGTATTCCAAAAGCTCACGCGTAAAAGCTTAGTCATCATCATCATCCTAGCGTTAATCTTGGTCACATTCGAAGCTGTCACCGTAAATTCCGTGGTCCGCTTATTATTCAGTCTAACTGCTTTCGATATTTTCTACGAAGCGACTGCCATATGGCCTCCACAACTTATAAGTATAGGCGATATCAAAGTACTGCTGGAAGACCTGTCGTTGGACTTTTTAGGGCTCCATCTACCCGTAAAGACTGCCTTATATATTCGTATGACAAACGGCACCGATGGCTTACCGTGCTCTCCAAGGCACAACCAGACCAGTTGTAAATAGCCATAAACATGCAGACAAATATTTACACTGAGTGGAGATCGAACCCTCGTCTTCTTTGTAGCGGTCGCATTGTCTACCACTACGCTACAGAGGCTGTCAAAACCTTAGTCAAGTGAAAAAAAAACAATTTTAATTAAACATTGGCGTAATTAAATCTTTTCTATAATATTGTAAGTGTCAAGAAACCTTCGCTCTTCATCTCATTTCAAGTAAAAACAAAAAATCCAATAATCCCATGACGTTATTATTGAAAGCACTCTTCGACAAACAGTAAAACAATTTATGTTTTAAATTTTCTCTTAACCTTTAATAGCTTCGGAAATAAATATCTAAACGTATTTTCTGAGTATTTGTCGTAATGAATTCCGTAACGAAGTGTTCAAGCACCATTAAGTGAACGATCAGATATTACAAGTAAATACCTGAGTTCGAAGACGGATGGTCAGGGCTCTACCAAAATATGTGTGCAGTCCTACCAGGGTATCATCGATGAGGCACAAGGTTTGTGTTCAAGTGAATTGTTCAACATGATGGCCATGCCTACTTTCTATTATCGCACCGCCCGCCATCAGCAGACAATTTAACCTCATACATTGCGAGCGGAAGCGTTGCGCACTGTGAGGTATAAAAGAAACTGCTACCCACACACGTTCAAGCTCACGTTCAAGCTGCCGAAAGAAATCACTGCTACGATTTTTCCAAGCAACTACGGCAATATGGGGTTCTTCAAGAAAGGCTTTAGAAGCGTCGGTAGGATGAGGGTGACACCCCTGGTATATATTAGAAACAATCATAGATAACCACTTTCCATTAGGTGCTTGTCTTGACATGCAAGTCAGTACACCCACTAAACATTGGATATGGCTCTGGCAAAGGCTTTGATCTAAAGGTTCAGAGGTCCGACGACAGCTCCTCCCGGAAACTCGGCACCAATGTAAAACAATAACCGAACCTTGGACTTCAAAACGGAAGTGTTGGAAGCAACTGGAAAATCACTACGAAGATGATTATGACAAAGGGCTCCGGGCTCGAAGACGAATCATTCTCATAATATCGTCGGGAATACTGCAAAACCACTTAACTAGTATTGAAAAAAAACAACCCTGACAAATCTTGACAATTTGAGATTTCCTGCCACCAGACATAGATTTCTGATTCGGATTCACCTATTAAGATGTCATATAGACGTAGTACGTAAAAGCACTTTCAGTTTTGGGAGACAAAGATTGTATCCATATATATAAGTTATAATTATTAAAAAAAAAAAAAACAACAAAGATAGGACGTTTTGCTTCCTCTTCAAGAATTGAGTGGCATGCGGATTGCGACCACGATCAATACTTACTATTTAAATGGGTTCCCCAGCGATATGACAGTTACAAGCTCGAACCCATTTTAAAGGTTTCCTACGACGACGTCTAAAGAGGCAACAGTATCCTTGTAAAGATCATTCTTGTGCCTGTCTGTCATCTGTCAATTCATTGCCACCGTTTTTATTTCTCAGAATGAAATAGAAACAGAAAATTGTACATAGGTTGACCCAAATATGGACATGTATCAATAAAAACAGACAGTTTAGATTATTGACAATTGAAAATGTATTATGTTTTTGTAAAGCTTCACGTTATACATACACTACTTGAATGTTATTATTATGAAGAATCACTTATTTTGGTAAAAGTTTTTCTCATATGAAATCGGTGATTGTTTCGTACGAGCATATAAGAAAACAATTTGTCTTCACATAACAATTACTCTAAAATATTACCTACACGTAAATAATTTACGAATAAAAATACCAATAGAATGAACCGAAACCATTAAAGTTTTTTTTTTGGATTTTTTACGATGTAATTATAATAGTGTTTCAATCTTATAACATAATATCAATTAGATTACATATTAATGAATAGAGTTCATGTAGCACATGTACAATAATTGTTTACGGAATAAATAAATATTGCCAAATTAACATTTAGTAAAATGTCAAATAGACTCAATTTTTAACACACTATAGATAACAATTTATTATTACCTAATAGGTACTATTAATTACCACTATAATTCGGTGATAGTAATTTTGCATAAGTACTTTAGTGTAGGTATCTCCCATTAGTGAAATTTGAGTTTTCATTTATTAATATACCAGGAAATAATTTAATTGAAATTGAAGTTTATTAATATTATATAAATTCCATGATACATTTTCGATCATGCAAAATAATTTTATAACAGTGTAGTCGTATGCTATACAAGTCACACAAAAAGATTCGTAGCACGTTCGTAACTTGTGCTACGTCGCCCTACGAAAGCGTAGAAGACTTGTAGCATGAACAAACTACAGAGCCAAGAAAAATAATAAGTTGCTGTTTGCAAACAGTTCAATAAGTACGTGTGAAAAAAGTTCAATTTATTTGACTTTGTATGCTCTAGCTGCAAGCAAGGGAACACAGACGTATACTATTATAACATTGTAAATCAGTCTTCACATTTACATATTGAAGACATTTTTTATACCAATAACAGACAAGCACATTCCCCTTCCCGATGGCAAAGGGTTACTGTGAACGTGTGCAATACTAGTGCTACACCCGTGCTTCTGACCCTGGAGAAACCTCCTAATGCCTTTCTTGAAAAACTTCATATTGTAGTAGCTTAGAAAAACCACAGCAAGTAGCTGACTTGAAAAGAGACACAACTCGAATGTGCGTGGAATGAATGGAATGAATAAAAAGAAGTTATCCCACATAACTCCCAGTTGCATCCAATGCTTGCTGCTGGAAGCCAGCATCCCAATACTTTAACTTGCGCAGAGTGTGTGAGTGAGAGGATGCGTGTGTGCGTAAGACTTTGTTGTACAAAACCCGCCTTCTGTACTAACCAATTTACCTTTAGGCTGAGGACTGTGAGTAGGTACTTGATATTTGAAGTGCTTTCATTTCAACTTCAAGCCACTCGAGGTTAATTTCATAATGACGAGTCGGTAAGCATTTTCGCGGTACTCCTTTGCTCACAATGATTCTTGAGATTTTTCTTGGTTTTTTTAAGAGTTCCGACCGCTCAGTTTGGAGTAATAAAATTCTTTTGAACTTCTAAATCGATGTTTTTCAAGGTAATACTACAAACATTTATTTAATATATTTTCGTGAAAAAACTTTATTAAACGAAAGACAGTATATTCGAGGTGCTTAACCACCCGCGATGAGTGCATGCTTCTTTCACGAGAAGGAGATTATCTCAAATTTCACAGCGGGGCCATCGACGTTATGATTGGTCATTCTATTAGGGTTTCTAAAAAGTTCCATTCTAGGGTATACTCGGAGCCCCTGGTAAAAGACCTACATTGTCCACATAACACCACTTGATTATTGTCGCTGACAAAGCCCTACCACTTCAGTAAGAGTTCCCTAACGTACAAAAGATGGCGCTTCGCTAGAAAATGTCATCGTGGCGGACTCTGTCGTTAACAGTGTCAGTTGTCAGTGTTAACAATGTCTCATGACTACTCAGACCTTACTGCTTAGCCGAAGGGAGTCCACTATTTGCAATACTTCCTTTCTCAGCGCCATTACATGGAATTCCATAGAAAAACTCAATAGTGAATCACTTTTTCTACTCACGAAATATAAAACTGTTCTCGCACGAGACAAAAACCTACACAAATTATTGTTATTCTGTTTTATTTCGAAAACATTTAGAATTTGACTTTTTTACAGAGGTAAACGGACTTTTTATACTGTTACGGTTTATAATACAAGGCTATGAATACAACCCATTAGAACTTATTGCCGGCGTTACACTTGGCAAGCTTGCAAAACGATCACCAATAAAACGAGCGATCTCAGACACTGTAACACCTTTTTATTGTGGTTGTAAAATTGCATTATCCGCTGTTAGCGTTATGTGTATGACCTAAATGACACGGTTATTTTAATTTTCTCTTCATACAATTGTGTGACTTAACTGGTAACAAGTGTTCGTAATGCAGAATAATGAGACATAGTACATAGCAAAGCTCAGTCTTTGTTCAGTTAGCACTAAGTAATATGTCCCAGATGTCAATTTGTGGGTTCGCGCAATAGTGGTCAGTTTCCATCTAGTGATAAAAATGTCGTCTGTACTGGTTCTGTAGCCTAAGATACCTCGTGTAAATGCAAACCACGTGTCGAGGTTTGTTCTTCGCACTTGTGGAATATTGCATATACGAAATCATATCTTCTTGGGTATAAAGTATTTTTACTTGCTTTGAGGGATGCGGTGTGGCATTACTTTTCATGATAATTATTTAGTGGTCAACGATACAAACCGTGAAATCTTTTATCAAAAGGTGACTGAGTAAGAGGCAAACTCATGCATTAAGGATTCTTTGTATAAATTCACACATAAAAACATTTAAACACATCACAATTATAAGTGTACCATATTCTTCAATTAAAAAGTTATCGCAATAAATAAGGTAAACAGTAAAAGTATTTCAAACTCATAACAATTCCCAAAGTTGAACAATTAATTTCATACAAATATCAAATTTACGAGTACGCTAAATCAAAATGACTTAAAATTTGGACGTACTTTAATTAACGACCTTCGTAGTACATATATACAAACATGAAACCTATTTTATGGCGCACACAAAGGTACACACTTAATCGGTATATGGGTTTGGTTGATTAAAAACTTTTCCCATTATTGTGAGGTATTGTGCGGCTTTGTTTATAATTACTGTATCGTTCTTTATTTATGAATGTTCTGCGAAAATTATGAATATGCATTGAATTTATTTCAAAGTGATTACCACATACCCGTCGACGCGTCGTACTGAACACTATAATATCATAAATTACTTTGAATACATTCACGGTAGAGGGCTACCCGGCAAACGCCCAATTCATACATCGCATTTTTCGTTTATGTACATAAGTTGGTGCCATTTTTCTCGGATCATTGAGTACCGCAACCCAAAAAATTGCCTTAGGCAAGGCATGTCTATACTCTACAACAAAGGTTCACGAGTTCACCAATGTATAGAAATTGATATAACCCCCGAAAACTGAAACAAAAAGGTTCAGAATAAAATTACAGTGTCCATTGTATCGTTTTGAACATGTGCAAAAAGTTTAACAAAATTAGAACGATACAAACAAAAGAATATTTTTGTAAATATACCGCCGAATAAATTATTAAAATTACCTTATAGCCAATTTAATATTTCCTTGCTGTGTAGGCGAGCAGATGCATAAAAGTGACTCGTTAAATGTCGTTCTTGGAATTTTTCATAACATTCAATAAGGAACTTTATAGCAATTGTGACTTTGTTTTATCTGTATTCCTTCGTTCTTTTTCAGTTACTAGACTTTTATATAGATACTCTTAAGCGTCATCTCAACTTTATCATCATCAGCCCACGGCAGTCCACCGCTGGACACAGACCTCTTCATGACACGCGACTTAGCCCGGTCTTCGGTTGTCCTCCTCCACTCCCCACCAGCAGCTACTTTGGGTATATCGTTGCTCGATCTAGTCGCGGGGCGCCGTACACTACATTTGCCGGTTCGCTGTCTACAAGACTGGTCTACCATAATGGCCATCATCGGTCCTACGGCATTTTTTTTTTATTCTACGTAGGTGGCAGACAAGCACACGGCCCACCTGATGGAAAGCGGCCACCTTGGCCTATGAACGTGTGTAACACTAAGGGTGTCACACACGCGCTGCCCACCCTGAAGGGAAAGGGGGAGAGCTGGGAAGGGGTGGGGAGGCTAGGAAGGGGAGGGGAAGGAGGGGTACAGTGAGCTCTGGCTACCCTACTTACTGGCGGGAACACAACACGATGGTTATTATGACCGCGGTCTTCTGTAGGGCGGAGGTACTTCCCCAGTTGGACAGCTTATTTCGGACGGGAGATACCGTCGTGTCCTACCTCCGTAATAAAGGCATAATGAACAGCTCACTGCACTGCCACTTTAGTTTACTAATTCGTTGAGCTATGTCGATAGCTTTAGCTCTCTGTCAAATTACAACGTTTCGAATTCGATCCCTCAGCGATTATACCTAGCATAACTTTTTCCATAGCACGCTGAGCGACCTTGCACCTTAACTCACATATCTCAATTGATTCTAAAGAGTAGCTGAAAATAACTAAGCCTATTCGAACTGTCGCATCGCTTAGAAATCTTGATCATAAATGTATGGTACTTTCCCTTAATATTTTAAGTGTTTGTGAGCGCGGAACTCAAGATGGCGGCCATTAAACGAAATGTCGCTTCACATTGAAACACTTTTGTTCTTTTGCAACCTTGTTGATAATACTCGCTAAGGTGACGCTAGATACAATTATTTTTATGTTTAACGAACTTTAAAATGGAGGTATTTAATCACCAGAAATTCAGAAACATTTTTGTGTTTTATCTTCTTGGAAAAATTCTCAAATAATTGTAATGTTTGACTGGTAATGGAGCGTTGTGTAATTTCTATAGTATTTGACTACATAGTAGTTATAAGAGGATTATGCCTCCTAAAATATCTCATCATGTCTATATTCATGTATAATAAGGTACAAGTCCTTTTTTTCACAGTTTGAGGTTCTCCAAAATGGCAATCTCTGAAATATACTTGTATCTACAACAATGGCCTCTTCAGAAAATATTGAATTGCCATTTACAGAGCTGGTGTGCCCCGTTTTCGACGTTATCTTGACTTATCATCATTGGTGAAATTGCGGTCAAATGCGGGCCTAATAGAAGTTTACGTGAAAATTGAAAATTAAAGTTTGTATGCAAAGAAAATAGAGATAGTAGTTTAATAATAATTGTAGAAAAATGAAGGTCAAAAAATTTAGGTTGAAGTAATATACTCATTTTAAGTATAGTCAGTGTAAAAATTTTACTATTTAATCAAATATTGCCAAAAAAGGTAAAATATTTTCAGTAGGTAAGTATCAAAGTGTAAAAGTAATAAATAAAACACGTTTGAAATTAAATTTAATTCAACTCATATTATATATTATATGTTACAGTTACAATTATTTAACGAAGAGAAACTCGAGCAACAAGAAGAAGAAGAGGCTTCAGTATGTCACGAATTCTGAAGCAAAGGTTAGAAAAATAAAATAAGTTAGGTACAAAGTTTGAGGAGAAACTTAAAATAAATTTTGTTCGTCTCTTATGCATTCGTCGTATGAAAGTTCCGGCATGCCACAAGCCACAAGTCATAACTAGTGTACATATCTGTACTGCAATAATATATTCTTATCTGCATGAATATATTCTTACATTTTCTAGCTATTCTATTGCAAATATGAAATGCCACATATTTGCATACTATGAAATTGAAATCTTATAATTGGGTTGACGCGATCCCTTTTTATATTAGCCATTTAAACATGGCTCGAGTTAACGACTAGCGTTGCGGTGATTCGAAACTGGAGTTTTGCACATTTCAATGACAGTCCGGCTTATTAGTGTGTGAGTCACTCATATATTAATAAACCTGACTGTGAGTAGGGTTTCCGTAAAATACTAATGAAGTTGACGAATCTTCAATCTCTTTCTAATTGTTTCACGTAAAGCTATGTACGGATAGCGCATTCTTAGGTACGCGTTACGCAAAAAATGTTAGAGGTCGAATTCAAGCTATCATGAAAACATATAAATAATACAGTGAAATCCGCTTATAATGTCATTGAAACGAAATGATAAACAAGTTTCATGAACCAAACATCATGAAAAGCATATTCTCATAACATTGACTGACTATTTTTGTTCAAATAAAATTTGCTGCATGATTACGTGATACGTCATAATAAGCGGATTCTACTGTAATCCATTACCTCATTATTCATTACCATCTCAGTTAGTTGCTAGTTGTCATTGGTAACTATTGTACTATTGTCGTTCGTCAAATGCAACGTCAAATTTGTCTTTTAATCCGATTGTTACGGAACACTCAATGTACTAAACTAGTCGATAAACTTCAAAGTCAGTATCTTTATTCTTATTCATGGTGAATAAGAGCCTCTCATTCGATTGTATTCAACATATGTATTCATTGCAATGCATTATGAACCTTAATCAGACAGCTCCAGTGTTTAATTACATCTCAGCACTAGCCTCAATAAGCCTCGCTCTTAAGTCACTTTAATATTAATAGCCCTCACTGACTTCTAATCCGAGCAATTAACTACGTCTAACTACGTACTTACATATTTTTATCTTTAATTTATCTTTTGTTTTTTTTTTCAGGAATAAAATATGGTCGACTTTTTTGTGAGGACGGAAACGTCAGCTAAATGGATTAACGGCTGTTACTGGCTAAGTTACCATAGTTCTAACTTAATACTCGAAGATAATTATGTTACTAGCTAGATATGTTTCCTGGTTTCACTTGCACTACTCATAAATTATTCTTAGTTACACCAGATTGTTTCTGATAATAGTTTGTCCGGGCATCGGTAGATGGGTCCAACGTCGTTCAAGACGCGTCTTTGTATCTGTAAGGAACTGGTCGAGGGATCAAGTCCCGTCTTAGGCATTTATTTTTCCAATCTAAATTGAAAGCCCGCTGAGTTTCTTGCAGGAGTCTTCTAAGACCGGGGCCGCGCTTCGAACCGGGTGGTCCATTTGCTCTCTAATTTATAAAATATTGTTGATATTGACGTTTTGTAAGTGCTGTTTAATGGTCTATACACAATAAATGAATTTTGAACTTTTTTGAATTAGAAACTAAAAAAAATCATTAAACCTTATCAATAAGCAGGTGCACTAATTTACAGAACAAATTAACTTGGCACCGAAGGCCTGCAGAAGACTTATACCCCGTTTCACGCATACTATGGTATCAAACTGGACGGCATCAGTCTTTGACATAGATTGAGCTAGTTTAATAATAATAATGGCAATAGGCTCGCCCCCTATTACATTGGGACCTAAACATAAACTGGCGAAATGTGGGTGCTAGCACCTCTGCCTATCCCTTCAAGGATACAGGCGTGAGTTTATGTTATGTTATGTTATGTTAATGATAAAGTCGATATTCACCCACTTTCTTCCTCATCGGAATCAGAGAACACAATATTTACGATGTCTTTTATCACATAAGTACAATTAATTAAGGTGAGGGTCTAATCTGAGCAGGTTTTACGAGGCCCACCGGGTAATAAGATATCACCTGTATAGATCAATCTTTGATTGTCCTGAAGCCTTTAGTATCCAAGATTAACTATTTTTAATCAATATCATAATCAATAAGAAAGAATATCCAAATTAAGGGTTTTAGGAGCAGAGGTCGGTCTGAGAAAAGATAGATGGATTGTGTGAAAGAAGATATGGCAAAGAAGGGACTGGCTGAAGAAATTACATCTGACAGGAATGTGTAGAGAAGAATGCAATGTTGCGCCAATTCCAGTTAATTGAGACAAGTGTATGGAGATGATAATGAATCAATCCTACTAATATTATAAAGGCGAAAGTTTGTTTGGATGGATGGATGGATGTTTGTTCCTCTTTCACGCATAAACGGCTGGACTGATTTGGTTGAAATTTGGTACAGGGGTAGATTAGAACCTGGAATAACACATAGGCTACTTTTTATCCCGGGAAAAGGTTTCCAAGGGTTGCGGGAACGGGAACAAAATTCCACGCGGGCGAAGCCGTGGGCATCAGCTAGTAAGAAATAAAGACAAAATACATTATTTTGCCATCATTCTAAAGACCCCTAAAAGTATCTAATAGTCGACACATTACTGAAAGGAACTGTAGTACAACAATGTATATGAAAACTTATAGGTTATTTATCATAACTAGTGAAATTCGCCCAATGTTCATGGAGAAAAGTTTTCTGTGCATATAACTTATAACTACTTAGCTAAATTCCGAAGTTGGCATATGAACGACCACTTGGAAGAAGAATACAGTAAGTTATTGTACTTGCTTACATTTTGTTTGTTAGGTAACAACTTATTAATGTGTGTATTGGTTAAATTTGTGCTATTAATACTCAATGTTTGCCGAAGTTTAAGTTTATACCTTGTCACCATTGTAAAATTATAATGTTGCACAAAGGAAGGGGAAAGGTGTGAATATAATATACATACGTGTATGTTATCACGCTACGAACGTGTTTTACTGAAATGACATTAACTGAAGAGGGTTCATTTTACGGATTTTTTGCGCTTAGATTTATGGAAACTCGTTAAAGCTTGTGCTTAATGCCGTGCCGTGTCAGATTCATCATTCTTCATTCCAACGTTAATTCCAGTCGCATCAGAAGTTTTCGACGCGGAGTCTGCTTTTATCAGCGGGTTTGGCTGAACTTCGATATTTTCCGTGAAGCGACTGCCATATGACCTCTACAACTTATTAGTGATATGTATGTCATGAACGTCGTTTAGAACTTTTTTGAGGCTTCAATTATCCGTAACGACTGCCTATGGCAGACAGGCATGTTTGCATGACCACTGGGACCGAAGTCGTAACTCTGAGGTACGACCAGACCAATGCTGATAGCCATATTCATGCATACAAATATTTGCACTGAGCGGGGATGGAATCTATGCAGGGGCTTAGCGGTTGCATTCACCTCTGTCACGCAATGGCACACAGATTTGTTATTGAAAGTGCAGGAAGAAAAGCAAAAGGCGGACTCTGAGCTCCCAGTTCGCCTTGGCAACCAAGAAAATACGATGATGATGATGATTAAATGAGAAATACCAACTACGATGAGACAAACAAGAGGTGCTTCTATGCATTAGAATTTCCGAACAATATAAAAAGTGAACAAAAACTTCTAAGTAACTCATTATTATTTTAAATAATTTTGTTAAAAAGTTTTCAAAGAGAAATGAGTAAAGAATTTCAAAGTTTGAGCTGCCATGTCTCACTTGGCCGCAACTTCTTGGCGATCCGATGTAAGCTTAAAAGTTATCACTTCGAATAAATATTGAAGCATACTGTCCTAACTTTTATTTGTAACTTTTTTTTTGGGAAAAGTGAAGAACACTGTGAGAACTGAGGGACTTGAACTTTGACGTTGGAGAATTGCGACTTGACCTTGGTTGCTACTTGGGGTGTACTCAGGATGCCTGGCAAAATACTGACGTAGACAGAACATGAATGGTTTTAGCAGGTTTCATCCCCGAATAACTACTTCACAGCTGGCTCTAGTGAGGTAGTAGTACCCGTTGGAAGTATTCACATGTCTAGTACGAGTTGAATTCGTGTACAGAGGATCTATTACTTGGCAAGCTTTGTCTACTTTTTGGCTTTTACTCCTCTACTTAATACAATTCTACGTATCAATTATAAAACCCAAGAGATGACTACACTAAAATCTGAGTGAATATTTTTTCGAATACTTTAATTCGTATTGATATGACAGGAATTGACCACAGAGACAGCATGGTACGAGGTATGTAACTGTTCTACGATTGGATAAAATAAGAGATGAAAAACTACTATTAAGTTTAGTAAAAATATAAACTAGATAAATATAAGTAACAGACTTGAAATAATATGGTTATAATTGGTTATAATTCATGGTTTATAAAACCACCGTTTATTTTAGGTACACGTTAAATATTTCTAATTTAAAACACCTCATCGTTGAACCCCAATTTGTAGTAGGTATATAAACAGTATAAATAAGTACTATCTTTCCTGTAATTATCTCTGTATTTATGAGCGGAAAGTGTCACCCTCAGGAAAACGCAACTCCTATTGCAAATACGGAACGGTGCGGAGCGGAAAGGCGGTGTTCAGTATGTTATTAAATCCGCTAATCATTATAAGTTGGTAACGCGATATACTGCGACGGTTAATTGGATCCGTTTTTGCTAAACACGGTTAACAAATAACGAGTTTATTCTATGTTATTTCTGTTGCGCTATAAAATACCGTGATATAAAGATCATATATACGTTCTTTTTACCACCGACGTAAAAACGACAAGGTTGTGTCCCTGTCTCCTGCACTAAGAATGATCTTAACGAAAGTAATACAGGGACTACTAACCAATTTACCTGTGTGGCGTGGTGGTAGTGAACGAGGGGGGGTATCCGTGGGGATTTTTCGCAGGATAAAAAAGGAGGTGCAGTTTCAATCCCGCTCTATCCAAATATTTGTATTCACCAATATGGCGATCTGCATTGGTTTGGTCGTGCCATGTAGAGCACGTCATACGAACATCTATAACGGTCGATACAGTTAGTTGGAGCTTGGAGCACTAAAAATTACAACAACTGGTGTAACTACAGTATCGCCTATACCTACCGATAGGTTGTGGAGGTCATATGACAAGCACTTCACAGGATATATCGAAGTTCAGCCACGACACAGACTAAAAAAGAATGAACCCCGGACCCCGAGAGTAGTCCGGGATTAACACAAGAACGATGATGACTACTAAACATTCAAAATTTCTACTAAAAAAAAGTTCTATACAAATAGGTCTATATCCAGCAGAAAGGAAAAAATGCTTGGAAAGATACATACGTATGGCCCTATTTCCCTCCAGGGTATGCAGAGGTAAATTAACACCCTCATTTCACCATCCATTGTGTCCGGTTCCACGCCGAGGGTGTGCCTATTACCACATTCCGGGTACTATTGTTGAATCGAGCCCTGCATTTGATGCTGAGTCTGGGCTGTATATATCTGTCTGATGTTAGACAACCCTAGACCTTATGCCATGTCTACATTTACGGAACATTTTACCGTGACCGTGTCAAAAGTGCATGTCCGTCACATATTCAACTGCGTGTTAGCTGAGTTTATATGAAACGATCGATCGACTGGTGGCCGTGTTCGCACAACTCAAGTTTGTGTGTCCATGTGCCACAAGTTATAACGTCCACACTCAACGTCATGTCTTAATGCCTCGCTGTCCGCTATTCATATCACAAATCTGGACGCACCTTTAGTCGTCCAGATTTGTGACATGAATAGTGCATCTAAAGACATGGGGTGGCCCAAAATCTATTCTGGCTGAAACCACGTGGCTTCTTTAAATACGTCGTGATAGAGGAACGTTCCCGAAAATTATAACAATATGTTACTTTACGTTAAATATGAGTGTAACCGAAAGTCTAAAGGCTACAGAGACACTGACAGCTGACAGAAAAATCATTGTTCAGTAAAGTGTTCATGATATTCTTTAGCGATTTTCTTTATTATAACCATTTTTCTTAGAATCTCGGTACTTGGAATCTTTTGCTTTTTAACCGTCGATATAATAATATGTGTATAAACCACAGTTCTGTTAGTAAAATAAAACCATAACGAAAACAAACTTGGTCTTATTGAAACTCTCTTTCTAAGATACAAAAATGTTTGCGATACTCTAAATAAACAAGCATTCGTATCTCTACGTCGGGCGTCGTCTTTATACAAACCTAATATTAGAATTCAAACGTTGATAGTAGAAAAGAAGTCACTGCATGGATACAAAGACAATATTGTATATAATATGGTAACTGTTTTCATAATAACATAACGTGATATAATAACGTTACAGTAACCCGTTTTCCTGAGTCGATAGATAATGAGCACGTTTTTCGTTTATAGGCACTTTGTACGTGGAAACAATATAGCGCTAATGTTGTGAGCTTGGGTTCGTGTATATTGGTCTGTTGTGTGAACATCTAAATGGTGTTACACCCAGAGGTATATTTTTATTGAATGAATATTAGACGCTATTTTTTATACCACTTGGGTGACAAACAAACACACCGCTCACCTGATAGACAGTGACATAGACAGCGTGCGTTTTAGTCGGTTCGATTCCGACATAATTACCTCATCCGATTTTGGCGGAGAGGTGGTATCGGGGGGGATATCGCGTACGATAAAAAAGGCGTCACACTCGGATTTCATTTCACAGCTTGAGCGTGCGCGGGATGAAGTATACTCAAATAAAGAAAAATAATTTATAAAAAAACAAAAACCCCACTGCGTAAAAACTAATTTTAAAAATTACGTGAAAAAAGTTACTTAAATAAAAACTATAAAGAAAGAAACTAGCCCAACAGTTTAGAATTATATAAAGTAACACTAAATAACTACACAATTGAAATAGTTTTATAATCGATACAGACATAAAATAAATCATAAATTCTAATGCAGAACAGAACAGCTCACAGTAGGGGAGAAGATTTGATTATTATCAAAATCGGTTTATGCATTTGGTCTCTAGAACGCCATATAGAAACAAACATACATACATACATAGACTGATAAACACACACATATACATATACCAATTATAAAAACTAAATAATAGAATATAATAGATTATAGTTGCTAGCACCGTGTGTCTTGGGATTTCTGTATATCAAAGTTGCCGACGTAAGATATCTTTAAAAATATATCTACGTATGTCGGGGACTAGCGACGGTCTCACTCGAGATCATCCCTCCCGACACGGAGCATATCGTCGAGTAGCCTAGACACTCCCGAGTCGATAGTGCTCGACTCAAGAGACCTTTTCAAGCATAATATTTTATCTCTTCACTTTTTATCGATTTCGTTTTATGAACATTTCTTTCAAATAGTCAATTATGATGAGGTCAGCAAACGGGAGATAGTATTGGCTTATTGAAAAGAAGCACAGCTGGACAGCTTTAAAGATAACTCGTTAACTTCGAGGTCTGAAACTATAATTAAGTTTGTTTGTTTGATTTGATTTGGGTGGAAATTGTTTAATTATTTGAATAAATAAATATTCTATATTATAAACAAAATGAATAATTATTACAAAACTTAATTCTTCTTTGGTCTGATTATAAATACCTACAACATACAGTAAAAAACACTCGTCATCACTAACCGCAATAACTTATACGAAAAAGAAAAACAAAATTGAAAAGCCATTTTATTGAATTGCGACATATCATTTATGCATGTATGGTAGCCATTTCGAAATGTGAACCATTTATGGGAGATTTCGATGAATATAAATTAAGGCATTATAGGAAAATGGCGACACGTGTGCATTGATCCAGTTTAACGGCACGTTCGGTAATGATGTGCGCTCTTAGGTTGACAAATGTCAGACTTGCTGTTTATTGTATGGACAGGTGAGCGTAAAGAACTTCGTTTCTTTGATGATGTACCCTCACATAAAAACGATGGTGTGTTATGAGTTTCACGTGTCTATGCGTATGTGTATGTGTGTGTGTGTGGCTGTAGCTCAAAAACGGGCCGTTTTATTGTTTGAAAGGTGAATTATTCGGGAGTGTTCTTAGCTATGTTTGATGAAAATCGATCCAAAATGGCGGTTTATATATTTTTCACGAGTATCTCATTATGGATGTCAAATAAAAAGGCTTGACTGGTAGATTACTCCTACTACTACGACTATGACAAATTTCAAATATAAGATGGCGGCCACCGCAAAATCGCGAATTACCTTTTTATATTTCACTAGTCCCTCAATATGGATATCAAATGAAAGGACTTGACTAGGAAATCAATTTAAAGTGTATAAAATAAAAATTAAATGGACTGCTGAGACGAGGTCTCGAGTTCGATCCCAGGTTTACCATGGAGTTTTCGATGTTTTTCGAAGTTATGTGTGTATTTATCGCAGGTTTATAAGTGCCCGGTTAATGGCAATAGGCTCGCCACCTATTACATTGGGACGTTGGGACATTGGGAGTTTATGTATGTTAAAAATTTAAAAACTCCAGACACATGACATATCTCTAAAAAGTACCTAATAATAAATCATTCAAGCGTAGTCGTGTCGGGGAACCTTGGATCATTTCGGAAACATGTGGTGCTTTACCAGTTAGAGGTCTCCCGACACGACTACGCCTGAATTATTTATTCATTACTTTAATGATATACTTTTTTAGATAAAACCGCTCACTATTTCATCATGTCCAGTTGTGTGATTGGAGATGTGGATCTTAATTCAGCAAATATAACAGTGTGGCCACAGTTTTATCGCAATTTATAATAAACTAGGTTTTTTATACCACTCAACTTAGAAAGTTCAAAACAAAGCAGAAAGTAAAATATCGCAGGTTATTGTCCTTAGCGGTCCAAACCTAGCTTCAAATTTATGATAAACTGGGTGCTTCTAATTTAAAATAAAAACCAAATATTCGTATGTCCAAAATGTGTAGGAACTTAATCCAGCGATAAAAACTGCGTGACCTCAGTCATATAGCAACAAAAAGACATAGCGAGTTTATTGCCCTTAGCCATCTGACACCCACGCTTTAAACTTATGATAAGCCAGGAGCTTCTTAACTTATTACAAAAGCAAAATGTAGTTATACAGCCCACTCATCTGCAAAAAGGTTTACATCATTATTTAAAAGAGCATTTAATATTAGAGCGTAAATCCTTAATCAAATGCTTTGTGTATTATAAAAGGGCTTCTCTAACAATTTTTCAGCACTTATCTTTAAGCTATCATAAATATACAGGCACTATAAATAACATCGTATCGTTGTAGGATAACGCCGACGTAGTCCCACAGTTGAGAGTGACTTCGAAAGCCCTGGGTCAGCTGGGGCATGAGGGATATTCCAGAGACTACCTAATCTCCCATCCATGTCGACTGGACGTTTTTAGTCAGTAAGAGTCCAACATAACCACCACCGTTCTGCGTCTGACCATACGGGATTTTTTTTTTATATTATTATGTCCAGTTCTCGTTCAAGTCCTCTCGGAATTGGGAAGTCTTCTGACAGTAACATATCAAATAACTCGCAAAGGATGATGATGATTATTAAAAAATGAGTAAAGACGAATAACAGCTTGACTGCATAAAAACCCATGTCAATTTATTTAGAATTGAGTAAATAGTTAACTAATAGAGTCATATCAACTCAGTTCACTTCTCCGCTTTGGTTATTCCATTGCTTCGTTTTCATTTCATTGCCAATGCAATTTAATTACGAGTGCAATTCAGTGAACAGAAAACATTCTTCTCATGCAAGCGAACATTACACTATTTTGTAACAAACACTGACACTTTTATCTTCATGGGTATTTATAATTTCTATTTCGGTTTATAAAATAACTTTTGCTGATTAAAAAGTAATTTCTGTTGGATAGAAATCGATCTGGAATCATTGAGGCCAGGATTTTACATACCAACAGAAATTACTTCTTATTATTATATATATTTACGTGTGGAACAGTCAAAGTCGATGTTGACGTATCCACCACTTGAGTTATTGTCTAACAATAAACAGCAATGTGAATGCCGTTTACAAATTATCGCGCTAATTCATAAACATACGTTAAAATGCTAAACAATAGTTAGAGGCTATTTGCTGGTAGTATCCACAGCATTAAAATTTAAGTCAAATAACTTCAACTTCGCAGTTTGCGAATAAATGTAATAATTGCAGTGATGCTCATACATTTAGGTATAACCTAGAAGCAGGAAATACCTTAAATCGGTAAGCCCGCTATCAGCTACTGATGGTACAACCACCCTAATCAAATTACTATTACTATCGCAAATATCACAGTTAATATTAAATGTGATATTGGCAGTGACGTTGGCACATTTGTACATATTATTAACCACTCGATCGTCTGATTGTATTCATCACTCAAATATTGTGTTACATGTAGTAAATATGTACGAGAAATGTATCAATTATCGCGATGTTTAGAGAGCTATTATTAGTATTCCATTGTAAATATTTACGTTTTTGCATTGTTAATAAATAAATTTGCAGTTGCATCTGAATGTTCGATACTTATATAAATATAATATGGCTTTATTTTGGTATGGTTCTAAAGTTAACATGACATGTATAACGTTAATACATTTTGTGCAGTAAGCTACCTGCTCAAAAAAATTAAATAAGATCATCGTCGTACCTTAAGTTATTCTGATTTGATAGCGGTTAATATGCGATAAGGCCGCCAATCGTATGTACCCTCATAAACTATTTTACATAATAATGTTGCAGTCTCCTTGGTGTACAATAGAGAAAAAAAAATATTAGAACAATCTCCGTAAATTGTGAAAAAAAAGCGTAATGCTTGACTCACCGGGATTATAATCAAGTATACCTACACATAAGGCAAACGTAAGCCTTTGTTATCCGTACAAGTGGGCAAGTCGGTTGGGTCTCCGATCAACCTCCAAAAACGTAAACCGATCAAATTGGATCAAAACCTTTATCCATAAGGTATTATGAAAAAAAGTTTAAGTCAAAAGCATCTGAACCCCGTGGATTTGAATAAGATTTAATAACGGTAGAGGAAACTCGTAAGCTTTGTAAATATAAACAAATTGTGGGGTTGTTTGTTCTGACTATCGTAGAGAGGAAAGGATCTGTAGCTTTGTACGTAAAATAAAAAATATAATCATAAAATAAATATCAATTCCAAATACCGACATAACCTTTTCCGAACATTATATTTATGTATTAATCCACATTTATGTATTGATATTTACCTTTTATTTAATTTATTACACCTTTCTTCAAAATTAATATTAGAAATAACTTATGCTACAAACAGAATATACATGTATATACGAAATAAAATAAAACCTATACTTATTATAATAATACAGAAATAAAAATACAAAAAGTGGAGAGACTGCAACTTAAGCATCTAAATATTTCTCCCCATTGATCTCTACCGGAACCGTACCCCGAAAGGCTAGTGGCATTACCATGCTTTGAGCGAGGTAAATACCAGCCCTATGGTCACGGGAAGCGTCGATAAGTCGCTTTGCTATTTCTTTAAATAGCGCGCGCTTGGACCCCACGCACCCAGCGATTCGACACCAAACGGCGCAAATATAATATTATAATTGCTATTCAAATTGTTATATTTGCGCCGTTTGAGAGTCTCCACCGGTGCATCAGTATATATTAGTTATATTAGCTCTTATTCATATTAGTTCACGCTATTGTTTTAAGTATTACAGACTTATTAGAATTAGCTTTCCGTGATCCGCCTCTGAAATCCCTTATTAGATATTTAAAACTTTGAATTGGGACTGTTGCGGAATATACTCCTTTCGAACAAAAAAATAATTTAGCAATTCCGTTCCCAGGTGATGGAGCTAGGCGCGTACAAATAAATATAAAAAAAATTAAACACCCGAGTTATATTCGAATTCGGTTAAAACCTAACACGGCTACTACTTGGCACAACACACTTAATAAAACATCTCGCACACGAAAAACAGGATATAGAAACCTTATACCAGAAGTACGTTATGTTGGATAAAAAGTTAATTTTATTCAACAAGTTGAACGCAAAAGTTAATGAGAAATCACGTTGAAAGCAGCCAATTTACGCAAGTATTCATGTACCTATGCTCAAACGCGCCAACCAAATCACTGGAGCGATTATATTAAACGAGGTATCTATCGATTCATCTTAATAACACACAAGAATTGAACCTGTATCATTATCGGCAATAAAGTTTGGAAGTAATAAATAAATTTCTTTTACTGTCAACTTAGAACTATCCTAATACATACTCTAGTTAATGATACATCATTACCGGGTATTTGATAAGCATTATGATTCGGCTATCAAGATAACACGTGGAAATCTCAAATGTAACGCGCATACGGAGCAATTTACGGAAGAGGTTTATAATTTGAATTCAAAACAACACACACATACGAGTATATCTCTTTAGCGGCTTAAGCAATGTATGTTTGCAATTTCCTAGACACGAAAGTAGACACGTAGTTGGAAATATCGTTAGCGATGTTCCCGTCTCCAAGAAAACTGAAATTAGAGGAGCACGTCGTAATTTCACTCTCACAAGAGAAATTATTATACGTCGCATAAAGAGTTATGTCAAAGAACACTGTTACCAGGAAATTGTATAAAGTGTGAATCTAAAGAAAAAGAATGAATTTCTCTGCAAGTTTATCAAATGAATGAGAAAAAAAAGTGTAATCGAAGTCTATGAACTGATTAATGTGTATAGTTTCTGAAAATATAGTTGGTAAAGATTAATAACTATATCTACTTGACGAGTGTACGACATATGTGTGTCTTATGGATAAGTGTGCACAGAGTAAGAAGATAGGTGACCATCCTTAAATTCGTTCGTGTATCGGAGAGTACAGTTCCGGTTGCCATACAACCATTTATTACCGTCATTTTGAATCCCTAAGAACTAAATAATATATACAGATGAACATACGCACAATTTCACAAATAATCACTGAAAAATATGTCACAGTTTTATTATTTCTATAAAAAAATTATTACATTAACACTCACCTATCGTCGTAAGCGCCAACGTACACCAATAATAACTTTGTAAATACTGCTTCACCACATCCGCGGATTCAGAGTCATGATACACCCAATTTTTACTACCGAACCCATTGTTTTTATATATTATATGGTACAAGCACCCATTCCAATGGAATATCACTAATAAATAATGAATTAAACTGGTCGATCTAAACAAGTTCGGATAGTTCGTATGTCTCTCTGTTCGGTCCATGAACGCCCAAAACCGATATATCTTCACTAGGCGAAATGAACGAAGTATAGAATTGAAGCCTATGGATAAGTAGAGGAAGTCCAGAGGCAGCAGACAGAGGCAGTCGATGTAAAATGTTGTGGAATTCATGTAATGAGCGCGGAGTTTGGCCGCGTCCGTCTGCAGCACGCCATCTTCCAAGTACCCCGTTCGGAAGTGAAACAATATGTCCGCCAGGTAAAGAAAATCCGAAAAGTAGTCTAAGCAGAACCACACTATGAGCGTCTCGCCTGAAACAAAATAATACGTTATTAGTATTTGGTTAAAGCCATTTGGAATTAGGCAAATAAGGCTCATATTCTATAAGAAAGTTCAGTTGTTATGAATTGACCCTAACAATGAATTGCCCGTATTCTAGAATGCCATACAGTTGAATCTCGTTATAAATGAGGTCAGATTGTATAGACAAATTAGATAATCTTTCAAATCCGTCATTTGGTTCGTTAATATAGTACGCATTTACTGTCATCTAGAATACAATCTGTCCTCAGATCTAGTAATAAGACGAGGTTCTGAAATATGGGCCCTTAACGTCTAAATGTAAACTTTCCCATTACATATGATTGGTTAGCGAAACCCGAGTATTAACGCGATCATATAAAGTAAATACAATAAATTTACCTTTTTTTTCGGCTAGGTTGCCGTGGTTATACGCTTGCCACCTTTAATACACGAGGTTCGCTAACCGTATAAAAAACTAACATGGTTTAGATTTGTTTATTTACAGGGATAATTCTATACACATACACAGTATATTATAATTCAAATTATCCCTATGCACGATAGATATTATGGAAATTAATTTTAATAACAAATTTCTATTTGCATGTTAAAAGTCTGTAGTTTTTTAATTTCGTACAAATCGTTGGAATAGTTCTCGACCTTGTAGTGTCAACTTCAGCAATTCTGATGATTCTGATTCTGATTCTGCGGCAAGTACCAAATAGTGATATTTTATGTAAAGCGGAAACTTATGATTAGAATTGGGAATTTGTTTTGGCGAATACATAAAATTCTTTCAGGGAGCTATGAAGGCGGGTTCCTTTTTTGTAACATGTAGCATGTACTCGAGCCGGTTGTGTTCGCACAACCATGCGTGAAATATTACATTGCCAGTGGGTAAGATACGAGTCCGAAATATTTTCGTAATGATGTCTAAAACAGTAGAGCTTTACAACGTTATTGAATCAATGACGTTAAGAAATTTGTGATAAATGTAAAAATGGTTTGACTTCACCTTTAAATTTTGTATAAAGACAAAAAGATCAATACTACAGACGAAGTACTTGAGTCTATTAACGAAATCAGGTGTTGAGACATTAAAGCCGCGAACTGGTAAGCAATGAAACAATTGGAAACTTTGCCAATGAAATTCCGAAATTCTACCTTTAGAAATATTACATTGTCGCCAGTAAAAGACATTGAAGTCAGAAAAGCTATTTAAGTAATTTAATTCTGAGCGGGGCAAGTTGGCGGAAGTATGCACGAACTGTGCTAACTTAGTGCAGCCGCAGATCGTCGCTAATCTCAGTCGCTATCTAAATGGAGACGTCTTTTGCATAAGCTCCACAGTCAAAATTGGATTTTTATCCACTTAAGGGTTCTTTTATGTTCAGCTGACAATGAAAATTAATACAAGTAAGACATAAACACCGATGAATAGGAAACATTAATCAAAAACTCCATTCATTCTGAAAAGCTGAACGAAATAAAACCAAAGCATTGATTAATGAAGAATTTAACGCTGAGAATAAAATTACGATCAGTCAAAAGTTTTTGAACATGACTGCCATCTAACCTCACGATTAATCGTCTATGAATCATTGAAAAAGTTTATACGAGTATGCTCGTAGTACCTACTACTGAAAACAAAGTTAATGATGCCTTTTCTTATAAGTTATTAATGAAGGATTCTTCGTTTTTATTGAATTTGATAAAATAATTAAACTTCTTAGAAATGTGGATCAACTTGTATCATAATTTTGTAAAACACCACAGAATATGCCAAGCCGTGAACTTTTATGCATCAAATCATGTGCCTGTTTCAATAAGTTATCCATTATGGATCTTTCCTATTGTGATAGATTTGATAAAGTAATTTAAATTCCTTGAAATGTGAATTTAAATACCTTGATACCTTGAAATGTTCACTTGTATCATAATTTTGTTAAATACCACAGAATATGCTAACCCGTGATCATCTATATATCTATCTATGGTACCAGTTCTAATTAGTCATTGATAATAGATTCTTATATAATATAATAAAAAATAAAATAATTTTACTTCCTAGAAATGTGGATCAACTTGTACCATAATATTGTTGAATACCTGGCTGAATATCCTAACCGGTGATCTTGTACGTATAAATGGTACCTGTTCCATTTAGTCATTGGTAATGAATTATTTTATTATATAGTTTGTGTAATATAACCTTCTAAAAATTTCATCAACTTATATTATGGATTAGACAGTCAATAAATATCGCGATCCAGTATCGTGATAATATCAAAATATATTGACAGGATCGCAAAGATTGTGATATTATAATAACTGTCTAAATCTCATTATTCAGTACCATAGTATATACTAACCATTGATCTCCTGGAAGGCGAACCTGTAGACTATAACCCAGAGATTGTATAGGAAGGCGAGGGAGACGACCATGGACCAGTAGTAACATAGGCGCCCAGCAGGGTCGAACACGAACGACCAATTTGGTCCCGACCGTAAGCGCCCGCTCGCGTACGTCGACCGCCGACGGAGACCCCCTCTGCTACCACTGTTGACAACACAAATGCACACACTTTAGTTTGATTTTTCACTTAGTTACTACCTTCATAGGAATTGTCCAGTTGGAGCCCAAAGTACGTTTATTAATTTTGAATAAATATATTATAATGAATATAATGATAGAATCCGTCTGATACTCTCCAAGACGTTAGTTGGTAGTGCTTCTGCGGCTAAGCACGTAATTAATTCCCTTGCGATTTACACCGCATAGCAAGGAATCAGGTCAATTTTTTAATTCCAAATATATTTAGCAGCAACATTTTCGGCATACCCATTTCTTTTTTCCTTTTATACAAAGTGCCCGATTGGCGGCAATAGGCTCGACCTCATATTACGTGGGACGTGGTACTGAAAATCGTAGTTGGCGAAATGTGGGTGTTTAATACACCTTAATACGTAATGAGCATATTATGTTTGTATATATGTATGTATAATGATAGAAGATAATGAATAGTGCACAATAGAAGAAATAGAAAATAATGAAATACCATTTATGCAAATGTAGGTGAGGTGAAATACTTGTCTACAAAACATGTTTCAGCATTTAGTATGTTAACGATAAGCCGGATGGTAACTACTCGCTATGGCTATGGTTTCGAATATAATTATTTATAAAATATCACTGGTTGTTCCTCTCAGCTATGCTGATGTGGAATACTGAAATAGTGTTCTGCGCAATTTACTTATTTTTTCTTTCCGTAGGGACTTTATATAATGTATAAGAATACATAAGTAACAAGTTATGGAGCGACCAAGTAAACCAAGAATTCCTTTTAAAATAAGAATGATAAGAAAATACAGGTGCCGAGTGTGTACAGATAATGTAAGCAAAATTGGTGTTGCATTATATTAAGGTTTAAAACTAGAGTTCGTTGCATAACTGAAACTAATTAGTCATCTAATCTAAATGCAAAAGTAAATCAACCATATAGCACAAAATTGCATAGATTTAGTTAATATAAAGGGATTTGTTCAATGTGGCGCAATTAACACACACACATCCATACATTGTACAGTATTTAACAAGAGATACACTCGGTAGCGCTCTCTCGACGTCTCGATATATAGACGAAGTCTCGAGTTCGATCCCAGGTTTACCATGGCACACACCAATGACTTTTCGATGCTTTTCGAAGTTATGTGTGTATTTATCGCAGGTTTATAAGTGCCTCGGAGAGCACGTTAAGCCGTCGGTCCCGGTTGCCATACAAACATCTATGGCAGTCGTTACGGGTAGTTGGAGCCCTCAAAAGTCCAACCAGCCTAACTTGGAACTTCGATATCGCCATTGGTCATTAGACCATTGGTTGTGGAGGTCAGATGGCAGTCGCTTCACGGAAAATATCGAAGTTCAGCCGCATCACAGTTAGACTGGAAAGCCGACCCCAACTGAGTTCGGAAAAAGGTTCAGCGAATGATGATGACACTCGGTAGCGCTCTTGAAGAGAGAGCCTCGTGTAGAGGCAAAACACGGTTAGAGGTTTGATCTTCGCTTTTTACTTGCTTCGAGGGGTGCGGCTTGGCATTCCTTTCTATGACAATAGCTAATCAGAATTGTTAAACCGTGGATGCGTGGTGGTAATTTTATTGGATTTCCGCCATGTAACGCCTACTTTAATATCTTTTTCATCAAGAGATTCAAATATTCACCCAACATAAAGAATCATTCAAACAACAAGACAAGACAGTCAAAGACCAAAGTATCACTCGGCAGTACAGTGCATTACATAAGAAGTTATGAGCATATACAAACCCACATATCTACAAAAATCTTTATCAAACCTTGACGCAAAGCTACTACGAACAGACTACGTCATCATAAACGTACGCTAACATTACAGATTCAATACGCAAGCTATCAACATACGAGTCGTTTACACAAGACAACCCACTTCCATATGCTAAGCAGTCGGCTTACAACGTATGTACCTACTTGTACACACCTACAGGTATCGAGGGTTGTACGGTTAGCAAGAAAGGTCACCAAATATTGGGTCGTATTTGACTGAACAGAAACTTGAGTGTTGGAGAACCACTCGATAGATTTTAAAGAGGAAATTGATTGCACTGACTAATGCTTTGCAAATTAATAATATGAAATATAGGTTTCATATTTTTTGTTGATTAAATTATACCTAATTGTATGAAGCTTATACAATTGCCTTGTCACTGATATATCATTCTGATACATTGTATGAATGAATAACATCGCATTGATATAAAATGGTTGAAATCAAATAACTTGTCTGACCTAATTATTTGCTCCGAATTTTTGCTATATTCAGTTTAAACCCTTCTTCTTCATCCGAACTCAAATGCGGATGCATTCAAATTTTGTTATCCTAGGAGCTCAGGTCTCTATTGGTTTTAAGGGTATTATGCCATCTGGCCCTAATTAAAAAAGGTTACAAACCCAATATTATGTAAGTAAGTACCTACTAGCACATATAATAATATGTGTATATGAAGACATAAACTAAAAAAATATGATTTAAATCTAAATCACCCATGACTCACTTGATTTCTTTAAAAACATTTTTTTTGTTAACTGTACTTGATATATATAATCTGTATCTTGTTTACATTACACGATTGCGATTGCTCGGACTTAACTCCGTTTGACTTAGCTTCTGAATATGTTGTTAGGTTAAGGCATAATAGACTATATCGTATAGGTACGTGAGAACCTGAGGGCTCAATCGATTCAATTTATCTACAGTATACTAACACAATGAATCAACCATTATCTCAGAAACCTTGGACTGGCAGTTCCATTAAATTTCGCAGTAAGCGGTAGTTACACTTTTCTTAAAAGAAAGCTATTTCGACAGCTATGTACAAGTTGAACCTCATAAATTGGAACCCTGCGCTCTGATTCTATTAATTATCTACTATTATCAAGCCACTGAGATTACAAAAAGTACGAGAGAATACTCACTTTCAAACTTTCGCTATTTATTAATCTGTGCTTTCGCTTGCGTGATGTTAGTGCAACCTGATCGAACGTTAAGTAAATTAAAAGGAAAATATTGTATTTACCATATATTATGATCGCGTTAATACCCGGGTTTCGCTAATCATATTACCAGTGAATGTTAGACTTTATAGCAATGCTCTTAGAGACTAAAATTAAATGGCATCATGTAAAGTATATGAAACGATGTTATGAACTATTAGTCATTTAATTTGGAGCTTTAAGTCTATGTGACTTAGTCATGTTACTAATTGTGATTCAATCCAGAGTGTGTGCTGCCAGCTATTTTACCACGCACCGCCTGACACTTCGGTCAGAAACCCACAACACCTACAGACAGCATCTAATTCAGACGTTCAAAACATAAAAATTTGGACAATCCTACTATTCCTGTTATCATGTCACATTTTGAAGTTAAACTGAATTGGGAAAATGAATGAAATTTTGTGCGCAAAGTCCCCACAGATACCACCACGGCAGTAATTAGAGTAGAACGCATGCTGTATTTGGGTCTTTGGTAGTCAGAGGTGAGATAGTACGTACATCTCTCTCACCCGCGGCCATGTTTTCACGAAATGGCACCTTTTAGGTGTGGGCACCATGGTGACGATCATGTAAAACATTTTATATATCAAATTGAAATAGTAAGAAAAATAGGCCGCGCGGCTCAGCACTCTATTCTAAACAAACGTTTAGACATACTTTAAACCAAAACACACGGTCTGCCTTAATACCTCGCATGTTGCAAACTACACCCGCTTTTCTAAAGAGTTGACCTTAATCACTATCAGGAGTTAGAGAGATAGTTCTAGTTGTAGCAAGTAGTTTTATGCAACCATTTTCTGTAAGGCAAGCTCTTTCCCAGTTGAGTGGAAAAATATTATAGGTGAAACTATTTTAATCGTATATTACTATTTTATTTATGTAAGTATATTTATTGTATCGATATATGTATTTATTATGTATATTTATGAGCATGTATCTATTTATATGTAAGTATCCATAGCATAATATACCTTAAGGTATGTATGTAGTTAGATACCTATATAATGCCTACTTAAAATTACTGTTCAAGTTTACATACGGTAGGTACATTCTCTCTATTATGTTACACTCAATAATGCACCTACTGAGTCTTTCTCTGCACCACCTCTGGTTGACTGGTAGAGAATGCCTGTGGCATTAAGTTCGCCTATGTACACTGTGCATAAAGTCTTATAAATAAATAATATATATATATATATATCTCTAAACTCAAGAGCTATGCTCTTGTCGGTGAAGTAATCGCCACTCCTCTCCGTCTCCCGCCAATCCCTTGACCTCCTGATACGACACAACTTGTATCTTTTCCTTTATTTGTGCCATAAAAGTTCCTCTTGGCCTACCTCTTTCCTCTCTTTGCTTCTACTTTACCTTCTAAGATCTTTGTTAGAAACAAGTCGTGTCTCATCAGGTGACCCATCATCTTTCCTCTTCTGTTTTCGATAATTTCCAATATAGACCTTCTCTCTTGTACCTTGTTTAGTACCTCTACGTTTGTCATCCTTTCCGTCCATCTTATCCCCTCCATCCTTCTCCAGCACCACATTTCAAACGCCTCCAGCCTATCTCTATCCCTCTGTGTCATAATCCACGTTTCACATCCATAGAGAGCAATGCTCCAAATATAAGTTTTGATGAATCGTTTTCTTATTAATAATGAAATATTTTTAGTTTTGAATAAATACTTTCTGTTGTTGAATGCCTGTTTAGCGATTCCAATTTTGGTTACTATATCCGGTGTACATCTAGAATTACTGTTTATAATGCTGCCGAGATATTTAAAACTATCCACTTGCTCCAAGTTGTTGTTATTCAATGCAATAGGCCTATGTCCCACTGGATGTTTAGATGTTATCATTGTTTTGGTTTTGTTATTGTTTATTTTCAGTCGGAATTTCACAAAAACATCGTTCATGGTGTTAACTAGGTCTTGAAGGTCGTTTTCATTTTCGGCGAGTGCAGCAATGTCATCTGCGAATCTTATAAATTTGATATTTTCCCCATTAAATTTAACCCCCCCGCTAGATCTCTCTTTAATTTCTTTAATGGCACTCTCTATGAATATGTTGAATATTAGTGGAGATAAGGGACACCCCTGCCTCACGCCTTGTCGAATTCCTGCTATAGCCTTTTCTCCATCAACCTCAATTATGGTTTCCTGTTCCCTATACAGTTCCATAACGTGACGGATATATATATATACGGATATATATATATGTGTGTGTATATATATAATAAATATATAAATATATATAAACTACTTGTCTATTTGGTGTTTTTTTTCGGTGCGCGAAATCCCCTCGGACCACCGGAGCCGGAGCCGGTGAGAATGATCATGTTGGACTCGAACCGACTCAGACGCACGCCGTCTTTGTGTCTTCGATTGCCCGAGGTGAGATTGTAGGTAACATATTCCTCGCACCCCAGTCGTACTTGTATAGGTGGTAAACAAACATCTTGTGTTGTTGTTCCTGATTGTGTCTAAGACCTTTATCGCGGAGCCGTGGTTCGCATACACCATTTTCTTCCATTTAGCTTATACAGTTTTACGGGGCGATTCTGACCCGATTTATTGACCCCAAAAGGAAAGCCTACACTTTAATCTTGTGAATCAAACAGTGGATTTACGTGTATTAGCTTGCTTATGAGGTTGACAAGGCTCCATAGGTCTTTGAAAATCAAAATATAATACTCTTTATCCCTCTGTGAGTAAAATTTATCCAATTTGGTACAGAACAAAGTTAATTTGTTTGTATATTTAAGGACATAAATAAAATCCTCCCCTGTTTGATTTGAAACATTTTTCTGAAAATCGAATAGCTTTTATGTCCAGATTGACAAAGGATTTATAAAAGCCACGGGGATAAAGTCGCAGCGGGAGACTAATGCCTTCTGCTGCGATAAAATAAAACGTTTTATTTTATCATTTTGTATTCTGAGGCACTAGGGTGGATAATTTTTTGACAAGCGAACTGTTGCATGGGTTCAATTACAGGATACATACATATGATGCAGATGAGGTAGAATGTTGTGATTATTCAAACCAAAATAGATTCCAAAATATCAAGTATTTTTTTAGTGAAAACTTCTTTAGATGCGCTGTACAGTTTTCATTTCATAAAAAGTTTTGGACGATGAAGAAATAATTAAATTCTATATGGCTTGTAGATGATGAAAGTTAAAATTGTGATGTTAAAATTGTGAGGTGCATTGAAATACATTTTATTTTGCTTGTGAAATAATATGTACTATAATGGGACTACTACGAATTCTATTAACTAGTAAATCAGAACATTCTCTCGCAGATGTGTTAGTGCAGTAATAAATTGAGTATCGTGGTGTCCCAAAACTTGCGAACAACGTTTAACAGTGTTCGGTTGTTGGGGTAGTTTCGCAGTTGTCCAATAGAGGTTACCGCACTTTAATGATTAGGGAGCAAAGTATTTATAAGAGAGGTTTTAATCCTCTTTGAGTAAGTGTGAAAATAAAAATGCTTTTGCGTAAACAATTTAATTATTAAGATATAGCTAGAGTTCATTCTCTCTAGGTCCCCCACCTATTAGTTCTATAGAACTAGTGAGAAGTAGTTTTTGCAGTAGTTTCATGGACTTTGATAAAAGAACAAATGAAACAAAACGTAATCGAAGTCGTCTCACAGTTCCTTGATGGTAATTTATTGACTTTGATGATTCTAACTGACACGTAGCTAACCTGAAACTTATTACATAAAGCTAGAGTTACAAACTTCATAAGAATTATTCAAGATTAATTAATTATTAAACTCATACTCCAACAAACATGGTAAATATTCTGTTGATTTTCATAAAGTTTGTAGTAATAAATAAATAAATAACTAGATTATCGAAGATAGGCCTACAATTACTGGATTCTTCCCTCTAATTAAGCTAATTTATTTGTGTTAGGAAAGGATTAAAATATTCATTATCCACTGTCCATTTAAATTACAATTTAAGATGACAAGGTAGTACTAGTATTACTAGTAGGTATTAGACAAAATATGCATTGAAACCAAAACTAAAAGCAGCAACATTGCAAATTGTAATCTAAGTTGCCAGTGCAATAAATTAGGTTTGGTAGGGAGTTCAATTAGTATGCTATACCAAGCGCACAACATAATATACACCTGCTACAAACTTGCAAATAGATTCAACAGTCTTTACTTTAAAAGCAATCGTTGTTATACAAAGTCAATCCCGGTCGCATTGAATTCGGAGTCCTCTTTACTGTTCCTTCATTATCATTATGGATTCATGTTGGCTACATGTAAGTGAAGTAGGGATTGATCACTGAGAAGAAATCATCTGGACTGACAGGAAATATTGCTTGGAAGTACTAAATATCTTTTCAAACGAAAATTCTGTAATAATATTTTCACATTCAAAATATATTCAAGTAGTAGCCAGAGAAGGCTTCTTCTGTCGAAGCGATGACATTTTTTGAGTTGCCATCGTGGTGCAGCAATTTTTTTTAGGCAGCGCCGCTACTCGTGGAATGTGCCTGAGCATAGGTTTCACCGTACGTCCTTTACTACAAAGTATAATTTATTTTCTTTGTAAAGCGCAAAGAAACATTAGCCTGTCTGTGGCCAGACGTCTTCATTATATTGAAACTGAATATTGCTATGATTTACTAGAATAAAAACAACTAAAATGTATGAAACTATAGAGAAATATGAGCAAAACAAAGTAGCTGGTTGAGACAATACAGTGGAATAAAATAATTTTGCATAAAATAACAAGTTTAAAATTAAAGTTTCGTATTTAGAGATCATAAAACAGCGGTTTTATGACTTTGTATGCGCCATCAGTACTTTCATAAAATCATAATTTACTTGCAGCTCATGTGAAGAATACGATAAAGAAGTCTGAATCATATAGCTACAAACGTTGTACTGTAAAGTAAAATGCACAATGGGTGGTCTATTGCTAACAGGGATATCTTACAGGCAATCTTAGGATGAACATGAATGTGTAGTATAATATAATTTATGTTCATGTATAAATTTATACATTGCTATCCTGACAACTACTTTGACGATTGTGTGTGTGCGTGTGCATGTGCATGTATGTGTGCTTGTGGTAGCGGCAATAAACTTTCGGTATCATTAGCGACTGTAGCAGTAAGCTGCTTCTTACATCTATTCTTTGTCAACGCAACAGACTACGATAAAATGTTAATAATCATTAAATTCTATTTGGTCATTAGCACGTAGTTATATATTATGTCCTCCGTGGTTAGTAGATATTTGACAATAAAAAATAACTTTTAACTTTTCTGAACTTTTGCTTTCCTATCCATGTCTATTGCATTGCTATCCTGAAAACTTTAACGATTTTAATAAAGAAATTATTATTCATTCAATGTGCTTGGTTCCAAATAAAAATAAATAAAAAATTCTTCAGACGTCGAAAATCTGAATCTCTTTTTAAAGATAAAGTTAAACAAATAACACCTTGAATCAAAAGGGCCACTATTTCAATGTAATAGGAACTTAATATTTTATTGTTCAGTAAACACAAATAACAATAAGACTACATTGGTGCCAACGAGGTGTCAAAGCATGTCAACTGTCAGCCAATAGTCTACTTTGATACGACAAACACTGGAAACATGTCGTAATATTGGAAATAAGGGAAACAGCATGGGCGCTTTTATTTAAACGATACGACTCCGATACGATCTCGACAATTTTAACGTAATATAAACGTTTACAAGTTTCCATGATACACTAAGCCCAAATGACGCACCTCACTTGTGACTTTTAGTATAGGAACATTGACGTCACTACGATATCTATTTCTGTCAAAGTTGATAATGGTTTATAAAAAACGTTTCATGGTTAATATACTCTGTCACTTTTCTCGTTCTCACCTAAAGTTTGTGTAAAGATATGTATGTCACTCGCACACTTTGTTCCTCTAGAATAACTTTATGGTATCACTATCTCTTTCACACAAACAAGCAAATTATATTGACGTTTTTACCATTTATACTACACTACACTACACTACATATAATACACTACACTACATACACACTACTTAATAATGATGTGAATATGCTTGGGCCGTCATTTTAATTTAGACAAGCTATACGTCACGTAATGTTATTTTAATTTTTTATGCAATTTCAATAATACAAATAAACATCATCATTTCAGCCACAGGACGTCCACCGCTGAACATAGCCTATTTTCGAACCGTGTCCCCGCCACGCTGATCCAGTGCAGGTAGCATGCAGAGCCTCGTTCGTTAATCGGCAGAGGGCACCACGGGCAGGTGAGGTTGGCTTGGGTCCCCAAGGTGGTGGAAGGGACCCCTTACCCTCCCCGGAATAAACATGACGGTTTAAAAAATGTAGTATGAGTTAGTGCGATCCCTAAAATGCACCAACTGAAGAATCGTGTCAAAATTTTTTGGTATCTCTCACTAACAAACTTTCTGTCTCTTCATTAAACTTCTGCAAGAGATACATAATTATCTATATTTATACTTCAGTGCTGGTACGACTAGTATAACGTTTCATATTTAGCTTTCTAAAGAAGATTTTTATATATTCCCTTGGGTACACTCGTTTTTAGCGACGGCAACGTTTCTTTGTCTGTGGTTGAGAATTGTAAGCTAGGGACAGGTATTTGTATTATTTTACAAATACGACCCAGTATTATTTTACAAATACAGTTACAAAAGTAACTTTAAAGACTTGTTAACTAAATACTTATAGGTATTGTTTTACACTATGTTTTATTGTAAGGCTATGAGATAAAATTACCATGTGGATTCAATCGTACAAACGTGGATCTATCATTATATATTACCGAAGAAATCGAACCTAGGTATAAAATGCAATGAAAAAAAAGGCCGCTATACTTCTAATAAATGACTTTATGTTAATGCACAATTGTTAAACATTACAGTTAAACTAAAAAGAATGTGTCCAATGATACCTACTTTTATAATCTCCATTATAATGAAAAATACTTTGTGCTTTTGTTATTCAGGAGTAGCACTAACTATACTCGTAATAATATTTACACAACTGTTTTTTTTTGTATTATAAGTATTGTAATCATTTTTTATTTTGTTTACGGAGAGGGTGAATTGGCATCCCATTGGTAGATTTACCAAGCTACATGTGGCTTGATGAATCTGTCAATAGCACGGCACTCCTGCGGTAAAGTTGCCACTAAAAAAGATAAAAAAGTGTGGTTTCAATTTAATACAAAAAAGATATGGGCCTTGTTGTCTCAAATGAAAATATAATTTTTATTACTATTTCTTTTTGTTTAAATAATTTTTCATATTTCTAATGAATAATATTTTACCTGAAAAATACATTGGTACATATGTTGCCAAAATTTTCTTACAGATTCATGAGTTCGTTATTCCTGTAATCCATTATTAATATTTTGTTTGAAAGTTGATTTCAAAATTTTACAACTCTGTAATAAATTTTGTTTCTATTGGCGGCTTAATAAATTCAATTCAATTTTCAAAAAACAGTTCTACCTAAATGCTATCTATTATTTGATGATAATATTATATATTTTGATGATAAATTTCGTATTACTTTTATACTGTCACTTTCCAAAAATGTTATAAAAGTTGCAGCGTGCTTAATTGTCTCACTCATACACAAAAAAAATGCAAAAATGTTAGTACTAAAGTTTCCTCTAATTTCTTCGAATAAAAAACGGCAATTACATTTGTAACGATTAAAGAGTGTCACCGGTAATTTCTTGCAATTTCTAATGGTTTTTACATTGCTACTATTTGCACATACTCATTAACAAATTAGTGTATTATCAATTCACACACCTTGACATAGCACACAAAGTGCCTTTATGATAGCAGACCATTTGCATATTATATTGTATGTGATTGAATTACAGTGGGCTCGATATTGGTTGAGTTAGTTATATTGTTTGCTGATCATTGAATTGAATGTTATTCAGAGCAAACCAATATTAGTAAGTATAACAACACTGAAAGTTTATATAGAAGTCCTAAAATACATTCTGTGACAGTAAAAAATGTTATTGTGTCAATTTACTTATATTATATGGGGAATAGTTTGAGGACGCATACATTTTGGACCCTATAATACAGTTCCAAAATATGTCTAAGATTTTTTTTCAGAAGTCTTGCGACAGCGACTATGTTGTTACTTTGGTAGTTTGTAGGTATTGGTAGTGTGTAGATACTTACTTACAGCTTTTAGACTTACAGTTTTTAGTCCGTTAATTAAACTTTCCTGAAGGAAGTGTCCTAGGTTAACTATGCATACTTCGTGTCACGAATTCTGCATATTGCTTATTCACATTATTCATTATCTCCCTACCCTTGTCCCAAGGATCCCAATTGCTGTCAGATGTCATTTCTTCAGTCACTCCCTTCTTTGCCATACCTTCTTACTTATTATTCTTATTTGCACTTAAAATTTAAGTTTCAAGCATTCATTGCGAATTTATCAAAATATGTATAGGTACAATGCATAGTACGCAGATTAGTGAGCAAAATAGCCAACTCCGACCTCTCGGCCTCCGGGCGTACGTAAAATAGCACAATTGATGTTCCGGATATAGTAACATAACATCCATGTCTGCCATTAATTTAAACTGACTTCATGCTCTGCAGTCGCAGTGCAAACTATCTAATATTACCTATGAAAGTCAACTATTTCCGATTCTTTTAATAAAATCAAAATGTTAAAGATATTAAAGTTTTATTCTTCCAGACAAAGGTAGAAACAAAACTAAAACCTTCTTTAAGAGTAACCAAGACCAAGAGTGCTAATATTTCTGCTACCCCCTCTAGGTAACCTAAATTGCTTTCGTTAAGAGTAATTTTAATTCAAACCTCTTGATCGTAAGACAGTTGGCAGTATCAATTAGTCATAAGTATCAAAACAATCTATCGATTCTCTATTAATTCCCTATCAAGGTCCGGTGTCCCATACAACTACCTTGAGGTCCATTAAGTGTTCGGCTGTATAAAGGCTACTGTGCTATATTCTTTAGTAGGTAATAAATCAGTAGTCTTACCTATCAGTACCATTGCAGTGTGGTTGCGCGAGGTGATTGTGTGAGTGGTGAGGTGCGGGCGTCGCCGGCGCATGCGGCGTGTGCGGCGTACTCCGCCACCCGCTTAGCAGAGGTGCCTCCCCGCTTGCACCCAGCAGTTTTAATCTAGGCAGATACAGAATGATTATAACGTGGTTGTTGCTCTGAATGTAAGGTGTCTGTAAAAAAGTAGGAACTAGTTGAAACTCTATTCTTCATCCAAGTGTCAATCCCAATAGCATTCAAAGCTAAAGTTTGAAGCTCGGGGTCTTGTTATTATGTAAGCTTTTACGGGAACGATTACTGTCTGACGTGAACAGTAAGTGTACCTAGTAACTTGCAAGTGAGGATGGACGATAAATACTTTCATAATTATTTTCAGACATGATAGCGCGTTGCTCATGACCTGACTTTTATTTAGAATATCTTTGATCTGATTGATATTATGATTATATCTACCCTTAATAAGTTTCTTATACATCCCTTTCTCATAAATCTAATAGTCTCTACATGTCCGTACCATCTATGTTTTCCTTTCTCTATTTATATCACTCGCATTATCGCAAGAAACACAAGATAATTAATGCACCGCTGCTAATCTACTAAGTATGCAGATATGAGTATACGCAGAAAAGGAAGAAATCGTTTGAAATCCAATCGACTTAGTGGCACACGAGCGGCTACCGGTAGAAATTGGTTTTTCCAATACGATCTCTGTGTGAAGGCGGAGCCGACAGAACTGTCGTACCGTAAAATGAGATATAAACCGTTCAAAAATGCGATCGGTCCTATTGGCGCGATGCCGATGCCGCGCAGACAGCCGCTCGCTCATGATACTTGTAACATAGGGTTGCCACTTTTACAGTTATTGATTTTAATACATAATACGTAATGTGGCGTGGCGGTACTGAACGCGACTGCTACGCAGGAGGCACGGGTTCAATGCTCGCAAATATTAATATGCATAAATATGGCTTTTTATACTGGTCTGGACTTAACGTGCCTCAGAAAGCACGTTAAGCCGTCGATCCCGTTGCTGAACGAATATCTATTTCAGTCGTTACGAGTAATTGGAGCCGTTAAAAGTCCGACTAGTCTAACTACAGAACTTATCGCTCATTTGGTTGTGGAGGTCCGAAAAATACGCAGATAAAATAACTGCGAGGGATGAAAACTTGTAATTAAACCCTGTACCAATCATCAGTGTGGAAACAGCATTGGTCCAAAGACTCCCAAAATAATTTATTCTGTATAGAACCATAAACGGAACTTACAAAACGTCAATATCAACAATATTTTACAAGTTAGAGAGAAAATGGACCACCGTGCACCGGTCCGAAACGCGGCCCTGGCCTGAGAACTTACTAACTCCGGCAAGAAACTAAGAAACTTAACGCCCGACACATTCTTTCCGGTTCTTTAAACGGGTCTAAAAATGTATATCTAGATGTTGCCAAAGTCATCATTCCCTGAACCTTTTTCCCACCTCAGTTGGGGTCGGCTTTCCAGTCTAACTGTGATGCGGCTGAACTTCGATATTTTCCGTGAAGCGACTGCCATCTGACCTCCACAACCAATGGTCTAATGACCAATGGCGATATCGAAGATCCAAGTTAGGCTGGTTGGACTTTTGAGGGCTCCAACTACCCGTAACGACTGCTATAGATGTTTGTATGGCAACCGGGACCGACGGCTTAACGTGCTCTCCGAGGCACTTATAAACCTGCGATAAATACACATATCTAGATGTTGCCAAAGTAAATACCTATATTTACAACTCTGTGCCACTACAAAATTATTTTATTTGCCTTTCAAAAACCCAATGCACTTTTTTCCTGAATCGGGTATTGGTCCAGATCCAGAACCTCATGCACTCGATCACACTTACAACTTGGTTATATTTACCGTTAAAACCATTACACAGTAATAAAAGAAACATCTATATTGGATTGATAAAGTTCCACCTTTAAATGAACGAAGTGTATTTTAAAGGTGTACGTGGGTCTTTCAGTCTTTTCACACATAATGACGGACGCTCATCGAGTCAACACTCGTGATTAAAGCGGCACTCAAGAAAAGGGCCCTCGTGCTCCTGGACAAACAAAAGTGAGTCCTCGAAGCACTTCAGTGACATCTTAATGGTGGCGACGACCCGTCTTTTACCACAACATAATAAAGAACAATTTTTAAAAAATATATTTTTATTATTTGACAGAACATTTGTACTGAATTATTAATTAGCAAAATGAAGTATAAATAGTAGGTTTAAGTCTCATCTAGATATTCACTGTTTCCAATTTTAAATCGATTACAAGAAGTTAGTATATTAATGCCTCAAAATGACATTAAAAGAAATTGTGTTTAATACAAGATACTGTACTACTGACTGCATGGTACATGTCACGGACCTTGAAAATGTAATATTCGTTTTGCTACTTTGAGTTTACGCGCACCTTTAAGTACGAATTTATTATAGCAGAGCCTCTCTAAAACCTCCATCACCCTATTAATCTACTTTAAAAGGAGGTAGCGGTAGCCTAGCAGTAGTAGTAATGGACTGTTGAGACGAGGTCTCGGGTTCGATCCCAGGTTTTACCATGGCACACCAATGACTTTTCGATGCTTTTCGAAGTTATGTGTATATTTACCGCAGGTTTATAAGTGCCCGGTTAATGGCAATAAGCTTGCCTCCTATGTTTGTTTGTACGTGGGTTTATGTTTATGTTATGTAAAAGGAGGTACTTCAAGTCTTTGGAATAATGAAGTAAATCCTAGAACGGAAGTTTTGGACCACAAGCTCTTACCCGATTTTATTACTAATTCACTACACTCATTTGCTACACTCCTGAACCTCCAGTCTCTTTAATGGGTGCACGAGTATGGGTAGTTTTTGTAGTTTAGTTTGACTAATTTTAAAATTCTCATTATTTTCAGAACTTTAAGTCAAGAAGTGGTAAAGAGCCGGCTACATCTGCCGCTGGAGCAAACGATTCCTTTAGTGCAGACCGTGGGAAGGCAAATGGAAGATAGGACGCCGCCTAGGAAGATGGACCGACGCGTGAAAAATGCAGCTGGGACAGATTGAATACCAAGGGTAGAGAATTGGAAGAAGCCTATTTCTAGCAATGCACTGCAACAGGATTTAAAAATAAATATATAAACAAACCGAAGTGACTAGTATTCCGGTTAACCCCGCCAGCTAAGATGAATTGCTTGTGTTAGAGGTGGGCTCACGTCGGTAGTATAGTAACCAGGATCGGAATCTGGTACCTCTTGTTCGTAAGGTCGACCTCACTAAGCTACCAACCTTAATGGATTGATTGATAACAGAGCAATAGCGGTTATCTAATCTTGTTCGAATATTTTCCATATACGCATCAAGAACAGTACCGATGGTAATGGATACAAATAGTCAAAAGCACAACTATTGTATATTTTACGAAGTGTTTACAGCAGATATTCATAATGCCGACCCAAAACGCTACCATAAGCTCCACTGACTACCGTTATGACATCAAACATTTACTGTCACATAAATAGAACTCACCCACGACACTCAATTCTTATCGTTTATGAATTAACTTATCGTTCGCCATAAAACGTACACGGATATCATTGAGACGTTAAAGAAGCTTATGGTCTAAGTAAAAAAAGGAAGGATAAAACCATTGAGGTTAAAAGTGTAATGATCACGATGGATCATCTTTATAGCTCGTGGCGGCATGACAGATCTATTTTATCGTGGATATCAAGTAATATAAAGCCTTCAAAAACTGAGACGTGTCGACGGTTTTCTTATAAAATAAATTTGGCGACATAAGCCCTATCGCCTTCATTGTTATAAGCTGACAGATAGTATCGATGAAAACGGGGAATTACTTGCTTTTTATGTACTGAGATGACTTAGAACCACACAGTTGCCGCGGTAGACGTTTATCATGAGTGACCAATATTCTGAATGCCATGAGTGTCTCTCACACTTTTAGAGTCTACCCTCATATTCACTGGTCTCTGTTTAAACCCACTTTCTCGATCGAGGTATTACTAAATTTAAATCATTAAGTGATACCATACCATACCACTATCCCAATTTCCTTATCAAACTCTTTCCAAGCGTCTACTATAAATAACAATAACAAAATCGGTTCATTTATTTTCAAAATAAATAAACCCATTCTATCTTTGAATACTCGATTAGCGAGGTTCGGCATATGTAGTGAAATATCTTGTACCTTAATTACCTTATAAATCGATAACTTTCAAAATAATCACTTGGGGGAAAATGGTTCCTTAGAAGAGGTTCGATGTTACCCTGTGGCCAAACCAAGCAAATCCATTCACAAGAGGGTAGCTCATAAAAGCTGATCTACTTCTTGGATTTTTTTTATTTATGGCACGTCAATTTGGATATCTTATAAACTGCATATTGCATGTATTCGTTATGTCATTGAGTATTTTTGTCCCACCAAGAGCACCAGGGCCCAAGTCATTTGGAAACCGGTAGACCTGCAAACAAGGGCACACAAACAAATCGCATGCTTAATTCCGTACATTATGTAGGTATGCATAGGCACCATATTTGCAGAGCTTATTGGACAAAAAATACAAATGTTGGGTGGATTACAACCTACATAAATAGTACAGGTATGTACTGAACTTTACTTGGGCGTTTATTACATAACTAAAGGGTTATAATGTAGTGTGTATTCATTAAAACCAACCTTGCTTTGTGTGCGCGTCTGGAGCGCGAGGAGAGGTCTAGTTCGCTGGCGGCGGAGCACGCGGTGCCAGCCTGCAGCGAGCCGCGGGAGCCGCCCAGCCGCCGCGAGCCCAGCCGGCACGTCATCATTTCTATACGAAAACGAGAGTTATACGTTTAACAAATTAGAAATAATAGTTATTATATATTAGGAATGTGCTTATTTGACTTTGATCAATATGATTTTTGTGGACTTGGATTTGTGAATTGAATGTAATGAAAATTTTCACAAGCATTTAGTATGCCGACTGTTCTGCGTTCAATTAAATTTGGATCGGAGAAAATAAATGCTTCAACGGGATTCGAACCCGCGATCTTTACCTTACAGGGGGAACGCTCTGATCGCTAAGCCGCTAAGTCGCTAAGGGAAAGATCGCAGGTCGAATTCCGTCACAGCATTCAAATTTGATTTGTGAATTGAATTTAATCAATACAATTTTGAGGAGCTTAGTGATGATTTCCAAATCCTTTGTTCAATCTCTTCAACTTTAGAATAGTCAATGAACTCGTATAGAAAATCTATAAAGTAAGCCAAAGGACAAACACATTTAATTAACTAAATGCTTAAAGTTACCAATGTATTTAATCAATTAAGAAGATAAGATTGAAATTTATTACGAGTCCATTTCACTTGTAGTCCAAAGACCCAGGCTCTAAATAATGGAAAAACAATTTGGATAATAAAACGGCTCCGTCTTTGCATAGCAAATAAAAAAAGAAATCGAACGAGCCCATTGTTGCGTCCGCGTCTAAAATTCTTTACTGGCCACCGCAATTTGCTCATTGAGGCGCCTTCTGAAAGTTCCGTTCCAAATTACGTTGTTTGAAAAGAAAGTCCTCCGTACTTGCGTTCAAAGTTACCTAACGAACTGAAGATAAAATGAAGACTGATGCAATCATACTTTAGTTGCAACACGGTTGCATTGATTGAATACCTAGTACATAATAACAACAGAAATAGACTGTGAAATGGACTGATCCTAAAGAAGCTATAAAGTTACAACAAGATATTGCCAAAATTAAGGCTGTTCTTTTAGGAGACTGTGAAACGTGGTCGTTGCATGAAGAGTGAAATCACTCGTAAGGAGCGCGTGAAAAATTACCGCATCCGTGAGAGCCTTCCTTATCCTGGGCAAGACCGTAAAATTGCTGACTTGAATAAGCAACGGATGACGAACTTGACTATGGTCATACTATTAAAGTTGCTTAAAGTTGTGTGAAGTAGAGGAATAGAAACCAAAAAACCGATCAAGGGTTCGGAGGTGAAGGTCCTGAACGCGACTGGGATTTGAAGCTAAAAGGACGAACGTTTTGTAACAGCAGAATCGGCACCAGTATCATATATTTATAGCACTCTGTATAAACAGTGACGTCATACCACAAAGCTATACCGCATATATATAAATAGTACGCAAATCCGAAAATATATATACGCGGATTGTTTCGTTCCGGCAGTAAGCGGTTTTAGTAAATTTTAATGGTATGTTGCGTCGCAATGCGGGAAGTTGCGACTTGTTGGCATGCTTATCATTTTAACCCGTAGAATGCTTATTTCTGTTTTTCGACTTATTCTGTGGCTATTCATACAAACAATTTATTCATTCTGGTTAATATTAAAGCAACGTACTTAGTTGAAAATAAATAACTTTTTTTCTCGTATGAAGTGTAAGCAACGAGTAAGCGAGGAGGCGACGTAGTAAGCCTTCCCGGAGAGCAAAACCTATGCTCGGACCCTCTCCGTGAGTAGCGGCGCTGCCGGCCGTGAAACAAATTACTGCACAACTGCCCAAAATTCAGTCGAATCGGCAAAAGAAGAAGTGTAACCAAAGTCTATCAGAGAACAATTTTGTGAATAGTTTTAACAAACTTTCTGTCGAGCTAGAGCTTTTAGTTTTAGATATTATTATAATAACTTTGGAGAGGGTACCGTGTGACGGTAAAATGTTATCGCTATTACCGACCAAATCTAATGGTGTTTCCAACAGTAACCAGGCAATGTGAAACTCCTCCAAGTTCTTATAGGTACCTCTTTAAACCATAGTGGTAAATGAGAAAGAGAAAGTATAAAAACGCAGTACAGACCATTGTAATGGTCTGTTGTGTCTTTTCATTTCTCTGTAAGGTGGAAGGTGAAGGTATGATGATAGGTTAAGTCAAGCGAAATTATTTGTCTTTGGTACGTTTGGAATAGAATGTTGGAAATAGAATGTTCAATGTCTGGAATTGATACGTATTTTGATGTTTATTTCAGGTGTGAAAGAATGTTAATCATATAAATTGAACATTCTATTCTAATCCATTCTAAAACCACCAATATATTGTCACTTGTCTTGGGGGCGAGAACTGAATTCGTCGAAGGCTCCGACAAAACTAAAAATGTCTACACTTTTCGATATTTTCGTGACATCAGTCTATACCTAAAGCTATTTTGTGGTGTCGTGCTGAAAACCCAGTCTGTAAATCAAACGTGTTGTTTTACCGAAAACCGATAACTTCATAAATGCTAGATTTACTCAAGCGAAATTCGATTTTGCGTTCCATTTTCAAAACATTCTGTCGTCAATAGCCGGAGGCAAATCCCAAAGCCCCAACGGTATCGATGCCACTAAACGCAAATTATTAATAAGCTTAGCAATCAATCACGTCATCGCCTCCTACAGTTATTACGGATTCCTGAATAATAGTTGAAATAATATTATCATGTGAGTAGGTACTATGACTGAAATAGAAAGATCCTATCCTAGATCCTAAAATAGAAAGTTTCCTGTTAAGTATAACAAAATTACACATTTCTGTGTAAGTACCTACTACTAACTTTTATACTCAGTAATGTTTTTCAAGAATGCTATAATATTCTGTTCTGTCTGTTCAACAATCATATTTGGTAAACCCCAAGTCAAAACGCGTGATTTCAATTCGATTTGATAAAAATACGCGGTATTCTGTATAGGTTTTTGTGAGTACATTGTAACACCCAGACCAATACAAATATACATGTTCATGCGTACAAATATTTACTATAAACCGATCGCTAACTAGGAGCAATGGCGCATATTGTTGGTGCCTACGTCCAGCAGTGGACTGCGATTCTAATTGATGATTGACCGTCAACCAAGCGCAATGTTTTGTAGTTTTTACACAGAAAAGATTTCAAAATGTCGCCTTATAAGTACTTACCTATCTATTCATAAGAATACATGAAAATCATTTACTCAAAATTCTCCGTAATATAATATAGATAGCAAAATATTTATTACACTACAACCCGCCCACCATTTTTTTATATCAATCATGCATAGCTCGATAGCATAATTTTATTTATAAACTAACTAACTAACTCCATTATCCAATACAATACGCGTACTTCAAACACATTACTATCCAACGAAAACGAGGCACAAAGAAGGCCAACCTTGAAACGGCTGAGAGGGAACACACGGACGCCTCTCAAACAATTCCAGTTCGGAAGCGCACTTCCCCGCGACCAAATAATTTTCTATTTCCGCAACCAAACGATAAAATAGAAAACATTTCGGTGGATCTCACTCGTTGAACGTTCGCTGACGGAAATATAGTTTTCGCATTTTGCATCGTTAAGTGAAGCTGGTATAAAACTTCGGAACTAGGCCGTGGAGTTATCTTGAAGTTAAGCGATGGCACACCGCCCAGCCTATTAATATTAACTAACTGCACTATCGTATTAATATTTTGAGACATTTTACACAGACTAAGCACTATCCGTGAGAAATACATCCTGTATAAAAAGTAGATAGCTATTTCTGGCTACAATCTATATCGTCTTGTATTATATCACCTCTGGCAATCAAAAACCCATTGACGGCGGCGCGGCGCACTTGCGTCATAGTCGGTTAGAGTCCGATATAATCACCTTCACCAATTTTGATGGTGGCAGTATCCGCCCAAATTTCGAGGTTAGCGCACGATAAAAAAGCTACAATCCATATTTGTGCCATGCATAAATAAGGTTTTTGCATTAGTCTCGTCGTGCCTCAGAGAGCTCTAAAAGGGCTGATGTAACTGCGATACTTCGATATCACCTATACCTATAAATTGCGTTGGCCAACGTTTTGCGTTTCAACGAAATTTAGTCGCGACGCAGTTAGACTGGAAAAAGTGAACCCCGAGCCCAAGGCTTCAGATGCGACCGGGAAATTTCCTATTATAGTATTATAAATTTGATGGCAGTGTATTATAAAATGACGTCAAACGGATAGTAGTATAGTATACATAAGCCGAGAACAGAGATACGCCGCCGCACTGCGACGCAACACATCATTAAAATTTAGTACATGTTACGTGCAAGAATCTCCTATCCGAACAAATACACACACCAATTACATAGGAGGACGCACAAACTACAATAATGGTGTGTTACGACGACACTCATAGGTACAGTCATCGTCAAAAGTAGATTATGGTAATATACTAAATTGCTACTATCACAATCATTTTAACGAACTTTTTCTCCTATACACGCAGTTTAACAAACTCTTTCATATAATAAAAAGAGTTAAGAGGAGGGGGTAATCTCTGAATCTACTGAACTGATTTTGAAAATTAAAATCGACGAAATGTAGACATTTAAAAGGATCATCATCATCATCATCATCACCATCATCATCATCATCATCATCATCATCATCATCATTTATTAGTTTATCGCAGTTCACTGCTGGACATAGGTACGCCTCTCCCGATGTTAGGTTTATACCTAATGGTTTAGGTTTAAAAAGATAAGTATGACAAATTTGGCTTACTCATCGTTTATTCATAGTTTATATAGTAACCTCGGGGCGATAATTTTCCAATATTCCGCTTTACCTACAGCAACCGATAAATATTATTATAATCATATCCTGAGACATTATCGCACAGCGTTATCTAGAGAAGTGACACAATGAATGCAATTCATGTGGGAGAATTCAAACTATTAAATAGCAGAAATTATAACTTTTCGTTGTGGATGTGGGTTTTCAACATTACTTTTCAACATTTATTGATTATGTTATTCGGTATTCTTGGGTTCCATTGAATTTTCCAATAACGTTAAAAGTTAAGCGTGCCAGAAGTTATTGAGAATGCCACACGGGTGATTAATATTTGAGTAATATTTTAGTGCAGCCTTGCAGCGTGGGAAATTCCGTATGAAGGAATTTCACAGACACCTACTTATTATCTATCTTTCATCTATGTAGTCTGCTCGTTCTAAAATTAGAAGTAAAGTTTTAGAACAATTTTATGGTTAATAAGTACATATTTCTTTAAATTATTTGTTGATGTTTCGTCTAATCCATTGTGATGGTAAAACATCCATTGAATTTAAAACTTTATTACTATGCAGTTAAAGTCCTTAAATTAAATGGCATCGTGTAGAGTGAAAAGGAAAAGTTGTAATAAACTCTTTTTTATTTATTTTGAACTTTAAGCCTATGTTGATGAAGTTGAAAATTCAATGGCAGTATTTATAATCTCAGTGATTTGACAATGGTTAACAATTAGTCGAATTCGGGTCTCATTTTACATTATTGCATCTCATGGAACGCGAGAATTTAAAAGTCAAGAAAGTTCTAGCCATCGTCCATAATATTATTTCCATGTAATAAAAAACCCAAAAAATTACACTATAAATTTTTCTTTTTATCATATTTACTTTACTAAAAATATTCTTGAGTAGGTATACATTCGTAGAGTTGCATAAACATACGTTCAAATTAAGGACGTTGAATGAATGTAATAAAATACACATGTGTACGACACACATAAACATATAAACAAGTTTATTGGTTTCGGACCCATGTTCCCCCTGACACTTCTCCCTGGAGAGATACGACAATTCCTGCCATATAGCGTCCTCTCTGAGGACAAAAATACAAAGTACTTTTAAGTAGAAACAAACCCACCACTTCTAGTTTTTATTTGTATTGATTTATTACTATCAATTATGTTTTTTTAATAGTTTAGTTTCAAATGCTCCTCTACAAGCAGCCTAATAAAAAGGATAACGGTAATCTACCCTGAGTTTCTTGCTGGTCTCAACCCAGTAGATTCAACTGCCATACCAGCAAAAGAATCATTTTTCAAATGATTTATTTACTTTGTTTTCACATTATTGACAAAAAAAATTGTAAAACTTTGATATTCATATGTGCTCTTCATTTCGTTTCGTTTCGGGTGCGTTGTAGCACCCGTAGTCACGACTCGGCAAAAGTAGGTGTTCAAAAATATATCGCGTGAAGCCCGAACATTATAAACACTATGCGCTCTTCATGTCCTAAACTGAATAAACAAAATTAATTCTTTAATTCTTTAAGAAGAACTGTGCGAAACGTATTGATTAGCAGATAGTTGGTCACACAAGCGAAGGGCTCTTACCGAAAGCTATCGTCTAAAGTATTCTTTGTAGAAAGCAGATTTATACAAAGAATTCTAAAAAGAATACAACTGCCAAATGCGCAGACACTCGCGTATTAGACCACAAAGTCTTTTATACGTATGGTTATTGACCCTAAAAGAATTTATCCTAGGGCAGTATCGATTAACACACACATTTAAACGAAGCTCGTACCCCCAAAAAAAGGGATTCACCAAAATACTCAAAATTACAACCTCAAAACATCAATAAGGTAGTTAATAATACTGAAATATTAATATTTAAATTTTCTTTTCACCATGTACACTTCTAAATAAACTTTCAGTGCGTTCATTCCGCATTCAAATTCCGCACGCCCACTTCCTAATGGCTGTTATCACTAAACTACCCGCACTCCTCCGAATCCACGTTAGTTTACAACCGCTTACTTAACAGAACTTCATTTTCTTGTTTCGTTTGAAGTTTAATGTAAGTTCATCGTAAAGTACCCGCACTGTTCCCGCAGTGCTGGTTAGATGAAAACATATTATATCGCTAGCTAAGACATGATTTATGGTGGTGGTCTGGCCTCTTTTTGCTAATTACTTAGACGTGCCGCAGTCTCGCTAAGATTTGTAGAGCTTCGCGCTAATTAATTTTTTATTCTGAATTCATTTTGATGATGAACATTTTATAATATTCCACAAAAGATATAAAGAAACCAAATTTTAATACAACTTTATTATATTATACCACACGAAGCAGAGATTAGATTCTGCGCTTAACTCTGCACCCGCAAAACTGTGTCTCACTATTATAACTCTGCACTTATTGAAAGTTATTTTGCACAGTGAGGTTGTGATTCTGTAAAATAAGTTATGACGTATGGATGTTGTACTGAGTATGGTATTTGTATCACGATTGCCATTTATTAGTGGTCTAGGCTTACTATAAAGCACTAATTCTACTCCTATTTCGGCGGGTAACCCGTAACTGACGCAGTTGATAATATCTACCTGTAATCAATTTGCTTACGAACCAAGGCAAACATAAGTAAGTACCTAGTTTTATCCCAACAAATATATGGGCGATTATAAAACAAACTGAATGGGTAAAAATATTGTACAACACAAAGACCAATAATAGGTACACATATTTCCATAAAATAGAAACTATAGACTTTCATAGAAGGGGAGAATGAGTAAGAAGACCCTCAGAAGTATAAGTTTCAGATTCAAAATGACAATGATGACGTCAGTATGATCAAACTACATCAGGTTTGAACGACTATATATCTTGGTATAAAAATATTCTATATTCTGGCAGTATAATGAAGTTTTCAAGTGAACAGAATCTGTAAGATGTATTTCCGACTTACGACACTAGAAAATTTCATCTTCTCAAAGACACTTCACGTTTAAATCTCATAAATTGATACATTGGTATGATAATATGAACATTGAAATATTCACATTATCATAACCATGTATTGAAATATAGTGAGTTAAATTGCCATTTGGTGATTGTATATTACTAATCAAACCTTTTCATTTGTTAGCCATATTAAGTGAGTTGTAGAAAATAATAATTCCCATTTTGTGATGAAGGCCATTTTGGACCGATTTTCAACAAGTATAGCTACGATCCCTGCAGATTAATTCACTTATCAAAGCAAGAAACTACATCAAAATCGTTATTAACGTCGGCGGTTAAAAATAAATTCTAGGCATGTTCAGTAGTGGAGTGCAAATTTGCCTTCTACTCTTACATTTAAATGTATGAAGATATTTACCTACTAAGAGAATAATAAACCACTTCAGTTAAATAGGATTGTATGTTTACAGTAAGTAATTAAACCGTAAAATTAAGGGAGAGCCGCAGATGGGCGAAGAACGGCAACAGACACCAAAATTTATCTAAATTTGCTTTAAACATCTTATGAAAATAACAAATGGTGACGAAGGCTTTCTGCTTCTGATGGAGTGCCGCCGATAGTTTCAAGTCGATTAACTTCAGTATTGAATCTAAATTCATACATTTAAACTCTTTAAAGGAAATACGTAAACGTATCAGCTTACACATCAAAGTGACACGGAAGATCAGCAAAAGTTTCCTTCATTGCTTTTTCGATCGTGCGCCATTGATTTTGAGAGATAAAACTTTTTTTCGCCTACAAAAGAGTTAAGTACTCACTATATTTCACAGGCAAAATAAAAATGTCCGTAAAAATTCAAGAAAATGGACGCGTCAGTCGACGGCTGCAACTCTGTTTATTACTATGAAGGTTGAAACTCGATTCTCTCTCGATGTTATATCAATTGATTTTAAAATTATTGGTGAGTGCAAAATTTATTTTCGTGAGTAAGGTGAGAAATGAGTTAAAGAGCAGTGGTAGACAGCACATAGCTTGTGACCAATCACGCGGAAAAGAGAATACCGTCGCCGGAACAGCGCATCAATAGCGTTCTCTCATTTCTTTGTAATTAAATCTTTTATATTGCTTTAAGACTACATTCCAGCATTTGTGAGTGTTGTGGCCAAACCAATTTATCTTATTGGCGGGAACATTTCGTTTCTTTTATTACTCAAAGCTTCTAAATTTTATCATAGGAATCGCTTTTCTGGTAACTGGTAAACAACAGTTTATATGGTATGTACACAAGTTACTAAGTACTATTTTGACGTCCAAAAAATATGCCAGACATGGTCTCGTACCTATCTTTAAGCTAGAACTTCCCTCCCAAACTCTTGTACATAATTTATAAGAAATTTTAAATTGAGAAAATTAACTATTTTTATACCGCTTGCACAGGTGGCAGACAAACACGTGACCCACCTGATGGAAAGCGGTTACTGTGGCCTATGAAGTATGGACGTTTGCAACACCAGGGGCGTCACATTCGTACTGCTGACCATATATAAATAAGAGGGGGGATGGTAAAAGGTTAAGAGTGTCTTTGTGCTGTCATTGCAGAAGGTCTTCCCACTGACAACATAAAACCTCTCCAGTGAGCTGTGGCTACCCTACTCACCGCCGAAAACACAACACAAGGTTATTGTTATCTGCGGTATTCTATAGCGCGGAGGTACTTCCCTAGTTGGAATGCTCAATTAGGACAGGAGATACCGACATGTATTCTCTAATATAAAATTTCTCTGAGCAGATGCTTCCGAATGAATATTGAAAACCGCTAGATTATAACAGCTATATCCAAATATTTGTCAAACGGACATAAATTGCGAAATAGTTGGTGTAGTAACAACTTGTTGCAATGTAGACGTGGCCGCGTCGAGAGCAAGTTTACATAGGCAAAACTTTTTGATCAAGTCCATTCCACTTACTGCGCTTAACTTTCGAACAAATGCAGTCGTTCGTCGGTGGTTTAGCTCCGCAAAAAGACTTTATATCGAGCGGAGAGTTCGAAAAGCGATTATTTTCTTCTATCATGAGCACACGACTTTGATATAAAAATTCTGCCGTAAAAGCAGGGAAAATCCGAACCGTGTATGGGTGAATTTCTCAAACGTAAAAATGAGGCGGCGGCACTGAAAATCATACCTTAAAGTTAAGATACGGCAAATCTTTTTTTTGTGTAAGAAAGCAATTAATTATCTTATTAAAATCATACACATTAAGTTATAAGAAATTATTTTAATAAATATTAAAAAAAATATTTTCCACATAAAATATAAGTTTGGTGGCGCGTCCACAACCTGTTTTATAAAGAAAAATCACATCGCAATCAACACACCGTCAGTTTACAGGATATACCTAATTTTATTTTAATTCTGTATTAGCTTTTCTACCCCTTGAGTATTTAAGTCGAGTATTTAGTGCTATATTTTATCTTATAAAAAATGTATAAGGTCCGTCCGCGATAAGTTGCAAATTTTGGTGTCGAAAATAAAATCATACCGTGAATCGTACTGAAAATAGATACTGGGACGTTACTATCATCGTTCGAATCATTTAGTTATGTGCTGTCACGCACCAGTCCCAGTGGTGTACCAGCTTGCTCCGATTTCCCGCTAAGAACGAAAGTAATACTCTCGTAAGCCCTCGGACAAAATTTCTGTAATTTTTGTGTTGATAATTTAAAACGTTTTAAGCTTGTTATTTGTTTAAATACATAATGTATAGCGTAAGGGTCCGGTATTTGTTTAAAAAAATAGTTATGTAAATGTAATATTCTGAATAATATTTTGTCAAATCAACTTATTTGGCACAATTATAATTTTGGTGGCCTAATTTTGGTGATTTTGGTGGTGTTTGACTAATCACCAAAATTGCTTAGTTACACCAAATTTAGATTTATAATTTCTAGGGCTATTTTAGCAGTTCTATGTTTATTTTCATTAAATTAATGTCGAAAAAGAATTCTGCTCGAAACAGGATTCGAACCTGCGTCTACCGGAATACTGTTCCGGTGCATCTACCGCAAAACATGTGCGCTGGCAGAGCATTCCAGGACTCAATGGTGCAACGTAGAAAAGAGTCACCGAACCACTTGGTTCTTGATGGAATTGTTTGTACCGTATGTGGGTGACATCTAAGTCCTGCGCGCTTTGTCCTGTGTAGGAAGGGAGAGGGTGGGACCAGTTGGAAGAGCTCACCAGGACACTCACCATGGTACAGCCGATAGAGTACTGCCAATGAGGCTACATCTCTTCGTAGTTGTAGAGGTTCGAGACTTTTGGTGACCTCGGGACTATCTATGATTCGGATTGCACGCCGCTGCAGTCTATCGAGAGCGTCTAGTAGATACTGTGCGGAGCCATCCCAGAGATGAGAACAGTATTCCACGCAATAACGAACCTGTATCTTGTACAGAAGACATCGCTGCTCCGGCGGAGCCCCATTGGGAAATGTGATCCAGGTCTCAGTCGAGCTCAGACACAAGTTGCCTTCTCTGCTCCTCAATGTCAGCTCGCTTGGCCGCGGGTTGTCCGAAATCTTTATAGCAGTGGATGCTGCCTATATAGAGTAAGCCGGGAGCTTGGATAGAAGCGAACTGTGCCAGACCCTATCGAAAGCTTCGGCGATATCAAGACTGATGGCCGTGACTCGCCCCGCTTGTCCATAACCTCACCCCAGAGATGTGTGACGTACGCCAAAAGATCACCCGTTGAACGTTTCGGCCTGAATCCGTACTGATGGTCGTTAATTATGGAGTGATCTTCTAGATAACGTATGAGTTGTACGTTGATGATGTGCTTAACACCTTGCAAATGTATAAGGTTACAGCTATGGGTCGAAAGTTGCCGGGTTCAGAGCAGTACCCCTTCTTGGGGACTCGTTGAACGTTCGCTTCCTTCCAAACCCGCGGGACCGATCCTGAGCAATAAAAGAGGCGATACAGCCGTGATAGCGCTGGAGACAACTCAGCTGCTCATTTTCTCAAGACCACCGCTGGAATACCGTTGAGGCCACTGGCTTTCCGGACGTCGAGTCTGCAGTGTGATACGAACGTCACGTTGCCTGATACGAATATCAGGCATTAAGTGGCCACAGCTGGTAATGATTGGCAGCTGCACACCACAGTCATCGAGGCCGAGAGTTGGCCGCGAAGAGATTAGCCAGCACGTTTACTTGCTCTTGCGGCTGGTGAGCAAGTGATCCAAGAGCGTCAGCGCGTTCACGTCTAAACCAGGTTCGAGTTCTACGGGCACTGGCAGTATCAGAGCCATACCCAGCCCGATTTCACCAATAATGGCGGAGGCACAATCCGATGGGTCCTTGTCTGCAAAGCAGAAACTGACTCCCTTAAAAATCATCATTCTCTGAACCTTTGTCCCAACTCAGTTGGGGTCGGCTTTCCAGTCTAACTGTGATAGGGCTGAACTTCCATATTTTCCATGAAGTCCTTTAGAATCTCCATGCTGTCCCTTAAGAATCTCCATCGAAAATATCTAGGCTCTGGAAACCCAGCTATTAGTTATGTAGCATTCACCAGATTACGACCCCTTTTGGATTGTACAACCTGGCTCACAGTCTCGTGACACATGCTTGTGCAAACTGCATGCTAACAAGGACTTAATTAATTTTATTAAAAATAATGAGATAATTAAAGAAAATTCCACCTCAGAAGTTCTTCATAATGTCACTCATCTAATTTTGGTGTTAACATACCAATTTTGGTGTAATGACAATTTAGGTGTCGATAATATTTTTGTAATTTTCGGGTTTAATTAGACTTTTCTGGCTTTTCAAGCAACTATTATACGTATTCTACACGATTATAGAATAATATTATCTATATATATAGTAACAAAAAAAAAACACCAAAATTAGGTAAAATTTCGTAGATGTTGAAATTCACCCGTATAGATTTATAGCGTAAAATCAACTTGAAATTTGCGTGTCAATGCGCCTATTTTAGGCAGTTTACAGTGCCGACCATAGAATATTGGCTCGGGCAACGAAGCAGAGACTTTTGGCGGAACATCAAGATTTACTCGGAGGAAATTTAATATAATCATCATCGTATTTTCTGAAATATGAATAAACAACTACAAAATGGAGCATTACATTATTTGAAAAAGGTATTGTAGGAATACGTTATTTAATAATAAAACGATGTTGACGAGAAATGACTGATCGCAAGGTATTCACTGTTAAATCTATGGCTTGACACGCTCCCGCGTGTCTAGATTGGGATATTTACCATGTTTGTTGATTTCATTTAGCAACCGATATTTCCGATATTGAGTACACCGTGATCATGGCGCTTGCAACAGCGCCGAAATATCGGTCGAAACATGGTAGATATCCCGATAGATTTAACAGTGAATATGTAAATGACCATGTCAATCTAAAATCAAACATAATTGCCAGGTGTGAATTTTTTTATTCAAATTAAAAATGTTCTTCATGCCAGATAATACCAAAATATTGTTTTATAATGATACAGAATCAAAAGAAAGAAAGAAAAGAAAGAAAGAATAATCTCTGAACTATGAAGTGTTTAACACAAAAGTTTTGAATCGATTGTTGTTCTAGTATAGTTTTATACAAATTCTTACGTAAAAACTTTCAGTTCACTGATATTTCAAGTCCACTAGTCTATTTGAATAAAGTATGAGTGGAAAACAGAGAACTTTTAAAGAGTTTATACTGAAAAATGCATTTTTACGCGATATGAAACAGAAAGTGTCTTACTGAAGTAGGACCACTGTTTTAGTAAGTAGTATTTATTCACTTTTATGTCATTAGTAAGTAGTTTTTTAAGTCGTCATTTAATGACAGTTGCATATACCACGCTGTGTTTACTAAAGTGGACAGCGACAAAAAACGCGTGTCACTGAGTCGAAACTGTACTCACTTGTTCAAATAAATGCGCACGTATAAAACTCGTCGTGATTTGAATAAAATTTTATACGTATATTCCAATGGGTTAGTGAGTGGTTAGAAAAAATGAACCTGGTAGAAGACGCTGCTGTCAATGGTTTTTTGTGAAGCAAACGTTTACCGGAAGATTTACTAAACGTGAGTTTGATATCAAAATAAAATATTTTATAGTCGCGTCTTATGTTGCGCATAAGTTGACTGAATGGCTACGTGTGTTATTCAACGTAGGCGAACTTATTGAGCGTCAAAAATTTCATTCAATCTCCAATGTAAAGATTTTGATAGGTCGCCTTTCAAAAATAACGAAATGAGCGAGACTGCACTTAACTGCAGTGGGTATTAATCGCATTGCGGCGACTGTAACCACGAGGATAACGGCTGACCCAAAGTTAACCAATAGTGATAATCTACTCAACATTTATATTTCAATGCACATCATTAATATATTTAAGAGTATGTTGCCACTTTTTGGGCAATGTTTTGTTGTTGTCAGACAACATTTATTATAATGTAAAGAAGTAAAGAATTTGATTAAAAGTGAATGCTCAGATGGTAACCCGCAACCAGCCCCTTACAGGGGGAGTGCTCTGATCACTGAGCTACGAAACACTCACATTCGAAATTCTCCTATGCATTTGAGGGGGTGATCAATGATAGGGAGAAATCTGTCTGAATAGTTAGCGCAGTAAATGTTTTAACATTTCATTTTATTATACATGAAATGATGTTATATAAGTAAGTAGGTACGTATAATGTATGTAATATTATGTATCAAAAACTAATATTACAAGCAAGTACAGACTCATATTACATTTAATCATTGAAATACCTCCCAATCACAAACAGAATATTTGATTAGAACGGTATTAGTTGATATTTGATTGCAGATTACTAGGTAACGTAAAGCGGGGTGAATACGAATCCAGGGGTGTATACAAATAAAATGGTCAATGGAATATTTTAAATAATTCCTTTTACAAAACTTTTACTAAACTCAATACCAGATATAACGTGATTCTGTAATTACAATGAACTAACTAGTCCAAATTTTCGCTTAATAGAATATCGCTGACCAGCCAAGCATTTAGCTGACCATTTTATTTCTATTTACCTCATTTTACCGTAGCGCTGATAAATTATACCTAAACTGAATTTACTTTGAAGTATGTATAACACGCCCTGCTGTAATACCATATGAAAAATATAAAAAAATATTAAACCTGTTATCTATACATTAATGTAAGTACCTACCTACATTAATGTACCTACCTACTATGTATATGTTGTTACCGAAGTGAAAATTTTTTAACACATTTTCATAAAGCTTGCACAATTTCTATAGGTACCTAAAAGCTCCCCGATCAACCGAAATGTCAATCAGTCCCATTGAATCTCATAGCTGTCTATAATGTACAGAGAGGTACAACTTACAATTAGCTAGCAAAATGTCTTTACAAACTCTGATAATACGTTCCACATTAAAGTTTTATCACGTTTTTCATTTAAAGGAAAAATTTAATTGACCAAATAAATACAGCCTTATGTTGACTCTCCAATTAACAGATGGGTTAATTCAATTAATTAGTTTCGCAGCAATTTAAATGGGACGCCCCAAATTCAATATCTGTTCCGCTATAAAGTACAACTCAAGGCCTTCCTCCGCCTTTTTGAAGTGGTTTGAACTTTGAAACGCCTTTTATAATTATAGACTTTAAATTGCGGGTAAAGTGAAACATAGAAACTATCTAATGATGATTATAATGAAATCATCATTCCCTGAACCTTTTTTCCCAACTCAGTTGGGGTCGGCTTTCCAGTCTAACTGTGATGCGGCTGAACTTCGATATTTTCCGTGAAGCGACTGCCATCTGACCTCCACAACCAATGGCCTAATGACCAATGGCGATATCGAAGTTCCAAGTTAGGCTGGTTGGACTTTTGAGGGCTCCAACTACCCGTAACGACTGCCATAGATGTTTGTATGGCAACCGGGACCGACGGCTTAACGTGCTCTCCGAGGCACTTATAAACCTGCGATAAATACACACATAACTTTGAAAAGCATCGAAAAGTCATTGGTGTGTGCCATGGTGAACCTGGGATCGAACTCGAGACCTCGTCTCAGCAGTCCATTACCCTTATCACTAGGCTACCGCGGCTTCTATAATGAAAGTAGTATTAATAAAAAAATCAATTCAGAACGCATTAAAATGACTTCACCTGGCCTGAAAGTAAACTGAAGGTAAAGTTTTAGGAAAAAGGGTTACAGAAACCAACAATGTAACAATGTTAGCCCTCCTTCCTCATCAGATGTATTTATTTTTACGGCCCGTGATCTTCTTGGTAAATATATCGTAATCATCGCTTCTATGCAAATAATGAACACTGGATATTACCAACTGTCTATCTCAAGAGGATAGTGACTTCCATAAAAATTAAGACAAATAAATCAATAATGGAAGGAAGGCTGTATATGAATTAACTTTGGATACAAACATGAGTTGGCGCACGGATAATGATGAGGAACGACTAACAAAGAATAAGTAATCATTACTAGTAGGGATAATGATAAGGTCGTCCTATTGTACTTAATATTTCTGAGACTTAAACTATGACTTTTTAACATTTATATTTCTCGAAGTAGCTTAAAATAAAAGCAATCAAATTGAGGCAAAATTGATAACTTTTTAGATGACTTATTAAATTTCCAATGACTTGTATTATTAATCATACACGTGTAAACGTAACAGAGATCGAGATAAATGCTATATTTTCTTGCACTCCGTGTGACTCCACTATGCGCTAAGAAGGCATAACAACACTCTTTCTTAACGATTTTGTATAGAGCATTTTTCTGTGGCTCAAGAAATATAATTTCAAAAATCAAATATATTTGAAACTGTCCTAAGAAAATTTCACTTTTGCATTACATTATATTGTTATAAAAATAGTTAATATTCGAAAATGAAAACGTAGTCGTCATCCCTAGTCCTAAACACATCATCATCAATTATTATGAGTTTAATTAAAAACTCATTTCTAAAACCACAAGAACTTACATTTTAATTGCGACTTATTACTTTTATGAATACTTTCTCGAGGAGAGATAAGATGAGAAGTGCACGAGCGAAACACAGCGCAATTAATTAGCCGGGATCATCTAAATGTCCTCCCTGGGATGAACGTCTGCTTAATTAGTCTATTTCATTTAAGACACCTACTATAGGTAGCTGTTTGTATCTTAAACGTCACTTGGAACAAAATATAGTCGTTATTTCTTATGTACTGTCTGTAAGAAGTAAAGAAGGATGGTATAGGAGTGTGCACTTATATAAATGTAATAATAAATAGTAATAATAAGATTACTTGTCAATTTGTTAGTGTTTGGCAATTTCGTCGCTAAATGTAGATTCATAAAGAGATATCATACCGCTTACTGCAGTGTTATCAACATTAATGGTTGTAGGTATTATGAATTCCCTTTCTATAATGTGGAGCCCACACCTCAGTTCCACGGTAGCAAGTATTCTCGGTAAATCGTTACGCACCCCACAAGCAATCTTATCAAAAGTAAATTAAATAAGCTATAAATAGCTACCAAGACGCTATCGGAATGAAAATGAATAAATATTTTGGTATCCAACGAGTGCTCAACTGAACAACACTAATAAATAACAATCCTTACAAACACCCCAATGTTACCAGTTACAAATAAGTAATTAGTTATAAGAACCAAATAAGTTATAACAAATGGTAACGCAATGAGGAAAATCTGTGATTGATCGCAAAATAACGACCGTGGATCTCAGAATTCCTCATATTCAAAAATCAAAAACAAAAGGCGATCATATTTTGTTATGGTTTACGGTATTTCTTTACGGTTTTCTCACATCACTTTTCGGGGTACCCATGTAGCAATTTATTTATTTACCTTGGCAAAATGAGCACATCACTATGAACAAGGGATGCGCGGATGGAAAGCGTTTTAACACTTTGACGGACACTGAGACTTTTATATGAATAATTTATTGCAGTTCTGTCGCATCTGTGTCCTAAAATCATGTCAGAAAATGCATTCAATATTCATACCGACGTGAGTGGTGATGGCAGCTCGATGTAGCATCAAATAGAAAATGTGTAAAAATCTTCGCAAACAAATAGATTTTAAGCACAGTTAGAGAACACGACAATTTGAATTGCATTTCATTATTCTAGATGACGCAGACTCTGGCTTCTGATTAGACACCTGTGTCCACTCTGTAGCCAAACCAAAAATGCCTGCCATTTTGCCACTCTTTTTGGTGGTCGTTAAGGAATAGAATGTTCGATGTATGGGAATAACCATAAAGTCATTAGTAATACTTGAAGGGAGAATGTGTGAGAGTGATATAAATATCTTTATACAAAACCTAGGTGTGCGAAAGTGACAGAGTATTATAAACTGTGAAAAGTTTTTATAAACCTATCAACTTGTCAAAAATTGCCAGTCGTCATAAAAAGTGCATATTTCAATTCATTTGCCATTCATGAAAAGATTGTTGCTCTTACACTAGTAACAATTTTATGAGAATACGTAATTTGACGTTCTACGAGCACATTGCCACTAGTTATTATTAAATTTATCAGCACCTTCATAGTGTTTCATCCTAAGTATCTAATACTATACGAGTAAATTCCAAACCAAAGCTTTATTTTTTTAATAAGCTCAAGCTTATGAAACTACCTACTTATAAAAAAGTGAAACGAACTTACCTCACGCCTACTTAAAATTTGCCCTTTTCCGAGTTATCATAACCCTACCCTATACGATTATACAGAACCGCGACTAATCTCACAAGTAAGTAATCTCGAGTTAAAAAAAAATTAAACTCGATGCTCAAAGAGGGATGACGAGCTAATCAAATTTCGCGCAAGTTCGGAAAGTTCCAGGCAAGTTCTCAGATTCAATTAGTAGATACTGGAGCGGCTGTCGGCTGTCTCGGGCTTGCGGGCCGCCTGCGCCTCGTGCCGCTCCGACACACAAGCGCGCAATTTTCATTATCATACCTATAATAACCTTTTACTTTCATACTTCTACCATGGCTATTCATTTTCTCGTTCACTTTAACTGAAGAGTACCACGCAGATGAGATTTGTTAGATTAAAACAAGAATATGGATTGGACGGACATATTAAACTATACTGTGTAGATAGTTGATATTTATCATATTGGGTTAATATAGCTCGAAATCCAAATCACCTATCGATTTTTAGGTATGGTTTATGGATGAGACATGAAATCTATAGGTGAAGTACTTGTTGTTCGAGTTCAATCGGCAAGGTTGTACGTTTCAGGCGTATGAAAAAATGTGGAAAGCTGCTGGTAGAACGAAAGGTTTATAGTATGTAGTTTTGTCTAAATATATGGTAGCTAACCTCTGCTAAGGTTACACGGAAAGAGCAATAGTAGAGCAGATTCCGGGCTTCAAAGTGTAGTTTTAGATGCAACCAGGATTGGGGTTCGGATGAAACAGGCAATACCTACATGTTGTTCCATTTTGGTTACCAACACAGGTATATCAACCGATATATCGTTAATATTAACGAAATGTCTGCAATTTTCATAAAAGCGTTTATATAGGATGTTCTATGTTTAAAATAAGTTAGCACTTAAGATTAACTAGACGCTACTACGATGTTATATAGGCAACAACGTTAAAAAGACGCTAGCATTAAGAAGTGGCAGAGAACGTCAAACACAAAGCCGGCTGATAGATTACTTCAACAAAACTTACTAATGTACAGTGACGCTGCAAGGTGAGACGGGGACTTTAAAAAGTTTTACTTTTAGTACCGGGGAAAATTTAACACCCCGCCGAAGAAATTTTAGCAATACTTTGCCAACTAACATCTTATACTACTCGTATATAAAATATAGCATCAATAGGTTGAAGGTGTGCATATAAAACCGTTCGCCTGTAGTCAATTGCGCTTAGGAAATCATTTTTAACATCATTAGGTCTCTCATCATGTATGTCATTATATAATTTAATTATGACAAAGCGAGACTGAATTGTGAACTAAAACTAAGGTTTGTTTGTATAGGACAGTTCTAACGTCACCTCCAAAGCGTGGTGATAAATATTTACTCGTAAATACCTTATTTTATAGTTCACGATTAAGTCCCGTTTTGTCATAATTATATGTGAGAATCGTGTAAGTTCAATAATTATCATTACCATATAATTCAATCATAATCATAAAATTATATAATCAACCATATACCTGGCTGATATTTTATTATTTTGAAAGGCATAATACTTAGTTTTTTTTCACTGCACTGTTATAATTTGTATTGATATAATTTTTTAATTTCTTTTATAAAACTGCGTTCTTTTATAAATATTCGTCATTAGAATTCGAAAGAAAAACATAATTCCCAATACTTTTAAAGTTCTCATTTACGACTTAGCATCCTAGCACCCCTGTCGGAAATCGGTTAATTGCTCTTAACAGTGAACGCTGTACCTAGCACTTTTGAACGTCCATGCCGTATTCTGCTGCTGAGTAGAGTCCCATGGGGAACGCCTAGTTATGTAATAAGAACTTAAGTAACACTTAACTTGACGGTAATAAAACACATGTGAGCACATATAGGATAATTTGCCGACATTTCGTAAACGACAGCCATCATCTTAAACGTAGGGTCAAGTACTGTCACCCTCTCGCGTGTCGACGGGAATTCGCAACGCGTGCGACATTACCATGCTCGCACGTAATCGCACTAAGTTCAATTGTGCGTACTGTTATTGTACTCCAAAGACCGGCTTTTACGAACCCAATCACTTTGCAACTTTACCAATATTCGTGTGTGGCTGTGTGGTAAACGTGATTTAAATCTGACTTAGGGTATTTTGGGGATTTGATCACTCTTTTCTTTAAACGATAAGAAAGTCTGTGGAAATTTGTTAACCCAATTCTCGAAAGTAGTGTTTACAATTGAGTATTTTGAATTAGTTTGAAAGTAAATAGCACTGTACTACTCTATTGGGCTTTGTACTTTGCTTCACTACAAAAAAATATTTTTCTTAGGTCCTTAATTATGGATTAAACCATAAAATTATGATCACTAGCGCAAATAGAGTAACTAAACTAAATGAATGTAAATAGACCAAAAAAAAACCCGCTGAGTTTCTTGCCGCAGTCTTTTCAGGTAGGGCCGCGTTTCGTACCGGTGCGGTGGTGGTCCATTTGCTCACTAATTTATAAAAAATTGTTGATATTGACGTTTTGTAAGTTCCGTTTAATGATATATACAAAAGAAATTATTTTTGATTTTGATTTTATGACAAGTTGATAAGTTTATCATTTAGTTAGTCCTCAATAGTCATATAGTTTGCCACTCTCTCCTTTCTCGCACCCAAGATTTGTGTAAATATATGAATGTCACTCGCACGCTTTGTCGTACTAAGTATTACTAATAACTTTATGATTTGAACAGTCTTTGAATAAAAAGTTTAAAAACAAACCTTTACGTTTATAACTACGCTATCTACAGGTTAGTGTTAAGCACCTACTTTGCAACGCCATTTCCACCTCTCCACGTATAAGTATGCACTGAAGCATTTTACAGTAGGTGCTAGTGCAAATAATCCTTTATACAAGGCTCTTTCACGATGGCTATTTCATCGCCACGATACTTCACGTATACAGTATACCTGCAGCCTTAAAGTAGTTTATACTGTTCGCAGTACTATTCAGAGTTATTTAATATTCTAGTACGCCATTCCTTGTATAACTTCCTTCCGTTTATATTCCTACTGAAATTATACCTACATACAGAACTTCGTATCTTTGAATGTTTGTTACATGTATTTATAACTCAATTTTTTGTTGTCTAATGACGCCCAAACGATTTTGCAGTATCAGTGGCTACATTGAAAACTCGATTATATATTAATGACTAAGCGAGCAAAGCGACTTATGGTGACCAATTTTGCAAATATCCGTATTTAACTATGTCTGTTGGGTTTTAAGTAGTAGTACTAGTAGGCGCATTTCTAACTTATTTTCACCAAACTTGACACACGTGTTCTTTGATTTAAAACACAACTTTTGTCGAGAACTTAAGAATGGGGGTGAAAGGGGGGAAATTGACTGTCGCATTAAAATAACAATAAAATAATGACATAAAAATAATATTATATAAAATATTAAGAATTTAAAAAACGCCCGAAACAAAAAATAACTTCAAAGGGTAAAAAATAAATAATTCATGCGTTGTCGTGTCGTGTCGTAACTGGTGATGCACTCCTATATGTTTTTGGAATTATCCAAGGTTCCCCGACACGACAACGCATGAATTATTAATATTTTACTTTATGAAGTTATTTTTGTGACGGGGGTTAAAAATAAAATACATATTGATCTCGATGATTTTTGATTCAAATATCAAGATTTTCACTTCACATGTGTGTCGAATTCAGTGAAATTATAAGTAAACGCGACCTACGCTTTATACATCATACTCTCAGACAAAAGCACGATTATTCATTCTCTCGAGGTCCACTGTTCACAGAACTACGAGCAGTGTTTACGATAATGAATGTGAAAGTTTTCGTAATTGTATAATTCACGAACGATTGAACGGAGCTGGAAGAAGTTTGCACATTCTGAAACAGCACATTGGATCATATTCTACAAACAAGATTCGTAGATCATATGCAAAGTCGCGATCAACAGCTAGTTATGTTAAATGTTTACAGACGTTGCTATATCAAAATATACATAGCCAATTTATGGAAACCCTTTACAAAAAATGATGCTCTCATTTCACAATGACTGCCTCAAATAAATATTAACGAGCTAACATTGAGTTATAAAACGAAGGAGTTCGCTTACTGAATGAAATTTTATAGACTATGCGATGGAAGATTGCCTGGTGATAAAAAAAACATTCAAGGCTGAAGATACTGAAGTAACTTATACAAGAATACCTATTCGAGAGATGTCGCAAATAACTGTGATAATTAATTTGAGATTTTTTTTTACAATAGCACTATAAATACACGAAAATAATAAAGTAAAACTTAGTATAAATATTATATTACTCATGGCACTAGTAGTGGAGTTTGGTAGAATGTACAGAGTCACTTTTTATATTTATTAACGTCACTACTAAGCTGGTAGTGCAAAAGAGAAAATGATCTAGAGTAGTGAAATGGTTGTGCGGTGAGGGAGGGCTGGGTACTTCAAGCATTCGCTTCGCAGTCCACTGTGCGGCTTTTGTTTTATGGACCACACTGTTAGTGTCCACACAGAACCCTGATAATCATAATAAACCTACAAACTTTTCATTCTCATTAGTTGAAACAGCCGTTTACACAAACTGCACTGTTCATTACTTTCCTTTCATATTTATTTCATTTTCATGGCAACCTGTAAATGTTAATTCTTTCACGTCTGCCGCCGGATAAAGAGCATTTTTGTGTTCATGATAAATTGCACACTAACATGTTGCGCAAATGGTCTTGCATTAAGTACTATACTACACATTTTGTACCTACCGCATAAGAATAAATTATCTGTTTGAATGTTTTTTTTTAAGTGAAAATTCATCTACTCGCGTTTATCACTTTTTCTTCTTCTTCTCAAGATGGCTTCTCATGAATGTCAAGTGGTGAATGAAGTACAAAATTATTATTGGCAAGACGCCAATGTCAAGTTTTTCAAAAAAACTCTTAGCTACGTTAGCCACGTAGTCGCCGTGTGTCGGCTCCCCACGAGATCGGTAGTCGATCAGGACGTGTGTTGGATTTTAGGGGGCTTATCACTTTTTATTAAGTACTTTTTAAATGACTTCAAATCATAGATTTCACGTCATCGCCACGTCCACATCAGAATGTACGGAGCCTACGCTCCACTCACACCGACATCATTACGATGCGAGTATTTATGCATGTTGAGCCCTTTTGAAATGAATACGAGTTATAGTTTTATACTCCATGTATGTATGTATGTAGTATATGAATGAATTATAATTTTTTTACTTATTTCACAAGTTACTTAGTTTTTTCCTCAATCGGGTGTCTCTCTTGTTTTCTTTTTATACCTAATTATATCTTATCGCTTGTTTTTCGTAAAAAACACAGATCAGATTAACGTATTAAAACTTATCATTACTGAAGTACAATCCTTCCAAAACAAGATGTAATTGTAATTACAAAAAGTATTTCTGTTACCATAAACAAAATATGTATTTCAAATAAATCAAATTCAATCAAATTTATGTCTTCTGGGAATATTTCGTGACAATACACACAATTTTATCTCGTTTTACAATAAAAACAACTGTATACAAACATAACAAACAATACAAAGATATATGGTGTACCGAGAGATAAATGACGTAGACCATTACAGTGCAGTACATTAATCGAAAGCGCGGTAATCCGATTTTGATGGAGCCACGTACTTACCTACACAACAAGGATGAAATTAGAAGATAGATAGACGACACAATAAAATAAAAATTTATACTATAGACGTAAACATATAGCAGAATGTACAATGGCTGGTGTAGAGTTATAGAGCCACCAAAGTCTTTGACCTACCCGGAGTTGGGAGTCAGACAGCATTCGTAATGAAGTCAAAATTGAAATACACATTTATCTGATAATGAGCCTCTGCGCGACTGTTACACAGAAGACGTGTGTTCGATTTCCGCTTATTCTTTTGTTTAAATTATGCCATGCGAGTTGTTGTTCTCGCGGCTTCCTCTAGACCGCGGAATGCGGAAGAGACATTTATTGCCTAAACAAAAAAGGACCTGCACATCTGTTAACCTCTATTTGAAGATAGACTATTATGAATAGGATTGGTCATCCTTCAACTTGACTATATTTAACTTTCAATGAACTGTTTACCTTATATCATCCTTATGTTACTTACGACACGTTAATAGGTACTTTTGACGTCTAGGGCTTTTCCAAAACTGTAATACAATCTGTCACTGTCCAAGTAAGTGGATAATGACTTTGAAACGAAAATGCTATCTCAAGCCATGCTCTCGTATTTTGGGACTCAATTTGATCAAACTTTCCAATAATTATTTATCCTTAAATATCGTCAAAGTCGATCGCATCACCAATTACGGGCAACCTTTAACAATGTTGACGACATCGCGTTAGACTAAATTATTTTGTTAAAATCGTATTACGTAGCATCGACGAATCAGGGGATTAATATTTATTTACCTTAAAGCAATGGCTAAACTTCATGCTAATTTTGCTGTAAGTAACAAAATATTGGTTTGGCGAAAGGTCAATAATAGGCAATCAATAACTTGAAACTTGTAGCTGCCATACAGAAGTCATTTTAAAAATTACGCTATATATATAGCGATAGGTGTCATACCTCTTCAACATTGTGTCTCAAACCCTTAATTGTCTCATAATATTAAACAGCTTCTCAAATATACATAAAAGTCATCATACAATTATGTTAATTAGAATTATTAAAATCATGATATATAGGTGCTTACATACTCTTGAATTTGTTTGACGTTTGTCTTTGCCAGTAAACCTGTGACCCCGGCTGGTCTAATCGTGTTTGGAACGTCAGGCTAATTCAAAGGTATGAGTATGTACCTATACTATGATTGTGTTAATTTTCATTATTGCGTATCGTGGAATACGGATGTTTAATTAAATGTTAGTATAGAAATCATTGCCCTAGAGTAAGTTAGTGTTTTAGTGGGCTGTAAAACCTGTAAGTATATGGTCAAATGAACATTACACAATATTTATATGAAAATATATCTAAATATGTTTACTGCAATATAGATCCCATAATACAAGCTAGTTAAGCCATGCTTAAAGTATGAGTCTAGAGAGCATTGTGTAGAATATCGTACAATATGTATTTTCTCTATAATTTTTTGGAACCTGTGTTATAATGGAATGAACTTATTGACGTCAACTATAAAACCCAATGTAAAACTCGTAGACAGACACGTAGACTGAAAGTTAAGAAAGCTCTACGACTGCTACGCCGTAGAACGGGTAAATGATACGATCTACATACAAGGATGAAGAACGAACTGATCACTCGAAAGTATCTGGTACTGAAACTTCTCGCGTTAAAGTACGGTGGCAAGCGTAGTTTTGTTTTTGTTTTTGCGCCTCCACATATCCGGGAGCTAGATGGGGACATCATGATTCCGACATTTAGGAAAAAGGGTCATCTCTAAGAGATGTTCCCGGGTCTGTCGGGGTGCAAGAGGTATGTCTTATATAATCTCACCACCGGTAATTATAGACGTATAGACGGCGTGCGTAGTCGGTTCGAGTCCAACATAATCACCCCCACTGACTTTGGTGTAGGCGGTATTCGTGGGGATTATGGACACGAAAAAAGACGCATCTGGTATATATTAAAACTAATCGTATCTTCAATTGAATTTTCAAAAATTACTTTTTGATTTCAATTACAAATACTTGTATTTTTAAATTACTTTTTGATTTCAATAACAAATACTTGTATATTAAAAATATCCATCTACTATTTTATGTATTTTATATAATATACAATGTTGGTAAAATCACGAACACACCTGTAAAATTTTCCCAAATGAATTCAAAGCTTGATACATGCCGTGAAATATTGGATAATTGATGCATGGTACAGGGTGTTCACACCTGCCGTTTACAAATTACGCACACCAACGATTCCACTGTGACCGACGATGTAGAATAATTACTTCGCGTTTATTACCTAACAGCGAGCAACTCTATTAAATGCAAATCAGATAAAGTGGAACAAATGCACCTATTAATATCTTATCAGTTGTAAACCTTTCGTTTAATGGCAAAATGCCTCAATTGATGCGTCTATTGTGTTCCGTTAAAGGCCAATTAAAATTGTATTTTGCAGGGGAATATTGTGAGCGAGAGGCATTACAATGCTTAAGAGCAACCTATTTAGATGGCGTTATTACTAATATAAAACATGAAGAATTTCTTTCTAGTACTAGGTAAATTAAGATTCTTGCTTTGTTATTATTTTTCTTTGGACATCTCCCGTCCTAATTGAGGAGTCCGACTCGGGCAGCACCTCCGTCTTAGCGGTGAGTAGGCTACCCTACTCACCGCTAGGACGGAGTAGGATAGCCAGAGCTCACTGGAGAGGTTTTGTGTTGTCAGTGGGAAGGCCGAGAAACCCTTCTTTGTCTTCTGCACTGAGCACAGAGACTCTCTTAACCTTCCCCCCCCCCACCTCTTCCTCTTCTGCCCTCTTCTCTATGTTTGGTATATATATATAATTTGACGCCTCTGGTGTTGCAAACGTCCATAGGCCACGATAACCACTTTCCATCAGGTGGGCCGTATGCTTGTGTGACACCTAAGCGGTATAAAAAAAATGTATACATGAACAAAGAAAATAGTCTTGTTAGAACCACATTTCTAGCAATTAATTTGTATTTTTATATATTCGTAGCAATACAACTATATAATTCCATTAACATAAATAAACTGAAGATCTCCGGCAACCAATAATAGATTTTTTTTCAAATTGAATATCAATATTGTTTGCATGCGCCACGGTATCAAAGGCAACCGAGATCCACCCCAAGTAATTGCGCCGTAAAAAGTTCCCTGTTCGCACCATTCGTTTTTTACCGATATTACCTTGGAATTCTGCTATCGAATGAAGCTTTTGTGTTGATAGTGACTCTGATTTCTTTAAAATTGTATAGTGACTTCATTGTCTTCTTCAAGGAAAATATATTTATTCAGGCATTTGATAATTTATTTATATTATTTTATACTCTTATTGTACCAGATATATGTTACTACGTTATGAACCTATTGATGTCAAACGACACCATATGCTTATTGGTTAAGGTGTCGTCTTTCCATAAAAACCATCAGATCAAAATAATATACATTAAAGTGTGTTGAACTAAAATCAGTTACGAAAATTTTCCATTTTACATTATATACAATGTCAAATTTATTACAAATTCATGGTCAACGTGAATTACCAATCATAATTATTATCGTAATCCTTACTTACCTTTATCACAGAATAAAGAACATAATTTAGTATGTATGTATTTATGTTTGTATGCATATGTATACTTATTGCCTAGGGTATACTTTTTGTATACCTTCGTACATTAAAATTTCCAGAATTATGGAAACAAGACTTTCTCTTTACATTGAAATTCTTATGTGCACTCCCGGGTTACTGGATGAGAACTCAACTTCGAATTGAATTTGCCTTTATACATCTCATATTTACTGTATTAATATCATTTATGTGTACAATAAATAAATAAATAAAAATAATTGATTTAATACGGAAAATTCTTTTTCATAATACCTTTAATGAATAGCTACTTTTATCACCAGAGAATAAAGTGCAATTCAGCTTGCACATTTCTCGAATCCACGTTCAATATTCGCCACGCGCTCTCTTTTATGTGCCGTATCACTTTAGGATCTTCCTTTACTTCACCATTTCAAAATCTGTAGAAATTCTCTGGTCGTCCACCTCATTCGCTGTTCATTGTACAAATGTGAGTGACCTTAAAGGAGTGAATGATTTCTTTCTTTCTACTTTGAAATGCAATGATCATTCTATATTCCTGAAGAGCGGAAAATACCCATAGTGCTGAATGGAATATTACCCGTTCCCCAGGGTACCTGCTTCAAATACTGGTCGTGTCCCAATAGATAGAGATAGAATAGATAAAATAGATAGAATAATAAATAGATAGGATAAAGAGATTAAAAAAAAAGATACATTTAGGTTATCGTATATATAGGCGTATCAGGGCACTAATATTGAGTCTCTAGTACTTACAACATAGTTTACTATAGCTGCATAAGTTTACCATAGTACTCGTAACAAATAGGGATAACATATTATATAAACAGTAGTTCCATTTTCATTTATTCGAGTCCTCTTTTTATAATCCCAAAGACAGCTGTCAGACGAAGGTAAAGGTGTTCCGGTAACAGAAATGTAACTAGAAGCAATTTTCCCCTAAAAATTTAAGGAAAATGGACACGTACACTTAAGGAATGAAGACAAAAATGTCCCATGTGTTATAAGTAATCAACCGTGCAGTGACAAAGGTAGACATACAAAAAGTACGGATACCAGGCCACCGACACCTGTTACCTATTGGATATATTTCAAGGGATCGTCGACTCAACGCATGTACCACAGTAAAAAAACCCTTATTTTTTTGGTGAATAATACATGAATAAATGTTTTAGAAAATCAATTATTTTAGGTATTATTGGCAAAGAAGTAACCGCGGTAGCCTAGTGGTATGGGTAATATGCTCGCCACCTATTACATTGGGACCTAAACATAAACTGGCGAAATGTGAGTGCTAGCACCTCTGCCTACCCTTTCGGGGATATAGGCGTAAGTTTATGTTATGTTATGTTATTGGTAAATAAATAAACCCGCTTGGCGATAAGTGTTTATTGATGCCTGTAAACGGCAATCTTACTTACCAGTTAGAAGGTATTTACTTTTATTCGATTGGCTTCAAATTCAGGGAAAATCCTGTAATACCTTACCTATACTAAAAATAATTACTTTTTTACATGAACACAATTCGGAAGCGAGTGAAAATTTATTTCATAAATACAAACAGGTCAGCAGATAAAAGTGTTTGTAAAGGAAATCTTTACATAGCTAAAACACTCTCAACAATAGTTTTAAAACATAATACGTATACATACGTAACTAGGTACATAGTTGCGTTAAGGTATACAAACGTTTATGTACGTTAGATATGTAGTAGTATTATTCTGTTGAGCGGAATATTGAGGTAGACACATTTAATCGAGTGCCAACTGTCAGCTTGAAATCTTAACTATGGATAAACAATGTACCTGCATAATATTGTACATGTATGTTCATAGCTCGGGATGACAGCTGACGGCTATTGCCGTTCTCTGGGCTTTGTATACGCATCACGCTTTCACTGTAAACCACCAAATGTTACTATTATTTAGAACATGATAGAAGAAGTTTATGCAGATCGATTATAGTCTGTGCCTACGCCAGGGTGAATAAAGCGTTTCTCCGGAGGCGACTCGGACGTCGTAGGTCGCAAAATGACCTCCGTCCCCCATGAGCGTGGGCCTGGGGGTGACGGGTGGAGCCGCCGGTCACCCTACCAGAAGCAGGCTACGGCGATAACGCAAATGCCACCCCATACCCAGGGGCTAGATGGGGACACCATGGTCCCCACATTGGGGGAAGAGGGTCATCTCAACAGAGATGTCCCCGGGTCTGCCGGGGTGCGAGAGATATGTCTCGTATAATCTCACCTCCGGCAATCAAGGACCCATGGACGGCGTGCGTTTTGGTCGGTTCGAGTCCGACATAATCACCTCCATCGGTTTTGGTGGAGGTGGTATCCGTGAGGATTTTGCGCACGATAAGAAAAAAAAAAGGTTGAATAAAGCGTTAGTCTTCATACCTGTATTATATCATACCTGTATGTATTACTAGAGTAAACAGACCCACAGAGATTGTGGCAGAGTGACTTTTGACGTTAATGCAATATAAGTATTTCTGCCAAAGTTATTAATTTTGGTTTATTAAAAAAAACCTTTCACGGTTCATTATACTCTGTCACTTTCTCAGATCTAGGTTTTGTGTAAAGATACGGATGTCACTCGCACAATTTGTTCCTCTTAGCATAACTTTATGATACATAGTATCTATTTTTGATATATGTAACATTTTGTGTATATATGTTCAAATGTGATTACGTCTATAAACGTTAACAGATTTACATGTATATTTATTGACATCGTAGTCTAAATTCTTAACAAATATTTACGCAAGTTCATCTGGCAAACAAATAAAAACTTAAAACAATTAACAAAATTTATTTTCGACATTTCTAAGACTGGAACTGACTTGCGGATTTATTGCGGAGCTAAACTTTTTCACGGGTTTGAAATTAAAAAGTTTGGAGGCCAGTTCAGTGCGCCTATCGATCATATTTTTCCCGCACAGCTTTATTGAGCATACTTCGCTAACTACTTCATAACGGCCCAAGATACTTTATTCACACTACAATATAGCCTGTTCAATATTTTTGAGAAAATTTACCGTTTGCACGCAAAAACTGTGCACAATATTGAGATAAAATAGTAGTATAGACTAGACCAGTAGCAAATCTTGCAAGGTATTTTTTTCCTGTCTTATCAAATGCAAGAATAAAAAGAACGACTCCACATACTGCAAATTGAAGGATAAAAGTAAATCAGAAAATGGGACAAAGAAACGATTCCCTCCTCTGCTTTATTCTATCCACGTTTCACCAATGACTTTTTCATAAAGACTTAGTTAGTATACACGCTTCAAAGGCCCCAATCAAGTTGCCTAAAATGCAAGAACTTTTATACATCGGGTCTTACATCCTTCGGCGTCGTTGCTAATTGAGGGCAGTGACAGACAGTCTTTTATTGCAAGCTAAAAATGGGAGTGATTAGTTCCATCTATATTATTCTTTTAGTCTGATATAATTCCATAATAATTTCATCGAAGGATTGAATCGTAAAGTGAAAATAGTGCCACTCTAAACATAATGCACTAAGTGTTGGGGATAAAGTGACAAAAGTTTCTGTACATGCTCTAACCACTATAATAAGGTCAAGAAGTTCACTATCATTATTAAAACTTTCATTCGGTTAGAAGAAAAATAAGAAACCTACTTTTAGAATATAGAACACTCTGTATTCTCGCCCCTCTGCCAGTCGATACATTTATTGAAAAGGGTAATCAATAGCTGGAGGCACTTGTAACTAAAGCTACAAGAAAGAAATACAGACAGCATCTTTAGTTAGCAAACTTCAGAAACTCACATATTAAATGACACCTATGTACCATAAAATTCACTTAATCGTGTGCGAGTCCGGGTAAATGGTCTCGCTTGGTGTGGCACATCCCATCCGGATATTGAGGGAGCACGGGCGTCATGAAAGTTTTACGCCCCTTATCCGTACACCTATAATACCGACGTCATATTTCATCGAATACCGACGCCTGGACCGCACGAAAGCGGTTTTTATTAAAACTGTAGCGGGACGACTCCATCACCTCGTAAACCACACGTGGCTGAAGGTCTACGATACAAGCAAAAATATGAACATACTCTCTGCTTTTGGGTTACGTTTTATACGTGATGACATAAAAGTTCTAGTTTTACGACCAACGGTGAAGAATGCCATCTGCATTTAAATAACTAATTTTCTGAGTCTATGTGGCGTTTAGTCTAGTGTGTTTGTAGATGAAATATGCTAGCGTACCTTTTATCGGCCGGGATGCGAGGGATATGTTGGCTACTATCTCACCTGTGGCAACTAAAGACCCAATTAGATGGCGTGCGCTTTGTGTCGTTTTGTCGGTTCGGTGTTTGCAATGGTGACCCTCTTTTATGAGAATTTGCCTTCAGCTTAACATCAGGTGAGGTGAAGTCAAATTGTCGTACCATAAATAAAGAAAAGAGTCTGATATAAGGTCCGAAACCAGCTCCGGCGGGGGAGGTATCTGTAGGGATTTTTCGCGCGATCAAAAAAGCGTACCTTTAGTACCTAGTAGCAGTTTCAAAACTTAGTTATAACATCTCAATTAGTCTATTGCAGTCCACTGCTGGCTTTAGGCCTAACCTAATAGGCGTTGTAGCTACCGATCCTCCGCCCTCTGTATCCAACCTGTCTCAGTCACCATAATTGGGTTATATACATATAAATACCCAATAACCTCTGCGCTGAAGTGTTGGTGAGTGTGACCACTGTTCATTTCCATTTTGGGCTCGAAAGAAGTAAGTAATATTTACCTTCTCTGCTCGGAAACTCTCAGAGAAGTCTCTACCATAACGGATCCCGTGAAAAGTGTCTGATTCGCTCCCCATCAGGAATGACTAAAAGTATAATTGACGGAAATAAAATGTATATAACAACAATAAGCATGTAATAACAGTTTTAAAATTTTTATCAATTTATTTAAGTATTTTCAGGGAAAAAGACAACAATTGCTTTGAACTGTCAATGATACTAATGGTTTTCTCATGTAAGGATAATCTGACACACAATACTCGACTCAGTGGTAATGTATACCACTGCACACAATAAACCACTGTGACATCTCTGCAATTTCTGGAAGATTATCTGAATTTATTTATTATCTAGCACCCCAACAAAGTGAGGTTACTCATGTAAGAAATTGGATTCTGTTAAAAGTGTAACGGATGGGGTTTACCAATATTTTAGATCCTACGTTTTAAGACCTAAACTAAAGTATAGTATAGACTCTCTCTCTATTTAATTATTAACATACCTTCTGAATGAAAAAGCAATTCAATATTTTTTCGAATATTCGGTTCTCTTTAACCATTTTGTAGATTTATCTGATAGCTGGTTTATTTGAATTGAAGTGCACAACACTATTAAAGCATAAGTTATATAAATATGAATAATTGATTTCTACATATAATACCCTTAGGTCAGCTAAGTGTAGCATATTAAAAAACTATATATTAAAAACAAATTAAATCATATATAATTCATGCGCATCCCATGCCCCTTGTGAAAGCGTTCCCAAAAGACTAGCAACATTGTCACGTTGTTACTATCATACAGACTTACAAGTAACTACACACTGAACTAATTTGTGAGTTTAACGAGTTGCTACATCAGAGACTTGTATTAATTTATTCAAAACATACAGCCATGGAACCCACTAAAGTGACATTTATATTTCCAAAAATATGTCTTGATTTACATCAAATATATATTATCTAAACAAGCTGATGCCCGCAGCGTCACCCACGCGAAATATTGGACCCGTTTCCTCAAGCCTTGTGAAGCTTTACCCTTGATAAAAAGCCTATCTGTTATTTCTAGGTTCTAATTTATCCTTGCACCAAATTTCAATCAAACTATTGCCCTAACCTGCCAGCAAGTTAATACATTTATCTTAAACTACGTACGATTTCGTCGCACTATATCGTACGTGGCGAAGCGTGCTTCCTACGTGACAGGAACTGACAGTAACTGACAGGTCGGATCCACCCGCATGAACATGTCCTCGCGTGATCCATCACTGATGATCGACGATACATTAGGGAACAATTTGTCCCTATTTCGTTCACATGTCACATTTAAGCGCTTAGTTGCACAATGTCTTGAATCGAATTTAATCTGGATTTAAAAGACACGTTTAAGTTTTATATCGGACTGTTATAAATTACATAGATTTTCATCATAATATTTAGAATTGCATTTGTAAAATGATTGACTTTAAAAATTTTGTTATATCGGTCCGATTGATAAAACCAAAGAGTTAAATTACTACTGTAAATAGAGCAACAGTCTTTTCATTATCGGGTTACTGAATTTAAAATGTCAAATGAATTTGGATACGCACTTTTTAGGACAGCCGGTTATATCTGAGAAGCTATTAAATTTATAAAAAGACTGAGAATCCGTCACTTTTTTACACCTTGGTTTTGTGTAAAGGTATATATGGCATTCGCACATCTCGTCCCTCTACGTATCACTTACTAATAACTTTATGGATAAAATAGAAGTACAAAAATGATATAAAAAAATTTGCCTGGTGCTAATATCTAATATTTATCAACGACTAAGTATTTGGAAATTTCGCAAAAAGAACGTGTGTAAATAAAAATATGAGTGAAAAATCATAATCACCTTCATAGCACAGCGTGCTCATATTCCACACAAGATAGTTATTTAGGAGAGGAAGATACTTAAGTTGAACTGAACGATCTTTACTCCGCAGGCAATAGGTCTGATTTTAGATATCAGTGTGTTTTCATAGCTGATGGTACTTTAGTATAACAGTCTCAATAGCTAGTTTAGCGATAAAAACTGTACAAATATAAAACTCGGTAGAATACACATAAGTTAAAATCTACGTGATAGTTTATTTCCACGTTATGACAAGTAGTGACACGTAACGAGCGCATATTGAGACATTGAACATTTTGTCACGTAGCCCCTCCGACGAGCTATCCGTGGCGGCATTATGCTGATTCTGTGCAATACGTCACATATATGATTTCAACGTGCCGACGACGCAGCCTGCTGTTAAGAACCCACTCTTACAATACAATTTATATAGAATTTGGATTTCGCCTAAAGGCACGGAAATATATATTTTTTAACACGCTAATATAGTGACTCTAATTGCACTGCAATTAAGCACATAACGACGTCTAAATCGAACTGTGACCTTTTTTATTGCTATGTGTGTAATTGCCTTACATGTGAGTTATAGATTTTTTGTAATAATGATATTACTTGAGTTCTTTTGTTCCTAAAAAAATATTCAAATAAGTATAATTTTTGTTTTCTCTGTAAAAACTTTAAATTTTTTATTTTGTATGTCTCTAAGCTAAAATGCATTGAATAAGAAACCTCATTCTTTTAGTCTTTTCACCATTGTAATGCGCGCGCAACTACTTGTAATTTTACCCACCATTGCGAAAAATGTTTACAACCCGTTTTCACTATTGAAATCGTAGTTATATTTAGAATTAGGGGAGGTAGTAAGCCTTCCCGAAAAGCGAAACCTATGCTCGGGCCCTCTCCATAACTAGCGGCGCTACTGTCAAACAAATTACTACACCACGAAGGCCACCTAAAATGTCACTGAATCGACAGAAGAAGAAGAATTATTTTCTTCAAAAGTGTGTTGAAAAACGTTATACGAAACTCGTGTGCATTGCTTATTCTTATCCTTCTTCGTTTCGTTGCATTGGCCTCAATGTCCCCTCAACCTTAATCACCAACATTACACACTATGACGTTGATACTTAATACTCGTAATCTGTAATATTGAAACTAACAGAATTACATCAATTACACCAAACGTTAGCCACATGAAGTAAACTCAGTCTGTAGATGAAATAAGTTAGTATATTGCAAAAGCCTGAGATACTCATAACATTAGCAAAGCATTTCCTTGCAAATTGATGCACTGCTGCTCCGAGCTGATATTAAATTCTGTAGTAATATTCATAAACGATGGGCCTAAGCACCCCACTCTGCCTCTGCTCTCGAAGTAATAAGATCGTTTATAGTGAGAGCAATTTACAGATTCTAATACTCACATAGGTATTATGTTATGTACTACTACATGCATTATACTGGAAGAGTGTTTTTGGATAACTTACTATCCTGTGATACTATACAGTGTCAGTGTTAGACAAATGTTCTCGAAGTTGAAAGCACCTGGTTCGGCTACACTACATAGGCATTGGTATAAAAAAAGTTTTTATTATTTTTTTTTACTTTTATTTTTCTTCACACCATTGATTTTATTTGCATTATTCACTCTATATCGATTTAAAAAACCCAAAATTATGGCACTATTTGTTTATTTTTTTATTTTTTTATTTTTTTATTTATGGCACGTCAATTTGACTTCACCTCGCCTGATGTTAAGCTGAAGGCAAAGTCTCATGAAAGAGGGGTCACCATTGCAAACACGTTCAGTGCTACAATGGTGGTGCTCAGTTTGACGGCCTCATCAGATGCTTTTTCACGCCCCGCTTAAAGGACCCGGGACTGTAGGTTGTTTTGTTGTAGTGAATCTTTTTTCCCGTAAGCAGAGCCGTGGGCATCAGTTGGCTTATTATAAATAGAAATAACGAAAGTAGGTTGTTATTTGTAATAATTTTATTAAGTACTGGATTCAAATTCAAAGAGGGTACCTGAACATTAGTAGCCCTAGTCTTCTGAGCTGAGTGCATTCCATTTAAATATACCTGTAAAATTCAATTGCTATCAGAAAATTTGTCGTTGCTCTTTGATCTTTAAGGCCAGGTTGCAGTAATTTTTAAAATTTTTAAACGTCTGGATATCAAGTAATATAGCAAATTGCGCTAAATAAAAAGCACAATGGTAATGGTTTTAAATACCAAGTATAAGTATACTTACACCAACGATAACAAAAATAAAAGTCAAACTCGTTTCATATTTAATGGATACATTACGCAGCTAAAGACACGTAAAAAGTGTAATGAAGAATGGTAAAAAGAACATTATGTTCAAGATACACCGGATATTGTAACGTATTCATATTTCCTTGTCAAAACTTTTTGAATATGAAAAGGTATTATTAAAAAAATGATAACAACTCACTGAATTATTAACGCTCCTTCAGTGTTTTGAAATGTTGTCTTTACTGCTTTGTGACAATAATAAACATTGTTCTCTATCATTCTCTACAAATATTGACACAAAGGCAAGTAAGTTATAAATTTCAATGAGTGCCTTTTAACAACGATATCCCTCGGCAGCCCAAGGCAAATCCTTTCAAAAGCGCAAATAACTTCGAACGCTATGGGATGGATAAATGGATGACGTTTTCACAGGCTCTCTCTAGAGGGGTTAACGCTACTGAATAAAATAAGACAAAAAAGCACTTCGTCACCGATTCGCATTTATTGCATAAAGTTGTCACACGGGAATAATAAATTTCAAGTTATTTTCAGCCATAAAGTTATTATTACTGGCGTAAATAAAGCAACAGTCTCCTCATTACCCCGTTAACGAATTTATGATGTTAAATTAATCTAAATATTTACTTTTTATGACAGCCAGCTATTTCTAACAAGTTGTTAGGTTTATAAAAAAAGGTTCACGGTTCATAATCTATGTGTATTACTTTCTTACACCTAAGTTTTGAGTAAACATATTATGTATGTCACTCGCACATTTGTCCCTCTAACAACATTATGTTTTCAGCCATTAATGTAATACTATCCCAGGGCCGGATACTGACTTTGCACGGTAAGATATTTGTAAAAAACCCTATTATGTAATTAAAAAGTCATTTACGGTCTCTAAAAGCTAGAACTTAGCTTAGAATCATCACATGATGTGCTAATTCTTAGCGCAATGGATATAAAACTTTTAGAGTGAAGCAAGTACAAAACTATACAACAGTTTTATAAGTATAATATATAAATTAAATGACATTATAAAGGAAAATACACTACAATAGTCAACAATTTACAGTACTATCGGCGATAATGATAAGTATTAACATGAAATTATATCGGATGACAGCCCCGATTCTGCCGAAATAACATTAATGTTTACTGTGGGTAACATTTCTCGCAAGCTGTCATGTACCACTGATAATAATATCACCAATGAAAATAGGAAATTGAGAATACGCATCTGTGATTTTTTCAGGAAATTCGTAACAAATTATTATTGCTTAATTCGAAAACAATCAAAGTAATAAACTTTTTATAAGTCTTCTTCTTCTTAAGAAGGCTTGTTTTGCAAGCAGATTCGCCGCAATTTCGCCAATGTCAAGGTAAATGTAATACAAAATTATTAATGGCGAGACGCCAATGTCAAGTTTTTCAAAAAAATCTACCAGAGCCACATCAGTAAATTTGTTTCCGTGTGTCCGCTCCCACGAGATTAGGTAGTCGATCAGGACGTGTGGTTGGATTTTAAGCGGCACCTTTTTATAAGATTAGCATTTAGTTAAGAAAATCAGTCAGCAGTCTTTGAGGACTGCCTATAGATTTGGAAACAGTGTTTGTATCAAAAGTAAAAAGTATTTATGTTTTTCTATTATATCAAACTACTGGCCGTATACAATTTTTGTTATTCTTTAAAAAAAAGACTTTTCACTTCAAACAGATGCCACATGTGAAAGGTAACGTAATGTTTCGTAACGCATTCAACAGCTTACTAACCAAGTCAAGCATGCCTGAAGAAGTTTTTAGTACTAAAATATAACTTCTTTTTCCAAGACTAATGCAAAGCTGGTAAGTAACCAAGAAGAGAAAAAGATCGATGTTAAGATTTTAATAGGCCTGTGTTTAACAACAATCACATAATAAAAAAAAATCTAATGGCTGCAATTCTTTGTCAAATTTAATTGAATGACTTATACGACTTGTTAAGCTCAATAAAGATAATAAGAATGATTACTTTATTTAAAGAAACATAATTTACCCTATATATTCCACTGGATGTGAATAGGATAAATTGCTCAAGTATCCCAGTGGGGTGCCTACGTCATCTTGTATTCATCGAATTATGAGTAGGTACTTCATTTATTTTTTACGCAATCAATCGCTTCAGCTTCCAATCCCAATATTCAAAATAATACTTGCAAATCAACCTTGTACTATGAAACTGACTACTGACACTATAAGTATAGGGAAAATATGTCTCGTGAAAAAATAAATCACATACGAAAAAAAAATACTATTGCTAATGAAAAGATACAAATACAAGCAAAAGATTATTCATCTGCGGATTGTAGAGGAAATTTAATAAATAGCAGAGTAAATGATACCAAACACGTGGCCATGGCGAATTCGATTCCCGCTCATTGCAGATATTTATATGTAGCTCAATAGATATATATTTTATAACAGTTCGGCGTTCCTCGGAGCGTACGTCGAGCCATCCATTCCGGTAAGTCGTTACAGGTAGTTTATCCCCTCAAAATTCCAACTAGATATCGCCAATTTGTTATGGTGCTCGGATGGCATTCACTTCACGGAAAATATCGAAGTTCAGCAGTCTCTTAGTTAGATTAGACCGTCAGCCCCAAACCGAGTTGCGAAAAGGCTCAGAGAATGTAAACTAAACTTGTTCTAGCTATTACATTTGCAATGAAATATAAGCAATTAAAATATTTCAGTACAAAAACGTTTATAAATTTAACACGTAGAAATAATGAATATTTGAAGGATTGAAGAGCTTTATTTTACTTTGAGCTTACTTTATGAATATTTAAAAAAAATAAGACTATGTCTATGTTAAAGTCAAATTGTGAAGATCTAAGTGAGTATTAATTTGAAACTCTGACAATCCTGTTTTCCAATGTACACCAAGCCACCGTTCTCAATCAGCAGGGGAACTGTCTTATTACATACTGCGCGACCCAGGAAGACTATGTTTTTTATTATTATTTATGGCACGTCATTTTTACTTCATCTCGCCTGATGGTAAGCAGAAGGCAAATTCTTAGGAAAGAGGAAGAGAGAGAGGAGGAAAGAGAGAAATATAGTTATGTGGTAGCGGTTACGTATTATTGCGCGCGCCAGGAACTCTTTCCTTCATATATTTGAGTTGAACTAACTATAACTATAACTCTAAAGTAAATATCGTATATATAGTATATTATAACTTTTTACTCCAAAGCATTATTTTCAGTTTCCCTTCAAGGTTAATTCCACCGTGAGGGAAAGCTTTATTATAATATTATTTGCATTCTGCGATTTGGTACAGAACATTTGGATATGATGATGTGTTATTGGATTTTATATGTATGTGTGTGTATGTGTGCTAAGTGTATTGTTATGGGTGACGTGAGTTAAAAAGTGCGATATGAGTATTGAATACGAGGAAAATTTGGGTGCGTTATACTAAATCTATTGTGCATGTATTGTGTTGCTGTGTTATATATGTTATTGATTTTCTTGAGTGTTTTAACTAAGCATGAGGTTAATATAAGTACTCGTAATCAGAATTGTTAAATTGTATGGTCGAGGTTGTCTCTCTAGTATTATACAATACAATTTATAAATAATGGGTATTTACAATCAACCATAAATATGGAGTAAAATATTTTAATTTATTTCTATTATGCACTAGCTAAATAATTTAAATCGGTGAATTAATTTATTTGCACTAATTGCTTAACCATTCGTGGCATTTGTCAGAGCTATTTCCGAGTTATCATTGGATGGTAACGCCACATGAATAATTTCCGGTAATCAGTTAAAATGGGCGCATGAATCGTGCACCCACCGACGTCACCTACTTAGTGCAGGGCGGATTTCTGTTTCACTGGCTGAAATAAAGCTTAGTAGCAACCACTAGCCAATAAATATTTAGAATAATTTACAGTGTGAATATATTAAATCTAGGTGAACTTAGTGGAACAACTATGTCCGAAATAGTTTAGTCAGAGAATGGGTGTGGCACCTACATTGGCTTTTTTGTACGGATAATACAATAATTCACATCCGCATAGTAAAATACGTACCAAAATAAAATATAGAGAAAGCAGGATTAAGGTTTATTGTACAGCGCGGCGCAGATTTTACGAAAACACGTTAACTCAAATAAACATTTTTGATACAGATAAAAAACATTTTGATATATTTATCGGTAGGATTTACGAGGATATCAAGTATGCAAATGGGATTTATCGTTTCTCTCGCTGTATTTCCAACATTTTTCCTTATCTTACTTTTTTATGAAGTATGCAACGGATAATAAATTACGAATACAATCGTATTTATGATTGTTGACTTTATCTGCAGCATATAATATTTTATAAAAATACACAATTCTTTGTCCCACCCGTTAAAAGCAACATGAATATACTAATAATATTGGGTGTATCAATTGTAACAACTTTGGCATTCAAACGAAGCTCACCTTTTTTTTTTTTTTTTTTTTTTATCGTGCGCAAAATCCCCGCGGATACCACCTCCACCAAAGCCGATGGAGGTGATTATGTCGGACTCGAACCGACCAAAACGCACGCCGTCCATGGGTCCTTGATTGCCGGAGGTGAGATTATACAAGACATATCTCTCGCACCCCGGCAGACCCGGGGACATTTCTGTTGAGATGCCCCAAACGAAGCTCACTTGGTAATCAATGCACCTGCTGCCTGCTAAACAACAGGGAACTAGATTTTCGGTTTCTCGCCAGGTCAAACGGCAATTATGCCCGGAAAAGATGATATTCCAAGGATAGACGCAACTGGGAAACTGTTATAAGGATGATGATGAATTATATAATCTGGTAATTTGTGAAAAAATACCTTTTTTTTCACAACATACATTTTCAAAAAGTAGGAAGCAAACCATAAGCTACTTGAGCTTGTCTGGAATGCTGTACCTTTCTTATAGGTACTTATACAATAATAAAGTACAGCGAACATTTAGTAATATGTATTCTTCTTTTGTGTGGTCAAACTCAATATATTTTTATTTTATTATAGTTATGCTCTGTAATAACCACGTCAATTAAGGGTGAATCCTCAACAGATCATTTCTAATTTACGTGCACTATTATATCAATACCAATAATACCTATTTCAAATTCTTCTCAAAAACACGCTTGGAAAGTGATCTCAAGTGCTACGCTAAGTTATAAAATAATTAGATGTGAGTACCTCCATAATTTGTAAGTCAAATCTGAAAGTTATAACAAACAAACAACTAAAGTTGAAGACGGAAACCGCAGGACGGATGTTCGCATACATCGTTTGAAGCAAATTTGTAATCATTAATTAAATAGATTAGTAAGTGTAACTCGTCATTAATCTACGAATAACTTTTGCTGCAAACATAAATATGCAAGAAATGGTAAAATAGGGTTCTGTGGCTTTGTAGGGGAGTTCTAGATAACGGTTTTCAGATGAGTAACACGGATTCCGTGAAAATAAATTAATCAAGCGGTAGAGCAACCCACGTAGCGTAGATTTACGAGTAACCTCCAACTTAGGCCCGCCTCCCCCGCACTACCTTCCAGCCGTCTCTCCGGTAGTTGTGCTCGCGCCACCTTTCGCCTGTCTTACACTACACAACTCATCAATTTCCTCAGAACACAAAACTTAGAAGCCGGTTAATTAAACTATGCCATCAAATTAAAGCGCCCATACCCACCACTTTGTGGTTTACCACTTTTTCGCAAAACTATGCACATGCTTCTAATGTTCTTATTTTAAATAATATAATTGGTAAAATGGGAGTATCAAGCCTAGGTTGATAGGGTACGGAAAGTTAGGAGGAAGAAAGAAAAAGTGGAAGCTATTACATTTTGACCTGTCAATTTAATATTACTAACTGCAGGCTAATTGAATATTAAGTTCAAAGGTTGAGCTTAAGTTGAATCCCTGGAAACGCAATTAAAAACAAATAAAACCGACATTTATAAAAAATCAAATTCTCTGGTGATTTTTTACAAATGATTATGCAGATACTACTTATTGTGTATATAGTCACTCGTAATAGTTGAAACATTAACGTACGGCGGTTATCAGCTATACCAAGTACCTCTCAAGACTAAACGATGCCACGCACCTTTCTGGGGATAACCGCAAGTTCTTATAAGCCCGCGTTCTCAAGTAAGAAGTGATGGAGCGTTCCTCAGAAATAAATAGATATTATTTCACTGCGTCCCTATTATAGGTTCGATATAGCTAGTACTTGTGAAGGAGTCTACACGTACAAAACAGGAGTACCTACTCACCTATTTCTGCGGATTTTTTTTAGGAAATTGGCGAGAAGTTATAATTTTATAGGTGCATGACGGAACATCGTGGGGCTCTGTCAAGGTTCCAGCATAGCCATGTTATTGCTTGTCACAGTATATACCCATAGGATTCCTATGGGTATCACCTCTTATCATAATCAATCAAAAACCAGCGCTCGAGTTTCCCACATATGTACAATCTCAGGTACTTTACGCGAGCCGTTAAAAACTTACGGTCAACCGTGGAATGGTAAACCGTATCTTCTGGGCTGAGGTGCACTCAGTTGTACCATCTAGATTCTAGAGGGTGCAGTAAATTGAGGGATTAAATGTCAAAGGTACAAAAGTACTCACCTATGAGGCTGTGCCGGCTGGCGCCGAGGCTGGGCGCGGGCGGCGAGCAGGCGCCGCCGCCGCCGCCGCCCAGCGCGCCGCCCTCCAGCGCGCCTGGAATACCACAAAATCAAAATCAAAATCAAAATCAAAAATCATTTATTCTGCATAGACCAGTAAACGGCACTTACAAAACGTCAATATAAACAATATTTTATCAAATGCAAATGGACCACCGGTTCGAAACGCGGCCCCGACCTGAGAAGACTCCGGCAAGAAACTCAGCGGGCTTTTCTTTTTTTTTGGTCTATTTACAATAGTTTACTTAGTCTAGATACAAAATTTAGCTGAGTAGCAAGTGGAGTGAACAGCTCATTTCCAGGCTTGTTTATCATCCAAATAATCCTGGATTTTATAGTAAGCTTTTTGACATAACTTATTTTTTACTAAATTTTTAAACTTATTGATGGGCAAATCTCTAATTTCATAGGGGAGCTTATTAAAAAAGCGTATACAATTACCCTGAAAAGAAAAAGAAAGAAAGCATTAGGTTTCCCGGGAAACTTAAAACCTCATTTCAAATCAAATTCAAATAGCTTTTTTGCTAGAATAAGGTACCTACAAGAGATATTATAATTTTTTTGGTTTCTTCATTAAAACTGACGCGTTATTATCGGTCGATAATAACGCATGCGTTACGGCGATAACGCGTCCCTTTTGCTTCAAATAACTGCATGCGCCGTGTCTCATAGTAGCCGTCTATCGACCGATAATAATTTATTTGTGTGATTGAGCATTAAATGCATGATTTCTATGTATACTATCAGATAGATTATTTCAAACGGTTTCGATTGAACTTATTTTTAAGACTACGGGCTTCTGTGAGTACATTGTGTACTTACTAGTACAAACATTGTTCCACGGTTCAGGGGTGAACCCGGAATGAATTTTGAATTTAAATGTGGAACAGGACGCACAAGCAGTTAAATGAGTTGATGAATTCTGACACCTATCTGTATCTGAACAAAAAAGTTAGCGGTCAACCAAATTATTTGTACATGAGTCAGGCTATTGTATCATTGAATTAATTAGCAACCGAATTGAAATAACAATGTGAATGATTTGTCAGTACTAAATCCTTCAGAATCTTCAATTAATCTACCATGGAATCTACATGTTTCTATGCAGAGCATGTTCTAATAGAGGCATACTTCGCATATCTTTATTGTTGCATTACAAACCTAATAGTTTCAATAGAAATTACCTCTAATAGTGGGTATCTATTAAAGGAAGGAAGGTATTAGTGGCCCGGACCCGGACACGCGGTGTTAGCCTAGCCGCTGGCAACAATATTACTCAGATCTATCGTTTCCGTTACAAATAAGGTGACGAACGTTGCCGATAATTTCGTAATTGGCCAGCAGAAGAAATGCAAAGACAAAGGCAGAAATTCATGACAAGCTCACTGAATCGCGATTATTATTTTTCTTCAACTTATCATCAAACTTTGCCAGTTTAATTACATTTTTTAAAACATTGTCTTAACTTTATGATACTCGTACCAAAATAATTGTTAACACACTTGTACTTCTCCACTGTATTTTCATTGTAACTAACCGGTTTCACCTTACGGGATTTCAAAGGTTTCTGTTTTACTGAGAATGACACAAGGCCGGTGAAGTACAAGTGTATTATCAATTATGTATAACATTAATTTCCAAAAAGTGTCATCAAAACAGTATAAATAATTTCGTACCAACACTTTTCAATTTATTGTGATAAAATAAAAATACATTTGTTTTGTACCGCCATAAGAACTAAAATAAAAGTGGGGCAAATACTATCGATGAAGGCATTACGCTGGCAATGTGGTGTCGATAAGGCTCGCAGTTGGTAGACGAGACGCAAGGGAATCCTCGCCTTTAATGTGGCATACTATAGCGATCCACGGCTATCTTTATGTGGATATTTATGAGCTTTAGTTGCAGGATATAATGCTAATTATGCATAATATTTCTAATTTCCCGAAGGCATAACTTAAGTGTTATAACATTCACACTTAGCATTTTAGAAAGAAGTCTTTAAAGCACTATTACGCGTGTGGGTCCTGAAAAGACTGTCTCGAATACTTCGTGACGTTGACGACAAGTGTCACGATACCGTCTCTTTATCATTACATAATGTATTATGAAAAATGGAATCAAAAGGTAGAAAAATATAAAATCTAGCACCTACCGATCAGATTCGACGTCGATTATATTATCGTGGTTTTAATTTTATCGTAATAATCTTCCAATCGTTTTCTGGAATTTCCTACCGTTGTCTACCTCTCTACCTATCTACCTTGCATTCTGCAACGGCTCATGTTTTCCAATGAAAAATATATTACGATACCGTAGATTTCTGCGAATAAAGTATAAATCTTCATAATACTTATCTTGTACAGGTTCTTTCGAGAGAACCGAACCACATTTTATGCACTGAAGATAAAACCAGAAAATGTGGCAGTAATACGTATAGCCGAATGGGCAATAACGCGGTTTCGACCGATGACTTTTATGCTTCCTTTATTTACTCCAAAACAGATAGGTAATAAAATGTAATGTCCTATATTATGATGATCTTATTTTATACACACGATGTCATTCTTTTGTATTTTAGAACAAGGTAAAACTAAGTATTTATCAATCAACCAATCGCAGTCCACGCTGCTGGACAGAGGTGTCTCCTAACGTTGGGAGACTTTTGCTTGCTGACCACGCAACTTGAATAAAGGGTTTTATTTCGAGTTTGCCTGTTCTTACAGTATAATCGTCTGCGTTTTCCGTAAGGGTGTAACCACATTAATCGACGCGGAATCGGCTGAAGCCGGTTAAAAAAGTCTTTATGCCGACGGAATAAGAGTGTTACTAATAGCTTTCGCATCGGCTCGGCTCGGCCGACGCGACGCGGCATCGGCCGACGGCGAATCGAACCGTTTGTCGATTAGCTGATCGCATCCGTACGGCGCTGAATCCAGCGGAACGTTTCCGCCTGCTGCCGAACAGCGCTGGAGACGGTCGAACGGCGTTGAACGGCAGTTGAATCAACCGTTCGCATGCCTTCATCTACGACGGTAGCCGAATGGCGCCGAAGACGGCCGATCGGCGTTGGGTAGCAGACTAATGAATCCGCTCGCGTGCCTTCATCTCCAAATGAAAGGCCAGAACGTCCGTACAGCTCAGAGTTAAACTTAAATCTGCGATGAAAGCGTTTGTTGATATTTTCGGGGTCTCACACGATCACGACTGTCGACTGCCGAACGCTTGTGAACATCCGTCGCGACGGCTGTTTGGAGGTGTCGACTGCCGAACGTAATTGAACAGAGGCCGTGACAGCCATTCGGAGGAGTCGACTGCCGAACGTAAGTGAACAGCCGTCGTGACGGCCGTTCGGAGAAATCGACTGCCGATCGCATGTTAACAGCCGTCGCAACAACTAATCGGCGATAAGCCGAGTAGTGTGGTGATACGCACTCGGCTTAAGCCGATTCCGCGTCGATTAATGTGGTTACACCCTTAGTCGCTTCTTACCTACTTCGGATGAGATGAAGTGATGAGTTTTCTACTATGAGGATAACTAAATATACCTACATAAGCCGATTCCTGCTGTGTGGTGAAGCAGGTATTGAATTGTCTCGTAACATTACACGGGACTTGGCTTAGCGCCGGCCGCAGGTGACAAGGGAAATTGCAACAAGATCTAGCCATAACAAAATAATGTATTCGACTGATTCGCGTATAGGTATAATGTGATTACATGCTTAAGAAACCCACTTTTTTTTGTAAAAATAAATATGTTATATAATTACACATAGAGTTAGCCAGTAGTATATTTTTGTCAACCTTGTTCCTCATAAATTACTAAGCAGCTAAGAAATAGTAGAAAATAGTAATAACTTTTTTTTATTATTCAAATAAATAGTTTTACGCAGAGCTACTTCAGCGCCACCACCAAATATTAAAATATCACACAATTAATTTACTCTCACCAAGGCCCCGGATTTAATTTTAGAATTTTTTCTCACGCTCTTAGAATCCAAAATTAAAAGGCAACTTGAAGAAATTTTTTAAAACTTATTGGTTTATCTTTAATCAATCCTGATCAACATCCAAATATGTGTTCACCTTCACTGTACCGTAGTGGAATGGCAAGGTTCTAAGTTTGCGCAGCAAGACCAGAAAAAATTGAGTTCAAATCGTTACTATACTCTTAAAATGACCACTTCCTTTTTTCATATCAAACAAAATTTTGAGAAGATTTATCGTATTCGTAATATCTGTACATTTCTATATATTAAGGTTTCAGCTATTCTTCAGAATATTTTTATGTACCGATTTGGTAACACATGACCGAAATCATTTCGATTTTATTAATTCCTGTGATTATGAGGTTGCTACCAATAGTGCTGTTACAAAAATGATGTTCTTAACATTTAACTTTATTCCTGAGACTTTGCCATCAGCTTACCATCAGGCGTGGTGAAGTCGAATAGACGTGCCATAAATAAAAATATATATATTTTACTTCTGATTGAATGTCTCCTCGGAAGCGGACCCCGGACTCCGAGGCGAAGGCTTCGGATGCGACCGGGACTAACGCTAGGATGATGATGATGACTTCTGATTGAATGTACTTTATGTTACAAAATCGTTTATTTTTCGTAGGGATTCGTGCTAGAAGTTACTTTGAAACGGTTTTATGCAAAAAAGGAAGCTCCAGCTCTTCCTTTGGCCCCATCTGACTTGAGAAATCTAACTGTTAGATCCAATTAGACTTCTCAAGTCAAAGGTAGGCCCTATGACAAGCTTATTAGAAAAGGAGAGAAAGAGTAAATTATCATCATCATTACAATTTCAGCCGTCCACTGCTGAACATAGGCCTTCTCCATTGACCTGTAATCCGACCGGTTAGAGTCGGTCTACATCCAACAGAGAGTAAAAATAAGCAAAATTTTAATATACAAAATGCATTTCGAACTTACTTTGTTCGTAGAAGAAGAAATAAAGTAAGTTACTTCCTGACGAGGATCCCCGACCACACAATTTATTTTTTTGTTTATTTTTATTTAGATACCTATAAAGTGTCAAGCGTTGGTCGGCGTCGGCTTATATAATGGCCCAGTGAACCATCGTTGATGGGGGTTTTCACTTTATTGTATCTTATTTTCTGTCTTTTCCGACATTCAAAAGGACTCGGCCCGCGTGAATAGACATTTCAGCCAATATTGTGCTACTTTAGCTTTACGCATTTGCGCAACAATTTTTGCTGAAACACTAATCTATCATATATCATATCTCGACACTTTAAAATGATGTTAAGGTAAATTAATGGTGGTAATAATTTAATACAAACACAAATTAAATATTGAGATCAAAACCCAAATTTGAAAATGTATCATCCCGAAGTTCTGGTTGTTTTGCAGTTATGAACGACTGAAGATAAAGGTTGTCTCATAGGTTGTGGTGTAACATACTTTTGTAAAAAAAAGTAGAGATAAACATCGAAGTATTTAAAAGGGCCCTAGGCGTGAGCTTCCCTAGAGTTTTGTAGCAGAAGCATTTTAGAGAGGCTTACACAGAGTTAAAATGAATATATAGTCAAAACATTTAATTTGCATTTTAATACCCCAGTTCTCTACAATTCTTGGTACATATTTTGGAAGTATGATTACAGGGTGATTTTTAGTAATACGATATGAATATTTTCTTCGGAATTAGTTGGTTTGGGCTGCTAGGCAAGTGTCGTATTGTACACAAAATGTCATTTGCCTAGTACAGAAACGATATAAGATATTATAAGATAGTATTCTATTATCATTCTCTGAGTCTTTCAAACTCGGGTTAGCTTCCCGGACTTACTAATAGGTCTATACCTACCTATGAAATTGCCGAAAATTTTCTTACAGATTCATGAGTTCGTTACTCCTGTAATTAAATAGCTATTTCCATTATTTATATTTTGTTTGAAAGTTGATTTCAAAATTTTAATACTCTGTATTAAATATTGTTTTTATTCGCTGCTTGATAAATTGAATTCGATCTTCAAAAGCAGTATTTCATAAATGTTATCCATTTTGATGATAAATTTCGTATTACTTTTTTTACAGAATGTAATAAAAGTTATTTGCTTAATGTTGTCTCATTCATATACAAAAAAATCATAAAATTTGGATTAGTCATCCCTAAAAAAGCAAAAATGTTAGTTCTGAAATACACAAATAAATAAAAAAATAGAGGAGTGTGTACTGTGTGTAGTGTGTAGTAAAGGGTGGAATTCAATTTTATCTAACTCGCTAAGTTGTGTTATGTTGCTAGAATTGAGGGGATAGCCACATTGCTGAAAACATAGAAATTAAGAATTAAAGTACTGAATATAACCGTAATTTACATAATTTATTCATGCAACGTTCAGTTTTATTGAGACCTTGGAATTTTAGACAATGGGGTAAATAATACTAATGTTTGACCATGCCGCGTTCACCAGGCTTCAGTTGAAGGGGAAGACGTAGTAAGTGCTAGCTTTATGTCATAAGTAATGGCATACGTATCACTCATACTCACTGTTGGGGATACCAAAGACCTTGTGAAGTGAAGGAGAAAAGTTATGGATGCATCCGGGATACAACATCGAGATGTTAATGAAATTTGTTGTGTAGTTGAAACATTTTCATATTTTACGTACTTACCTGCGTCTTATACAAGTTTTTATTTAAAAGATTGTATACCTCGTTACAGTATACAGGGTAAAGAACCAGCGCTGTTATGTCGAAAATTATTTGAATAAAATATTTAGCATAAAGTGTTAATGAAAAAGTTGGTCATATTTAATAAGATAAGGCTTGTTGCTGAAAGTTATAATAATATAAATTCCTCATACATTTTCGTTGAATAACAATAGGTATTGTTTAACTTCAAGACTTCACTTTCTAAGTTAGATTTTTTACTTTTTTATGTTCGATATGCTCGCATTGGATCGCTATCTTACCTGGTGGTAAGTGATGATGTGGTCAACGGTGGAGTACGCTTGCCTGGAAGCTAACCTATCTTACCACTCTAGTCTTCAAGACTTGAATTCATTTACTTAATCTAATTTTATCAATAAAGCCTCACAGAACAGCAGATTCCTGTGTACATCCTACATACTCATTTTATTAATCATCTGATTGACCTGCTTCTTTCAATACTTATAACATACAAATTTATCATCACCGTCTGCATGCCTGATATAATTTTTTTTCTTAATTTTTTTGTGATTCACAACAAAAGAGTTTTCTTTCTCTACACTTACAGCCAGATCGTTAAAAACTAGCATCAGAAAAGAACCTAACAACAAAAACTCACAGCCTTTTTTCTATTTGGCAGTAAGTAATTAAAATTACAAGGATTTTGTTAATTAACAAATCGTATGAAACAAGCCACAGACTTCACTTCCTAAAATATATACAGTGTGTTTTATTTATATCACAGCTTAAGAAGATTTGAATAGTAAAACGGGACGGCAGGCACGGATAGCAACCGCTTCGTATAATATTCACAAGAGTGATACTCAAATCTTAGGAACATTTAAAGGCACTTTAAAATACATCAGTTATTCTTGCTCAAAGCCTCACGAGGATTGAAAGCGGAGAGAAAATTAATAAGCTGTTTATATTCGGACTTTTAAATTGATTACCTATATTAAGAATATGAATAATTAAGTAATACTTATCAAGTTATTTTATACGCACGCATCACGAATAATTGATTCATGAATTCGCTTATTTTTGAAAAAATAATTGGAGTGATTTGAGTCAGTAGATTGATTCTACAGATTGGATATGAAATTATCATGAAAGCTGATGTCAGATGTTCACTTTCTATTCAATTTCGTCGTCTGAAAGGTAAGCATGGCGATGAGAAATGTCGACATCACGACGTTTTGGTCACGTGGCACGTTTTTTTAGAAAGTTCCAATGAAATGACCAATGTCGAAGAGATCACTCGATTTCGTAGATATCCGCCATGCTGAAGCGGCTAAATGCAAAACTAATCATTAATGCCGATTGAACTCACGAATGAAAGGTTATATCTGTGACGGATCGACTCACATTCGTTATTTCGATGTCATTCGGCGACATTTTGAAAGAAGAAAATAAAAATTGATCAATTTTATTTCAACTTGTCTGGGTGTATGGTGTTGAAGGGTAGAGCCGCTTGTCGCCCTAACAGAAGCAGATCGCAGCGGCCGCGTGCAATACGTACCTCTACAATCTAGGGTCTAGATGGGGAAACTATAATCCCCACACCCGGCGGGGTCGACTGTGGTTCAAGGAATATGTTTCTTACTGCTTCACCTCCGGCAATCGAAGACCCGAAGACGGCTCGCGTATTATTCTGTAGTGCGATATAACCACTCTCACCAGCTCCAATGCCGGTGATAGCCGTGGGGATTTTGCACACGAAAAGGAAACTCGTCAATTTTTTTTTATACCACTTGGGTGGCAGATGAACACTGCCCAGCCAACCTGATAGGAAGCGGTCACCGTGGCCTATGGACGTTTGTAACACCAGGGGCGTCAGACACGTGCTGCCTACCCTGTAGAAACTTTCTAATGCCCTTCTTGAAGAACCCCATATTGTGTAGTCTAAGACGCATTAACGAAGATTTCAAAAGTAAAATGAAAAGTGAACCGTGTGGTATTATCTTTACGAACATAAAGTCGAAGAACACTTTTTTTCACGTACTGCAACCCTACGGATAACACTCCGCCGAAGTCGGAAAGAGTGGTTATGTCGGACTCGGACCGACCAAAATGGCATGACCATCTTGATCCACCAATTGTCGAGGGTGAGGTAAGCTCTAGCATATCCCCCACACCCCGGCTGAAGTAAACGTACAATCAGCACTTTAAACTGTAACTTACACTTACACATATTTATTTAATGTTGGAGCCGAGGCCACTTCATAATGATATGATCATCTTAACCTTGTGCCATCCCATACTGACCCAGATCCTAATAATAAAAAAACGCATCTTTTAGCTAGACTATCGATAATAGTGGAACTATTTCAGAAATAAGAAACGTTATTTCCTAATGAATCGAATCCTTCGTTCATTAAATTAAATCTCGCGAACGAGCGTAAGTAAGATTGTGCTGATTAGTGACCAGGAAGTTTTAGTCTGTATTCGGAACTGGAACTGTGCCAAACGTGGTTAGAAGCTGTTAATGACGTATCTGGTCGACGAGACAGTAAGTGGTCAACTTGGGAGTATACACAATTTTGCTTTAAAATACATACAAGAACGGTTAAAACAACTATTACAACGAAATATATTTACTAGCTTTTCAAAGCATATTTATTAATATCTCCAAACCCATTGGTACTGATAATTGCCTTGGATTTTCTTCTTATCTGCAAAGAAAAGTTAAACGAAGAATTTAGGAGTGCGAAGAGCATTGCCTTCTCACCTCTAAGTTCTTCGTATATCTTAATACTTATATCTATGTATTACTCAGCACTTCGGCCGAACATAGATTTCGCTCTTCGGGAAGGTTTACTGAACGAATATTCTATTTCATGTACATACTCCTAAAAAATACAAAACTAACAGTTATGGCACAAGAAACAAGAAAATTAACTAAAATATCCGTACTCAACTTAACTTAAATGATAGGTATAACCAACAGAACTACATGGAATGTGCCACATATCCAAATGTGATATATTGAATAGATCTACTATGATACCTGGCTCGGTTCATAACGTGTTTCCATCGGTTACTGAACATCTCTTAATGGCAGTTTGGGGACACCGTTTACTGAGTTTCCCGAGTCACATACACCCTTTAACGTCTATATAGTTGTTTCACTACCATAGCATGTAACTTAAAGATTAGAATAGATGACTGGATCGAACCATCGTCGGCTAATATCTCATAATATATAGAAATTGTGAAATGACTATATAGCGATGGATTTAAAGCGGATGTCAATCATGTCCGGATATAGAGACGAGCTTTGATTAAAGTATTAATCCGGCGTCGCACTAGTGGCAGTGGCATTACCTAATTCACTGCAGGGCTCATCTTGATCCCTCGAACAAAAATAGTCCTCGTTTGTTTGAGGGCGTTTCGTTTGTTTAAAATAAGTCGCGGCTGTTACAATTGTACCTACTTAATTACATTAAGGACTCAATGTAGTGTATACTTGTGATTTGTCTAGATTAGTTGGTACAACGCTGAACCGCAATTGCGATGTTTTACGAGAGGCAAAGTGAATAGATATATATAATAATATGAAATTCGATGGTATAACTATTAGGGTTGAGCTTCATTAGTAAAATAACCTACAAAGCCGGCAAAGTAAATTGATTATAAATCAATATTCTCTCAATTTACGAACTGGCACTGAGGGTTGTCAATGCCATACTCCTTCTTCTTTAAAATGCAAAATATGGCACAATATAAGCAATCACTACTTATACTTATATGTGGAAGACACACGTTTATCCTACCATATCAAATATATACGCCTATCGTTGTCCACTGCTGGATAAAGGTCTCTCTCAATGTAGGTAGGCTTTGACCTAAAGTTTCCACAACAGACGGGTTAGTAAAGGGTTTTTTTTAAATTTTCCTTTCGCAATGATATGTTTGCGTATTTTCCGTTTGTCAGAGCAGTGATATTCTTTCTCCGTCACCACCCGCATTACCAGATGAAAAAGGCTGTTAAATTTCCCATCCAATCGTTAAAGAACCTTTCATAACAAAAGCTTCCCCGCAGTGTATATACAAAACAATATAGGATAACGTTGCTGTTTGCTGACTTGCATGCTAATAATAGATATTGAATGTTAGCCTCCGGCTGAAATACCGCAAGCGCTTAATTCGAAGCCACCAATGCTGATTTATATACGATCAGATTATACGGATTTCTCTTTTTCAATTTGAATTTCTTTATTCACTTAATGGCAAATTACGCGGGATATTGATATCTTATCTTCACTTCCGTAAAATTTATTTGACGATATTATTGGATAATAAATTTTAGTCGGAAATACGCAGCATTAGGTTAGGAGTCGGAAAGAAGTTTTTTTTTGGAAACGTTCGTTCATATTTTATCAACTGCGTATTCAATGCCAACTCTGCCTGCTTTTTAGTAGATTTTTTATACCTCTTATATATTTTATAGCACATGGTACATTTGATAGAAAGTGGTTGTCGGGACTAATTTACATGTGCAACATTAGGGCTGTCACATTCGTGCTACTGACCCTGCACAGATACGAGTAAATACGTATCTGAGAGAGAGAAAATTTTACCGACAAAATTATAATATAAATGAAATTATAAATTATTATCATGCCTATTAGGAAAAAAATATAATAAAGTCAAATAGAAAATTATATTAGATTCCCCGAGATTGATTACTCAGAAAATGTAATAAGTTCGTAACGAAGGGAAGGGCAGTCGTGTGTAAAATATGAAATACATTTAGCCAGAACTCATACACGTTGATTCCACTGGCCCTCTTTAATAAGATTACCTCGCTAAAATTTAATTAAACGGATATGAGTTTCGAAATAGATCACGAATATTGACTTGAGGGTAGAAACATTAATAGTCACGTAAATGTAGTTACATAAAATATTCGCCGTCGTAAAGTAATAAGGATTTCCAATTTTTCAATTGTTTTTCCAATTGTCATTTGTTTTATTTTACTTATAGATTAGTGTTCACAAGATCTTGAACTTGAGTTCCAATTTAGACGAAGTACTGACGTAAGACTACCGTACCGAATGAGATCTGTTTGATAGTCCGCAGGTACACCAGGTTGTAGTAACGGTGACTTAGGAGTTGGGTCCCGAAGGTCTTGGTGTACTCCCATACACTCTGTTAGGTCGGGGAATAATTAAGTATTTTCATTTTTTATTGCTGACCCTTAAACTATTAAAAAAAAAGACAAGAAAATCGATTGACTGATATTACCTAACTGTTGCTGGGGCTTCAGCGGTGCGTAAATTTAATCCCATTCCCGCAACCTATGGGAATATATTCCTGGGTTAACAAATATAGGTACCTATGTGTGATTCCAGGCTGTAATCAATCCCAGTCGGGGCGTGAGGGATATGCCCAAGGCTACTCACACTTGGCAACTAATGGTCCGAGACGGCTGTGCGTTTTTGGTCGGTTTGAGTTCAACATAACTTCCTGCATTGACTTGGGTGAAAGGGTATCTGTGCGAATTTTCTTCACGGGAAATCAAAATATACTGTAGTCTATCCCTCTGCCCGATTCCAGCTAGATCTGTTCAGCCGTTATAGCGTATACAGACATTTCAATATCTTTACACAGCGGTAGCTTAGTGGTATGGGTAATGGACTGCTGAGACGAGGTCTCGGGTTCGATCCCAGGCTTTACCATGGCACACACTAATGACTGCGATGCTTTTCGAAGTTATGTGTGTATTTATTGCAGGTTTATAAGTGTCCGGTTAATGGCGATAGGCTCGCCACCTATTACATTGGGACCTAAATATAAACTGGAGAAATGTGGGTGCTAGCAACTCTGCCTACCCCTTCGGGGATATAGGCGTGATAATATGAAAAAAAAATCACATCTATAATATTACGTAGGATAAAAGTATCCGAGGTTCTCGCTTAATCACATTCTGAATATTTATTGAACTCGTATGTGCCCGTAAATCCCATTGTATACGATGTAACAGTCGTAATAATTCACTTACGATTCCTCTGGGGCTTCAAAAAGCTTTGAGAGATACTGCACGAATGGATGCAGTGGTTTAAGTCTTCACTTAACCAATTGCCACTGAACCGAGAATTATCGGTTTGATCCCCACATGGGACTTGTATGAAGTTACTGATTTCAAATCGGGAAGATATTTGTGTTATCAAAGGTCAAATCTAAATCAATTCAATCACAAAGGGACGCTTTCTTATTCAAGAGTTGTTTTAAACATTATACTTTCAACACATATGTTTAGTAGGTATTTCTAGAATTGTACACTGTATGCTAATCGCACAACGCCTACTTATTGCTAACAGCGCGGTTAGTATAAGTAGTGTGACAAAATTTGAAACTTTACTGGATTTGCTGAGAAAACGTTACAGTTTCAAATCTCAAATCAGTGGCATGCCGTAATGTTTACAAAATATTTATATTATATACGAGTATATTACGGTACGCCACAATAGGGCTCTTCGGAGCCCCTGTCAATGTCACCGACAAGTCAGTACACCTACTTCCTGCCATAGGATGCTCTTCGAGACATGGAGGCATCACTCATGTTAAAATCGCCTTGAGGTTTTGTTAACCTTGCAATGTGTAGCCTACTCGGTTGCCACTTAGACGAGCCCCTTTCTTTAATAATGTAAACTAAACAAAGTTAATTTCACTGTATGCAGTTGATAGTGGCATGAAGATCATGTTATATCAAACATAGAAAGTAGTAGTCAGAACTACTGTAAGCAATAAAGTATCAAATAGGTAATTCAGTATCGCCCCCACACAGAACATCGAACAAATAAATCTATTTTTGTTTTATGTGCGCGAGTCCGACTTCACCCACAGGTAACATACATAAACGAAATAGATAAACTAGGAGTTTCGGAGAGGCAAAAGTTTTATTTATGTCAGTTGAAAGCCACCCACTACAGTAATTCTGAAAATAAAAATAGAAGGCGTTTTTTTGCTACCAAGAATTACTCTGGTGCGGCACTAAGAATGGTTGTCATAGCGCGATAAGGCTGCCAAGTGTATTTACCCTCATTATTATATGTTTATCACATCGTTCTTTGTGTACAATAGAATACCTATACTACTATTATTTGTGAAAGAATCAATCCAATAGACTGACTGAGGTAGAGGATTACTATACTCTTTATTCTCTAAATCTTAATCTTACTTACTTACCTCGCGTAAAATGACTTAGATTTCGCTATTTACATTACCATTATCCTTTTGCACTAAAACGTATACATACACACACACATACACACACACAAACACACACAAACATACATATACACACAGCTCAATATAATAACGCCCCCAAAGTTTTAAAAAGTAATGTCGGAATGAAAACACTTCATTATGAAACAGGATTTTCCTTAGTTGAAGAGGCAGACTTTTTATTTTCTAGAACATAGCTATTGCTTAAATTGTGTATAGTTTTAATTTTTATTGTATAGCTGTGTAATCTTTTGAAAATTAACATTTATTATTTAAAAAGAGAGAGAACTTTACTCTTTTATTCTGCAATTAATAACCAAGACATTAAGTTTTATTTTACATGTCTATTGATTTTATAAATCCTTATATAAACAAACTATCCGAGTCCAAGACATAAGTGATACGATATAACCGACTTCCCCATGCGCATGTAAAATATTCACATTCTGCTATAGAAATACTTCACGGGTAGTAAATGGTTTAATGTGGGTTCCATTCCATCGCTGTTGGGCCTGTTTCTGAATTGATAAATTGAAGTTGAGTATCGTCAACGCCTACTTACGCACAGTTTAATATTTTCGTTTCAATTCCATAAAAGAAACATGATAATTTACCAATATAGTATGTAGCATAAAAAATAACCGCTTTAAGTAGCTCTTGAGGCGCGACTGGCAACGCGAACTCAATAGAAAGTTATTTTGGCTTGAAACATTTTTAGGGTCGAGATACTTTTCCAGTCGAGTGGCTCTGATACGAGCGGAGATGCCGCCGTGACCTCTATTCATATGTATATATAGGGTGAATTTGAATTCATGAAATTCCTTCAAACAACTTCATCAACCGCTGATAATGAAGTATATAAAGTCTAATAAAACTAAATTGAAAATAAAATCACTACTCAGCTTAAAGTTTTTAGTCACTGCATAATTCAGCCACACGCAAAACTTTATAATAACATCAATAGTCTGTATATATAGTTCTCTTCATAATCGATGTATATGGGGCAGTTACTTCTTCAAGAATAAGTATGTATATCAATGACAATGCTGTAACACGGGAACTGAAATATGAGCCGTTAATGCGGTCATGGCCCGAGAGCGGACAATAAAAGTCATGACGTACACGTGACGTCGACATGACGCAGACAGAGTGACTATGACGTGGATGTCTAATCGAAATGAGCAAGCGTCCTCTCGTATCTCGTGATAGTAAGACCATAAAATGCTCGGCTGTCAACACTAAAGTGCGCAAGTTACTGCATTCTTCACAATTCTACGTAACGCTAGTGTTGACGATTCACGATTCCCGACCCTTTTGACGAATACGACGCTGGTCCTTTTCGCAGGATTGCGTCACACGCGAAATGTTACATCACCATTGTCGACACAAATTTGACAGCGTCCTTGCAATATAAAGTAATATCTTACACTTATCTTAGTTCAACATGGTGACTTCGTTTCATGGGTTGTGTTAACACCATGTTAAAATTATGTAGTTTTCATCATTATCTGTGCACCAATACCAATGACATCTAAAACTTGCAATTTGAAACTCGAGGTCCGCTCTCCCACTCCTTCACACCCTGAGAAATCAGAGATTTGTCGTACAATTAGCAAGTGCACCGGCTTGCAAGTTATGTTGACGTGGAGTACTCTTAGTGTATACTTGTCAAAGAATATTATTAGCTTCCCATTGTAACTAAACTAACTACCTACCTTTATATAAACAAGTCTAACTAACTTATAATCGTCGTATCCATGTGAAACTTTATAATGTGTCACATCCAGATGACAATACATTATCTTGACTTCGAATAACTTTGATTAATTCAAATCAAAACAGAATGGGGATAGTCGAAATCTTTGACGACTTCCCGAAGTCCTTGAATTGTGGCTTATTTGGTTTGTTTTGAATCCCATCCGTGTCCCAACAAATGTTATATTGTTTACTTAGTCGCTTAAATATACCTACGTTACAGAACTATTTTTCTTTCTTGTAAGTTTTATCGCTTTTTCACACGAAAAGGTATCTGATAGTATACTAATACGCAAATCAACTCATATTATAATAAATATCGGAGACCATGTGGACCGAAGTGGTAAGTGATGACTTGGTCTCGGAACAACCTAAACTTTAGACTTGAAACCTCTCAAATTCTTGGCTTTCGAAAACACAGACTCGCATGGCATTCCCTCCAAAGCTGTTAAAACATTGCGTACGAGGTAATTGTTTATGTTGGGTCAACTCACCACATTCTGTAATCAACAGTATATAGTTCGAATGCCAAAAGCTGAAGCTTTGATGACTATATCTCTCGATTTTTCCAAATTTTATCGAAATAACCTATACCTACTACTCGTACTTCCAATAAAACACGTACGCATATCTGAATGGACAGATGTGTGTTATTAAATCCCTATCTATAAATGAAATGAACGCAGAATCAGTGCGAAGGAGTGTTTTACTTCTTTAACACGGTATATAATAAATTGCCACGTCTATCCGTACAACTAAACCATACAACGCATTATGACATTATGATGTGTTTTCTTTTAGCATAATGATGCTGATTAATATTCATGACAGGTTTTAATGTACATAATATGAACAAAGTTTCAATGATAGAAATACAAATTGCGTGTTGCCAGTTTAACTTGAAGAAAAACCGCTGTATTTTGAACATGAATCTGTGCAGTGTCGTTTTGATGAAGCAAAGTTGGGTGCGGTGGTGCGTAAAACATGCCTAAAACATGAACATTTTATTACTTTGCTGGCCAATAAAACACCCTTACACTAAAAAATTCACAATTAACTTCGACTATACAGTAAAAAAAGACCTTTCAGTTGTAGGTTGTAGGTACGCATAATCAAGCCGGGTGTTTTGTATTTTACGAGTGGTATGTACTGCAGAGCGGCATTGGTCGTAAACATGGGTACTTTACGACGAATATTCTGCGTATGCCTCACGACTGGGGCGTCTGTTACCATCACCTTTAGGACTCCACTTTAAAAACTATTAAGCGTTCCGCACATAGTGGTTTAGGTCATTTGAGAATCTAATTTTACTGGTTGAGAAAGAATTGCGTGATCTTCGGTTGAAGATATGTAACTATGTAAACACGGCACATACATTTTTAAAAGTGAGCATAGGTTCCCGAAGTCTCCCGACGGGGGTCATTTTGAAGACGAAATTCTACAGTTACTTACGACCTTCTATGATCTCGCTACTCTTAGTACTCGTATTTACACTTAACTTAATAACCGACCATTCTACAGCATCTCACAGCTCCCCATGTAACTTGACGCTTATGTAAGAGGAAACCATAATTGTGTAGTAATCAATATGAATCTGTAATCGCAACGGTACCAGTTGCTTTCTCAACCCGTACGACACGTAAAATAAACAATTAGTAATATATAGAATATTACGAATTGAGTCTGCGATTAGGCAGCTTTTAAATGTTACGATGTTAATTGTTATGTTTTTTTATACCATTTAGGCGGGAGACAAGCACACGACCCTCCTGATGAAAAGTGGTATTCATGGCCTATGGACGTTTACAACACCAGGGGCATCACACTCTAGCTGCCGACCCTGTAGACGTGAGAAGACGTGAGAGGGGGAAGGGTTGAAGGTTTTGAGAGTTTCTGTGCTGGCAGAAGACCAAGCAGAGTTTCACACTATCGCATAGTAATATCAACCAAGGTCTCGGTCTTCCCCCTGACAACACAAAACCTCTCCAGTGATATCTGACTACCCTACTCACCGCCGCAAACACAACATAGCCTGTGAAAATGTTGGTTCCTTCATTTGCTATTATTTTATAGTAATGTACACTTTCATTTCAAATTTAGATCGGAACAACGGAACAAGTGAATACTTCGGCGGGATTCGAACCCGCGATCTTTCCCTTACAGGGGGAACGCAGTGACCGCTATACAAGGCGAAGCCACATCTGGACCATTCCAAATTTTCCTATACAGCCATTTTTGGAACGATCTGATCTAAATTTGATTTGAACCATTAGCATACTATTTAGAATCTTTTCATTACAATGTATAATTTACTTACAATCTATTACTGTGCCATCATCAAACAAAAAAAAAATTGTCGTTGCTATTAATAAATCGATCGTACACCGTGCTTCAACAACTTTCTTAACAAAATCTCTAAGCGTGTTCCTTCAATGTTAAGTCAAGTGAAAATTAATACGTTACAAGAATATAGCCAGTAAAAGTTAGAAGGTGTGTACCTTGGAAACAATAAAGACTTTTGCACTTACGTCAGAGCGACAAGATTGCTCTCGTCTCCACACTGTAATCATGTTGTGGCACTCTGGTTTGACATAATATATTCAAAGATAAAATATGGCCTGCGTGGTTTACGCCTTATATTCTTTATTCTAAGGGTGATATGTAGGCGCAATTTCGTACAGGCTACAGCGTTGTGTGGAGATGACTTTGTCATGTTGCTGCTTTTGTATATACGATTAGATATCTTAATAATAGTATGAATCTAAAATAAATTTAAAAATAAAGAAATAAATAGACATTATTTAAGACACGACAATTCGACTTTACCTCGCCTGATGATAAGCCGAATCACGCTAATACATACATTTTGAGTCGGATAATTTTGCCTCGTATGTACGTGCGTGACTGCAATCTTATAAACCAACCTTGACAGCAAAGCCAGCACCACAACCTAGTCAATAGTTAATAGGCAAGTATGTAAGATTGATTTGGGCTTTGATGCTACACACATTTTTTCTATATTAATAACATTTCAGTTCAGGGACCTATAGCTCATGAAAGTAATTATTATTATTTCAATCTTACTTAACTTTCATAGTGCCGATATTATCATCCATCGATATTTGTGTACTGTATCTTGTAAGACAAGTGTGAATTCTAACAAATTAAGCAATAAAGTAAGATATACTGACTGCCCCATTTTAACCAGTACCCTGTCGGACGCTGACGATGATGGTCCTAATCTCACTTTGAAAAAAAATTATGCATGAAATAATATTAAGGCCTCAGATTAGTAACAAAACCCAATTTCCACGTATGCTTTACTACACGTTGTGTCAACACGCCGTTTGTGTGTAAATTCAAAAATTTCAGAACAAGGAAACTAACATATACCAATACATTTAGTTGCGGTCTACGGCGTTAGTGAAACAAATCTTATTTTCCGTCCACACTCCAAGTTTAAAATAATAAACTACGACATGCCGTGGATGGCGTTATATTTTTCCATTTTCGCTGTTGCGATATTGGAACTCTGTTTATTTATTTTACGATGCATTATTCTTCATACCGCGATGTTATTCCTAAAAATCTACCTTTATATGTCATACCTAATTATTTTACAGAATAACCGTATCGCCTCGAATTGGGTACTCATTTACTTTACATTACTACAAAAGGTTTACTATTCTGTTTAGATTTATGTAAAATATTATAAAATCTGTAACAGTTTCTAACACTGATTGCACTTAAATATTACCTAAGAACTTAATCAGTACCCTGTGAATATAACTGCTGAAAGGAACAAAAAGTATTTTACATACACATTTTTAAATTTTTTACACTAATTTAAGTAATAGCAAGTTAAGTACCTGCAACACAAAATGAAAAAATGTCTTATTCTTAGAAAGAAATTGCTACTTCACTTGGGTAAGCAAGTATAAGCGTATTAAATATGATAAATTCATATGCTATATGCGAAGTAACATGAAATTCATTGGAAAAATGTCATTTGAATTATTAAAGAATGTGAAATATTCCACACCCTATATATAACATCTAAGCAATAGTTGCGCAAACACTAAACTAGTGTGAAAGGTAAGAATTCTGCTAAAGACCTGCTTCTTAGAACTACGTCAAACAGACTATATCACTATATACCTACTTCCGGTAATGTCTTATATGTGTACTATGATAAACTCCAAGAAGTGAGAAATAACTAGCTCACAGATTTACAGGCCTAACTGCAACAACATTGTTCAACATCACGTCAGAGGTTTAAGATTTCGCAATACGATATCTGTAACAAGTGGAAAGCCTTAATGATGTAGATTGTAAAAATGGTGCCAGAAACGCCAGAGGGTCCAAATCAAGCTCGGAAATCCAATACCCTATTTATTTCTATACACAAGTATATGTTTACACATAAACCCTAGAAAATATTTGATCCACGACACGCGGCAACGGAAACGGCACAGAAATTGAATCACACCCCTCAAGATGCTACCCTTAGGCTTGGGCGAGGGTTGTTGGAGCCCGCGGGAGAACGACCCCAAATTGGAAGAGCCTGATTTCTCTATAAGTGTATATTTCAGATACTCTCCTTCTTTACATAATGGCCTAAACCTATGGGAGTTAAAAAACACAATACTCGCTACCGATCATAGATGACAGTAAAATGTATTATTTTTTCAAAAGAACTCAATTTACGTTTGTAATATCTATGTAATGTTGCAGAACAAGTTGAATATTTGTATAAACACTAGATTTATACAGTATATTGTATAAATTTAATGTATAGTTTGAAAACATTCCATATTTACATTACATATTTAAAAACCTAAAATTTATTTGATAAAAAATAACACAACAACGATGAAAGACCCGAATCCTACCCTTATTTGTAGGTGTTTACAAAAAATAATAGCAAAGATTAAGTTCGAATTCGATTAATTCAAATCAAACTTAAGACCTTAAGAACTTAAGACTTGACCGGCGTTAAGAAAAAAATCTTAATGTACCCAAGTCAAACCACAGAGTGGTTCAATGTGGATTAACTCTGATCAACTGAGCTACATGAATGATCAAATAATAAACTCTTTTGGATAGATCATTCCCCTATAAGAGACTGGTCGTAAGTTGAGAACTCGTCTGGGTCCTTCCCTTCAGCGATTGCCATCTGGCCTCAACAATCCATAGATATAGGCGATATCGACGTACTGCATTTAGTCCAGTTGTTGATTTTATTGCCTCTAACTACCCGTAACGACTGCCATAGATGTTAGTATAACAACCAGGACTGACAGCTTAACGTGCTCTCCGAGGCATTACCAAACCCGTGCAAATAGCTATCATTCATGCATACAAATATATGCACTGAACGGAGATCAAACCCGCGTTCACTACTGACACGCTACAGACGCTGTTAGCAATGTAAAAACTGTTACATCTAATCAAAAATCAGGGGTCAAGCAGGACTTAAATAAAAATGAAAGGGTTAAAAATTAAAGGGTTAAAAATGTTTACACCTACATTGTCATCTCAAGTCCTCTACAAACAAGGACGTACCCAGTGTGGCTTTAATTACATTCATCTGCTTTTCCGAGAAATTACATTTTAACTAGAAAACATGTACTGCAAACGACCTGGCAGCGCCGCACACACACAACATTTAGTTCTATATATTTTTATAAGACTCATTTGAAAAACGGGTCGAGCAAATAATAGCAACAATGTGAATGCGACGTTGAACTGTGTTTAGGGCGGCGCGGTTTGAAACCACACGGTTGGTCCTTTTCAAATACACAAACTACTGTTGTAGGTGTATAGCTTTCACCTAAGCTACTGCCAAATCTCTCATTTTCTTCAACAAATGATTTTACTTATTCATGCATGTCCTGAGCAAAAGTTGACGGTTGCCAGAATGAATTTTCGTTCATGCATACGAAGAGCCCTCATCTGAAAAGTTAAATGAGCTTTTGTTGCGAGAATAAAAGTTATAAATATATTTTCTATTTATTTTTGTTATGAAAATACTATGATGTACGTTAATTAGAGTTCCATTTGGAGCTTCTGAATTACGCACACATTAATTATAACATAACATCACACCCGAAAACATAGTTTACGCCTAAAACTGCGTAGAAGTTATCCATAAAATTACACTGTACTTAATGAAATACAGATGTGGGAGATCGGGCCATCACATACCTATATATAATATAGTTAGGAAAGCAAATATATGGAGATTTAATTAAGTTCTTATTTTTGAGCTCCTGACAAGAAGTAGTGAACTTGTTGTGGGTATGTACATATTATAACTATTACATCTCCGTTTTAAGTTGTGCTTAACACAGTTGAGGCAATGTTATAAATTTTTCAGGCAAGGCTGTTTCACAGGCCTGGCTTCAGATCTAATTAGGTGGCGAGCCGCTTCATTAAAAAAAATTATAAGCATTGCACCCAACCCTAAACTAAACCAGGCTCTGAACTAAATACGAAAAAAATCTATGTGAAATAAGTAACGAATGTAGCATACCTAAATGTCTTTTGCATGGGCTTTTATTAAACGACATACGAACCACGTATAGAATGTGGTACAATCAGCCTTAAAAGTTATAAACACATTTTATTTTTATTCAAAAATATACCTCTGGTATTGAAGGTGAATTTCGTTTATATGTTTAGATCGTCATATTGACTGCACGTTGCCTGATGGTAAGCAGAGGTGCTGTTTAAAAAATAGTGGCTGCCGTTACCGGCGTGCCCTGTCCCTGTAATGACGGTGTCACACTGACAGCCTCGACTGTTGTTTTTTCGAAAGGACCCGAGACTTTAGGATGAAGGAAATACGTATGCTAGTAAAGAATTCCAGGACTTGATAGTACGACAGAAAAAGTCACTGAACCACTTAGTTCTTGATGGATTGTTTGTACCGCATGTGGGTGACGTCTAAGCCTTGCGCGCGTTGTCCTGTGTAGGAATAGAGATGGTGGGACCAATTGGAAGAGCTCTCACCACAGCCGGTAGAAAACTGCCAGTGAGGCTACATCTCTTCGTATCTGCAGAGGCTCGAGTGTTGTTAGTCGCCATTGAATTACGCGGACAGTGGTAGTATCAACTTGCGTTAAAAACGAGTAGGGAAGAGGGTAAAGAAGTTGCCCTAATAAAATCTAACTCTGTCAGATCTAAGTCAGTACACCTCGATGATGGCGCTCGTAACATCGCCAAAATATAGGTTCAACCCACAAACATGGTACCCACATGGTCCCGTTGACTTTTATAATAGTAATTTAAATGATTAACCTAAAAAAAATTATCGAGAAACATCGATAGTACCTAACTAAAAAACCCAGCCTTAAATAATTTTTAAATTGTATCGCGACTTCACTCGAACGGGTTGTAAAATTGAAATTTACAGTTTCCATTAATATCGGACTCCGCAGCGAAGGCTGGAAGTTAAAATTAATTTATAAATTATACCCCTGTCCATTAAAGTATATTCAAATAGTAAGGATTAGTAGGTGAGCGGGCTTCAGGCTCTAAATTCCACGAGTGAGTGCAAAGAGGGAAGTCATTCATCATCATTCATCATCATGGATGACTCGAGATGATGTGCAGTGTGTAATGTGTCACCCAATGAAGCCTTTCCGTAATCATTTTACAACGTGATTTACACACAACGTAAGCTACTAAGAAAACGGGGATAGATGGTAAACCAAATCGCGTCCGACCCGCACCCGCACTATTTATGGAACTCGTTAAAATGTGTTTAAAAAAGAAATAAATTATAAACTAATTCGAGGTATAAATTTAACAGCAGCATAACCGCCGAAAATCGAATACTTGAATTGTATTAATAGAGTTAACTCGACAAAATACGACTTACTGCAAAACGAATAAATATTAAATGATACGGTTATTCCTGTACAAATACGTTTCGAACATCCGAATCGGCGTATTGTACCAATAGGAACCCTTATCTCTAATGTAACGTTTCAGTCGAATGAACACACAAACTGATCCGTATACATCCTTCATAATATATGAATATGAGTATGTGGGTTCCTAATCTAGTAATTTCATGGGATTCGAATGATCTTTACGAGGACTACAGTCGTGTTGCAGTGCCCTGATAAACTAAGTACCTTGTTCTACGGCTCGAGTAGTTGCCCATCAAGGTATGAAGGTTCCAGTTTAGTGTTGGATACATTTATATATATAATCTTTATCCCTGAAGGGTTAGGTTAGATGAATTAACACCTACATTTTACCAATCATTGTAATCGGTTCCATGAAATGCGTGAGGTGAGTCTGTTGCCGTACCGACTCAAGCCTACATCTGAGAGGCTAAATATATTCACAAATCACACATACGTTATCCATCTAACTCATTTCGATGCTGATAATTATCATACAATACTAAATAGGTTGAAAAAATAAGGAGTTAAAATTTAAATTACTGAATTCGAACACAGGTTAAACTAAAAAACCTTGTTCATGATTTAATAAAACCTTGAGACCTCCTAAATAACTATGAATTTGGTATTGTCGTGAAGATTTTACTCAACCACTTCCTAAATTCGGTAAATTTTGACGTGACAACGTCTTATAAATTGGCTTGCCGGGTGACACTTCAAGAAACTGCGTTACGCTCCGCTCACGTTATGCGCTCACAATGAGAGCGAGTGAGAGGCACGCGTCCCTTCCACTCGGGCATGGTTAGCCCGCCTAAGAGCGAGAGAGACAGACATAACAGTGCGAGATTCTTTGTATAAATTAATGTTTTAAATATAATTCTTTGTATAAATAAATGTTTCAAATTGTTACTATTATTTCATCCTTCTTCCTACTATACGAATGAATATTCACATTAAAATTATTTTACCACTCAAAGTCGTTGTCACGTAAAACTTTCGCCCGTATACCGACTTTACAGGCAACCAATTTTTTATAACGTTTTCAACTCTTTGATCATTATTGATGCTATCAACTTCTCTGCGATAGACGCGGCTACAATTATTGCATCCTGCTGTAATCGATCTTCCTGAACAGTGCTCAGCTTTAGCAATATATTGATCGATTACTCTAGAGACCATTATCTCAAACTAATAAAAGTTTCCAAGATAACAATTACTATCGGGAACCACGGAATTGTTTCCAATCTTAGATTTCTCTCTCAGTGCAGAAAGCGAATATGATATTCCAGTCACCTGACTTGCGCTTTCAATTCAGCTCAAAAGTTGAAGCTAAAATTCTCAGAACTAATTTACCTAGCACCATCTAGAGCGTACATATACTCGTATTTACGCTTGCGCTATTTCAAGATATTTAGTCATTGGCGAAATTGCATTAAATATAGTAATAATCAAAATCGCAGCCGGCTACTTCTGCTAAGATAATTGTCAGCTCTTGCTGCCACCCCCAGATCTGAGCTACCTACATTTTGATGAGACATCTTCAGAACCACTGTCAGTCAAATTCTTTTTGTTTTCTTATTTTATAAAGCTTTCGTAACGTTTTTAAAAAACGTGTTATCGTTTTATAAAACTAATTTCACTGAATCATCCCCAGGTTCACTCGGCACAAAATAACGATAAATGACATCAACTGAAACACACGCATGTGAATATCGATAAAGTACTAAAGCTGCTGACACAAATGATCGACAAAATTTCCCCCGGGCCCCGGTGAGACCGAACCGGCCTGTTTCTCCAATGTTTTATTTTTACCAGAACAGGTTCTGCGAGGAAGGTTACGTGTTAACAGTATACATATACATAAATTGTTAAACAGCGACTCCCCGATGAGCAGAAGTTCCGTTCAATGACAAAAATTTCCCTTGAGCATTGATGTGTTCGATGCCGCGGGTAACTTTCCGCAAATAGACTGGTATTTTACTTTTATGAAGGATCCTCCTTTAATTGCATGAACACTCGTCGTGTTTTATGAACATAACTTATTTATCATGGGTTACCGGGGCGGTTAATCACATTAAGTAAAGTGCGCCTCCCCATATCCGGAGGCTAGATGGGGACACCTTGCTTCCCACATTAAGGGTAGGGGGTCATCTCTATGTCTTCTATTATCTCACCTCCGGCAATCAAAAACGGCGTGCTTTTCAGTCGGTTCGAGTCTTACAAAATCACCTCCACCGACTTTGGTGGAGGTAGAATCCATGGACGTTTTACGCACGAAAATTGGGGCTCGGGGATAAAAGTAGACCACGGGTCTGAAATGTCGGCAAAAGTAAGTTTCATAATCAATCACAGATAAGTTTGGGAGCCACGCGCAACATCTTTGACAGAATCAACTTAGTCCGAAATAACCCTTAGGCTACCTTTATATCATAGGATGATAGGAAATACAACCACCATCTTGTATCTTTTATACCTCCCGCCATATATCATGAACCCAAAATGTTCAAAATGTGCTACGAGTAAGTGTACACCTTTTAACAACAGCACGGCGTATAATCAATCATAGATTATATATAGTTTCTCTCGTCACTTGTAGGAAATAGAATAACCACCATCTTGTATATTTTATACCTCCCGCCATATATCATGAACCCAAAATGTTCAAAATGTGCTACGAGTAAGGTTACACCTTTTAACGACAGCACGGCGTATCCTCAATCATAGATTATATATAGTTTCTCTCGTCACTTGTGCCCAAAATATATGACAGGTGGTATACGATTAATCTTATCCGTGTGGTAACGAAGAAAGAATACTCATCACTTCATCTCATCCGAAGGGTGTCGTAAGATGTGATAGTCGGAAAACACAGACAATATCACTGCGAGAGAAAGAAAACTCGAAACAAAACCCTGTACCAGTCCGTCTGGCAGCGTGGAAATTGTAGGCCAGAACCTCCCAACATTGAAACAACCCTATGTCCAGCAGTAAATTGTAATATTGATTTCATGACTGAGAAATGAATTGATTTATTGAGGTATACATATAATACATTCATAACTCTGCATAATACGACGCAGTTTGCAAAAGTCTTCCAAATGCCTCATGCTATGAATGTTAACCAACCATACAATCGTGGTTTGCGGTTAATTAATTATTTTCACACAACTACGAGTCATAATGAAAACTAAACTCTTCTACAGTTCATAAATTTCCCAAAATATCTTTCTTAATCTGCTGAAAGCATTGATAAACTTAACCAAAGCCTTTCGTTAGCAAGTTTTGCCCGTCATATTTTGAATTGATTATTGGGGCTCCGGGATACTTTATTGTATTAGTTTGAGTTATGTTCCTGTAAGAACTTTCATTAGCTACCTACAGGATGTTCTTAAGTTGTTTGATACGACCCTTATAACTAAGTTTGCTATTTAAAGCAATCTGTCGTATATTACAAATTTAAATAGCCATTTTATGTTCCGCAAGCTGCATTCGTGAAATACATCATACAATTTTTGTTTTTACTGATATATACAAATTTGTAAATCTATATACCGGGTGTGGCTCATATAAGTAAGATACAGTTGATACTTGTTTACGGTACTTCGTTAAGAAATTCTAAGCAGTGAGAAAAAAACAAAACTTTTGAATAAAATAAAGGGACATTATTGGGCTTTTAGACGACAAGATATTAATTCATTTATTAAAAACCATAATCCGCTTCCTTCAACCGTTGAAGATGACCCACTTCTCAAAATTGTGGTTGTTTTAAAGCTTAAATTAAGATTTTATTGAACAGTGAATACATAACACCTATCTGAAGTACGGAAGCCCACAACGCCTTTGCCGTATGCCGCAAGCCGTATGTTTACTTTTGTGTGAAATCGCATCGCATACAGCTGGCCTGGAATGTAACCAGCATCACTCTAAGATGATGGTGATGATAGCAGTCGTTGAGAGCCACAACGCACTTGCTGCTAACTATACGTTTATTTTCATATGAAACTACAATATCTGTTTCTTGTGAAAATACATTAGCCCCAATTGTATAATGGGCCTATGTCTCTTAAGGAACTTGGAAGCATTTCAACTGAATAATTAAACAGAAAATAACAATCAATGTTCTTCTTCAGAGGCCTCTATACCGGCTGATTTTATAGTCGTTCCGGAAAATAAAATTTGGCCACAATTTCGATAGTAAAATCGTAAGGAAGTCCTAATTTGGCGATATAAATTTTTTTTACACGTCCCATACATTTTTCTGTTCACCTGTACATTATTGCTTTACATAAAGTATTTTCTTTTTTTCAAAATTAAAACTTTCAGACGATTTTGCTATCGAAACTGTGTGTGAAACAAAATATTCTTTTTCCGAAACAACTCTAAAATCACCGGGTAGAATAATAAAAATGAAGGTTTATACCCGTGAATGTGGCGCTCGTGGTGTCGGCTAGGTCGGGGCGGTGCGGCGCGCCGCCGCCCGCATGCTATCAGCTGGCTGGCGCAGCCATCTCGCCCGTGCGCTCTTCCGCTCACCGCCTTGCGCCTGCACATAATACCGAACTTGTTACCATTTACATCAATTATCAGACTAAAACTACATTCATAGTGTTTATAATGTTCGGGACTTCACGCGATATATTTTTGAACACTTCACACACTTGAACATTTCAATAGGAAAGATGGATTCAAATTATCCGGGACCTGGAATCCAGTGATCAAAATAGTGAAACCCAAAAACACAGTGCCGTCAGACAGATGCCGTCTAAAACTGACATAATGAGTGTGGTGTGTCGCCAGCCTTACATTCAATATGAAAGTAAAGGAGGGTAGGCATACAAAAAATGTTTCCTGCACACCGCGCGACGCTCACAGGCCAGTCAAGTCGTGACCACGGGTGCTGCAACGCACCCGAAACGTCGGCAAAAGTAAGTGTTCAAAAATATAACGCGTGAAGTCCCGAACATTATAAACACTATGAGTAAAAGCCGCGATAGTTTAAAAGTTACATAAAACTACATTTTATCTATATTTCGTCATATGTAACAGCTTAAAATAGTGACTCAATTCTTTACAGGTCCTTCAGAACTTAACACGGAAATGTCCACAGAATCCTTCGAATGCGCACGGGGTATGTGTGTGTAATACGGCGTGCCCTCTTTAGAATTAGTTAAACCAATTTCAAGGTAGGATAATTATCGTTTATTGTTTTTTTTTTTCATATCATTTAGGTGTACAATAAATAATTAAATGAAAATAAATAGTTTTTAAACAAATTAGTAACCTATTCAAATATATACTACAATCCTAACTCTTTACGTGGGGCGTTCTTTACCGTGAAAGAAAATCTATAGAACCAGTTACACTGTGGAACACCATTTTGTTATTATTCACTGCATACACCATAGCTGGCATAGCGGTCTTATTTCTATAGACTTCATCCACTGTGAAGAAAGAAATATAGATTCTATTTTCAAAAAAAAAAAACCAAAACTTTCATGTTATAGACTTAGCCTTAGTTGCACGATCTTACTTTGACCGTGACAAAGCTGGTTGACCGGTACGGTCAGGTATAAAACGTCATAGCCTTGGTTGTAACTATGACCAGCCACGCTCAAACGTCAAATTCTGTCAAAAACAGAGCTACAAAATCATGGAAAACAAAAATAAGTGGAAGCGGCATATAGTCGGTGCACGCGTGTCATTGGTTAGCGTATTTATGCTACGAAGGATAAATTCGATAATATGAACGTTTTAGATAAGAATACGTCTAAACTTTTTCGTAAATATTCAAGCTTTTTCAATTCAAAGTATGAAATGCCAGAAATACTTTTTCACCACAGCAGCTCAAACAAGTGAGTTTTGCTGCGTAAAAACAGTGTGCAAAATGCGATTTTGCTCACTCAGTGAGACAAAGTAGCTTTTTAATTATTTTTTTTTAATTTTCAATAAAGAGTGCCAACCATAGATTCAAAAAGATTGTTCCGCGAATAACTTTCGAACTACATACACTGCACTCTGTCTCTTGGCCGTCCATAAAAATGTTCGAGTGACAAACACAAGTATTTTGAAGGTTTTTTTTTTAATATATGGCACATCAAAGGGTCTATTTCGAAATTCTAAATTTGAAAGATATGTAAAAGAATAACGATGTATTTTATTTACATTATTTAATAATTATGTAATGTTATTGAATACCAAAATAAGTAATGCATAAGTATTTATAATGATTACTATTATCAACATTTGAAAAATAAAATGTCACGTACGCTGTTTCTGAACACACCTTAAAAATAACGGGTATAAAATTTAAGGATATCTGTGCTTTTAACTTTCAACTTTTAATTTGCAGAACAGCAATAAGTAATTAGATTAATTATTAACTTTAAAAATTTTCAGCATTATTTTAATTAATAATAGGTGTTCTGTTCTGTTAATATGTAAGTGTTGCATTATCTTCTTAGTAATATTTCTTATGTGTTCTCGCTGCTGAAGTGAAAAGTAATGTGTGCCACACGAGAGCAAAATTATTTGCATCTCGTGCATTTGAATCCCTCACTACGCTCAGGATTCTACAGTAGAATCACTCGCTACGCTCGTGATTCAATCCTAGAATCCCTCGCTTGCTCAGGATTCAAAATCAGCACTCGCAGCAAAAAACAGTTTTGCTCTCTTGTTGCACAAATAACTATTTTCACTACGGCAGCTCAAACAAGTAAGTTTTGCTGCGTAACAACGGTGTGCAAAATGCGATTTTGCCCGCTGCGTGAGACAAAGTAACTTTTTAATATATATTTTTTATTTTTTCTATAAACAGTGCCAACCATAGATTTTAAAAAGAATTGTTCCGCGATGAACTTTCCAACTACATAATCTGCACTCTATTCCTTGGCCGTCCTTTAGAAAGTTCTTTAAAATATGAAGGTCCAATTTCGAAATTCTAAATTTGAAAGGAATTTGTAAAACGAATAACCATGTTTTTTATTTAAATTATTTAATATTTTAATGTATTATAACATAACATAAACTCACGCCTATATCCCGGAAAGGGTAGGCCAAAAAAACAATTATTTACTAGTAGAGCACGGTATTATTAACGGTTATGTGTGTGAGTTTTACGACATCGGTTCCGCTACTGCAGCTATCGCGTCGCACTTCTACTAGTTTTTCTGTTCTGTGTACTAACCATAGAGTTAACCAAACCATTACTATCAAACTGTTAAATTTGACGGTGACCGTTGTTTTTGACCATGACCATGACAGATAGTTCGTGCAACTAAGCCTTATAGTCAAAAAGTGTACTTAAGAAGACATGATAATGAAGTGTGAAGCTCCCAACACACAATAGGTGGAACGGGAGACAATAAAGCGCTATGTGGTGTAATACATGACATATATGTGTAATATATTGGCCGTATTATACGCCCCGTTGCCGCGTTGGTGTCACACTGCCAGGTGGCTCCGTTCGTTGTACGCAAGCAGCTTATGCCGATAAGGGTTTTATATTCCAATCAAATTTGCTTGTACTTATAACATTATTATTTTGAGCAATTAATAAGATCCCACTTTGCATTCTTTATCGTATTTGCATCTCATTTAAGTCGCTCTAACTCTATTTTAATTTGTAGAATATCTGTTTCTACTTATATATATCTACCATATGAATACAAAAATGTAAGATAATATTGCTAATAAATAAATAAATAAATAAATTACATTAATAACAAATTAATCCCCGTTTTCCTGGGTCACTTTAAATAAGATCTTAGTAGGGTACACTTCTAGTAGCGTTAAAAAATAATTTGTGATTATAAATAAGAAGATTGTGTAACACTATCGCATTGGAAATCAATATGTAAAGATAGATGTTATAAGAAGTAAATAAATAAGTAAAATCAAACATGAAATAAATATATAACTGTACCTAATTCAAAATATTGTATAAAATACGGTATGTATTGCTTGCATAATTGCTATTATGTATTCTTATCATAACGCTTCGTGACTTTATTTTATAGTGATCTTTTTTTTTTCAATTGAAATTTTAAGCCAATCATATTATGCTCTTTTATTGGGTGAAGTAATCACGAAACAAAGTTTAAAAATGATTGAAAATTCGTTCATTGTTCGTTTCGTTCATAGAATTATCAGTAGATGGCACTAACGTCACCCTCTAAAACGTAAAAGAGAATTCCCAATGCTGTAGAGGTGGTCTATTAACTCAAGTGGTCAGAACATTTTCCTTGTATGAGCGGTTTAAGTCCTGTTTGGACATCAATTTTAAATCGATTTAGAAAAAAGTGATTTTCTTCAAAAATAATACTGTTTCTATCGCTGTAGTCACGGACAGTGCTTTCAAACTATACCTAAGCTCAACCTTGGGGAACAAAGATACTTTGTATTGAACGATACGTTGTGCAGATGTCAGCGATGTAATGTTTACTTAATATCTTTATATTTGCTAGTTTCAGAAAATACACGATTTTATAAAAAATAAGCTAATTATATAAAATCGAAAATCATAAACTAATTTGTCTATAGATACCTACATTTCTTAGTAGTCCATAACTGGATTATATCCGGCAACCGTATTCACGCGAACTCAAACACTCTTATGAATAAATTTTACCAAACAAACATATTCACATATTAACTACCATCTCACTATGAAGGAAATTTAGGAGATGCTCGGCTACATAATCTTCTTGGAGCGGCTTATATGGTTCCTCAGCAAATGAAGCTCCAGCTACGAAACTAAGCGTAGCCACGTAGCAGCGTAGAGGCGTAGCATTTCCAAACACTCAAGTACTCAATAACGTATCTAATCATTGTCATCAGTGAGTGTTATACGTAGAATCACGTTGGTATTTCAATCCAATTAAGCAAGAATAATGACAGTTACTGATAGTACCTGCTTCAATTATGAAGTGAATTGTCTCATTATGAGGTCCTATGTGTTAACACAATCGATTATTTTCTACTTTCAGGTTTACTATCAAGTTATTTCAAAACTGTGATAGATGACCACAAAATGGTCAATTAATTTGAGAAGAACTTATAAATTAGTGTGCATTATGTGTGTGAGTGTCCTTAAGTCATGGTATTGGCAGCATTAGCAATAGCGATTTGGAATGTAAAATTATATTCTGAAAATTCTATAATATTTTTTCTATTTTGTCCATCCATTAGATCGAATATCTCTCTGAGGATCTACCTTTTAGACATCCATTGGTTCTACTGCTTAGTGCTTCATTTTATTAATTAAATCGATGACTTAACGATACACAAGCCAAAATATTATTTGCAACAGTAGGCTCTATTTTATAGTTTCATAACTAGAAAGTTTCTATTATCGCTATATTTTATGGAGAAGTTAAAATTTTAGTCTTACATAGCAATTTTATGGCCGCAAATGGAACGAGATCTTCAGATATTCAGTGAAGCGTTCAATGCAGTTTATTTGCCATATTTGGCTACCAAGGCCGCTTTTATAGTTTGGTAGTCTAGATAAGTTTTAACTGTTCAGGTTTATATCACATGAACGGCTGATTTCTTGAGTTTTATACAATAAAAAATCGAATAAACTGACTGATATAATAGAATAGTTGTTAGTATATTTAAATTAGTTAGTTTATTATTTTCATTGTTACTGGCGTGTCGGTAATTTCCACATACACACTCGTAGATAGATACCCTTTATCACATACTAAACATAGGATACAAATAAAGAACAGTACGTGGTAATGAATTGAATAATAGGCGGTCTTATCGCAGTCTGCTATTTCTTATAGAAAACTTTTCATCCAATACTAGATCGTAAAATAGCACATAATAATTCCTTAAACTAACGTACAAATATTAAATAGTTTAGGCTAAAATATAAATGAAAACGATATAATATACTTTACAGTTTCATGAAATAAAATATTCACATCTAAAGAAGATTTATGAAGGATGATTTAAACATAATTGATATTTTGTTTGACTGTGATATATATACAATACAAAAGCAACATCTGGAAAGTATATTTACTAGTGACTAGCTTCTAGCGACTTCATCTGAATGTTTGTATTAGTTCTAAAGTCCGTTCTGTTAGCCTAGTGTTAGTTGTTGTTAGTTCCTTGTTCTGTGGCCTTCATTTGGTGACCTGTAGACCTTTTTCTCTTTATTCCGGGAAAAAATCCTATGTGTTATTCTAGATTATAATCTATCTCTGCAAGGCGGTGAGCGAGAGAACTCCCACCACTGGAATTGCCACGAGGAATCGCCTTAGTGTTTCTACTTAGCTACCCTCGAGTCCTCATTAGCATCACAATGATGGCATTCGGGCGTTATCTCCTTCCTGATCTGACACATATAATCCCCAAAGCACCCGTGCCAGAAATGAAGGTCTATTTATACATCTGGAGTAAATATCCAAAGATTGATTCATTTTTTACATTGAAAAGCTTCTAATAAAAACCCATTTCCTAATCTAAACCATTTAATATTATTACTTCAAAGAAAACACCCAGGTAAAATATAACCTCTAGAATGGTTCCTTCGGTTTTCCGGTTATGGTTTCATCATTGAGGCTCACTTTGAAGCTCAGTATTCCATAAACGGAGTCTGAAAATAAAATTCACAAACTTCTTCTGTGCTACCCAACAGACCATGCAAATGTATTATGTTTATCTACTGAAATACAACTTAACCTCTTTTTAATCGACTTCTAAAAAGGAGGTGGTATTATATTTGATGGAGTACCTGTGATGTATTCATCACAATTGAACTGATTTTGTTTTTTTATTTGAAGGAGCGTACTTTCTATTTCGTTCCCATTGCCATTAATTTGAATTCTAGTAATAGGATCCTACGGAAATCGAGAAAAAATTCTTTTAATAATCAAATATTTGCTTTCATCATCTGTAGACATTACTGACGATGGAAGACCCAATTCCTTAACGATTAGGACTAAGGGAATAATTCTTATTAAGGTTAGTTGTGAACCTACTACCAAAATATTTAGATAAGCTAGCTCAACTCCTAATGGTTACGAAGTTGTGTATTTAGCGATAGATGCTATCGCTTATCTAGGCATTACTGTACCGCAAAATTACATTACATTACTGTACAATGTTAATTATATTCACTAAAAAAATATTACAAACTTCAAAAACCTCAAAGCTCCTCAAACCAGTACTGAAAAACGAAAAATAATTGCTTACAGAATAATTTCAAAATATGAGTAAAGCTTTTCTATTCAAGTCGGTGCTAAACTAAATAGGTATTTAAGAAAGATTATGTCGATTTCCTAAGTAAGTTTCCTCACCTAAGCGACAATGAGTTTTATTCAACCATAGATTTGTATTATTAATTTTTTTTCAAAACTGATTTCAAAATCGAATATGAAATAGACGCGAAATTACTTCATGCGGAAATATAGTTTGAAAACGATTTTCCCTTATTGTACTTGCAAGCAATTACAACGTTTGGGAAAGTTTGAAGCGGTGAAAGCAAATGAAATATTCCAAGTTCTCATTGACAACGTTATAGTGAGCGTGGAGCATGAAACTTTTAGAGATAACTCATTCACATGCCCTTTGTTTGTTCTGTGTCAAAGCAAATAGTGGCATGGGAATGGAAAACAATGAAAAGTCTGAGACAAAACTGCTATTAATACCATGCAGTTAGTATGGACAGCGCCTTATGTTAGTTTCAAAGCATTCTTTTTTCACTGCTGATTTATTATAATGCTATAAACAACTACTGTTATATCTATATATCAATTCAATTCAATCAAATTACATTTTGAGTTTTCTATTGTGGTAACTCAATAGTATTCCTCGTGATTGTTTAAGACGCCAGTAATTTTGGATTGCAGAGAACAATCTAAATTGATTTCAGTGGTTTTTTAATAATAATGTGGCCTTCTTGACTTCTAATTTTGCCTTTAGCAGCTGGTTGAAAAAAATTTTCCTCCTCGTGTAATTCCCCATGTGATCGACATTTTGTTAGCGTGTTTTCAATCGATTCAAAATTGGTAAATGTGAACGTCTAGACGGGACTTGAACCCGCGACCAGTCTGTTACAGGTCGAATGCTCTGACTACTTGAGCTACTAGACTTGAGGCAACATTGGAGCCATCTACCGACAATCCGACGAACTGTCGGAAACAAAATTTAAAACGATTTGAAATAGAATATTTGCCATGGTGCCATTTATATTTTGGAGTTGGTTCATCATTCTCACCTAATACAATCATATTAATCATATTAATTTAGGTATATATCTCAATTTACCAATCAATTTAACCCATCGAAATCAACTGCTGGACATAGGCCCCATGTTGGGAGACTTTGGCCTACCGTTTTTACGCTGACCAGACGGGTTGCCTCAGGGTTTTATTTCGAGTTTTCCTTCTCTCGCTGTGCTACCATCTGCCTATTTTTCCATTTGTCGTCTCTTTGGATAGCTGAGGTGGTAATATTCTTTCTCCATCACACACGAATGGTAAACCGATACCTTAATTTACACTTAACATTTAGGTTTGCCGAATTATCTATTTACCGTCATAATTTGTGAACGTGTCCGAATCCTCTAACCATTCCTTGTGGTATCTTATACCATACCACAACGTTCTCTTTTCAACAATAATTTTATAAAGTTAAAATGTTCAATGAACAGTTGAAATGTCGACGTTGTCGCTTCTGTGGCCGTGGCTGTCACGTGAGAGTCATGCGCCAGTTATTATTTGTGGCGCAGAACGTAGCAGGCCTGCCAGTGACACTTTCATTCTTCAAACGTTCCCATTGTTCATTGAAACTTCGATACAATGAGGGATTCTTTGACACACGTCACATCCTGTGGCCACAATTCGTTTTCAACACAGCAGCCAATACTTTTTCTAATGATTCTAACAAAACATCTTTCGAAAGTTACCTCACAAATATTCTCAGTTTTTAATACAGTTTGACTTTTTTAATCACATTGTAGGCATTATTGGTGAATGTACTGATGAGCTCTTCCATTTAATGCCACCCTCAACTTTCCTACACTGGACAACACGTGCAGGGCTTATATGTCACCCGCGTACAGTACAGAATATTCCATCAAGAACGAAGCGGTTCGGTGAGTACCATTAAGTCTTGGAATTCCTTACCAGCGCACGTGTTTCCTTCTACCTACAGTCCCGGTTCCTTTAAGAGGGGCGTGAAAAGCATCTGATGACGCCGTTAAGCTGAGGGCCACCATTGTAACATTGTACGTGTTTGTAATGATGACTCTCTTTCCTGAGACGTTACCTACAGCTTACCATGAGGCGAGGTGAAGTCAAATTGATGTGCCATAAAAAAACCAAAAAAAAATATGATCGAAATATTGGAAATAGTACCTCTCACATTATCGTTTAAATCTTAATTCAATCCATCAAATTATACAAAGCAGGTAATCTATTAACAATATAGATTCTTGTAATTATGCTATAGAATAAGATAAGGCTTTTGGGCTTCATGAATCATAATTTTGGCCGATTATTGAACTCGTAACTCAGGAGGATAATGGTCGTTATAGGGTCCGAAGAATGTGTTAATACCTGATTTGCAGCATCGTATAATATGTAGACACAAAAGTGCTTGGGTGGTGGCTTTATTGTTGATCCGGTTTTCTGTTGAGCAAGTAGTTACTTAAACAAGGTTCATCTACATGCAAAATACCTTTGTTGATGCATGAAAGTCTCGCTATTTGCTGTTCCTTATCACGATACTAGTTTTTTTTTTTTTTTTTTTATCTATGGCACGTCAATTTGACTTCACCTCGCCTGATGTTAAGCTGAAGGCAAAGTCCCATGAAAGAGGGTCACCATTGCAAACACGTTCAGTGCTACAATGGTGGCGCTCAGCTTGACGGCCTCATCAGATGCTTTTTCACGCCCCGCTTAAAGGACCCGGGACTGTAGGAAGAAGGAAACACGTGCGCCGGCAAGGAATTCCAGGACTTAATGGTACGGCAGAGAAAAGACTCACCGAACCGCTTGGTTCTTGATGGAATATTCTGTACCGTATGCGAGTGACACCTAAGCCCTGCACGCGTTGTCCTGTGTAGGAAAGGGGAGGGTGGGATTAGTTATTGGGGTTATTGCTACTTAGGAGTGGTAAACAGCGATTATATTTCCAAATTTTAAATATCAGCTATAATATTCATGATGATAAGCGAATAATAAAAATATAGCTACACATACACCTACTTAAGTACTTGTTTAGCCGGTAAACGATTATTAAATCTACGAAATTCTCGAGGCGATGTGTTTCCTTTGTCTTTAAGGACAAAAGATCGTAATAGCTACTCGCATAAAGATAAACAAATTACCTACGAACTCAAAACATTAAAGTACAAAGTATTTTTTGTTAATACATGACCTTTATAAGCACTTTTATCTTCACTTAAACTGCTGAGTGGGTGATATAAACACAAGATTCTTTTCAGGTTGACGCACAATTTAAAAGAAATATTTTTCCGTTTTCACTGAAAATTTATTCGATTTTGTCTGTTACGACAGTTTACATCTACATTTCGTACTCGGGTATTCTTCTCCCTGTGACTTTCAACTTAATCGTCAATTTACAAAGTGAGGCCTTACTTTTTACGTTTTCTGGAACAATGAAAGTACATAACCTTTTTATTTCATTCAAAATATAAAAACTTGACACAGAAAAGCTTTTAAGTTTCTAATACACGTCTATATTAGCCATAAGCTTTTTCATTTACTGTGAAATTGATGATTTCATGGCGTTATAATTTGATATAAGTAACTAATATCTCAATACCTCGGTTTTTATATATTAACTTCTCGAAGGTTCATCTACAGATCATTTTTTAAAAAATAAAAGATATTGATTTTTTCTAAACAAAATGTTGGAGAACAAATGTCAACCCACACTTTATATAAATTTAGCGACACCTGTTACGTGGGTCACGAGTCACGGCTGTAATACGAAGATGAAACTCGTACGTCAGTTCCTAAAAGTGACTTTTATCCTTCCGTGCGTTGCTTAGTTGAGGGAAATAAAAAATCAGACAGTGTATTCATTTTGAACACCTGCAACAGCGCACGTGCGTGACTATTTCCCGTCCGAATAGACGTTAAAACAAGTACAACGGTGGATTGCCCGGTGCGGCTTGTTCGTTTTTCAATCATTTTTATTTCGAATGTCTCTTGCTAAAGTTGACAGCTTGCAAAAAATCGTTACCAGCACCGAGAATTGCCATGCGGATTAGTGATACACGCAACGCACCCACTTACACATGGATTCACGGCCGCGGCTTCTTTACATCGCGCCACAGTCGCCGGTCCCGGGAGCGTGGTCACTGAGCTAAGACAAGAAGCACATACACTGCGCGGGCACCGACACGAGCGCGGTCAGTCGCGGCGCGGCGCGGTACAGCGTGCGGCGTAGCACGTCAGCAGCACGAGGGCGTGTTCGCGCGATTCTCGCGGGATGCGGCGACTCAGGTGACGCACGGACGCAGCACGGTGCTGTGCGGTGCGGGACGAGCGCTCGCACGGGCTAGCGCCGACACACGACAGCCTCCGTCGCAATGACGAAGCGGCCGGGTACGCGCGCGCGCTCTACGTCGCAGCCTCCCGAATCTCCCCGACCCTCCTCGAAATCTCACGACGTTGGGGTGAACAAACCCGCCACGCTTCTCCTTCTAACACAGTGACGAGGTTAAAAAGGATTTAGAGTTTCTCGTAGCATTTTACGGTTCGATCGTCCTCATCGTACACTTTGTAAATCTAGATATCACCTCAGTAGTAAACTTGTATGAATCGAGATATACATACCGAACACCTCACCGGTGCAAGTGAGGTTAACGCATTTGTCACCGCCACGTGATGAACTTGAGTCGTATCACGCTACCTTCTCCCAACTTAACCTCCGCAGTTCTCGAGCATATGTTATTATTAGAAGTTTCGTTACTAGATACCGAATAAGTAGGTTATTTAGTATTTCAATGCAAAACGTTTCTCATGATATAGGTATACCTATACATAAAATACATAATACGACGTTCCTTCTCTGTTGCTATTATAAGAAATAAAATAAATCACAATCCGGTGCCAAAGTGATATTTCGGATAATAAAACTCTTTCAACCAATAAAAGTGATGAGCGTTGATCGAAATCGATTAAAACGCGCAAATTGATATCGGTGAGAAGAGTCAGGTGTCGGTCGCTTCGCACAAACATATCCATTGTTCGCGGAGCCAGCGTGGAGGAGCCTTCGACAGCACTCCATCACTCACTTCTATTCAATGCTGAAGGATCACTGTGCTCACTATGCTCAACTTTTGTGTTTTTTATCGTTATGTGACCATCAAGGTCCTTTTTTTACCAACCTTTTTCATGTAACGGTACCTTAGTCATGATAATTGTGTACGACAGTGTACTTCCTATATTTTTTTTAATTAGTACTACGGAGTAGGTACGGGCAAATGTACAATAGTCCGTACGAATTTTCGATAGCCTAAAGCGTGGACAGTTGTGATCCACCCCTAACTCAAGCAACAATATAAGGCAACATAGTACCTAATTAATTCTTATAAAAAATAGCCTCTGCCCGCGGCTGTGCCCCGGTAGATTACCTATATCGACCTGGTTATAGCGACTTTTTGTCATATTTCCAGTTCTAGAACACCACCGAAACGTCGAATTCGGTGTAAAGAAAAACTTAACACGAAATACTTAGGCTCAATTTACACTGCGGCGGAATGGAAGCTAATGAAATTGTAAGTACAAAGTTTAATGAACTTTATGTCATTTGTCAATTAGATAGGAAATATCACACGCGAACTGGCAACACAGGGTGCGCGGGTTCTATCTCCGCCCAGTGCAAACATTTGTATGCATTAAAACAGCTGTTTGCACTAGTCTGCATCGGAAAAAGCGGAGCCTAGACTTCGAGGTGAAAGCTTGTAATGCGACTGGGATTAACACCGTAGATTAACACCGTAGTGTTAATCCCAGTCGCATTAGAAGCTGCATCGTAATGAGAAGAACATAATATAGCGTAAACTTCCGATCATATCACGACTAATAAAAATGTCCACGATTTTAAGGACCGGATAAGCACCGAGGGTTATCGGATGGGCCTTTTCATTATTTGAATTAATATCTTGTCGTCTAAAAGCATGGTTTAAAAATGTCCAATAAATTTCATTAACGCAAGGCCTGGCATGAATCGCGATGAGAGGATTAGGTTAATTAATTTTTAATTGCAAAACCTTTAGAGAGCTAATACCACGTTAAACGTTTAGAATATAAATCCATTATAATTTCCTGATACAGTCAATGTCGAAAATAAATTTGCAATTTAAGAATATTAGTAATATCTAATTGATTTATTAAAATAATTTATAGAGCCTTAAATATAATTTACCTTGCTCAAAAACTAATTGTTGAAATCTGTAAAGGACCATCTACTTTTGACGCTATCTATACCTAGGTACTGTAATAAATGTCTTTATAAATATTGAAATTTCATCAGAGTCATTGGAGTCATTTTTAATATTTTAATGTTTTGTTGGCTCTACGTACTCTTTTGCATTAGTTGATATGCATGACTTTTACGGGTATGACTGCTATTTAACCCCGTAACCGGAGAGTAAAGACAGAGCCAATCAATAGGTCTACAAGTGTCTTGCAGGTGAAATTTGCCGGGAACCCGAGACCGCATCCAGTCATTGGAACATACAAACATCTATCTGTATAACCTTTTTGTAAATTATGTTAATTAACAGTATTTGCAAAAGAGTGAAAAGTCCTTTCTTCCTTTTTACAATAGTGAGTGGACATTAATGAAACTGGAACCGATTACACATTCCCCAACTGAATTATTTTTAAACAGTTTTATTTAGTTTGACCTGATTGCTGATGGAACGAAAACGAATGAAAATTAGTAACACCATTTTTCCTGTTGACTGATTGATCTGGGGACCTACCAATACCGTTTACGAAATAATCTTATAGCCGTAGAATTTTGTTTGAAGTCTTAGTAATCTTGCGTAAATACGTACCACAGCCATAGGTACATTGTAGGTACTTATCATATATTATTATTGCTTAGTCCTTCTGTGACGTCACTATAATTTTAATTCATTCAATTGGTACCAAGATGTAATTTAGGAACAATAAATGGTGTTTAATAATATGTCAAAATTAGCCATCTTAAAAAAGTTACTCGAAGGGGACGGATTTATTAGTGTGGTGCAAAATACTATTGGAGAAACTATTTTCGTAACCCTGATATTTGATACACTCCTTTACGTACTAAAGGAGTGTATCAAATATCAGGGCTACGAAAATAGTTTCTGGCTACATAATTAAAAAAAAATGTATTACTTTCAGACAACAAGCGACAGTTTTGTTGTTGTATGCTGTGTTAATTTTCTCAGATCGAAAAAAATTTGACAATATTGCTTGATTTTTCACAAGTGTAATTATGTTAGTGTGTAAATAGGTTGTAAAGGTACTTGTAAAGTTGTAACGTAAGGTAAAGTAGCATTGTGCTACATTATGCATACAACTACTCACACGGACCCCGCCTACCACCTCAGGAAAAACTAGCTCCAGGGCACGACCTGCCATGGCCGGTATGGCAGTCACTCAACCGTCCATAATCTATGCAGATGATGGAGAATGCGAGACCTGGGCTTAGACGCATGTGACTGCGATGCTCCCGTGCAGTCCATGACGCACTTTGTTTCGTGCGCCTTATACTTTCCTGCACTAAAGACAATCTTAATAAAGCCACTGACAGCGCGTTCGACATGGCAAAGTTTTATTCTCGAATACTCTAAGCATAAATGGATTCTTAACACGAAAGAAGAATAAGAAGAAGGTTTACACAGACGAGGAACCGAATCCATGACCGCCTACGTAGCAGTTGAAGGTCCTACTGCGCCACAAAGGACATCAATGTTGCCTACCTATAATAATGAAGTGAACCTACTAAATAGCCTTTCGAAAAAAATGATGCTTGCACTGTTTGAGTGTAGGTAATAAGTACATGTTTATGTTCACCTTTATAACACAAAGCAATCAATTGGGTAGTACGATCCACCGTGTGATTGCTGCGATATCTCACTTAGATCGGACGTTGTAGCCAGAGTCTGCATCTACATCACTGTCTATATACAGGCTGTTTGATTTCGTATATTGCTGGTTTTTGTCTCATATGTCCTCCGGCACCGATAAGAGATAAGTAGGTGTATGTGTTTGCAGTTAAGAAGCGTTTTTGAATCACATCAACTGACCGCTGGGCTGACGACCGTCAACGTTTAGATTATACATGAGGTTCCAGGCCTGGTTTCCCCAATGGGGCAGTGTTCTGGTGTTTTCCGTTAGGATACTATCAATAGCAACACGGAGTCAAGAAATATCCACCTGCACCTTAACATAGGTTTTTACTCTGTACTCTGTTACTGACATGTGACAAGATTATAGGCTGTCGATATTCCTACCCATGTCTGCCTGAAATTATTGCCTACTTTTGTCTTTACCTGCTTTTGTCTTCCCAGACACAGGTGCAAAACTTATATATCTGATTTTGCAAAAATAAATAACGCGCAATGCACCTATCTACCTAACAGCACATAAGCCATAGTCCTAACATTTTAGCAGTAAATTTTTAATCAGACTGTATATAGTGGGAACTTCCGTACTCATGTGTTTAGTTAATGGGCCATCAACGATAGCTAACATTGTCAGTGAGAGCCAAGTGGTTTAGGATGCGCAGGTATAGGCATGTACCTATAGTATGATTAGATAGGTACCTATACAAGCTATACATAACCAATTAAACGCCAGACCTTATAGTATGAATCTGAATCGGTTTCCCTATTTTCAACCTTATGGTGAAGTATGATGGGTGTATGGGTGCTTCCATCAAAATATTCGGAGTCCAAGTAAATTTTCTTCCACGAAAGCTAGAATAGGCTAACCAGGAACAACGATGAAATGATGAATGATTTTCTTTTATAAACTACCTATAGTAAGTGTCTATACAGAATAGAGACATGCTATAGTTCATCAAAGTTTTATTTATATATCCTATAGGTACATAAACACAGGATCATGTATATAAAAATGGATGTTGCTAACCGCTAAACTCAAAAACGTCTAGATCGATTGGGCTAATTGTTTTCCTAAATTTCTCGAATTTTTAATGTGAAAAGAGACTTGAAAAAATGATAGTTTATTTTTTGTTCAGTTCAATGAATGAAACATTAGAGATAAACATGATAAGATTTCACGCAAGGACCCTAAGGGCATAAATTTAATGTAAGTAGGTATAATGCAAAAATACCTACATACCACATAGTTCTAAAAAAATAGGTAGTTATGGGGTGTCCTATGTGCAGATGTAGAGGCCAGGAGGCCTAGAGGATGATGCTGATGAACAAAAGAAGCTCTGGCACAGGGTTTCCTCTCTACATTGTGTCGAGTCGGACGGAAATCGCTTTCATAATCCTTTCATTAATCCTAGTAGGTACTATCCCGATCGCATTCAAGTTTTCACTTCAGAATCTGGAGTCCACTTTTTTCACACACACTCATGCTCTTACCACTATTATCGGTCATTCGGTAGATGGATAGCCCATTGCTATAGGTATAGGCACGCGTCGTGGACCCAAAATGTGCTTAAAAAGCGCTCTATAAAGTACGCGCAGTACGTAGGCGTTGGGCTGTCTTTTGAGGATAGCACTGGCTGCAACGGTGGTGAATGAACTTAAATCTACCGATCATAAGTTACCTTATATCAAACCAAGCCGAGCTCACCAAGGCCTCGATCTCTCACTACTTAGGTCCAAGATTCGTGCCCATGGGTATACTTCAGGTTGCTTATGCTGCGTGCTACATCAATAATTTTCTCTTACGTCTTTTCGTGGAAAAGCCTCACCACCAGAGATCACGTTTTAACACCGCAATTCATTACAGATAGAACGCACTAGGCGTAGAACTTTGTTTTCACGCATTGCAGTAAGGGAAAAGACAGAAATTATCGTAATTTGCCAATTAATGTTAGGAGGAGGGTGGATGTTGAATGTTATAAGAGTTTCTGTGCTGTCAGTGCAGAAGACAAAGCAGTGTCAAGTTAAGTCCCCAGTCTTCTCCTCCCCCTACTGAAAACACCTTATTCACCGCCAGAAAGATTACGCAAGGCGCAGTATTCTGTAGGGCGGAGGTACACAGTGGGACTGCTGAATTAGGACGGGGATACCATCATATACTACCTCTGTCAATACACACAATCGTCTTCCAGTCCAATACCCACAATCTCAATCGAGACAGTATATTGTTAGGTTAATAAAACAAAATCTACAAAAGATATTCAGTCCAAAATTTTTAATGAATACCACTGGGCTGTCTGCTGCAGCGGGATTGAAGCGTAGAGCTCATGATTTCGAATCCGAACCAGGCGCCCGCTCTAAGAGGCGGAAGGCCTTATTTCTTTACAACATTCATAATTATTAACTAAATACAAACATCTGGTAAGCTGTAGTCAACTGTAGAATCTAAATGTACGACAACGCCACTTTTGTGGTCTAGTGACATTTCAAAGGCATCGCCATCTTCCGTCAATTTGTCAAAGAAATAACTTGTATTTATTTTACTAACAGAATCATTGCAACTAGTCACACTAATATTTGTTTCATTTTTCTTAGTTTTATATATAAATTTACTTTTCGCTACGTCTTTCGGAGTTAAATTCAAATTGGCTTTTTGTAGAGGGCTATTTATACTAAATCTGAATTTTCTTTTTGCAATTGGGCTGTCATTAGGTGTCGAACAATTGTTATGTATTTCCGACAGTATTGATTTTCTCTTACTTATTTTACTAGGGGAAGAATATTTGTCAAATACAAGTCTAAATACATTATTTTCTACTTTCGCAGTCTTTGCTTCTGTAGTTCTAGTTACAATTTTGTCAATAATATTTGAAAGATCACTCTCGTCTACACCAAGTTCAGTCCCATTTAGCATGCTTAAATAATGTTTGTCACCAGATCGATCACGTTTATCACCATATTCAATATGGTGAACACCATTTGGACCATATTTATCACTATATTCATTATGCTTAACACTATATTCGTCATACTTATCACTATGTTCATCAGAGGTGACTATACTCGAATTAACATTTTCCTTGCCATCAAAAAGATCGTCTAAATAATTATTTACGTGGTTAAACACAGTTTCCTTATTTGTCTCTTCATTTGGACTTTTTATCAAAGATATATTTCTAAAGCTTTGTGAAAGCGATTGCATTAGTTTCTTGGTTGACCGTCGTTTTTTACTTGCAATGAAGCTTGTGAGAGTTTTCTGTCCCTTCTTTGTATTAGTTTTAATCTTTCTCTTTAGTTTATTCACGGGTACACTTACATTCAGCGCGCTAGCATTCTTTTCAGTGGTTTGTAATTCTTTCATGGATTCATTAGCATCGTTAATTAGATCTACGTTTTTAGGTTTCCTGTTATATTTTCTTTTGGGTTTATCAGAATTGTCGACTTCTTTCTTCTTGCGTGTTCGGGTTTTCTTCTCTTTAGGAGGTTTCTTGATAGACTCTTCATAGGCCTCCACTATATCAGGATAATATTGCCGCATAAGATCTTGCCTTTCGACCGTAGTCCATGCCACTAAGGGATCTTCACCTTCTGTAAGCAAACATCATCTATTTGGTATTGTAAACCACGATTATTTTCTACATCTTTGGGTAATAAAATGTATAGCTACATTATTTTACCTTCAAACTGCTCATCCGGAATTAATTCTTCATATTGAGTATCAATGTCACCCCATACAACTTCAAAACTTGGAATGCCTGGAAATTCGTTTAGATGAATAACCTTATTTCACTAAATGTGAATGATAAATTTTATGCAGAACACTGATTATATCCTATACTAACCTCTTGGGTTCCTTTTCTTTTTAATAAGTGTTGCTCGAATAGTCCTGTTGGGCACATTGTCCTGTAAATGCCATTTTGTAAGCAGTGGCAAAAACTTTTCTACACAATATCTTTCTGACCAATCCAATTTGTTTGTCATTAATTTCTGAAACATAATGTTCTATAACATTCTAAAACAGATCCAAAGTAAGCCTAAGTTAACTGGTTTTTTAGATTTGAAGCTCACCACGAACTGAATCAAACTGGGTGAATGTATTTTCATCTTGTTTAAGTCTACCTTCTCTGGTGGCTTATTTAAGAATTCCTTCATAACCTTAGGTTCTGGGAATGCTGAGCCACATGTTAGTGCTCTATTTCGTAAGGATAGCTCACGTTTCACTTCAGACACCTTTGTTCTGAAAATCAAAGTATGTATTATTTAGTCAATTTGGATAATACTTTTTGCACATTATTAAAAGTTGGGTTGAATTTATACCTAACAGTACCTAAGTAAAGATGGAAATCGCTATGATGATGATGATGACTAGAACTTTATAAGTAGTAGTTATGTTATAGTTGTGAATGGGTACACACATTCACACGTGTACTAACACGACATGTATGTCGTGTCTACAAACACGACGACAACCGCGCGTATTCATAATTTGCAACAACGATGCTGGGTTATCGAAACGAGTGGACATTAAAAAGTATAATAAAAATACGTCAAAAAACAAATAAAAGTAATCACTTATGTCCCGTATCAGTACAGCCCCGGTGTGTGACACATATGGGACAGCCGCTCTTGCCGTGAGTGCGTCCAAAGTGACCGCAGCGGTCGCACCGGCCCGGTGCAGCCAGCCAGCGGCTTTGTTCCTCGAAATATTGCACGTCTGTTACCCACGATAGGAGCCTAGAACAGTTTAGAATATATTAGTAACTCTTTTTAAAATAAAAAGCAGCATTTACTTAATAGTTATAAATAGGCCCCAAAAGCAATAAAGAAAAAAACGTTCACACAAGCTAACTTGTTTTTTTTATTAAATAATTTTCACCTAGGAATGACTTCATTTTCAGGAACTGTATGCAAAAATGACACAACCGTATTTATAGAAGAACCGCAAGCACCAACGCCATAGTCACATCCACACAAGATTGCTAGAGCAACCATCTTTTTGCGGCCAAACCCTGTAATTTTTTTAAGCACATTATGAAAACAGATATGTCTGAAGTATGGAGCAGGCTCAATGTTATTATCGACGCTGACTAATGTTACATTAAATAGTAGTACTAGCCATTGTTCTGGTACATTTTATCAGCATCATAGCAGTCAACTGATCCTTGAAGGGCGCCACCCCCTGCGGAATTGGATACACTAAAGTTACGATACACTCGTCGAGCACCATATGCAAAACAATCGGAATCTTGGGATACCACTGCGTCCACCAACTGAAAACAATTTCCCCAAAATACAGAATGAAAATATCTATTGACATAACATGGGTACTTACCACCCATAAACTTAATATAAAAAAATTACATGAAATAATATAATGTAATCTAAATTTAAGGATGGTCAATTTTTTCATTATTTTGAATATCAAAAGGAGGAGGTAGTCCAAACTCTCAAACTAATCAGTAATACAATACCTTTTGCTCATTGAGCGCAGCACAGGTGGCTTCAGCCTCACCATCACCCTTGATGCATCTGACTCCTAAACATTTTAGCAATGATTCACACTGAAATAAAACATACAGAATTTAAATAAATAACCTGCATGCTCCCTTTAGATAATAATACTATGCTTGATTTTTTTTCATCATCCGAAATCTAGTATGGTATGGGGAGGTGCACTTCGCGCCACTGCCATAGCTCGCTTGTGCTAGGATGTCAGGTCCACCCTCACCTTCAGGACCAACATCCGAATTGCTTTGACTTATTATATACATACATATCGCTCCTTGAATACAAAAGGGCCACAAATAAAAAATTTTTGAAAATCGTTTTATTGCAAAAATGAAATCTAAATGGTCTATTTTGTACAGTAAAAAAAACTCCCATCTTTATTGCAATTATTACGGCCACACTGACTTTCCGCCCTTTTTGCATTGGAGCACTTTGACAGGTAATGTCAATGCAAAACCGCCACTTTATTAGTTGTGACCCGAAATTCTACACGAAACCACGTCAGTTATGTGAAAAAGTGCCACAATTCAAAATACTTTTGTGTTGCATTCAAAACTTCAGGTAAGTGTAATTATTTTATGATGCAAAAGTGCCATATTTCGTGTTTTGCATTCAAACTCAATCATATTTTGTAATACAAAAGTGCCATATTTTTGAAAACGTCTCTTTTGCATCTTAACATTTAATAATTGTAATCATTTATATAATACAACAGAGCCATTTTTGAAATACATCCTTTTTGCAGTGAATTATACTGGAATAAATTATTATTTTTAGCGTGCTAAATTAGGAATTTCAGAAATATGGCCGTTGTGTATAAAAATAATTTTAATTTCTATTACATACTTTTAAATCAAAATTGCCATTTTAATGTTATAATTCTGTTATTAATTCATTGATTTTTACTATAAAACCATAAAAATGTTTGCTTGTTATCTACGAGCATAAAGCGAATGTTAAAACTTTTTCTTTTGTGAATATTAAACTAGTATTAGACTCTTACTCAGAGTGTGATTGAGATATTGTGATGTCATAACTGTTAATGTGGTTTTTTTATTACAGATTTCTTACACAATGAATCATCATCATCATTTCAGTCATAGGACGTCCACTGCTGAGCATAGGCCTCCCCCATCGACCTCCGATTCGACCGGTTGGAGGCGATCTGCATTAAATGGGCACTCGTGACTTTGACTATGTCGTCCGTCCACCGCGCAGGAGGCGTTTCCACGCTTTGTCTACCGGTACGCGATCTCCATTCGAAAATCTCTCGGCTCCAACGGCCATCTGTTCATCTTGCTACGTGCCCCATCCACTTGCTCTGCTCTTAGCTTACGGACCCTGTAGGCTATGTCAACCATTTTCGTTCGTCTACGGATCTGCTCCTTTCTGATTCGATCTCGCAGAGAAATTCCGAGCATAGCCATTTCCATAGCTCGCTGTGTGATTTTGAGCTTTCTTATGAGGCCCATAGTGAGTGTCCACGTCTCGGCACCATAAGTCATCACTGGCAATACGCACTGATTACTTAAATACTTTCGTCTTTAAGCACTGAGGTTTTTTGGACGATAATACGCTGTGTAACTTCCCTAACGCTGCCCAGCCAAGTAGGATTCAACGATTGACTTCCGTCTCGAAGTTTGACCCGTCTAATCGGACCATCTATCCAAGATGGACGTATTTATTTAAAACTTCGAGGTTCAAGCCTACAACTAATACTGGGGAGGGTCTTAGAATACGAGCATTTGCCATAGCCTGAGTCTTATCCATATTCATCTTGAGGCCCACGTGTTGAGAGCCTCAGTTGAGGTCTTAGAGCATTGTGTTAAGATTCTCCAGTGAGATATGAGCACGATATCGTCGGTAAAACGAAGTGAGTGATGCATTCGCTACTAGCATTGGTGCCTAGACCTTTCCATTCTAGAAGTTTAAAGGCATCCTCCATTGCATTGGTGAATAGCTTCGGAGATATTACATCTCCTTGTCTCACTCTCCTCTGCAACAGTATCGCCTCTGTGCTCTGATTTTGTACTCGAACTGACATGGTGGTGTGGTTATACAAATATTGCAGCGCCTCAGATGTACCGGTGGTGAGAGATTGTAGCACTGCCCATGTCTCGATCGAATCAAAGGCTGGCTGGTACGGGGGCTGAAAATCATCACACCTGCGTTCGAGATGATTTGTGATAACCCTCGAAAACAGTTTATAAACATGACTCAGAAGCGAGATGGGACTCGTGAAGTTACATAATGATAAGTAACAAGTAGGGTTGTAAGTACCTACATGATAATAATAAATAAGTATTCTAAATAACTATTTTAAAATATAATTAAGGATAGTTAACGTAAGAAGTGCCTTAAACTATTTAAAATTTTGACTTTATAAGACTGTGTAATATGATGAAATAAATAGTTATGTAATAGGATAATATAATAATTTTGCTACTGAATTCTGTGCCAATAGAATTGATCTCATATTTTGTAGGTATAAGTTATTAATATTATCGTTTCAGAAACAGACGTGATGTGTGTCGGCTGTTGATTTCTTTGGAGGATTTATTAATTAATATAATTTTTATTAATATATTGATACGATTATTATAGTTTTATTTCTTGTTTAGTTAAAATTCTACAAATTTATAATAAAAAAGTTTTAGTAAGGTGTTTAATTTCACTGAATAATAGTCACGTACCAAGGTAATCTCAATTATTTGAACAACAAGTACCTAAAATTGTATGGTTTAGATTTCACCTATTTTCACTTAGTAATAAGACGTAAGTGTTTAATACATTTTCAAATCAAGGTTATATTAAAGCAGTTATTTTTATAAAATTGTGTTTATTTTTGGAATAATTTTCATGATATTGATTCAAATGTTGAATACAAAAGGGACTTTTGTGTATTTTTATCATAATGAGTAGCACCTATTAGAAAGGTCATAATGTACATAGATAGGTCTAATAAATACGCATCTAATGATATATTAACATCTTATATTATAAAAATAAAAACATAAAATATTTCAAAAAAACACTTTTAAAAATTTGTTTTGCCTCTCCTGTAAAATTTATGAATTCCCATTTGTGTCCCTTTTGTATTCAAGGAGCGATATATTGTTACTAGTATTCAGAAAAAACTATTAACAGAATAGGAAAATTTATGGCTATTACAATTTTTTTGTTTTTATTAAGAAGCACAAGGAAGTTTTTGCCTTTGAAGTCTCTCTTACTCTATTAACGGTTCTCACCAACAGAGCTAGCGCTAGTATAATTTTGAACTACAATAATTATGTATGTGTAGATAAATGACACGTGGTAATGATGGTAGATGATGTAACTCACTTCTTTTAACACATTTTTAAAACGTTTCCTCGCCACGTCAGGCTTTTTAGCAGCAACAGTGGTTTCCGATCGGGGAGCTGCACCACGGAATTGCAGTTGGTTTCGAGCAGCCATGACATCCCTTTTAAGTTCAGGTGCATCACCCTCCAAAACAAATATAGGAACTATGTCGGCCAATATCAGGTATGCTGTTCTGAAGAAAAGATTTCTGAAAAAGTACCAGGTACACACTACACAATACATACTGACTTAAAAATAGTTGTTAGGTACATTTATTTTAATCTATTTTCAACTGTCATCGAAGTACCTATTCATAAAATAGTACCTAAGTAATTAATTGAATAAATAGGGTTTACCTCAGATATAACTTTGGCTGTACATAGTATTCGGTAACGTTTTGGCTGTCGCAAACCCATCCTGATAAATCCACAGCAATTGTTTCTCCTCTTATCTATAAACAAATAATTACTCAAAATACAGTTGTATTGAGCATATTCTTTAATGCAGATCTACAGCAACGACACAAAATAGTAGTTAAAACTATTTAAAGATCAATATGAAACATAAATAGCAATAAATTGTTGCGTTTATCTTTATAAACTTCTTTTTTACTTACTTCATGTAATGATTTTTTCTCACTATATGGAGTCAACACAGCCCATAGTCCTTTTATACCCATAGTTCTTATTATTATTTATATTGAATCGATCTGTTTTATGATGAATATTTATTAATTTTCAATTTTCATTTCAAAATTCATGTAACTGAATTTTATCAGTTATTATAAGAAACCAGAAAGAGTCTAAATAAAATGAAAATAAACCTTGTGTGGAGAAGATAAAGTATCTATCTTCTTGACATAAATTAAAATATTTCGTGCACAGTAGTAGGTAGCAAGTAGTAGTGACAGTAGTGCACTGCACACTGCACAGATGATGCTAGCTATGTGACATGACATAAATAGTAGTGTGATAAACGGCTTTATTCTAACAACGCTTAATACGCTTAAGCGTGTGTTTGTAAGCAGACTTAAAAAAGTGCTTTTCACTTAAAATGCTTTTTTAATAAGTCGTCTATAAACGTACGTAAATTGGACATGTTTTGTTATTTTACTTAATAAATAATTGTGTAACTATTTTGCTGTCATTTCTTATACTAATATATAATAGTAAATTAGTCGTTGGAACATTGGAGATATTTTATATTAACGATTTTGAAAACAGACATTGTTATCAGTATCTATTGTTTATATAGGTACATTAGATTATACTCTTATTTTATTTACACTTATTATAACTACGCTATACCTATTAATTTGTACACTTTATTATACCTATTTCCTATATTCACAATTAAAATTATATACACTGAACACTAATTATATACAATACGTTTATAAACTACTAAACTGGATACCTAATTAAAATACGAAACTTGCATTCGAACTCGAAAACTCGCGAAATAGGTACATGCGCACCGTCACGGACGATCTCTTTAAGCCGACAGCGAACCGCGTACTAAAAAGCATAAAACAAAATAAAGCTTAAAAAGCATCACAACACAACGTAAGTTTATACGACTTGAAGTGATGTAGTCTTAAACACGTTTAAATCTATATTGTCAAATTATATTTAATTTAACCGCATAATCATATTGACAAAATTTTATATTTACGACTTTATTTTTGATCCATATAGTCTATTTTCCGACGCGCGCCAGTGCAATGCGACGCGGTCCCCGACAGTAGGTACATCATAACATACCTGCGCACAGTGCGCACCTAGAAACAAGCGTGCCGTCGGTTTCGTTTAAACCAAATAAGCTTATGCTTGTAAACGTACTTAAACGCTTGTAGCAATAAGCTCAGACTTTTCGTTGTGTTGTGTTTAAACGGCCACTACTAGACATAAATAGTATTCACGTTCATAATAATATTATTTTTCATTATTAAGTATTAATATGAAGGAGTACAATTTATAAGTAATGGTTTTTACCACTATAATAATTTCATTCGTTATAAACTCGTTAGTATGATTTCTTCCCAGACTAAGTGGGATTGATGTAACAATAAAATAAATACTTTACTTACTCTCTAAACATATCCAATGGTACTTGTCAAACGATTTTAAATTAAAAACATCCATAAAACAACGAAACCTATTTTTATCTCTCTCATACCAATGGAAATCATTATTTCTGTTCCGTTCTGTACCACTTTCGATTTGTTCCGCTCCGAGTCAAAATGTCAAATGCTCCGAGCCGAGCTATGACAGCATTATGACAAGATTGACAAGTAAAAAAAATGTAAACAAGCTTGGTTTGTTTATCACTGTTATCGCAAGATAAACTTGTTTTATTTATGAAACAACAAATTGAACGAATGAATACAGCAGCATAATATACCTACCATAAAAAAGAAATTAGTACAATATACATATTTTTAGTTTTACAGAAAGCTGTTGACGTAACTTGATTGATATACTCCTAATAATTAGTTGATAAGGATTATGATAATTATTTTGGCGATAGTATCGTTACGTTCGTGGTTTCGTAACAGTGTTATCAGTTTACTAAGGGGCCTGGCAACAAATCAAAAATCACCAATTCTCCACGATTGTTGAACTGTCTTTGTAGATAATCTTGAAGAATTTTACTTAAACTCAAATTCAGTGATCATGTCTTATTTGAGGTTTATTTATAAAAATAGGTAGGCTTTTTGTTGATATCTAAGTAGATATTTTAATAATAATATTATAATTTGATTGTGTAATGATAATTAATTTACATACTTAATTATAAGAGTATAACTTGTGAGGTTATAAGTGTTGTAAATTTATGCTGTTTAACACTTTAAATACTTTACAGTTTGCCTAACCTACAATACCAAATAAGATTCAGCCATGCGCAGCAACTTAAAGAAGAGGTACGAAGAAGAGAAATCAGCAAGGTGTTGATAGCCAACCGGGGAGAAATAGCATGCAGGGTTATGAAAACTGCAAGAAAGCTGGGAGTGCGTACTGTAGCTGTCTACTCTGATGCCGATAAAAATGCTATGCATGTTGAAATGGTAGGACAACTTTACAAATACAAACATAATATAAATTAATGCTGATGTACAAAAATATGACTGAAAATGGTTAAGTTTATACTTTTTTTAATACTTACTGAACTTACATATTTTTTTACTGCCTTAACTAGTTATAATACCTATACTCAACCAATACTATATGTGCGTATTTTCTTCTTGTGAAAAGTACAGAATTAAATCTTTGAAATATAACACATGATGAAATTATAAGTAGATCATGTTTCTATTTGACCCAAAAAATGTAAATACACACAGGCTGATGAAGCATATCACATTGGACCAGCACCCTCAACACAAAGCTACCTAAATGCAGCAAAAATTTTGGAAGTGGCTAAGAAATCAAATAGCCATGCCATCCATCCAGGCTATGGGTTCCTGTCAGAAAATGTTGAATTCTGTGAGAAGTGTGCCAGTGAAGGAGTTATATTTATTGGACCACCGCCATCTGCCATCAGAGATATGGGAATTAAAAGGTAGGATGTTATTGATGTTTGTATATTGCAAAAATATGGTATGCAAAAACATATAATAGAAGATGATTTTAGGTGCTAGAATCCAGAATAGATCGTGCTATAATTTTGTATTGACTCTCGAAAAATAATGTGTTGTCACATTGTTATTTGCGTATGATATTTTAAGTAACAGTGCAGTGTGCCCAGTTGACAACAACTGGATCAACTTCTTTTCATAAAAAATGCATTATTGAATTGCTTCTTCAAAGTTCTCTTAGCCATTCAATCGAATATTTTCACTATGGCCGAAACATAAATAAAAACGTATTGCAATATTTTATTAATCTTGCTATATTTTATTACAGCACATCCAAGGCAATAATGTCAGCTGCGGGTGTGCCCATAGTCCGAGGTTATCATGGTGAAGAACAAAGTATTGAAAAACTGAAAGCAGAAGCAAATAGGATTGGATTTCCACTTATGATTAAAGCTGTTAGAGGTGGTGGGGGCAAGGTAACACAACTTAATTTTATGTACAAAAGTATTAAGACAGAACATAATTATTACAGTATCAAATCAAACATTTTACTGCGATTTAGTTACACGTATAGCAGAGCAGTTAGTACAATGACTATAAGTCAACAGTAATACGCCTTTTCTTTTTCAAAATATAACTTTTCATATTTTGGTAAGGTAAAACTCCTAAATTTAACACCTTTGAAAAGTTATTCGAAATATTATTTGCGGAAACTGCCATCTGTGTTTTCGTTTGAGAACTAGAATGCTTGTGATCATGCTGTTTAATGTCACAAAGCTCCACAAAAAAGACGCGATCGTGGTCAGCATTTAATTCTAGATCAAGTTACTTATAACATATAATATTCATAACTTCGATCATTGATTAACTTAGAGAATATTTTTATCAAGTACTAAAAAAAATATTGAAGGAAAATTATTGAAGCAGCTGCCATCTGTTGTTAAAATTACACACTATGACTGTATGCAAAGACAAATCTGCGTGTAATATGATCAAAAAGTTAAAATTTTATAATTGATTTGTAATATAATGAAGTACCATTTTTTAACTTCAAAGACAATTAAAATAAAAATACAAAAAGATTCTCTCCGGCGGGGAATCGAACCCCGGTCTCCCGCGTGACAGGCGGGGATACTTACCACTATACTACCGAAGATGTGATTAAGGTACACCAAATAGGTGTATAGTTACTTACTGTTAATTAAATTTATCAGGGTATGCGGATAGCCATGACTGAAGCTGATTTCTTGCCGCAATTGGAATCAGCTAAACGTGAATCTTTAAAATCCTTTGGAGATGACAATATGCTGCTTGAACAATACATCACCGATCCAAGACACGTGGAAGTTCAGGTAGGTAATCTTTTATAACTTACTAATGAAGAAGAATGTAACTGTTAAAAAAGGTAAAAGATATTTTTTTTTCTTTTTTTTATGGCAGTAGGCCCACATAGGGAACTCGTTACCATGGCCTATGGTTGAATGTTACACTCGTCACAGTCGTACTGCCGATTGCCTATGTTGTGCTACTATAGTTGCAAATAAGTTTCGTTCAATATTTTTGTATGAATATTTTCAGGTGTTTGCCGACATGCATGGCAATGCGGTCCATTTGTTTGAAAGAGATTGTTCAGTGCAAAGGCGTCATCAGAAGATCATCGAAGAAGCACCAGCGGTAAATAATTAATGATTCTACTGATATTCTACTGACTCAGTCATTTTCTTTTCTGTTTTATGTACAGTAGAACAGTTTTGATCGTAACTACCTTAATAGGTAGTTATGATACGGTACGTGATCTACCTATAATGTATCAAAGAAACACCCCCGAAACTGACGGCAAATGGTTTTCAATTTTTTTTTTAAATTTTTATACGTATAATTTGCATTATTTACCTACCAACCATCGTGTTAGTAAAGCGAAATGAAACAATAATTCCATAAAAACACAAACATGCATCATGGGGGTTTTTAGTAGTGATATTTTTTATGAAATTATTTATTTATTTTTTTATTTTCATTTATTTAATTTTACTGATACGATGGAGACTGAATAATGCTAATTAAATATTATCAAAAAATATAAATGAAATTTCAAATCGTAATATTTTATGCCAATATGTAGTGTAACCGGAGTGACCTCTTTCATGGGACTTCAGCTTCACTTTCAGCTTAACATCAGGCGAGGTGAAGTCAAATTGACGTGCCATAGATAAAAAAAAAAGTACTACCATGTGCCTACCGCTTCGGGAGCGTTTCCCTAACATCCGTTATAATAACAGTATTTACTTTCAGCCAGGATTATCGGAGGAGACTCGTAACGCTATCGGCCAAGCCGCTGTCCGAGCGGCCAAAGCAGTGGGCTACGTCGGTGCGGGCACCGTAGAGTTCATCCTACATCGGCAGACTCATGAGTTCCACTTCATGGAGATGAATACTAGGCTGCAGGTCGAACATCCTATTACTGAGATGATCACTGGTAAGTCAGCGTGATTTGGTACTACAAATACTTAGTACCTACTTTTATATAAGTATCCACAGTTTAGTACTAGGTAGTATTCGTACTACTTACGGTACGTATTTTGAAGCTCCATTACCTCAATACCTGTGAAATGAGTCCTCATATTTTTATAGGGTAGGTACGTAATAGTAACCGAAATTACTACTGTAAACTCTCCAACTAAGCGATAATCTACCTCAGTTTCTTGCTGGTCTCTTCTCAGTATAATATCGTGGCTCGAACTTCTCCATTAGGTACATAATGACACCTGTAATGAAACTATGACTTTTCGTTCCTATTATTCACAAGTGAGTTAGAGATTTTTTACATCATATTTCGTCAAATATTTTATTTTTTATATTTTTTTTAATAGTGCTAGTTGAGTTGCTTAGTTCTAAAAAAACTTTCACTCAAATATTGTGATCTCCATAAGAACTTTAAATTCCCAATTTTGTATATGACTCTATCCGCGGCAAACAAAAAAAAGAAACCTCATTGATTCTTCCCGCCATTACGAAAAATGGTTGACAATTCTGTTTCACCGTTTAAACCGTTGTCTTTACAAGTGTAATATTCTCAGGTTTCAATAATCATTAACATTACACACATGTACCATAAATGTAGATACCTATTATAATTTTAATATACTTTTTTTTTAAGGTACGGATTTGGTAGAATGGCAGCTGCGTGTAGCCGCTGGTGAACAGCTACCGCGATCACAAGAAGAAATTATTCGCCGCGGTCATGCGGTCGAATGTCGTATCTACGCTGAAGAGCCGAGGGCGGGATTCTTACCGCGCGCTGGTACACTACATCGGCTCCGACAGCCAGACCCGGAAGAATTTGTTCGAGTGAGTACTTAGGCAACTATGCGATTTACTAATTTATGTAAAGTAAATCTCTTCTTTCTTATAATAAAAATGAATCGCTAAAATGTGAGTATGAGCATACATAAATAACGATTGCTAATAAATATGTATATCATATTGGGGCTCAAAACACTCTTGAATAACATAACAGAACCTAAACTCACGCCTATATCCCCAAAGGGGTAGGCAGAGGTGCTAGCACCCACATTTCGCCAGTTTATGTTTAGGTCCCAACTTAGTTATGAAAGTGCACGGAAGGCAATGTAATAGGTGGCGAGCCTATCGCCATTAACCGGACACTTAATCACTGGACCGCCATTAACCGGAAAAGCATCGAAAAGTCATTGGTGTGTGCCATAGTAAAACCTGGGGTCGAACCCGAGACCTCGTCTCAGCAGTCCATAACCTATACCACTAGGCTACCGCTTGAATAAGTGCCCTGTAAATGACAATAGACTGCATAATGTGTAGCAATGTCACAAGTGTTAAGGCATTACCACTTATTCACCAGTTACCACGCAAATTACGCAACACCCGACAATCGTCATTGTGACGTCGACCGTGACGTTGACGTAGTTCTATGATTGCCAATGACGCGCTTTTCGTGGAAACAATCAACGTCTGCACTACGCCAGCCAAAATACTTACGCTAAATCTAACGTGATCCATGATAACAATATTATGCGTAGGTATACCTCCAGCCATATATCTTGAACCCAAAATATGCTCTAGGTATATGCGCTTGCAAAGGTGTCTTTTGAGGATAGCACGAGTCGCTATAGCAGAGGACAAGCTCATATCCAACAATCATAACATTATATCAAAACAATCTGCGCACGTCAGGGCTTCGTTTCACTCGCGCTTTGAGTCTAACGTATATGGCGGGAGGTGTATAATATTTATGAATCACCTCTTGCAGCCTATTGATCAACTTTTGATTAATGGTACAATCAATACAACGTTCAATATTACTCAATACTGGTCTTATACGGTGCAATGAAAAAATATGGTGCAATAAATATTCAATTCCCTGAAACTTTTATTCAAATACGGCGCAAACTGAAATATCAACCCTAAATGGTAAATAATATTGTGTAATTTGTAATATTGTGCAATTTGTTTATCGGGAAATGTCTAAGTCACTGTCTCGATTACGCTCACCGTTGCAATTCAAGCACAATATATTTGAACAGCACATTTTTATCGGTGGTTATGTCGGACTCGAACCGACTAAAATATCACGTCATCTACAACTTTGATATAGCCCTCGGGTCTTGAACCTTCGTACCTATATATTGTTTGTTTTTCTGTACCATTCATTTGGAATTTTGAATGAGTAACGAATGCCAGCCACATCTAGCTCTAAATAGCGACGCGCTAACGCTTTTCGAACCGTTTATTCTTTGTTGACCCCAATAAGAACTAGCTCGACGATCGTCAGTACACTTGCAACAGTGCCGAAATATTGGTTACATCAAAAAATCAACGAACATGGTCTCCGTTGATTTTAATAGTGAAAGTATGACCATGTTAATTTAGAACCATTTATTGATGAAACTGCAGTTTTATCGCAGTTTTTAATTTTTCTTTTTACTACGCGTTTGAGCATTATCTCATGTATCAGACGCTTCCAGAACCCGTATCATGAACAGAAGCGTCGATAGCTTAATGGTTAAGGAGTTGGCCTCGGATCGGAAGGTCCCGGGTTTAAATCCTGGGCATTACATCATTATATTACCGTCACGAGCTCAGTCCAAATACAAGCCATTAAGCATAGGTGGATGGGTTAAAAGGAATATTAGTAATTTTGGTTGCTAAGGTTCTTTACAAAAAACTGTTAAAACAAGCCAATAGATTCAACGGCTGTCATACTATCAACTACATAATATGTTACTTTGTAGGCCTGCAGCTTATAGTATTCTGGGCTGAACATTATCAGGCAAGGAGTTTTACTCTTCAGCACTATTAAAGGAGAATATTTCGATACATTACATATTTAACTTAACTATAGACACACTACGCAACAATTATTTAATTATGCTTCTTCTATAGGTGGAGACAGGAGTGCGTGAAGGCCAAGAAGTGTCGGTACACTACGATCCCATGATCGCAAAGTTGGTTGTATGGGGTCGAGACCGCGCTGAGGCTCTTGCCAAGACGCGAGCCAAGCTCACTGAATACCAGGTAATATAGATATTGCTACTATATGGTATAGCCATCATCATCACATCCGTAGCTTCCGTAGCGTTTTTGGTAATGGATTTCCGCCAGGTAACGCCTACATCTTTATCGTATCTGTCTGTATTTTGTGTATATAATGATGAATTGGTAACCCTCTTTCCTTACCTTCAGTTTATCATCAGGAGAGGTGAAGTCATATTGATGTGTGCTATATAAAAGAAAATTATTCATCTGAAGATCATGAAAATTTCTTCATTTTGTAACGAAAATCTTCTCTCCCACACCGCGTCACTTAACTCAACAGTGTATTAATAGGTATAACATATTAAGGTTAAAAAAATTGTAGGTTAAAATAATTTAATTTATAAGTTATAATTTTTTTCTCAGGTTGCTGGTCTAGAAACGAACGTAAACTTCCTCCTCCGCCTGAGCGGTGCCAAAGCTTTCGTGGCGGGAGACGTGCACACTTCCTTCATTCCGCAACACGAACATGAACTGTTCCCCAAGTCTGACTCCGTACTCTCCGAAGATCGTGCTATACAAGCCGCGCTCGGACATGTAAGTAGAATTTTAGATAATACTAGCTGATGGGTGACAAATGTCTTTTTTTTTTATACTACGTAGGTGGCAGACAAGCACACGGCCCACCTAATGGAAAGCGGCCACCGTGGCCTATGAACGTGTGCAACACTAAGACGCAACAGCGCGTGTGTGACACACACACGCGCTGCCCACCCTGAAGGGAAAGGGGGAGAGTTGGGAAGGGGTGGGGAGGCTAGGAAGGGGAGGTGAAGGAGGGGTACAGTGAGCTCTGGCTACACTACTTACCGGCGGGAACACAACACGATGGCTATTATGACCGCGGTCTTCTGTAGGGCGGAGGTACTTCCCCAGTTGGACAGCTCATTTCGGACGTGAGATACCGTCGTGTCCTACCTCCGTTAAAATGTCTGTTAATGTCCCGGCAGGAGGGGCCTACCCCTGGTTCTAAACTCAAGAAGTCCTAGCTTGATGTCGTGGAAGGAGATATGCGTGCCAATTGTCTCAGTACCATAGACGCCCACAATCGTAGGAAGTGGCGGCGGAGAAGTAGAAAGGTGGACCGTGAGCTCCGAGTTCACATTGGCTTCGGATGCAATCAGGAAAACACGACTACATGATATTGACTAACTCATGCCCGTAGCTCCTCCCGCTTGGATGATTTTTTTTTTGAATCGTAATGACATTTCTTCACCCCAGGAACGGAGCCAGAGCGCCAGTCCAACAATTTTGTCTCTGACCAATATTACTTATTAAATTGGTGACTTGCACCGCCTTGGTCGTGGATTCGGCGGCCAATTTCTTTGATCAACCTCTTGTATCTGACATATATTACAGGGTAAATCTAATACAAGGGGAGTAGGACGTAATTGATAGTAATTACAATTGTTGTATGTACCTACTAGTATAAGATATTGTTTTTTTCTCTAGCTGCTCAGCAGTCAACAGGCGAATACTACAAACGACAGCTGGAAAGGTATCGCAGTGTCGCCAGAGTCCTGGAGACCAAATTATCAGCTGAAGAGATCTGTACCGCTGAGGTTTGATGAAAAAGGTACGTAATGTAACAGTTTCTATATATTTGCTCTGCCAGAGGTCACAGGTTCGATTCCTGAGGAATGCAAAAGTCAGTGGCTCCTGACCAATTGCTTAGTGTTTTAGGTTCAATTGAAAAGTATTAATTAACTCAAATGTGACCAGATTTAAAAAAATACTCACTTTAAAACTTTTGCGTTGCATTGCATGATATATGGTTAGTGAATGGGAAGTGAATGGTGGCAAACAGGGACACGGTCAGTGTAGTGTGTCGTAACAATGGCGATTTGGGGGTAGTTGAACAAGAAACTTCCCCCTTCCCGCAGCTCTCAGAGTCGTGACAACGCATACTCCAGTCAGCTTGTGACCACGGCTAGTGCAAGTGCAACCTCGCCGAAACGTCAAGCAAATCAAAAGATAAATTATTGCATTTACCATGGAGAACAAAAAAAGGGTCGCATTTCTACTAGTTTTTTCTGTTCTGTGGTATTTACCATATGATCGCGTTAATACCCGGGTTTTACTAACCATTTTTCCAAAATGATATCTAAATTCCTGAGTCTGACAAATTAGGATCCAGTTTATATCCAACTACAAAGTAAATCTTTAACTTTCCTTGTTTCAGATCTTTCTGTGACAGTTGAAAACATTGGGACAAACTCGTACCGTGTGCAAGTGAACAATGGGGAATGGCGCGACGTTGAGGCGTCACTAAACCGTACCGAGAAAGGTCTGAGACTCAACACCTTGATAGGGGATAAGAAGAGCAACGTGGGACTATTGACGTACGATAACCAGTTACACGTATATGATGAGGTAAGACCTCTAAAGAACAGTAGCCATAGCCGAGTTGCTTCCCGGTGGAGTAGGATAGGGCCTCCTCATTACTTCTCGTGGGTATCGTAGGAGATTAAAGCGCAACACACACATTGTGTGGGTGCTGGTCGGGCGCGGGTTGGTTTGCCATCCATTGCCGTTTTCTCGTTATAATATTTTTTTTTTTACTTAATTCAGAAAACGCAATGGATGGCAATCGATGGAACTGTATTTTGCGGTCGACAAAATGACGAAGTTGACACCATCAGGCTCGCCCCTTACTACGTGGGACCGAAAATCATAGTTTTTTTTTAATCTGGGACACGTCAATCAATCGACACGTCAACAAATCGCTCAACATCAGGCGTAGTGAAGTCAACTTCACTACGCCTGATGTTGAGCTGAAGGCAAAGTATCAGGAACGAGAGTCACCACTATCCCTTCGGAGATTTAGGAGTGATTATATGTAAATTTTATTTTATTTTAATAATACATCTATCCTTTTATACAAGCCGTATAAAAAGCTATAATCATAAATCTTAATAGATCCGGTAGGTCCCATATATAGGCGCTAATATCACTAACAAATGTTTTCTCGCGGGCAAAGTCGCGGGCCACAACTAGTAAACAATATACAAACATGATTGATCATTTTACTCTAAAGAAAACTCAGTTAATAAACTAAGTTTATTTTATCTAATAGCCTTCGAGCACAGGTATTTTAAAATGTGACCCTTTATATGAAGTGACGACAACATTCGCCCACTCCCTGGGTGATTCACAAGATTGCTTTTTTTAATAAATCGTGGCCATCATTTACATGCCCTTGTCCCAATTAATTGGGGTCGGCACAACACCATTAAGTCTTGAAATTCTTCACGTATTTCACTCTCCCTACAGTCCCGGGTCCTTTAAGCGGGGCGTGAAAAAGCATCTGATGAGGCCGTCAAGCTGAGTGTCACCATTGTATCACTTTACGTGTTTGTAATGGTGACCCTCTTTCCTGAGACTTTGCCTTGAGCTTACCATCAGGCGGGTGCTAGATAATAGAAAAAAAACGGTCATTTTCCTCCAAATATTCCTGTCAGATTTCATGTCCTCAGTTGCCATATCCCCTTTTTGGGTCTATTTTTTATATAATTTACGTGGCAGACAAACATACGGCCCACCTCATGGAAAGTGGTTACCGTGGCCTAAGAACGTGTGCAACACCAGAGGAGTTACACTCGTGTTGCGGACCTTCTAACGCCTTATGTGAAGATCCCAATATTGCAGTTACTTGGAAGGAAATCCTACATCTAGTAAAGCGTTCTTACTATGAACCTTTTTTACAAAATTACTTTTATTTATTGCCCACTTTTGTAGAGGGTTCGGTTCCCGTTCAGTGCGCATGTGTGCATATTTTCACTGGTCTGGGTGCTTTTCAAATCAAATCATTTATAACTGTTTGAACATATCAGTTAGGCTTACATCGAAAATGATATTATGATGTTAGAGAAATAAATGTTCTACCGAGGCATGCAATATTTTGTACATCGGCATGTCACGTAACGAAACTCGACAAAAACCAAAATACGGTAAATACTAATGTATGATTAATGTATTGATTGTAATGTATTGATTTACAAAAAATGTATCTAAGCATGTTTATTTACAGAATACACATACACATAATTAATTAATTAAATACAGAATAATTGTGGTTTATTAACATTCTAGAACCAATAATACAAGCTAATTAATCTATGCTTGCTATAGTTCTAGGTGGCGTTCTTTTGCTTGTTCTAGAATATTTATTTATTATTTATCTCTTCTCATAGTGTGTGGTATGGAACCAAGACAGTCGCTTTCAAACTTCCTCTAATATACTCATAACTTACTCTGCCTATTCACGTCACACGTCATTTTAACAGTTTAATTTATGTTTTCAATAAAATTTAATACTTTATATTCCTATAGAATGGACAGACAATCGTGGAGTTGCCTCGACCTAAATTCCAAGCCGTGGCCGGAGGGGACGCGGGCTCAGCGGCCAACAGCGCGTCATCACCCACGCCGGGAATACTCGAGAGAGTGCTCGTCAGCAAGGGAGACAAAGTGAGTTGTCATGGACATGTGTCATTTAAAGGTTTGATAAACGACGACTATGAAAGACGTGGTTTTGCAGTTAACAAACATGCTTTACCTACATATGAAATTGATTATTATTTTAGACGTTGGCTATATCCAGAAAGCTACGAGTATGACTCATATTTGAACTGAACCGAACACTAACCTCAGTGGTATTAAATATAATATTAAACGTTTAACTGTCTGGACAGATTTGGATATTTATGACATACATACACAGTGAACAAATGCGACTGCTACGCAGGAGGCGCGGGTTCCATTTCCGCTAAGTGCAAATATTTGAATGCATGAATGTGGATATTTGCACTGGTCTGGACGTGCCTCGGAGAGCAGGTTAAGCTATCAGTCCCGGTTGACATATAAACTTTGACAGTCGTTACGAGTAGTTAGAGCCCTAAAAAGTTTAACAATAGGTAGGTCTAACTGCAAATGACAGCTACGGATGCGACCAGGATTATCACACGGATAGTGGTAGTTACCTAGGCGGACCCTGAGCTCCGGGTTCACCTTTGCTTCGAATTGTCAGGAAAGCACGTCTACCGGTCTACATGATGATAGTGAACAACCTTTATTTTTAATAATTTAATCGTGCAAAAGTCCCCACGGATATTGGCTATGGTTACTATGTTACCTCTGGCAACTAAAAACCTAAAGATGACGTGCGTTTTAGTCGGTTCGAGTCGTACCTAACATTCCCAACCGTCTCCCGGGGAATCATAAACTGCAGACTTCGGATGCAAACAAACTAATTATTATCTAGGCCAAATAAATACTCGGTCTAAAGGACAATAAATGGTGTACCCCAGATTCTTCTAATTATATTTTAATGCTCACTCATATTAGGACAGTAGGTACATATACAATATTGCTCAAATATTGTATAATGGTGCCCACTTGTCAGGTACAGTCAACAACAAAATTGGGTTAGTTAGCACTAAGATATTTACTAACCTATTTTACATTAGCATACAATCAAAATTGATGTATAATTAAGTACCTTTATAATCCACATGGGACAAAGATACTCATTTCATATTTTGTTGATCAAGGAATTAGAATTAGAGTAAAGCTACTTTAGTCAGTGACTGTACATTTTAATTTTAAATCAACATCGTAATTATAGACAGACACAATGTCGAATTTATATTTAATGATCGGCGACAGGATAAGTAGCAGGTTGTCCGACTGTTAGAATGGCGGAGAATGACCGCGTTATTATCAACTTATATCTGTGGAGTTCCGCTGCACTAAGTATATATTTTTATTTATTCTCATAATTGCAAATACAGGTATATGGGATGTTATGGTTGTACATTTGAGTAACACTATCAGCCTTGCGGCGTGCAATGTTTTTTGTTAGAAATTCCGAACTTCATGTTTAAATAATATCTTAATGTATGCACGATAATGATTACAAATTTAATTATTACATGTCAGTTGGTAAATAAAATAAATATACTTACTATATAATTTAATACCTTCCATATTACTGACTGTTTTTGGTTTCATGTGGTGTGTCTCTATGGTCGTAAATCGAGTTCTTTCTTAGATGTAGGACGATGTGTCTGAGAATATGGCAGCGAAGATTGAAAATCCGTTGCTAAATATGATATTAAAAAATAAGTTATTGCTTCTAAGTTTCTATAGTATAATGCTAAAGGTTGCCTGGAAGAGATCACCATTTTCCATAAACACACCCATTCTGCTATTTATTTATGTCCATATTGTTTTTGGTCTTAAAATGAATTAATATGTTTGATGAATTTGTGTCCTGAATTATTAAAAATAAATTAGCTTGAGCAATTATTGACACGAAATTAACAAAATTACAAACTACGCCTCATCTGGACGATCACGACTGCAGCATGTGATCCCTGTCATGTCACGGAAAACGGTCAAAGTGTTCTAATATATTTAACCACTTTATAAAAAACATTCACGGAAACAATGTTACATGTTCTGAAATGCATCAGACGTAAGTTATAAATAAGTATGACGCCAATATCCGTCTGAATTGTGCACGATAGTTCGGAATAGGTGTTATTCATGCATTCGAATGCTTCACACATCCCTGCTATAATTGATACTCCCAATATAATAGTTGTAATATTATGCAAGTTATAATATTATTATGTACTGTATGCTGAATGTGTAGTTTTGTTTTATTGTCATTCTATAGAAGATCTAGGGACCAAAATATACATGACTCACTTCCTTTTATGCTTAATTGACGTTTCGTATAGTTCGACGTTTTGCTACTTAGACTTATTGGTCGTAAAATCTAAGGGGGTCACACACCAAAGCAAGCACACTGCAAATTGACCTATATTTGTGCCACCGCTTATGCTAGGCGTCGGGCCGCATCGCAACAAATAAATCCGCTTGCCATACATTTTGTATGAAACTGATTTGCACCTGCGTCGGCAGAAGGCGGCGTAAGGGAATCCGCCTGCCATACAAAGCTTATGGCAGGCAGTAGACACCTATCTTTATATTACATTGGTCGAAATAGGTGGTATGTAATAAAAAGAATTGGTGTGTGAGAGGTGGCGAAGGGGAAAGAAGGTATCTGTAGGGATTTTCCGCACAAAAGGATGAATAAAACCTCATCAAACTCTTCAGGATGAAAGCAACCTCTCTTGCAAGCCGGTACCTACTGACTGACGCGACTCAGACAGGCTTTCAGTTGGAGTATGAACGTGATAACGTAAAGCGCCATCTAGACAGTATTACTAATTCCATCTATTTACTCGTACTAGTGGTCGCCCAGATGTCGAAATACCGTAAAAAGAGTTAACAATAAATATGTGTTTCATTGCATAATAAAAAAAATATTAGGCTTGCACACTTCTCTTCCGTATTAACTCAATATACCAAATCTCAACATCCTACGTGCCAGCAATTTTCGTAAAAAGGTATCTAAAATTTTAGCATGTAATAATATATAGATGTCAACAATCGTGTCATAATCACTCATCATTACATGCTACGAGTATCATCATTCTTTGAGCTTATTCCCAAATCAGTTGGGGTCGGCTTTGTAGTCCAACTAACATGCGGCTTAACTTTGATATTTTCCATGAAACGATACCATCTCCACAACCAAATTGGCGATATCAAAGTTCTGTAGTTAGGTTAGTCGGACTTTTGAGGGCTCCAACTACCCGTAACGACTGTCATAGATGTTCGAATGGGAACCGGGACCGACGGCTTAACGTGCTCTCCGAGGCACGACCAGACCAGTGCAAATAGCCATATATTCATATAAATATTTGCACTTGGCGGGGATTGAACACGTGCCTCCTGCGTAGCAGTCGCGTTCACTACCGCCACGCCACAGAGACTGTCAATTACGTGCATACATCATCATTAAGTGCTTCTGTATATATCCAGAAATATAATCTTTGATTCATTCCATTACTTTCCTCTCGTGATTGAAAATGCAGACGGCAGTTATCGTAAATGCTTTATTCTAGTACCTAGTGTGGCTACTAACCTACTCACTATATCCCTAGATACTTTTAATCACAAGCTCGACACCACATTACAAAGATTATTATCACTAACATGTTAAATTCTTGTCCTCAGGTAGTAAAAGGCCAGCCTCTATTTGTGGTAATAGCAATGAAAATGGAATACGTGGTCCGTTCTCCTCGCGACGGTGTCATCGCTGGACTCGCCCCGTTCAAGTTAGGAGACGCAGTGGGCAAGGGAGCTCAAGTTGTTATGTTAGAAGGTGACAGCTGAACGACATTACATACATACAGTTACACCTCTTTCCCAATGGGGTAAGCAGAGACCACATGTTTCCACTTGCTCCGATTCTGGCATACACTTTTCGCTTTTCCTACTTTCATAATTGTTTTTATACTGTCCGGTTTATTATGATGGTTGGGGAGCCCAAGGGGGGATATATTATATGACATTTTTTTCTTCTTATCTAAACTTCGCAATCCAGTAGTATCTATGACGTTCGAGTAAATCCCGATTTATCATCATGGGCTCCCCTACTATGATAAACAAATATAATAATAATTGCTGGTCTCCAATAAGTCATTGGTATATAATTTTATTAATATAATTAATTAACGCGCAGCTTTAGTCAGTTGTAATTCGGCAACGATAGTTATGAATAAGGGATCAATTTCTTAAATTATAAGCTCATTTAAAAAAAAATTGGTTGTTGAATAATGTTAATGTTCTTATGTATCAAAATTCTTTATTTGAAATTTTTATTTATTTTATTAAGTATATTATTAGGTATGCGTATGTGATATATCTTGTTACTAATAAGAAAAGACATAGGTATTGAAATTATACTTGTCTTTTGTGCTATAGAACCAAAGGGGCAGATCGTTCCTAATAATATCACCAATAACTACGCCCTTTTGGTTTTACAGGATTCAAACTAATGGTATAACCGAAATATATTTATATAAATGAACAGTTTAAGTAAACAATATACTATATATTATGCGTGCGTATAGGTTATACCTATTGTTATATAACGGACATGTTTGCATTGCTTATTGTTGTGGAGTTCTATTTTTATACATTTTCGTTAGAAAATAAAACTACAGAATTTACACGCTCTATTATTTCAAATTATTCGCTATTAACCCATATTTCAGATTGAAGGATCTATTTTCAATATGTAAAAACCAGAATTGTATTAAGAATGATGGGGTACCTACCTTACTTCAAATAAGTGCAAATCTATTAGGCTGTCTAGTGACATTAGTTTATTGTTTATTGTTGATTCCCCCCAAAAGATCTATTTTAAAGGTAACTTCGTGTTAAGACAAAAAATCGGGGGTAATCTAAACTAACCCAATTTTGTAATACTTGCGTTTAAATTACTACCTTGGTTATTATATCTTATATCAGTATCATTATCCTTATCGACTGTATTATTGCGTTATACCTTTCAATGGTTTATTTACATCCCAAAGATTGTTAGTAGAATCTAAACCATAATTTCGAAGTGAAAGACATCGGGGGCGTAGCTCAGATGGTAGAGCGCTCGCTTAGCATGCGAGAGGTACCGGGATCGATACCCGGCGCCTCCAAGGATCACTTTTTGTTTTCTTTTTTAAATTATTATGACAAGTATCATCATTACTTTAATTTGTTGAATACCACATTATAATTTATATTATATTATATTAGTATAATTTTTTGTCAATGCTGTTTTTATATAATATGACAACGATATTGACAAAAGTATTGGTAAGTAAGTCAATCAAAATAATGGTTTATCATCATTATTGTACACGCTTTATATAGGAAGGTTATATTTTTTTAAGCCAAATGAATGCTTTGGCGCCCCAAACATATAAGTTCATAATATTATTTAATTAAATTGTGGTATTTTATAGTTCATTAGTACGTGTTAGAAGCAACTTTGGTTACTAATAAGTTATCTTAAAGTGTAAAAAGGTTTGTTTGTAAATCAACTAATAAATAAAATAAAGTACTATAACAAACTAAAAAGATTAGAAACAAAAAAAAGTAGTAATTGCAAGTGCGCGGTGCGGCCGGCGCCCCAACTATCCCACGAAAGAACTTTATCCTCAACTTGTGTTATCTTATGAATACATAGGTACATATTTGCGGTGTACTATTATTTTATCTGTGGTTGTACATACCTACCACAAAATTAACAATAAAATTGATAAGGAAAAGTCACTACTGGACCACAAATTGACAAGTGTCTGACACGACGAGCCACAGATAGCCAAAGAATACATTTAGGTAAACATTGTTATCAGTAGGACAATGTCCCTATTTACCAATAATTTTATCTGAGTTGATCGCGGTCTTCCCGGTCACTGATAACGATGCAGCCGTGGACACCATTATCACGTGCGGTTTACGAAACATGTGTACCCATTTCCCATTATGTTATTTTTATTCGGCCTCTATTTTTTATTTTATTTATTATGAATACCGTTACGATACGATTCGTCGCCTATAATCTACTCTGCTACGCGGAAACTAGTAACACAACATTTTTTTCGGTCGCCACACTTGCCAGTTCGTAACGTAAAAATACGATGTAGGTACCTACCTATATTTAGAATAGGCGTATTTTCTTTCGAATCTGTTGGTTTCGTTGCCGTTTCGCTGGAAAATAATATATGGTTGTTGTTATTTTAACATTGTGTGCTTGGGTGATTGATTATATCGTAAAACTAACTGTAGCTCGCGGCTCTGCTCGCGTGGATGTCGGTTATCGTGCAATCTTGTAAATTTTAGCACTATACACGATTTTCTACTTGCCACTCTACTCGCCTCTCCTCTCAAATCACAAAGAACATCGGCTAAAATGGACCTGAGCAGGTACAGATATATCATATTTATAAGAAAATCCGTCATTTTTCCGGGTTATAAAAACAGCAATTAATATCTCATTAAAAAGCCAGGAAAAAATATAATAGTTAAAAAATAGTGTTACTTTTATCACATTTATTTGCAAATTATCAAGTTGATATAGCTTCAGAACGCACCTAGTGACGTTTCAAGTCACTGATAAAATGAATGAAAAAACAATTTATTATTTTATGATTATTACTCGTAAGTTTTTTTCGTTATTTGTTGTTATTTGATTTATGAATTATGTGAAACAAACAACAAATGAATCATAGCTAGTTATATCAAATTATTATTTTCATAAAATAATAATTATGTAGTTTAACACTAATTTGTAAAATGGAACGTCATTTACGGAGTGACACTTTGGCTATGTTGACAGTAGTTGACAGGCACTGTCAGCTAATTCCAGTTTACTTCAAATTGTGTGTTTTTTATTTATTTTCGATTTTAGCTTGCTTTGTTATATGAATTGACGATACCTCCTACCGTTTATTACGATTATTCTGTGCTTTTGTTTTTTGGACACCGATTTTGCTTGTGATTTGGACTTGTATTTTTCTTATCGTTCTATTGTGAGGAATCACAATGCCGACGACACAAGCAGTCCTACGATTGCTTTGTGTTAATTGCAATATTCGCATTAACTCAATTCGCCACCATCATGTCTTTGAGTTGGGAACAAGAGTGATTTCAATGATTTGCGAGTGAAATTCATCAATAATAGCAAGTATTATATTTACGTAATACCAATATACTTCTTTATTGTACCTGTACGAATAAAATGTTTTTCTCATAATACTATCTATTATTTTACCTCACCACGTTGTTTTGTTTATAACGTAAAATATAAACTAGAAGATCTCTAAAAACTGAAGTTAATCTATCTTTATATCGTCTTATTTTTATTCTATCATCAAAATATTTTTAGTAATAAAATAAAAGTATCTAGGCCTCTTAGACAATTTTTGCACCTGCGATGGTGTTTACTACATGAAAATAAAGTAGTCTAACTATAGTTTGTTCCTGTACACGAAAAATGACGGTCAAGTCCAGCGCCTATGGAAATTTGGCCGGTGTTCTTTTTGTTCTATCATCAATATTATTCGCAGCGCATGAAACGAGATGTTTTATTGCATTTTTCTACACCTTGGGCTGTGCCTTGGGTTACGATATTTAAGTTTTATTAAGGATCCCTAATCTTTCTAACAATAAGTAAATATAGCCTACACACACGCACACAAATACATTTTTTTCCTTCATTTATAATATTAGTGTAGATGTAGATATGTTGATCAACTTACTCGATTTTCACACATAATTATGATAGAACGGGACTTGATATATAGACCTCCCGAGGCCATAGCCGTAACGTCACGCTCGATACGTCGGGGTAAATATGGGTACCGATATTTACTTCCTTTTTTACTTTCATTATGTACCTACCAACCTAGATGTAGGTAAATTACTTAGTTACCTACTTATGTCTATGGATTGCAGAGTGAGTGTAGATTGTAGTATTTAGCACAAACCTTAGTGGTTTATGAATGCTACTATATTTTAATTGTACCTATTGTCTAGATTTTTATCATAATATAAACTAATTATTCAATTAAACTAAAAATAAAATGACTATTGAAGCAAAACAAAGATTTAAATTAAAACTCGTCGTGTAATTCCTCTGCATCGCATGCCTCTTGTGGTAAGGTTCCCAGAAGACTAGCAGCATTGTGATATTGTATGGCAAAGCTTATTCTCTGTCCTAAGAAGAGAATTATCTGATCACGAGAAGCGTCGAACATATGCTTTGCAATCTCAGTTGTCTAGATTATAAATAAATTAAAAAAAAACTAATAATTTTACAATCAAGTCCCGTTCTATCATAATTATATATCGTAAGATTTGTTATTATTGATTTTTATTTTACCACTGTCTAGTCGCTAGTTAAACTTACCTTACTTAGAATACGGATAAACATACCTATTTATATATAATTTTTTGCATAGACTGATACTACAGAAATATTCACGTGCACAAATATTTACATTGAGTGGCAATCGAACTTACGGGTTTTGGCGTAGCAGTCGGTACACCGCTACGCCTGACATATAGTTCATAATGCGCTTTAACATTTATTAACTACTAAGGTGGCAAAAAAGTATAAGGCACACGGTATAAACGTCTACATAATATCTAGTATTAAGAATCACACATTTAATCAAAATAATTATGGTATACATGTTCTCTATGGCGTAGTGGCAGAGCGTTAGCCGGGTTATTCAGAGGTTGCGGGTTCGATCCCGTCCAGTGTGGATATTAATATGCATGAATAAAATACGTCTATTTGCATTGGTCTGGGTATTCTATGTAGCAGTGGTGTGCACAAAGTTTTTGGACAGGGTAATAGATATTTCAAATTGCTTACCTTATCTGATTTGGGTAGGGTAGGGTATGCAAAGTCTACTGGTTTCTATGGTATGCACACATTATTTATCGGCATTCAAGTCTGGGGCCTAGAATTCCGATATAAATACTTAAGATACTATTTCTATACTTACGATGGATCTAGATAGCGGTGTCCAGAATATTCTAGAATATGTATTTTTTTTATAATCACACAAAACAAAACATAAAACACTAGATAATAAAGTGTTTTGATTTATGAGTATATTAAAATCATAGCATAATATACCTAACTAAATTATACGGTGGGTCACGTTTGCAAGTTCTTGGAACTGGCAACTTAGAAGCTACACAGAAAAAAAATACAACAATTGAATTTCTTTAAGTCTCATTTGTTTTGTATTTTGTAGGTTAATACAAAATTAACTTGCTTCTAAAAAGAAGGTATTTTTTTTGCTTTTTGTACTTTTGTACTTAACTTATTTTAAAAACTACAGGGGTTATTTTCAAATAAAATGGTTTTACTAGTTTTATATTTATTCTACAGGCTGTGCCCCACTTATTTTTTAACTCATGTACTACTAGAATGGGTGACAAAGGGAGTAATCATCACGGAAGGGGCACCCCAAGTGAGCGCAACACCGAGACGACCTCGCGAGAACCATTGGAACGAGTAGTCCACGGTTCACAGCGTGGGATTTCGCCGCCCTAAGTATGTGATACGCTGTGGAGTCAGTGGAAAGGGAACTGTAGGGAGCTAGTAGGTACCGTTCGTTTCGCAGAAGACGTACCGACTTTTAAACAAGATCTCCACTCTCTAGGAGCACGTATCTTATAAGCGTATCTCAAATTTGGTAAGAGTCGCCGCGATGTGTTCCATCCGCCGTGCAAGTACAAGAGTGGGTTGAATCCCCTCGCGTTCCACAACGAGAAAACCTGCTGCGAGGTCTACAGGGTTCCTAGCATTTCCTTTCTATCTGTGTTGCGGACGATGGAGTTAAATTCCGAGGTACCTTACTACCTCGCTGTTAATCCCGGTATAATGATACAACCATAGAAAATGATAAGAAATTTACCTACGATTTAGATATTGAATTATTAGTACTAGTTATTTAGATTTTATATATTGAAATGCACTATTGACATAATATTGCACTATTGCTTGATGACAAATGCACAGCAAATGCATATGTCATCTATTAGTATTTTTTTTTATCATGCTCAATATCTCCATGGATATCACCGCCACCAAGACCGGTGGAGGTGATTATAATGGACTCGAACCGACTAAAACGAGACGGAGGTGAGATAATACAAGACATATCTCTTGCACCCTGGCAGACTCGGGGACATCTCTTTTGAGTAGACCCCCTTCTCCTAATGTGGGAACCATGGTGTCCTCATCTAGCCCCCATGTATTGCGAGATGCGCTTTGTGCTGCCGCCGCGGTCTACTTCTGCTAGGGTGACAGACGGAGAGTCTAGAGGACGGAGGTCATTCTGCGACCTCAGACGCCCGAGTCGCTTCTGCGACAATTAATCAATCTGAATTAGCAAATGTTTTACTCAACGTGATTATTTCATCACTCCAATTCAATTTTGATTTGATCGTAGTAACTTCCATTTGTGATATTTGCTCAATATTGAAGTAAGTGTTTTGCAATAGTTAGAATGCAGTATAGTAGAATATTATATTTATCTAGTGGTCAATATCTGGAAAAGAAGAAAATATTACGATATATATGTGTATTATATAATACAATCGAAGAAACTGTCAATACACATATTAACACGTACAATACCAGCACAGATTGAAAGTCATGAACACATAAAAATGATGATCATATTTTGAGCACTTATAATGTTTATTATGTAGGTATCCTCATAAATATTATAAGTATATAAGAAAAACAAATTGTACAACAAAATGTACATTTGTACGTCACAGTCGAATGTCAGCTATTATAGTTATAGACAAAGTTGACCACTCGGAAGAAACGTATTTATGTGTGATCTAGTCACCTTTAGTAATATATGTACCTAAACTTATCCACTGTCTGGTAAGTACTTAAATTAATAACATATAAAATCAGACTTCCCTTAAACTTGTATTTGTATGTAAATAGTAGTATTTACATACAAATACAAGTTCTGTTATTAATTGTTAAATTGATGTCATTATTTAATCGATGACAGAAATTGTAAGCGGAACCACGCTAAGGACCTTGGTTATCGTTAAAGTTATCGCCATTAAAATTATATTAAAGTTCACTAGAATTTTGAAAGGTTGTTTTTTTTATCTCTGAGTATTTCGTTCACAACAGAAGCTGAATAATGTCCTTCTTTAACTGCTGCAGCTTGCTAAGAATTGCTTCACGGAAAATATCAGAAAGGCGAACAACTACCGACGATAACTTTAATTTTGGTCTATATTTCAAAACCTTCCTAAGGTACCCGACCTCGCAACTTATCATCGTACTGTAAATATTCCTATATTTGTAGGTACATTCCCGGTGGGGTCCACTAAGAGGGGTAGGCCCAAGAAGTGAAGTGTGTGAAGTCTTGAACTTGCGAAGTGGAGGTGGACTCTAAGTTCACTACAGTCCCGGGTCCTTTAAGCGGGACGTGAAAAAGCATCTGATGAGGCTGTCAAGCTGAGTGCCACCATTGTAATGTTACGTGTTTGTAATGGTGACCCTCTTTCCTGAGACTTTGCCTTCAGCTTACCATCAGGCGGGGTGAAGTCAAATTGATGTGTCTTAAATAAATAAAAAAGGCTTGGTTGCCCTCAGAAAAATACATCTCTATGATTATGATACAAAAACAGGATATAAACTAATCTTGGTATATTCAAAACGAAAAGTTTCGTAGCATTATCATAGACAAAAACAAAAACAACCTCAGAATTTTTTGTTGTAGTTGCACCCCGACTCCCCTATCAAAATTCATATCTCATGAAATTCCATTGACGGGTCATGTTGTTATTCCGTGCGCTTTATTACCTGCTATAGGCCGGGGGCTGCCCGGCCTCAGATTTGTTGAGGTTTTTGTGTACATTCCCATAACAGCTGATCGGGACAACAAGACCACGTGACCCCAGTCGAGTTCCTATTGGTCCAAACATCGAAGCCACCCCAAGTTTAAACTTGTCAAACCGGCACACATTATAAAGTTTTTCAATCATCACCCACCCAAACGTAGATAATAATACTGGTCAGGCATATCTCTACATCTGTTACTAAAGTTAAGTTAGAAAAAATCAGAGGGAGGTTTACTTGCAGCGGGTAGGTAGGAAGGTAGGTAGGTAACTTAAAAATGATTTGCAAGTCAATAAAGCTCTATTCGAGTGCTTAAATCATGAAGACATATATCCTATGTTTACAAAAGATTTGACTTCGCTGTTAAAACGATCGGCTATTGACGGCTTGTGTGTGGTAGGTGCAAGCAGGGATAGTACGAGGTGATGATGTAGGGTAGTTTGCACTTTCGTTCAAATGAGAATGAACTGTAATTTCAATTAGATACAAAATATTTTTCCTCAATTTACTCATAAAATTGATATTCTGATTTAATTTGGCTAGTTAATACTAGGAAGTAGTGGCCTATTAATAGGTAATAAGTACTTATAACTGTACGTTAAGTACCTATTACCGAACGTTAGTACCTACCTATCTACTGCTTTACTAACACCAAAGTGTAGAAATAATCGCAATTATACACTTAGATAAATTAAATTGGCTTTAAATTCATCTAAGTGAAGTAAGTAGTAAAGAATTAAAATCCCTTTTTAATTCATCTAAGCTTCTACATGATTTCAAAAGCAGGCTATATCGTAATTTAAAAAAAAGGAAAACTATCATGAACTTGATTGAATCGCTTTATCTAAAGTACATAGATTGTGAATGTACCTACATATCAATAGTCGTAAAGGAAGACGTAGGTCATTATACGACCGAAGGTTTACCTGTTCACATTCTTACACCAAAATGGTCTAATGCGCATCAATCTTTTGTTACGAAATATTATACTTACTTATCCCTTTAAAACTCACCTACATACAGCTTGAGCGATTGTTGAGCCAGCTATTATAACGGTAGTACCCAAAATCGGCAAAAAAAATATACTAGTACCCAGTATTCGATTCGAATGGAGCGCTGGCAAATTTAGTAAAATTTTATATGAAATTATATATTAGTATATAGATTCATACGAAGTACGAGTTACTTCTATGCAAGCGCGTTTTAACGTAGACCACATAATTACTTATCAACAGGAAAGATAGTGGTCAAACATGAACTTATTTCGTAAATGTACCTACTGTAAAGAATAACAAGTTACGTTTCTAAAAAACCTACAACGACATCTTTTAGAACAATGATGGGTTTGTATAAATTAAAATATATAAATAAATAGCTGTTGCCCGCGGTTCCGCCCGCGTGGATGTCATGTTTGGACAATCCAACAATATCTTTATAATTTGTAGACTTATTCTGATGTATGAGCTATATTATTGTAAAATTTCATTAAATATTAATAAATAAATAGTAATGACGTAATGATAATGAAAACTAAAAAAAATGTCCTTGTATCACTTGAACTCACTGAACCACATCCATCACTATCATTGCCATTCATGGCAATATGACGGTTCCTTGTTTTGAGTTTATTAAAATCATGTTATTATCATCATCTAACCGTACACCAAAATGAAATCAATCAGTATTATGAACAAGTAGCTACCTAATGACAATTTAATGTTACTTTACGGTCAATAAATATGTGGTGCACACATTCCTGAGATATGACTTTAAAATTAATAACTATATACTCATATAGGGATCGTACCTACCTACTTACACTTAACAAGTAGCATACCTGATGGAATGTACTGACTCTGGCCTAGGTATAGACATGTTCCGTTCGAGTCCAACATACCTTCTCCCACCGGTTCCGGTAAAATCCGTGAAAATTTCGCGCACGAAAAAAAATAAAGAGAGGTGTCACACTCGTAATGTCCACTCTTTATGAACCTTCTAGAGATGTGCTTCTAGCGCCCTTTTTAAAAAACCTCTCATCGTAGCGCTGTGATAGCGGTGGTGGAAAAAATTACTCAACAAAATTGTATCAGTGAATTAAAGTAATCTGCTGAACGTGTCTAAATACTAATAGTGTTAGGTAGGTTGAAGCTAAAACACCAATAAGTTGTCGATGAAGCAATTGTTATCGAGGTCACACATAAAATAATATTACGCGTTTTTCAAGTAGATATTTATTAGTCGTTTTACTTTTTATGAATTACAATAAAAATTCGACGAGGCATTGGCATCAAAATCGATTTGCGCAATGCATTTAGAATGTTTTCCATAAAAGTATTAGGTAGTATTGTCTCCCAGCCAGCAGTTTATTTGAAACTTTAACAGTCATCTAAATAAAATTATCAATTGTTTTTCATTTATCTGTTACCTAGTGGTTGAATTTCGTAAGCCATTAACAACTACATTTGTCATCCTTATAGTGATTTCTCAGCTACGTACGTACGAGGTTAGCACTCACTTATTGTTTTTAATTACTCCACCGGTTTTTCCTAGAGCGGCTGCTGCCTGACCGCTCAACCCTGAGAGGAGAGTCTCGTTCATGGTTTAGCTTGCAACTGAGACTGAGAGTAGGCGTCGGCCTCAAGACGTAGTAACTATTTATTAATCTGTGACGTTGGTGTCACCTTGTAGCGCATTCTACAACTGTACTTACATTACCTACCCTGTAAACAGTTTTCATTTATACCTTCTTTTGCGTTAATCCAGATCGCATTCATGGCCTTCCCCTCGGTGTCCAGGGTCTCTTTTTTTGCCCTCCACAACCCATTGACGATATCCAACCAACCACAAGGACTCCAACTGTCCGTAACGGCTGCCATAGATGCTCGTATGGCAACCAGAATATATACAGTGTGCAAAAATTTAATTGCGCCTCCTAGAATATAAGGTTTCGACGGGATCGGCAGCCTGGTGATGCAAACGTCCAGGACAAGGTGCCCATATTCAATCTGGAGGGCCATGTGCATATCTGCCACTTAAGTGGTATAAAGAAAAGAAAACGGGAATAGACATAGACATCTTAAAAACCCGATCACCATAACCATAGTAGGTATCCAAACTTGCATATACCTAAGTAGTATTAGGGTCATATAGTTTTAAAATCCTATTGTTGACAAAAGATGCTAATTGTCTTGAACTAAATATTTTGAAGTACACTTCAGTTGCTTAATTAACATTAATTTGTTCATATATTATAATACAAGGTCAAGATAAATTGACGATTTCTGTGGCGTAGCGGTAGAATGAACAACTGCCTAATTTAAAGCTATGGGGTCGATTCGTGTTCGATGCAAAAATTGTATAGAGACATTATTTTGATCGGGGCGTTTCCACATATTATGATAGATTTATTACAAAAAATTCAATAAGTTTGTAATACTACACCTAATTTTGACTCTAGATAAGGCTACGTAGAATGTCCTAGAATATTTAAATATTTGAAGACAATAGATTATAAAGGAGTTAAGATTGATATAATCAATTCAATGTCCAGCCACGGGCGGCGTCGCCATTGGCCTCGTGCAAATGAGACAAGGACTTTATATCGCATTGACGGCCACGAGTCCTCGTGTTGACGTAATAAAAATGAAAATTCCAGTACGCTACTGCATTTCATAAGCAAATTAAAACGTACCATTATCATGTAGGCAACATTGAAGTATTACCATACGTGCTCTTATCCTATATTCTTTATGAAACGTGTTGATCTGTATTTTCACTTTAGGCACGTGCTTTCTTTGAAATGACCCAATGCATTGGGAAATAAGCATATTAAGAAACGTATTTTTTTACTTAGTGTAATGTATATCGGTAGCTTCATCATCGTCTTTGCGTTAATCCCGGTCATATCGAAAGAGTTCACGTCATAGTTCGAGTCTACTTTTTCCAGTCGATCTTGATTCCAGGTTTACTTTAATATCTTCCGTGATTTTTTATTTACCTACACAACCCATTGTCGAAGTACTTTTTTTTTATCGTGCGAAAAATCCCCACGGATACCCGAGTCGGTTGGGTAGGTTATGTCGGACTCGAACCGACTAAAACGCACGCCGTCTTTGGGTCTTCAGTTGTCGGAGGTGAGGTGGTAGCCAACATATTCCTCGCAACCCGGCAGACCTGGTGCCTTCTCTTCGAGATGACCCCCATCGGGTGTAGGGACCACGGTGTCCCCAACTAGCCCCCGGGTACGCGCTCTTTGCGCCGCCGCCGCGGCCTGCTTCTGCTAGAGTGACAGGCGGCTTCACCCGTCAACCCCATGTCCGCGCTCATGGAGGACGGAGGTCATTCTGCGATCTCCGACGTCCGAGTCGCCTCCGCTCATCGCGGGCCGCGCGGGTCTGGAGTCTTCTCCGAACTCGTTCCGCAGTCAGCGTATGCAGCCCCGAATCCTCGTTCGCATCACAGTGATGGCACTCAGACGTTGGCTCCTTCCGGATCCGATGCAGGTAATCCCCGAAGCATCCATGCCCGGTGATCACCTGCGTCAGCCGGTACGAGAGGCTACCGTGTGGCCTCTAGCCAGTCCCCCATGATGGGTCTTACCGCCGTTACAACGGCGTACCCTCCTTTGTCGAAGTACTGGAGTTAAAGTTAGTTTTTAGACTTTTTAGGGCTCCAACCACCCGTAAGGAATGCTTTAGAAGTTCGGATAGCAACCGGGTCCTACAAGGCGACGACAGCTCCTCTACTCTCAGATTACACATCTAACGCAAGCAATTTAGCTTAATTCGATTGTTTTGGAGAGTATGTATTATTAATTTCAGTGACTACCGATATTCTATAATAAAAAATAAAATTAAGTAGAATACGTCATTATTAGTACCTACCTACTATCACTGGTGTTCATTAGGGCTATGATAATAATAGTTATCAGTACTTATTCAAATGTTGAAACAAGTACTTATTATTGCTGGTAAATAGTATGACGTCACACACTGGCTTGTAATTATGATATTTGTTGAAATAGGTGCATCGGTGCAGACTGTCGTATTATTCAGTTTCAAAACATTGAGGTTAAAGTACCTTAATATACCTATATATTCATAGTTGTTTTGAAATATTCAGATTATTTTACAAGATACGGTAGACTGTCGTATAAGTATTCTGTATTTTGTACGGTTAAATCAATCACTAGTTACTGCTATAAATAGACGTCAAAACGTAAATTCTGGGGAATTATGACGTCATATCGAAACTAATTAGCTGTTAGTCGTTGGGTGGGTGGTTGATATGTAATAATTCATAAAAATGATAATAAAAGAATGAACTTAAGTAAACTGCTCTTCAACAATTACTCTGTAAGACCGTAAAATTAAATTCTACTGAGTTAGTGGTATTTGTACCTACTACAGTCCATTTGCTTAGGTACTTAAATAAATGTAAACAATCTTGGGCTGTCTTTTTAATATGTTCTGCCTTGTTTTGTTTTCTGCTTAGAAATGCACTTTAAAGACTAAAAACAGGTATCGAACCACTAGTTAGTCAGTTGCTTAGCCGTGTGTATTTGTTTGATGCGTGTTTTCATAAAAAGTTGCCACAAGATTGTTTACCTTTATTTAAGTACTTAAACAAATAAAGTATAGGTATAGCAAGCTAGAATAATATTTATTTGAATCTATTACTCTCGGCAATAGATTATTTTGAGACTCGCCTTCCTATTACATCAAAAGCAGGGTACTACATATTATTTCTACAAATTGATATTAAAATAGATAGATCTTTCACTTACATCAGATAATTAAAAGTTATTAAGGATTTGCTGACTCCTGCGCTAGATTAAACTGTGTTACAGGAGATAACTGCAACTTTACTATCTAAACAGACAGCTACCAAACACAACGTAATCTATCTCCTGCTGCACGGAAGTCAGCAAATCCTAAATAACTCTCACTTACATCCGTTTAAATATCGACAAGACTTATTTATCTATCGTAGGATACAAATAATTCCTTTGTCTTGTACCTTACCGTGGAGTATTCTGTCAAAGGTAAAATAATATACGAATCCATAGTTTTGTGTTGTGAAATCCGCTTGCGCGCATCGATTTTACAAGGTTTTGTAACAATTGACATTGGCAATGAACCTTCAGACGCAGAACGCGATATGATTAATTGTTTCTCGTTCCTTTGCAATAATGACCAACACAAAGTGTCATCGTGTAATTATATAAGTAGGTGTAATAATAATTGCTTCCGTATTTCATGTTCTTTGTTGTTCGACCTGTGCTCATCAGTATTCCTATACAACTGAGGTTTAGTTACACGCCTAGAAATCGTCAAGGCAAGCAATTACAGTACCTACCTTGTAGAATATTTACCTACGTACTTCTCCTCTTTGGAGTGATTATCTGGTTTCCAACTATTAGTGGAAAGAAATCAATACTAAGTGTACTTTAAGAAACATCGTATTTCTAAATCGTTAATACCCTAATTTGAGACGTAGGTAATTATATTGTCGTTGAAAAATTGCATTGCATTTCTTGGTTCCTTCATCAGACTACCTGAGGATATCTACAGATGCGTAAGAAAAAAATGGTATATGGACTGGTAATGTGACATTGATAGACAAAGAATATATCTTAAAACTGCACATATTTATGAAAAGGTGCGAACGATGCGTAGTACAGTAATCTATATGCGTAACAGTGTGATAAAATCTACCTTTGTTCAACGTAAGTAGTCATGTATGTACAACATATTGAGTTCTATGCAGTGTAAAGTTATTAATTTATTATACAGATAAAAGGCCAATGCATGGATGCGAGATACGTTCGATAAAGCATATAAACGATAAGATTTAGTACAATGCCTCCTAAAGTAAGTCTATCACAAAGCAAGGTCAAGATAATTGTATTATAAAATTTGATTATAATCTTCAGACTCAACGACATCATGTCAAGTTCAATATCACCAATAATTTGATAAACAATACTGTACAACAATACTGATACTGAATACTGAAAAGTATACCTCCTACATTCGCCAAAGTTGATGACCGCTCGCTCTGAGCACTCGATGAGTCGAATCGAAACTTGCGCATGACGTATTATGTTACGAGTACATATATTATAATATATAGCTATAAAGATATCTCAAGAGTTCAACAAGGGTAGGTCTACGTGTATTGCACCATTTCGGTCACCCAAGTGCCAGGAGTCATACTCTACAGAAGGCTTATTGAAATTCCAGAGTTCGTGAAACTCTTACCTGCCTTACATTAAGTCTAGTTTCTTTTTTTTTCATTATTTTAATTTTCAATCGAAATCGTTCCAAGTGCCTTTAACAAATTTTTACGTTTGTTTATAACATCGACTTGGAATTATTGTAAGACAAATGTGTGTGAACAATTCCGTAGCTATAACAGTAAATCTCTTTTCGGAGCGTCTCGCAACGTGGGTTTGTTTACTGTAGACAAATTTTAACGTGCCTATGTAGTTTGTAAATAGAGAGTGACCTCTATACGAGAGATATTTGATGGAGCGTATTACGTAAACCTGTTTACTTGGAGCATCAGCATAAACAAATGTGGCCGTAAACTTGACAAATACACGTACAGTATGCTAGGTGTATAAAGTGAAATAGTTCGGACGATGACGTAACATAACTGCCATGCGCGCGCAAATAGTTACCAACATGTCACGTTCCTTAATCTATTATATTACTGGTTAACGTTAGCAAGCGGTGTAATTATTTATTAGTAACTCTGAAATCCTAGTGGACATGCGCACAACGACCTATCGAAGTTTAATTGATGGTGTATGAATGAAATAGGAACACATTCAAGACGAAACAGACGGTAGAGTCAGCTTTTCTAATACTAGCCAGCTCGTAAGTTTAAGTAGAAATATGCTAAAATTTACAGGATTTAACAGAGAGCAAGGCTCTAGCTTTTGATCGGGGTAAATGTTTTTCACTTCTAACTTCAACACAATACTTTCATACTCTGCGTTGCGCCGCGCCGCTTAGAAAACCCATCTAAATTCTGTATGGCGCCCCTTGCTAAAGCGAGAGAGTGGCTGCTCCTCTCACTCTACATTCGACTTCGATTCACCATTGAATTTCACTTATATTTCTGTAGATAGGTTCTGTAGACTATTTCTGGTAACCAATAGGGTACAATAATTAAGGAGCAGATTAATTACAACAATGGGCCCATCTTGATAGGTACTAGAGCCAACACACTATTTCTGTTTGCCTTATTTAGGTAAATACTTTGTTGGTAATTTAGTCGGAGCATAAAAGGTAGTGAACAATGTTCAAGTTTTCTAAGACAGAATAGTACACGTAATTAAGAATAATTTTGGGATATTTAAGACCAAAATACCTACCTACAACAATAGTCTACCTATAAATACAAAACTTGCTTATAAATTCGAAAAGGACAGTCAAGATAGCACAAGGAATAATGCGATTACCTGTTTCGAATTTTGGACTACTCGACCGACAAAATATCTCAAATATCTCTTTCATCACAAAAAATGCAGTTAAGGCTTGGTGGTACTTAACTTCATTAGGCATTGCATCGCTCATATTGTTTAAATAGAGAGGATGAATATTTTTTGTTGGTTCACGTTAAATAATACGAAACATACAATTATTTTTTTTTTGACATTTGAATATAATTCTGTATCTACATGAATTACTTGCTTCTGTGTCTAAAAATTGTGACATTTTTTAAATAAAAACAAATGTGTTGTTTTCTGTGGCAACGTATTTTGTACTTGTAAGAATTTATCTTTGTATGCACTTGTTGCACGGCAGGTAGCGTATCAGCATCGTTGAATTACGTCGTCATATTTTTCTTTACATAGGAGAGCTAATGTTGAAATTAAACCGTATCTCCTATACGCTTCGAATGCAATCGGAGGTAGCGGTCTTAGGAGTATTTTCCATAACTCAGTAGCCCATAAGTAAGTGCCCGCTTGACTTGCTTGCCCATTATTATGTGATACCGAAAATCATAGTTAAGGAATTGTGTATATCACTACACCTATGTTTGCATTTGCCGCAGATTTGTGCATCTGTGTATATATGTATGTATTTATATATGTACTGATATATAGTGAAATCGGGGAGTATGATTTAGCTGTACCAACATAGTAACTATCGTTGAATCCCAAACGGCAATAGCACGCTCGTTGCACTGAAAACGTGCTCCCCGAACTTAACCCTATCAAGTTCGTGCTAGCAAGCCGCGTCTATTCCAAAATTGAGATTGTATTAACTGAGTCTCCTAACTTCGGGAGAGGCTTATATCCAGCAGAGGACTACTATAGGTTTATTGAATTAAATTCAAAGTAACTCGTGTTACAAGAACGTGTCAACTATTGAAATTTTAATGAAGTTTACTGAATTTACCAAATTAATGTGCAATTTTCCTTTTGGGTAAGCAGCTTCTACAAAATGTGTATTAGGAAATTGAAAAGAAATGAATTCGATAAAGATTTCTTAATTTAAAAAAAGATTCAAAGATGGTAAACGGAATTGGCGTTCGGATGAAGAAGCAAATATTTGATTAAATTTGTGATTTTAATGGAATAATCACACTTGGAATCCATGATAAACTTAACTGTCTAGGTGCCTGCTAAAGAAGAAAGACGTATACAGTACAAGTTAACCTAGTAATGCTACGAATATGAATAATATGCTGAATATTGTTCCCTAAACAAATAATTTGAGTTGCGAACATCTTTACACGTATGTACTGTCACCAAATTTAGAGCAAAACATTAACATTATTGACTCTGACTGTTTTACAAACAACTAGTTTACAATTTACATATTCGTACGTGTTTATTTTATGCTCGTATCCTTATTGAGAAAGCAGATCTCCCCACGTCTCGTTCAATGGATAGACCTACTTACCGTTATTAGACATAAAACTACAATATTTTAATTTTCAAAGAACAATCGTATGAACAAGTTTTATATCTTATATGTATCACCTTTGTTAGAATCACATAAACCGAGTAAATCTTTTGTGAGTTGTAATTTCATCTAACGCTCAACAGATGGCGTTACGAGCGCAGCTCGTAAATGCTAATTTGATATTTTTAGAGAAAACTTTACAATGCAAGCGATGGGGTAATAGCATTCTCGTCCACAAATATAACCACGACCTAATTCAAAGGCCATTAAATTTCAATTTGTAAAGAAAGCATAGTGGATATATGTACAGGTAGATATATTTCGTAACAGGTTACTCTATTATTTTGTAATTCTTACTAGGTAACTGTATTTAACACACAGTTAATGAATAAAGTAAGTAACAAAATCCTCAACTCTAGAGAAATAGATACCCGCGACAATGTTGTGCGTGCCCACTGCCCAGCGCCTATTCGAAACTAGTTTGTCAAGTGCAACTTTTCATTTGTAATGTAAAACATCGGTCCGTGAAGAATTGTGTTAACATGTTTGTATTGCTAATTATTATATCAATTATAAAATATGTGCGTAGAGTTGTGTCACGTTGACAGCGTTGCATAAGTGGGTGCATCTGCTTGACATTTGAATCGACCCCGAATCTGAATAGAAACTGTGTCAGGTACCAAGCGGCGACGCGCGGACACCGGCTACGGTGCGGGGCGTCGGAGGTACGTTGTGCAATCCCGTTAGCACTCCACGTGCGAACCGAACCGGCGCGCTTCAATGTCGCCCGTGGGCGGCTGCCCTCCGCCCGCCCGCCGCTGAAAATAGCGAGTCCGCCCGAACCCTACCGAGATTCGAGGGCGGCCGAGCGTCCGTCTAGCTCTAGCGCGCGGCCATTGACTCGGTCGTCTCGCTCATACGAACAGCTGAGTATCAAAACAAAGGAGCGAGACGGGCGGTCGCCGCTCCCGCTCGCCGGCCGGCCGGTGTCGCCGGTCGTACCGCGCCGCACGCACTGAAGCCAGTTCGTGTTCGAACCGCGCTTATTGAGGTCGTCCGCTTCGAGCTCGGTTGCGAACTTTAGAACCGCGAAAGGATTTTCCTTTGTCCCGATCCTCGAGGACCCTGCCCTCGTATTATGTTTCCGCGTGAGAGCTGCGACCGACCCCGGCCTACTGAGGAGCCGGACCACGCGCAGCGTGCCGAATCACGACGAAATTCTGTCAGTTTTCCAAAATTCTGTGACGGTTATCCCGCGAAACGCGAACGCCGGGCGATTTGAAATATTTAAGTGAACCTGTGAGAAGAATTTTCTCTTGTGCCACTGGACAGTGGTTAGGCCGCGAGTGTCACATAGAGTGAGGACTGACTGCACCATGTCAACGGGCAAGCGGCTAGCGAAGCGCTCCATCATCGGGACGCGCGTCGCCGCGCTAGGTGATGACGGACTCTATTACTCGGGGATGATCCAGGCGGTGAAGACGCCGGCGCCCTTCCCAGAAAATAACAACTGTATCAATTTAACACCAAACACCCGCTATACGGTTCGTTTCGACGGCGGCAAGATGCCGTCGCGCGAGTACCGCGACGCGGAGCTGATCGGGCCCGGCTTCCGCGGTATGACGGGCGTGCGTTTGCGGCCGGGCCAGCGCGTCTTCCTCACGCACAACGGACGCGAGGTGCGCGCAGACGTGCTGCTCCACGACCACGAGACGGATGAACTAGGGGTCCAAATTCACTCACCGGCTGCTGAGGTAAGTCCAACTCTCAATACCCTACATAATATACCGTTATATTATTACTGCTTGTAGAGTAAAAAAAATAATTCTTCTGAATAAGATAACATCCTAAGGTCCTAACAGATCGTATTGTGTTGGAGTCTTATCAAACGTCCTTTCAAAAGACATCAACGATCTGTTTTCATTTGAAAATATAAAAATAAGAAACACCAATTTTAAAAATATCTTGTAGGTGTACTCTTCACAAGCTGTGATAATAAATGGTAAAGGAAATTATCAGCATAACTTTCAGAATAATAGATGGGTGAAAAATAAACTGTTTATTTTTGTATGTGAAGAGCGATTGGTTATTTGTGGTTGGGGCAGTACGGGACGGTTCGTCTGTGCGGAGGCGGCCCTAAACCAAGCTATTGACCTCGCTACACGTGCATCTTGCTCGTGCACCCGGCGCAGCGGTAGAGCGGGCCCCTGCTGCACGCACCGCTCGCCGGCCGGCCGGCATAGCCCATAGAAATTAAATAGAGATCACGATAGACGCGTAACGTGGTTACCAAACTAACACTTATGTTGGCCGGGTTATTACTTCACCCGAACTAAAAATGTATCGGCCCAACAATACAACACTTTTATTGTACGTTAGTCTCAAAATCACTGCGATTGTTCAATGTAGCATGTCATATGGTCATGATTTAAATATTCAGTTCGTGACGTCATTATTATTGTTTATGCCATTAGATAAAACGAGTAGTTTTCCTATAGGTGTTGTTTGAAATATTTAATGTTACAACAATTATTAATTATTAAATATTAACAGAAGATTGGGAAAGTACAAGAACTTCAAAAAACTTATGTATTTCTAATGATAGCTGATGTCGTCAGAATATATATTGTTCTGGACCACTGTTTGATCTCTTATACCCATTATAGTAGAGTAGTAAAGAAGACTTAAATTGTCTCAAAATGTTCTCCCTTCGTCAGTTCGGGTACAGCATTCCATCAAACAAAGGAAGATTACAACGACTTAAATTCAAGGGTAAAGATAGCAATATCGATAATTTTAAAATTGGTATCACGCCGAAGGTGACGGCGTTTATCATCACAGTATATTTATATGCAGTATAGTTCTACTAGATTAGATTGCGCGCTAGGTCACGACACTTATAATTGCAAAGCCACTGGTATCGTTAGATAAACAAACGTACACGTGCCATACTGCTTTGTTGTACTTGTTGAGAGAAGGGGTATCTAGAACGATTGGGGAAGCCCTATACTAGCTAGAAGGGATTTCTTTGTCGTGTTTAGGAAAGTCCCATTACATTCACAACTATGAGTGTGTACTACCGACCTATTTTAGTCATTAATAGTTTTACCCAAGAGCAATTTTTCTCTGCACTAATAAGGAGGCTTAATCGGGGAAGTACTGCCCCATCCTTTAAACATCGAATAGTACTGTATTTGTACAGTTAGTGAGCTAGTCGAAGCCGCACAACGCCATCTAGTGATGTAATACTATACCTACATCGCACAACAAAACTTCTAACAGAATACAAACGTGAACAGTTGAGCCGGCCGGCGTAATTTCCTGCCGGGAACATCACACTTTGTTCCACAACAACAGTACCTACCTACAAAAAAGTTGCATCCGTTCGTGTCGGCGAGGTTACAGTACGTATATATATTACAGCTAACACTATTAAGGCTCGAATAACTGCGCGTCAAGTAACAGGTAGCCAGTGATTACAATAATCAACCTCCGCCGGTTGTTCTAGATTAAATGTGAGTATCGCGCCTCGTACGTAGTTTTCCTTCGACGCGTGGGACCGTAAAGGTGCCGGTCGCCGGCCGGCGCGCGCTCACAACTCACAACAATGCGTCATCATCCAGCCAGTACCTTTATCTCCGGTTATAATTTCTATGCAATATTCATGTTTATATTATCCCACTGATTCATTTGAAGGTTGGTATAACCATTGTTTTTGTTTCCTCTACGTACACATTTGTCCTATTAACGATTTAATGTAAAAATCAGTATTGTATTTAGTCTTGAAGCATGCAAGAATGTCTCAAAGGTAATATACTGTATGTTTTATTCCAGCAATTCCTGTGGAAAATGAACGGCAATTTTTGAAGTAAAATCAAGTCTTTCACGGGTTAAATTTAATATTTCATAGATCCATTATAGTAATTCTGTTTATAACCAACAATATAGACCTTGATTGATCTGTTATCTATCACCTCATTAAACCTTTGAACGAGTTAACAATTCCATCTGCAATAATAAATGAAGTCGCAAACAAAATCTAGTAACGAGTAAATGAAATTGCGTCACTAATAATATTACCAAAGTATCGTTCTTTTACCGATACTGTGATGTCGAATAAATATAAAACGGTACAAGTTTTATGTCGTAAAACCAACAAAATTAAACGATAAGGAATTTAGGGCGAAACATTAACGGTACTCCGGAACAAAGGGATTAAAATGATTACTCATTAAGTGTTGTTTGTACACGTCACCGTCTAACTGTAGACGCAAAACAACCACTTGTATGGCTATTCTCTCTACGGCTAGAAAGTAATGGCGCAGTGATGTTACAATAACAACAAGGAAGTTAGTGCGCGAGCGCAGGCCTTGTGCCGTTGTGCGTAAATATGACGTAGCACGCGATACTACCGTGACGCGAGCCGCATGCCGCCGACTCTAGCAATTTAGTTAATTCATAGAAATGACAGGTACTTTGTTTACGAACTGTAATTTATTCACACGAAACTTGTATATTAGTCTTCAAGTAAATTATTATATGTAAATACCTATTTAATATATAATATAAATCGAGAAGCCGGCACACAGCAATACTGACAACAAAGAACGTAAAGTAAACTTCGCTACACACTTGTTTACTAGTTGGAATGCCGGTGTATTGTGCCTTTATTAATACCCATGTATATCAAACACGTTTTTGCGTCACCACACGATAGATACAGCGGCGCATTTCATGAAAATAACTTAATAGATAACACGCAATCACTCGTTTGTTTGTTTTCTTTAAATAAGTGAAGGAGAAAACCAAACAAACTACTACACCTTTTAACTACGATTGCGCTTGCGACACCTTACATTTTTGTACCGTCAGTAAATAAACTCAAACATAAGAATTGTTATTCTTTTTTATGTAACTAAAATAATATCACCTATATTAAAAAAAAATATCTAAATGTTATTAAATAATTACACCACCACACCAGGTAGGAAGTGATAATCTGCGTGGACAAATAATTTATTACACTCGCATCTTCTACACGCCGATGCACACTCAATAGTAATTATTTTAAAATAAACAATACGCACTAGCAAGTAATTAATCTGCGTCTTGTTTTGCATTCCCTTCTCGAAGGTCTTGCTCTTGAAGTTGACACGCAATATATATACAAAGGCGTTAGATAATCCTACTCAGAGTTATAATCCTTATAACGGCATTTTGTTGCAAATACGCAATTTATTATAGCACTAATTAGATATCAGTGAAATGACGTGCGGTATTCCCCAGGTAGGCTGCTCCGTGCGCACGAGTGTTATATACAAACACGCTCTACATGTTGTCATTCCGACACACGATCAAAACCTCTCGCTGACTCATTACCATGACCGCAGCGATCATGTTCGTAAACAATTATTATTTTACCGGCATACCCGGACAGAGAAGAATTACGTAATCAACAAAATAATAATAACATATTAAATCGTGTAACACGCAGTACGTATCTAACATTCTAATATGTACCTCAACATTGCAACATATGTATAAGAAGACATTAAATTAAATATTACAATACCAGCGCACGAGATGTTCGTTGTTACTTTAAAATAACATGCCAGTATAAACGTTCGCCGGTAACTCTGCCATCATAACGTCAGGCAATAAGATATAAAAATAAAGAGTGCTCGGCTAAGAAATAAGGTCACCAGCAGGCCCGGAACCGAGTAACGGTATTCGTTACAAAATCGCTTCAAGAATTATTTTCACGTGCGCGCGGCGCCGACGGTCATACCGTTAGCCGGTGGCGCTGGCGGCCCAGCACCACTAACCTTACCGCAGGTTTGTCCGCTGGTAAGTGGAACACAGTCGTTAATGTCCGATGGAATTACTTTATCGGCCAAGAACACCTTTGAGTCGGACAGCAATACTTGGAACTTTTTATTCGGTGAGAATAAAATCATAACAGAACATTGCATTTGAATTTGTATATTATGATCTTACGCAACCGTATTCCGATTTCCCCTATGCCGGTAACCGGCTAAACGCCTTTCGTTTGCGGAGGTCGTAAACGACTACGTAGCGTAGCGAGCTTGTGTCGTGGCAGCAAAGTCTGCCCACAAGGTATTAGGGACAGTTTACACTGCTAGCCCGTGAAAACTCAGGGCGTCAATGTTTTAGTTATTTGTGCCCTCTTTACTCTCTCTAATTCATTAAATATAATTTCTTCCAAGATTGAAGTCATAATTAAACTGGAATATAAAATCAAATATTTTATTGGACTCTGAATTTCTAAAAAGATATGCTTAGAGATGTTTAAAAGCGAATTTTTATACCTGATCTTTGAAAATTTACACCCACTTCACCTGCGCTTTTTTTCGACCTCGAGCTTCAACTGTATTAGATGACTGCACTTCCATTATTCCTAGAGTAAATGCGCCCGCGCCTTTACTACGCCACCGCTGCCGGAACCGTCTCTATGAGCAATTACCCTTACGACGAGATCTACTCTCACAAGCAACGACGACACGACGCCATTTTCGACGTCCGCTTCGAGTGTGAAAGTACCACTCACACAGGTGCATTGTCCACGTACAGCTACAGTTTCAGATTCACTTTAGTTGTACCATGAACTACATAAACTATTGTTACACTTGTGTCATCATACTTGCCATTTTAGAAATATAGATATCGTATCTTTAACTTTTTTTATTATATTACATGAATTGCACAAAAAATATAAGTCTAAATTGAATAAAACACCGATCACCGGTCTGATATAATTACTATTTCTGACTGATTAGGTTACTTTAAATGGTACAGTGTTAATTTATAATACTCACTTCCTGTCATAAAATAAACCCAGTAATCGAAATATATCGATTAGTTTGCCATTTTAAAGTAGGTAATTGTTGGTGTAATTAGTCGTTACTCAACAATGAATACAGAATAACTCAAAGTTGAAGCTCTTACAGATTAATTATAGCTAGGTAGTTTGTGAGTATAATAGACCTGCCACTAAAGTTGAAATGCTGACAAAGACATTTGAACTAGGGAGAATAAGTAAATGTATGTTATACAAACTATAACTGACGAGTATATAATCATCAGTAATATAACTAATTTCAGACTATTAAAATATGTCTCTTGTGGTCTGTTTCTATCACCTTGTTAAATCTACTGAATTTATTTTCTATGACTTTGTAAACTGGGTAAACCGATTTTGCTTACGGGGTGTGCAATGCTGTAAACCGGGATATACCCCGTAGAACGTAACGTATGTTACCTTATAGTGAAAACGCATAAAATTATTCGAGTATAGTGGCATGTAAAATATAATTGTAATGCCAACGCATCGCGCGTGTCAGCAACGAACGTTAATAAATTATAACTTTGTATGAGCAACTAGTAGGCATAGCTTCATGGTGGCAGCAATCACTTGCCAACAAGTAATTAATATCGCATAACCAATATATCAGTGAAAGTATTTACGACTCAAAAGCGAATCATAAATGTGTTTTCTAGATTTTCCAGTCCAGTTAAGGTTTTTTTCGATGGAATGAAGACACTTGCGCTCATGGCGATTGCCGTTGCGTGGAGTAGTCGCGTGCCTGACGAAAATTTCACTCTGACTGTGTTCTTTTTATCTTTTCCTTAGACAATCATAACTTGGTGAATTATTATACCATATTATAAATCTGAATGACACTTAGATCTCGAAATCCGATCTCCGCTTGCCGTATGCGCAGGAGGGAATTCCGGCAATTATTTGTTACTGTTCTCAATTTATTTGTTGTTGCATTTCGTTTTCATTGTTGAACATGTATAACGGAACTACTGAGCAATAAATAGGCCTTACTGCAACAGTTGAAGAAAGATAAGAACTCATCTCCCACTACTCACTCATATCGTGTAATTGATCTAAAATGACGATTCATTGAACAAAACTTTTAAAGCATACCAACGCTAAGGCATAGACACAGATTTTCCTGAACATTTAATGACGTAGAACATTTGAGAAATAAAATATTTTAGATATAAATCTGGCTCAATGACGAAAATATTTACAAGACCCCGATACCTTGTGTTTACCAGACGTTTTGTTTGAATTGCATCGACCGTGACCAAGAAAAATACGCTGAAATCATGTAGAAAATAAACGTACAAAATACGTGGGATGCTTTCTACTTACCTATTACTGACTTCAATTCTATTAAGCACCCCACGCTTCTAGAACACCTCACAACAACACTTTTAGATTATGAAGGCGTTACTTACTGCCTACGTATTTTTAGTGTTTACTTTGCATTCTTAATTATTGTATTATTATCATCAGTTTCGTTTATATGCGCAATTTTTTAGATAATTCAATGTTTAATAGTACAATGATTGGGTTTGTTTTCTTGGTTTTATTGTCAGAAGTGCTAATTTTTATGCGTGCAACATGTAATATAGACAAATATTGCCTCTACACTTTTGCTCATCGAAAGTTGAAATCGACATACGCGCATAAAATAGATTGAATCTCAAGTTTTCAGTATAAGCGAGGTAACAGTAATTGTATTGTTGAGTTATGTAAGATAATACTAGCATTATTCATGATTAGGTTACCTCAACAATAGATTATGTTAACGACGTGGAGTATGTTAAGAATTTAGACCAAAATAACGACGAAATTCACATCAATTTATTCAGCGATCTATACTCGTAAACTTCTGGATAGTGACAAAGTAACATAGTTTACCTGTTTGAGCAATTTCATGGCTGTTGTTATGTCTCGTGACACCGTTTCTAAATAAATCAAGGTTGATAAGATAAAGCTGATAGAGATTTGTTCGAACAAGTCGTGGTTAAGAGGCTGATAGCTTACTTAAAGTACTAAATGTCTCTACAGGCTCTCTCAACGTCCGAGTGCCATCACTGTGATGCGAGCGAGGACTCGGGGTTGCACACGCTGACCGGGTGCCCGGCGTGGGAGACGCCGAGGCGGGTCCTAGTGGCGGCCCTAGGAGTGCGAGTTCTCTCGCTCGCCGCATTGCTCACAGCGATGGTACGGTGCGCGAACGCTTGGGCTGCCGGCGCCTCCTTCTGCGAGCAAGTAATGCTCGAGAAGGAGACGGCGGAACGAGTTCGGAGAAGACTCCGGACCCGCACAGCCCGCGACGAGCGGAGGCGACTCGGACGTCGGAGGTCGCAGAATGACCTCCGTCCTCCATGAGCGCGGGCCTGGGGGTGACGGGTGGAGCCGCCTGTCACTCTAGCAGAAGCAGGCCGCGGCGGCGGCGCAAAATGCGCCTCCCCATACTCGGGGGCTAGTTGGGGACACCGTGGTCCCTACACCCGACGGGGGTCATCTCGAAGAGAAGGCCCCGGGTCTGCCGGGGTGCGAGGGATATGTTGGCTACAACCTCACCTCCGGCAACTAAAGACCCAAAGACGGCGTGCGTTTTAGTCGGTTCGAGTCCGACATAACCTTCCCAACCGGCTCCGGTGGGGAGGTATCCGTGGGGATTTTTCGCACGATAAAAAAAAAAAAAAAAAAAAAAAAAGGCTCTCTGTGTAACATTTATAGATGAATGGGTCTTTAAGTTAGCTCTTTAAATAACTGTGCCTTTCTAGATCAATCTTTGTATTTGACTAGGCAGTCAAATAGAAAACACTCATTATGGCTGTTTGTAAAGTATCAAACAAGATTTTGGAAAAAATACGTTTCGGTACTAGCGCTTTACAAATTAATGGATATTTGGTAATGCGTAACGCGTACAGTGGTTTTTGCAAGAAGAAGATTGAATGATGAACGTCGGAATGAATGTAATGTAGATTATATAATTTATGATGAGTGAATGTGTCGTAGACAATGGCCAATCGATAGAGTGCCCTTATATATTTTTGTTAAATACGAGTAGGTACATTGCATTGCAATCTCGTTTGCATTGCATAATTACTTGGACAGACATACATATATGTTATAATAGAAAGCTTTATCTCGTTTAAATATAATAAAGGAATTCATATTACCCTCTTAACTGCAGTTGAATGAGTGCGGAATCGTATATTAGTTGGTCAGTTCAAAACATGCACGCGATGCTTTAAGAACTTGTTGCATGTTGCATCCAATCTCATTTTATAACGAGTATAATATTCCTTTTGCGTTCATAGCTGGTGTGTTCGATGTTACGAATGATAACTACGAGATGAATTACCTTACCGCTTATACGTAATATTTGTAAAATGAGCTCCATGATGCAGAATTAATGTCCATATTAATATAATGCAATAACGGTAACTGAGCTTGCGAGAATTTTTTCGATAGATGTGTGATGTATATGATATATTTGACGGCCTCTGTGGTATGGCGGTAGTGAAAGCAACTGCTACGCAGGAAGCACGGGTTCGATTCCCGCTCAGTGCAAATATTCATATACATGAATATGTCGATTTGCATTGGTCTGGTTATTTCCGCACCGTAGAGCCCATAACACAAGCTAGTTAAGCTATGATTACCATGGATTTAGATGGTGTTGTATTATCCTAGAGTATTTATTTATTTGTTTTATATGAATGATAATGGATGTTATATTACATACCATCATGGTTTCCTAAAGGTACATTTTACAATAAATTTAATAAACCTCAAAATATAAGTAAAGTGAACGGGAAAATAGTTGCCGTAATATTAACCGCACCACCAGAAATTATAAAGGTATATTTGTTTATATATCAGTTATGATAACAGAAACATATATTATACAATGTACTGTATAATCAGCGTAGGTGCTATTATTTCACAATGTCTGATTAGGTTAATCTGATCATGTCTATTTAGTTTACGGTGAAGTAAATACACGACTCTTTGGTCGTTTACACTTAACGGTTTTGTGAATCTGGTTATATATTATTTGGCATGTAAACTTGTAAAGGCTTCATTGTTTGTTCTTTTTATAATCCTGTTTAGTATTTTAATTTCTATTTGTAAACAGAGCTTGCGATACTTTGTGTTTACCTGTTATGTCCATATTAGCATGCCGCGTTGTTCCCGGCAAAGTAGAATTTGGGGCACCCCCCATGTCTTCCCATGCGGTGACAAAGCAACTTAGGGATAGGGTTGTTTAATATCAAATATATACGTCCCAGACATGGATGCATGACTCAAGTCAACAATAGTGCCCGTAATACGACAATAGGCTCACTCCCTATTACGTGGAACCAAATACAATGGTCGATGAATTGTTGATGGGTGTTACTTTACCTCTACTTACCCTAGTGGGAAAAAGGCGTGAGTATATAGAGTTTGTGTATGTATAGGTACTAGTACCATAATAGTACGAGAGCCCACGACCAAAACCATGTCTCATAGCAATACGGCAAAAACCCTATAAAATCGTTAGATTGTAGGATTCTGAACCCGACTAGGTGTGTAGTAACGGTCGAAAGTGTAGCAACTGCGTGGGAGGCCATTTCTGCTGTGTCAAAAAAAAAAGACAGTCTGTATTATAGCAATACGTCTGATAGTGAAAATGTACATAGATTTTATAATTGTATTACGAAAAAGTTTGTTTTCAGACATTTTGCGCGTAGCATATAGCCTGAGCGCATTTTTGAAAATGTCAACAAATTTAGCCGACCTGTATCATAGCAATACGGATAAATTTTTTTTTCAACTTTTCGTATTGCTGCCATGATTACCAAAAACCTGTTTTCAGACACTTTAAGTGTAGCATATAGTCCCAAAAACGAAAATAGCGTTTAACGTTTCGACGACGATTCCGAATCCGACAGCGATTGAATACGAGAATATTTTGTAACTTTGAATAAACCGTTTTTTTTTCAACTTCATCCCAGTTTCCTTTTGTGCGATTTATTTCAGTCCTTCAACTTCAATGTTACGATTTCGGGTAAATTCTTTGTTAATTATCATCTAATCAATTCAGGGTCGCAACGTATTCATTGGTTTGTTACAGAAAATTCAAGATGCCTCAATATGATTTTTAAATGATATCTGAATATCGAAAAGTTGTCTGATAGAGAAGGTGCTACACTTAATTTGTCTGATATAAATTTTTTGCACATGTGGACAACTTATTTTATCATGTCCAACAATTTTCAGACATATTGCTATAATACCGATCGGTAAAATTTGTTAACATTTTCAAAACGGCCTCAAAATTTAATGCGTTCACATTTCCGTCTGAAAATTGTTTTGTTCGCATCAAATAACCAAAATTTACTAATAAAAAAGATTTTCAGACGTATTGCTATGAGACATTTTTTTTGTCTCATTTTTAATCTTTTTAAGTGATTTTACGGGTTTGTGCTACACCACTAACGTCTGAAAAATATGTTTCCGGTATCTCAGAACTATCATTCAACTACAGTCTGCAAATCAGACATATTGCTATGATGCAGTTCGGTAAAATTCTTTGACAATTTTGAAAATTCGGTCAGATCAAACGCTACGCGGAAAATGTCTGATATTGGTATTTTCGAGTTCAGGATAATCGTATCTATCGATTTGATGCGGTTTTGGCCGTACTGCTATGAGACAAAAATTTTGGTCGTGGGCTCTCGTACTATAAGACAAGTAATAGTATGTCTTACACTTTTAGAAGTTGTTCAACCTGAAATCAACAAACAACTGTCTTTAGCATTACTGTCTTGTATCTTAAATAAACCCTGAACTGACATAGTTTATAACTCAGCAATAACATCAAACAACAAATTGTGTAAATAATAAAAAAACAAATCAAAAATATCTACAAACAGTATTATATAAACTGAAAATAAAAAAACTTCTAATAAACAATGATTCTTGGAATTAACAACGCTATATGGATTTCAATAATAAATTCAAAACTGTCTGAAACAGTTATCCTTGACAAATAATAAACGTATATCAGATCATTCTCCTGCTTGCTGATGAAATTGTTCGTGTAATGTATGCGACCCAAATGTGGCGCCGAAACTGAGATGATTGACCATTTAATGTTGTCATAAAACCGTTGTGCGCTTTTAAAAGGTTGGTTCTTTGCTCTGTCTAGTTCAATGTTAACAGACTATTAGGAGGAGTAGTTTTGTGTTGTCAGTGGGAAGACCGAGAAACCCTTCTTTGTCTTCTGCACTGACAACACAGATATTATCTTAACCCCGTCCCTCCGTTCTCCTTCTCCCCTCTTCTCTATATGGTCGGCAGCCTGCACGAATGTGACGCCCCTGGTGTTGCAAACGTACATAGGCCACCACTGTAACCACTTTCCATCAGGTGGGCCGCGTGCTTGTCTGCCACCTAAGTGGTATAAAAATAGAGTATTCGTGCTGCAAGTATTTTACATCATTTTAGAAGTTTTCTATTGCTGTTCACTTATAATGGGTAAGGGCGATCCTCAAAAGGAAAGTATAACAAATGAATTGATCAAGGGCATCGATAGGTTTGTTAAACTTTCGCATTTCATGACGTACTTGCTTATGGAACGTGATCATGAAATAGGTACTTATGTAGGTATATCTCTATATCTTTGACCTGCCCGGCATTCAAACAAAATTATATAGGTCTATTTATTGTCGTGGTCATAACTTTTCAAACGATTCCTTCAACACACGATAAATAATGTCACATACAAATTATTTTCTCACTCAGTACTGAATTAACAGCAAAACAAGGTTATCATAAAATGCTACAATGGTTACTAAACCATTACTACACTATCATTCAAATTGAATATAATTATTCACCCCGCAAAGAAAATATCTCTATGTAGAGTTGGTTGAATTGGTAGCATTACTCAACGCAGGAGCTAAGCAAGACGAAGGTAGCTTTCAAATTATTCTATTATTTTGTTCTAAAAATAATATTAAAAGAGTTTCTTAGTACGTGATACATAATGGTAACCAAGTGATCACTTAGTACTGCCTTTGGGACCCAATCGCTTCAAGGATGACTATGAAAACTTATACCAGATATTTTGTTCGGAACATTCATTGTTATATTTTCACTGAGGCTTTGATTTGGTCCTCCTCCGAGCAGCGAATGCAAGGTCGGCCCTTTGTATGACCTCATTGCATTCACCTTGGAATAGTTGCATGATTTATGTATTTTATCTAAACAGTAAACAGAACAAGGTATGAATCTTTATTCTCTTGTTTGAATGAGTGTTCCACGTAGTTTCAGACAGATCTTATAACCAATAAAAATATAACTGATGAAACTACGGATGAAAAAATAATAGGCAAAATGTAATGTAACATTGAAACGTATTCGCCTACGAGAAACGGAATAATATAGGTATGTATTTGTATATGTATTCTTCAAATCAACGTCATATTGGCCTGTTATTTTATTGCTTGCGTCCCAATTAAGTCATATCTCGGGTAGCTGGATTTCAGCATCACGCACCGTGTCGCCCGCACTAGTTGACTCAGCTACACAAAATAACTCGTTTTCCGTAACAGTAACACACCACGACCGTTACTACGTGGGCGAATGTCACAAACTCACAAGTTTACACTTCTACAGTTACGACTACGCAAGATCATGTATATCAGTATGCCGGCCGGCGACACGACGCCGCGCGCCGCACGCCGAACTAAACAAACGATTCATGTTTTAGTGCGGTCTCAAACATACAGGTCAATTGACAATGGATAGGAGAAGAACGTGAGAAGGAAGAAAACAAAATTCTAATCTAAACAATACACTACATGCCACGTTAAAAGAATTAAAAAGCAATGATCATTAATTGCATATCTGCTACGCGTTTTGAGCCCTTGACATTTTTTGAGATCTTGTTGTATGCTCTGTAATACTAAAACCGAGTTAGTATGCAGCGTGCGTGTTACATTTCGAAATGTTTTCGTATGAAGAGCAAGTTTAATTGCAAGCGTGGTGTGCGGGGAGCGGCCCACTCCGGCATGGTGACCCACTGACCTAGAATCGCTGATATTGAACCAGCGGCGACGCACCACAAGCCGTATTTGAAATCCGACCTCCACTTGCGTTATTCTTTTTTATTTACCATCCTAACATTCTACAGTCGTTTACTTTATTTCAGATAATGAATAACTGTAAAATGTAGTAATTTAATGACAACATAAAAGCACTTGCGTTGAATTAGATAATTGTACGACGGCAGCATATTTACCGTTGATTAAATAGATATTAAAATGTATAATAGGTAGGTATATATTGGAAAGTAGAATTAGTATTTGAAGTAGTTAATCTTGGGGCATATCTTTATGGCTTTTACTCGTATACGCTTAGGCCACATAATTAAGTAGTTTAGCCCCTCATTTGTACGTGGTAGGTCATCAGAGTAACGGTGCTATCGGTGATGCGTATGCCGTGTGTGCTGCGTCCGCGTCAAGCGAACAGGTTCCCGTATCCGTTATCAACTGGTAGCTCGGGGCGCGGTGGTACGTAGGTACTCCGTTTTTGGGTCAGGTTGGGTCACGACGCCTGCGTGCTGGCCGGCTGTCCCTCAAATATATTTAGAACTATTTTGATTTCTAAGAATAGAGAGGCGACCACGCTTGCAGGCATCTCAAGGTAAAACGCTCACTTTTCTAAGCGTCGCACGTAAACGATGAGATTATAGCATCACGCCGAGAGACTATGATGTTGAAACATCGGCGCTGCGTCCTTGTGCAGATTTCACGTTCAATTACGTAAGAGTGATTTTATTTACGTGTAAAGTCGAGTGTGTTACGCGCCGGCCTGCGGCACCCACCTACACACGCGTACCCGCTCGCATGGCCGTAACATTTTACCCGTGACGTCACCGTCGCGTCGCGCCTACGCGAATTACTCACAATCGCGCGGTGACGTCAGTCTTCCAATTTCTAATTGCCGTCATCTGACGTCACTATTGACTTCAAACTCGATTGATTCAACCTCCACTTGACAGATAAAAGACTGGCATAGTTTGCATCATTATTTGCGCTACGCAACATCAATTTCCAGAGAGTGCAGCACGCCGCCCGCCGCGCGACAACAGACGCTGACCTACATGGTCGGTCCAATTTATTGTATTTCAATAGATTCTCTATTACGACATATCATTGTCATAATAGTAAATTGACTTACTGTATCGAATATTGACTTGCGCCATCTCAATTGTACAACAGCCTCCTGCAGTACAGTACTCGTGTTATAGACATGAAACTCTCTGATAGTTAGTCAGTGTACATGTTTCCTTTGTTTTTTCCATGGTAAAGGTCATGCAAAGTAAATTACCAGTGAGTAACGAATCATTATTAAATCCAACAACGTTTTTACGTTCATAGAAATGAAGATTCATAGATTTCTCTTTATTTAAACACCTACAACACTATTCTGCCTTGACACATATTCAATAAACAAACAAAGATTGTACGTTATACAATTTGTAATGTATGTATCTATAAAATGGAGAAGTTTATTTAAATTCCAGTATTGTGAAAATAGTTGGATTGAGCATTCAAAAAAAAAAAGAAAATAAATAAAATCACTGATCGCAACCATCGGTAATGAGGTCGAAACAGCCTGTCGTGGCCGTTTGTTTTGAAGTCTCCTTGACTTTTAGCTGTCCACTGGTTTTACATACCATTAACATGGTTACCCAACTTATGGCCAAACTAATAGTTTGTTATTACTGGGACCTACTCCTTAATCATCTGACAGAGCAGCAACTTTTGTGGAGGTGAAATTAAAACGTTTAAAATAATTCGAACTAGTTCATTAGAATAAGTTACCTGCTTGGGGTGATTTCCTTCCCTTAAGACAATAGGAATACAGCTTCCAATAAGCCGTGTGGTTAAACCATCAAGTTATTATTACTAACTTAAATAGAGCTCTTCATTATCGCGTTACTGAATTTAAAATTTAAAATTAATGTTGGTAGGTATAGGTACACTTTCATATTGTACGCATTTATTCCCTCAATGCGCCACTATAATATGCATTTCGTGTTGAGTGACAACATTATAACTGCAGTTCAACAGGTCGATTCAGTTCTATAAATATAGCAATTGTTGACCGTACTCGATCCAGAAATAGAACACGGTGAGGTTACCCGGGCCGCGAAAATGGGACGCCTAGATGCTAGGATCGCGACCTGCAAACTTAGTACTCGCCAACTAGGCCGCCGGGTGTCCTGCACAATCGATGAGCCAGACGCGATTCACACAAACTACGTTTTCCAGTAAACTCGCGCTGTAAACTGTTACAGGAATAATTATGACTCACAGTTATAGAACAGTTAAAAAGATTCGTTTATTTTCCTCGTCACATGCATACTGTTGTTACAATTTCAGTAATACGTGAATTTGTTACGCTTTTAGCCAACTGGCAGCAGTGTAAGAACTTTTTTGTCAATGCCTGTAAACAACAAATTAAATGGCATTACTCAAGGAGAATAGTTGCAATAAAAACGTTGGCTGCATTTTGTCGTATAAAATGTAGGTCATGGATTCTTGGGGCAAGGTTGGCATGACAGCGAGCTGGTAGAGGACGCGGGGCGAGGCGCGCGCGGTTTTCGTCGTCGACGCCACGACGCTCGCGTTGCCCGCTTCCACTGTATCCGCTTTGTTAATATTCACTAATCATACAAGGCCACCGTGCCGATTGATTGATCAGCCTAACCGTATACATCCGATAAGAATCACTAATTCTAAATAACAATCAGTTTGAATCTTTTGAACGTGACTCGTCGATTAAGTGTTGCAGCTCGCGTGAACTTTTCATTTAAAACAATTTATGAGGTTCCATAAGTGATGACAGATTATGATGAAATCAATATTTCAAAATAATAGTAGCAACTATTACTTGTCGTGTACAGTTTATATTAGGTGTTCTTTTGATATTTAAAATAGTTTCAAATATAGTTTAATGGTGACACCTAATCATAGAGGTGTAGCTATTTCTGTTGTAAAATTATTCACTTAGTTTAAATGTCAGTTGGGCAGCACCGGCGAGTATTTGCATAGATCTACAAATATTGTGAAGCTAAGGCGTGCAAGTTGATTTAGTGCTGCCCACACATCTATTTCTCGCCATTAAGAAACGAATGTTAACACATATTAATCCGTAAATGTATATAGAGGATTCTTACTCTGTAGAGGTTACTGAGAGACACGCCTTGATGTACCTATTGTATATAAACTTTTCCTTTAATCACAACCCAAACGTCAATAGGATATAAACAGAATTGGTGTATGTTCGACCTTTAGCATTGATTTTGTCAAATATTGTCGAATTAATCTGTTCTCTAAAAGGTAAAAAGTACAGTACTGATTTATTTGTTATCTGGATTACCGCTCAATCAAGTGGCAGAGAATTATACAAACAATATGCTATCTCTGTAATACTAACATAGCAAATAGAGACTCCATTAATGCACCTAACGGTACCTCATCAATGTTAAGATAAAATTATCATTACATATTATTGTCACATTCCGTATATTATTACGCGTATTCCTAGTAAAAGATATCATCACTATAATCAAAGAATCCGTTTTGTTTATTATTATGTCGTAAACTGCGTATAAGTTGAATTAATCGTAACATGTTTATAACACGCCTCATAATTCACGTGACAATAAAAAACTGTGTAGTATAATAGTGTGAAAGAGTTCATTACACTATGCTACTAATAAAATATATTTTGGGCGACCAATACCAATGTGCGCAGTTCGAAAGTTCTGTTTTGTAAATATAATTCCAACTTCACAATAGGTCGATTGTCTACAGTACTAGCGGTAGAGGCGTAGAGCTATTGACCTATTTATTGGTGCACGATCGCTTACCGACAACCGAATTGCTTATGCATGCGTGTCTACGTGACTCCAACTGCAGCCTCACTGAATATCTAATGTCGAAATAATCGCTATTCAACATAAATACTTTCGTTCGAACTTGTATTCAATATTTTAATTTTGTTTAAATGATTCTTAGACTAGTAACAATATGTAAGTAACAAAAAGATACTAAATAGTAATAAGATTTTATTATAGTATTATTGTAGACTGTACAACTAAGTCAGATTTGAAAAAACATCGAACGATTGTACTACTCATACACTACAGGGAGATGCCCTGCCCTTGTCCCAATTACTTGGGGTCGGCGCAACATGTCATTGTCCTCCATACATTCCTTCAGATGTTATTTCCTTCTTTGTCAGATCTTCTTTCTGGGTGAAAGAAGATCTGACGATCCATCCATTTTTTTTGGGCCGACCTCTGCTCCTAAAGCCCTTCACATTCATAATTTGTACTACTGTATAATACTTCACAATCAAGTTCATTATCCAATAAGACTCCTATTAGTACTTACATTTGTAGCATTTCTTTAACTGACCTGACCATAATGATACATTCTGAACACGCAAGTACGCAGTGTTCCATTGTCATCCCCACCATCGCGTAATGAATTTTAGGCGCATTGTCCATCTGCCAATGCCCCGTGTCAGATAATTTATGGGTATACTCACAATTACTAGCATAATGAACGATAATTGATATTCACGGATTATTTATTCATTGTCATCCCGTCCCGGCAGTGAGTGTAACTGAACCCTATGTCATGGTTATCATGTCAATTACATTATAAAGTACATTGTATGACATTATAAAGCAAAGCACTTGGTTACTTAATCGAAACAGGTATAATAATGATGATTCTTAAATTAAGTGCTTGCGTTATTTATTAAAATGGCTGTGTACAAAAAATAGGTAAAACGTGTTGATACCGGCGCGGCGCCGGCGGTTTGAACGACGCCGGCCGGTGAGGCGTAGCTGTGTGGCGTCATGCGCGCGTCATACGTTCGTAGTCCACACAGTAGCGCTTGAGCCATTGACTCAATGCTGCAGTCAATGCCACTTGCCACACATCATTTTGCTTTACGCTTTCGCTGATCAAATGAAATCCGAAGAAAATAATCTCTACAACATTATTACGCACGAGTAAGTCAATTATATGAAGACATAGTCTCGTGATTGTCGATAAAATGTCACACTTTAGTAACAATGATAAGTGTAAAATGGATTGGGACGGTCGCCATGATTGCTAACTGAAAATATAGTATTTCAAAACGGAGGAGGCGTTACGGGCATGGATAATCCGTTTTGCGCAGCGGCAACACCGATGCGCAGTAGAGCGGACAGTTTTCGCAACAAGAGACGCCAAGAGCACCCGACAGACAAGCAACCTTAGAATGGTATTACACAGAGAAAATATTCCAATATAATTTATCCACTATTCAATGAAAATGTTATCGTTCATCTGACGTGATCTTAGCTAAGCTATGCTATCTGTGGCGAAGCGCAATTATTATAAGAATACACTATTGCGCGTGATCTGTTGTCATTATATTTATTGTGGTTTATATTTTTTGTACATGTTTGAATATTGTCTGGTTTTACTACTTATTTTATTTTAGTACGGCAATCGAATTGTGTCCCCAAACCATGGTGTCCCCATTTAGCCACCGGATATAGGAAAGCGCACTTTTGGCCGCCCTAGTGAGTATGGGGTCACTGGATATGAGCTTATTTGTATTTAACTTTTATGTAGATAAATAATTTCATTTATTTATTTAAAAAAAGTTCATATCAACACCAACTTATCAATTGATAGAATATGTAAAGTACCTACAATAAGAGGTTTAATTACTGATATCTTTTACGATTTGCTTTTTTAAGACGGAAGAGTATATTGAAGTTCTTCTTATCTAGTTATCTACATAATTTGAACGTCGTCCTTATTATATTAGATTATAATTGAATTATTTTGGAAGCAAACCCGATATTTATCAACTACTCGTAACTGGCCTCTCTGGCTCTGTTGAACACTCGTCATATATTTGTTGTCCACGTATCTTTAGCTACTATCCCTTGCAATTATCGATATCTTTAAAATCAAAACCTTCTAACTAATAGGTAGATGTAACAAATTACACATTCCAATAATATGAAATTCCTCTGTCAAACACGAAATCATTCACATTGACTCTGAAATTTCAATAACGACTTCACAAACATCCGACAACAATACAATAGTCAGTCCTAACGACCGTGAACTGTATTTCAGTGTTATCTAACAGAGGACTCTATTAGAGACGAATACTAAAACATTAGTACTCGTCATACTAGTACCTACTCATCATATTCAATGTTTTAAAACCGTATTTTGCAAGTATTGGGTTAATACGTTAAATCGTGTCAAGGTAAAGGTTACATTCACTGCTGTTTCCGTCTTCTTTATGGAGCAACCTGAACTTGAAAAATACTATTGCAAACTTACCCCACCGCCCAACATTTTATGTGGCAATCATGCAGCGTTGAAACTCCGCAGCTTGCTGAGTGAAAGGTTGCCAAGGACTCCTATCAGGCAAGCCCATTATTGTTATAACGTTTTGCTGACGATAAGAGGCTAATATTATGTTTGATATTCTACCTTCTTAGAGTATTATAAACCCTGTAAGTGCTTAATATTTTACAAAACGCCATATAATGCGCAAGCGATATCATGATAGAGCGGAGTCGCTCGGTGACTTTCACTGGCATTTCAAAGCCGACCGTTTCGCCATCGAATAAAGCAATTGTGCAATAGTTGTCACTTTTTACATAATGTCGTCACCTAGAGGCTCGCCGATAGATATCTAACGGATGTACCTATGGGATTATGCGTGTTGAGGTTATATTTTTTTTTTAAATAAAAGCGTAAATGAACCTAATAAATATTACTACTGAGTTCCTTTTCCATGATTAATTTTCAATTATAAAAAATATATAAATTCAAACCAAACATTGCGCAACATTCAATATTTTAATTGAAGACTTTTGCTCTTAAATTTGAAAGAACCGCACATGCGCGGAAACATTAAGTATGTCAGGCAATAATTTCAAGATAGATGTGGAGTCATTAATGCAACTTTCATTGTTCCGGTGCGAGTGAGGGGCACGGGCACGTCAATCTACGTCTCATGGCTCATGGCACGTCCACACTCGCATGAAATAACGTAAAAGTGAAAGTATGATGTGATCGCCGGCTCCGCGCTCGCCACTAACTGTACCTGATCATATAGGTAACGACGGCGAAACGACTTCACATTGTTGTCATTGAAAGGTAGGTATTTAAGTATGACAATTCAGCATTCGGCCATTTAGGAGAATAGGTCATTACGTGCATTAGCAAAACGAGGCTAAACGCGCTAGCCATTAGTATTCGTAACATATAGGTACAAATCTATTAACAATTTATTAGAGGTGGCATTCAAAACTAAATTCGTACTGCTCACGTCGCTGTTAATGATCGCACGTTAATTGATCATGTTAAAATCGTGATAGTTCAGTAAAATATTTATTGTATTACGTATATAGTAATACAATAAATATTCATTATATAACACCACGCCTCTTTCTGAATCGTAGCATGATCGTAGCATGTTTCCTCTTGCTACGATCCTGACATACGCCTTTCGCTTCTACTTTCATAACTGTTTTTTACATACTTACGGCTGCAGGTGCTCTTGACCTGGCATTTCTTTAAAATGTCCTCGATTTTATTGACATACGCGTAGGTCAACCCTTAGCTGGTTGCCCTTTCTGTTTCGTCAATATTCTTTCATATTATTTTGTATATGTAAACAATCGAAAATAAAATGTAGATGTAAACAATCGTCACCTTGTATGCATGCTAATTATTAGGTAACGCGTATAGACTGAACCATAGATAGAACGTAACGCTAGATACGTATACAGTTTATACTTGCGTATGTATGTGTACTTAATGTGTCAATCACGAAGGTGTCGTAGGAGGAAGCTGCCGTCGAAAACGTAATCAATGTCAACCAGTCAACACTCGGCTCGGTCGTAGTACATATTGACCGAGAGTGTGACCGCGATACAAACAACTTACCCGTGCGTGATAGTGCACATGCGTCATACATAGCTCATAGTCCTACTTCCTAATATCTCGTGCTTACAAGTTTAACTATTTTGGCTACTAAAAGCTGGTTTCACTACTCACGATTCAGTGGAACTATGCCGCATTTTTCATATCACTCAGTTAATTGTGAATTTCTTTGAATAAAACTTGTGGTAACGAACTGTTTTCCCAATTTTTATTCAAATATAGAAAAAATCTGGGCCTAACAAAAGCTGTTACCAGAGCTGTTGCCTTCCCTGCAAAAACTTTAAGCCCTTTTCAAAATACTATATCTACTGCAGTAGTTTTTAAGGAAGATCCCTTCGCATGGTTGAGGAAATATGGGAAGTCCGTTTGCGGGGAAATCCCTGCTGTTTATTTAATGCTGCAATTAGTTGGGTACATGATGTATGTATCTTTTCTTGTTTGAAGCGTCATTATAAAAAAGTATTTGCAGTTTTGATTGCGAATATGGTTATTAGGCAAGAGGTTCCCAGTTCGAGCAAATTAATAACCGGTTTTTCAGTCAGGATATTTGCCGTATCAGTACGGATTAAAAAAAAGTTAATAAGTTGACAACAATAAGGTGGTCCCGTTACTTTACTTTCGAGGATATACAGAACATCAATACAAACATACAGAAAATAAAATAAGTCTATTGAGTATCCAATACCGAGTTATAATTTCTCAAATCGCAGTGACATTTGCTCTGTAGTATTTTCGCTGTAATGCATTATACCTGTACAATATTATAACACAACTTATGAACGCGCTCCCCAGCGCCACAAATTACCACACTCAGTATCAGAACCTGTTTACCTCCAGCAAGCAAGTATTTTAGTAGTATATTTCCTGCTCTGAGACACGATTGCGATGTATTAGGAATTTCCATGTTATACGGTGATTTTCTTTAAAAACAAATAAGTTCTAAGTAACTAACTAATACAGTTATTTAAGCGCAACTGGTATTTTATTTACGTCACTAGTATTCTTGTTATCAAAACATATTATTAAATAGTATTCCTGCAATATCAATACACACTCGTATAAGTGATAAGCGGGCAGTTATTTATGCATATTAGTGAATATGAATAATAATGCTCCATAGTAAGCGAATGAAGTCGGCCAGTAGGTGACACAGCGTGCATCTCGCTCTATTTTCACCCGGTTGTGACGTCATCTACCCTGATCACACTCCGTGCGAAGGTCGGCTTTATTGATCTGGCGTCCGTAAATAGTTCAAGTTACTGCAACGCCATTTTATTCGAATAAGGTGCACTACCGTGTTTAATATTAAAAAAAGCGAATATGTCGCGATGAAATCGAGGCCTCATAAAAATTATGCTACTAAATGCTTATAACATCCGTGATCCATAAGGTTTATACAATATCCTTTCAAAACTGTGTAAATTCTATATAAAACAAACAAATTTGCAAAGATCTCACTAACTAGTTTTTTTAATTCTTGTTGCAGGCGCCAATTGAATTAAAGAAAAGACTAGACGAAATAAGACTGTTGGAATCGCGCAAGTCTGCCAGGTTAGCAGATGTGGATAAAGATTTTGCCAGACTGGCTGACATGGCGGGTGACCGCCGCCGGGTCTCCACCACCATCGAAATCAACTCAATACCTCACATTCAAGGGTAAGTATCTTCTTACTAGTAGTTGGTATAAAGGAGCTTGGAATGAAGCTTCTACGCGATGAACCCGGTTTAACGGAGACCCTCTATGCTGCTCACTGGAAACACAAAACGCTCCTGTATCGTATCTAAACATGTTACAAGAATTGTTCCATAATAGAATCAGTTACACGTCAGTGAAATCACTGATCACGATAACTTTAAAACGTGTGATAATGTCGGTGATAGAGTCAGATACCGGCACGCTCTCATAAACATATTAGATACTTCACCAAAAATACAAGTTCATTGAATGTGTTAAGTCAAACGTATCGATTGATAATTATCGCTAACGGGGAGAGTAGGGAATTTAATTAGCAAATAACAATGTTATTTCGCCTTGAGTTAGCGGCTCACCTCGCTACGAGCTCAGGGGAAGGCCGCAGCATTTCTAATGCCCGTTCGCTGCCTTGTAAAACTCTTTATCTGGATTTTGCGAACTGATTGGCCCTAACAACAGGAAGTAGGTCATCAGCAATTAACGTAATGATAGTACAGCTGCATGTAGTCCAGTCCCAATAAATCAATACGAGCTCTCCACAGGGAGCGAGCGACGGGCTCGTACGCTTAGGTACCGGCACTGCCAACACAAATTGTGCGTTACCTTGTAGGTAGGTGTAATCGCTCGCGAGTCGCGAGTGTGCAGTGCATCGGCGAAGTGGGGCCGGGCGCGCGCGTTGCGAAATGCGCACCGAGCACGTTAGAAACTGGATGGAAGTGTTAGCGCGGAGTACGGGCGTGTCCTTGTCACACTTGCCTACATTCTGCGGCCGGAGCACGCCGCCCGCGCCTCGAACCCCTCGCCGCGCCTCTAACAGGGACAGACAATGCAACGCTGTGAGAATAATTAAAAAATTCTGATAGATTACATAATTACCGGTCGAGGTTCAAGCGAAAGGGGCACCATCTTAGAGCTAATTATGGCCAAAATAGTGCTAACAAATACCTACTTTTCAAACTCTTACTTTCAACCACTAAGTATTGAAAAACAATACATTTTTTTCTGAATAGGATTGAGAGTAGGTCACAGTCACTGTATCATCGAAGCTTCAGAAAGTACAACGTCGTTGTTATGCTTTAATGTCTCTCTGAAATTAAGCTAGCACTTTCTTATATTCGTCGGTGGCAACAGAACATTGTACATAGTGTACTATAGCAGAACCGGAAAAAAACAGCATCAAATGAGTAGCGCGACGACGTGACGCTCGTCGACGCCGCAGTTTCACTTTTCATCGCGATCGTGGTGAGAGGCGAGGCCTCCATCGCGGTCCAAATTTCACAATACCCAACTAAACAGGCGATTAAAAATAGTGATCTGCTTTCGGATCTACAGTTCAAGTGTATATACACAGATCTTGATAGCTAACTGTTCATACAACGTTACAAAATGAAAAGTCACGCATACCATTAACAGCAAGATGATCTCAACGATGTGTTATGCAATTTGGCTAGATTAGAAATGTAGGTATTAGATTTAGTTAACTCGTTTGTGGCTATTAATACTGCACTTAAGAATGTAAACAAATGAATGGAAATCAAATCAAAAGTTCATGATATTTTGGTAGGAGCTACAAGCCAGTGATATTTAGTTTAGCGTAACGGTGGTGATTTCATTAAACCTGTTCGATCAACTCCTTAATCAGCTTGTAAAAGAATGCAACTTTGAAAGCGTATTTAGCTTTTGATTCATCTAATTGATACCTGCCCAGAATGTAGTAATTATTGACCGTGTACAAAATGATCACGATTATTGATATTGTTTTCTCTCTCTTATTGTGATGTTGATAGATAAGATATAAATTAAATTTCGTGAACATAATTTCGCAATAGTGAGCGGACCACGGTGAAGTGAAAGTTTGAAAACATTCATTTTCTTTTAGTTGGCGATGGACAAGCAGCGTTACCTTGTGTTAACTCACACCTCCACGACGCTCTCAGCATTACTTATAACTATTCCATTAAAGAGGTACCTTCTATTCGCTAGACAGTGAATTATAACGATTTCGCTTGGTTCATGAATCAACTAAATTCAAAGATGGCGTCGCATTCGGCTGGTACTTGGCGCGGCCGCCATGTGACATAGTGACCCAGTTTCGAAATGGAACGCTACACACACTAGAATAATACAGTACACAGCGATATCCGCGAATGCTACGCTGAGGCTGCCACCTAATTAGAATACCTAATCAATTGAGCGCAATAACAACAAAACAGTTGAGACGTAAACCGTTTTAGACGGACCCCTAATTTAGAAAGATTTAATAGATTTTTTTTTCTCAATTAGGATTCTTCTAAAAGTCTCAATTGAAGAGTTTTACAGGTATGTGACTTCGAAATAGAATGATCAGAGCTGGTAGAATCTTTATGTGTCATGTGGTGAGGTGGCAAAATGATTGGTATTCTAAACAACGAACTATTTCTTCTGTTTGCTTCGTAGCCCAGTCATAATTATCAATGCCAATGGCCAAGGCAATGTCATTTCTTATTACATAAGTATATCAAAAATAGCTTAATCTACATTCCATCACTAGTCATTAGTACTTGTTAGAATTCCATCGAGTTCCAACCAGGTCAAGGATATAGAGATACTATTCCCGCGAGCAGTATTTCACATATATTTTGTAATAATTTTAAAAATAGGTTAGCCTGTTTCAATATCATATTTATACATTCGAAAGGTTCAATAAAACAATCGAAAGAAATTTGGTCACACCTCACAATCGAAAGATTGTTCGAGAAGACCTCTGTCTTAAAATAAATTAAATAATTTTTTCAACGATTTCAACAAGTTTACTTGACTAAATTGTATAAAGAGCATTTATTATTTATTAGTACCAAACAGCGTTAGAATTGAAGACATTAACTTGCATTCCGTATGGGTTTGCGCAACATGCAAAGTAAAGAGAAGGCCCGCGAGCCGCGTGGAGGGGCGCGGCGGTGCGCTGGCGGCACTTTCTCGTTGGGTGGGTATACGTTTGCTTTCGTTGGTGTTGTGGAGGCCCGTTATCTCATTCGGCAGGTGCAGTTATGCCGCTCTACCTTGGGAAAGTGTTACAAAAATTATTCAGTATTATGCAACCTACTTAATGGATAATTTTAATGTTATCTACATTGTTTTAAAACTAAAATACATAAAGAACAGAATTTTATTATAATTTCACCCGACTTACAAAATCAAACAAAGGATTGTGTAGCACAAAACACCTATACGTCATATACAAGGAAAATGATTACTCATCCGAAATGTGCACTTCTCAGTTGACTTTCCGACGACCTACCTGCAGGTTATTACACTTCTCAAGGGGCACAAAAACTGTTCTTTTCATGTTTCTCGGAAATCAACCGTAGAATAATGAAATTCGTGATATAAACTAATAGTTATACATTACTAGGATATAAACCAAATTACTTCTTGCCGCGTCATATTCAATGTTATTGTAGGTCTTAGGCAATAATAACTTTGAGTTCCTAGTAACAGTTTTATAGACTACAAAAACACTATATCTGACATGTCATCTCCTAAAAAAAGTCCTTGAAATTACCACTAACCTTTTTGTGCACACTATTGAAAATGTGGCGTTAGCGGTAATTTGCCAACTTGTACTGGAGGTGCAGGTAATTTTACATCACACATTTAAATATGTATATGCTGGTAATGTAATCGTAGACGGTATTATATGCTGTAACTGTAAAATAGTCAACATAAATGCAATTACATTTTTTATCGTTATTTATAGTCAATGAACACGCAACCGTTCCATACTAAATGATTGAGTATAAAATATATTCCACGGCTGTATAATATGTTGAATAGATTGTTAAAAGAAAAATAGATAAAAGACGGCTCGTGAAAACGCCGGTCGGGGGCCGACTGATTGCGAACGAGTTCATCAAAACAGATTGAAGGTTTTATGAACGCAAAAAAGCAAGCCCGACCTACATCAACGTAGCAAAAAAAAGGCATTAGCACCGAGCTCACCTATGTAATAAAACATGGCGAACTACAATGAGCGAGCCGAAGGCCTTTAGTTTGTTTTTCAAATCGGCCAATCATTATCATACGACATTGACTCGACAAGTAGGAAACGAAATGTTATTATAATATCTCTATGCGTTATGTAAGACTGGCAAGGCTCACTTACACGTTTTATTAGTTTTAATTACGTATTAAAATCATTTTATATTACAATAGTTTCATCAATGTGCGCTAATATGAACGTAGGTATTTAGTAATTAAAAAATAACGTGTTAGTACGTACGTGGCGTAATGACTAAGGTCGGATTTCACCAGTGAAAATAATTGCTATTAAAATTAACTGGGTTTTTACGTTTCACTCAATAAAATTCATTGGGTAAAACATGGTAACCCACTTTATTTTGGTTTTATTACAGTACCTATTCTTGAAGGCCACCTTAATGTATTGAACTTGTGATTGAAACCTTTAGCTCAACTATTTTTACGAGTAGACTTTCATTATCATCATCACTTGCTTATCCATGTCCTAATAAAGTGGGTTCGGCAATTCCGTCAAATGTCTACTTGGTCGCTTCCTTTCTTGTCATATCCTCTTCCGTAGAATCCTTTCGTTACTACGATCTACCGCTTAAAGTCCTTACAGATTTTATTGGATAAATTTAATTTTTGAAAACAAGTATACGGTGCTACACCCCTATACTGAATTTGCAGTAACACCAGTAATACCTATAATCATAAGCCCGACGTCGATTCTTATCTCAAGGAGTTCTTTTATTATCGGTGAGAGTAATAAACAACATGTTCGCTATCAGTGCTGAACCAGTGGCACGGTAGCCAGGCAACAGGCGACAAGGTCGTTTTCAATGTTATGTGCGTACTATGCCAGCGCACCGTACAGCGTGTGTGCACAGCTGGTGCAGCCGAGCGCCCGCCCGGACACCGACCGCCGCGAAATAAAAGATTTCTTTTATTGTCAACGTATAACACTTGACCGAGACTCTCCAGTAATGACGTCAATAACTAGTGACGCTATTTACAGCATTGTATTTGATTGTGAAAGTTACAAACCCTGACTACATTCAAATTATCCATTCGTCATGAGAAAACGCGATGCGTAATGCCCACGATATACCATTATCGTTACGTCACAAACAGAAATCACGTCATCAGCCATAAGTACATCGACCATCCTTATGTTATTGAATAAAAAAATCTCAATGTCACTACTGCAGTTCGAGATGCATCTGGTTTATAATTCTGCATTTAACCACTACTCTGTTAATTTACAACCACCGAGAATAATATGTCGATTCCATCTTACCGCCTGAAATTATTCATGGAACCATTCTACATGTTCATTCTGTTTTTACTTCATGCTTTTTGTATTCTCAATTAGCCATAGTTACGTTAACCTGTTAAACAAAGTTTTTGTAAAGTACGTAAAGTACGTGAACAGTATGAAAAGTTATTATCTATTTGGAATCGGATAACGAACCAGCTGGAAGGTCGCAACGACACAGGGTGAATACACCTTGTCTCTAGGGTGCGTTCCTAGGTCGCGCGAGACATGTATTTATTTTCACTTTGCAGATTAGGTACTCCGTCACGATCTTGCTTACGTTTGTGCAAACAATACGTATACAAGCATTTTGGTAATTGGCCAACAAAAAAAATCTTGACAAGCGACCTTCGTTTCTTTGTGAACGCATCAGTTGAGGGAACTTTAGCGTCGTAATTTATCCGTGGAAACTTGAATCACAAATGTACCTATACGTTATTTAATAAAGAATGACGCGCGTGCCACCGCCCCCGTACCGGTCGCTGATCTAGGGTGACTGCAGCCGGCCGGGGCGACGCCGCCGCCGCGCCAAGGACGCCGCGGCAGCCTCCCGAAATGAACCCGGCTCAAGTTCACGCCGAGATCAATTACCTCAAACGTCGCGACACGCGCCTTCCACCAAATAATTACATAAATAATTCAATGTTTATAATTCAGTTTTAAGTTTTATGGTTTTTTGGCTGGACATGCACTCCAAAATGGATAAATCTGGCACATCAGGAAATATATTAATAATTTTACTTATATATATATGGTGATTTTACCAACTTCCGAAAATTATGCAATCAGCGTAATTTTCTTATCTGTGCAAATACAGTCAACCAATTCATGTGACAAAGATTTAATTTAAATTTAAGAAAGACCTACATCGAAAACATCGAATACAATCAAAATGTAATGACAGTGTACTCTTTAGCGACGCACCGCTTAACAAATAAAACAGGTCAGAACTACGTCATTTCGTAATAATAGCAAACAAATGTGAACAAATGATATAAACATTTATTTTGACATTGTGTTGATTAAATACACTTCCATTGTTCAATATCTATAAATTCACTATCGATTTTTTTGTTTGTACATACGCTTTTTATTTGACTAAATTTAACAAAACTCGAAGGAAAAATCATCCACATCTTTTTGTAAGTGTCGTATCAGTTGAGAAAAGTGAACGTCATATTTCTTTGTTACACGGACGTCAGAATTACAATTGAAGAACAAAGACCGTATCCAAGGAAGTCCCCTATCACAATCCTTATTTTTATTATCGATTTCGGCGGACAGGATAGTATCAGCCGAAGTATAGTTTCTAGATATGCATTGATATGTGTCTATCAAAATTGAGTAAGGATTTTTTTTATCCCTACTCACCATAATTTTGATAAACGGCTAGACATAAGAAGTCAGATGCGGTTGTCGGGCACTTAGTTCAACTCAACAGCGAACACCAGTTGAACGACCTTACTTTTGAAGGGTGCAGTGTCAGAGCAAAAGCCTTCGTCCTTATGTGATTAAAGGTCTAGCGTTTGTGGGTCGCCGCCGGTTGCGCAATAAACACCCACCCCACGCATCCCTGCGACCTCGAGCTCTTCACGCCGCCATCTCGCTGCAGAGTTCAATATTCTAGTCTAGACTTGTTGATTGTTCAATGACATGAACCTTTTTCGGTAACTTCAAGTAGCCTTTGAACTTGTCAACCGAAAGTTCAACAGATTCTCGACAATGGGTAGTGCGTCGCTTATGTTAATTAGAAAAGTTATCTTTATTAGGCTATTATCTTTTAGCCGCGGCTTCTACCGCTTACAATGGTTATATCCTCTTTTGACTTCCGTCTTGGTAACGAGATGAAACATTTTTATTTATTTGTTTCTTTATTCATTTATTTGAACAACCTGTAGTTATTACGTAAGTATATACCAAACTTTTTATATTTTATCAAAATATATCAAAAACCAACTACAAATTGAGCACTTTCAGCAATGTCTAACGTTAATTTGAAACAGGGCTTTAACAAAAACACACATACAAACACACAGTAGGTTTTTCTGAAAATATAATTTATTCATCGGAATTGTCCACCAAGCTGGTACTTTAAGTTACTTACTAATAATCGATTTTTCCAAGAAAACAAACGGTACTGCGAAATACTCATTGATTCCATCTATTACGAGTAGAACTATAACTACCCACCCACACTACGTATTAGCAGTATTAGCGTATTCATAGTTAGCGTTCTATCTTTATGTGAATTGTCCTCAATCAGAGTATTTTTAAATGTCTTATCGAACGAAAAGGTCAAGTTTACGAAATGGTCGGTAATAACAGTTTAGAAATAGTTGATCTTTAAGATGGTATTGCAGAATTCTAGCTATATCCTTGCGGAAATTTGGTTTACTCAAACCATTTACGAGTAACAGTAAGGTTTGCGACTCATTTTATGGAAAGTTAGTTAAGAAACCGAGTTCTCCCCACTGACAGTAGACTACTAACTCGAGACTTAAACTGACTGCCAACTTTTGAAGTCTTTTTAAGCTTTATATGATACAGTATAAGATACTTTACTCTACATTGATATATTATACAACCACATTTCGCCCGTTATATTTTTTGGAAAGAGAGCCAATAGCCCTTTATCTGGTCCGTTTCCAAGATTCATGTGGCAACTGATAATTTTTAACAGAAAAATTCTGGAGCCGAGCTCTCAACGGATATAAGCAGAAAGTCATATATGGTACATAACTTTTATTAACAGTCAATGAACTTTTTGTGTTGCTTTGTTTCAGATCACGTAAGCGTCGCACAAGCAGCTCCTGCGACATGGGCTACGGGGGGCCCGAGAACCACATGAATGAGTGCAACGCGGCTCTCGTCCTCATGTCGCTCAGCTGCTCGCCCAACTCGCCGCGTCCCAGTAAGTCGCTCGACACGACTACATCACACACCAGACACGGATGCTACCAACGCTTGTACCAACGTCTACGCTGATCCAGCATCGGTAGTCCGTCAGTTCTCACATTTATTATTACGTCATTTCGCTGTTACGTGATGATGGTGGGGGAACTGCAGCTGCAGGCCTCACTGCCAACGTTGACCGAGAGTTTACGTAATAAAACTTAGACATACAAATCTAACACATCCAACACAATATTCATATTCTTAACGAACACCGTAGTTTTGTGCAACGTCACGATTACTCGTACTTTTAATGAAAATTTATTACCTATGTCAGTTAATGGAAGTAAATAATTATTCATTTTAATAAGAGTTTTAGCTAAGGGAGGAATTGTATTCAGTCTAAAAATTGTAAAAGGCAAATGGTGTCTAGACTGCAGTCTAGACACAGTCTAGACAGGTATTCGGTGTAACAGCGTCCTCATGATGAGCTCCGACCGAATGTGCTCTTGCTCGACTAGCATATTATTCGAAGTAACACCTGATTTAAACTATTCAAATCTTTATTATACTCTCCGCGGGGTGCTATAGAACGTGGTACTATATACGATTAAAGACAGTCGCTTACAAAGTCTGTGTTTTCGAAAATGTTTATGTAGTGCCGAAATGGAGTGGATGTTACATCATACAGTAATTATAATTGGAATAAAGTAATTCAACGTCAGTTAATTACGTACATAGCTTTAATTTAGATGAATATCTACTCACTAACACTGCATTGAGCCGCTTCTCGGGACAACTTACGCAACATCAATGCGGAGAAGCAAGAAGTTTCACGCCGCCAATAAAACTTAACGATTGCTCTACAGAACAGCCCAAGCGACGGCTCTAATGCGCCGGCGCATGTGTGCCACGAGAAAATAGCCGTTCTTATGAGTGAAAGTGCCTGACCAAAGTTCCGTTTTGTTATTTATTAGTTTTTATTTTATCAAGCTACTCTATGTATTGTATAAAGTATGTATTGTTAATATACAAAGCTGCAATCATGAAAAAGTCGTAAATTAAGAATTGCCTGACTATCAATCAGAGATTAGTTATGCAATTATCAAAAAAGCAAACCAATGACAATTAAAATGCTTCATTAACACGAGAACTACATGATCATCATTTCAACATAACTCCTGGTTACATCCAATATTTTCCGCTTTCTCTTCTTTCTAATTCCGTTTTCCTTTATTTAGCGTTAATAGAAACGGCTGCCATTTGACCTTCCAACCTCTAGAGCCGTACCGCCGACGGCCTCCATAAACACCTCTACAGGCTTGCCTGTGGAGTTGGTTTTGAAGACTACACTTTAGATGTACCCCTCCTCAATACGCCCTCATAAGACGAGTATCAATGAAACTTTTTTAAATAAGGCAACTTACTGTTAACAGGTGCATGGGGCGATCGATCATCGGTTTCACCAGGAGCCAGTAGCAGTTCCAGCTCGTCATGGATTTCTGGAACACCATCACCGCCACCGGTTTCATCATCCTTCAGCGACGAGGGAATTAACATGGACTATGAAGAGATGCTCCCTCGTAAGAAAAGGGTAAGTTATATATTAAGTGTACACAGGTTGAAAGTTGACAGCCTCTGTGGCGTGGAAGCGTGGGTTCGATCCCTGAGCAGTGCAAATATTTGGATATATGAACGTGAATCGGAGAGCACTTAGAAGCCATACTTACGGGTAGTTGGAGCCCTAAAAGCCCAACAACTGCGGTACCTCGATATCACCTATACCTATAGGTTGTGGAGGCCAGATAAAATTGTTTCACGGAAAATATAGAGGTCCTGGCGCGACGTAGTTAGACTAAACAAAGGTAAGTCCAGGACTTCGAGATGACAGCTTCGAATCAGACCGGGACTAATGCAAGGTTAATAACGAAGGAAGTGTACTTTTTGTCTATCATATATTATGCTTTTAATAGGTATGTGCCCTTCTCTACGGTCCCTGCTTCGGGTGATGGATTGCAGTTGCAGTGCAGAAAAATATTTTCATTTGATCAACATTTTGGTCATGTATTCTTCATTACCCCGTTTTATGACCTTTTATTTAAGTTGTAAAGTATATTTTATGTTCGGGGCAACAAGATATCCTGTCGCTGTCTCAATTTTATATTAAGTATAATTGATATTACGCTTTCTTCATGGGTGGTATATTAGGTGCAGCATTCACTTTTCGACACAATTGGTAAATACGGTCATTGTTAATAGCAACTGGAAAAGAGTGGTCATTAGTTTTTATTGTCACAAATAATTTTTATTAGCTTTACTTATTGCCTTGTAAAACCATCACTCGTACTTTGAATTTGACACTACCAATTTTTTTTCGTAGATAATAGCTATCCAGAAGCTGTTGTTATTAATTCTTATACAATTTTCATAACAGTATGAATAATACCGGTATCTTTTTATAGAAAATAAAGGAACTTTATTTACATACCCATATAATTAAAGCATAATATTTTTGCTGTTTGAACTAGTAATCAACACAAATATGGTAACTTTTCAGCTTGTGCACGTCAAGTCGACTTTGTGTGGGAATTTATACGATCGTAATATGGACAAATAATAGGTACTTAGTTATTATTCCTGGTCACCCTCACATGTAGTCTTTACACATTGCGATGTTCAATCAAATTAATTAGAAAGTGAAAATATCCATGGCGGTAAACGTGGTTTTCTACAATTAACACGATTCCTACTTACTTTTATTTTAATTGGTGGTCAGCTTACACCTGGTAAAACTAAACGATGCCTTGTCACCTTGCCTCTTTGTAATATTCAGTTTACGCAATTGGTATTTAGCCATTCATGTTTTCCAGTTGTATTTTCGATAGTCAATCTAATGCTCAAATTGAAACAGAGCTGCGTTAACGGTCCGAAGTCAAAATTATACAGATATGTCGTGTGGAACGTGCCCAGTCACCAGTACGACTTCAATTAGACCGTGACACACTTCGTGGTCGCTTTCGTATTACAAAGACTGCAGATATAAGTCGACGTTAATGTGTATCATAGAATCTTCTAGGCAATGAGTTGAAAGCGTTCCGCCGCATACAATTATTGCCCGAATCAAGGGACTTTTTGTTTACTTATTTTTTCAATAAAAGGGCTTTGTTGATAGATGTATTATGAGATATATATTGTGAACACAAAACTATGTGTACTTAACCTCTGAACTTAATTAAAATGTAGATACGTTGTCCGGGCTATGCCGATAAGAGAGTTTTAAATCTAGAGCCGGCGAGACAAGGGGCGTACTTCCATTAAATAACTGCATGCTACAGTTCGTATGATCTATGAGAAATCCCTTAAAAGTAATAGTATTTCAATCTAACTTACCTCCATAGTAAGATTCGGATTTCGTCAGCGACCGTCAGAATGCATAGGATGATTATAATTATACAATTATAAATTGTCAAACAGTATGTTTACACATATATATATCGATGGATGACAACGGCCCGAGTTTGAACCACACTATGACAGTAAAAGTAAAATAAAATTACTTTTAAGAGGTGGCTATAATGCTGTTTATACACCTAAATAGGATTGGACTTCCGATTAAAAGAAAATTTAAGACTGCCATCTTTGTCTAAACCCAAACTTTACTATCCACATTCGATTGTTCCGTTAAAACAATCGCCGGTGTTTGTGGCACAGTTTGCTTCCGATTCGATATCATTATCGTCAAATCCTTTGTGACGCATAATCTAACTGTGAGTCAATCTGCACAGATGCACTTCAAGCCTGTTGTCGTTAACAATCATCATAAATCATACTTATAAGACTTACAACAAATGGTACATTTTCTTTGTTTAAATCGAACACAATTGCTGAATTTCTCTTTTGAAGTTAGTTTGAATACATATTAAATGTAATATAAAAGCTGCCTAGTGGTCACTTTCTCCTACAGGTGTTCGTTACTAGTACATCCTAAGTAAACAGTGTTACGACACTGTTTCCTATAGTCCCAAGTAAAGATATCCGGTAGTACACAACCTGCGTAACAGTATACAATAAATAAACATTTCTAACATAAATTACTCCATGACTTTGCAATAGCCCTACTTAATAGGTTAGAATACAAAATCAAGCAAATGCCTTATACCTCATTATTATGGGAAGTACTGCCGTAGAGTCTCTTATGTTATGGCCAATCATGTAACACAAAACCGGTGACTTATTAACGTTATTGGTTATCAATTTCTAGAGGAAACAAGAGCAAAGTACATAAATCTCAGCTCGTAGCCTAATTATGTTGAAAATCTTCACAGAATTTGTTCTCCATTATTCATTATCAGTTTTTCGTATTTAGTGGTGAACGTTTTTGTTTGTTCGAAGTTAAAGTTAAAAGTTACTAGGTGTCGGCTAGCAGCAAAAACAATGATCGACGTTCTTTTCTTCAACAAAGTAGACATGAAATCTTAAATGGCTTAAAGTTATGCCACATTTATCAGCGATTCTGATACAAGTGACATTGCGAAGTGATAGCAAATGACACATACCTATTGTATTAATATTCCTCATATGTTTGATAAGAGGTCATTGACTTATGCGCTAATTCTACCAATCAGCACCGTTAATTGGTCCCTTTATTTGTCTTACAACAAACTTGTTTACTGCCCCCTGCTCCATTTCCGAGAGCCTATTTACATTGAACAGTACTTATATCATCAAAACTATAAATTTTGTTACATATATCCCCGGTTTTTACCTACTATGTTGCGTTTTAAAATGATTCATTGTGATGAATAAGACAGGAAAACTATAAGTACATTATATTGTCATGTCAAATTGTAGCAATCCCATCAGTTCTCATACATGTACCTAGCTTGACTTAGAATGGCCTTTCATGTTTACAAATCAAAATAGTATTCGAAATAAAGTAAATAAGTAGAAAAATTCAATATTTTTAGTTAAATCTAAATCTAATCAGTTTATTCAGAGCTGCTTGTGTGCAATTAAGTTCTCGAAATTCAGGCTACCGCGTACCTATTTCTTAAGGTAAAAGTGATTCCATTATCTCATTCAAGTTCATATTATCAACAAATCCGTAACTGAATGATCATCGAGCTACTACTATAACAAGAAGAACAAGCCAATAAACAAGTGAACACTCTTTAACATTGACATTCATAATAAAAGATTTATGTTTTTGTGTGCAAATAGCGCATAGCTACTAATTCATACTTGTACTGAATGCTAATGTATATAATATATGTTAGTTAGTCATAATAGTGCATTGTCGCGCATTTGATCATTCTAGTGGCAGTTTCAATCGTATGTGCACATAATATAATATAATTTACGATCCACGTGCGCAGTTCACTGTGTCGTACAATGTCAAGGCGCGGCGCACCGCTCTGTAGCCAGTTATGCAACACCATTGTAAAATTGACATAAATGTTTATGACTGCATGAGTGAGTGCGACTGCAGTTGATATTTTATTATAGGTAGTTATGGCGATATCCATTATCGGTTAGCAAATGAGTTACAAACCTATTATAGTTGATTTACACTCTTGAGTCAGATTTGATTGCGTCGATGCAAGTAGTAGCTTAAACTTAATTGTATGAGTAAATCTAGTATCTAGTAGTGTCTAAGACTAGTAGTTGTGTAGTGGTATCACTTCATATAATTTCTGTTTCATTTTGTCCATGAGCTTTTGGAGACCGCTGTACTTAGAGATCTAGTTCAATTAGGAAATTAAGAGAAAATATTAAAAGTGCTTAATGTCACGGGATGGTTTATTCTTTTACTGATTCCTGACATACTTAAATCTCTTCAGGCACATATAAAAATACACAGCAGCACATAATGGTTATGATAGTTTAAAACGCCCATAAATGAACCCTGTATAGTATTGCTTACACTTATTTTTAGGTAGTTGGCTCTATCCACCTTAACATAAATTTTTAAATGTGTTATTGTAATAGAGATTGTTGAGGAGATAAAGAACAAAATGATAAAGTGATCTACGTAGTACCACCCGTCTCTTTGTGAGTATCACGTTTCTACAAACATCTAAAGATGTTACTGGATCTCCTCCATTTCTGAACTCAGTTAAAAAATAACAGGTACTCCTCAATATCAGTACATAACTCTACACATAGTACTATCGTATCCAATATTTCTTTATATTCCTATGACCGGTCCGACCACTGACTACCAAGTAGCGTAACAGTATCTGCGTGACGTTCAAATGTTTAACATTTTTGGATATCTCCATTAAAAAATTCTTTGCTTGTAGTCTGGACAACGATAAGATAAAAAAGGAATATTGTAGAACTTACATTCTACAACAGTAAAATATATTTACACTCTATTGTTAATTCCATAGCTTCTGTCCCACGGGAGATATTTTGAGAATAGCATCTCGTGTTACGACGCAGAAAAGCGTTTTGTTTTGATTCTACGCCATCGTTCTACGCCCACGGAGCAAACAGGCACGGGAGACAATTGATTCTTTGTTCTTAACTTGACTCCATGATCCCTATAGTTCAACTGCGAAGTATTTACAGAAGTAACAATTAATTACATCACGTTATATTTATGCCACTACGTTTCCACATGCCAAATATCTAATATTAGTTATATTCGAGGAACGACACCCACACAGTCTTAACACTCATGTGATTTAGAAGTCGAAATTAACAAATGACTAGTTAAAACACGAAGTAGTTTAAAGTAGTTTTGTTATAGTAAATTAATTGAAATGAGATAGTTTGATACAAAAAAACAGCTTTACATAACATAATTATAAAATAAAGTCCCTAATTTTTATTGTTAAAGCATACCTTTTGTTTTCATTATTTTTTCAATCATGAATCATAATTGTATTTGAAGAAAGAAATCGAAATGTAGATGATTACCTCAATTATATATTATGTTATAAATATTATCATGCCTTTCTATACATACTTACACATTTAGGTGTTTAACGAAAATGAAAATGAAAGATGAATTCGTGTGAAAACTTTCTCAACTAACTTTAACAGAAAGTTAAACATCGAAAAATCACAGTAATGTTAGTATGATAAATACGGTATGGAGATTAAACACTAAACACCTTGTTGGTTCAAGAACCAGTATTGGTGTCACCAACTTAACAACCTGACTTTATCTGCCAAAACTAATTAGAGGTGTCCAATAAGATGTTACTACTTTATCATAGAATGTGTAATGTGCATTTAATGTTAACTGTCATTACATTATAAACCGGAGTACTGTTCAGTGTATCGTCTGTTGTATTAGCCACGTTACCCACGCTGTGTTTATAACCTTGTGTGCATATTGTTGGCGGCAAAATGCTTGTGGTGGGCGGACCGGACAATCGTCGCGCTCGGTCTACGCTTACATATTTTCAGGGCTATTACGTAATGGCTATATTACGCACTATGACTCTGTGTGAGAGTACAACATATTTATCGCAGAATCTCTGTTGCGTAAATTTAGTACTGTAAAAAGTTTAGTCACATTCTATTGAATGACTATCGCGTCATTATTTACATACGTCTATTCCACTACGTGATCAACTAGATCCATCATTCAGACCAAGTTCATAGTCAGCTTCATATACGTAGTTCATTAACACTCACATCAAAGTTTCTTGTCACTAAGCCTGATGTTAATTAAGTAGTGACCCTAATGGTCAAAACATAGTGAGATGAGTTACTTTAGGGAATATAATGATAGTCTCTATAAATAGAACTTTATGTATCTTTCTATAGAAGACCCTTTATGTTAATAAATACTAATTACAAATTATCGCTGTACAAGTATCTGTCAGGTCAGCTGTCTGTCTGTCAACGTGTAAGTTATTGAACATGATTAATTTTGTAAGGGTTTCGTAACTGACGACAAACCGAAAAATACACAGACTATATCACTGCGCGAGAAGAAAAACTCGGAATAAAGTCCTGTACCAATAAGTCTGATCTTCGTACAAACAGTAGGTCAAAGCCTCCCAACATTAGGTGAGGCTTCAACACTGGACTGCGATCGGCTGATTGATTGTTATTAATTTATAGCAATAGTTCATAACTATTTTATTTACAATCCGAAAGATTCACAAGTGATTGACAAATTTAAACCTTGTGGATGAACTGATGAAAACATCATCAAACCTTAATGACCACATGCTGTACATAAACGTTATGAAGTTAAATCATTTGATAATGATAGCTCTAGGTCTGGAGAGTCTTGTCGTTATGTTCTTTTGAATTTGCCACCAACGATTCCCAACACTCGATACACATTTAACATTTTCTCTCTTTTAAGTAGATGTTACACTATAATGATACATACATTAAACTGTAAAATGTTACCAAGAGAGACCAAGCATGATCACATTTCCATTGTTTATCATGAAACGTGAACAATTTTAGTACACTAATTGTAGTCTCAATAATTTAAAATAGCGCAATTTAGCGATTGGAAAACACTATTTGTGAATTTTATGGCCTGGATCTATTCTTGCCAGCTATGACTGTATAATCAAGTAATCGATAGTAAAATAATCCCGCGACGATATCTTATTTCCTTCAAATAATGAAAATCTCATACGGATCGTAGAATACGATATATCCTCTCCTGGATATTTCAACACTGCCAAATCGAAGTAAGCGCCTACGCAAACGGCTAGCTGTTGCTAAGAGGCTATTATTGGTGCAGCAGAACAATAGTTTGCCCAGACGTTGTGTCGCCAAGTTGAATTATCACATCGACACCGTTGCCAACTGTTCTACTCCCAAGTTGCGTTTTGTTGAATACTCATTTTTCATAATATTGGAAAGCTTTTTTCCAATCCAAAACTTACCTGTTTCGGTTTCTAGAGAGTAATTTGCCAGTGATGTGAGTGTCTTCTTGGCTCACCAGATCATATAAACACAAAATGAGTCGAATTTATTTTTATACTACTAGATTCAACTATAGTCTAGCCGCGGCCTAATTTGAAAATATTGCAAATACGTCTCCGTTAATTACATTTGAAACCCTTAATTACTTAAAAATACAGTTGTCACATAGCTATTAACAAAACACATTTTAACAAATGCATCAAACGGATATCTAACTATTTAATTACCGTGATAATATTGTAGATCTTTTTATTACGCTCCACTTTCTCCCGAAGAATAAACCGAAGCGTAAATAAACTGCCATCGTTATATTCTCATTGTTATTTTACATGACGATAATGAATATCATCATTAAAAATAAAAAATAGTCTTCACAAGTCAAATTAAAGATCGTGACGCAATAACTAAGACGTTATTTCGTAGACCATTACTTTTTGTGCTACGGCTACGGGCCAAATAAGCGGAGCGGATGGCGAGCGGCTAAGCAACGGGTGTCAGACTCCTCGGATTAGCTCCCTGGGGTCAGTGACCTACCCACATGTGATCCGTGCAGAACCTGTTCCTGCGCACCACTTACACCAACCGGACCATTGCCCACTGTGCACCATCACCTCTACCTGGAAAAAGAAAAAATCCACGTATTCACCTTTTCATTTATTCAGCTTCTGCTAGATTAGTTATCTTTAACACGATCAGTTATCTTTTGGTCTTCAATAACAACATAAGAAAATATTTTCAATTTGTCAAGACTTCGATCGTAAGTTTACGAATTTCGAACTCCCCCAACACAAGTATCAATCTAAAAACTCTCCTATAATAAATAATTTTCACCTTTTCATTAGGACTTCTGTAGTCGAAAGAAACACCGCAAATTCGTAAATAAAGTTCGTAAATTAAAAAGTAAATGTTTGATTTTCAATGGGGGTAGTGCCATTGTCAAGTTTTTCAAAAACATATACCCGAGTACGCGTATCTGGCAGCCACGTCAATTTATTTATGTTGCATTTTAGGGGGCATCAAGAATTTGACAAATAACGCTAATGTAGTATGCATTATTAAACTTGATATTGTCGTAGTCATTAAAAACATCCCAGTTCTAGTTCGCATATGCATTATAATTAAGTGGATGCAAAATCTCTTGTTGTCGAGCGAACGTAGGAATGTGACGTCATCCAGCAGACCTTGGCGGAGGACACAGCTATTAGAGCGAAGCAAGGCCTTGCCAACATTCTGCATGCAATGCAAATATTTATGAAGTAGGTATATTGTCACTGTGTGTGTAATGAGACACGGACGTAACTATGATTCGCATTATACTAAATTATATATTGACAAATGTAATATATTTTAGTGACATATACCAACAGGATATTTTCATGGACCTATATAATAGTATTTGTGTATATCAATAATAACACAAATTCTTTGCATCACTTCCTCATTTCACAATAATACTCAGAACCTTGCATTGAAGTAAAAATTTACAGACCTACTTATCTGCTCCTGAGAGAGGCAATTTTAAAGCAAATTTAAAGGAAATTTTCATTTTTATAAAAAAGTACAAGCAATAAATAGTTGGAAACGCACACAATGCGCATGGTAATAACTATCCTAGCAGGTCATTGTATGTCAATTGGATATAAACCAAACTGCGTAAGGTGATAAGGTTGCTGTCAGCACTCCATAGATAATAAAAAATAATGGGCAGTAATAGTGGAAAAACAGGAAACTATGTGCACAACTGCATAGATCGTGGTTGGGCCGCTCGCGTAACGGCGCAGTGGATTGAATTGACGTAGAGTGAGCTGCCATCTAGCGTAACAACGGGTACGTTGCATCATAGGCTCAATAGCATACACGCACTTTGAGTCCACCTATTACGTAACATTTTTTACGATCATCAACATCATCATCTTCGGTTATGTTCTCTTCCAAAAACACATTCACTCCATCCCAAACTGCATTATTATAATTAAATGAACATCACATTACATTGAACTAAACTTATATAGTAATAGAGTTCCAGAATTCATAATATGTATATATATGCAAACGTATTGTAGATATAAATCTTTTCAAATAGTGCAAATAAATTGTTGTAAACGCCTACAAAGTCACTATTAAATAAGACAAAGTGAACGTGTATTATAGGTATCTTGGAAAATCACAACCTTGCCATAAAGTAGGTGCACGCGGAAATATTACTTACTACATGCCCCTGCTGTTTTATGTAAACTCAACGTATAAAAAATACTATCGAGTCACACTGGCGATAAAAGAAATCGAAATATTGGAGTACATGCATGTAACATTTAAACTGCACGAGTTTCATTATTGTCCGGTACACGTGTGACCTCGGACGCGCTGTAAATCGCAATACCTACAGAGTATACTTACTTACTTACAACTTTTCATAGTTTATATTCTATTGTTAGTGTCGAGAGCAAGACCTAACATGGATGGACTGTGTGAAAGAGCATATGGACAGGTAGGATAACTGGAAGCACATGAACAATAAATATAGAATACGAACAAGAAGATGAAGTGTTTAAATCTAAATTAATTTCTGCCAGTATCTTCCTATATAACTTACCAAATATTTCTTACTAATATTCCTAAGTATAGTTGACCATAATGATATTTAAACAATAATGTCCATCCTTATAATTTACAAACAGAGTATTGGAATTGGAAAAGGATTTAATCTCAAATAGTAAAATACTATTTTCATTATAATATTCGAATCTAGTAGAAAATCTTATTATACGCCTCCTCTACAGTACAGCTGAAACGCTTGAATTATATTATTCACGGTAAAAGAAAACTTAAGTATTACTTTTACAGAAAGCATTACATAATTTTACTCAGAGTGATGAATGTGATGATCTTTAATAGATAAATAATTATTATACGTGCTTGCGTTAAGGCCACTTTATCGCTTGCCGCTGATAAAATACGCCATTTGTTATCTACAAAGTCGTCGAGGTGACTTCCGCGTGCGGCTCATGGTCATCGTAGCTTAGAGCCGCCAGGCCCTGTACGTAGCAACAACAACCACAATTGTCTTTGTGTAATTAGAGAAACCAGCTATCAATCATTTAGATACTAGCATAAAGAACCACTTACATTCAACTCTTGCGTCTTCACTAATATTTTAATATTTTAAGTTATTTAACTCGTATGTCTTTTAATAATTCAAGTTGTCACTAATTAATAAAACCTTCTAGATTGTACGTTTGTGAAGTACAAAGTAAAACTTGTAATGTGATAGATGACACTTGTAAAAGTTCGGAGGTGTGCGCTATCATCGTGTATAATTATCTAAATATGATAAGCAAGCTGATAAAACGTCAGATACTTCACTAGTACCTACTGACGGTACGGATAAGGAGCTGTAGAAACTCACGTGAGCGGAAAAACTTTACGCGAGCGGCACGTGACTAATTCCCCTACCAATACTTTTCATATTGTAATGTTTATTTAGCATTTGGAGACCCTGAGCGTCTTATTTCTCCACGAAGCCGTCCATACGTGCAAAAACTTGTTAACTAGTTCGATCGTGCCCCGTTAGATCTCAATCCAAGGTTTCAATTGCATTGTAACAATCTGGTGTAGTTTCAACGCGAATAAAGCGACCTTCGTATTCTATATTTATAACGCGGAAGACATTGCGGTACTAGAAGCGCGCAGATCACTCCTCACTTGGTAAACAGTTACATTAGGTGTGTAAATGGCAAGTGCGAAACTGGTCGCGCGACTCCTACCGGCTAATTATTCTATTGCCACGCAAGCTTTTGCTGACAAGCAACACGTATTCTGACCTCGACATTTTCGTATTAATTGTTATGTGATTTATTAATTTCAAACACGACATGTATTTTAACTTTTGAATAACGGAACATTTCAATAGTACGTGGTCTGGCCACATCGTTCGTATTCTCGTTTAATTTGAGGTCACTGTAGGGCCAACTGTTGCTATCCGGAGCACTCACACAGTCACACGTGTCCTGCTCCTGCGGCGTTCGTTACGCGTGGTGCTTTGTCAACCAATTACACGTTAATTCAGACCACATTAGGTAACAGCACTGTGATATAACAGTCGATAACAGAACGTTCACGCTTCACCCATTGCTAACACTATCGTCGGATTTATATCAGTGCGCCGCTAACATTGTTCTTTGTTACGTCACTCTTAAATACGTCAATTGCGTAGCTTGTAATGTATAGTAACACTGACATGTATTGTGATGCCTAGGTACATTTTTATTTAGAATATTTGCATTTATTAGTATTATTATACGCAGTCACGAGATATTTTTTTTCAATAAGCACATCTAATAACGATGTGATAGATATAACAGCTATCTAATTTAACCTAAATGTTTATATAGCACACATGGAACTCGATTACGTTATCAGCACCCAAGTAGGTCATGGATATTTAATATGTACTCGTAAAGTGTAGTGGTGCCGAAAATTCATTCACCGCTACAAGAATATCTGTAGTACGCATGTGTACCTACCTACCTACTACGTTTTAATATAATTAAAACTTCTAATCGCGAGCTATTTATGTATTTATTACTTGTTTTAATAATATTTTATCATAATAGGAAATAATAATCAAAAGCGTTCAGTTTAGCCATTGCAATGCGAATTGATTTATAAATACAATGGCTTTGTTTTTACATTCGTCAAGCTTGTAAATGTTTAGATTAGTATTATAGGTAGCTGAAGTAATAATTTAAATTCTAATAAAGATACATTAGACATTCAATACGCTGTTTTACTGGTATTTTATCGTGCAACAAGTTTTCGCAGTAGATAGCACTACAGGGAACAAGTTCGATAAGTTATTGATCGTATGAATAAGTGGAACACTTTATAATGGCGGGCCTGTTCAACTAAATGTGTGCGCTGTGTAAGATTGGGTTGTGTAATAGCGAAATAGGTTATACCCGTCCATGAGCAATGCACTTGTAATGATTACTTTGGAATCAAGTGTACGTTATTTACATAACTGTTTTAAATTGTACTCATTATACATCTACTATTACTGATTATATTTGAATATGAAATTATCTTGCACTGCACACGTCGTGGTCGATGTCGTGGTGTCATTATTATTTTTATCAACATCTAGTTTTTAATTCTAGGTATTATAACAAACTAATAGGCAGTTCAGAAAATAATTTTTCGCTAAGTTCGCTTCTTGTCTCTCAACTGCAACACTTGCAAGTATTTTGTCAACGCTATGTTCTCAATTTACTTGTAAAAGAAATATGATTCAAAACTAAACAATGTGCCCCGATGCCGGTTGCCGGTACCGGCGTCCACCGCACGAACTTCAGAGTTGTTGTCGTTCCGTCTCGCTCTGTGGGTCATCGCCCTACACCACACTGCTCCCTCGTTCTAATAACCCTGCACATAATATAACTAGTTTATTATATCGCTTACGCTAAATTTCGACTCTAGACACACACAGTGAATGCCCATGAATTTATATACAAGCGCTATCAACTTTAAGTATTAGAAGTCCTGGCGACCTTGGTGCGGTCAAAAACACCATCGGAGAAGACATTGACCAGATCCGTCGGATACGCCAACACCAGCTGCGGTTGCGGTCATTATGGGTGTATAACCACATTGAGCAATAATTTCTACTGCTTTGCACTATTTAACTGAACAAAGGAAGGGCTTCAGTTACCGTTTTGCGTGTGACACGACACGACACGACATACAGTGGGTGGCATTTACTTAATTAAATACTTTTAGATAGTTACCACGTACCGACCAATTATAAATATTGGGTGGGACACAATGTGTACAAATTATAATGTTACACATAGGTTACGACCGGCAATGAAAACAATGACGCGACGTAATACAAGTTTTGGCTTTGATAAGAAAACGTAGGTATCTATATTGTATGTCACATTAAAATATTTGCTCAATTTTGTTGTGCGTAATCGTTTTTAATGTATCAATAGCTATTATATGCAATGATTTTTCTAGATACAAATACACGTCTCGCGGCAGCGTGGCGTCAGTGGATAGATAGATGGAGGCAATGCGTTTTTTTAACCGGCATTGGCAGGGCAATGACACTCCGGCCGGTTCACTGGCCGTTCTTGACAGTTCAAATGTTTACACTTGGTCTTTAAATCTAGGAGGATCACTTGCTTTTCACTTCACGTCATTCTGTATCAGGGGTGTGGTAAACAACCTTGGGTGCGATCAACAAACTTAGGATTTACCGTTAGAACAACATATCGTCATGTTTAAAAGAAGAAATTCTATTGTTATTTCATAATGGTACAATCTGTTTCTGTATCATTGACAGAAAATTATAGAGACATCTTTGAGGTGCGTTCTTTATTTCGGTAAACACTGAAGCAATTCGTGATGATGCGTATGCAAATGCTTATACTGCATATAAGTAAAACCAGTGCGTAATGACAAAATGACATACCTATATGCGATGTAAAGTATCACCGGCTGAAACAATGGCATGACGAGTTCATCAGACGCGATAATGAGCAGTCCCTCGGGTTCAACAAACTCCCCATTTTACAAAATAATATACACAGCGATGTCTGATACTGTTACGCCAGATTCCAATCTTTTGATACACTTATAATCATGTCACTTGTAGAGTTTGAGAAGCTGCCAAATCTTCGAGTGTGTTATTCTTTAATATTTGGTTATTTATGTTAACCAGTTTGTTGTGTTGGCCGTTACAAAATATTTTAAATTTTATTTTACCAACTTATACGATATTCTAAAATAATACTACAAAGAGAAAATTTGAAAAAGTTTAGAACACGTTATTTAAAAGCGGGCTTCTGAAAACGTTTGAGAATTTGATACAGGAATTGCGTGATTAGGATATAAATATGTAATTGCGTTCACCTTGGCAATATAAAAAAATCATTTTAGAGTTGAGTTCTGAAATTGGTTAAGCAATAGTGAAATAGCATAAATATATATGAATGATCTATTACAAGTATGACTTAACAGTAATTGAATAGATGAAAGTAACAGTTAAAAGTCAAACTGTTTAGTGTGCTAATGGAGTGAAGCCTTATTTAACTGTTGTAGAGCGGAACAAATTCACTTACATACATACAAAATATTTCCTTAGCCGCTGTGAATGGTCAACATTCTAACAAAGAAACTTAAATGTGTATTTACTACAAGATATTTTAATTAAAGAATGCTTTTGTTTTTGTTTAAGTACATAGTTGATACTTATAGAACTACTTTAATTTTTATGCAGTTATAGATAGGTAGACACCTGCCAGAGGCAATTTATCTAGTCTATATTCGTATATAATCCAATTCAGTTATACCTATGGAAATAAAAAGGAAATTGGTAACAAGTTAGAACCTGTAGGGGTCGGTGACCAAGACGGTACCGCGACTTTGCACCGACTGGCGATGGCTACACTACACTCGTTTGATTAGTCATTATGCTTGCGACCGTCCAAGAGCTTTGTGATATATATGACTCACGGGAGGAGAACCTTTCTTTATTACTTTGACATAAAATAAATATAGCCGGCAAGGGCCAAACCATACTTGCGACCTGATTTCTAGTGGCATAAGCTATGACGCACTTGACGCAGCTGGCATACTGTCGTAATGACGCCTATCACCTTTGACCGTTTAACTAATCACGTGTACTGTGTCTAATCTTTCACTATACACTTTGTTTTACAGTAAATTGTAAATAATATTTTACTATTGGCAACTTAAAACTATCAAAAGTGTCGCCTGAGTACCTAGTTAGACCTCTAGACTGGTGTGGCTCTACTTCTTTGCCTAGGGCGGCAGGATGTGGTCTTAAGAGAAACTATATTATTGATCTATCTGAGATCTGAGATTAAAATGTAAAATCTTGCATCTAATAGTTCCAATACGTCTTACCCATCGTAACAAACAATAGGGAACGCATTCGCTTCTCACAACGAACGTGAGGAGGCGAACGAACTGCGTAGTTTCTTGCCACCAGGCATTTTCATGTGTTATATCCATAGTATGAGCTGTGTGCGTGTCGGCATAGGTAGGCTGAGTACAAAAACATGAAGTGATAGGGTGCAGCACCCGCCCCCCGCGGCCGCGGGGGTGCGTCGAGGGGAATGTTTTGGACCTGAGTTCAATGCATCTCCGACGCCACCTGTAGAACATCTTTTGACGACTGTATAGTTTTGATACGATTACATTCCGATTATAAAATATTAAGTTTCCAATTAATTAAGACCGGACTAAAATGTATTAAATTTCTATTAGATTTTTAGAATTCTGACCTCATAAAATTTAAATCTTAATAATAAAATTAAATATTTCGCTGGCCCCATATTACAATTTTAACTACATCCAAAATTACCAAACAGAATTCCAAGTTGAACTCAGTATGGGCCAAAATCAAAACGTAGTTACGTAGTTCCACGTAACCGAAGGGGTAACCCATCGTCGGTTCAGTGACCTGCCATAGTTCACGGTTGTCCCCTGGCTTCACGGGGTGCACACCATGTACCTTTTTCTCTCTCATGCATTAACTCGTGCCATCTCAGCTATTTCCTTTGTGTGACACAACTTGCATATACATATACAGTTACATTGTATATACTTACATAATTATACCATTATCAATGATATTTGAGCTTATATGATTTTCTTCTGTATATAGATGGAGGTTTTTTATGTTAGGGAATACATAGGTAAGTAAGTGTGGATATGTGTGTAGTGTAGTATGGAAGTGATCTGTAGTAATTCTTTTGTTCTAGTTTAACTCCTTTGTAGAAATAGAAGTTCTTATATTACTTTTAGATGATTTAATAATAATTGTTGTGTGAAGTAAGAGCGGAGCATACAAGTGTTAATGAATTTAGTAGGTAGGCACCAAAGTATGTTATTTACGGAAGTTCTTTAGGAAATGGTTACATTTTTCTAACTCGATTTTTAAACACCTTTACGATTTTGCAGTTATTATTTGTAAACATACAACTTGTGGACAAAGATTGTTTTGAAACATGGCCGCCTCAACAGGCCACGTGAGGGTTTCATCCGCGTGCTCCTCATTGAAACCCACGCAATGATGTCAATAGATAACTAAATATGATAAATATCATAAATAAATCCAGAATGCGGACAAACATATTAGATTCATTATTTTTTATAAATATTTACACAGTATACATAGAAACACCCAGTCCCATGCAAAAAATATATTTATGCATTTAAATATTTGCACAGGACGGGAATCGAACCTGCACTTCCTGCATAGCAGTCAAGCTCCCTAGTGCTACGCCACAGAGGCCGTAGCATACGGAAATGTACACAGAACTCAAAAAAAAATGCCTTATTGATAAGAGAAGTCTTTAGTTAAGTCATTGTATTCATAAACAGGAAATCCTTCTAAATACATACACCAAATTAAGATAAGATACCTAAGTCATATGTATTTCTGGTTTGTATAATTCGAAGTTTAAAAAATACATTTTAAAACGTATAATTATGCAATACAGTCAACGTTATCCCTAGCCTGCGTCACACAACGACGCTGGCCTAGATAATGGTAATCGTAGCGCAGCAGCGGACGCGACTCACAAACTCCGCATAAAAGTACCGGCCGGCCGGCACCGCCGCCGCACCACGCAGCCAGTAACGCAACGCATCTCGTTAAATGGCTTCTTCCTTGTTCGCCTCGTTTCTAGAGCTAGAAGGAGATGACGCGAAAACAACTTATCTGGTACTGTGTTGTATACACATGTGTGTGTAACTGTAAGTGAAGAAGGTCAAGCCGGTGAAACAGACATATTTTCCGCGCTCGCGGGTAAAAGAGAGACGCAATGAAAACAAATCAATATTATCATCCCGCGGCATTTCGCGGTGGAAAGAGATGGCGCAACAACAAACCGGCATTTTGTGCCGCTTCGTTTTATATGTTACTATTAATGTTCCATTATGAACTCTATTTTCATTGGTTAGAGCTTAATTTTGTTTAACTCAAGTTTGTTTACTGATTTAGAACAAAAAGGCAGTTTATAATACGTTTTCTAATATAACTGGTTGAATTGGAAGCACCTTTTTAAAATCTAACGAGGAGTTATACAATAAATATATGAATAACAAATTGGTTTTCTTTTACAAAACGCAGTTAGACACAAAATTAGATAAAAGTAGTTCTACTAATTGCCTAATAAACATTACAGTCGTTAATATAATCATGACCTATAATTATTCAGTAATTTCATACTAGTATACTTGTACTATTACATAAAATGCTTAATAAATAATTGTAGTATTTGTGTATTTATAACATTATTGGTTGACTCTATCATGTTTCTAATGAGATTATGATATATCTATGTATTGTACTATTATTCGAATACTACTTCACGAATTTAATACAAACTACAGATAACCTTCTTGAAACAGATTTCTATTAATGTTCATTACTTATGTAGGCAAGTGTTTAAAGTGCACACTGGCAGCCACTACTGCATTGCACGCACACAAAGCAAAAAGCGGCACGTGTAAGCGTGCACACAACGCACATACACACAGTGGAGTTATTCTAAAACGTGTTAGAAGATAGAAGGTTATAGTATACTTTGTACGAGTTGTAGGTACATATATACACTACACAATACGGTAACTTACTTATCAGAAAATGTTTTATCGTAAATGCAGTTTTATTATCAAAATGTATGATTAAATTCACGTTAGTTATATCAATTACATTTATTTTGTAAAAAAAATTCGTAACTATAATTACGTTAACCCTAAAATGTTCAATTATTGTGTTATCATATTCAAATAACAATGGATTATTCTATCACTTTGTTAGCGATGAAATGATTTTTTCTACCTATACGAAATTGAAATATATTTAGTTACAAAACTACTGTTGTAAGATTCCCAGATATATTGTTAGTAGATATACCGATTACAAAATATCGCCAGTTTGAGATCAGTGTTATTGGAAGCCTGAAAGTGGGTCAGTGGTGCAGTGAAGGCAGGGAGGCGCTACCGCGCGTCCTGACGCGAAACACGCGCACCGACATCCAACCCCAGCCCCTCCCCCTCCCCCCCCGCACCGCACGCGAAGCTAATATTGAATAAACTACTCAGTTACAATAACCATTACTAATTCTGACAGTTTTAGTAAAACTGATAAGTTTTTTTTCAACATTGTTTTCAACAGATTAAAAAGACCTATTTTTCAAAAGAACAAAGCCGATAAACGAAACTCTTCTGACTTAACATTTTTTACCAAGATTGTCATTTTTTTTAACAATTGGATCTGTTGAAAAAGAACTGTGACACTCTCCTTTTACGTACACATTCTTATAATAACCCAAACCGAATATGCGTGCTATATTTTTTACAATTTTTTGACTTGATAAAAAGTTTTATGATAAAGATGAGGTGAGTAACTTTTATGACATTAGCCTTGATTTGACATTTGCAAAAGGACAATGACAAACATGTCATATTGTAATCAAAAGAAAATAATTTGCAGTAATGTACTTTATCTACGGTTTTTGGGTACTTTTGCACGTTCTGAGTTTTTTATTACTGCATTAATACTTAAGTGAATTATTCAGATTTGTTGTTGCATACTGATTAATATTATAAATATAAATAATAATCGCCTGAAAACAAAAACCTGAGATATGCAGTGCAAATTATAGCTGCACCAAGTTAACTTCGCATAAAGACAAAGAAACGCAACCTTCACAGATCACCCTTGGCCGTGGTGCTGCGACCCAGTTGGCGGTCTTTTCCCCCCATCCCCTCTGTGCTTTAAACCCCTACTATCTTTACCCCACCCCTAGCATTCGCGTGACCTAACCTACTTTTAAATAGTTACCTACACTTTAATGTGGCATCGCCATTAAGATTTGATATTCATAACTTTCATTACTACACATTTATCGCGAATTGTCTGTTTATATATTCACGCCTATGTGTACAAAAATAGGCAGGCAGAAACATGTTATGCCATAAATATTTTTGGTCATACGTTATGGATAAATCAATTACAGGAATATAAATTCGGGTTCGAGTTTTGTCCAAGTTTTCGATTTAATTTTTGCGTAGTTGCTATGTAATGATCCTATGTAAAGAAGCATAGTGTAGTTTTGTATAGGTACCTAATTCTCTAATTCTAGTTTTCTAATTCTTTTCTAGTTTGTCTATTATACAGTTTACATACTAAATCACCAACAGGCACGGATAACCTTATGATACAGGGCGGTATTTTTATATGTACTCATTTTTCTCTTTATTTTACTTACATATACTACATACATAAAACATGCACGCCTCGTGTACGGATAAGGAAAGACAATGAGATAACGTCATGCCTCAATAACGCATACGTCATTTAACTCGTAACGCACACGTTTAAAATAAGACAACTTATGTTATCATATTAGGTAACTTTTCCTACCGATGAAGCGATCTCTTTATTCTTGTCGTAACGTGATACGTTAGTAAACATACCGAAATTCTTGTAACGTTCTCACTGATAGTTTGTTACGACGTGATACGAACTATATTTAGTAAGTTACTGCTTAGTAACAAGCGGTAAACCACAGGGCGTTAATTCATATGAGTATATGTAGCTCAGCCCGGTTGGCCGAAATAATGTGGCATTGGGTAGAAGGTCGATGCAGAAACTTTGGCAAGACACGCCAACCGCGGCCCCGCGCGTTCTCTTCGTAACGCCTCACTAACTTAGGGCTGCCTCTGCTTTGGTTCATAACTTTTTTCTAATAAACCCAATACTTCAAGTCAAAGGTACTAAAATTTCGATCAGTGGGGAATTGAAACGATATTGGTATTCAATATAAAACAAACGTAAGGTTTACTGCCCTACGTTTACGTGAACGTGTGGATCTTTATCCTCCAATTACCACAACTTTTCTAAGGAATTAAAAGTATAGTGGCATATGCTACGCGATACAAGCTACGCGCTGCACGCTACGCGCTACACGCTGTGCTACACGCTACGCTACACTTGTAACCCCTAATCCTGTAATCGCTGGCAGGATCGCCTCAGAAATGTACCGTTACGGCAGGCGCGTGTAGTAGCTTGAGCCGTATGTAATATTCATCCCGTGTCCGTAACCCATTGGAACTAGTTCTCAAGATAAACGTAGTACCAAAGTATTACTCCCCATTTTACCTAATTTATCTCAGTACAAAATATCAGCCAGTTTAATTAAGTTAGTAGAGCGTACTCGCTACTATCTCACCTCCAGCAACTAGAGACCCAAAGAAGGCGTGCATTTTAGTAAGTTCGAGTCCGACACAATCTCTCTCACCAATTCCGGTGAGATTGATATCCGTGGAGATTTCACGTACCGAAGAAAAAATTAAGCGGATTAATAAACAAACATCCAAAACGTTTTTGAAAACTTTCACATATTGTGAACCACCTGTAGGTTTTTTATTGAGAAGTCTGCGATATAATATCGAGTGTATAATCGCGGTGTGCAGAATCAGAATCAAAATCAGAATCAGTTACCTGTTTATTGCGTCGCCGCAGTGCATGAGGGCGCTCGGTTTGCGCGCGGCGCTCGCAAGGCCACGACCTAGAGCCGCTTCCGTCTCTGCTACATCACCGCTCGATATTACTCCTCAATAACTATGATTTTAGTAACTAAACGATACAATTAACGTTTAATTCGAGTTGTAGTACATTTAGAATAGAGTACGATTAAGTATACTTTATAGGACGTTAATCAAAACGTATACACGTATATGGAAAACTCAGTCAACATGTGTAAAATGGTGGTGTTATACTCTATATACACGGTGATTTTATAGTGGTTTCGGAAAAAGAATATTTTGTTTCACACACAGTTTTGGTAGCAAAATCGACTGGAAGTTTTAATTTTGAAAATAAAAAAAATACTTTTTGTATGGCAATAATGTGCAGATGAACAGAAAAATGTATGGGGCGTGTAAAAAAAAAATCCGCCAAATTAGGACTTCCTTACGATTTTACTATCGAAATTGTAGCCAAAATCTTTTTTTCCAAAACCACTATAAAATCAACCGGTATTTTGCTCATAATCAATCATATTATCTCGCCTTCACCTCGGAGCAGGGGCATATTTTCCGAGATTTCCTTCTTCACTTAGTACCTAGTAGTAAGACAACTGGCACGTACGTAACCTTCTACAACATTAATCCCGTACTTCTTGTGTCCATCCTTCCTACCTGTTATTTTTTCTATTATTCCTTACCTATGTGTCATTGTTACAGATCAACAGCGTTGTCTTCCTTTGCACTTGGCGAGGATGTGAATACCACAGCAACAGCTGCGCAGCTATTGAGGCACACATCAGGAACGTACATTTGGGGTATGTATTTATATCTGTCTGTAAGTCTTGATAGTCTGATTAACATGAAATTACGCAAAGTAAATCCTGTCTTGGGAAGTTTCCAGCCAATTTAGTTGTACATTTGATCTTTCATTCGCAAATTTACAGTTACCTCCTTTAAAAACCAAAATAAATTAATCCATAACGATAAAAGATGAAGTCAAGCTTCATAAAAGATATAAGTAAATGAAATTCATTCATTCATTTAATGTTCATTTAAATTTCGTTTGTCAAAAAATTAGTCAATAGGCATGATAAAATTATTATCATTGAAATTTCTAATAAAATTTTCTATAATTAGATGAAATCTTAAGCTAAATTTGCGCGTAAATTAATATAATGCACCGGGCACGTGCAGAAAGGTCACGTGTAGGCAGTTAATGCACGTGCAAGGCGCAATAATAATTGCGCAACAGCGAGTAACCAGCTGGCAAGGTTACGGGCTGAATGCGCCGCGAGCAAACATCTCATTTCCTGCATCCTTTATAGAAAGTTATGTCAATCTGTGATATTGTTTCTCTCATAATATTAACATGAAATGAAGACAATGCTATTATTCTTTGTTCTTCAGATACTCACATTGAACCCATTAGATGTCATTTGTTTTAAGATATACCTAATGTCTTGATTAATAAAAAGTTTGCTGTTATCTAACGAGAATATAATGGGGCATTCATTTTACTGTAGCAGTAGTGTTAGCGTACTATGTACTTTAGTAGAGTAGTTGAGTTAAAAGTACTTAGAAAACGCTGAAAGGCCGGCCCTTGCTGACCCGGAAGCGGCGAGGCTTCGCGACAAGGTTGCTCGCAACACAATCCCGCCCGCGCCCGCGCCCGCGCCCGCTCAGCAAGGCCAACTGCCACTTACGTAACCCTGCCCTACTGTTCTCTCGTTATATCTATAGGTGATACACATGCTGCCATAGCATGATCACAATTTATTTTTGTGTGGAAGACTCTTAACGTCTACAGTTTTGGTTAGACGGTTTTTTAATAATTCCGTTAATATTACCGGCAAATATCTGAAATACAAAAAACAACTATATCGGCAGACGAATTCTGAATTAATATTATAATGAACAAGTTAAGTTCGATATAAAATAGATATTCTAACTATAAAATTACTGATTTCCAGTTGACGTAATGGATTGGATAATTTCAAGGTTAATTTATGATTGTTACTTTTTCAGTACAAAGAAGAACAGTGGCAGTGATCACGAAGAGGAGTTCTACTATACAGAGCGGGAAGTGGCAGCTCCGGCCCCTCCGCCAACACTCTCCCACCGAGACATGTGCCGCCCACCGCACGAGGACCCTGAGTATCAGCGTCAACTAGTAGGCTCTTACAGGTATGATTTTTTTAGCAATATGATCATACCAATTTGCTAAATAAGTTCAACATAGAGATTATTTAAATAAGATGGTAGACATGCATGGAAGCTGCTTAATTACGCACTCTGGGTAACGGAGGTGGCAACTCCATTCACTTTTGGGGGAGTTGTTGCTTCTGGCTGATTTTCCGGCGAAGTCGAAACGAGCTTAGAGAAGGCAATCTTGAGACGAAACCTTTCGTCTAAAATTCCTCCCAATATGGGAGAGGCCTATGTCCAGCTGTGGGCTTCAATAGCCTAATTAATTGATCGATGATGAGTAATTAGGTATATTACACAGCGTGAAAGAGTAACAAATACACAAACATCTTCACAAACTATCACATTTACAATATTAGTAGGATAAGATTCCCGGGATAACACCACTCGTGTGGTCCGAGCGCATACCATTTGGTTTTGGTATACCCTGGATAACACCAATAACATTTTTTTTTATTTTTAGGCAAGGTCTACTCTCTATTCACCCCGAAATCGGCAGAACTGTTAGCTTCGTTAGGGCTTCCTGGTCTAACACTACACCGGTAAGCATAATGTTTGTCACTAATAAATTGACTTACCCAACTAAGTGAATCTCAGTTGAAGATATACTAACTGAACATAAATTTTGCAGAAAGTTATGCGGTTCACAGCAAGAAATCGCGCTCGCTCCTCAGGTAGCCGTTCTCCTCCTAGCCGACGCCCTCGCTCAGACAACAAGAAGTGTCGTAAAGTATACGGCATGGACCAACGCGATCTGTGGTGCACCCAATGCAAGTGGAAAAAGGCATGTACCCGTTTTGGCGACTAACGTGTGCGCCGCTCACACGCGTTTAGGCGGCCAGTGCAAGTCAATAAATTCAGTACAGGACTATCCGTATCACCGTAAATCTATTATCCAAACTGACAAGAGACATTGTGAAGATTATTCGCGTTATGCGAGAACTATTCCGTGTGGGAGGTGTGATTTAGATGTAAGGAAATATATTATGAATGAAAGTTTTATTTAACGTTAGCAAAGACGGAGTAAATTTACATATAATATTGGATACTGTAAAAAAATTAAGGAGACATATTTTTGCTCTTTATATGTGGCTCGTATTTTGACTGCATAATGGACATTGCCCACGTATTTTTGTAGCGCAGTAGATTCGCCTTAACTGTGACATGCACGCGGAATGCAAAATCGTATGTCGCTCTCGGGCGAAGACTGTGCATATTAGCATTAAGTAACTGTAAGCATAGACTGATATGAACAGTGTGAAAATATTTCCAAAGCCATAGCTGGTACTTACATATTCTGTAAATAAGATGCTTCGTGTACCTTATGCAAGAAATGCAGTTCGATGAGTGCCAGCAATAAATATTTAACCGTCAAACAGTTAGCTAGAAAAGCCAATAAATAGTTCGCCTTGATTTCGAGTCTTAGTTACCACTTAGAGTTAATTAAGATAGGCACCAAATCTAAAAACACCAAGAACCAAGAAGTGCATAGTATTTAGGAAGTATCTCTCAATGGGCAGTCAATTCCGTCCACATTTTCGAATGTGTTACATCAATTTGTTTCACCGCACTCACAAGACAATGTTTTCGCACTGTTTTCATACATTTAATACTGAGTATGCCTATGTCTGCTCTAGTAAGTATTCGACTGTACAGTTATTCCGGTCGAAAATACTTCAAGTGATACTAATCACTAAATAAATGTATATTGACTGACTTTTAGATTATAAATATGAATTATAATATATGAATTTAGCGTTGTAAGTTATCTCAGATTCGACGAAAAGACTACGAAACATGTTTAGACTTAAATTTTTATGAACATATCTGTGTTGTATACAAAGATGGTCCTACTAGAACAAGGAGACAATACTCAAGGGTTGCTCGAGCAGAGTGTGCTGCGAGGTTGCTATCACGATAATACATCTAGTTATCGGTGCCATCCCAGTCGCGCTCAACAGCGAGGTAAGCACAGGCTATGAAAGGACACGACACTGAAGGTAACATCACACTGTACATGGATTTGATTAAAACATGCGCAAGCATTCGAATTTCTAAACAGCGCGCGCTTACGTCAGAAATAACAGCCCAATTACAACGTTGGCAATACAAGAATCCGCTGTTACAAAGATGACCGAAATTTCTCTTACGATGGAAAGGTATTAGTGATGAGGGGTAAAAATTTTCAAATGGAAGACGTTGGAAATAAACTTACGCCGTTCTATTTCGCCTTGCCCCATGGGACACATTGGGAAGCAGGTAAGAATCGGGCTGTAGAAACCTCTCGTCACTGGAAGGTATGTACTTTATGAAGGTAATAAGGAAGTACAGATGAAGGATAGAGTGCGTGTAATAAAGACACGGAATGACGGGAAAAGGATTGAGGCAGAGGTGATTGCGGGCTGCAATATTATTATTAAGTATTATTGATTAACATTTGTAAATAATAATATTACTATAAGTATAGCGAATTATATAAAAGATATTATTCTGTATCTTCCTATATAAAAATTGAAAGCAATGTTTGGATTTGTACATAAAACTATAATTATACCTACTATAGATATAACATTGTTACTTAAATGTGATCGTTTAATCGAAAAAAAATGTGCGGCTACGTAATATGTTTTTCTAAATGTAGATATTAATAAGCATCGTAATTAATTACAACAAACGCGTTAAGTTTTGTTTCCTTAATGCATACATCACGGCGCAATATTTTCGGTTCGATAGTTACCAAGGCCTGTAGTTGGCATAAACATTGCCATAAGTATTATCCAATCACAAATTACATTTATCGAACTATGAGAATAACTGGCAATACTCCCGTTTACTGGACTGTAGGTACCTAACTTATACTTAAAATGTGCCAATCATAATATCTACCAACACCACTGAATCTTCTAGAAACTACACGTATTGCTCTACATATCTACGTGCTGAAACTACGAGGTAGATAGTACATATTTCTAATTAAGCCGGTGCTTTAAAAAATAGCGCACATTTCAAGTAATCGTGTGCCAGGTTCCGTGCCTCATCAGATTTTTATACAAATGTGAGAATGTATGAACGAATACTGTTATCAAATTTATTATTTTTATACGTAAGACATGTGAAAAATATATCTACCTATATTAAATCTCATTTTAACAAAGTTATACTAGATCTGATTAACTGACTAGTATCGTGATACGGAAATCTATGTGGGAATCACAATTAGCTGTACACTTATATTTCCAAACAGAAAGCACACAAATATTTAAAATAAACAATGGTTACATCTTGCCAGATTACAAATCTGAAATGAATGTCGTTTAGGTGCTTATATTTCAAACAAATATTTGGTCACCGTGCTATCATATTTTTATTTAACGTGATGTACCTGTAAATCTTACCAAATATATATGTATATTCATTGCAATATTGGTTGTGATAAAGCATCATAAAGTTGTCTATATAGCAAAAAGTATACAACAGTGTACGTAACAAATAAACTCTGCGTTCTCCAAATCTAAAGATCACTATATAATAATAGTCGTAAGCAACAACTCAGCTAGCGATTTGACAACTGCCATATTGTAAGAATCTAGGTTAAAACTGCAGCTTAGTTATATATAACATAGTTGGTAATTGTACTTTAAGTTGAAGTCATAATAATAGTATTTAATAATATTAGGTACAATAAAATGTATTACGTATATTTTTACTTGAAGAATACTATTACTTATCTGTGGTTAAAGTTTATTGTTTCAGAAAAGTAATTTTATGTAAATAGCTCTTTCTGTTCTCATACTATCTGCCGTAATGTCTTTAACTTGTGCTTCCATGAGCAAATAATTATACAATATGAAGGCCCTTGTTGTATTAGGCGCACTCTAACCTAACGTTAACTCCAATTATATCCAAACGTTTTAACCCAGATTGCAAGTAATGGATAGTATTTATGAAGACAACAGAGACTAATCAAACAATGTGATTTACACTGGACTGTACGCAAAGAGTGATCTAGATACTGCAACTTTTCATTGCTTAAAAGTCCCCCAAAACGCCACATGGCATGCTAGTTTTCATACACGCATAAAATACGACGCCGATCTCAATTTATTTTCGAAGCTACTAGGGTTACGTTTAGAAACATAATAATCGTAGAAATCGTTCTTATTTTATAAATTATAATAGATCATAGATGAAATTTTATTATTTAAAATCAAGACATTTTATTTTTTTATATACCTAAGTAATTTGTAAATATTTTGCGTAACGTACTAATTTATTTAGCCAAAATTTATTGCTCAATTTTCTATGCACTCAACACCAAAGTCATAATACCTACTAAACAAGAAATACATATCAGTACAAAAAAGCATAATGAAATCGGTTTATAAGGTACATTTTTTTTTCATATTCGAAATCCATTCTTGGTCAGAAACTACAAATCTGCCAGAATAAGGTTAACAAAAAGCCAAAGCCTGAGATTTTTCTGAGGGTTACAAAGTTTTATAGAAAACGTTTAACATACAAACAAAAATAACGATCTACACAAACAAAAAAGTTCTAGGTTTTACGTACCTTTAATAGAATTATTATACATTGCAAGTACATAATTATTTCAATATGTAACGTGAATTTCAAAGTTGTCGCGTACCTATAAAGAAATAAGTAAATAGGTATTCGTTCTTATTAATTTATGCCCACAAATGAGGATAGCCAGATGATATTGTGTGGGTCTGACAATCACACGCATTATGTTATATATCAGTATATTACTCTTTTCTACTCACAATAGGTACCTACTCGAAACATACATATTAAATGTAGCGGCCTGTTCATTTACTTCTTCACTATGTTTCTAGGACACGATATCTAATCATTTATGTAAATATGTAAAATAACACGTTATTAAGGTCTTCATTGGTATCAGGTACAATGTGAGAAAACCAATTTGTGGAGCTATCGTAAGGTACTTCGGAATTATAAGCAATACTGACTACGTTATTGTACCCAAATTGTACCTTCTATTACACTAGCATATTTACTTATATATAAATAAACGTTATTCTAAAAGTATACCCATGAATTAAGGACATTATTATATTTTCAATATGTTAAGAACCTCTAATATAAAATAATTTCATTTGGTAGGTACCTAAATATTGCATGTATTGTTTTACACTCATTGTACCACTGCAGTAGGTATATCATATAATACATGCATTATTTTTCTTATTATTCGTTAATGGTATTGTTAATTATAAAAATATAATTTGATAATTTTATATAATTATTGTTTAATTTGAATACAGGTATATATACCTATCTATGTATACCTACTTATTATGTATTTTGCAATTCCAATAAAATTCATTTGTTATTGTATTCATTATGTGGGCAATTATAGTTTATAAAAAATATGTCTCCTATTTATAAGTAGATATCGAGTTAAACCCTTCTTTAAGAATATTATTTTTGTGACGTGTCAAAGTAGCTACCGTGCAATGAGCCTTTTTTTCCCGCAGGTTTTTAAGCAAACGACGACTACAAGCGGGTGGCATTGGTACTTTTATTTATATTTAGTTGATTTTCTTAAAATTCATGTATTTGAAAAAAGGGTTCATCAAGAAACGTGACTGAATAAGAGTTTTTTAAGCTTAATATCGTTAGATGTAGTTGTTAATCGGTTGTGTCTGTGTATTGGAACTTCTATATAAAATTATATCAACGCAGATAGAGTAAAGAGATGATGAAACGAAATTTTACCTACTGCCATAAACGTATCTAAGTGTCGCTTAGAAACTACTGGAGAAATTTCAAATACAAATATCATGTTTTCAGTAGCTCAGAATTAAAAATAAGCTGATGAATTAGTCTGCACAAAAATCAAAACCGCAGACTAAGCCAAAACACATTCATAGTTGAAGCACTACCTATATAATATATTATAGTATGTAGTAGGTTTATTATCTAGTATAAGTTGTAATGTCAGCAATACCATAAAAGCATGCCATTGATACGAAGCGTTACATCACTAGTTGTGTTATTGTAACAACGAAGGATGGAAATATAGGTGGTGTGACATACTTACCTAATATCAATACTTAGTATTTTACTAGGGTATCACATATTATTTACCCATTCATTTACGTTACGCAACTGTTATGCCAGTACATGTTCAAAAAATATTTGAATTGTCAAAGTTTCTTGTTATAAGCCGGTTTACGCATCGATACGTCGTTATTAATTGTTACCAGTAGATTTAAGGTTACAACTTGATCAAAGGTGTTGATTGTCTCACGTTAGATATATTTTCATATTTAGTTGTCAATATCACAGCAGTTTTTACCAAAACTGCCCAGCTCATGTTCGTTATTATTTCAACCTTCTTGTCTTCTGCCTATTTTGTTTCTTAGCTTCCTTACGGCGATTCATGAGAGGGAACTAGCTGGCAGTTATTCTACTGTGATATTTATAATTTTATTTATTATTTTCTAAATTATTATTTAATAACTATAATGTTGTATGGGAGCAGAGTATGTTATATTTTACTGAGAACATTGTAGAATAGATGTTATTTTATATATCGTATCTAATATAAAGATCCAGCATGTGTTCGAAATTTATTTTATGATGAATAGATATTACAATTTTATTATGGAAATGTTTTTTGTTAGTGTTAAAATTAAATATAATCTTGGAATGTAAATTTGGCAAAGTGTATCAGGTAAATAAAACATTAACATCACAAAACTAAACCACGTTTGTAAACTTGAGCTCTCTAACTATATATCTAATAAATAAAACGCATTTCAGCAAACTAAATTTTGATTGTGAAATATTCTGTCTGAGTTGAAATAGATACCTACTACCTATCCATGAAATAAAATAAAATGTTCACTTTTATTGAAATATATATGAAATACCTATATAAAAATGTTATTATTTTATTATGTGCTACGTCAAGTAGACTATTTGCCTAAAATTATACCTCAATAAGTTTAGTATGAATTTTGTGTGTCTTGAGAAATATATTTCAATTATTAGAACTATAATGGCAGTATTTATTAAAACCTTTTTTTGTACCACTGGCAGACAAGCACGCGGCCCACCTGATGGTAAGTGGTTACCGTGGCGTATGGACGTTCGCAACACCTGGGGCGTCACAATCGTGCTACCGACCATATAGAGAAGAGGGGGGAAGGGGAAAGGGGGGTGGGAGAAGACTAAGAGAGCCTCTGTACCTACTGTCAATGCAGAAGACAAAGAAGGGTTTCTCGGTCTTCCCACTGACAACACTAAATCTCTCCAGTGAGTTCTGGCTACCCTACTCACCGCCGCCGGTTAACTTCTTATAATTTTAAATATTGCCGCTAGTTGTCACTCAATATGTATTTATTTTCTACGGACGACGGCAGCACCTTATTCAACATTTTGTGTCTCTAACTATAAAAGACAACAGAGATATTTTAAAGTCACCGATCTACGACCTCTGTGGCGTGGCAGCAGAGAACGCGACTGCTACGCAGGAAGCACGGGTTCGATTCTCGCTCAGTGCAAATATTTGTGTGCATGAATATGAATATTTTCATTGGTCTGTATGTTTCTATGTAGGGATGATATTTATTTTTAAAAAATGAACTACGTTTATCCGCATTCTAGAAACGACTATACAATGTAGTTAAGTTCGTAATAGTAAGCATTAGGTACCATTGTCAATTTGTTCTGGTGATCTGTAATACGGGAACTAACCTACCTCAGACACCAGATCTTCACATATGTCTTAACATGGCTGATATGTGAGAAAAAATAAACGTTTATTAGGTATATCATATTTACGGGGTGCAAAGGGGAACACTCCCGAAGCCGAACACTCCTGGTAGTACTCTTGGCACACAACATATTGGCATAAAAAATACGATTTGGATTACTTTTCCTTTTTTTTATACATACCTACCATGTATCTAACTAGCGTTTTTCTCACTCCATTCCATTGTGTAAGTAAAGCTAAATGAACAAAAAATTCATGAAAGAATGTACTCACATTATGGCGCCATTTGTTGTTTTTTTTTTTTGCAGTGACGTTTTTTTATGAAATTATAGTTCCTATGACAGATGTCAAAATGAGGTTCATAGGGATGTCCGAAATTCGATGAAAATATCGATACTACCAGCTGTTATTGATGCATGTTACATATAATTAGGTTTAATTTAATTGTATGTATGTATTTAATTGTAATGAGAACGGAATATACGTAGCATACAAGACGTCGGCACTCGTACTGATGAGAATGAGTGGAGTGGATCAGTGGAAGTTCATATCAAACAAGATGTTGGCGCGTGTATCTTATGCCTATATCATGGCCCAAGAGCCAAACGCGGCGTGTCTTCTTACAAAATCCAAAAACAGGTTCAGGGCGTTGATGGATTGAATGTAGGATGTTATTTATTCAATATAATTTAGGATCAAGTATATTGAAATATAAATATTATTATGATATTAAAATACCTAAGCAATAAATTTAAATTCTAATTCTTATTTTCTTTTATTAATTTCAATTTTAAATTAAACTTTATTCAAAATATGGATAGTTTATAGTATGTGGTCACGATGATTCATCGCCCGTCACTAATTAGCTCGGTATGCCCATAAAGTATGACATTGACAGCTACTATATTCAATTATAAAAAATTCAAGGCTTCATGAGCGGGATTTCACTGACAGCTGTCATAGGACCCAAGCTACATTTTACAAAGTATAATCGGCGATATCGGCGAATAGAACTATTTTGTTTCGTATCCGTTCTGGAACATTATTATCTATGACAATGGTTTACTGTTCTATGTACAAACGTAAAACGGTATATCATTAATATATTATGTAAATTCAAAACAGACCGACCAAAAATACCCTGTGGTACGCCCTTTGCTGTTAACAGATCTTTATCAGATTTTATTCATAAGCACTCTGTGGGTCAACCTACGTAGAAAGTTTTTAACGCTCACTGAGTTTAGTATCATAATGCCTTTATTGCATTGTGGGGGCCCCCTAATAAGCACCTCGTCATTGATGTGCACACGAGAATGTATGAACTACCGCGAGCACACAATATGATAGGTAGGTACACACGGAGATGGTCCCCGCCATGTGCAAAGACTATTGCTGTGCAGCGTTGTTCAAAAGGTCAACCTGGAGCATGGGTTTCTTGCGACTCCACTGTGACCGGCCAAACACCGCAATCACAAGAGGTGAGAGGGAAAGACTCCAAGCTTTCGAGGTGAATCAGAGTACGTGATGTTGCCACTCATCATAGCTCTAACAAGCTGCCCCTGCGGAGTTATTATTCTATAGAAGTGTAATATGGTTTTTAGATTACTTATAGGCTTATCTGACTGAAGGTTATCGCTAGATGTATAACTGCTATGCTGTCATTTATAACTTTAGGTACCTATGTATAGATTTTTTTTTAAATATTGCAAATATTTTCAAATATTTGTTGTATTTTTTAACTAATAGCTCTGCTATACTACCTTGGCGGAATTAATGCTGAAAGCACAGAACCATTCATCAAGAATTGAAATGAATTTGGAATTTTTTTACCTATTTATACATCACCCAACTGGTGACATCAAAGTACGTAGGTATATTACTGCCGCGTGATCCATGTTTGCGTCAACCCTAGGCCAAATGTTGGTAATAAATGCCCGGTCATAATACCACCTACCACCTCTCCACTTAGTCCCTGTAAGAGGTGCAAAAAAGAGCAGTATTTTACCGTCTCTACTATGGTGAATGTTCTGATGAGCTCTTCCAATTAATCTCACCCTCCCCTTTCCTACACAGGACAACACGTGCAGATCTTAGATGTCACTCGCATACGGTACAGAATATTCCATCAAGAACCAAGCGGTTCGGTGAGTTTTTTCTCTGCCGCACCATTAAGTCCTGGAATTCCTTACCGGCGCACGTGTTTCCTTCTTCCTACAGTCCCGGGTCCTTTAAGCGGGGCGTGAAAAAGCATCTGATGAGGCCGTCAAGCTGAGTGCCACCATTGTACCTTGCACTGGACGTGTTTGCAATGGTGACTCTCTTTCATGAGGCTTTGCCTTCAGCTTAACATCAGGCGATGTGAAGTCAAATTGACGTGCCATGAATAAAAAAAAGTGCTGGTTCACGTCATCAAAGATGACAGCTGTTCAATTATTCACATATAGTGATATATCGCACATGATTATCAACATAGTCGTATCTCAAAATTTTGCGGTTTTGTGTTTATTACACATCCAGATAATAGATTTTTTTCTCTACAAAATGATAAAACAATTTTATTCATAAGTCAACTATTCACCGGTTGATGGTGTCAAAAGTCTTTCTACACTATTCAATCCCTCCCCCGCACGACTCAGTAATATAGTCACATTTGATTTAATTTATTCGCCGCTTAGTGTTTACCTGGACCTCACGTCATTTTTTGTTTCATTTTACGTTAAGACACGGAATCGAAAACAATTTTGGCAAATGTAAGTAATTCAAAGTGTATTATCTTAGAGTTGATACCATATTTCTGATTTTATTCACGACATTATTTTATTCTAATAAGTTTCATTTCAAGTTATGACTGTCTTACAGATCTATTTTAAATAGTTTTTTAAATTTATAAGGAATTTTTAATACATATGACTCTAATGCCATTGATTTTTTTGAGATAATACTTTATTACAGAATGAAATTTTTGACATTAAATAGCTTATGTAGAATTGTGACCCTTTTCTATATTAATCTTTTTACTTTCTCATTTAAGTTCTGTAACATTTCGACACCTTGAAGAGACTCAGAAGAATATCCAGAATCCTGATGACTGTAAAATATAACGAAAGCGACTCAGATGGCAGTTCTATCAATGGAATTACTGATAAAAAGAATCCATATGATTGTTTAGACGATATCTCTACTGATCCTACGTATCTACCGAATGAAAATCACTCATCAGTTCCAGTTACCCGGGTGTCTTCGAGTAGTCAGCAGACGTGCGAAACATCTTTCGTGCACATCTGAAGTTTTTGCAACTTGTATTAAGTGTAGCAGTTTCCTTTGTTGGAAACATTTTGATGATTTTGAATCATTCAATAACTGTACAGGTCATGTCAGTAAAACTCCAGAGTCAGTTGATTGTACTCTTTACTATATACATTGTCATAATGACTCTATGTCCATGCACAAGACATTGACTGAATTGAATCATGTGGAATCTGCAGATAGAACACTAACGAATGTGAATCAAATATTATTTTCCGATAAAGTTTCGACTGGACCTGGTAGAGAATCAATTAATAGTAAAACTTTACCAGATGCCTTAGTTCTTAATACGAATGAAATTTATCAGCGTTGTGAGTAGGAAGGATGTTTTAAAGAAGCATCTAGTACATGTAAAGAATGTTATAGATTTCTTTGTGTAATTCATGTTGACAAGTATATTGCTGATAGAAACTGTTAAATGCACAAATCATACTCAAGTGAATTCTTTCAAGTAAATTTCCAACGAGCAACTAGCTAATTTAGGTACGTTTGGGAGGAAAAGAAAACAATCCATAAGAAAAATAGCTAAACTTAATCAAAATTGCGGATTAGAATACATAAACTCGAAACTACCATGTAATGAGAAGACCTGAAGACTGAAATGTACCGAAAAGATTAGTGAGGACAATCGTATAATTATTTTAAAGAATTATTGCGATTTAGGTGATATAAATAGGCAGCGAGATTTTATAAGGGATCTCACTGAAGAAATGAAACCTAAATATAGGTACCCGTGGGAAAATTGTAGCGCTACGAAGAATCAACGTGCTTTTAATTATGCCTTTTCTTTTGAAATTCAAACAAACCGTATTAGAGCTTGTAAGAATATTTACTTGAGATTAAGAACGAGAATTAGAAGACTAAAAATAGAATAAATAAATGAAAAAAGAAACAAGTATTCCTGAAATAAAAGACATGTTCTAAAAAGATATTTGATTTTTATAAAATTACTATGATTAAAATTTGGTTTATTTTCTATTAAACATATTTTGATAGCGATTTTGTTATTGGTACATGCTTATTTTTGGAAGTTATTATTACTCTACTACGTGTTTGATAAAACTCTGTGATTCTGTTATTTTTATAAGACTGCTTATAATAATGATTCTACTTATTAAGTAGATATAAGGTGTACTATGTTACTTTTTTAAAGAATTCCTTTATTATTTTTTGTTATTAGTTTATTGAAATTGTTGAGAATTTTCTTTGTATTCAAAACTGCTCAGATTATATTACCAATGTCAATAAGATTGAGATATATATACCCAATACAACTAACTATAATTAACACTTAACACTATTTTATTGATTAAAAGACTAAATAGTTGATAATAAATGATTATATAATAGGTATTATTTTATTTTATTACATCATAGATTCCCATAATATCAAGTAATGACTCCGTTATACAGTATTAAATAAAAATATATCATCATTTGAGTTGGTAATAGAGTATCAACTCAAAGTGTTATTAAAAAACTACTTCTAATATGAAAAATATTGGTTTATAATTCATGAATACTTCAGTATTATAAAGAACAGTAATGTGTCATTGCCACAAAATCATAATACCTAAGGTCATAAATATGTACGAATTGATTGTAATGATTTTTCAAATCTTTCGAACGCAATATCTCAAAATAGCTTTTTTTGACTTAATACTATATTGATAGTCATGTGCGATATGTACCTATTTATATGGCTATTGTTATCGTGCTTAGTTCATCTAACAATCGGGGGCGGTAGCACTTTTCAATGTAACACTGGATAATGATGATAGAATGTAAAGTGTCCTTTAGGATACTTTACATTTTTATGATCAATATCAGTGTCAAGTTTAGTCAACAATTAAACTGTTAGATATTTGCACAATATAAAAATATACTATGTCTGATATAATCTACAAATTGTAAGAACCTACTTTTACTCAAAGTTTACGAATTTACAATCGACTAACTACGGAAGTAAAGAATTTAAAATAGTCGAGTGAATGAGTGAATGAATGAGATATATACATAATCTATATATTTATGACTAGCCAGTCGACTCTTTCAGGTTGCCAACATGAAAGGAATTTCCTGAATAATGAGGAATCTCCAGTCTACTGAATAGTTTTGTGAAGACTATGTAATGAATTCATACAAAAATGATATTAGAAGCGTCTCAATTCTAAAATACTATAAACTTTGCTAAATTCAAAATGCATAGTCATTTCAGAAAAGTACTCAATTTAAATACTTCCCAGGTCGTCAGGTACAATACAAGGCCAATATGTTGTGTATCATAAATAGTAACGGGGGACTTCTGCTTCGGGAGTGTTCCCCTAACACCCCGTGTAATATTTATGTGCCGTATTTTTTTTTATTAATTTAAACATTCTCTATTATTTCGGTTGAAAATCTATCAAAGTATCAAGAATCCAACACCACAGATGTTCTAGTTTAGTGACTGGATTTGATATAAAGTTTTTGCAAAGATTATTAATAAGTATAACTCACATCTTATTTGTGGTGTCTTTTTGTAACCATTATGGGGGTATTTTTGGTAAATTTAGCCTTGATTTTCGGGGAATTATATAATTGTATTTGGCAGCCCTGTATTTTCCATTCGATTCCACTCCCGTGTCAATGTGACAATGACAATGTCAAATTATACAGTATTGTATTGATTGACTGACTTATTTTTTGAAGAAATTCTGCAAGATAGTTTTAGCTAGTCATTATCAAGTTATTGATTCAATCATATTATTTACCAAATCTTAAAAATATAACGATTGAAATCAGAAAAATCCGGAGAACTCCACTATGGGGGCAGTGTTGGGTATTTGTTCAGCTGCTCAGGTAATAAAATGTTTTTGTTATGATTAGTCATCTATAAAAACCTTTTACTTCCTCATCTAATAAATAAAATATGAAAGTTTTGTGTTCTAAAGGTTTTAATAACACATTTTTGTTATAATTACTAATTCGAAATCACTTCACCTTTTTGAGAATACTTAGGTATATATAGTTTTATTCGTAAAAACACTTACAAATAAAAACATAAGTATTACTTCGTAAATACCTACCTAATGATTTCAGGTGATAATTCTTCCATATTCTTCATTATGTACCCAATTTTTCGTTATGAGTGCACTAGTCTTTGTTTCATAAACAAATATAACTGTGATTCATCTCAGATAAGCCATGTTTTTTAATGTAACTGCAAAAAGTTTATAGGTATTATAAATTGTGGATAGATCTATAGGATAGAGAAGTGTTATCATCTTATACATCAGGGACCTACTCTAAAATCAAGAATGATAATTGTGTTAATTGAATCCTTTACTACTAATTTGCAAAACAAACAACAAAATCTAAATGTTGTTGACCTGACTAGGTAATATTACACATATTTATTCAAATCTTTTATGTAAATAGTATAATCTTAAAATGCGTAATTCATACATTGTGTATGCATATTGACATTCACAGTATGTTCTTCATGGTCTGTCTATTCTAAATTACCCATCCACTTGAACTATCCATATTTATGCAATTTTCTTAATGTGTGATATTAGAACTTAGTGACTGATATGTCCCCCTATAACAACCTCCATACTAGCTACATAAACCAATAATGTTAATATAAAAATATAAAAAAGCATTAACACATTTTGAATTTCATTACATAATTAGAATAACATTGGTTTTGGTAGTCAGATTTACGAGAGAGATAAACCTAAGCTATATACATGTTTCTAGCTGGCATGCTGCTGTGGGAGCGCCGCATGTTCCTTATGCTGCTCAGCATGTCCGTCATGTGCCAACTCGACGTCGAGCCGACTGATGTACACTCTCATGTTACTGTTGGTGATGGTAGTAGCGTGTATCACACTTGCGCCTGGATTACATAACCAGATGCAAAAAGTGAGTACTTTATATTGTATTTAATAGATAAAGATGTTTGTTATATTAAACAATGAAAAACTCCCCTGAAAAGTGTCTGAATGTTTTAAAAAAAGTAAACAAATGTATCATCTCATTGGCAGTAGCATTAGTACTACAACACTTTATTATACAGGCTGTCCCAAATCCTATCAATAATCCGGTACTGAGAGGACAAATTACACTACTTCAGAATAATATTTTAAAAAAGGCATGTCACTTTAAAGGTGGAAGTCAACATCCTTAGATGGATTTTAAAATATTGTGATTTTTTTTTTTTTATTTTTTTACTTTTTAATGATGCTATCTAATATAACATCATTCTCTGAACCTTTTCCCAACTCAGTTGGGGTCGGCTTTCCAATCTAACTGTGATGCCATCTGACCTCCACAACCAATGATCTCAATGACCAATGGCAATATCGAAGCTCCAAGTCATACTGGTTGGACCTGGGCTCCAACTACCGGTAACAACTGCCATAGATGTTTGTATGGCAAACAACGGCTTAACATGCTCCCGGAGCCACAACCAAACCAATGCAAACAGCCATATTTATGTATATAACTTTTTGCACTGAGCCGGGATCAAACATGCGCTCCGTGCGCAGCAGTCGCATGCACTACCGCCACGCCACGGAGGCTAGCTGATGCTATCTAATATATCAGTGCTATAAATCATGCAATATTATTTTAATGTTATTTCTCACTTTACTGCTAATGGACCTTATTTCAGATAATTCCATTGATATCATAATATAAAATAAATATTATGGTGTAAATATATACACTATCTAGACCCATACTAAGTGTTTTATGGATTTTAGAAAGTAAATAGAGAGCAAAAATGCTTTGGCCTATATGGTTACCACGCTGACCAGACAGGTTGATAATAATATGGTTTTATATCGAGTTATCCTTCTGTTTGTCGCCTCTTATGACACCCTTCAGGTGAGATGAGATAGTAATATTCTTTCTCCAGCACCACACAGTCACTCCGTCTTCATATGTTATAATCTTGTATTGAAACTATAAACAAAAAATAATAATACTTTCAGTTACCATTTTGTAAAAATTCGACGACATACATACCGGGTGACTTCAAGGTCGACTGTGACCAAGCTGTTGGTTATTTGGCCGTTTACAGGTTAGTACATTTAAATAATTATTTATTTATTTAATTTATACTTCTTCCTCTATACGTGATTCATCAAGTGTAGTACTTACTTACGTTTGTATTTAAAGAAAATGATTACAATATAATATTATTATTTCTGCACATTGTAATAAGCAGAAATATACTTAAGTAATTTCCTCTAGCAGTCTCATGAGTCATCATCATCTGAGAGCCAATACTGGTTACATCCAAATTATGCAGTTTAGAGCCTGGAGTAAACTTTCCTATTCTTCCATAATATCGTTATTAAAAAATCAAGTAGAAAGCAACAGCGAGGATGTGGAAATGTGAACAGTTTAATCCACTGAATCACCTTTAATTTTGTTTCAGAATTTGTTTTGCAGCATGTCTCTTCTTTGTCTTGATGGCTCTCATAATGATTGGTGTGAAATCTTCTAAAGATCCTCGAGCAGGCATACAAAATGGGTTAGTACATATGGTTTCTTAATTTCATTTTCTACTCTGTTCTTAGGGCCAACACGCACTCACGGGGCTTAGCACTGGTGACCGTCGATTAGTCGCGCTCGCGTCTCGAAAGTTCCATGCAGCATCACATACATACCTACCAACTATTCGCTGCAATCAATTATTTTTTTATTTATAAAATAGAAATATACGCTTACTAGAATTATCCTACAAAGATAAAATATGCCATATATTCCAGACGTAAACAATTAGAAGATTCATAATATATTATGTAGAAGATAATCTTGATTGTTTTTCTAAAGTTTCTCAGTATTGTTTGCTTTCGAATTTAGTTCGTCGTTGCAACAGATACAGCGTGAAAATAATATGTCTGGATATAAAGAAAGGAGCGCATTGCAGGATTGAAATTCTTTTATTTCTGTGGAGCATGCAGTCGGATGATGTATCGTGCATTACTTGTTAAACTTCCATAAGGATAAACAGCACCATTGAGAGTCCGCAATGAATTAGAACAATAAATACTATTATCAGTTTCATATCTATATCACGGTACGCCGTATCTACTGCAGCGGTCTGCGGTTGGCTACGGAATCATGCCTTTAATTTTTCTTTTGTACATCAAAATATTTTGAATACAACTTTTGTTTTACAGTTTTTGGGGCATCAAATACCTGGTTGTGATTGGCGGCATAATTGGTGCTTTCTTCATTCCCGAGGGCTCATTCGCATCAACCTGGATGGTGTTTGGCATGATAGGAGGCTTCTGTTTTATAGTCATCCAACTTATACTTATCATTGACTTTGCACACTCATGGGCTGAGCGATGGGTTTGTAAGTATTTTTAAGTTAAGTAATTTACTACCTAACGTTTTTCTCTTATTGAATGAAAATCTCTAATGATATTATGGTTCTTAACCCAACAAGCGATCTATGTCCTTTCCCAAGGTCTAAACTATCTGTGTACCAAATTTCATCAAAATCGTTTTAATTACTTAGGGGTGAAAGTGTAACAGATAGGGTTACTTTCGCATTTATAAATTTCAATTAAAGTTGCTATTTTTCGAAATTGTTATATTCATCAGACTTGAAAAGCTACGATTTGAATAGTACGAAATAAAAAACACATGCACTATCACCACATTATGGTATAATTTATGCAACATTTTGGGTTCATGCCTTATGAAAAATAACAAATGGCAAGGTCACAGGATATTCGCATCGCTGATTCGCGCGATAAACGCGAAATCGCATTGTATTAGTATTACCTATGCCTTAATTATGACACTAACATTGACTCAACTACTCTCTACAAATTAAAACTATTTTAATGAGTTTATTTAGTACTAAATATTACCGTGGCTCTGCCCGCGAAGAAATCGGTTATCGTAAACAAACATGCAGTATATCCATTCCCAACGTTCAAACTATCTCTGTACCAAATTTCATCAACATGTGTTCAAGGGTTTAATAGTAAAAGTGTAACAGACAGACTGAGTTACTTTTGCATTCATAATATTGTTATGGATATGCATTATTTACTATTGTATTATGTATGTAAATTATTTGAAATATTATTAATATATGAAATGTTATCCAGCGAACTATGAGGAGTCGGAGTCTCGCGGCTGGTACGCAGCGCTTCTGCTGTCGATGCTCAGTTGCTTCGCGCTCGCCATCACCGGCATCGTGCTTCTCTTTGTGTACTATACTAAGGTAAGCCGCTATACAAGTGGATATGTACTACTTATAGTACAACATACATACATACTTCTATTTATATTTTAAATTCGTTAACGTGGTAATGAGGAGCCGGTTTTACTCTATTTATGCTAGTAATAATAACTTTATCATCGAGGCAGAATTTTGAAAAAGACTATTCAATATGATTTATTTATTAGGAAATTTACCTTCAGGTGTCCTAAAAAGCATCCTGAAAAATGGTACATTTATACATATGCTCACGCTCGTACTCCTCTAAGGGGTAGCCAGAGATGTATTAAACACCCACATTTCGCCAAACATGATTACCGGTCCCACATAATAGGGGGCGAGCCTATTGTTCAGGTACTTAGTAAAAAAAATGGGTATGCCAAAAATTACTTCCTAACCGAAAATTTTGCAGCAAATTAAATTTACTTTGCTATGCGGTCTAAATCGCAAAGGAAATTATTAACGTGCTTAGCCGCACAAACACTATCAATTAACGTTTTAGAGAGACTGAAAAATGCTTATATTTAGTATTTCTTTTGTGTTTCCTGCAGGGTGACGGGTGTGGGCTATCCAAGTTCTTCATATCGATGAACTTGATCCTGGTGGTGATAGCGAGCATCATCTCTATCCTGCCTTCAGTACAAGAGCACCAACCTCGCTCCGGATTATTGCAGTCAGCCGTTGTTTCGCTCTACGTCATATTCTTGACGTGGTCAGCTCTGGCCAACGCTCCCAGCGAATGTAACAGCTTGAACGGCGGCAGTAATGCGGTTAGTAAAATTATTAATTGTTAATTGACTTATTCATTACAGTAAAACGGGGTGAATAAGGATGCAGGGGTGAATAGGGATAAAATGGTCAATGGAATATTTTAAATAGTTTATTTTACTAGATTTCAAATAAGCCTGTTATCAGACAGTTTATGATTATGTTATTACAATGAACTAATCCAAAGATTCGCTTGAAAGAAAATAACTACAGAATTTAGCTGACCATATTATCCCTATTCACCCTTGGATTTCTGTTCCCCCCCTTTGACGTAGCTATCTTAGAATATGTACAACAATACATCGTCTTGAAAAGCTCCGATTAATACTTCCGTGTCGTTTATCCTGGTCGCTTCCGTAGCTTTTACCTCAGTGTCCAGGGTCTGCATTTTCCAATCTAACCAGGCGGTTATAAATAGGCATTTTGGCTGAATTTCTGAATAATTCAGAATATTTTCTGTGAAGCTACTGCCATCTGAACTCAACAACCAAATGGCGATATCGAAGTATTGCAGTTAGACCAGTTGTAGACTTCTTAGTACTTGAACTATACGTAACGACTGCCATAGACCTGAAACTGTTATATTAACGTGCATAATATACACTAGCTGGCCCGCGCAACTTCGTCTGCGTAACCCCGTTTTTGCAACATTATTCACTTCTGCTCCGCACCAGTTGGTTGTAGCCTTAACATATAAACCTTCCTCTGCAATCACTCTATCTATTAAAACAAACTGCATCAAAATCCGTTGCGTCGTTTTAAAGATTTAAGCATACATAGGGATATAGGAACAGAGAAAGCGACTTTGTTTTATACTATGTAGTGATAACATCAATTTTTATACAATAAAAAGTATAAAAGTAGCCAATTTTAATTACTTGTATTTTTTTTATTGAAAGGCCGTTTTGTTCTTTCAGCCTTATTAGCTTAAAATTAATGTATTTGTATACATATGATATTAAATTCTATGATATTTTATTTATAATATGTATTTGAATTGATTACGCTTAACCAGACACCGAAAGAGGATTTTTATTGGGTATGTATCTGCCTACTATCGTGGCAAACATAGTCTTTGCTATCTTTCTATACCTACTTTATTTGTGTACAATTTCCATCATAAATAATAAATATTCATTTATTATTAAATTAATCATTTATTTCTTTTTGGACTATTTCTCATATATTGTTCATTCTTTGCTATCTTTTTTTTTATACCTACTTTATTTGTGTACAATTTCCGTCATATATGTATAATAAATATTCATTTATTATTATATAAATCATATACGATATTCTTCATAAATATAAAAACATCAATTGAAATCGTTAAACTCATCATAATTTACAAAAGGCCCAAATAGGGATTTTATATTTCCCTACCTCAGATTATTATTTAAAATGTTCTTATAAATTCAATACTTTTTCAAGCACTCCTCGAAAATTTTGGCGACATTGAAGCATGCTGTAGCATGAAGTTGCTCCAAGAAGTGTTTAATCATTATAAAATACTCACTTTAATGTACATCATCACGAACCTCACAAATAGATTAGTCCACAGTATTATATACATAATTGATAATACACTGTGTTTATTAATTCTCAAAGGTAAAGGTTAGGTACCTTAATAAACACAGTGGAGAAGTACAAGTGTATTATCAATTATATATAAAAGTAAAAAACAGTAAAAATAATCACAGTATAATATTTTAAATTTCATGTAATAATTTATTATCATCATAGAAAAAATATTTTTTTTTAAATATTCGCAGTCATCCTTCGACAAGCAGTCGATCATCGGTCTGGTCATTTGGGTATGTAGCGTGATGTACTCGAGCATTCGCACCGCGTCCTCCTCGTCGAAGATCACCATGTCGGAACACATCCTCGCTAAGGACGGCCAAGGAGGTGAATATAACCTATTATTATTGCTCTACCCTCAATATTGATATGTATACATTTTTTTCCAACGTGACTAATCAGAGATGATAAAAAGGTACAACTTACATAAAACGTAAACTGGTGATTCATTGTCACAACTGGTGATTTTCTTCAGAAGTGGAAATGATATTCCTGTCTAAAGTGTGATCATTGCCTACTGCTATTGAAAAAAAAAAGAATCTTAAACTGTTCCAAAGTTACCCAGTTATCGCAATGTATCCCCAGTTAAGATTTTCATATTGCTTCTTATATAATATTAATTCCTAATTTAGCAATGTGCAATAATTTAATGTGAACATCGTTATCAGTGTGTCCTCTAGCTACGTGTTTATGTAGGTAGAGATTCTTCGCCTCAATATTTGTTTCTGTATCACTTAGAGATATGAATGAAACAAATACCTTGTTTACTTTTGTCTTTTATACTACAGTGATAATTCTTGTGTAAGTATTAAAGACACTGGATCCATTTTATACGTGACATTTCATCAAATTTAATAGTTATATAAGATGTTACTTAATTTTAATCGCCTGTTACAACCCTGATGCTATAAAATTGTAGTTTCTCAAATTAAAATGCACGATTCAACGTGCTATTTCATTCGAATAGACTTTTATTGAACTCTTGATAATGGCTTACTATGTTTTGCAAGTTGACATTTTTATCTTTTTTTTTTGTATTCGGGCTGCCGTTGTTCCAAGCTGCGAAGTACCTTTTGATGTCTCACATATTTCAGGATGATAACTATAGCGAGTTATTCTCGTGTTTCAGACAAACTTTTACGTAAAACCATTCTACATAAATTATGAATTAAATGTTGATGAAATTAGAGGTTTAAAATAATTCCATATAAGTACGAGCTAATTGTGAAACTTTTCAAATTTATGTAAGCTACCTCCGCATAATTTTGGGTTTTTATATTAGTTTCCCAATGTTTAAACTACCTAAATCATTAATAAAGATGAAACTGTGATACGCTACTGTCTAAGTAAATATGATATAAATTGAGAATTTGTTCCATTAAATTTAACAGCTATCAAATAGTTTGACGACCTCCGTGGCGTTGCGGTAGTCGCGGGTTGATTCCCGCTCAGTGCAAATATTTGTGTGCATGAATATGAATATCTGCATTGGTCTGGATGCCTATAATATGTATGTGTTTACAAAAAAAATGTATCTAAGTATGTTTATCCTTATTCGAGAACCCATAACACAAGCTAGTTAAGCTATGCTTACCATGGGTCTAGGTGACATTGATTTTGGTTGGCAGGTTGTCCTAGAATATTTATTTATTTATTTATTTATTTATTGTTATTATTATCAAATAGTATTTCTTAGATTGGAACAGCAATACAGTCTTACAATAATGTAATTATTTGGTACTTACTTTATTTTTCTTCTAAATTGACTTACTACTGTACACTGGCCACATATAAAATTCTGTCACATTTTTTTTCTTACTTTTTATGAAACATTAACGCACACATTCGTTGCGGACAAACGCGGCGTTGGTGCGGTATTAAGGGCAAGGAGGGCTCATTGCTAACGAAGGTAATGCCATAATGTACGCTTGGCCCACCATTAAATAACACCTTCATGCTATATTATTACTGTATGATCGTGAGAATGTGCTCTCTGCTTTCATGACACAAACCGCTGCTTCTATATTCTTGATATATAAAGAACTATTAGAAGATATTTTTAGTATGCTTTGCCACCCGCTCTAGTAACTCACCCAAACCAACACTATTTTGAATCCATCCAGTATAGCCGTGCATTTCCTTTAAAATAAAAGTTATGTTTATTTATTTTTCGAATGTCTTTCATTGTTCATGACAAAGCATTTGTACAAAGCATAAATTGACAGTCACCACAAAATCGTTAGCTAAAAATCAACTTACTTTCTGGACATGTAACTACCATTTCAATATTATGAAGTGCTCCTATCTGTATATAATTCCCTGACCCATTTTTTGTTATTAGTATTATTTTTGTCTTCATATGTTTAGTGTAATGCTGTAGGCAGCATCGGCGCTACGCTGATTGTAACAATGTTAATGCTGCATGTCGGTATGCTCACTGAGCACAGGATATGATTCCATAGAGGGCGGCGACGGCGGTGAGGCGGGGCGCGGGGAGGAGACCAAGGTGTTTGACAACGAGGGCGACGGCGTCGCCTACTCCTGGACTTTCTTCCACGTCGTATTCGCACTCGCAACACTGTACATCATGATGACACTCACGAATTGGTTCAAGTGAGTATCCCATACTATGAGTTTATTATATTAGGTCGTTACATATGAAATTGCCATTTTTTTTTGTAAAAGATAATTGGAGGAATCCCAATTTTCAGTACTAACATTTATTAATTTTTTTAGTAATGACAAATCAAAATTTTATGATTATTTTTTTGTGTATGAATGAGACAACATTAAGCAAACAGCAACTTTTATTATATTTTTGAAAAGTGACAGCTGTAAAAAAGTAATACGAAATTTATCATCAAAACAGATAGCATTTAGGAAGTACTGTTCGAAGATCGAATTTAATTTATCAAGCGGCCATTATTTTCGATTTGAATTAGAAAAAGTGAATGTTCAAACGAGACTTCACTCCGTACCCAGTTTCTTACACTAACTTTTCTATTTTTTGTGTGTTACAACGCGAGGATAAGGCAAATCATGGCTGATTGATTGATGGCTTCATGGGACACCTATACATCAAGAAGTTTCTAGGTCTTCATAAGAAGAACAGGTTAACAGCGGGAACAGAAAAATGATACTCCACTTATTGCCATAGTTATCAGCTCCACTACCCTAACCTGTCTATATTTGCTGATATTCGTTGTTCTGTCCGCATGATGTTAAAATTATCATGAATTCAATGGTTAACCAGTGAATAAATTTCGGTTACAGCCCGAGTTCGCAGCTTTCGAAGGAGAATGTCGCTTCTATGTGGATTAAGATCACATCTTCCTGGCTCTGCGTCGGTCTTTACATCTGGACCCTGGTGGCGCCAGCCGTATTACCCAACAGGGAATTTAATTAAAATGTACCTTCCCACTTGTGAACAAAATATTAATATGAATAGAATTATAATTTTAATCTATGTTTGTTAATTGTGATTTGTCCTTAGATTCGTAGACTTGCTAATTATGGTTATTATTAAGCCACTTTAATCTTTAAATTAGGATCTTTAAATTAGTGTTGTACAGTTATAAAATTTAATTTGGGACTCGCTTGTGGTAGAAAACTGCATTTTTAAACCTTCAGAATGAAGTACTTCAATTATCTAGATAACTTATGAATATAAAAAAGATTACAGAACAACGGGATAAACACAGTCCTGTTAATATTATTATATGTGATGTGTGGAAAAAATCTCAAATCAGTCCACTGAACAGGAAATAAGCCCGATTACCATTTTAGTGTACTTTACCGAGTCTGAGCTGGTTTCTCTCTCACTCTCGTAGATAAAGCAGCAGGAATTTAAGTTGTCTAATTCTTGATACAAGATTCATTAACTAAGAGAAACTAAGATTTTACAAGCCCCGAATATTTTTTATGACTGAACAATTACTATCTTTTGAAAAGTAAATATATTCAAATAATTTTATAAGTGTTTAACATTTAAGTTATATTTCTGTCTTGTGAAAACTTAATACATACTTTACATTCTATGTATTCACATTCTCATTACTGTATAGTATACCTTCTATAAAACTCTTTTTCTCACTATTGACTAATACTTACAATTTTTTTTTCTACGTTTGCCATCAGCACCACGAGTCATTACGCAGCTTTAGATGTCTGTCAAAAAAAATTACTCCAATAAAATTATTTTACGCCAGTCCCATTGTGTTTTATATTTCTTAGTTTAGTTTACCTTAGAGTGTGTTCATTAGAGAAAATACCAATCAGTGTATTTAATACGACAATGCTACTTTGAATAGTGTATTTACCATCAAATGAAAAGCAGCCCATGGGGAATAAATGACCACCTCTTGTATTTCTATTTCGCCGGAAATCACGTTGCTATATCAAATATATTACACAAGTGAAATTGACTACTTAACGCGAATTTGTATGTATAGATATGAATACAAATAATGAAGTAAAATCGAAATGGACCAAGAATAGATCCCTGTAGCAGGCCGAATGTTACAAACATATATATAGATTATAGGGGATATAGATTACAGGGAATTTCTTTTTAAGAATGTCGAGCGCAATACATTGATTCACACCTGTAAATTCTCTAAGGGAAAGGTAAAGGCCAAATATGGACATTGGTCTAACAAACATTGAAAATATGCTTATGAAAACTTGCACCGTCTAATGAAAACCGATCTCTAGTATGTATATATTAATCTATGATCTTGATGATTTACTATGGTACAACAGGTACCTAAAACCTTTTTTTTCCATGCGCAATATCCCCACGGATACCGCCTCCAGCAAAGTCTTTGGAGGTGAATACATCAGACTCGAACCGACTACACACGCCGTCTAAGGGTTTTTGATTATCGGAGGTGAAATTATACAAGACCTATTTATTACTATATTCTTTGGACCTATCTCTCGCAGAACAGGTAACATCGGCTGTAGTAAGGTAAGTAAAAATTCTGTTCCGAGTTCTTGGCCTGGTGCTGTATCATCATAATATGATTTTTTTAGATTAGAAAAAGAATTCTGTTGAAGTAGTCGCATTTGATATAATGTGACAATGAATTCATCATTTTAGTTTGTTACTCACAGCGCAACGAAAATCTAATTTAAAAAATAATGTTACTCAAATGTCAAGAAATTCACACTGACAGCAGTGACAGCCGATAAATACGGCATCTTTTGTTTACAATTTTCGAAAATTAATTTGAATAATTTGAATGTCTATAGCTATGAATAGTCACTTGTTTTCATTATTTTGCATTAGCATAATTGTTTCAGTTAGTTCTAATACAAAATCCTGTGACAAATTAGAAGATACCTGCTCTGAAAATCATAATAAATATAGTAGAGGTTATTTTAAACAAATTTATATATTTAGACCGAATAAAAATAATATTTTAACTGCATTATGTGTAAAATTGATTTACAGTTGTTATATATAACTTGATTAACATTCTACAAAAGACTATAGCACAAAAATGGTGTTTACCTTCCAGAGGCCAACCAATGGTCACAGAAACTTAAAGAGACGATCAACTCCGCCTTGGAATTGTATGTACCATGTAAAACTATAAATTGTAGCTGTCATAAATCAGTGATCGATCTGGACTTGCTACCATTTAAAGATGGTATCACCAAGGAACTATTCGAAGCAGCTCGATCTAAAGGAACAAAATACCAGGTAGGTAAAATGAATCATTTCATTACATTCTATAACTTTGTTATGTCCAGATTATAAAATACATACATACTTTCATGTTGTATTTTCACAGAATAAAATATAGCACTTAGTGTTTGCCATGGGTACCCTATAAGTGGATAAACAGTAGTCCAAGTAATATGACATACTCTAAGCCAGATCCATTCACTTGTTTGATAATAATTAGGTAACATCCAAACACCTTTATAAAGTTTAACATTTCTCTCTCTTGTTAAACTTATTACTAGTATTAATTTAGTAGCCAGCCTCTGTGGAGGGACAGTAATGATCACACCCATGATACAAGAGACCCGGCATTGATCCTTGCTGAAATATTTGTATGCACACTTATTGCATTGGTGTAGTCATGCCTTGGAGAGCCTGTTAAGCTGTCAGTTTTGGTTGTTATATGCACATCTATGTCAGTTGTTAGAGTTTAAAATAACACATAGGCTACTTTTTATCCCTGAAATAGGTTCCTGTGGGATGTGGTCAAGAGACATTGCAGAATAAGCATTTCTGAGAGTGTCATACTTTTTGCATTGAGTACCAGGCTCACAGAAACTTCAAGGAACTTTACCAAACAATTTTTATCTGAACAAAATGTCTATAAGATGAATAGAGAATGTCTATAAGCAACACAGACTGATATCTAAACTAATATAATAATGTTTCAGATAATAGAAGGCAAATTATACAGAGAAGATGAATGTCACTTTCCAGCCAGATGTGCTGGAGTGGAACACTACTTGAATATGTTGGCGCCCAAAATGCCAGACTTAGAAATAGCAGTTAACACTAGAGATTGGCCACAGGTCAACCAACTATGGGGCCATCCAAAAGCACCAGTATTCTCTTTCAGTAAGGTCCTGAAGTTATTTGTAAACTTATATTTTTTACTTCTGACAGCTTATGATCATTATTTTTAATCAATCAATGAACATTTATTTCTACTTCAGACTAAAAGAACCACATAGACAGAACATTTAGAAGTAACATGTGAAGCCGCTAAAGATAATATTAAAATTACGCCATTGCCCTCGCACTCTTGGTATCGCAGCACATATTACTATTATATTCTTCTTTAGTATTACTTTAGGCCGCTTCATTCTCTAGTTAAATAGGCTCTCTATATTATTCTTTTAGTCTGAGATTTGTACATTTTTCTAATGTTTACAGACTGAAAATTATTATGATATAATGTATCCTGCATGGAGCTTCTGGGAAGGAGGACCTGCAATATCTCTTTACCCGACAGGAATTGGTAGATGGGATAAACATAGAATATCTATATCTGCTGCTGCTGAAAAGTGAGTCATTATTGTTTAATATGAATTAAATTAATGATTAGATAAATCATACATTCACACATTGAAATGAAACCACTTTTTAACGTATTCTATCGCATTTTAGTTGATTTTATTTACATTTAGTCCAACAATTCCATCGGCCAATAAATTGTGAAAAAAAGTGGACAGCACTCCATTTCAATGTATGACAATCAGATAACCGTCATAAAGTATTATATACATTCGTACGATTTTTAAATAGAGAAAACATCCACATTACAGATGGCCATGGGAGAAAAAAGAAAATAAAGGATTTTTCCGAGGTTCACGGACCAGTGAAGAAAGAGATGCGTTGATATTACTTTCAAGATCTGAACCAGACATTGTAGATGCCCAGTACACTAAAAATCAAGCTTGGAAATCAGATAAGGTATAAATTGCACTCTGATAAAACATACATACTTGAAATAGGTGTAAAATATAAGTTATACTTACTACATTTATTTTTCAGGACACCCTGTATGCCCAGCCAGCACCAGAAGTACCATTTGAAGAACACTGTAAATACAAGTACCTATTCAACTATAGAGGAGTAGCTGCAAGTTTTCGATTCAAACATCTGTTTCTATGCAAATCATTAGTTTTTCATGTTGGTGACCAATGGCTCGAATTCTTTTACCCCTCATTAAAACCATGGGTACATTATGTACCTATTAGTGTAAAAGCTACACAAAATGAAATAAAACAATTACTTCTATTTTTTAAAGAAAATGATGAACTAGCATCCCAAATAGCGAATCAAGGATTTCAACATATATGGGACCATTTAACTGACAAAGATGTGAAATGCTATTGGAAGAAACTGTTAAAAAAATATAGCAAACTTGTGAAGTATGACATTGTTAAAGATCACAAGACGAGACTAATTTCGTAGCTGATATGACCAACATGTATAATATAATATTCTAGTTATATTTTCATATACAAAATGTACAAATAAAATATTGAAATCTCATGTTTATTATTGTGTTTACTGTTTGGTAGTCCAAGAGCTTGTTACGTAATCCACTTTTCGACACACAAAAGAGCGTACCTAATATTTACATTTTTGTTACACATCATTATCACACAATTTAAGACGAGAGTTCTTTGTTCGGGGCAGCTGTACTGACGACAGGTGTAGATAATTGTCAAGCCTCGAGCCTACTTAACATGTCTCAGTCGTTGTTTTAATCAATTCAAACGACTGTTTTATCAACTTTCTTACATTTGATACATTGTTATAACTTATGTGAAGTAAGTTTAAGGTATATACTACGTACGTAAGCCGCGGTAGCCTAGTGGTATGGGTAATGGACTGCTGAGACGACGTCTCGAGTTCGAGCCCAGGTTTGCCATGGCACACACCAATGACTTTTCGATGCTTTTCGAAGTTATGTGTGTATTTATCGCAGGTTTATAAGTGCCTCGGAGAGCACGTTAAGCCGTCGGTCCCGGTTGCCATACAAACATCTATGGCAGCCGTTACGGGTAGTTGGAGCCCTCAAAAGTCCAACCAGCCTAACTTGGAACTTCGATATCGCCATTGGTCATTAGACCATTGGTTGTGGAGGTCAGATGGCAGTCGCTTCACGGAAAATATCGAAGTTCAGCCGCATCACAGTTAGACTGGAAAGCCGACCCCAACTGAGTTGGGAAAAAGGTTCAGGGAATGATGATGACTACGTATCTAGGTGGTTATATAGGTTCTCTAACATACAACATCCATATTAGGTAAGTAGGTACTTAATAAGGGTGTTGTATGTTATGGAACCTATAGGTATAGAACCAATATATATAGAACCAATTTACCCGTGGTAGTCCTATATTTTTTTTATACAAACCTTGACGACCTGACAATTACGAACACAACAAAAATAAATCATCGCTATCCCTGAAGCCGCTGTCAAATTTAAGCTTATTAGCGATGCATCAAGTGGGTTTAAATCACATGAGACGCACCTCTTGTAGATAGCATTAAACAAAAGTACCTAGATAAGCTAAGTCACTGTACCTACTCCTAGGTATTGAAGCGAAATGAGAGTCGATATGTTTCTTTAAACGATACTGTTATATAGTGGAAACGGTTCTCGGTACTCAATCAAATATTTATAAATTACACTTCTTCAGTATTTTCATTAGCTATATGAAAATGCCATTTCCCATATGCCATGGAATAGCGACAGGGCGAAAAGTGTCGTCATGCCATGAGATTAAATAAAACAAGAGAATATCAAAATATAAATGACTTTATTTAACAAATACATATATCTCAAAAAGTTTATATATTCTTGACATCAGGCGAATATCTTCATAAATCTCATGCAGTTTCAAAACCGTAGGTATACACAATTAGTATATTTTAGAATTACACTTACCACATAATGCAAAATCAATCTCAGAACTCAATGGTAAAAACAAGCAACAGTCAAAGCTGGGTAAACCATATAAAATACATTTTTCTAAATAATATAAAAAAGAAATACAAACGATTGGAAGACTCAATACAAACAAAATAAAGGCGAATCTATATATAATATAGATATTAATTATAATTCTACCATGCTCTTCTTCAAAATCACATCCAGGTACATTTGTTTAAATTTTAAATACCTCCAAATTATAACATGGCGTTCTATCAGTCTCAAAGTTTCTTACATTCAATACAATTCCGTCAGCATCGTAAAATTTATTCCCTTTATTAATGCACTATTGCACTTTCAAAGAAAGTGTCTAAAGCAATCACTCAGTACACACAAACAATGGTAACTCTGGGAAATGGTGCAAAGATATAATTATACTTATAAATTGCAAGTAGGATTAACTTATACACCCTCATATTCACACATGTACCTATATACAACAATATCTCAACTGTATTTACACAATACATTATTCTTTCAATATAACATTGTGATGCAATCTATAAAATAAGAATACACTTTTCGAAATAAGTATTTTTAAATCATTAAGTCATTTATCTAATGAACGATAAGTTCATAACCGTGACAGGAATTGGAACAAATATTTATTACTAAGGAAATTCTCCTATATTTAGTTTATGCCTTTAGTTTACGCTCGAGGTGATCAGCGATGGCCATAAGGAAGTCCTCTGTGTGTAAGTACATGCCCTCCTTGGTATTCTTCAGCCCATGGATGCAGATAACTAAGTCTTTTGTCATTTTGCCACTGTTAATACACTCGACGCATGCCTGCAAAACGAAAGGATCTAATGAACCAGTAAAATAAAAGTAAGTACAGTCAATTATAAAAGTGCCTGAATACTGATTCAATGAATTTATCATCTTTAAAATTGTGTAGCTAGGTATTTTTGCTATCCTCTTAGGTCATGATCTGTAAAATAGAATGAGTTAAAACTACTTTAGTAGCTGAGTACGTCCAACAGTACGGACCTAGCATACGAGTACAACTATATTCTTTTTCAGAATCGTAGAACAGTTAAGTGAAGTGTGGGTACACTACACTAGTTACAACTGTTACAAATAAAGTATAAATTTATTCGAATGAAATTGTGCCCAATCATTTAAAAACGTTTACTAAGAGGCGAAATAATAATTCATGATGCGTATTATAAGTGCCATTGACCCAACTTTAAACAGGCTATACTTGTTTCACAGCCTTCTGCCGCGGAGGAGCCTTCAACGGCCATTTTATTACGTACCTCGTTTTTGGAAGAGCAATGAACTTATGTGAACCCGAACTGACAACATTATATGACAATTATATTGTTACATATACATATTTTATATTATCTGTGCATTCACATAACAAGTCGTTTTTAAATTTAATTAAATACAAATTGAGTAACCAAAAAGTACTTGTATTGTAACTACCGAATGCATTACAAAGATGGAGATGCAACTTAAATCATGTTAAACTCGTTTATTTAAGTTTTCGTAAGAACTGAACCGGCACCAATAACTTTCTTTTTAAATTTTATGTGTCAACCCTACCATACTTCAAGGAGAAAGAAGGTATTGGCAATCTATTGGCGATAGATACGCGTGTAATTAATGTCACAGATAATCTTGTTATTATTTTCAAAGTTGTTAATTACCTGATACAATATATTTATCAATATTAATGAGTCTATTAATAAATCATAATTGCAATTGAAACGTATACATTTAAGCCCATCGCGTTGTTGGGAATTCCTGATTTATACAAACTCTACAGATTACAGAAGCATTGAAAATAAGTATTTGTAAACATGTATGAACCTTTGTTGACCATATAGTGTTAGTACAGAAACAGATAGCGGGCTGTTCCCTCCGTAAAGCCCGGAGGCAGAAAGGTATGAATAACACGTAGAATACACATCACGTCCGAAATGAGCTGTCCACCTGGGGAAGTAATTCCGCCCTACAGAAGACCGCGGTCATAATAACCATCGTGTTGTGTTCCCGCCGGTAAGTAGGGTAGCTAGAGCTCACTGTACCCCTCCTTCCCGTCCCCTTCCTAGCCTCCCTACCCCTTCCCAGCTCTCCCCTTTCTCTTCAGGGTGGGCAGCGCGTGTGTGACACCCTTAGTGTTGCACACGTTCATAGGCCACGGTGGCCGCTTTCCATCAGGTGGGCCGTGTGCTTGTCTGCCACTTACGCAGTATAAAAAAAAACACAAAAATTTTGACTCTTTTAACAGTTTAATCAGTTTTAAAAGTTTTTAAGACTTTTTTAAGAATTAGCTTAAGACTTTGGTTGACTGATAGAGAATGCCTTATGATATTAAGTCCGTACGTGTACATGAAAATATAAAAAAAAGTAAAATGAATTAAGCAAATTAACTTACATTTTCAAGGGACACCGCGAATCGCTCCAACTCTGGTGTTCCGTCCAACTGAGCGCGGTGCATGAGGCCCCTGGTCCAGGCGTAGATGGACGCCACGGGGTTGGTCGACGTGGGCTTGCCCTGTTGGTGCATGCGGTAGTGGCGCGTCACCGTGCCGTGAGCTGCCTCAGACTCCACAGTACGACCATCAGGGCACATCAGCACTGACGTCATCATACCCAAGGAACCATACCCCTGTATAAAATTAAATAAATCAAACAAGGCCATAAATATCTAGAGTTTCTACTATGGTAGTCATAATCTTAATATTGAAAGCGAAAGTTTAGATTGACGGACAGAGCGTCTGATCGAATCCGGACATTATTGACTGAAAATGGAATAATTGGTAATCACATAATATAATAAAAAGTGGTGTAGCGGTAGTGCACGCGACTGCTACGCATGGGGCGCGGGTTCGATCCCCGATCAGTGCAAAAAGTTGTATGCATGAATATGGCTGTTCACTGGTCACTGGTCTGGTCGTGCCTCGGATAGCCACGTTAAGCCGTCGGTCCCGGTTGCCATACAAACAGCTACGGCAGTCGTTACGGGTAGTTGGAGCCCTCAAAAGTCCAACCAATCTAACTTGGAACTTCGATATCGCCATTGGTCATTGGACCATTGGTCATTGGACCATTGGTTGTGGAGGTCAGATGGCAGTCGCTTCACGTAAAATATCGAAGATCAGCCGCATCACAGTTAGACTGGAAAGCCGACCCCAACTGAGTTGGGAAAAAGGTTCAGAGAATGATGACATATAATGAAAATAGGTTCCTGTGGGTAGCGGGAATAGGATCAGTATGTCACAGGGTAGAGCCGTGGGCAATAGCGTCCTTCCTTATAAAAATAAATATCTCAATTACAGAGCGACGTTATTTTTTAATATAAACATAACATGTGGCATATGACTAATGTCTAAAGCTTCAGTATCGTTCTACGTCACGACGTGCCATTTTTAACCTGGACTACATATGCATTTAACACTCACCTACTCACCTAGTTTTAAAAACGTAATCTAGACATCTCAAAATATTTATTCGCTATCTGCCGGCCGGTAAGTAGAAATATCAGTGTTGCACGTAGCGGTAAGCCATACGATATAGGTATTTATAACTTCTATCTTTAGATTAGATTGGTATGAAAGTGGATCAATATCGATAAAAAAACCTATCTACTGCAATTACTATTATCGAACTTCAATCAATGCCTAAGCCGAGAGTTATATAACAAGCCTAACCTACCCAAGCGTGTAATTTACTCTTGGGCTACCTTGACCTAAAAAGGTAGGAGACGCCACTGTCTACAAAAAAGATCGCACTATAGAGCGTCTAAAGAACTGTACAAGGAATTCAAAGTACGATATTATTGTATCTACAATCTTCTGCAAAAAAGGGGTAATTTTAAGGGAATTCATCGCCTCGAGAGGGCCTCCGCTGGCTCTGGGTCAGCCGGGACATAAGGGATATGATGCTACCTGGGCTGCCGCGGGTACGGCAGAAGCTACGGTACCCTCGGCCGGTTTTGGTCGGTTCGAGTCAGACATTACCACCCTCGCTGACTTCGGTGGGAAGTATCCGTGGAGATTTCCGCACGGGCAAAAAAAGAAGCTATTCATCGCAACTTTATTGACATTCGCAACTTATTTAATTATCATTGATCATAAATAATATAATCAGTTCGTTTGACTGTAGGTACGATACAATAGACAGCGGGTTCCCATGGGGCTTTACGCGTCATATATTTGTTATAGCCCAGTCATATTAGGGCTTTCACCTCGGAATGAAAGATAATAAGCTGCAAATTGGTATGAACCTTTGTTTTGTCATTCTAAATGTTGTCTCAAAAGTCACAATCGTTATCGTGTCCGCGTCTCAAGATATTCAAGGTCAAAGGTCACAAAAATCGGTTTTTCGCGAATATCTGGCTTCCTATCGGTTAAATGAGATTTGCATTTATTATAAAAGTTGTAGGCTATAAAATTCCCTACAACTTTTGTTTAAACTTTTTTTTCATACGACCAACCGTTTTGAAGGTAGAGCGCGAAGAGTGCACATCGTACAGTCATATACGGCCTAATGCAAGGTCAAGCGTGAGTTATGGTTATCAGTACGTTATAAAGTCAATTATTTACTTGGAAATTATAATTATTAAACAATGCCTAAAATACAGTATACAGTCCTAAGCCTGAAAAGTATGAAGGTAAATCAACTGACTCTGGTTATAATATAACTTATATTTAGCGTTCTACCTAATTATCGCGCATCGACAAACGCGTGATAGGTAAATACTATAAGTAGGTACATAAATTATTTTCATTATGGCATTTACGTTTACGACCCCACAGATGGAAAGATATATGAAATGTACCTATTACTGTATTCTACTAATCCTCTCTCAACCAAGAACCTATGAAAGTGTGAACCAATAGTGAACATGGCGGATTGCCGGAACTAGATAGTTCCTTGGACATGTTTACGGAATATAGTTCCAAAAGGGGAAGGAGTCGGTCCGGGTTCAATCCGCTTCAGGACATGATTTGAGCATGACTAGTTGCAACGGTACAATTTCAAACTAACGAATAATCTTGACTCATACAAAGTGGAGAGAGTGGCCTTGAATACTATAGAACATCTGTCCCGGCAATGAATAGAAAAGGGCATAGGGTAGGGACAAGTATTTCCAGGTATATAAGTATTGAGAAATTTACGCGTTTTAAAGAAAAGATATATAATGTCGTGTTAACTTAAAATAAAACTAAAATATATAATCCAGAATTAATAATATTTTATACTTAAATAGTTAAATATGAATAATTATATATAAATAATCAAGTTACTTACTTTAATTAAATATAAATAATTAATAGTTAGTACATAAATAATAGGCATTGTTTAATAATTATAATTTCCAAGTAAATAATTGACTTTATAACGTACTGATAACCATAACTCACGCTTGACCTTGCATTAGGCCGTATATGACTGTACGATGTGCACTCTTCGCGCTCTACCTTCAAAACGGTTGGTCGTATGAAAAAAAAGTTTAAACAAAAGTTGTAGGGAATTTTATAGCCTACAACTTTTATAATAAATGCAAATCTCATTTAACCGATAGGAAGCCAGATATTCGCGAAAAACCGATTTTTGTGACCTTTGACCTTGAATATCTTGAGACGCGGACACGATAACGATTGTGACTTTTGAGACAACATTTAGAATGACAAAACAAAGGTTCATACCAATTTGCAGCTTATTATCTTTCATTCCGAGGTTGACCCCTTTTTTTACCTAATATGACTGGGCTATTAGGGCAATCCGTCTTAAAAACACTAAACTTCTGACCTCTAAGGCAGGCTTACACCAATACCATTTATACTCCGTTAGCTAATTTTACTTAATAAATTTCACCGCGGTAGCCTAGTGGTATGGGTATTGAACTATTGAGAAGAGGTCTCGGGTTTGCTCCCAGGTTTACCATGGCACACATCAATGACGTTTCGATGCTTTTCGAAGTTATGTGTGTATTTATCGTAGGTTTATAAGTACCCGGTTAATGGCAATAGGCTCGTGACCTATTACATTAGGAATAGGTATAATGCGATATTCAAAGGTGAAAGTCTACCTTAAAGTCTGCAAATTCTTGTAAATTATAAACATACTAACCTGAGCCACAACGTCCGACTGCACGTCACCGTCGTAGTTCTTACACGCCCATACGAAACCACCGGAGCCCTTGATGGCTTGTGCCACCATGTCGTCGATCAGACGATGTTCGTACCAGATCTTGGCATCTTCAAACTGCTTCTTGTAATCACTGATACAACACGATGATAGGTGAAATAAGTATAATAAAATGTCCTATCGAAAAGAAAATTGAGTATATGAAGGTCATTAATCTACTTTCATTTACATCAGATTCACCGGACTGATAGTGTAGTGCCATCGTCACTCTGGAGACAAAAAGGTCCCAACGCCTTCGGGGATTTACAAGTGTGAATGCAAGTAGTACTTAGGTATAAATACGCAAATAAAACGTAGAGCAACAATAGTAAGTAGGTACACATAGACGGTACGTAAAATGTCAGTTACATACCTCTGATATATTTCTTCAAAAATGTCCTTGAAGCGGCCGTCATACCCTTTAAGAATCGTGTTCTTAGTAGACAAATACAGCGGCCATTTTTTTTGTAACGCCACCTGAATATATTTAATGCATGTTACTGATATGATAACACAATGTCATTGACGCAACTGATTCTTATATTATTATTAACAATTATTTACATAAATATGATTATATAATATATTAGGTAATGTAACTTTAAAACTATCGCGGCGTTTACTCAGTCTCTACTACTAGTACTAGCTCAAAAATATATCGCGTGAAGTCCCGAAAATTATAAACACTATGATATATTAGGTAATTAAGTACCTACACATATTGACTGCACAACAGCTTCTAAGCCGCTAAATCTAAAGATTTTGCTAACAAATTAGGACTTTTAAACTTGTGGCAGTTTTCAATATTATTACTAAGGAAAGAATATCAATAAACTAACAAAAATAATGTGTAAATAGGCCTAAAAACTGAGTAAAATTTTATTAGATAATTCTTGATTGAACTTCTAGTATAGCCACAACCACGTAGTGATAATACCCATTCTGATTAGCAAGATTCCATATAAACTAAAACACAGGACATTAACCTCATACATCTCTCCTACTATAATTGAAACCTTCTATTTAAACGCGATTGACTCAATGAACACAATGAGATCACACTCATTCGAATTTCGGCAATGATCACGTGTTTTTGTGAATCTATAAAGCGAATATCCAGGGCGTATCTTGAGCCCACGGCATCGGCAGTCCCATTCTTCGGGATTACTCTATCAAGAAATAGTGCTAGGTACCTTATTCATCTCGTCTATTTCGTCTTATGGTGACTACTGAGTACACAGTAACAAGAAATAGTGCTAGGTACCTTATTCATCTCGTCTATTTCGTCTTATGGTGACTACTGAGTACACAGTAAACCAAATAACAACTCATAGTTACTTTACTAACAGTTTTACTTATATGATTGATTTGTTGATTAAAATGAACGTTTACCATGGGTCTATAGCTATATACCTAACTTTCACTGGCTCAATTAATTATAGGTTTCGTTTATGCATAGAAACCATAAAAGCTGTCGCTATTCTCACTCATACGTGCTCGATACTGTCGGTAGACTTGGTAGGGCAGTACCGAGCTTTTAATTTGTCGCTGTCGAAGAAAGAATGAGAGTCCCTCTAAGATTGGTTTTCACCCGGTTTTGTAGAGAATTATCTCTATGGCATATCTATAGTTCTGAGCTGAAGCAATAATTCTCCTCTTTTCTTTAAAAATGTATCAAATTATAATTCCGATGTAAGTATGTATGTGTAAAAAAAAGGCTATTGCGAAATCCAAGAATATTCGATTGTAGTGCCAATCCCGCTGAGTTTCTTGCCGGAGTGTTCTCAGGCAGCGGCCGCGTTTCGAACCAGTGCGGTGGTCCATTTGCTAAACTAACCTAAATATTATATTGTTAATTTAAGTTGTTTTGCAAGTAGGTGCTGTTAAATGGTCTATGCAGAATAAATAATTTTTGAATTTTGAATTTTGTCGAAGTCAATTTTTTTTTTTACTTTTACTGTTCTCCAGCCACCATGTCAAAGCAAAACTTGGATTCCGTATGTAAGAGCATTGTAAGAACTAAGTTGGCGGACGTGGACTTTGGCCAATATTCAATTATATATACTCATTATAGCAAAGACTTTAGACTGTTTGAAGGTAGATATTAAAATCATAATCGAGTGAACCATTTTAGGATTAACTACTTCAATTATAAAGTAATAAGTAATAATCGACAGCTGGTTCACTTTGTTAACTGTCGTGCAACTAGCGAGAAACAGATTAGGTAAGTCATAAACTCATAACTAAAGCCATATCTGAACGGTCATCGACACCGTTACACTTGAATGCAGCCAATCTCGATAATAACAGCGTAGGATTAAATGGTCCAAACTAATTGTTGATATAAGTTATAAACTGCATACTTATTTTTGTTGAAATTGTTAATCAAATGTGACCGTCTATATGAATATGTGATAGTGGCAGTTTACTTGTCACAAAATATAACGAGTGCAATTCTTTACATTTTGTGTTTAATATTTTTTCTTTGCACAATTTTCGCTTTACACAGATAACCCTTGTGTTGGGTTTGACGCATTTGGTGCACTTCTCAACTTGTACACCATGCTCAAATGGTGCATTTCGCAACTGGTGCACTTCTCAAATGGTACACTTCGCAATTGGTGCACTTCTCAATTGGTGCACTTCGCAAAAGGAGCACTTTTTAAGATGAGTGGAGATTTGGCAAATTGTCTAAAAATGAAATAATCTTTGATTTTGCGCTTAAAAATATAATCAACACCCTTTCAAGTGGGTACACACCTAGTTAAACTTAAATAATTTTCAACATTAATGTAAAAAGCCACTCGAAAGTAATAAACAAATATGACAGAAAGATTTGTCTACGGCAAAATAATTATAATAATAACAAAGTGATTATATGTGATTATATAAAACAAACATACAATTTTCAAGTACTTTTATTAGGTGCTTTTATTTTAGAAATAAATGAATTTTATTTATTACCTAACAATAATAACTATAACTAAAAGAAGTATATATTAAATAAGGATATTATATTATGTCTTTATTATGAGACCTTTTTTGTTGTAAATCTATTTTTTCTTACATAATTATATTTTTACTATAGCCGAGTGTCATTTTTTTAATAATAAAAATTAATTAATTAATTATTTTTTTTCAAATAATAAAAATGTTATAGTGATTAAGTTACGTTTAATTAAAATAATTTTTGTTTGTGAAAAAAAATTGTATGTTTGTTTTATATAATCACATATAATCACTTTGTTATTATATTATTATAATAACAAAGTGAGTTATTATAATAACAAAGTTATTATAATTATTTTGCCGTAGACAAATCTTTCTGTCATATTTGTTTAATACTTTCGAGTGACTTTTTACATTAATGTTGAAAATTATATAAGTTTAAGTAGGTATGTACCCGCTTGAAAGGATGTTGATTATATTTTTAAGAAAATTATCTGCGCAAAATCAAAGATTCTTTCATTTATAGACAATTTGCCAAAATTTTCACTCATCTTAAAAAGTGCTCCTTTTGCGAAGTGCACCAATTGAGAAGTGCACCAATTGCGAAGTGTACCATTTGAGAAGTGCACCAGTTGCGAAGTGCACCATTTGAGCATGGTGTACAAGTTGAGAAGTGCACCAAATGCGTCAAACCCATTGTGTTATGTAAGTTCTTTGTACTCTAGATTGCAGCTTATGTAAACTGACATTTAAACGTAAGTACACTCAGATAAATTTATTTTTTAATTATAACATACGTAGAAACACAAATTCAAGTCTTTCGCAATGGGTAGGCAGAGAACACATGTTTACATTTACCTGGCATACATCTTTCTCTTCTTCTACTTTCACAGTTTTATTATTTTCATACATTCATAGATGCCCATCGATTGCGGGTAGGTACCCAGATTCTACTCATTGTTAACCATCGTCAAACCACTGAGATTATAAAAACTACCATTGAATTTGCGAGATTACATAGATATACGTAGGCTTGTGCAATTCAAAATTAAATGAAAAGTAGATTATTACATAGTTTCTTTTACTCAGTTTGCTGTACAGGCTAAAATTCAATGGCATTTTTTGCAATCTCAGTAGTTCGATAATGGTTGACAATTTGAAGAATCCAGGGCCAGGGCCCCGCCTTTATAATGTCTTCAATCTGATTGCCATACATATGCCTACGTTGACGGCCCTTGCCAGGTTGCCCATTCATCTTCCTTGCATAAATCTGTATCGCCAATCTTTGATACTCTCTCTTTTGTAAGTGTCCGAAACATCTATGCATCGCTTTCTATTTAGGTCATTACATCATCTTCTACTATATCCTGATCACGTTGTTTCTCATGCGATCCATATATATTATTCATAAACTGTCGATCAGTCTACCTAATTTAGTAGTCAAATTGGGTGCTGTATGCTTTTTTCATACTTTATAGCATGCTTACATTATTTATGGAGACAGCGGACAGTCTATAGAACAGCGAAAAGAATACATCTTAATATATTAGTGATATTATTAAATAGTACACACAGTCTAGCCTGGCACAAGATGTCTATACATGTTTAATTAAGCGACATTTAGTATTCGAGAAAAAACAGTTCTGAATTAATCGAGGTTAAATGCTAACAGACCCGGGCTACAATCGACCAAGGTCACGACGACAAATAAATTTTATAGTGCGATAGGCACTTGCCTCCAGTCTCCAGTGGTTAGTGCGTCATGTATTTATTGTATTCTTATCTACATGTTGTATGACATTTTGTACAAAATACTTTTGACATTGTTCCTGATAGCATTAACATTATACATTCATTGATAATGTATTCTTTTACCTAATTTAAGATATGTACAAACCTGGAAACTGGAATGAGCGAAGGCGCTGATGGATTCGTCGGTGTTGTACATTCCCATGACAACGCCAGGTCCTTTGAAATCGAATATCTGGCGCTTTTCTACCGTTCCATCTCCAGCTGTGTATACCAACTCCACCTATTTAAATAATAAAGAAAGGCATATTATAATAAACAAAACCATTATAGGCGATATACTACAGGACCTAGGTCTTCGAGGTACAAGTCACAATACATACACCTGCAATTAACGAGAGTCTGGCACAGGCATATAGTAACCGGAGTTAACGGTCGAATGAAGAAGGAAGACGTTATGTTTTGTGAAGAATTTCGATATTATCACAATTTAAAAGTGTAAAAACAAATTAATCATTACGAGAGATCTATGTCCAGCAGAGGACTGACTGCGATATGTTATACTGCCCAGACTGGCTATATTATATATATATATATATATATATATATATATATATATATATATTGATTGATTGAAATACAATAAGCCGAGTAGAATTGCAAATTAAAGGACTCGTCATTCCTGACGAGACGTCAAGTTGACACTATAAAATCTAGTAGAAAGCTTAGGCGCCATCACGTAATAAAATACTTAGTTTTATTTTGCAGAACCTTATCTGTTGTGCTGGACTATAAAACCTCGTGGTGCACCCAAGACAAAGTAAATGGTTTCAAACTAATATTCTGCCGAAGGAGACGCATTTTCAGATGAGGTTACAGTGGAGAACAGGGTACAGAGGTGGCGGTCTGGTATAGATATCTATTTGGAAGGCGACTCTACGGGACAGTGGTGGACGGGATAGTCTTTGGATATTTTTTTAAGAAATGATGCACACTAGCCAGTGTACAGTCTGAGTAAATTGCTCATCAATGTTCTAAAAGCGTATTTGAGGAAGTCGTGACACTATTACGACCATGTGGCTCAATAGATCAAGACGATTATGGCGCCTTGCCGGGACCGTTTTTTAGATTAAGTATGATCGAACAAAGTACATCGTCGAACTGAATGTTAAGAAATTCCCATGTTGGTCAATATTGCAATTTAAGCTGACAATCATTCAAACTACAGAATAAAATTTGTGCATTTGTGGCAGCATAATATTTTGTTGGGACTAAGTGAGCTTTGTTAACTTTCAACAACTCCTATATCATAATCACATATTTTAAACTAAAACAGATAGATTACAATAGTTACGTTTATGAACTCTTTTACCTGACGCAGTGTAATAGTCGAAAATATGACTTATCTCTAAACCTTTGTTCCATATGAGGCATTCTTTTGTTATAAAAAATTACGGTTTAAGCTTCAACTGTTGCAGATAAAAGGAACTTTTGTTAAATATTGCTGTTAAACTTTAAGAATTTGTGATAAAAAATTGCCACAAAAAAAGGTGGCCATAAAAACGAACTGCGTCCATTTTGAGCTTTACATTATGCTTATGCACCCTAGCGGAGACAAAAGAAATAGGCTATTGCCAGTTTCTTTCACATCTGTTAAATGTATATCTGTTAAAAGGGACTTACCTTGCCGGGTTTGGTTACAACAATATCTTGGGCCTTGTACTGATCGCCGTGCGCATGACGACCTATCACAATAGCCTTGGTCCAGCCAGGAACTACACGCGGAATGCTGTCACATAGGATTGGTTCACGGAATACCGTTCCGCCGAGAATGTTACGAATCGTCCCATTAGGACTCAGCCACATCTTCTTCAGCTTGAACTCTAAGAAAGGAAATTTCTTGTAAAAATGACGAAAAATGTGCTATTAATAAAGTAGCTTAGCGAAACAAGCCCAAAACTACAGAAAGCACCGGAGACCGGGCAGAGAATCGAGCAGTTATTATTATTAAATTATTCTTGCTGCACCCCATCGTGCACGTCTGTTATCGCAACCAAACTTAACCCATGTCCTTTCTTAAGCTCTAGTCTATCTCAGTACTAAATGTCATCAAAATCAGTTCAGTGGTTTAGGTTTGAAAGCATAATAATAGACAATTAAATTCGTAATTATAATGATAATATGGATGTTTTTTATACAAGACAAACAGACAAGTATACGGTCAACCTGATGGAAAATGGTTACCGTGGCCTATAGATGTATGCAATACCAGGAGCGTCACACTCGCGCGCTATTTATTATCTGTTTATGCACCTATTATGTAACAGAAACCACATAGGCAATTTTATACCAGTCTCAATGCCTTAACTGGCATCCATTGCGGCAAGTGACAATGTGCCATTTACTGCAGAGTAATTATCTTCAACATCACATAAGGAATAGGATGAACGTATATATAATAATAGATGTATATCAATAGCCAATTGGGATCTACATACAATACATGCCACATGAGAAGGTGTCTATAATGTGTTTGAAAGTAGAGTTGACTAGCTACAGCTACATCGTACGCTTCTAGCTCTAACGGACATGATAGACATGTAAAGTAATCGGCAAGTAACTTGGCAAGAATCGTCAGCGCATCTGAGACGACTTTTGGGTCTCTTTTGCGGTAGTCTGCGTTACCGCAAAAGAGACCCAAAAGTCGTGAAGTGATTCAAAATAAATGATGGCATTCTGGTGAACAAGCACTTTTTGTGCCTCTAAGTGTACGATGCGCGATCGTACACTTAGAGGCACAAAAAGTGCAAGTCGTGCACGATCTTACCCCAACTACTACAAAACTTTGCCAAGTTAGATGCCGTGCACAGTACCGTATCTTTAATACATTAGAAGATGAAGATGTTCGCATTGGAGTGACATAAGCAGAAAATTTTATGAAAATATTATGCACTAAAATTTATATTGATTAAATGTTGAAATCAATTTAGATATACGTGAAAGTGCAATTATACAGCCTGCAATTACATTAAGAACTTCTCAAATATCACTGCTACATTGTAACTAAACACAATATTGAAATACTATACCTTCAACTCTTTGTTCATCAGGAGTAATAGTGGCGCATTTGATACCAACATTGTACTTGAGGATAGCATGTGCCGCGTCAATAGTAACCTGGTCGTCAGTGGCGTCTCTGTGCGGCAGGCCCAGATCATAGTACTTGCAATCAATCTGTTGAAAACAGCACTCAGTTAGCTAACAGTTCATAAGTTACAATAGCGAATATAAAGCCACGTGGCTTATTTGAGACCACCATCAACTTTTTTATTAATGTCCTGGGGCTCTAGCCAAAATGCATTCGTTCTGGGGCTCTAGCCAAAATGCATTTGTTCCGAATCTACATTCGTCATCGCTCTGAAAATGTATGGGATTGACATTTGTTGTCGAATATCACGTGATCCGATTCCGACTACAAATGTTACTCCCATATATTTTCAGAGCGATGACGAATGTAGATTCGGAACGAATGCATTTTGGCTAGGACCCCTGATCTACATTCGTCATCGCTCTGGTAATGTATGGGAGTGACATTTGTTGTCGGAATCGGTTTCACATGACATTCGACAACAAATGTCACTCCCATACATTTTCAGAGCGATGACGAATGTAGATTCGGAACGAATGCATTTTGGCTAGGCGCCCTGGGGCTTTACCAACATTATGGGAACTAAGAAATGGGAATTAAGAAATAATATTACTGTCTGATACTCTCCCAGGCGTCAATAGGTATTGCTTGTGCGGCTAAGCGCGTAATTATTTTCCTTGCGATTTACAACGCATAGCAAGGAATCGGGTGAATTTTATTTATCAAATTTCTTAACCTGCGTCATTTTTGGTTAGGAATTTACAAAGTGCCCGATTGGCGGCAATAGGCTCGCCCTCTATTTACGTGGAACCGAAAATCATAGTAGGTGGTGGCAAGGTAAATATGTTATCGTTTGAAGGAGAGAAATCATATTATTTGGAATGCTTTGCTATTAAAATCATCATCCACTTCAACGATTTCCCAGTTGCAAACAAAAAGGCTTTTCTCGGAGAATTTACCTTGATATCTCAGCTTTTGTTTTTAAGCAACTGGGACCCTATAGGCGCAGGTAGCCTCAAGGATGAAGTTAATGTTGTAGTGCCTGTACCATGTACTTAATGTACTACCGATACTGTAATTAAGGGTGGGGAATAAACTGCAGTGGTCTAGTGATCATTACTCAACATTAACTCTTCAAATAACGTTTATATTCTATCCAGTTAGCAGAAGTGGTTACTGATGCAAATATTTTTCTTTTAAAAATGTAGGTTAAGAACAAGTAAATATTTAATTTATACTGTTTGCTGCACTATGTATCAATTTCGCAATTTGAAAAAAGAATTTAATGATTTCAGGTGCTTTTTATAATGAGATATATTTCTAAACACGTTAGAACAATTATTGTAACTCCCACTACTTGTCTTTGACCTATTTTTTTTTGGTGTATAATCTTTCTATCTAAAAAAATGACTACATAGGCAGATGTCTTGACAACAAAGTTATGACATTAAATAGAGTTATCTAATGTAAAGGATTCAGAAAATATATATTTTCAAACTCAAAACGTCTTTTATTTGCATGCGCCGTGTGTATAGTTTTTACAAAACAGCCAAAACAAATATGTGTAAACAGTCAAATAGATAACAGCACTACAAGAGTGTGTAGAGTATTATATTAATAAATGATAATAGCAAATGGTAACATTGCATACTAACTCAATGATAAGAATTGTTAGCAGTAGTAATGCTTGATAACCCGCATTTTGTGATGACATTTATGCAAAACTTTTTTAAATATTTTCTGCATTGCAGATAGAAGTGAGATTTAGGTATTTTGAAATAGTTTTCACAAAGGTTTAATTCCAGAATGTATTATTTGAATATGTACAGTCAAAAAATGAGATATGGTGCTTTTTCATGTAAAATTGTATGTAAATGTGGTTCCATATTTCTTGACTGTACATTCAACAAAGGATATAAGTATAGGTACACATTGCAATTCCACTTTATGTGAAGTACTTTATAGTTATATACTTTGTTGACTGGACACAAAATCCTGGACAATTTGAAAAAAAAGTGTATGAAGTGATTCCACTGCACAACTACTGGTCTTAGAAGCTACTTGATAGTAGATCTACTTATTAAAGATATTAAGTTTAGGCAATTCATGCAAGGAGTTTACTGAATTTCTCATAAATCTCTAATCTGAAGTAATCTATGTTACTTCGGTTAAATTACACTTAGGGTGTCGAAAGGATTATAGATCTTAAGGTGTCCAGGAACTTTTGGAAAATTTTAGGAACCACATAAGAACAATATAACTTAACTACTTTGTGTGGCCACAAAAAATCTAGTACCGATGGTACTACAATTTAGGGGCCACACTGGTCTTTTTTTCCATTTCATACTAATAAAGGTTCTCAGATATTGTTGCAACATTAAATATTTGGACTGAAATGATGATTTGTATAGCAAGTTTTCTTTCTTCAATGATTCTGATTCTTTTTAAGTTAAAATAATCACCATATTTCTACAGGGTTGGTAACACAAAGGTGACACACTTGATGAAGTCCATAGGCCACTGTAACCACTTTCCATGATGTAGGCCTATGCTTATGCCATGAAAGTGGTATAAAAAATACTTGATAGTAAATCTAGTTACCTGAACATATGGGAATATAAGCTTCTCTTTGATCATAGACCAAATGATTCGGGTCATTTCATCACCATCCATGTCCACCACTGGATTCTTGGCCACAACCCTCTTAGCTGTTCCATCTGTGAAAAAATTTAGATGTTATAGGTACTTTTCATAATAATTCTTGTATAGTATGTAACCATATTGTATTATTATTTTTTGACTGTAAAAGAAAACTTTCATAATGGATATTAGATACAAATTGGTTATCACAATATTACTCCTTATTCATAAGGGTCTATGATTTTAAAAATATGACACAGGAACTTCAATATAACACATAAACCAGTCTTTCAGTAGAGATATTTAAAGATAAAGAATATCGAATTTCATGATTTCTTTTACGTTTTGCCAGTTGTAGTTCAAAATAACTGCCGGAAGGGCTTTACTATATATGTCGACGATATGAGGGTCGGGAGGGGGTGGGGAGGGGGGAGGGGGGGGTGTAGAACCTCCCCTATGAAGGAAAAATTGCGGACGCCCCCCCTTTTTGAGATACGAGTTTTTTTATATTCTAACCTAACTTCCGCATTTTCTCGTATTGACATCGATTTAAATATCGCAAAGGGGTACCGAATAAAGTAAAGGGGTTAAAAATATTGACTCACCTAAAGTTCATCATAAAATACGACTGATTTACGGTTATGTTTATGACCTTTTTCGTTTTCGATTCGTTTCTGGCACTTCGCCGGCCGCTACCGCGGCACGCTCGCTTCGCTCGCTCGGCTCGTGCGTTGTGTGGTCACAATTCTAACCTAACCTAAACCAAGAACTATAAATATGACCGATTCGTTTCTGGAACTTGGCTGAATGACCGCAGATTTACGTTTAGTTTCACTCAATAATAGGCGGTAAAAGTCGGTAAATTATTATAAGTATAAATTTAATAGCATTCAGTTCAATCAGCGAAATATACGTATTTAACATAATAATATGATGGATAATATAACTTAGTCAATAAATATACGTATTTATTTAATTATTTAAGGAAGTAAAACATTTTGGTGCGCTTACCTTTGATAAAACGAAACGTTTAATGATGAGACGAAATGTCAAAAGCATTGAAAGTATGTGTTCTGTTGTCAAAAGTGATAAAATATTGGTACATTTTTACGATTTTGATTATGTTTTTTCTCGTTAACGATTGATCTCCGTAACTTGAAACTTTATTGTGGAAGCTTCTATTAATAATAGCTTAGTGTAAAAAAACTATGGACTGTGAACTCGTGGACCTATATAAGAAAGCTTAGCCGACTGGTCTATCTACTGCGAATTAATGAAGACAAATACATGTCCCAGACAACACAATTATTGAAAAACAGGAATTATTTGACCTGTACTTTGGATTGGTCCAGGTTCTATTTTTACGTTCTTTCATTATTACATTACAACTTACACGTAATATATGAGGGTTAAATACACTATATTTATAGTTACTTTCATATGAAGGCACGCAAATATGACTTTACATTTAGAAATATGAATTTTTTCAAAAAAAGTTACCTAACCAACAAACTTATTGAGATTAGAAAAACTTTGATTTGTGTACTTACAGCTTCTTGATTTCAAACCACTAAGTTCAGTGACATATTTGAGTAATTTTCTGCTGTTGCTACCAGACATTTTAACTCACGTTACAACTTCCTTTCAGAATTTGTATTAATTTTCACGTCCACAAACGTTTCACACGGCTTCACACAAGCGCAACTACAACTACAAGTTGACAGCCAAGAATGTCATGAGCTCGGTACTCAATTCATTCAATCAGCGCCGGCTGCGGCGTGGCGGCATGGGCTCCTATTGGCTGGCTTGTTTGGCCATTAGGCACGTCAAGTTGGCTGTTGATAATACTATAAGGATGTCTCTACTTAACATTAAGTTTTATCGATAGTCACATAGATTATAGTTCTTCGATAGATTTCTATTTTTCATGAAAATGCATAATGGTTTGGCCGAATCGTGTACCGCAAATCAACCAGCTACGAAGCTGGAGCGTCGGATTTCCTGCTCCTGCATATTTGGCGTGACTTTTTCGGTTCACATCAAATATAACATAATGTAAGAAAATTAGCCTTCCGAAAGTGGTTGTATTTTTTCGTTGCTCTCCTCTAATTTTATTATGTTTTAGGGCCCGCCATTTTGAGAATTCGCTAATTATTTAAAAAATATCGACAAGATTATTGGAACATCACTAAGCTATAACTACTCGTAAAGTAAAGTGCGCACATTCATAATTTTGTACCATTTTGGTAGCATATTAAGCCCTGCCAATATGAATTTTCTGCCTATGTAATCGATATTAAGAAGTAAAAACTAGTTATTTTACAAAACCTACACAAGATTTAAGTAAACTACAAAATTATAGACGAACTTCTATCAAGGTGTCATTTGAATTTAATGAATGATTGGGTCATTAGAATTGTTTTTGATGAATGAAAATTAAGGCCCTACATAATATTTCATTCATTGATTGACCTTGCTAGGGAAAGGTCAATTTAGGGTTCAATAAACTGCTTATGTCAATTTATGAGGAATCTAATGTGATCTCATGTGAGGGATTTGCATTACAGCCTGTTAGCATGTTTCTTATTTTGATCAAGATGTGACATAAATTAGAAAATAATGTTAAATTATATAAAAGTATAGATAGTCAAGGTCTGTAAGTAATGGAAGAAATTTATATGCCTGAATTGCAACTTTTACAAAGTTCTGTCTGTCTGCCTCACTATCACCGGTGCCGCGTGGGTGCTCCGCTGCGCCGCTCGCCACTCGTAATATTTTCGAATTCAATTCCCTAGCATTCTATCCGGTACCTGACGTCGAAGTTGGCCACTTGCGTTATCGTGAAGCATAGTAGATCTTTATATTGCGAATGCCAACTCTATCGCAGTACCGGGCACGCCGCCGGGCTGTGGGTATCGTGTGTGCGTTTCGATAATTATACCAGTGTAATCAAGAGTAATTTAATTCAAGTGCTCCCATTTCAGTTTTTGGTTGTAGTATTTACTTATACTCAGGACATTTCATCTAGTGTCTTTCTTCACCGTGTATAGCGATTGTAAACCTATTCGAAGGCACCGGTTTTCGTTAAATATTTAAGAATTATTGTCTGGAGTCAGCGTACACAAGCTTGCCGGGTTGAACAGAGGTACAATAATTATGTATGTATACAGTACCTATTCATATGTAGCCAAATAAATATTACTAATTAGTGGGTTACGCGCCGATATCAGACCATTAACATCTATATTAATAATGTAATATTTCAGACTGATAAATTGACTAATGGTAATAACTAACGTTTTGGTGCTTTTAATGAGTTAATTACATATACCTACTAAAATAAAGTTAGATACTGAGTTGATAACTAAAAAAAATAGAAATTGCATGTAATATGCATTTTATACTTTTGTAATAGGTAATAAGTACCTAAAATTAGATTATTTTGACATGAATGGAAGTAGAAATGGTTTCCTACGTGTGCTTATAATAATTTTATGTGAATAAGACGATTCTTTATTTCGTGCGGTAATTCCCACAACCACAGATATACCCCCCCCCCCTCTCCCCCGACTGGCGGGGCTGGCATCTCAGGACTCGAATGACGGGGTGTACCCATCCTAAGTAACTCTAAGCTTGGTAGGAAAGTGTGTCCTTTTTCATTCCCTGTACTTCTCTATACATACTTCTTTTGTTTGAATTTAAAAATAAAATCCTAATATTATTGATAACGTGACTATGTTATTAAACCAGTAAGTAGAGTGCGACAATCAGCACGGTAACCTCCCACCGCGCGCCGCTGGTCGGTTATGTCAGACTATTACAGACTAAAACCGCACGCCGTTTCAGGTCTGAAATGCCATATGACCCATTAAGGCATTTTCCTCGAACCCTAACTGACTTCGGGCCTTCTACGGTTTTGTGATGGCTAAGATAGCTCTCTCACAAATACTTGATGGTTTGTGAGTTTACAACCTTCATAACAATTAAATTACAAAACATTGTTTAACTATTTTGTGCTGGAATAACCAGCTTATCTTTGAGACTGACTGCTTAAGCACTAAATAATATTAACTTTCAACGGCCCTAACATTATAAAAAGTTAATTATGGTGGATAGTCTACAATAATGAGCCAACGTTCAGCGTTGCTGGTCAGGCTTGACCGGATCGGGAGCAAACGCAAACTAGACTATAAATTGTCCCTATTCGCCTCGCCCGTTAGGTACCTAAGTGTTTCTTCTAATGTTTTAGAAAAAATTGACAGACAATGAAATCATCCCATGATGTTTTTAATATACTTATACCCAGTTTCCGAAAGACTGATCAACGCTAAAATTAACTTATCGGCTGTTAAATCTCTTGTCAAGTAGCAATTGGGTTGCCACAGCCACAGCCGATTAGTTAATTTTAGCGTTGATCAGCCTTTCGGAAACTGGTAGTTAATCTTCCATAGCCCCGATTAGCGTAATCCGTTATGTTGTCAACTAACTAATAATTAGTAATTATCAGCTAATTCGTCGTTTCTACTTTATAAATAGTAAAAATCAAAGTCAATGTCCCTCTCAAAATTACGTCACGTCAACATGTGTTTATACTAACAATTTCATCCCACCATGGTTTCTGCTATCTGAAATACAACCTTAGAATACCAAATCTTCGAAAAAAAAAGTCAACAATAACAACAAAGATGGGCCTTTTCACAGTAATAGAATATGTAACTTGCCCCAAAGTCTATTGAAAAAATTTTTTTTTTGAGTCCAAGGAGTTTGTAGAGCAGGTACATTTTTTTTATATCTTCCTACTTTTATTCTACTGGGCTCTTCCATTTCTTTTTTGCCGTGCGTAATCACAGCAGGTAGAAATCCTAATCATAATAATAATTCAGTATATTTTTTTCAATTTTAAATAGAATATTTGAAAAATAAAACAAACATTTTTATTTTCTACGTAAATATAAATAACTACTTATTGCATTTTTTTTTCAGTTAAATCAATATGAGTGGGTCCGCAAGATTACTTCACATTTGTAAGCCAGTTCAGAGGTCATGGCAGTTTAGATTGTCCAGTTCCTCTGCAGCAGCACCCCCCACCCCAGGGGTGCCATACACAAAACTTAGTATCGGTGTGCCTAAAGAAATTTGGGATAATGAAAGAAGGTAGGTACCTACTTCCTTGACATATCTATACATACAAATATCAAATACCAAGCCGTTTTTCGTTCCGGGGTAGACAACAACCCATCAAATAATAAGATTAAAATATCGTCATTTATTTGATATGGTTGGTTATAAGCATTAGTATAAATTTATACTATTCCCAATATAGTGTTTTTGTACCACTTAGGTGGTAGACAAGCACACGGCCCACCTGGTGTTCGTCTTGGTCTATGGACGTTTGCAATACCAGAGGCGTCGCACCACACTCGTGCTGCCGACCCTGTAGAACCCTTCTAATGTCCTTTTTGAAGAACCCTATATTGTAGTCACTCGGCATAACCACAGCAGTTTTTCAACAAGGGGTTATGTCTTAAACCCTTAACTAAGCCCAATAACAGATATTTCGTGATTCTGTTATTTAGCTGATCATTTTATTACTATTCACCCTTCGATCTCTATTTACCCCGTTTTACCCGGTAGTTGTCTCTGCAGACAGTGCCAACCTCGTCTTCCCGTGATTAGGGCAGCAGCTGAAGAGAAACAACACTGTATTATCGGGAATAGGTTTAACCTACATAATTGAGAACCAGTTGCTTTTTATGCTACTTAGGTGGCAGGTAAGAACATGGGACACCTGTTGGAAAGTGGTTACCGTCGTCTATTAACACCAGGAGTATCATATTAGTGTAGCCGACCCTGTAGGATTTTTATGTGTATTTTTTGTAAAAACAGGCTAATTTCCATTTCGTTTTCATTACATGAGTAGTAATGTTCCTAACTTATTTTAGGGTTGCTGTAGTACCAGCAGTAGTTAGCAAATTAGTGAAGAAAGGTTTCAGTGTCAACATTGAAGAAAACGCTGGATCATTAGCCAATTTTCCTAATAAATCTTATGAGGAAGCAGGAGCCAAAGTTACTAACTTAAAGGACACATTCCAGTCTGGTAACTAGAATACTTGCTATTGAAATACATGTAACTATATTTATTTTATTATTATTGTGGATATTATTTAACTGAGTGTATCCTTTCAGATATTATATTAAAAGTCCGTCCATTAGTATTAAATGAAGTACAAAATGTCAAAGCTCAGGGCACACTTATATCATTTTTATACCCGGCGCAGAATCAAGATCTTATAAAGGAACTCGCGGCTAAAAAAGTGAATGCGTTTGGTAAGTCATCACATTTACTGATATTTCTGTTTTCGAAATTGTATTTTGACTTTTGGAAATGATTTAATACTTAAGTATTTTTTATTGGTTTCAGCGATGGACTGTGTTCCGCGCATAAGTCGCGCACAAGCTTTCGACGCGCTAAGCTCAATGGCTAACGTGGCCGGTTATAGGGCTGTGATAGAAGCTGCTGCACATTTTCCGCGATTTTTTTCAGGTAATGCCATTTTTTGTGTTTCAACTTTTTGCTAATTTCCGCACTGTTTATCTATCAATGTTAGTCTTATCGGGTAAATAACCGAGATATGACACATTTAATTACTGTAGTATCTGTGATTATTATTAAAGATATTATTGCATGATGTTGCCGACTGCAGCAGTGTATGATTTTAGATTGACATGGTCATTTACACATTCACTGTTAAATTTTTCGGGATGTTTAGTTACCATGTTTGTTTATTTCGTTGAATAACCGATATTTCGGCACTGTTGCAAGCGCCATGATCACGGTGTACTGACGACCGCCGAGTTAGTTCTTATTGAGGCCAACCGTATCGGTCTACCCTCTTTCTCACTCGTTTACTACGCGCGCCGCCACTACCACTGTCCGCGTTCTCACACTGCACTCGATTTTCAATCGGTTATTCAACGAAATAACCAAACATGGTAAATATCCCGAAAAATTTAACTGTAGCAGAGTTGGATTAACTGGTTTTATTTGTGCAATTCGTAGGTCAGATGACGGCAGCAGGTCGGGTGCCTCCATGTCGCGTTCTAGTCATCGGTGGTGGAGTGGCTGGTCTAGCCGCAGCTGCACAAGCACGCTGTATGGGCGCTGCAGTGCGGGCCTTCGATACGCGTCCCACTGTGCGAGAGCAAATCGAAAGCCTAGGCGCTCAATTTATCACAATGGATATGAAGGTTAGAGAGCTGCTAAATTTTCGCCAAAACCGATCGAATATCGGACAATTGTAATGTCCGATATATATTTGATCACGTGAATAAGTGAATTGGGTGAATCACTTAGCTGAACTGCTTAAAACAATGCAGAAATCAAAGGTCATTCTTTCAAAGGTCGATTTTATTGTGCAGGTTGTTAGACTGATAAATAACTTAAAACATGATAACCGCAGTTCACCTTATCTCTACTATTATAGGTTCATCGCAACCCGCTAACTATTCTATCAATACGTTATGAGGTATGCCTGCTTATAATGTTTTTTCTCTACTGTACCTACGATATTATATTGTCAAACAATTGTAACTACTCTATAAAGGTACCAAGCTGTAAGTCAAATGCGATAGAGAGAACACTTTACACACATCCCCGGATTTACAATATTTTTAGGCAGGAAAAAAACGTTTTCAAAATTTTTCTTCATCCACGTTTTTCGCAATGGAATTCCATGTTCCCATGAGTCGTCCCTCGCGTAACAGGTGATGGTATTCAGACGTTTATTCCTACTATAACAATTAATTACCATCTATTTAAGTAAATGCAAACAAAGCAAAACTTTAATTAGAAAATGCGGTTTCATATACCTTTAAACATTTTTCTTGTTTCTAAGGCATAATTAACCAAATACATATGAAAGCAAATATTTGTACCTACTAAGCAGGGATCGACCCCAATGCCAAGTATGATCTATAAAAATAATAATGTTCGAATGACCTCGTCATTTCTTTATCAATTGGCATACCTAAGTTCGAATGTGATAGTCTGGAGTTCGATTTTCGAATCTTGCAATGTGTGTTACTGCTAAGCAATTTTTATCAGCGTAGAGGTTATTATGAAGAACGAAAAATGAGTTAGCGACATGTAGTTCTTTGGACATTACAAAATCAACCCTTTAAGACGACCTAAAAATAATATTAGTATACACTATAACTAATACTTAGGTACACCTTTGCCAGTAGCGTGTCTGTGTAAATCAAGTAGTTAATATTAGGTATACACAGAAATACAAGTGGCGATGTCTCTATAATAATATTATAATATTAAACAAACTATTTCATATATTGATCGCTTCACTTCACGGAAATATCGAGGTTCAGCCGCATCACAGTTAGACTGGAAAGCCGACCCCAACTGAGTTGGGAAAAGGTTCAGGGAATGATGATATTTCATATATTAATACTTCCTATCTTTTCATTGCATCTGGGTTTATTTACTCGTACATCACATACGCTCAAGCCTATTCCCTCCTGGGTAGGCAGAGATAAATTAACACCCACATTTAACTGAGCATTGTACTGAGTGAGCTTATTGCCGTATTGCGGGCTCTATGGACAACTTGACCTAGTAGAATCGGGGTCCGAATGGTAAATAATAATAATGAGGACCACCTCAAGTCTTGTAATGGGCAGATATAGAACCTCGAAACATAAGAAGATTTATTAATTTATTTATTTATTTATTCATTTATTTATTTATTTATTCATTTATTTATTTATTTATTTATTATTTATTTATTTCATACATACTCTGTCCTAACAGGTAAACCCAATGCGACAGAGTAGCAACATTTCAAATTGTTGTTAAATATATTAATCCTCGTGACAACCACAAATTAATGTGACCACAGTGTAGTCTATAACACAGTAACAATATATAATATGCACTCGGCCCTCTTATTTGTGGTTTCAAGATAACTCTAATGTTTCCAAGTTGACCGAAAAACAATATTATTGATGTACAGAATGTATTATGTATGACCTAACCTTGAGTCCACGTGAGAGCATGAAATCATTACATCAATGTTAAAAATATTTTTATTTAAAAGACAATAGACGTAGAATCTGTAACCGTTCTACACAAAGCGTGAGCAAGTTGCCGAGTTCAAGCACCGCAAACAGTACCTACTTATTCACCTTTTCTCTGACATTTCTTTTTATTTTTTTTTATACACGTCTCTATTTATTTTTATTCGATCTATCAATTGACTGCAACTCACCGGATAATAAGAAGCTAGGGTGGATGCTAGGGTAGATGGGTCAGGGTGGCCCACAATTCTAAAGTAGTGGTACTAACTACTAACTATGACGGCCTCGGTTGACATTTGACGCTACGCTCCAAGTAGCCGGGATGGGATGCATTACAAGGGTAACTCACGTGTATGTATAGAGCCTTATCTAGTTGTTTATAAGAAACATAGACCTAGCCTAGATACTAGATAGACTAGTCACGTAATATTTATTTATTTTATTTGTAGCGTATTTATTTTATGTTGCTAAATGTTATGTAAGTTTCAACACTCAATACACAATATTACAGATTAAAGTTATGTATCGTCATTTATTCATTATTCGTAATATTTTGTTTTACTAACGTATGTGCATTAATACATAACACTTAAGTTATGTATATTATGTTCCTGAGTAGGTGTTTACTCAGTTATATAACTTTTCCATAAAATAGATAGACATATCTGTACTGTGGGTACTTGCTTTTACCAGCCATCAGAATCCCGAATCTACTAATTGTCAATCATTGTCAAACCATTGAGGTTTCAAAAACTCCCATTTCATGTTCAAAATTAAATGAAAAACAATTCATTACATTGTCTCATATACTATACTTACATACTATACTTACATTACCATTTAATTTAAGACTTTAAGGACATACAAGTAAAGTTAGTAGCATCGGGGCCCAGTATTCTAAGCTTCACTTAAAGACATGTGGTAAGCACTAAACTCACGACTCTGCACTGCACTTTCTGTTATATACTGAGTGATACAATATATATATGCGTTAAATATAAAATTAAAATTACATAATAGGTGCAAGTTACATGACTACAAAATTTCTGACTTGACGTAATAATAGGTTTACGTGGTATTTTCAGATAATTATTTGTAAGCTCTTGTTTTTAATCGTTAATTAGTTAATCATGAAGGTCGTCTACTTTACCATGTAATTGTTTCGTTTAAGTAGTCAGGTACTTCATTGCATGTAATGTTTTAAATCACCTGGGCACGTCTGTACCTACTGCTAAGGCTTTAAAAGCAGTAGGACGTAGTAAGCCTTCCCGAAGAGCGAAACCTATGCTCGGGCCCTCTTCGTAAGTAGCGGTGCTGCTGTGAAACAAATTACCACACCACGATGGCAACTTAAAAATGCCATCGATTCGACAGAAGAAGATTAGTTCAATAATTTAATAAACTCGAATATTATGTCTTATCGCTCTCCTAAACGTGTTTTCAAATTTAAGACCTTGAGATTTCTTAAATAAAATATATTATTGGTTATAGTTAACATATCTAGATCTTTATATCTTCACATGTGACCAATTTAGAACATTTAATACCTACACTTTCATCGCTGTTTAATAATTTAGAGAGTTTAAATAGACCTTAATTGAGTTTTGAAGAGTAGAGAGATTATTTTAGTACCCGTACCTATTTACAAAATGACAGACTGTATTTAGCTTATCTAAGACTCAAATTCTAGAATGTCACTTAAATCTGAATCAAGAATATCTCCTGCCTTCAAATTTATTTATGAATCTAGATTAAAGACTTGAGTGTCGTTCTAGAATACGTGAGCCTTAGAAGCCCAAATGCCGCGCCCAACCGCCTCTCTCACGCACACAAGCAAATTTTATTGATTCACAAAATTGGTGTAACAATTGATATTTCTTCAGTTTTTAAACATATGCATGTGCGTCATAATAACTTCATCACCAAGTTATTGAATTTAAAATGGTAAATCAAATATACACTTTCTATGACAGCCGGCTATATATCATATCTGACAAGTTGTGAGGTTTATAAAAAAAGTTTAACAGTTCATATGCTCTATCTCTTTCTCACACCTAGGTATTGTGTGAAGATATATGTATGTCACTCGCACACGTCACCCCTATAATAAGTCTTAGTATTACCATACTTTATGGTTTAGACAAGACAATTGTAAGGTTAATGACCCTTGTCGGTTATAACGGCAGCTATACGACAAATTATTAATTGGTTTGTGCATGTTTAGGAGGAGGGCGCGGGTGAAGGTGGATATGCCAAGGAGATGAGCCAGGACTTCCTAGACGCCGAGAGAGCTCTCCTTGGGAAGGAGGCTAGAACATCTGACGTCATTATAAGCACTGCGTTGATCCCTGGTAAACCAGCGCCTGTACTTATACTTGAGGTAAGATATTTTTTTATTATTCAATATTCTATCATACTTATAATTAGGATAAATGAAACTGTTTTTATGAGAACTTTTCAAGTGTTGATTGTTATTGTCTCAATCTACCACATTTTACTTGGGAGGACTGAATCTGTCGCTTGCATAAGTAATTACAATTAAGATACATTTGTGTATTCTCGCTCATTCAGATCAGATTTATTGGCATATGGTATAAAAGCCAGGGATCCTATTTTTTTCAATTAATACTTCCATTGCATAAATGGTGTATAAATGAATTTATAATCTTATCTATGTGATAGAATTTATCTGTGTGAATGTCAGAAAGAGATTTAGATGTGCACTGTGATATGCTATTTCTTCCAATAAATTAATGTATCGCCCCAACTGAAACCATCCATGTAATGTAGACCGTATACTTAAAGTTATGTAATCATATCATAGCATAAAAACATCATCCTTGCGTTAGACCCGGTCGCATCTGAGGCAGCATGGCCAAATATTTATTATCCACGTAGTTAGATGATCGCCGCAGAACATGACATGGAGGTTCCGGATGTAAGAGACCTCACGTGGTCCTTACCCGTGACTCCACACATCCACCACTGCATATTCATCTCTCCAACGGCCATGCTTCGCAGCCGTATGCATATACTACCTATGACTGCGAATCTAATATACCTATTATCCTATGGTGTTTTTGACTATCACTACATAGTATAAAACAAATTCGCGTTTTCTGTCCCTATTTTTCATGTCCCTTTGTATGCTTTAAATCTTTTAAATTACGCAACGGATTTTGATGTGTGTTTTTTTAATAGATAGAATGGTTAAAGAGGAAGGTTTATATGTATATAACATCATGCTACAACCAACAGGTGCGGAGCAGGAATGAAAAATGTTGCAAAAACGGGGTGACGCAGACGAAGTTGCGCGGGTCATCTAGTTCATAATAAAATACCATAGGATATTAGTACATATTAAACAAAAGTACGTCAAATTTTATTTTTTATACAGGATGCGGTACGCGATATGGCTCCCGGAAGCGTCATAGTCGACTTGGCGGCGGAGATGGGTGGCAACATTCAGACCACAAAGAAAGGCGAGATCACCAAAGTGCACGGCGTCACTCATATCGGCCTCACGGACCTGCCCAGCCGGATGCCTGCACATGCTTCTACGCTCTATGCGAACAATATATCCGGCTTGTTATTTAGTTTAGGTTTGTACTTACGTTATCACAGAGCCTACATTAAGCGGGGCGTGAAAAAATATCTATTGTCGCAGTCAAGCTATCATTGTAAGATTGTCATATAATGTAATGTCATGTAATGGTTACCCCCTTTACTGAGAGTTTACCTTCAGATTACCATCAATCGAGGTGATGTTATATTGAGGTCCCTACATATAAATAAAAAAATCATTGAAATTACTAGCATTCCCCTAACCCTCTTACCTTAGCAAAATTGTTTGTGTTAGGAATTGGCTCACGTCAGTAGCGTAATGGTCAGGTCGACTTCTTGATCACTTACGTAGATATAGTTGTTTGGGCGGAATGATTTGTTGTATCTAGCCTACACACCATCAGTTGATCAGTCACATTGACTGCACCTCGCCTGTCGATAAGCAACGAAAAGTTACTGTCCCTAGAATGGCGACTCCTACCAGGACGGTTCTTTGAAGCATAATATTGAAATTTCTAACTTCACTAACATCACTTAATTGTTTACCAGGATCCAATGACCACTTCCACATCAACTTGGAGGACGAAGTGACTCGCGGGTCGATAGTGCTGAAGGCGGGCGAGCTGCTGTGGCCGGCACCTCCGCCACCGAGCATGGTCGCGGCGCAGGCAGCCCCCGCTGCCGCCGCCGTGGTCAAAGCAGAGCCACCCAACCCTTTCAACGAAACTTTGAAGGACGCATTCCTGTATTCCACTGGTAAAGTGTTCGTTATTTAACGTAAATAGCATGAGAGGCGTCATTACTTACTAATATGAGAAGTTCTGTCTCTAATTCTAGAACAGGGTAATACCAACATTTCTCATTCAATTATTTTTTACAGGAATGGCCAGTTTGATTGGTCTGGGCATTGCATCACCTAATCCTGCGTTTACAACCATGACAACCACGTTAGCTTTGTCAGGTAAATATCACTGTTTCAACGTTCACACTAGGTACCTTTGTGATTACAACATGATTTAAAATATTAGCTTACTACGAGTAATAAATATTTTGATCGTGTCGTAAATAGCGATATTTTTGCGGTTGTTCAAAAATAGTTTGTTGTCTACAGGAGTGGTTGGGTACCACACAGTATGGGGCGTAGTGCCCGCCCTGCATTCACCCCTCATGTCCGTGACAAATGCCGTGTCAGGCATCACAGCCGTTGGAGGGTTGTTGCTTATGGGTGGAGGTTATGTCCCAGAGACTCCTGTGCAGGTATGTCTGACTAGTAATGTAACACATAATTTTAAATGTTTTCACATAAGTATAATTTGCGCGCGCGTTGCATTAATTCTCAAAAGACACCCAAAAACCGTGTTGTACGTATAGAGCTCGATAGGGGTTAAACCTAACTACGTCGAAGCGTGCTGCAAATGCTACGAAATCACATCTCCGTTTCTTCTTAAGCGGCTTCAGTACAGTTTGTTACCAATAATTTATTGAACATCAAGTTCATGAAATAATTGACCATTGACGTTTTTACACAAATGATTTTAATGTGTTGTCGTGTCGCTTTTATGTGTATGGTAGAGCCCTTAAGGAGATCTTCTACCGAATGTCGTAACACTATGCAACGTCGCCAGTGGCGTCGGCGCGTCGTTCTATTGCGTTTATGTGTATGAAGAGCCCTTACGGAGATCACCTACCATATGTCGTAGCCAAGTCGTAGCGCTATGCGACGTCGCCAACGTCGGCGCATCGTTTTATTGCGTTTATGTATATGAAGAGCCCTTACGGAATCCTCCTCATCCGTGTATCGTAGAATCGTAGCCAAGTCGTAGCACCATGCGAAGTCGCTACCGATACCGGCGTCGAAGGGTCGCGTTGTCGTTGCGTCGTCCTATTGCTTTTATGTGTATGAAGAGCCCATACAGAGATCTTCTTCTACCGCGTGTCGTAGCCAATTCGTAGCACTATGCGAAGTCGCCATCGCGGTCTGCGCGTCGTCATATCGTGGTTATGTGTAAGATTAAATTAAGTAAGTTTACAAGTCTGGCTAGTAACTAAAGTGGGTACATTTTTTACAGTGGTTAGCAAGTACTGCGGCGCTGATATCATTTGTGAATGTGTTTGGTGGATTCATGGTCACGCAACGGATGCTTGATATGTTCAAAAGGTACCTACTGTTTTATTTCATAACGCATACCTTTATCTAGTAGTTTTAAAACACATAACCGCAGATCAAGAAACTTCTACAATAATGACCTTATAAGGAATGCCGAAAACTGAGTGTAGTGGAGAAAAGGGACCAGGAGGAACTATATAGACTTCAAAAGGAAATCTTTAGTGGTACTCGAAATCTCGCAATGAACTTTCTATTATTAATATTTGAAAATATTCTTGGCATTTATCATTCACTAGCTGACCCGCGCAACTTCGTGTGCGTCACCCCGTTTTTGCAACATTTTTCATTCCTGCTCCGCATTTGTTTGTTGTAGCATGATGTTATATAGGTACATATAAACCTTCCTCTTTAACCATTCTATCTATTAAAACAAACCGCATCAAAATCCGTTGCATAGTTTTGAAGATTTAAGCATACAAAGGGACAAGAAAAATAGGGACAGAGAACGCGACTTTAATTTATACTATGTAGTGATAGTGATGATAGTGACAGTGATTGTGTATTTTTTCCTAGGCCTGGTGACCCGCCAGAATATGGCTACCTCTATGGTATCCCCGCCGCTGCCCTTCTAGCAGGTTACATAACTACCGCGATGCAGGTAATTTAATAACATAAGTTGGATTCTTCAATTAAATGTACGTATTTAATGTCAATTAGTGAAATTAATATTTTTCAATTGCGTATTTCCCTGTAGGGATATCCTGAAGTGCACCAAATGGCGTACCTAGCATCTTCATTATGCTGTGTGGGAGCTCTCGCCGGTCTTAGCTCCCAGACTACAGCGCGCAAAGGAAACTATTTAGGAATGGTAAGTATGATATTTTATTTATACACCATATTTCACAATCCCAATGATTATATATTCCAGTGAATAACCGAAATCGCCATGAAAATTATAAATTTCGGTCAATCACCAAAAACCTTAGTGGATGTTACCAGGCACCAGTGATCTTGCCAGAGATATGTTCTGTATAATCTCACCTCCGGTATTCAAAGACCTATAGACGACGCGCGTTTTAGTCGGTTCGAGTCCGACATAATTACGTCCATCGATTTTGGCGGAGGTGGTATTCGTAGGGATTTTGTGCACGATAAAAAAGGCACTAGTGTATCTTGACATACGCATTTCGGATGTTCACAGCAACATATGTACTTTAAGCGCCTACATAGTTTGGGTACCGCCCTCATTTTATTCGATTGCGATGATTTAAAAGGCATTCATAAATAAAATATTAGAAATGTAGCAAGCCACACACAGCATCCAAGACCCGCTCTTTGTAATCTTGATGACTTTAGTATCAATCTATTGATCATTGTAAAAACATTGAGACAGTAAGTTACCTACTAAAACAGCTGACAAAATTCCTTCATCATATTTTAATAGAATTAATAAGCTAATATTCTGTAGATTGTTTCTATCATTAACTAAGCATTTAATTTCATCACCCTTTTTTGTAAGTTTAAAAAGATGTTGTAGTTTTGTCGAGCCCGGCTATTATCACAACAACATTAATTTATTAGTCTTAATTAATGTTAATTACTATCGTTTAATCACACATAGTACAAATCTTTCATATGAGACGAGGCAACTTGGGTGTTGGCTAAGCATTCCGATATTTTGATGACTCTGTGGGATTATATGAGTAACCAATCAAGCTTTAAATTCTTGTATGTTTTGTTTATCATAGTTAACAGTAATGTGCTTATCCCCAGATTGGCGTAGCCGGCGGTATCGCTGCAACTTTAGGTGCACTGACCCCGAGTACCGAAGTGTTGGCACAAATGTTGGCGGTAGCTGGCGCTGGCGGTTTAATTGGTGGCACTATTGCTAAGAAGATAGAGATTACCGATCTACCTCAACTTGTGGCTGGTTTCCACAGGTATAGTACTATCAAAAATCTTTAAAACGGCTTTATTAGAAAAAAAACAGAGTGAGGTTGTCTCGAGGACTTCTTGACTATCAATTTCATCCCCTATCCTCACTCAACGTAACAAATTAATATTAATTATTTTAGATATTTCTCTTAATGTGCTATAATCCAACTGTTAAATTCTTTACATCAAGTTTCTCATTAATTAGTTATATAGTACATCTCTTTGCGTTAATCCCGGTCGTAATCCTGACCTCATATTCCGAGGTCTGCTTTTTCTAGCCTAACTGCGATACGGGTAAATTTCAATATTTTCCCTGAAGTGATTGCCGTATGACATCCGCAACCTATGGACGTTATCGAAGTATTGCAGTTAAACCATATTGCCTCTTGTCGGAAAATGTGTCCTCGTCAAATCCACGTTCAAACGATACCTTCTTTGTTCTCAGTTTGGTCGGTATGGCGGCAGTGCTGACCTGTATCGCGACCTACATGCACGATTTCCCTGCGATGGCCCTGGATCCAACGGCTGCAACACTCAAGACGTCCTTGTTCCTTGGTACATACATCGGTGGAATCACATTCACGTAAGTACTGATATCTTTTGCTATCAAAAAACTAACAAAGAAGGCAGCTCAGTGTCATAGTTAAATATTTGATCATTTATCATTTGATCATGTATCTAAGTGTAAACTTCCTATTTTCTTTCTAAATATTTTTTTTGCATGTCTGTACCTATTTGCCTTGGGAGCAGGACTGTACATGAAGACTTTAATTTATATTTATATTTCTGAGATAGCAACAAGCAGCATGCCTGTTAGTTAAAAGTTATAAGCAATATCTTTTCAATACCAGCTATAATTACTTGCTATTATATTGTTGACCAAATTTTTTTCCAAATTAGGAATAGAACATTACGCATCTTTTTATTCCACCTATCCGGGGTATAGGTTCTTATTGGTGGCGAGAGGTTCTTATTCTTGATTTGACTTCGCAGGAATGCTTATGTTCTAACATTATTATACACATACAATGTATTGTTCAATCCTACCACTCCTTTTTATTTCAAAGAACTATTTCATTTTTCTCATGACTCGCATACGAGATGCTTGAGGTCATCCGAGAATTCGAGGCTGAGAATGCCACTACACTCCACTAATTTCGTTCATAAGTCTTTCACTGTGAATGCTGTACGCTTATGGAATGAATTACCATTAGACATGAGACGGACTAAATTCTTAATGATTTTGAAGAGAACACTATCTGTAAACGTGTTAGCTCACAACTATATTTGTTTTAGTATACGTTTGTATGCTTGTATAATTATGTATTGTTGTATATTTGTTCTTGTTGTATTTTTACTTTCTTCTTCTCTTCATCTTTTCATATAATTTTCATATCATATCTAAAGTTGCCTGGGAGAGATCGCTTTCTCTTTTTAGTTTCCTCTTTACTGCAATTTTACGTTTTTTTGGTGTACAATAAAGAGTTATCTATCTATCTATCGGGGCTAGTTACGCAATAATTCGTACTGATGAGTATAGAGACAATACTGACAGTAAGTGACTCCTTCCACCGCAGAGGCTCCCTGGTGGCATACGGCAAGCTCCAAGGCTCCCTGTCGTCGGCTCCGTTGCTACTGCCGGGGCGCCACGTGATCAACGCGGGCCTGCTGGCGGGCTCGCTGGGCTGCGGCGGCGCGCTGCTCGCCTTCCCCGACGTGCCGGGCCTGCCGCTACTGTCTGCCGCCGCGATACTCAGCGGCATCCAGGGACTTACCCTCACCGCTGCTATTGGAGGTAATACTGGGCTCTGCTCGCGGAGATATCGATTATCGCTACTGTGGCTCACATAGTTTTACTAAACCGATTGCGATAAAAAAACACAAAATTTTAGGTCTAACCAAGACCTTTAAAATAAATACCACATGAAATTCCGTTTTGTAGTTTTTGCGTCCATCGTTGCATTCGTTGACAAAAATAAGTTTTTTTAACACATCCACTTTGCACTAAATCATTATATATGTACCTAGGTAATATTACATACAGAAGACAGTTATAAGAATTATAATTGTGAGTTACCGTTTCTAGATAGAGGAGGTAGAGTTCTCTATCTAGAAAAATAGTGTCATGTTTTTTTATAGGATAAACTAATTCAGTTTTTTTAAAAATTCAAAAATAAACCGTCCTACCAATTCTCTTGTTTCGCACTCCGGTTGGTGCAGGAGAAGATGCTCCTGCATCAATCCTCATAAATTAATTTTATCTACTTTATAGAATGTAACCTACCCTTTGTTTAATGCAGGCGCTGACATGCCGGTGGTTATCACCGTACTGAACAGTTACTCCGGGTGGGCGCTGTGCGCTGAAGGGTTCATGCTCAACAACTCTCTGATGACCATTGTCGGAGCTCTTATCGGCAGCTCTGGTGCCATCCTCTCGTACATTATGTGCAAGGTAATATAAATATTTTCAAGCTTATCTTCTGATCGATATACACTAGTCCTAGTATGTTGGTCAGTCTAGCCGGTGAGAGTAAAAAGAAAGATGCTGTCTAGACGTCAGTTTGGTGACTGAGGAGTGCTAAGTGAAAGCGTCGAATGGCGCTGAATGGCAATCTCGGTTAACCCTGATCAAAGGCTTAGGCCGTATCTGCTATATATACCTCATATAGAAAACGATGACAGACCATAGAAACAGTTATTAATTTATTCTGTGCTCATGTTGTAACTTATTTTTTAGGCAATGAACAGATCTCTACCGAACGTAATCTTGGGTGGATACGGTATAGCAACAAGCGGCTCGGCTCGTCCCGAGGGCGCCACTCACACAGAACTCAACGTGGACTCCGTTGCTGATCTCATTCACCGTGCCGCCAACATTATAATCACACCTGGTATGTGTAACTTATTACTTTAGTTTTAAGTGATGAAATGTTACTTTATGACTGAGATAGAAAGTCTCGATAGCTTAGTGGTTGAGGATTCGGCCTTGCGATCGAAATGTTTCAGGTTCGAATCCTAACCATTGCACTAGCGACGTGAACCCACTCCTAACAGAAGCCTTTGAGCTTGGCTTGAGGAGTTAGAAGAGGGGATATTTGTAATTGATTTTTTTTCGATTGGAATATAATAATAAATAGATGGGAGTTAATGTATAGTACAGAACTTAAACTTGCAAACCAGTTCGCTCTCAAGCGTTCACTTTTTCTAATCTTAATCGAATTGATTAAATAATATACTGTTTACTTAAAAATTCAGATTTATAGTTGAACTGAATAGACTCAAATGCTCCTATCTGAAAATACCGGTAGGTAAGTTCACGAATTCTTTCCGTACCCTCATATTAATTATAACTTTCAGGTTATGGTCTCTGTGTAGCAAAAGCTCAATACCCAATTGCCGAATTGGTGCAGATTTTGAAGAACGCCGGCAAAAAAGTGCGTTTTGCTATCCATCCAGTAGCAGGTATGCGTTTTCCTACTCTTTTGTTAGTCGTATGATAAATCTTTGTTAAGAAGGAACTATATTTCTATAATTTATATATAAAACAGGTCGTATGCCGGGCCAGTTGAACGTGCTCCTTGCTGAGGCCGGAGTTCCATATGATGACGTATTTGAAATGGAAGAAATTAATGATGACTTCCCGGACTCCGACCTTGTACTGGTTATTGGTAAGAAGCTCTGTCTGAATTGACTTATTTATTTAAAAAACGAAGTGGTTTCACAACAATAACATTTTAGCGATAGGTACTTTTTTATTATTTTACTTAATTTTTTAAGCCGTGATAAAAATTGTATTCACCTTTTTTTCGGAAGCAAAATTATCTATGATCGGTATTGCCACTATATGTTTAATTATTTTTTAGGCGCTAACGATACAGTTAACAGTGCAGCTGAAACCGACCCCAATTCACCCATCGCAGGAATGCCCGTACTTAAAGTCTGGAAATCAAATCAGGTAAACGTCTAATTTTATTCTAGATCCCCCTAAATTTAACTTCGGTCGACTAAACTAATCAACTATGACCCCAACCGACAATTTTTTTTGTAGTTGTTGTATTAACATCAATATTATTTTTTTTATTCTATTTATTGATACCACTGATATACCCTTTTTGCGGCATTCTCGTGCGGAATTTTGCCCATTATTAAATTCCATCCCCGCTCTTCCCCGCAAGTCAGTGAGAGTGGTTATCTCTCGGGCCAACAGACGCCATGGGTGAGGTGGCCTCTGGCATTACCCACACGCCCCGGCCGACCTTGAGCCGTAGGGATTATAAATACCCCTAGTAGGTACTTCTAAGATGGCATTACCCAAGTATTAGTTTTTACATTAACTACTTTGGTCAGTGTTTTTATAAAACTACCTCCGTTTTTGTATAAAAGTAAATATTCTTTTAAAAGTTTTAAATTAACAACTCAGTGCTTATAATTTCAGGTTGTTGTGATGAAGAGGTCGATGGGTGTAGGTTATGCCGCTGTGGATAATCCCATCTTCTACAACCCCAATACCGCTATGTTGCTCGGAGACGCCAAGAAGACTTGCGATGCGCTCCTAGAACGTATCAAACATCTCGCCGGTTAACATGACTACGTAATGAACCAAATAAATACCGGAGGTCTTACTCTTGAATTTAATTCCGACCGACCGATATTGAAATCGTTAAAGTTTAGAATGGATACAGAGACATATTGGATAGCGGATTAGGCATGCGTCATAAATGAAATTACAATTACTCCATGCCCATATATAGTTCTAATGTGTGTGTTGCATTTGTGGCTGTTTGTATTTTTTTAATGTACAACAATAACGTCAACACATGAGCCAAATCCAACGGTTTATTAAAAACCCAGTTTGAATTATCTTTTCAAAATTGTCGTAATCTCGTGGATCTCCAAACAATTGCGGTAATTCTCAAATATTTACGTAAAATTTGAAAGTAGAAAGTTAGTAGTAGTTAGTTTAACGTCTCGACTTTCTTGTGCTTCTCTTATATAGTAATATCTATGGTACGAAAATACACGATTTTAATACCGATCGGTCGGAAATAAATTCAAGAATATTGCTACTGCAATTCATTTTTAATGAGTTGAATTTGATTGTCTAGTTTCATGGGCTCTACGTTATCGCAACGATTAAGTTAAGTATTGTAATAATTCATACCAATTATGCATGATGGCACGATATTAATAAATTACGTTTCTAAGGCAAATACGAGGCCTGGTGTCTCTGCCTACCCATGAGCAAGGCGTGGGTGAACGTATATTTTGTATGTATGTTATTTTTATGCTCGTTCTAATCTTAAACTGAAAGACTGTCAATTTTATAACGCCATATTAATGTAAGCGTAAATGAAATTAATAAAAATGAAAAACGTATATTTCCAGTATTGAGTCGGAGTAAGATTAAGTAAGTTGATCACTATTGTAATGATTTGTTCTATAGGTACACCGTTTAATTGATTGATAGTGCGTTTCTGATCCACGCGTCGACCCGGTACTCACTATCCATGAATTGAACAGTGATCCGGCTCGAAGGACCAAATTGATGTATGGTTTGTTCTATACACCGTTTAATTGATCGATGGTGAGTACCAATAATGACTTCGATCCGGCAACAACCTGTTTGGTTCTTATCTACATGACGACGCGGTACTCATTATCCATCAATGAAACGGTAATTCGGCTCGAAGGGCCAAATTGATGTATTGTTTTTTTTTCATACCCAGCCTAATTGGTTTATAGCGAATACCGTATAAATAATAAGAAACAAGATGTTTGCTGGGTCGACATCTTTATTAGCACTGAATAAAATACAAGCACGACTGAGAAGCGAGTAACGCGACAACACGTTGCCAGTGCTAGCGTAAACAGAAAATTTTATAACGATAGCATTGGGGGAGCAACGTAATTTGCTCGTACAACTATGGCCAGCCCTATGTATGATAAATCGAACGTTCTATAAAACCAACTCACTCTTCTTCGTGATGTGCCAGCTCAAAAGAAGAATAATAAAATTAGTGCCGGCTCTATGTAATTACCCTACGCTGGACTAGTGAAAGGAGCGATCACCCTAAGCACGAGGGACTCTGGACAAAGTCACATTCTATTGGCGAAAACGCCAATGGAATTGCTTAGTAAAGTATGAGATTGACATAAATCTGTTACGTGACTGCCAACATTTAATGAGTTTGAATCTTTGTGATTATTTTTATTATTAAAATCATCGAAGTGTCAAGTAATTCATTGAAAGTAAATTGAAAATTCGCTTCGACGCATTCCATCAATAGAATGTCATTTTGTCTAGAGGCTCTCGTGGCGAGGAGGTGCTAAACCAATTACAGAATATTTTTTTTTAAATATGGACATTATTATTTATTTAAGTACAGTCAGAGCTCATAAGTGCATTAGCACATCAAGGCTCAAAATGGTTTAGCGTGCGGCCGGCGCGCTTATATATGTGTGTAATGTTACTATGCAATACGAGGCGACGCTGGCTTGTCTTAAAAGAAAAAGGTCACAAGTAGCGTTAGAATGTTGACGCTATAGTTGCGTAGGATTGCTACTGCACTTTTGAGTTCTACTGTACATAAACATAGAACCGAAGTACAATTTTATTAAAGTTTAAAAAAGCTTGAAGTAAAAGGTAATCTTATTCTACTCTACCGACGTATAGGAATCAGTACTGGAAATTAATAATTCAAAAAAAAAGTGGACTGTCTGTGACGTTAGTCCACATACCAATGCATACATTTATAAGAACACACCATTTCTCAACAACTAGTCTTTAAACTTACAATTAATATTTTGTAAAGATTGTAATGAGGATTAAAAAATAATAAAACGAATGAATTGAAATTATATGTATGTGAATATACATTAATAATAATAATAATAATATGTTAAAATTTTCGAGATTTCTATATTTAGAGTTTATACTAGGTTGTAAATTTAAAATAAGCATTCTATATAATGATTCTTATTGGAAATAAGATCGTTTAAAAGGGCGTCTAAGTATACCTAGAAATATAAAGACGTGACTAATAAAGATAAACTAAGTACCTATATTCATATGCCTACTTATAAGTTCACGCATAAGGTTAGCATAATCTATGCGATTAGAAATTTAGTATAATGATCGAGGAGTTTCGGGTTCGAATTCTAGCTATTAAGTAGGTACGCTACCGAAACTAGTAAACTAGTATAACCACAAGCGTACTCAAATAAATAGTTATATTAGTTTATCCGTTAAAAATATACTAATCACGCACATACAGTTTGAACTGTGTAACCAAACGCACAATGAACAAACGGACAGAAATGTAGGTAGGAATTTATTGCTATATGTATGCACAATAATTTCAAAAGTTTAAACTTTATTAATCAATTACCTTTAGACGCCCTCTTAAATAATTAATACCAGCATTGTCTTCCCTTTACATTCCACCTCTATTTAGTGATCTTGTGTTTATACAGTTGCACTAATTAGGTGGTCACACTGCCATACCAACAGAAAACAGTAGGTATATCAGCTGAATATTTGACAACAAACAAGATTTTTTTACAACCTATGACACTCATATCTTGCAATTACGAGTAGGTAGTAAGTACTGAATTTCAATAATCATTTTTTATATGATATGTAAGTAGGTACTTATATTTATTATATTACTTGCTAAACAATATAATTACCTACTTAAGCGTTTTTAGCGGCTTATAGCACCATATTTCGAATATATTTATTGCATTTTATAGTAAATAGTTGACTTGATATTTTCAACATATACATAACATACCTATCTATTATTTCAAAAATTTTATAAAATAATAAGGAAGATCATTCCAATTTCCATTTTATATTATATTAATGTAAAAATTGTAATATACCTACATAAACAGAATTAAGTACTTAGTTCATGACGCTAGAAAATTTGTGCCTTATTGTGTGAATTTAATTTAATGTAATTATTAAATGTATTTTTACGAATAAAGAATTTACCTCTGATATACCTAAATCCGTTTTATTGAATGTTTCAATTATACTTTTTTATTATTAGGTATGATGTCATGGATGTGGATGAGTGTTCTCATCAACCATCACCCTCATCACTAACATGTTCGATTGGATAACATTAATAATTAATTGCAAAGGTTCTGTCAATGGCAAAATATTATTAACACACATTCTCACTAAAACTTTGACGGTAGGGACGCTGACGCAGGTTCTCCTCTCGAGGTTAGTCGCTCTGTAAAAGTTAAATTAAAGCAAATTGTAACAATAAATTGTAGACCCTTCGTTTTAAGGTGTCATCATCATCAACCTGCGGCAATTCACTGCTGGACATGGGCCTCTCCCATGACACATTTTTATGGGACGATGTGCCCTACTCACCACGCTAGGAATGCGGGTTGGCGAGCGTAGAGTGTAGTCCATAGGGTACCATAGTCCCTCGCGTCAGTGACGCTAAAGTTCCATTTAGGATGTAGATTTAATAAAACTATAGGTTCAAATAATGTAATCCTTGTCACCTCAGGATTTCCAAATACTTACATAGACTGTAAAAAAAAATATCCTGACCGAGCTGACCCAAACCGAGTTGACAAAAAGCACAGCTCAAAGTTCTGTAGTTAGACTACCTAGTTGAACTTTTTACGGATCGAACTACCCGCCACAGTTGTTAGTGTGGCCACCAGGACTGACGACTTTAGGTATGTGGTCTGCGATGCACGGAAATTTCCACAGCAATGCAAATAAATAGCCATATTCATTTTTACAAATATTTGAATTAAGCGGGAATAGATCCCGCCCATACTGATAGTAAACATACAAAAGTAACATTGTCTGTCTGCCAGTCCACTCTGCGTCCACACCTAGCCCACTGCTGTACCGCAATACTGAGGTTGACTCAAGCATCCTCGCAAATCTGAATAAAATATCAATATTTTACATATTACCAATTACATGGAAATTTACATATTCCATAAATGGGTCTCCGTCAGTCTCCTCCATCTGATAATAATTTTCTTGTTATTAATAATTTTCTCTATAATTTTCTTGGCTTAAAAATCATTACTCCTCTCAAATAAAAAGTTTTTCCTGTCGATGGTTGGGGTTTTTTCTGTCAAAGTGACTGACAGTTGTGTCAGGGTGTTACTCAGTGTTACTGCGTCAGTGTCAATGCCAATTGTCATTAATGTCATCACTGCCAGTTTGCACTTTGCATTGCGATGCCAGGCAAGTTATCAAGATTTTTATTTGATGTGTCATATAATTATTTTGTATACGGCATACGGCATCGACACAGGCGTTGCGGTGCGGTATTGTGAAACGCCGCATACGAAACGTTAATGAGTTACTTTAGTGTACTGCTGACTGCATAACATTTCATTAGCTCTTCTTGAACAGTCACCTTGTGTTAGAATCAATGAGAAGTAATGTATACATTTTCTGATACAAGTAACAACAGAGTCTGCTAGTTATTCGTAGAGTGTAATGTGTTAAATAGTCCCATTTATGTCTGTACGCTATACTATCGGTTACAGTTTATATTTCTTAGTTTTTGTTTGATTCCAACTTGCGACAAGTTTTTCCAGCATGGTATGTGTTCAATATTTTGATTTTATTTTATTATGTTTCTGTTTAGTAGCCTTTACTTTTACCAACTATCAAATCTATAAATAAATATGACTCGGTTCCATGGTGTTGTTATAATTAATTTCTTCTTTATTTATTCTATAGCTACAATTAAATACATAAACTTGTTATGTGTTTATGCATTAACGATGCTAGATTTATAATTAAAGTTTAGAATAGTAGTTATTAAAATTATATAGTTATTTATTTTTATGTAGGCGAGTGATGAGAAAAAAATGGTGTCATCCAGTAAACCTGCCCTACCCCCGAATAGTGATGATGAAAATGGTAATGTCCTCTCCTTGATATACAAGTTTTTCAAAAAGGTATGTCTTATTTTCATATTAAGTTAAATTTTTTAATTTTTATATATAAGTATATTGACCCTATGTGGATCCAGTAAATGATGATGTGAATGCATTATCTAAACAAGATAGGATGTATAATAACATGACTCATAAGTGACCTTGAAGTCAAGCATGTTGCCGTGCTTAGAATCACAAGACAGATATTTAAATCTGCTTGTTTGTTCCTCTTGCTCATTAGGTGTAAATTAAGATAATGATCACATAAAATTACTCATTAGACTTTTTTCATGATGTTTATTGTGTATATTTTCACATACTGCATGTTGTACCAACTATAATAAATTTGTTTGTAAGCAAGACTATTGAGATAAAGAAGCGTGAAACATAAAAGCAACACTGCTATCAGTAATAACCACTTAAACACACTTGTTATTTATTTCTACCTAAATGTTCATGTTAACAAACTGTTGGTTAGTAGGTCAGTGATGTCATCTATATAAATATATTCCCGCAGGTGAAGTTTATTTCCTGTATATAACATCTATTGTATTGAGACTCCTTTGTCCACACCTAGTCTCCCTTTTTGGGCTATTGTGTCCTGTATAGGAAATGAATCAATACCTTAGTAATCCATTTACTAGCCACAAAGTTACTAAATATACATATTAGGTATTAAATGGGTTGATAAACATTTTATCAGGCTCTTAATCTTTATAGTTTATTCTAATGATTATGGCGTTGTTAAGTACATGTCTAGATTAACACTTAAATGCCATGGCATTATAATTTTCACATTTATCTCCCAACTTATGAAATCTCTAATATTTTTAATAGATAATAAATTTTTAGGTATTAAATTACATGTAGTCAGCCAGTATTTATCTTTTTTACTATATTATTTCAAATAATGTCATATTCATATTTCATCTACCACTTAATAAATTGTATTGAAGTCAAGCAGGAATGAAATTTTTTCCCATACCTACACTACATCCACCAGATATTTCGTACTTTACCTAAAATCTAAAGTGGTCTGACATAATTATATTGTCACATTTTCCTCTCTATTTAGCAATCCCGCCTATATTTATATTTGAGGTACATTATTTCCTACCTAGAACATATTCAATAACTCAATTTCACTGTTGAAATAACTGATATTATGAATGTAAATAAAACATCCACATACTTTACACATACAACAAGATTAATGATGATTAACCTAGTCTACTTTATGAGGTTAAATTGTTTTCCGATTACTGCTGCTGATATTAATAATATCAAATAAGATTATTGACTGGTAAGTCGAATCAGCCTTCGTGGCGTGGCGACTGCTACGCACGGGGCGCGGGTTCGATCCCCGCTCAGTGCAAAAAGTTGTATGCATGAATATGGCGGTTTGCAATGATCTGGTCGTGGCTCGGAGAGCACGTTAAGCCGTGCGTCGGCCCCTGTTGCCATTCAAACATCTAAGGCAGTCATTAGGAGTAGTTGGAGCCCTCAAAAGTCCAACCAGTCTAACATGGAACTTCGATATCGCGATTGGTCATTGGACCATTGGTTGTAGAGGTCAGATGGCAGTCGCTTCACGGAAATAAGTTCAGCCGCATCACAGTTAGACTGGAAAGCCGACCACTACTGAGTTGGGAAAAGGTTCAGAGAATGATGAGGTCGAATTAAGGTAGTCTAAATACCAGGTTGGTAAATTCTGTGAAAGCTTGTTTATACAAACTTTGAAAGACGATGTTGTGTTACAAGGTGATGTTATAAGTCATGACGCCATATACCGTGCGCGTGCTATAGCTAATTAATAATTTTCTATTAATTTGAGTGGATGATAAAAGTGTAGTTACGAGACAATTATAATATTAATGTTGGGTTTCGTACTTATTTTTGCCAAGGACTTTCATCGATAAATCATGTACTAACCCTCATACCAGCGGATAGTACATTCGTCGACGGAACCCGTTTCGCGAGCTTAAATCGTCCCAAAAACTGAATTCAAGTGGACCCAGTTTACCGCTATCAAATTAGAAAAGGTCAATCTTGTCCCTGGTCCCAGTTTAAGACTGGGACAAGACGTCTCCTAACCCTATATTTCTTTCGTGTTTCCCTTTTTGTTGGATATGGTATAGTATAGTAACCCAACACGAAGGGTACCGGTTCTTGGCGCCTGTGTACTATCGGTAATTTAGGGTGTTGTAGTCGTATGAACATGTGACTTTTTGATGCAATTACCCAACGCGTTAAATAGTTCTACACAATAGGACTATGAGAGGACGTAGTAAGCCTTCTCGAAAATCCAAACCTATGCTCGGGCATGTCCGTGAGAAGCGGCGCTGCCGTGAAACAAATTACTACATACCGAAGGCAAAAATGCCGTCGATTCAACAGAATGAGAAACCGTAGGACCGCCTTATTTTACACATGCCCTACATATTATTGTTCTATCCACTTATATGACTATTGCTGCAGGTATCGGTTGTTGGGGCAGTGTACCTCGTAGGGTACATGCAATGGAGTGTGGCATGGCTCATAGGCCCCGTCATATTATCCGTGCTCCGCGATCAATGGCGTAAGGAAAGTGAATATCGCCGCAACTTGGCCAAGGCTGCTGCAAAGTCTTCAGAAAAAGATTTTGTTTTGGCAAAGCTTGACGAATTACCGGCCTGGGTAAGATATAACATTTATTTTTAACTTAATTACATTATATTTCTAAAGTCGTAAACACAAGAGTACTGCACGCACATAACGCTATGATCACCATATGTTGAGACCAAATATTAAGTTCCCCTGTCGCATTTTACATGGATTTGCGTAAGCTTTCACCTTGCAGCTACTGCTAAAGGAGCAAACCTTTTACCATCCGCTGCACAATACGCTACTGTAAATTTCCTAAAAGTTACACATTAACTTTGCTCGAGCCAATATCCACGGATTCGAAACTCAAACTCAGGACAAATTAAGTAATGAAATTCCTGAATTGTAAGGTTTCTTTAAAGAGGTTGTGAAAAGGTTTTTAATTGGTGCTACAGCATTAATAGTCTAAAGCGGACCCCGGGGTCGTAGCGCAACGTCTCATATGCAACTGTAATTCGGCTTAAAAAAAATTACGCTTGTTTATCACTTTAGTGGTACATAGAATCCGTGAATGAGTCAAATACACGCCTAACACATGTTGCTATACATGTGTTAGGCGTGCTAATGAGCTTTTTTCTACAAATTGTATCGATTATGCAAAGAAGACTAGTTCAACGACACCAATTGCGTAGCTTATGAAGTACGTATTAGAGCTAAATATAATACGATTATGTTACTGTTTTACTCTCACTGTCTTGTTTTGTGAGTCCTAAATTATCATGTAGGTATGTATAAAGGATTAGGTTATACATTGCAAGACTAGTGGTATATTACACTTCTGTACGTGCGTTAAGAACTAGCTAGAGCTAGGAGTTAGCCTCCTAACGGGTACTATCTATTTGCAATTCATAAATCGAATGAAAATGAATTGGTTCCGCGTGCTATCAAACTTATTTCGATGCAGCAGTAGTCAGCATTTTTTAATTTCTTATTTTTTCATCACTATCACTACATAATATTATAGTAGGTATAAAACAAAGTCACTTCCCGCTATCTGTCCCTATGTATGCTTAGCTTATGCTTGTCCCTGTGTAACAAAAAAAAATGATGCGGTTGACATCAAAATTTGTTATATACAACAATTTTTATACAACGAATTTGATGCGGTTTTTTTTAATAGATAGTGATTCAAGAGGGGGCTTATATTTATATACCTAACGTTATACTACGACCAGTAGGTGCGGAGCATGAATGAAAAAGGTTGCAAAAACGGAGGACATCCTGCGACTCAGACGAAGTTGCGCGGGTCAGCTCGTAGTGTAATATGTACCTATTCTAGTACGATTACGTTATGTTTTCTATACTTAACTACATTTCGATTAAATTCATGTTATTGGTTGGTACCTAATATGTTCAGTGTTTACATATACCTAATGTTTAAATGCATTTATATATGTTCAGATAATTTCTATATCTCGGTACCTAATTAACTACTTATCTATCGACTTTCACTACACACAGTCACAACCTTTTTCAAGATTTTTTCTATTATTTCATTTCATTTCCCCTTATTATTTCGTATCTGACACATTCAGGCCACTGATTCTCGATTTCACTTGTCTGCATACTGAATTGAATGGCTGCATGCTATTCAGAAGTGGAATAAGGGAGGTAGGTACACTATTAGGGCGACAATACTACTTTGGTGTGCCCTCCTTTAAAGGGCAAAGCAATTGCACCAAAGCTGCTAATTTACCTACGTGTACGCAACCAATGCTTCTTGACATAAATATTTTGCTTGGCAATTTTCTGTATACTGCTTTGGTGAATAGCCTACCTTAGTGTGTCACTACACTTATACCTGTCTTTATGGACATATAAAATTCAATGGCTACGGTTTCTAAGGATACGAATGTTACAGGTATTTTTCCCTGACGTGGAGCGTGCCGAATGGCTGAACAGGGTATGTAAAAACAACTAATTTGTATAAGACCACTCCCACACCTCAGTCGTTATAAATCACTTGTTTCCACCTACATACATTAAAGAGCACGCTGTCTAGTACAGAAATGTATTAATTGCGGCGCAATTGTGTTGTATGTCTGTTTCATTTAGTTTGAAGTATTTAACTTTTAGGTCACGTTTAATAAATTCATATTGCGTTCAGCCTAGTCTAAATTGCCTTAGGCATGGCAATTAAATTACACACTTGAAAACCATGTTTCATGATACGATACAGATATTTCATATCATCAGCTATCAATTACCATACCAATTACCTATAACGTACGTTACCCTTTGACATGCCAACATCATGTAAATAAATAAGATTGTCAGTGGTTAAACCTCAAGTAGCCATACCTTGTTCCGGTTAAAAATAAAAAGCACATTATTATTAACCCTTTGCTACCTTTGATAAGATCATAAAAATGTAGGCAACGAATAACCATCTTTTAGTTCATTTGGAAGAACAACAACAAGAAGAACCCACTGCCTACGTTTTAAAATTAAAGCGCGGTGGCATCGTACCGTGTACACCTAACGTCACTTTACGTGACAGGAAAAATGATTAGGTATAGTAACATAAAATAACGATATTAAATCAGTACCTACATAGTTTTGTACGTTTTATATTATATACATATCCCTAAGAAGATATTCCCGGTAGCGCGTTCACTCCATACGAAGTGGAGATACCTAATATATTGGTCAACAAAGAATAGCATTCGAATGTTAGGTTCCTATCAATCAGTGTACTTACTTTATACTTAGCACGAAAAACTATCGAATTCGTAGTGTAAAGGTATCGAGTGAGTGGAGCATTGCAATTGGCGGGTTTCACAGGCACACAGGTTCACAGTAGGCAGACTGCCAATCGCAATGTTCCGTTCTGTCGATACCTTTACATTACGTATTCGATAGTATTTCATGCTAAGGGCACTGATCTCCAAATGATAGGTAACTCAATAGCTTGTATTTTCATGTTTAGCTTTTGCTTAATATATTATACTTATGCAGATACTGCTGCAAGTGTGGCCTAATGTCAATTCGTTCGCTCGCAACATCCTGAAGGAAGCCATCGAACCAGCCGTGGCCGAGAGCTTGGCTAATTACAAACTGAATGGATTCAAATTTGAACGTATGATCCTCGGTACAATTGTAAGTATTTCAGGAAAAAAAATTGAATACAGTGAAGCTTTAGCTTCTTTTTTAATAACGAAAATAAGATGTGAAAAGCGCAGCGCCCTACCTTATACCTATATTGAATTTTCACTGGGTAGGACACATACCGCCGATGTGATTTTTCTTAAATTACTACCTACTGTGAAAGATTTTCAGATACTGACTGATAAGCTAAGAAAAAGCCAAGTATCTTTTTTTAGACATTTTTGTACCTAATCAAAATAATGTTTCTAACTGAATTATTAAATATAATCATAGTAAGAAGTTTATTGAATGATATTAAAGCAATTGTACACAAATAACAAAATAACTAAAAAACATTGGTGTTAAATGTTTATTTCCTTGAAATTGCCATAATCTGTTTGTAGATGCTATCAATTGTTTATGATGTTAACGAGAACGTTAATATGTGCAGGCGCCTCGTGTCGGTGGCGTCAAAGTCTACGATAAGAACCTCTCGAGAAGTGAAATCATCATGGATGTTGATTTATTGTAAGTAGCTCTGGGCCCCAGACTAGTGGATATCGTTTTGTACAATTAAATACAAACGATTGTTCAATGTATGGGATTGACATTCGTTCACGCCTGTCAACAATGTCAATGTCATAAACGTCAAAATATGTGTCAATCCTATACATTGAACCTTATATTCTATTCCATTCTACGAAACGACTACCAACGAATTACCACATCTCTAGTCCCTCTGCTCTTGATAGCAAACTTATGCTAAATGCATTTTCAGAATTATAATCGAGAAGTTGCTGCTTTCAAGTCTCACCTAGCCTAGTTCATGGCGCATGTAAACTCAGTTCTAACACAACACAACGATTTAGCTTAGTTTAGATGGTTCATCTGAATATTAATATTGGGCGCGTGTTAATTAAGTACCTACTTCGAAATAAGGTCCATCGTTGAATAAAAACTCATTTAAGAACTAGCGAATCCAATGTCTGCTGTTTAATTTTTATCAATTTAGAAAAATTTATAGCTTATTCCTAAGTTTTTATTTACTGAACTATTTTTTCACCGATGCTCAGCTTACGTCCTTTTTTACAGTTATGCCGGTGACTGCGATATATCGTTTGTTTTGCAAAGAATTCGTGGCGGTATCAAGGATCTTCAGGTAAAAATAGAACTACCTAACTAAATAAAAATGTAAAGCTACTGAATCATGAAATGACGTTAAAAGGTCGAAAAAAAAGGCTTCTAGGAAAAGCCAACAAACTATGCCTCTCAAGTCATTCCATTATTCCCATCATCATCATCATCATCATTCTCTGAACCTTTTCCCAACTCAGTTGGGGTCGGCTTTCCAAATAATAAAGTTATGGAATGAGGTCTCTGTATGTTAACTCTATAAAGAGGAAAAATTTGTATTTTTTTTGTGTTCATGTTTGTAATGAATAAACTCAAAACTACTATGCTGATTTATGACATAGACTATAATACACTCCGCGATAACCGACATCCACGCGGGCGGAGCCGCAAGTAACAGCTAGTCTTCAATATAATAATGTTAAATATTGCTTTTTAGATCCATGGTATGGTACGTATCGTGATGAAACCACTTCTAAGCAAGATGCCTTTAGTTGGTGGCCTTCAGATATTCTTCTTAAACAATCCCTCCATTGACTTCAACTTGGTTGGAGCTGCTGATATTCTAGATATGCCTGGATTTAGGTGAGTAATATTTTTTTCACTTAGGTACTAAGTGAACACAATCCATAACGACATTGTTATACCTAACCTGCCATTTATTTATGGAAATTCAATTTATATGTAAAAGCGTCTTATTTTAAAATTACTTTTCAGTGACATTCTACGTCGCTGCATAGTGGAACAAGTAGCAAAAATGATGGTGCTGCCTAATAAGTTGCCTATTAAGTTGAGTGATGAAATCCCCACCGTCGATCTCAGAATGCCAGAACCAGAGGTAAGAAATTAAATAATCGGGTCTGTGTAAAAATATTTAGTTATATACTTAAGTCTATATCAAAAATTTAAAAGTAACACGGTTTAAAGAATGTTCAATTCCATTGTGTCTCTTAGTACATTTCTTTAGGCTTTTTAGACATTGGTGTCAAGATGTCAACATGGTGCTTTCTGATATTTGCAACCCCAAATGTAAATTTTTAACGTACTAAGTACTAGTAGATAGTGAAAAATACTTAAGACCATACCAAATCCCATCTCAGTAAAGTAAAATGAGCTGTAGTCTTAAAGATAGTGCCATATCTGTTGATCACTATATCTATAGGAGACAACCTAAAAACAGAACATTCATGTTATTTTTCCTTTACAGGGTGTACTTCGTATCCATCTTGTCCAAGCGCAGAATCTCATGAAGAAGGATGTGTCAATGATTGGTAAGTATTATAAATCACATCCGTACTCTTGTTGATACAATTATGTTTTATTCTTACCTTCATGAAATCCGGCTCGAAGGACCAAAATGACGTAATACAGAATTCATATATTGATACAATTGATATTTAAGACTAAATGATAACAACGGTCGAAACTCACCAATGTTCGGATACGAACGTAAACTTATGTAAATCGCCTATGAATCAATCAATTAACATATCACAGTCCAGTGGTAGATATAGGTCTCTCGCAAGGTAAGACATAGCCTCCAATCCTCCGCCATTGTTCACTTAGACATTTTGATTTTTGTCAGTATACTGTTAATAAGAATCTGAATGTTTAACCTACAATATGATATGTTTCGCAGGTAAGGGTAAGTCGGATCCATACGCGATCATAACGGTGGGTGCACAGCAATGGAAGACCAAACATATCGACAACAATGTGAACCCTCGTTGGGACTTCTGGTGTGAGGTGAGAATACTATTCTTTCTACCTGCATTTTTATGCTACTATTTAGCACCCGCGGGTATTTTAATATCTTAGTGTTAGTTGTATTAATATTGTTGAAATCTTACGTCAGTATTTAGTGACAAAATCAAGGGCACGTTAACCTACGACTGTGGCCGATAACTGTAAATCAATGCTGTAAAAGCAAGATCGTAATCTAAACGTTATTAAAAAGTTATTGAAACAGAGATAAGTCATAGCTTACGAGGCCTTTGAATTATTTTTCTTAACGTTGGTACTTAACTTTTAAAATGTGCTTGCTTATATTTGAATAATTTTGGGACTATACGTGGTAAGTTGTTTATATTTTCTGCTCATTTCTGATTGATCAAAAACATTGTGAATGTCTAAATGTAACATTTATTATTTATCCAACCATCAAGTATGATAAAATCATGTACGTATATAATTTCTCATCACGACGAGAACTGCTAATGATTTGGTTATGTATTCACACATAGTTACATTTTATTAATGGCAATATAATACTCCTAACACAGCCAGCTATTCACATTGATAAAAAAAATACAATGTATGAAAGAAATTTTATACGCGTTAGCCAACACAGTTATACCGAATTCGGGGTTGTATTCTGACCATTTCCCTATCGACGTGAACCCACTCCTATCACAAATGATTTAGTTTACTTGAAGGAGTTAGCAGGAATACTAATTATTTCGGTAACTTTTTTGCAAGAAGAAATGTTCGCTTTGTAACAAGTTTTAGTACGCCGTGTAACACCGCCGCCGCGGCGTTCCAGCCCCAATTCTACTAATTGTCAACCACCGAGATCGCAAATAATTCTATTGATTTTTGGCCGGTTAGGTTTTAAATTAAATAACATTGTGTGGAATGCAGAAAACGATATAATGAACTCTTTTTCGTTTATGTTTATAAAGTCGAAAATTCAATTACAGTTTTTGTAATCTCAGTGCTTTGACAATGATTAACAATTAAAATAGTAGAATCGGGGTCCAGAATGCAATCTTTATTGATTAGAAATCGATTATCGAGTAATATTATTTAATATTGTTCTATGCACGCTCGAAATCACAAGTTCAGTTTGATTAAAGAAACCTTTTTATACCGGTGTACTAAAATGATAAGAGGCTTATATTGCTATTGTATTACAAATTCATAATCAGGAATGAGCATGACCAACACACATTTTATCACTATTCCGAAGTATGTTTACTGTACTTATATGTGATGATGTTTCCTTTGATTACTGTTCTATGTTATAGATGTGTTTATATTCTAAGATTCAAAGAAGTCGACATACTTTCGAAAAGTCGTTTGAATAATATTATGGAACTTATAAAACGATAATAACTTTAAAAAATACTTAGCGTCAGTAGCTATGCTTGCAAGATATTGAAGCTGTTTGTATGGTGAAATTTGATAACTAAGTAAACTAGACAAGCTATTTGAAATTTACATACGAGTGAAACATTTACTTTTAGAGATATCGGGATCTTTACCATGCATTGTTTTGAGATTCTGATGTTCTTCCTCCATCTATGAGGATTTAGTTTCACCGTGATATGATGCTTGCAACGGCTCAAAACAATACGTGGTAATTACTCCGATATCTCTAAATGTAAATGACCATGATAAATTTGAAAGCCTTTTTCTAAATTTTTTTCTTCAAGTTATAAAACTTGTTATTTTTCGCTGTGATCTGTGATTTCACCATAAACTAATAAAAGTTGAGTTCCCGAACGTGTTACCAAGTAAGTACATAGTTATGAACAAGATTTTGTTTTCCTCACTTATGTTTGCTTCGGACTATGCGCCTGTGGCATAAAGGCGCGTATAATGCAATCTCTGGGCCAAATGTTGGAAATAGAAGTGTTCGACAAGGACGAGGGCAATGATGACGACAAACTGGGCAAGTAAGTACTTGGTTGCGGTTGTAGGGGGCTGGGCTAGCAGTTGCCGGTAAAAGGAATAGGTTACGCTACGTGCTACGCTGATGGTTGCACTTGCTTCATGCATTGTTACTAGTAACGATTCAGTTGTTACAAAAACATGAAGTGAGGTTGACGTAACTAAAATATATCCCCATCTTTATCTTACATTCTGTGATAAAAGAGATAGCTATATTAAGTCTTCCTAAACCTAACTCCTTAATTTTGTTACAACAGAGTCGGCATAGATGTCTGCTTTCGTAGATTGTTTCACTGGTCAAAAACGCGAATGTAGTTGGGTTCTAGTAACTTGATGACTTATAAGTAGAATTAGTAGGTATTGATTTATTGTCCTAACAAAAATTCAATATTTTGATATTCAAGAACCAGTTTTCATTTGGACGATACAATCAATACCTATTAAAAGAAATGAGAGGCTGAGAGGAAATTTTACTCATCTACCTACATAGAAAGCGTCTCATTTCATAGCATATCTTAGCTATGACTGCATGAATGTATCACGTCATAGTGCATGTGCAAGCAATTTTAGTTATTCAGGTGGAGAGGTAAGTTCCTTTGATGTCTCATAATTAAATTTATATTAATTATAAAATATTATTATATCTCTTCTTCATAACTACATCCAATATTTCTTTTAATAATATCACAACGATATAAAAGTTTCTGAATAATACTAGTCGTACCTTTTATAACGTTGTTTTAACCACTTTATATACTTGCCAACTAGTCAAAAATTACTTGAAACAGTTGATCGGGCCAACCATATTATTCTACATTCCAAATTATATTTATGTTTCTGGCGCAAAACTAACATAGCCATATGTTGTGATTTTGTCCCAAGGCGATAATAAGCTCAAGGAAGAGTCAAGAACTGCAGTGCGAGCTGTGGGACTGGGACCCGGGAATGGGCATACAGAACGATGATTATCTTGGCAGGTCCGTCTCCGCCGCTACACGAGTGCCTTGTCACGTGGGCGACGTCTCATAACCGTGTTCGCATTGTTTTGTTTTATCTGATTCTTATCATCACCGTTTACGAACCTATTACTGTGCATTTCTACTTCATCAGTGATAATAAGATTCAGTTTTGTATTAAACGGTTTTTATTACTTTGGTGTTCCGTTTGATATCTACAGCTAGTGTGTGTAAGAATTATGTGTGGCCTTACTCTTTAAACACCATATGAATACCCAACAGACACATTTGAGCATAAATAATCGTAATATTAATATGACGTGGCAAGTTTATTTATCACTATATTTTGGTATTTAAGTACCTCTATGTATATTATACTTTCTGTAGAATTAATTTTCTAACACTGACACTTATATTATTATTACATATTGCCTAAATAACCAATTGACAATAATATCGCTGAATAATAAATCTGTAAATATCAAGGACACTAATCCCAATTAAAACAAAAGCTTTGTACCTATGTGTGTGTAACATGGTGGGTTGTGACAGTCTATAGTTCGAAGCAGCGCGGCGGTATTGCTCATCAAGATTTACGACTGGGACCGCACAGGCCGGGATGAGAAACTGGGCAGGTCGGTCGCCGCCGCCACCTTCTGTACAACATGTACCCTGTACTAGACAAAGTACATCACTGTATACTAACATTTCTGCCATTAAAAGCAAACACCGAGCGTTTAACGCACCTACATATATTCGTACATTAACCAAAAAGCACTACACAACCGTAACAAACTTGAAACGCACAGTAATAATATCGTAGGTAACTCAGCTGATTCATCTTTATATTTTCATAGCTACACGTGAACATTTAACTATCTAAATTTATTTTAGTAAGTGTTTCACATAACAAACACTAACTACATTACCTACATAAAACATGACCACAATCTGGCGTCGGAGTATTCGTATCGGCTGATTTAAACTATGTACTTGATTATGTTTCTGCATCTTCTATTCAATTCTAGTCTTCATTCCTACACATACCTATGCTTTAAATTCACTGAATGCTGTTTTGCATGTTTGTATGACGTACTTCAAGACTTGAATGTATTTTTTCTAAATCTGATTGTGCTAACTTTTCGTTTTGATTCTTTTTTAAATTATACTGTCTTATAATTTATTAATGTCCCATGGTGTTTGGGATCTAAATGTATTATGATTTCAGGTGTGCGCTAGACATTTCTCAAGTTGCGCGTTTGGGTCGTTTGGATAAGGTTAGTTAGATAATAGTTCATATTTCTTACACATAATATTATCAATATATTCACATTCCTATTTTATTATAAAGTGGAGGATTTCGGTCGTTTCGGAAAAAAAAATTGGGCACATTTCGATAGCAAAATCGTTTGGAAGGTTTAATTGGTCGATTAAATATTATTTTTATATGCCTACTCAATCTATTGGAGTAATGTACAGGTGAAATGAAGAATGTATGTATACTTAGGACAGGACGCGTAAGAATTATTTTTTTTGCCATATTAATGACTCCTAACGATTTTGCTATCGAAACGATGTCAAAAATCTTTTTTTCTGAAACGACTATAAAACGATAACGTGAACCAGAACGCCGGCTTTGCTTAGGAGGTATATAAATATTATCCTAATTTATTTCATTTTTAGTGGCAAACTCTCCAGCAAGCTAAGCATGGAAAGGTGGAGCTGCGTCTCAGTTGGCACCGGTTGACGACTGAAGTGTCGGAACTTAGCCGTGTAAGTAAAATCACACATCCAATAACAATTTTAGTAGGCAGGTATACCTATGGGTTCGGATCTTGATCTAAGTTTCGAGAAAGGCCACGCAGATTGTTTCGATATAAGCTTTGATTGATAGATTGGACGTGGTCCACTACCATTGGACCCTGAACTATCATCAAGAGGTATAACGAAAACCCGAGCTACACGAATAGAGCGTATTTTGAGCTCACTTTGGGTCCAGAACTCTGCATATACATAATAACATCATATATGAAGGAAATACTCAATTTTGTTTTAATTTCAGGCCTTGACGGAGACATTGTTGATCAAAACAGGGGATATTAGTTCTGCGATTCTCTCCGTTTACATAGATTCTTGCAAAAAGTTACCGGTGAGACATTTTTTTATTATTTAAATTTTTAAATATAAGTTTATATTATTTAAATATAAGTTACCCTCTTCTCCTGCTATGAATTTTAACACGGACGACGACGACTGAACTTAGGTTAAGATAGCCTATTGACGCCACATCAATTTACAGAATGCACGCGCTCAGTCCAGACCTGACCCGTATCTAACTGTCACAGTGGGCAGGAAGACAGAAAATACAGCTGTGCAGATGCGAACTGACGATCCTGTATACGAGATTGGATATTCGTTCTTAGTGCAGAATCCTGAAATAGACAATGTGGAGATTAAGGTAAAATACTCCTAGTACCTAATATAATATTCATACTTATACACAATTCGTTTATTCTGAATAAGGTAATTGACAGTTTTTTTAAGTACAATAATTTCCTCAAAAGCGCTTCCCACTGAAGTTATAGTAGTCTGACATAATTTTATTTATTTATTTTAAATGAATAGTTTATTTCAGAATCTCAATACGTTTACAATACATATACACTATAAATATTATGTCAAAACGAATTAAGCAGCCCGCCCCTGATAGCTACTTGTGGAAAAGTAGTAGTATTTTAAATTAAACAGACATTTTAGATCTAAACATGAGATTAATATAATTAAATTAATACTTTATATGTAGGTTTTGGACTCGAAAACCGGAAACCAGCTTGGTCAACTAGTTTATGGACTCTCGTCATTGTTGAAACAAAAGGATTTGACTATGATAACACAGCCGCTTATGCTGCAAAAGTCAGGTCCAGAGTCGAAGATCATCTTGTCTCTGCAACTGCGGGTGAGTATTTCAATATCAGGATTCTTGTTAATTTTTTCACAAGCTATTATTTTATTCGGTAATAACTGTATTTACATAGTATTATGTATAACAAAGTTTAAAAATTCGTTTTTATACTTCTCTCTCTCTTACTCTCTCTCTCTCTCTCTCTCTCGCTCTCTGTTCTCAAACTACACGACAAATTGATTTACTTCGAACAGATTTTAAAAGAAGCTATCAGAGAAGAAGATATAGTGGAGGAAGAGATTACACCAGAACTGCCTTCGGAGCCGTCGCCACCCATAACTCCTACTGCACCGCCAGCGACCGCTTTGTCTGCTGAAAAGATTGATGGACCTGCATCCGACCCAACTCCTAGCGAAGCAGGTACTGTTGTATATTATATTTATGTGAAATGTTTTTTTGTGCAGCGGTATCATTCGTAAATTAGACTTTTTTTGACAAACTAACAGGTTTAATAACATAAATAAACTAACATTTAAAGTATTGATATTTAACTAGGCGAATAATTAAACGTTTTTTATAGTTCGCCTGACTGAACCTGAGCTAAAGAACATTGACGACGGTGAGCCGGATAATAGTTCTCAGAAATCTGTTCCCGTTGAAGTTATTGAAAAGGCTGTTGGTAAGTTACAATCCCAACAAGACCCCAACACTATAAAGAAAAAAATCACAAAGTTCCGTTCACCCGCATACACCTCATACGAATTTGCTATCGAAACTGCACCCAAAACCTTTGGTTCCAAAACATAAAATCAGCTGATGTTTGTATTATCTGTTTCAGACGTACCTCAAGAGTACTCGCCGCCGACTGGAAGGGAGTCTCCAAAACTAATTCATAGAACTTCATCTTTGACAACGTAAGAAACCTACTTTTGATTTTTTACGTTGGGAAGAAGTGTAGAAGTTTGGTGTAAAAGTTGAATTAAGTTCAAACCCATAAACATCACTCTCAATGGCTACAGTTTCTTCACTTTTTATTTTTAAGTAAAGTACTAATAATATACACTTTGTTAAATAAAACTATTAACTATTCAAAATGACAGATCGGCTGGAGAGGCAGGCCTTGGACGTGTATTACTATCGCTACGTTACAGTATGCAGAACCAAACACTTTATATGGTGGTGCACAAAATAATGTAAGTAAATCAAATTTAAATGACATAGGTAACTATGTGATGTAAAATAGTAAAAATATAATTACTTTTTAAGGCATATACCTCTGAAAGACCCGACCAATGTGCCTGACCCATATGTGAAATTGTATTTACTACCGGGGCGTTCCAAGGACTCAAAACGTAAAACTGTGGTAAGTTCTTCTAATGTTCTATTATATAGTTCCTGGCATTTGTCGTGACACCAAATTGCGAGAGAAACAAGAAAAGGGGGCCTAGACAAGCGACAAGTCGTTTTGTAGATTGGAATGTATGGGGTTGACACGTATTTTGACGTTTATGACATTTATGACAGACGTGAATGAATGTCATCACATACATTGATCAAGCTATATTTACACTCTAGACCTAGATCTTTCTGTCAACTCTTTCTGTAAAATTCTTCAATACGCTGATGATGTTGCTCTATACTCTACCTCCCCTACTTTTTCAGAGGCTGCTGCCAATCTCAACTCTGCACTTTATTACCTAAACAATTGGCTCTTAGAGCATAATCTTTCCCTCTCAGTCCCTAAATGTAGTGCTGTTGTTTTCACCCGCAAACGTAACACTCCTTGCATCAACCTATCTGTTGCAAATGAATCAATTCCAATTTTGGATTCTGTAAAATTTCTAGGTCTCATTCTGGATTCTAAATTATCAGGCGCTTCACATCTAAATTATGTTGTAGAAAAGTGTGAGAGGGGCCTCAATGTCATGAGATCACTTTCAGGAGTCCGATGGGGTTCTCATCCCTTCTGCCAAAAACTTTTATATAATGCCATTGTACGTAGTCACATAGACTATGGTACCTTCTTGCTTGAGCCATGCAATGTATTACCACTTTCCAAACTAGAAAGGATACAATCAAAGTGTCTCCGCATTATAACTGGCGCCATGAAATGCTCCCCTATCAACGCTCTCCAAGTTGAATGCAGGGAACCTCCCCTCCACCTACGCCGGCAATTTTTATGCGACCGGTTTGTCTTCAATGCTTTCCAAATCAGCTCTCATCCCCTTTTCCAAATATTACAACAACTCAATCACTTAGTCTCTTCTTCAGATTACTGGAAGCATAAATCTCCTCCCCTTCTTATAAATTCACATAGAAAATTGGTTAACCTTTCTGTCCCCATTCACCAATCTCCTATAAACTCCCTTTTTGATTTTGAATATCAGTCTTTAATATTTCAACCAAGAATCATTCTTGATTTTGGTATAACAAAAAAATGCCCATCTGCTAATCAAAAATTATTAAACATCTTAGGTAGTGACTGGTCGGAATGGATAACTCTTTATACCGATGCTTCTAAATTATCCCTAGATGCTCCAGTTGGCTCTGCCGTGTGGATCCCCAAATTTAGGATAATTCTGAGCTTCAAAAACCCTCAATATGACTCTATTTTTACAGGAGAATCAATCGCTCTGCTTGAGGCTGTCGTATATGTAGAATCACATAAACTCAACAAAGCCCTCATATTGACGGATTCTCTGAGTTGTTTAACTGACTTATTGAAAAATCCCTTTAAATCCAGGAATAATTTTCCACTCTCCCTCAAAATAAGATCCATATTGCTCAAATGTCATATGTCTGGTATTGAGGTGGTTTTAGCATGGATCCCCAGTCACATTGGCATATCAGGCAATGAAACTGCGGATTCTTGCGCGAAATTGGCGGCTGGTACAGGATGCGTTACATACAACTACGCTTTCGCCCGGGATCTTCGCTCTTTATCCGGCGCTGACTTAGATAAATCTTGGAATGACTTATGGCAAACCTCTAGAATGAGCAAGGGAAAATTCTATGGATCTATACAACCATCTATACCTTCGAAAGCATGGTTCTGTAGGCGAAAACAAATTAATAAATCAATTACCTCCGTTATAATTCGACTTCGCTTAGGATTTGTCTGCACACCAGTATTCATGGCCAAAATACGAGTTCGGGACTCCTCCTTGTGTGAGTGTGGCTTGGATGAAGGCAGTCTTGATCATATTTTCTATTTTTGCCCAAAATTAGTGGTACCATTATATGATCTTCTTCCAAAACAAATACCCCGACCTGTAAATTTGGCCTACTTGCTTACTCTAGTTTCCTCTCCTTTCATAAAGATCCTCTACAAATTTATATCAATAAATGACATAAAACTATAATGTTATGTTGGTGTTGAAGCCTCTTGAAGGATATATTGTAATGTTAATGTTGCACGAATACTAAACATTATTATTATTATAGTACCTACCCTCATATAACCGTGAACTTAAAACTAACTTAAGTAGGTATATTAATATATATTTTACGTTAACTAACAAGACTAACCCATGTGATGTCCTTTTTCAGTGAGCGACAACGATAAATCAAAATTATCCAGTACTTACCTAGAGACCTCTATGAACGATTAAATCTATTCTCCACCCTGATGTTGGCAGAATCATCGGTACAAAAATAACCGATGCAAGGAGCCATTTAAATAAAATAAGAAGAAGAAGAAGATCAAGCTATTCTATTCCATTGTACAAAATGATTGCCACTTGTCTAGACTCCCTTGGCGCGCGGATTGATTAACGCCTCAGTAGAAACTGTCCCTACTATTGTCAAGGCATAATACTACCCTACATAAAAGTACATTTTGTGATGAACTGGGAACAAGATTAATACCGGTAGCAATGCTTTTAACAGGGAGGGTATTTTCCTTCGACTTGAGTCTGTGAAAGGCAATGATAATATTATATGAAAATTTCATATTCGTTTCTTGTTTATAGGTTGTGAAAGATAGTTGCATGCCTGAATATGACGAGCAGTTCGAGTGGGTGATCCCATTAGCAGAGCTGCACTCGAGACAGGTGGAGGTCACTGTCGCAACGCACAAGGGTTTCCTAGGAGGCAGCCCTGTTATTGGACAGGTATGTCATCCGTGATAAATCTTAAAAGTATTCATCAGGAAGATTACGTTAATGTCGGTACCTAACTTTATTAACAAGTTATGTGTTATACTCTACCAAATCAAAGATGTTACTCTGCGCTTGTGTTGTTTCTTATTTAAAACTAACTGGTCCCGCCCAGTTCCCAGCACACTTCAAAAGCCCGGGCAAACCAAATGAATAATTTTCAAATTAATCTATAATTATTTCATATTTCAGGTAATAGTCCATCTGAACCAATACGACTTCCGCGAGGCGAAAACGCTCTGGATGGATCTGATGCCTGAAACCTCACCTAGAGATTAGACGCGTAACATAAGTCACAAGTCACATTGAGATTGACCTACGTTATTTAAACAAGTACTTATGAATCTATATATGAATATTTTTCAATTTAATAAAAGCCATATTAACTCGATCTGATTACAGATGTTTATGAAACCTCTGGTTATTGTAACCCTATAAGGGCCTTTTATAGTTTGTTATTATTGTATTCACAGTCTATGTATTAGCATTGAGCATCAGTAGCCTTCTGGTCAGGGAGCTGGCCTTACGATGGCAAGAACTCTGGCCATACGCTACTGAGCCCAATCCTAAAACAAGCAATTTAGCTTAGCTGGAGGGGTTAGGAGGAATATCAGTAATTTAGGTTACTAATATTCTTCCTAAGAAAGAGATGAAATATAAAATGTCGTTGAATTTATATTTATTCTATATCTATTTTACGCTTGTTTCTAATGTTATTTTATGATGCTTTAAGTGTCAGTGTACAACAAGCTGTTTTTATTATCATTGCTTAAGTGTAATAATTATAAGTAATAATTTATTTAATGCTTACTTTTAACACGATGACGCGGCAAATGTTGAAAAGCTTGAATGAAACGAATATATTTTTCCTAAAATTATTTACATATGTCAGTTTTATGTTGTTGTTATTGTTAACATGCATTTAAACTTTTTCTTGAAATATACTTTTGAAAATAATCAAAACTTTTTATTGATCTTCCTAAATTATTTTTTATTTTCGTTAAAATATCAATTATTTCAGTTCCTATGAGTCATGTTGTGTTTACAGTGTAACCTTTTATAGAATTAGTATAGAAATAATATCACAAATGAACCAAGTGAAATTAAATAACATAAATACATGAAAAAATTTAATTAATCATTATTATACTTAATTTTATTAGTATTCAGATATAGTTGAAAGTGTCACATCAGTACAACTTAACAGTCTTCTTGACAGTTTTTTCTTTTATAAATAAAACACAAAAACACACTTCAATTATTTTCAGCGTTCCATAGGACTGGGTGTAATTTTTTGTGCAATAATTTTCCCATAACCACCTCGGCCTCCATCATAATCAGTTCTGTATTCGTCTCGCACCTAAAATACAAAGTAGTATTAGATGATAAGTCTCAGTGGCTCAGCAAGGGCTAATATAAATAATGTAATAAACTGCATCTGATAAAAATATTTATAAATAATATTAAGTATGTCAATTATGATCAATGAATCACACAAAACAATGGCTTCATTAATCACAATTGTTGACATAGAACATTTATTAGACTTAGAAAAACATAACATAACATAAACTCACGCCTATATCCCCAAAGGGGTAGGCAGAGGTGCTAGCACCTACTTTTCGCCAGGCAACCGGGCACTTATTAACCTGCGATAAATACACACAAAACTTCGAAAAGCAATGAAAAGTCATTGGTGTGTTGGTAAAATCTGGGATTGAACCTGACACCTTCTCAACAGTCCATTATCCATAACACTAGGCTACTGCAGTTATCTATCGTATAAAAGGTAACCGGCAGTATATGGCACATTATTATATTAACCTTATGATACAAAAGCATTACCCACAGCAAACTATTCATTATGATCCATGTTCATAATAATGTAAGATAAAGCAACCATAAATATGGTTGCATTGTCTAACACCCTTTATTGACAACAAAAAAAAGAATTACCTGTCCACCAGTTTTGCCTCGGCCATATTGTCTCCCTTCTATAAAACCTGCATCCCAATCAGAACGAATGATTCTATCATCCAATCTGGTACCATTTATATATCTGTAATATATTTAGAAATGATTAAAAACCTTGCATGTCTCCACTATCAAAAGATTGTTTTCTGAATATTTCTACTAAGGGACAGTTTTCAGTATAGTAGTAGTATAGTACCTCATACAGTTTTCTGCATCCAACCGGGTATAATACTCAACAAAGCAAAATCCACATGGAGTCTTTTTATATTTGTCAAGACCCATGATAACTCTTCTTATATCACCACATTTTGAAAAAAGTTCATAAATTTGTTCTTCAGTGGTATAAAATGACAAATTTCCGATATAAAGTGTAGATGACGCTTTAAGTAATTTTTCCTGCTCGCTCCTCGAACCCTGGTGGCGTTATTAAATAAGAAAATTTAGTAAACAGATAAGTAATATATAATATAATGTAATAAGATAAATAATACAATTTCAAAATCGAAATAAAATATTTCTTACCTTAAAATGTTGATCACGGTAAGAACTAATTTCGATTGCTGAATTCATAGCGTCGAAACGTCGAAATATATTAAATCACAACATAAAGGAGTTGCCTGAAATCACATAAATTAAACAATAACAGTAATTAAAGGTTTTCGTCATCCAACGCAGCAAAACAAAGTAGTTTCTAGGTTATTTTCTTGTTATGTCAAACTAATAATGAAGCTATCTCCACCATAGACAATTTGTTCTTAGATTAAAGACATGGTTACGTGACCTTTAAGCCATTCGTAGACTAAAATAGCTATCAGTTTGTTTATAAATGATGCCACAGTGACAGTTTTTCGCCACCACGCACGGTGCTGCTGGCTGCAGCTGCGGTGTTTCACCACAAAACCAACGGCATAGCCACGGCGTATGATGCGGGATCATAGTTCAGTTTCCCTCGATCATTCTGACAGAATGGGCTTAAAAAACCAAGAACAGTTTGGCATTCCTTTAGTTACTTACGGAAAGTTTTATTATTATGAGAGTTTCAAAAGATAACCTGTGAAAATCCGTAGTTGTTTTTGTTTCCAAATGATCATTGATACATATGACCAATTACTAGAATGCCTCCACACCACAACGGCTTGCAGCGTGGTTGCATTTTTTTTGACTTACAATATTTTAATAGACAGAGAACAATTCCATAGACAAAGTTTGCCTTTTTATTTTATAATTCCCGCGCCCATATTCTTCGTTTCGTATTTTCGTAAACTTTTGTTGGTAATAAATTGTTGCTTTACACTGTTTTTTCAACTTTTCACTAATTATAAACTGGAGTTTTTTGATATAATTAATTTTTCAATTTACCTGATTTATTTTACGGAGTTACTTCCTTTGTAGAGTTGTAGAAGTTACATAGATACATACCACGAATATAGTGTGCCTTTGCTATTTTATTTTGTGATATTTATATTTATTTAAATAACTGTGACCTACAGCTGATATTTACAGTTTAAATAATGGCCATGTCTGAAGAATTTGAAGCCTTGGACGAAGAAGTAAAAGAGCTTTTACAAAATTATAAACACAAAAGGGCCACAGAATACGAACCTTGTACTCTTAAAAATTTTAAGGAGTGCCTTATTGGCTTACATGAAGTAAGTAATATTTTTTGTTTACAGAATATATGTAACAGAATTTCGATATCGCCAATTGATTGTAGAGGTCAGATAGCAATTGCTTCAGAGAAAATAACGAACTTTAGACGTTCTTAGACTAGAAAGCTGAACCCAACCAAGTTGGGTTGCCTCAGAGACCGATGAATAGTTTTTATTTATGTTTTATTTATTCTTTTGCGTAGGAATTCGGCCTCATTAATGTAAACTATATTTTTAATCCTTACTTGGACACCGTTGGAAGCATGTTGCGGCCTGAAGCACTCGTCAATCTTATAAATGCAGTATGGACCTTGCTGCACTCTTTTAAAAACTTACAACAGAAAACAGACACTCTGGAAGAACAAAACCATATACTGGATCATAATAATAAGCAACTGAATGTATGTATATAAAACTTTTATTTCATTAATGTTTTTATAATATAGCTACATATTGTACATAATTTCTTGTTACATACCTAATGCTTGCATTGTTGTAGGGATTAGTAAACAGGCTTAAAGGAAAAATAAGTTTAGAAAAAAATGAATCAAAGGCTTGCGTGGCTTCTGCTCAGAGAATTTCAGATCACTCAGATGATGTTATGCAAAAGTTAATGGATTCTCGGGCAAAGTTGTTACAAGTTACCAAACAGAAGGAAGCTAATGAGAGGAAATTGCAAAATGAGATAACAAGACTCAAGTTACAAAATGATAAACTAACAGATAGGCTAAGAGATAAAGGTAATTAGAAAACTGTAGTTAACAGTCAAATACAGAATTTATTTGTTTGATGTTATGCTGGCTCATTAGGTAATAATACAGCCAGTAAGGTCTTATGTCACCCTTAAAAAATAAAATTATTATCATGCAACCTCAATATAACAGATCTGACAGGAACAAGAATATATTTGTTATACCAAATAAAAAAACATTGCTAAACAGAAATTTGTTGGTTGTAGAATAATAATATGTAGTTTTTCAAATTCCTATTTTATACTGACTCTTATGGAGGAGTTGATTACAAAATTAGTTATATCGCGGTGCATTATAACTCACTGTTCGACTTTGTCCTTCATTTTTTCTGCAAGATTTTAAATTTTTGCTCTGCATCCGTTAATTGTAGCATGATGTTACATATATATCTAAACCCTCATCTAGAACTACCTACTTCATCTGTTAAAATAAATCGCACTTGTTAAGTAGATTTAAAGGTAGTGAACGCGACTGCTACACAGGAGGCGCGGGTCCCCGCTCAGTGCATATATTTGTATGCATGAGTATGGCAATTGGTACTGGTTTGGCCGCACGTTAAGAGGTCGGTCCCATTTACCATCCGAACACCTATGTTAGTCGTTACGAGTTGTTGAAGACCTCAAGTGCGACTATCCTAACTACAGAACTTTGATATCGCCAATTTGGTTGTAGAGGTCCGATTACGGAAACTATCGAAGTTCAGCCGCATCTTAGTTAAACTAGAAAGCCGATCCTAAGAGTTAAGAATGGCTTAGAGAATGAAAAATGATGATGTTGGCTAGACAAAGTACTTATTAGATGCTCTCGACAGGTTGCAGCGACGTCCTTTAAGCGGGGCGTGAAAAAGCATCTGATGAGGCCGTCAAGCTGAGCGCCACCATTGTAGCACTGAACGTGTTTGCAATGGTGACCCTCTTTCATGGGACTTTGCCTTCAGCTTAACATCAGGCGAGGTGAAGTCAAATTGATAGATAAAAAAAAAAAAAAAAAAAAAAATATTACATAAGTGCGGCATTAACAATAACCGACGTCCACGCTGGTTGAGCAGCGGCCAGAGGCTAGTTAAGAAAGCCCACTATCCAAAATTCACCTCGTAAAATTTTATTTTCAAAATCTTTCTTCGAAATCTTTTAGCCAGCTGTGTTTTAAGCGTTCGTTTTCCTGAGCGAAAAATAAGATGTAAAGCTCCCTCCCTTCTTCCTGCCCGGAAAACTGATGCTTATGCACGTCAGCAGGCGTGCACAGCAGCACCTCATGGTACTGGTACTATTACGTGCTCAGTCGCTTAAGGGATTAGCAGAAACAACATCAAACCTCTTGCTTCGTTCCTGGCATAATACGTTTCTTCTACTTTCATAATTCACTCCTCGCGGAGTTTCCAAATCTACGGAAGCGCAATAGAATTTTTATGTATTCAGTCAAAAATTGATCGGCTACGCTTCGCAGCGTAAAGAGCATAAAACAACTGCAACTGCGGAAGAGTTGCTGATTTAAGATTCGGTCAATCAGTTCCATGGAACACATTTATCCCGAAAGCGGATTGGAAGACAACAAGTGACATTTCGGTTCGGCTGAACGTAACATAACATAAACTCACGCTGGTCTGGTCCAGGTTTTTCCAGCTGATCCAACTATTTCATCCTCCCATCGTCTTGATGCTTTTCCTTGCTTCCTCTTTCCTTCTCTTACCACAATCTTACTTTTTTATTCCATCTATTATATAAAAATAAGTCGGGTTTTCCTTCCTGACGCTATAACTCTAGAACGCACGAACCTATTTCCACGGTTTTGCATTCGTTGGAAAGGCTCGGGCTCCGTAGCAAAGAAAATTCAGGAAAAAATTCAACAGAAAAGTGGGAAAATCATTTTTCACATGGCGAAACGAAGTTCGCCGGATTTGCTAGTTTCTCATATAAAAATAATACCATAAGAATACTATAGTAAATTCATGGTCCACACATGGCTAAATCCTACGTGCGTATTTGGGCAGGGCCTGAAGATTTTTGCTTACAGTTAGTTACTAAACTACTCGTACTTTTATGCGTTATTCAAAAGACTTGCAATAAAATTAATCACAAATTGTTTGCGTGAAATAAAATTTTGTAAAATATCTATTTTGTTTAATGGCAGTGGCACAACGACGGCTCCATTTGCGCGCATTTCTTTTGAATAGTAAACAAGACATTATATCATAACATAACTTATTTTTTCAGATGTTCATACTCATTCGAGTAAATCATCCTATGCTATATGCAAAGATATAAAATCAGACCGTGAAGAATACATCAAACACTTAAAAGGAATCATTAATAAAATGGATAAAAACAATCAAGTGTTGGTACAAGAAGTTCTCAAACTAAAGGAGGAACTTATTTTCAGAGGCATGGATCAATTTAATTTAGATAAAGATCCAAACTAACGTTTCTCGATGAACTATTTTATTGCTATGTTACCTCTGTGCTGTGACTAAAAAAATAATCGTTTTAAAGATCGAAGATGATCACCTAATTGACCGAATACGTGTATTACTTGTGATGAATAATCAGTATTAGCTATCAATATTACTTAAGTGATGTACAAACTAACGATAGGAGTTCATTAATGTCTAATTTGGACTTAACAATTGTTACTAATTGTGTAATTTACTACTGAATAAAACCTGTATTTTAATAGCTATTCGTTTTATTCTTTACACACATTTCATTACAAATGAACAGGGTAACATCGGCACGACCTCCTAATCACGTACTAAGAAATAATTTGATGTACCGTCTATTAACATTGAATTTAAAGAATTCCTGTTTATAACTAATCAAGTGATGACATTCATTGAGCTGTAGTAAACGATGTGAACAGTATGACGTTACCTCATTTACGGTCGAGGTTTGTCTCAACGTTATACGTTCATAGAATTAATTAGGTGGTATTCGTATTGTATACGAGCTTGCGGGGAGTAGCGAACGATACCGGCGCTGGCGCACTTATCAGTCTGCGCTCGCGACCTACTGGTATTGCTACTGCCACCAGTCACCAGTACGACCTGCCGTCGTGCGCTACACTGATTCATAATTCATAGACTGTGTTGGTGAACATGTGAGTGAACATCGTGAACATTCAACACCCGACCACGACAGTGGGCGCGCGCGCTGTTTATCAATTACACTCGACTCGTTATCGTTAGTCTTTCTATAAGATTGATAACATCATTACATCATTGAGTGATAAGAATCAAGGACCAAGTTACGGGCGACACTGTTCTTTTGGTGTATCAACAGCTGTAGTTATTTATAACAAGTGCAAAGACTTGTCTGTTAGTGCGGATACTGTGTTTAAGAATTTATCGGATGTTGCTGCACGCACCATGGGGACGACGAAAAGACTGAAGATAACAGTGGTTGGCGATGGTATGGTTGGAAAGACCTGCTTACTCTACGTATACACGAAAAATGAATTTCCCAAAGAATATGTTCCTACAGTGTAAGTACATTTTTTAAATTCTTAATTAGTTCTGGTACTTACCGGTCTAGAAAGCAAGTGCAGTCTTAAGATTAAAGGGCAGTTGCGACAGATCTGAGACCAGTAAGGATAAAATGACGCGAAGACGAATTAGCAAGTCGGTGTAACATAGTTATCATAAATCTATAAAAGTTGACACACCATGAGAATTCCATATAATACTAAAGTGTGTTACGTACCAATCGAGTGTTTAAATGACTAGAGCACTTCATAAAATTTTCCTTAAATGTATTCGTAATCATATTTTACGTAAATATTATCCTTTAGACAATACAATGTTCTACGATAGTTAATTTGAGCGTAGAGCATAATTATGGCTCAAATATTTGTGTAGATATTACAAAATGATGTAAACACATACATATATATGAGCTCAAAACTCGTATAATTCTGTTCATAAGAAGTATGATGAATCCATTTGCCTTACACATAAGCAGGGTACGTCATTTATTCTGTTGTACGAGTTTACGTCGATGACTAATAGCAAAGGTGTATGGAATATTAAAGTGTACAAAAATTGTATGATATTATGTAGGTATCAGTTGTCGGCGTCGCTTTGCCATAATTATTTTGCTTTCAAACAAACTAAGAAATTGGAAACTGTCTTTCATATTGTGGTTTCTGCGAATATGTTAGACTCGCGTACGAAACTGTATCCAATCTACATTATATGACTGAAATCAAATGATTCGGCGCATCTGTCGTGTGGTAGAATGTTCCACTGCTAAGTTAGAGGCTGCGCCTTCGATTCCCACAGTTCAAATATTTCTTGGGTACGAATAACTCTCTCTACTTTCAATAGACGAGATCTATGTTTGAATATACGCATTCTAGAACCCATAACACAACATAACTTGATGTAAGTAAAAGATATAAGTGCAAAGGATTTTCTTTTTCATGATATCACAGGGCGGTGTGGTAAAGGTTGCCCCAGGACCATATTGTTACCATTCCTGTAATAATATTCATTACACAGTATAGTGTGCATTCGTACTTTTGGGCCTATATTATTAAAAATAATTTATTTTAGACTAAATACTACGAACTACGTACTATACCTATACTAATAAACAACAAAATATGAAAGAATAATATCTAGATACGAACTAAATATATGTAGGTACCTAGGTACCGGACTAGTTACCTTAAACTGCGAGTACCTAATCATTTTACTCAAGTTTATCTGGTTTGATAGGAGATAAGATGGTAATATACAATACATTTATGTAGGTATCTATAGGTATGTAGTGTGTATACTATACGTACATACAAAGTACCAGTATTGTGTATTTATTTATTATTTTATTACATTACTTACTAAGTAGTTTTGCCGGCATCAAAACCGACCATCCTATACATTAACATTCCTACTAGGTATTTGAAATTGTTGATTATGATTATATTTAAAATTTCCGACCGGTTTCTTTTAGCTCACTCGAAATAAACTCGCTAAAATCGACAGCGTCGCTTCGAATATTAATTTAGACAAGTGTTCGCGAACGGTCAGTGTGCTGAGATTAAACAGCTATTTAGCATTGCGGTCTGCACTATTTATAAAGTCAAATACGTCGCGGCATTGTTGTATTGTATCTACACATCGTCACTTCCTCCTCAAGGCAACGTCGCTGGATGCGCCTACGTACACTAAGTTAATTTCCTCGCGATCCATCTCTGCCGTAAATTATACAGTTTGAATTCCAAGTCAGCGGATGTGTCTTGTTTAAATTATAATAAAAATAATAATTTCCCATCCTTTACCGTGTAAACGAACTTCTGGAAGTTAACGAAGCTACTACCCACTGTTCTTAGTTCATGTCGAGGAGCGATAACTTGGTATACCTATCGGCACGTATTTTTGACATAAATTGCAATAGAAACGAAGCCCTGGCATGCACGGATTGTTTTGACTTACTGTAGGTACTTATGATTAGTACACTAAACGGGTACACTAAACGGACGCAGGCACTAACGAAGTCACTAAAACCACTCTATTTTAGCTAACGGAACGATGCACTACCCTATCGTGTGGCAGGCTAAATACTATTTATAGACTTTATTAGAAGCTTCTTACTTATTCTGATAGGTAGATATACACAATACTTAGATAAGTAGATATAGCTATGCATTGTATATAAGTATGTTTACTCGCATATGGGTCGTTTTCCATGGGTCTATGTGGCTAGATGTATTTATTTATTTAGAATTCGACTTCGCAGAGAAGTCCTACGTTAGGACTATCCTAACCAAAATGATCTTCATCGAGACTGAAACCAGTCCGATGAAATAGTATCGAAAACTTATAAAATAAGTATTCGCTATAAGCTAAAGGCTAATTCTCTTTCCTAAGAATTAGCCTTTACCTTACCATAATACAAAAAAAAGATAACTAGAATAATTATTGCAAATCGCAATATAGCGGACCCCGGACTCCGAGGCGAAAGCTGCGAATGCCAGGACTCGGGTTACGTAGTACCTACTTAACTATTTATTAATCTGTGACTTCGGTAAGGTTAATTGAATGGAAGGACTAGGATAGGATACTAGATAAGTAGCCACTACTTACTTCCTTAGTTTATTACTTGGTTTTGTAGATATTTGTCTGCGTACTGTTGTTTAACTTTATTCCTTATTTGTGGAAAAGTCCTGTATCCTGTAGGCAAGTACCTACGCAATAATAACTTCGCACGTCATGGTTATGCCCTATGACTAAACAAAAACAATAATGTACGTATGTAATAACCAGACCGACATATTTGAGATGATAGGTACATGTTGTTAACTTGTAAGGAAACTATGTCCAGCTGATGGTGCTACATTTTCCTCAAATATCACAAATCTGGATATTTTCAGGAAGAATCGAAAATACAATTTGTAATGCAAGTTTTCAATAACCGTAATGTCATGACTCGTCTAATTACATGAGTTAAATAATGAGACCAATTTAAAATGCATTAATATTTTTGATTGCGTGTTTCTTTGGGTATGCTCCAGTTAGGGATTTATTTTCGTTTCAACACTCCGTGATTATATTAGAATGCCATTAAAGATGTAAAAATGAATCTGAGTTAAAATCAGAACTTCGATTGTCACTGTGAAATGAAAGGCATAGGTTACTGTCTTATTTTAATTTTGATTTAGAACATTGCTTTTCGTACTGTTGCTATGATGATCTGCAAAAGTAACATTGAAGTTGCAATGTAGTTTTTATATCTGGGCCATCACAACACAGGTACTTCACAATAGGACCAAAAATATGTCCCTGTGGTACTCCGACTTTTTTTTTGACATCTGATTAAGCATTTTTATTTCAGAGAGTGGAACTTTTTTTATTTGAGATTAAATATAATTGACGTGACGCGTTTTTAATGTTGCAGATTCGATAATTACGTCGGCCACATCACCGTCGATGGTGAAGAGGTGGAGATGGCGCTCTGGGACACAGCGGGACAAGAAGATTATGAAAGATTAAGGCCTCTATCGTATACTCATGTAAGTATTAGCTTTATATGAACGTTATGCTCTATCCTCATTATTATTTTTAAGGAAATGGCGACGCAAGTTCTACTATTTCACAATTTTATAATTTTAGAGGTGGTCATGCATGGCTAATGTTCGACTCAGGATGGTGTCTCTGTGTGTCACCATGATCACACGGCTTGTGTTACAGTGTTACCGAAGCTTGTACTTCCATATTACACAGTAATCGTGGTCCGCTCTTCCACTCTCTCTTCTGATTTGACTTATATACCTCACTGCCAACTGATCTCCCAACTCCGAGGGTAAAACATGCTTCAAGTTCGCATCTGCTAATGCGCCAACATTCATCAGTAGGTGCACCGTTTGACAAGTGTGGCTTGGTCCCCAAAGATCTTGTCGGCGGCGTCTCCATACACCCTGCATGATATTAACAAAATCAGCTTGGTAGAGATAAGTGGAAATGTAATTCGTCGTCCCAACCAGTGACGGAGTTGTAGAGAAGAGTGGAAAAAAATCCACTTGTACCCACCGGGAGGGACAACGGGGTAGGGATAAGTGGAACAGCCCAATTTATCTGCGTGTCTCTTCTATTGACATATTTAACCGATTTTGATTTTGTTGATCTGCTATAGATAGGAAAACATGAGTCGACAATGTATAAGAAAAGATGATCTTGGAGCGCGAAAGATCATTAAAACACCTATCTATTTTAAGGCGATATAAACCAGCAAACCCAACTAGGACAACACCACCTTCTCTGTTTACCAACGTTCTCGCTATTATATTAAAATTCCCCGATCCTCCCGATTCTCTTACGATCCCGATTACTTTAAGCGGGGCGTGAAAAAGCATCTGATGAGGCCGTCAAGCTGAGCGCCACCATTGTAGCACTGAACGTGTTTGCAATGGTGACCCTCTTTCATGGGACTTTGCCTTCAGCTTAACATCAGGCGAGGTGAAGTCAAATTGACGTGCCATAGATAAAAAAAAAAAACGATCGAAAAGTCCCGGGTTGGAATCCTGACCATTTACACTACTGACGTGAACCCAGTCCTCCTAACACAAGCCATTGAGCTCAGCTGCCCCTCCAGCTAGAGATAATATAAATTCGTTTAATAATATTCTTTAAAGCAAGTACAACATAGACGACCAACTTACTAAGTACTTGTCCTAACGCTGAGGTATATCTACATTCGTACCTACTTAACTGATTGCATTTATAATGAACTTTAATAATTCATAATGTTATTGTTCCAGACAAACTGTTTCCTGGTATGCTATTCAGTGGGCACTCGCTCGTCATACGAAAATGTGATCCATAAATGGTATCCTGAGCTCAAACACTTCAGCCAGTCCGTACCTATTGTATTAGTTGGTGAGTTGAATATTTGGTTAATTGAAACGTCATATCCCGGGTTATTTGTTAAATATCTGTATAAATAAAAATTAATCGCGAAATATGTCGCTAAGCACAAAACTCGAAGACGGCTGGACTAATTCGAGTAATTTATTTTGTTTTATTGCCCATTATAAATGAATGTATGTATCTATAATAATCTAACCACTAGGTTGGGTGTCATCAAATTGAATCAGTGAATGTTATAGAGTAAAACATCAGAACTCAGTTTAATTAAACGGATTTTGAAACCGGTTTCCAATATTATCTCCTACCAATTCTGTTGATTTAACTTATCTTGGCATTTACGGGAACTAGTGCCGTGTGACCTCCCAACATAGGAAAGCCTGCGTAGAGTCTCATCCTTCATTCATCATCAATTTGGGTTCATCAGGGTCATGATTCCGCCACTTCAACTGTAATATTCCATTCTACATAAACACACTTCCTGTTAAGTCGCGAATAAGTTAAACCGGGAGGATAGCAACATTTTTAATTTGCTAATTATGTTCATAGCAATTGCGGCAATGAACAGAATGAGTGTTAATAAGGAAGGACTTCATTACTGCTTTAAAATAATAGTAAATTCGCAAATATGTGAGTCGTTTTCTAATTCATCATCGTCTGAGCCTTTTTCCAATTCAGATACCTAACATCAGCTTTCTAGTCTTAAGCCTGTCTTACAGATCGATACACGGACCCAAGTCTGTAATAGTCATGAATCGAGATTCAGGACTGGGAATCGTTCTGAAATATGAGCCTAACTGGGATGAGCCTGAACTTCAATATTTTAACATGTTAACATTATATTTTTATCATCATTATAAAATAATATATACTAAAATCGCGAAGACTCATCAAAATTTACAACTATGTATACCTAATACTTTTACTCAATAGCATAATGGCGGTAACAACAGAATAACGCAATTCCAACGAAGTAGATAATACAATTCCACAATGATTACCTAATCTGCTATGAGGATAACGGCGGAAACGCCAGCTTTTTCTATACTTCATGTTTACATATATCGGGTATATTATATTGAGTGATATCGCGTCATGGGTTTGGGACGACTTTTTATACCGGCGGCGGCTATAACGCCTGTGCTACCTACTTATATCCCCAAGATACGGAATACTAATAATAATAATACCTATTGGAAACCAGCTGTTAAAAAATATGTTGACGACGTTGACGAAAATATGTTTTACGTCAACATATTTTTTGTTCCCATAATAAAATTGCGAGCTTCTTGCCGTCGAGGCTCTGCGCTTTTCGAGACTACGAGCTACGTGTTGTTATTAAGATTTCCTAGCAAAAACTAATCCGAGAATTGAACCCTAGACCTCACGACTACACTATATTACGTACACAACAAACCAGCACCACTAATATAGTGTATCTACTACTACTTCTAAATTATTATGCCTAAGTAATTTAACTGTATGTTATATCTAAACATTTTGTTACAGCTACAAAAAGTGATTTGCGGAATTCTGATGAAGCTGTCATCACTCCTCAAGAGGGCAAGAAGTTAAAAAAGAAAATCCGGTAAGTTTCAATAGAATATCATTGCTTACACATGATAACTGTGGTTAAGGGCCTAGATTGCCCAGGCGCGACGTCGATTTCGCGCGACTGCAGCGCCATTGTTTACTGAAACAACCCACGGGGTGGGTGAATGACCCAGGGAGCGCGATTTGCAAAATGTTTTGCGACAAAAGTTGCACGTTGAGTAATTATTAAATTGTTATTGAAGTTGAATATTTACAGCATAACATAAATGTTGAATTATTGGAAATAAACGACTACCTATTTGTAAAATTTTCTAAGAGTAGTTTTTCGTTATAAAATGACCCTAATTACTAATTACTAGATAAGAGTAGTTGAGACACAATTTTTATGTTTTTATATTTATAATAAACAATCAAGAGCAGATCCGGACAACTTTTTTGTATTCTACATACCTAAAATTCCAACTATGTATTTATTTGTAAGTTTACTACCAAAATTTAATCTTATTTCGTAAAAATAATTACTGATTAAAAAAAAATTTCGTAAAATATTCATTCAATAAAATAATTGCAAATTCAGTAGGAAGTACGGTTGAAATAACATCGAGCCTTTCCCCGCTAGTGTTTATCTCTACGCAAGGAAATGTGCTTATTGCGTAAAATCCAATACTTACTTTTTGTTCACGATCACCTCGATATCTAAAAAATCTCCTAGGGTTTCACAAAAAATGACAATAAATGAAACAAAAGTATAAAATGATTCATATAATTAAAAGTAAGTAAAGAATAACAAATATGAGTCGCCATCTAAAAAGCGTGCTAGGGTTGTACAAAAATTAGTTAATAAATGAAACACAACTTTATAAATTATTAATATACTAATTAAAAATAATATACTAAGTAAGTAAACAATAACAAAATATGAGTTTAAAATTCTAATGTTTTTTCATTTTAACGATTAGGTACTGATCAAATTCTGATTTCTGCTAATTCAAAACATAGTATAAAATAAAGTCGCGTTCTCTGTCCCTATGTCCCTTTGTATGCTTAAATCTTTAAAACTACAAAACAGATTTCGATGAGGTTTCTTTTAATAGATAGAATGATTAAAGAAGAAGGTTTATATGTATATAACATCATGCTACAACCAACTGGTGCGGAGCAGAAGTGAAAAATGTTGCAAAAACGGGGTGACGCCGACGAAGGTGCGTGGGTCAGCTAGTTGAATATAAAATTAATTGCTATTGCAAAACCTATCAGAATGAAAATATTACCAGCTGCCTGATTCACGTAAAAAAAACTGTAGCGTAGTGACTTAAAAATGTCACTTCGTTTTTTGTAAATTAAGCCCTTTTAACCGACTTAAAAAAAAGAAGATTCTCAATTCGCTGTATTTTTGAAACGATTTTGATGATTCTTTACACCAGGTAACTCTTCAAAATCGCATAGGAATTGTGGTAATAATTGAGCTATTGGAAGATTTATGACAATCCAAGACTAGATAAGTAAGTGCGTTTAAACAGAAAACCAAAAGGTGTTTACTAAGTTTCTAAGTTAAAACGACTTTTGGACTGGCGTGTTTACGTGAATCAACCGGCTGGGTAGTTAAGTTACCTCAGTCTCTTTCAAAATCATTAGGCGTTCTTCTCTTTCAAAACACGTAAAGCTCTTTCTTTCCTCTCTTTCATAGCCTCTATGATACTGGGCGCGTCACGAATGGGCATGCTTCGTGACTGCCGAGGATCAACTAATTCTGGAAGAAGGCAATCATAATAAAACCTAACTAATTTCATCTCCATTTTCTCCTTCCAAAATTTGTCGTCCTTTTCTATAATATAAACTTTCATAGGTACAGTAGCACCAAACCAGATGCCAAGCATGCAAACGTTTCTTTTAGTAATATGTACTTGTCCCTGAATTTGGAAATACCAGTTATGATTTTTATTTATGACATAACCCTTGGAAGTCCTGTCCTTAACCCAAAAGGTATGTTTGACCATTGCTTCATCAAGAGTCATGCCAGCTAAAGAATGTGGGCACTTAATTTCAATTAAACCGTTTGCATAAATGCCATCTGGTGTAGTACCAAGAAATTCATATTGATCGTCGACGAACAAACCGCAACCTTGTATACTAATATTCTCTTGAATTTCTAACTGTCTAATTGCGGTTTCTTCGTTTTCGATACCGTACCGTACAGCAGGCAAACTGGAGATATTACTACCATAAACGATTTTACCAACGAGAGCAGCACAACTTGTGCTCTCTCGTTTTTTACAAACTTCCCCGAATGATGATGAGGTTAGTAATTTTCTCCTTGTACTCATCCACTCCGCACTACTTCTTTGCAAATGGGTCGACCTTTCAAGCTCCTCTCTTTCAGCACAAGACAACTTTAAATCGGCTAAAAAAGATATCTTGGCTTTCTCATATAATTCTGGACTCAGATCAGGTTTTTCGCAGTTTGGTCCATAGTGAGCGTCTTTCGATACAGCGCTGTGGCCTTTCTTCAATCTTAATTTAGGTTTAGCAATTAAACGGTTTCTACGATTACAATTTTCCACTTTCGCGATCAAAGGATTAGGACTAGATTTAAATATGACTTCATGAGTTTTAGTATGAATCGATCCCGTATTAAAAGACACAACAGCAGCTGCGCATCGGCCCGCATAAGAACCACGGGAAGAATAATTTACACGCTTACCCCCAACTAATTTGGCAATTACTCCGTTAAAACTTTCAACTATATTACTTGTGCAATTATGAATTAAACTTCTAGAATGATATGACAGTCTTTTACTTAAAATTTCTACCGCGTCCATTAATCCGCATCCAACAATTGCTGGAAGTAACCCAACAGGTTCTATTCGACGAGTATCAGGTCTACAGAAATACTCCTTGCAATGTTGGTGATTACCAAATACGTGTTGTGGACCATTTAGGATATCTTCACTAAGATTTTTTATTTTTTCTTCGAGTGACTGATTTTGATCCCCCCAATATTTAATCGCGCATTTTACACCCGTTCTTAAACGCAAATACCTTTCTTTTATGAATTTCCGTAATTCGCAAGGATACTTAGAGTCTTTCGACAGTTTCTCCAAGCTATTGCAGTAGTTTCGTAAAAGATGATTTTTGCATTCAATTTTCTCTACTATTAAATTATCGTACGGACGCGAATCTAATATTTTTTTATAAGTACTGGAATCGCCGTCTGCTACAAATTTATTATAAATTACACCGTGATCAACAACGGAACGTTTAAACCCCTCAACTATTATGGTCGATTCCATCGCGGTAGATGATCCTGAATAATTCTTGAAACAATGGTGTTCCGGGGGCTGACTATTGTTCTTTGCGGCTCGTGCACAGACTACGCAGTATTTATTTTTAACTCCAAAAAACAATACTTTATTAGTTTTAATGCCAATTATCGCAGCTGCACCGGATAAGGCGGAAAAATTCTTACCATAAGATCTCTTGCTCCAACAACCGTCAACAGCAACAGATATTAATGGTGTACCATTTTTATCAACACTACCTATAGACACTGCGTACTCTGCTTCTTCCTTGACAGCTTCTGCCATGGAATGTGCTGCTGTCTTTTCCCACCAATCGCAAACCGTATTATTAATTTCATTGTATAATGAAGGTGACATGATTGGTAGGGCTACTGCGGCAGTTAATGTTTTTAACTGAGAGTAGCTCCCACCAGATGATATTATACCAGATACTATTTGATGATTCACTTCCATGCTATCTTCTTTCTTTTCAACCAAACATACAGTAAATTTCATATTACACATACTACATTTCATGGTGAGTTTTGAGTCCAGACCAACTTTTACTTCACCTATTATACTGAGGTAACTTAACTTACAATCCATTGGACCGTGTTCCCCTATGGCCTGAAGAGCTTTAAAAAAAAAAGAAACATCTGCTACTCTACGCCCAACTTCCAGTTCATCCACCTTTCCCTCTTGACCATGTTCAATAACAAGTTCCTGTAAAGAAAGATCATGGATTGATTGTTCAAAAAAAAAATGAAAAGAATGGGTCAAATTTCTTCAAACATAGTTAAGAAATCCCTAATCTTTGAAACACAACACTAGATCAAAATCTTGAACGTTTTATATAAATAAACATAATAAAAAACTGGTTGTTCGTAAAGTCGGTTTAGGACAATAATTTTACGGGATAACGTCATATCATTTTTATCTAACATAATTCACCATTGTAATAAATTGAATTCACAGTTGAGACCCATTGAAATCGTCACAGGCTCGAAGATATTCCTGACTAGCTAAATATTCCTTTGGAAATAGGCCACGAAATACGCTATAATATTACAATGGTGTTTATTTTTATTAAATATTTTTGTTACTTGAGTAGTTCAATTCATTTTTTATTCTGTCGGATTTTAAAATTTTTATTATGTTTATTTATTTATATGTCATAACTGATGAAGACAAATTATAAAAGTGCAAAAGAATCCGTACAATTACGCAATAGGTATTGGTTTTTTATGACGTCACCTATGTCCTGTCACTCGGACTTAGAAGACAATTCTAATGATACTAAAATCATCAAAATCGGTTCAATAATTTTGAACTTATCGTGCCACAGAGAAATATTACTTATTATACGTACATACATACGTTCACCCTGTACGTAATAGGTATACTTCTTTTTTAGGCAGTCGCGTGAAAGGTAATATTTTACAAAAAAAAATTCTTGATTCTGGTAAACTACGGGATTTGACCGTGAATTTTTTTTTGAGGAAGTAGGTAATTGAGAACTATTTAGGTACTAAGGTGTTTGTCTCCTAATGAAAATAATAAAAATTGCAAGAAAAAAATCTATACGAGATTTTGTCTTCGCCCATCACTAAGTAGTTTGTTTATTTATGTAACAAGTCTACAAGAATTACGTATAACAACTTACCTCTATACAGCGCGTAGCAGTGTTGCTCTCGGCCTGAATGTTTTCTTTATTTTCCACACTGGAAATATTATTCATCAATATTATCCACTTTTTATTTATTTCGTAATTTTTGTACAACCCTAAGCCAGACCCCAGGCGCGTCGCGTCTTTGGCGGTAAGTATGTCGACAAAGCCGCGCGCCCGTGCTATTTCAGATAGGAAACATACCTACTTTCACAATCTAGACAATATTATGATGTACATGAAAACGAATAGTAATGTAATAAAATTTATTATTATTAATACCTACTTAGACATGATAATCACACAAATAAAACTAGAATTTTTACAGGACACTCACAAATCTCGTAATTTTTTTCTAGATATTTGGGACAAGACTTAGTGAAGTAGGCAAATAAATAAATAAGTAGGGAGGAACTTACATTTTATTCCGAGATCTTTTGACTTGCATATTTTTGTAATGCGTACTAAATTTTCTTTTTCCTGGCATGGCACTCAAATCTATCAGTCCACAGATTACTAGGTATTATGTAGCAACTAGCAAGGTCCTGCGAAAAAAACCCTCGATTACCGACTACGCTTATGATATTGGCTGTATCATGTTGAAAAATCTATGTACCTATGTCGTGCAGAGACCTAGAAGATGATTGAAAGTCATACCCAGTCATACGCATACCCCGCCAGTTCCTATCTCGAGAAAATAAAGTGGGCAGGGCTTTGATTGTTTCAAGCCTGAATTGATATCTACTTTACAAGGTTCATAAAATAACCTATTCAACAAAATAGGTATCTAAATAATTTTGCTTTATTTACGATTTATATCTAGTTCCATCATGGTTTTCTTCCAGACATTCATTATATCGGTACTTCCTACTTACTAAAAGTGAATTAGTTATAAAAATGTTATACTTACAGTTTTTCACAAAAAACACAAATTCACAACACGTAATATTGCTGGCGCATCCGACACGCGTGGTGTCACCTTGAACCATAAAAGCGTACTGCCGATCAGTAGCGATGCGGGTTACTAAATCATAATATCGGGATGCGCGTGATTTTTCATACATTTTTCTATGGAGAATTTACGTAGAACATATCTAGATTTTAGGGCTTTAAAAGAGGAAGTCTTTGTTTGTAAAGGTACAAAAAAAAGTACATAGGTTTAAGTATTGGTTTCTTCAGTGTTCAAAAAGTGTTTCTTTTTATCAATTTGTGTTGATTTATTGGGTAATATTTGAAGAATACGAAGGCATGTTTTTGCATTTTTGTCAAATTTTGTGCGTTTGTTGACGTTTATTATATAGCAATTATTAGGTTTTAAGGATTTAATATAAGACTAACATATATTTTGGTCTTTGATTGTAATATATACAAATTATCATTGATATCAATCATATCTAAATAAGTTAAATATGAAAAATCGTAACACTCTTTTCGGTGATTTTCACGATCTGGGCCCTTAACAATCAAATGTAGAAATGTAATATTTTTTAACAATACAAAAGTGAAAAGCGACAAGGGTTATCTGCGCTCGCGCCGCCGGCAGCTGCGCTATCGCCTCTTATCACGCGGTGATAATGCCACGACAACTTGTGATATGACGACACAGGAACAATTCGTTAAATAAATCAAATGATTTAATTTGTATAAAACATAAAACATGTGTAGTTATTTGTAATGAGTGTTGAAAAACTATTAATGTTTTAAAATAAATATAGGTTTTGAATGACACACAAACCTACTCTTTGTATTATACAGCTAAATAAATATTATGGTATAAGCCGGCTTTAGCGGGGAAGTACTTTCTTATTCAACATCGGCGGTGGCAAACATGGGGACTCCTGCGACCAGCGATCTTGGCCTTGTGCATATTTACAGCTATTGTAGAAAAATAATGATGACCTAACATAAGAATGTTTGTTTCAGTGCTGTTCAATTGGTTGAATGTTCGGCACTAGAGCGAATCAACATGGACCAGGTATTTGAAGAAGCCGTGCGAGCCGCACTACGCAAAAAGCCCGTACACAAGCGTACTTGCCAATACCTATGACTTAACCAGTTGTGTCATATTCACTTTGCTTACAAACGATACTATTTCAAATTATCACGACCACAAACCAGTAGGGATTATTGTAAATTATTTTCCTCAAAATGTATGATGGGCAGTGTTGCTTTCATGTAGGAAACATTTATTCAATTAATTTTATGTATAACTTTTTGAAAAATCTTGAAATAGGGAGTAGTTTGATTTGATAGGGCTATCTGTTTATGAAATGTGATGCAAGAACAAGTTCATAGCATTAACCGGACTATTTAGTTACTTAGCTCCCGTTTGCCGAAGTGCGAACTCACTGTAGAGGTGATATGTTGTCAGTGGGAACACCGAGAAACTGTTCTTTATCTTCTGCACTGACAGCAGAGAAACTCTCTTAACGTTCATCCCTCCCCTACCCTCTACATGGTCGGCAGCACGCGTGTGACGCCCTTGGTATTACGAACATCCATAGGCCACCACTTTCCATGAGGTGGGCCGTGTGCTTGTATGTCACGTAAGTGGTATAAAAAAAGAAACCGACTTCAACACCATAAAAGTAGCTAAAAAGTTAACAATAGTTTGCAATAAGTTTAATTAACTCTTATTTGTTGTTGTTTATATTAATGCTTGTTAGAATTGGCGTTAACAAGTTATTATATCGTATTGTTTCATATATTTTAAAGTCGGCACTAAGTAGGAATATAAATATAAACAATATAATTATTTTATTTGTGGTCTGAGTAAGAACGGCTTACATACAGACGTATTAGATAAAATGCAATTATTGTGAGATTTAGTTAGTCATCGAACATAAATATTATTATACGCTATTTATTATAACTGTACAAATTTAATTTTAACATTAATTGTTTAGAGAAAAAGTCGATGGTATATTAGAAAATGTAAATATAGATATTATTGACGGCAAAATTTTTATGAATAGTAGGTACTTGGAATTGAATGATGGGTGCATTAAACTTCACGATAAATATGGCGCCAATCGCAAATCGTCATGTGTTATAAACTTTGACAGAATTATTACATTTCCGTACAGCTATGCAACGAGGCTTCTAGAAATCAAAACCTAAATATATTATTATGATTGATGCAGAAAGGATGACTTTCGCAGACCTCTGCCACTTCCTTTTATCAAAAGTTGTACTCTCTTTAAGTTAATTGATACAACTCTGGACTATCGGAAGAAACCAGCTACTTTTAACTTTCTTAATTGCATGGTAGTTTAGGTAGTTTAGCCTTAGCGAGCCATATTGCATTTAAAGCTGAAGTGTAGTGTACCCATTCACCAACCTTAAATATTGTTTGCAAGCTATTAATTTTATATTCAACTTACAAGATAAAAATTGTAATAACTCGCCGAGATACTCGGGGATGACTGCTGACGACCGAAGTCAGCAGTGGGGGTACAATTAGCCCCAAGCTATTACTTTATACGATTGTATATAATACACTGCCATTACAACAGTATACTGTTATTAAGCAAGTTGTGTGATTGTATACAATACACTGCCATTACAACAGTATACTGTTAATAAGCAAGTTGTGTGTTTGTATACAATACACTGCCATTGCAACAGTATACTGTTAATAAGCAAGTTATGTGATTGTATGCGTCTACTCCCACCTTACACTGCCATTGCAACAGTATAATGTTAATAAGCAAGTTGTGTGATTGTATACAATATACTGCCATTGCAACAGTATACTGTTAATAAGCAAGTTATGTGATTGTATGCGTCTACTCCCACCTTACACTGCCATTACAACAGTATACTGTTATTAAGCAAGTTATGTGATTGTATACAATACACTGCCATTGCAACAGTATAATGTTAATAAGCAAGTTTTGTGATTGTATACAATACACTGCCATTGCAACAGTATACTGTTAATAAGCAAGTTATGTGATTGTATACAATACACTGCCATTACAACAGTATACTGTTAATAAGCAAGTTGTGTGTTTGTATACAATACACTGCCATTGCAACAGTATACTGTTAATAAGCAAGTTATGTGATTGTATGCGTCTACTCCCACCTTACACTGCCATTGCAACAGTATAATGTTAATAAGCAAGTTGTGTGATTGTATACAATACACTGCCATTGCAACAGTATACTGTTAATAAGCAAGTTATGTGATTGTATACAATACACTGCCATTGCAACAGTATAATGTTAATAAGCAAGTTTTGTGATTGTATACAATACACTGCCATTGCAACAGTATACTGTTAATAAGCAAGTTATGTGATTGTATACAATACACTGCCATTGCAACAGTATACTGTTAATAAGCAAGTTGTTATTCGGAAATGCATTTGCATTTAGCGTTTATCACTAGATCGCCACCGTGCCATGGTCACGTCTGTCGATCATAACCGTTATAGTAAGTAGTCATACAGTCTAGATGAATCGATAACATTAGTCATAGGATTGCTCATTAGGATTTAACTGAACACACCTACTGATGTCATTTAATCACAAATGTGCTGCACCTACTTGTATACCTACTATAAAGCTGTGGCCAATCTTCAATAAATCTGTTTAAATTCAGTCTCCATCTAATCTCAATCTCCCAAATGTCAAAATCGACAATGATGTCAATTTATGTTGCGAGCATTACGTTTTTTAATTTGAAATTATTGATGTTAACTCTTAACTTTCTCTTTCTGTATTCAGTACTGGCCTTAAGCATACAGTATACAGAGAAGTGTAAAAATATCAAATTGTAATATAACCTTTTTTGACTGACATTGCATTTAGACAAACACACAGAGAGATTCAGACGGAGGTGTTTTAGTCAAAGAGTTGCTCACGAGATGCACATACTTTCATATAAGTAAAACCATGTATTATATTAGTGTAAAATTGACTGAATCAGTATTTTTCTAGCACAGGGCATTATCAAAGACACTGTTTACTAATAATTTTAGTGGAATTTCCATGAGGTAAGTCAGTAAGTGTACTACAATTTACCAGGAAAATGCAAGGAAACAAAATATTCCCACTAATAATACGCTTACTGTGTTCATGTTCGTATTTATTGACGCAAATCAGTCGCGCAGTCTGACAAAGCAGAACATTACCTGCCCTCATATTAATCAGCGTGGGACCAAATGATATGTACATTAATGTTAATGTTTACCAAAAATATCTTGATGTTATGTAAATAAATATCTATTATACAATGAACAACTCGTATTATTTTATGGGGTTTGATTACTGATGCTGCACATGGCAACAAAATTTCTGTACAAACTTGAATTAGTCTAAAATGTCACTTGAAACAAATGATAAGAGGTAAATTTGTAGAACTTATAGCCTGGATATAAAATATTTGAACAACTTCGCTAAGCTAATATATGAGGTGCATTTTAAAAATAATTGAAATAAGTGGGTCATAGTGAGGATAGTCCTCAAATTAGTCTATTTATAGAATTATTTAAAAAGAATGTGCTCATTGTAATCTGTAATGTGAGTTTGTAGTCTGAATCACTTGCATATATACCATCACAAGATCCTACTAATATTATAAAGGCGAAAGTTTGTTTGGATGGATGGATGGATGTTTGTTCCTCTTTCACGCATAAACGGCTGGACTGATTTGGTTGAAATTTGGTACAGGGGTAGATTAGAACCTGGAATAACACATAGGCTACTTTTTATCCCGGGAAAAGGTTCCCAAGGGTTGCGGGAACGGGAACAAAATTCCACGCGGGCGAAGCCGTGGGCATCAGCTAGTTATTCATAACTTGACACATTATGGTGACGACTGGGAAAGCAGTCTATGACTAAAATAATATCGTACAGTCAGCGACAAAAGTTGCTGAGTATTGAGTATCGATAATGTATTATCGATATTTTCATTGCCTAAAATCACTAATTTTTAATACTTTTTTAATACTTATATAGAAGTTACATATTTCTTGTTAGAAATTGACGTATTTCATGTTAGACTATCACATAAGAACCTTTAGGGCCATCTCGTCCACTCTATCGAAATGTCCACTGTACTAAAATGTTCATTGTGTCATAATGTCCACAGTGTCAAAATGCCCAGTTTTCCAAATGTCCAGTGTTAGGTCCAATTAATAATGCAAATTGATACCGTGGTCTTTTTGACTAACAGGACATCCTGAAGTGGTCATTATGATACAATGGACATTTTGATACGATTAGATTAGATTTATACTCTAATTTGATAGAGTGGACTAAATGGCCCGAAAGGCATAAGAAATATTTAATAGGTTTGTAAGATGAAAGTAATTTATAAATAGGAATGTATCAATTTCAACATTTTTTTGTCGCTGATTGTACTTGTATATATTATGCTCCGAAAAGAAAAAGGTAAAGTAAACAAAATATCAGGTAAAAATGTATAATAATGAGACGTTAATGGCACAATAGGCCCGCAGAGAGCGTTAATATAGCTTAGTTATTAGAACATGCGTTATATGTACCGGTCTGCACATTGCTTGCTAAGTAGGTATTAATACTGCTTGACAGATATATGCTAAAGGCACACAAGTTCATTACACGATACATGGCTTATACAGTCTAAACAAGTCATTCTTGCTCTACTAGACAATGTTTTCATGCAAGACTGCCCTTAGTATTAATGAATTTTCATTCATTTTACCTAGTATCCGTGTGTATTTTGAACAGTTGCTTACAATTTTCAAAAGTTTCTAATACTATTGAGCTTCATTTATTGCAATCCAATTTGCTCTTGTGTGCACAAGATAATAGTAATGTGTAAATGGGTCTTAACCGTGAAAACTTCACGAAACATGATAACAATGGCATCTGCTGTTGTGCCTACATATTTAATCACAAGACTAGCATTAGTATTTTTTTTTGAACAAAATCAATGTGCTCGAAATCCTGAACTAACGGATGTTTATCTCGAGTTTACAAGTACTGACTACTGATAGCTATGACTAATGCAAAAACTTAAAAACAAACATCCAAAAGTGACGTCATACAACTGTACACATCGATACATTCCGTCAAGTAGTACAAAGATTTTGCTTTAATAACAATCTTAAGGTATCTAACAACAATGTTCAAATAAAAAAAAAGTGATGATATCGGCGAAGGAGATCGCTCAGAATTTCAGTTAGGGCGACAACAAACATATCTACCGTATACGTGTACCATAGGGTGAATTTTGCACACTCTCCTTGTCATTTCCTCCTCGGACGATCTTTGCCCTGTAAATAAAAAAGGTAACCTTTTTCATAACTATTAGGGTTATAAAATAATCATATCTGTACACAGATCGAAAACGCATGTTCAGAAATTATTTTCTTATTTTTGAAGATATTTCAAAACTTTAAACTGATAATTATTATTTTTCCGACAAGAATCAGTAAATAAACAGTCAATTCAAAAACTAGTGTGACCATGATTGCTTGTAACACCGGATATTATTCGTGCAATCCCACCTGCTCTGCAATGGCAGGAAAGGGACGGAAAGTTTCTGGCACTCACGTTGAGTCTCAATTGCTATTTATGGACGACATTAGGGCTCGTCAGTCCAATAAGTGTTTATATTGAAGTGAATCGTAAATACCAAAATATATATTTTTCATTAAAAGAAGTTCTTCACGATAATGTGACATTGTATAACCGCCATATTTGTTACCTTGAGGGTCAATCGAGATAGTATCGTAGACAACACAAGCATGAATTTTTACCATTTCAACAATTTTAGATGAGGTATATCTGATTCTTCTATTATCATGAAGATAAAGTACATGTAAGAAAATGTAAGATAACGCCGCCGCTTATGTAAAATATTTTTTACACATATTTTGTAATTTGATAAGTAATCGAAATCGACAACCAGGACGAACATGAACAAACTGTAGTTCCTTACAATGCATATAACCTCATGAATGTCGTACAAAAAGTATCTACTTAGGTATACATCGTTTTCAATAGCATTACGAAAGCACTTTAAACTATTATGATCATTTTTACTAGGTATTCAATCAAGGCACTTCAATAATACATTTTAAATATCGAACTAGTAAGAAACAAAATTATACCACTGAAGATAGATTAGTAGATATACACTCAAGAAAAGCATACGAACTAAGCTTAGCTAAATGTTCAAAGTACCTGAGCTAGGTGGCCTCCGATTTCACTAAGTCGTTTGTGCTGGTAGGTTAGTGGTTCATGTAGCTTGGCGTCGCCTCGCTTGTAAAAGTCGCTGTAGTCCAGGCGGAACGCTAAAGTTTGTAGTGAGACCTCGGCGTTCAACGCCAGTTTCAATATTAACGTTGTCACATGACCCCTGAAACAAGAGCAGGTTAATGAAACCGCCAGTATCGTTTCATAAAACGCTAGCAGAAACTTTTTCAAAATCTTTAATGGCTATAATAGGTATTGCTATACCCAAAAATTATATTTCGAAAAGATTTTTCTATCAAACGAATTTCTTTTGATTTCATGTGTCCTAATACTAAAACAGTGTAAGTAAATTGTTGGCAATCACACCTTTGGGACAGGCGTAAAAATGACTACTCATACTCATGCCCAGTTTTTGTTACACCTATCTACAAGTGAACCGACATGATAATGGAAATTCTGAGATGCATTATATAATGCGTCATAGTCTAATAATCTTTCGTAAAATTCGTGCTAGGTCACAATCGTGAGCGTCAGTAGGAGCGTGAATAATCTTGTCAACGAACTCTTCTTGGAAATTATTCAAACGTACCATGTCCATAACATCAACTATAGGACGTGCAGCGCAAATTTCAACAAACAACAAAATGTAACAATGACAATATTGATGATTGATGGCCACACTGTCACACGTGTTGCATGCAAATAGCATAACATGCTGTTTGTCGTTAAATTCGCCACTGGTAATTAATCTACATGATCGTAAAATAATGATCGGATAATCTTTATTCATCGTCATGACAAAAACATTGTTCCCTCTTTGGTTTGGCTTATACGGCTTTTATGGGAGGAACTGCCTTCGGACCTCCCAACAAAAAGAAGAAAGCCTGACCCACTTCAATCCGCAGGTGTACCGGCGTTTGCCTGATCTTGGAAGATCTTGGTGGGGCCCAAAACAATCATTGTAGTTACATTTTGATACTTGTATATAACAGTAGGTAATGTTCAGTCATTGTGGCAATCGTAAGAAGGATCTGAGACTGTAAATGCTTGGCAGATTTTTGTACAAATAAAGAAAAAAATCACCTAATGTTAAATCATACATGGCATATGGAAGGTTGCATAGTATGACAAAATACGAGTACATTGATACAAGTAATCGCACGTCTTATCTCTACAGGCGCATACAAGGCCATGTACTGTCAAAGATTAACCCAAAATAACTTCGAATGCACCGGGATTTCCGATTCAGCTTGCACTTCTCTAGGTTTAGGTAAAAGTCAATGCTAATGCAATACAGTTTTTTTTTAAATATATCTATTAATTAATTCAATTCTAATTGAAACGAAACTATGTCTAAAAGGCCTTTTATTAACTAAAGAAGATTACAAAAACTGAATGGAATATTTTTGAACATTGTACTGAACCGGTATAAACTATTGCATAAGATAGCGGACTTGCGATCGAGGAGGCGCGGGCTCAAACCTTGGTCAATGCGTAATAACACAAGCGATTTTGCTTGGTTGGTAAAGTGGGGGTTATTGAAAATAGCACTACACAATGTTCGGTAATAATAACAGTAAAATTAATTAACCTAACAATCACATACTTTCATTTATTACATTGACCTTACCTATAAGTGCGAGCCCAAACGTTCAAGTCAGCTTTCCGACTAGCTAAGAACTGGTGAAATATTTTTCGTTTTTCTTTGTCTTGTGCTTCATCGGCAGCCGTGAACGCGTACTCGCCTATAACAATACAGATATATGCATTCAACTTTGAATTTTACCTTGAAAACTGTACACAAAATAGATACAAAATAGCGCAAATTAGGAAAGTGGATATTCAATTGAATTAAAATTGATATTAACTAAAAAATAGCGCAAATGGACTGTGATAAGGTAATTAATTGATTGAACCAAAAAATAACGAAGATTTTTACCTCGCGCCACTCTTTCAGCTTTCATTTGTTCGATGCTATCTCTTCGTTCGAGTTCAGCGTAAATGCCGGCGTGTAGCGTTGATTCAAAACTGCGCAACGCAAGCGTCTCGTTCAACACGTTGCCCAAGTACGATTGGAGTTCCTGAGCCAAATTATTATTAATTAATTATAATACAAGGCGGAATGTGATTGCCGAGAAAATAAATGTGTTTGTTGGTAGAGAAATAGTCCAACGCGTTTTTCATGTAAATCTATTATAATGTATATTGTATAATGTGAACAACGAATTCGGCGACCCCACCACAGTCGACTGGGTAGGTTAAGTCGGAATTGAACCAACTTGTCACGTTGTCTCTGGGTTTTTTGTCGCCGGAGGTGATATAGTAGTCAACATATTCCCGCACACCGGCAGACCCGGGGTCATCTTATATCATCGCATATATATCATCGCCCGTGAGCAGAAAACTCTCTATCCTAGAGACGGCCGGTGAGCGTGTGCGGCGCCGCACTGTACCTGCGTGGTGTGGTGTATCATGGCGTGTATGGAGTGGCGGTCGAGCGCGTGGTGGTGCAGGCGCAGCAGCGTGTCGAGGTCTGCGCGCGCGGCGGCGGCGGCCAGCAGCTGGCGCCACGCCGGCTCCGCGCCCACGCCGCCCGCCTCCTGCAGCGCGCCGCACAGCCGCAGCGCCTCCAGCCGCAGGCACGACACGCGCCGCATCAGACCCCACACCTCTGCGCGACAACCGTACCACTTGCTTAACACGTGACATGGGAGGTAGCCTTCCCGTAGAGCCAAACCTATGCTCGGGCCCTCTCCGTGAAACAAATTACTACACCACGATTCGAGGAAAGAAGCTGACCTTCTTCCCTCGAATCGGTAATAGGTACTCTTTTTCTCGTATGTCAATTTTTTATATTTTTTTCTTCTCTATGGCGATCCCAACGATTACGCCAATATCCAGTAAGTGCAAAATATGATACAAAATTATTAATGGAGAGACCCCAATGTCAAGTTTTCAAGATTTTTTTTATTTTGTTTAGTTGACATTGACTCTTGTTATTGTAAATTAATCAGTAAGGGCCTGGCGTCGTAATCGTGCCAGGGCGCGCTCGGAACTACGGGTGAGTTTCACAAACACGGTATGTGATGGCGTGGTGTCGTACAATGACACAGTCTGGTTCGTCGTATGGTTCATTTCGCGATCAGTCTACAATGACATGGATCTCATCACACGTATTCTGCTGCTATTGTTATTGTTATTAAGAAGACGCATGGGGAACAAGCAATTTCAAAGAAAGTATTCGGTGAACCCACGCGATACGGCGACGCGCCGTATCTACTCCGACGTGGACACGTCGCTGTTAACGTCCTATGCTTCGGCGCCACGCCGTAACACGTTTACGACGGCGCGCTTAGGGATTACCCCTAAGCTTTTTTTTAATTGCCAGAATTGAATGATGCGACGTATCACAGCGTACCTGGCATGTACTTGAGTTTCTTCTGCAGTATGGTGTGCTCGCGCCAGGCGTCGTGCAGGCCGTACTCGATGCGCTTGACGCGCCACAGCTGCGTGAAGAGCGCCCGGTAGCGCGCCGCGCACGTGGCCGGGAACAGCGTGCCCAGCGGCCCGTCCACGCGGTACTGCAGCGCGAACACGTCCCAGCCGCAGTCCTCGCGACCGTCGCCTGACAATATAACACCACGTCATTACACACAGCACACAGGCCTCTTCGCCTTTGGGAAGCCTTTACCGCGGGTAACGATGAACTAGCAAATTCAGAACCGAACCGACTGAAACGGATGGACCCTGAGTATACCCTAAGAAAGAAAATTTCCAGGAGTGTTCTAGTAAAACGTCTGTTCTTGTCAGATTAGGGAGAAAATTTGAATTGCAATTGAAATCAACTAATTAAAATAATAGTCATACTTAAAATGGGTATATTGGTTTGTTTGATAACAGGTTAATCACCAAAAAAGTGGTGGTGGGATGTGACGTCACTAAATACATCACTTATTTCACTGACTAACACCAGTTTATCAATCAAACATTTTTGCCAACAAAAAATCAAGTGATTCGTTGTGCCTTCCAATAAAGTACAATTTCAATTATTTAGACATATATAGGTTGGACATGACGGCTTCTCTCATTGGTGGGCAGCACCAGTGTGAAGCCCCTAGTGTTGCAAACATCCATAGATCACAGTAACCACTTTCCATCAGGTGGGCCGCGTGCTTGTCTGCCACTTAAGTGGTATAAAAAAAAACAATGTAGACAATTAATGTTATGTTTTTTTTTTTTTTTTTTTTTTTTTTTTTTTTTTTATTTATTTATTTTCGTTAAAAATAAGTTACAGTTCAAATGTACAGTGATCGAGGTCACCTTTTAAGCAGAATTTGCCTGTACCAGGTGACCTCGCTCTTTCATATCCACTAGTTGTTAAATATTGCTGTAAACATACCATTATAATATCACAAGTAGCGGCAAGCTTGCTTGCTCGCTTTACTTTAGAGCTAGTTACAAAAGCTATATCACCGTTAATTGACATGTGTAAATTTTATGTGTTTGTTGTGTGCGTGTGTGTATGTGAGTGTGTGTGTTTGTGTGTGTGTGTGTATGTGAGTGTGAGTGTGCGTGTATGTGTGTGTTTTTGTGCATGTGTGTGTGTGTATTTGTGTGTAGGTTTGTTTCAAATATCATGTGATAATAAAGATTCGGTTTCTTCATAATCGAGTGGCATTACGTATTTTGTTACTAAAGACTTGCAATCATACAATGTTTTATCATATATTTGTAGCACTTTATTAATTTTATTATATAACAAATTTGAACGGCTGAAGAATTGTTTGTCAGCAAAGGAGGTTCTAGTTCGAGTAACAGAAGTGACTTGTTTTCTTCTGGCACGTATTTTATCTGGGTCATAAGGAGTGCTTTTATGCTTTTTCAAAATTGTAAATAGTATATACAATTTCCTAACGGATAAGACTTGACTGAGGGCGTATAGAGTTTCTGTTGAGAATCTCCTACGTTTGAAGTGCATGACCTTTAATAGAGCACGTTGAGCGCGTTCTAACTGTATCATTTTCGTTTTATTGGCACCTCCCCATACAGGAATGCAGTAAGTTAGAATAGATTGCGCTAATGCCATATAGGTTTCCTTTAATATATTTCTCGAGGAGTCATGATTAATCTGCTTGCCGGCTGGTATTACGTGTCTTAGAGCCTTGAATACCCAGATTAGTTTTCTAATTCTGGTGGAGATTAATTCAATATGTGAATGCCAGGCAAGCCGCTGATCAATCACGACACCAAGGTATTTTATTTTCTCAACTTTATCCAACGCCGGGCAATCACATTCAACACTCTGTGCGAGTGATTCACAACAGTGAAGTCGAAGCATGAAATCTTCATTTGGTTGTGTATGATTTTGGATACTGTAACAAATGTATTTAGTTTTGGAAGTGTTCAGAGTAAGCAAATTATTTTTTAACCAATTTGATATGATGTTCATGCCACGCTCAGCATCCTCCCTCAATGAAGCCCAACTTTTTGCAGCGAAGACGACAGCCGTATCATCCGCATAGGAGAAAATGTGTGCATTGGTGATTTTGAGATTACACAGTTCGTTAATATAAATTAGGAAAAGTGTAGGTCCCAGTACACTTCCTTGTGGCACACCGAATGATACACTGGCGTCCTCACTACAATACCTGCCGAGCTTCACTCTTTGTGTTCTACCAGAGAGATAATTTTTAAGAAGGGAGAGCGCAGTTCCTCTGATACCGTTTTGCTCCAATTTATGAACCAATATAGGGATAGATACAGTATCGAATGCTTTTTGGAGGTCAATAAATACCGATAAACACTTAAACCCCACATCAACCCTACCAGCCACAAGTTGACTGAGTGCGTTTACTGCGTCTTCAGTGGATTTACCATGCCTGAAGCCAAACTGTGACTCGGATAGAACTTGGTATTTGTCAAAGTAACTTATCAGTCTGGAGTTTATAAGTCTCTCAAGAATCTTAGAAATGGCTGGAAGAACAGAGATTGGCCTATAATTACCAACCTCATCTCTAATTCCACTCTTATACACTGGTGTAATGATGGACTTTTTTAGCAGATCTGGAAAAACCCCTTGTTGAAAACAGAGGTTAGCGAGGTGAGTAATTACGGGAACAATTATATACCGCGCTAGTTTCAGAAAAGATACGGAGATATTATCCCAGCCTGGCGCACTATCAGATCTCAAGCTCATTAGAGTATTATCGACTTCTCTTGTATCAGTTTCTAAGAGGACGAAGGAGTTGGTCTGTACAAAAGAATTGCTGCTTATTTCATTAGCGATGTCACACGGATTTATAGATTTTGCAAGCTGTTCTCCTATATTTGAGAAGTATTTATTTATGTAGTTAGCAGATTCTATAGGATTATCCTTGAGGTTAATTAATTCTATATTATCATCATGTGTTTTATTACAATATGTGATGTTCTTTATATTTTTCCACAGCAGTTTATTGTTATTTAATGATTTAGTAATTAAGTCCCTTTCGTATTTACGTTTCAGCTTTTTAATTAAATTATTACAATAATTTCTGTATCTGGTGTAAGTTATTTTTAAGATTTCATTTTGATTGTCTGTACGTAGTTGTTTTTGTAATCTATTTCTGTTTTTGATACATCGTAAAATTCCAGGTGTTATCCAAGGCTTGAGTGTACGTTGACTTTTTGGTATTTGGTTGTATACTGTATTACATTTCGTAGTTTCAGTGAGTGCCTCTATTAGGCGGTAAGTTATAATATTAGGGTCATTAGAGAGTAGTAGTTCATCAAGTTTCTTCTGTTGTAAATGTTTAAGGGCCTTATCATAATCTAATTTTTTTCTTGTTATGTTTACAGGTTTTTTAGATTTAGTTTTAGATAATGAAAGGAGGATTGAGAAATGATCGGTTGTAGTAGTTTTAAGAACTGCAATGAAAGCAGAGCAGTTATTTTTGCTAAACTTCATCATGAAATGATCGAGGCAGTTTTTGCCTCTGGTCGGTAAGGTATGACCCGCAACAATACCGTATCCGGAGAGTGAATTTAAATAGTTTATTCTGTTGTTGTACTCGTGAATCGGCTCTATGAGTTTTGGTGAGATATTAATATTAATGTCACCAGTAATTATAATGTTATTTTGTGAGGTTATAGTGTCCAAGTGTGAACAAAGTGAGTCTATAAAGCCATCGGCATTTTTTTGAGATGGAGAGCGGTATATACCAAGTATTATGTTACCAAGTACTTCCAGTTGTAAACCAGAAGCACCTGCTAGAGTGATTTCACTAGCTTTAGGCGCTAATGATTTTTTAGTATAGGCAACTACTCCGTCGTTCTGGTTCAGCTGTACTGTTGTACAGTATGAATTATAATTATCAATTTGTGGTATTGGTTTATTAAAGTCAAGTCTACACTCAGTTAGCACTATAACATCAATTTCTACTGGCAGACTTGATAGCGTCAGTAAAAAATCATCAAAGTTTTTATATATACTGCAAATGTTCTGAGAGATTACAGTAAGGTCCCATTTATCAATTATCTTATAAGAAGAGAGCTCAGAACACTCGCACTCTATTGCATGGGCAATTTCAGTGCTGTCTATCACGTCCATATTGTAAAGTGTGTCACCCATTTACAATTTTTAATAATAGAATGTTCGTCACAACATGCCCAGAGCTCAAGTGAGACATTTTGTCAATGTACCTTTTCGGCTTCATGTATGTATATATTATAGTAAAGGTTGGTTTAGTGTAATAATATTTGTTGACATTATTTAGGGAATACCAGTGTCCGATAATTCCTCGTGGTGCAAGGTGTGCCGGCCGCCGATGGGTCAGTGAAGTGTGCGCTACGTACAGTTGGGGTAGAGGTTGACGTGCAGGCGCCGAGACTACAAGTCTACCTATAATGCGTTTACTGTTTTCTGATTGTCTATTCAAAGTAGCTTAACTGTCCAATAACTACCCAAGCAGCAAAATAATCCTGAAATGAGATTTTATAATGCTATATGGACTTATAAAGCTAATAGTTTTGGTATTTCCTACTGCGCTTTTAACAGCATAAATGAATGCCGTTTTTACTAAGTACGTTTGATCTTATAATTTGGACTTATATCGGTATATAGAATCATATTTCGTGGCTATTACTGGATTAGGACGCCTATAAACGCTAGAATCAAGACCAATTGGACTTAGGAGTAATTACTCCGGTAACTAAGACTTATATGCGCCAATAAGATAACATCTTAGGAGCATTTAAATCTTAAGACTCCTCTAGGAGCTTCTACTAGGAATGTATACACTGAGGAGCAATCATTCTTGTTGTAAATACTGCGCTACGTACAGTTGGGGTAGAGGTTGACGTGCAGGCGCGCGAGCACGTGCGGCGGCTCGAACTGCGCGTTGGTGGCGCGCACGGCCGCCTCCAGCGTGCACGACAGGTTGTGCACGTACAGCGACGACGCCGGCTTGTTGAGCTCGTCCCTGCACACGGGTATGAACGCGTTTAGTCACTGTCTCGCACGCTAGGCAACAGCATCATCCCCCACCCACCTCCAATCCGACCAGTTAGAGGCGGTCTGCATCCAGTGGATACCCGCGACTCTAACCATATAGTCCGTCTATCCCGCAGGAACCGAGGGGAGGGGGTTGGGGGGGGTCGGGGTCCGCCTCGCCTACCAGTACGTGGTACGCTACGTATACGTGTACTAAATATTATTATGCTTAAGTAAGCTTGCATGGGGCGAGAAGAAAAATAAAAACAATAATTCAACAGCATTTGCTGCACACGCAGTATATTTTTCTTGGCAATTGCCAAATAAAACATCAATATCAGAAACCTTTGGATCATTAACTGTTTTGATGTGAGTGGTCGCACATACCTCAATAACGTCATGAGATAGTGCACGAAGTCCCCTTGCGAAAGCAGCAGATATCTCCTGTGCGCGGCGAGATGGTCCAACAAGTGGTGGTGTTCTGTGAGCGCGGCCAACAGACGCGCCGATGCGGCGGCGTGCGCCCCCGCTACACCTTCGCGGAGTCCCGACGCTTCCCACCACGCTAGGTCCTCTGCGGACTCGCCTGACGACCACACAGCAAGCTCATAGTTATTGGACTACAAGTCTATCTATAAAGCCACGGGGGGCGAGTAAAAATAGAACTCTTCTAAATACTGTCTTGTTTAGTATTAACGTTTCATGGACATTTTTTATTTTTATACACTACAATTGGTCACAAAAATCGTTCGTATATAGAGGTCACTCGAGACGTTATTGTCATAAAATGTTTCTTCTAAATAAAATTTTCAATATGTTTCATTACACTTGAACTTAAACATTGTTATTCTTTTATCAAATGTATTCAACATGTTTTTCGAAAGCGGAAATGACGCATAATACTGTTTGACTAAATTTTAACGCACACCTGCGTCCTTAGTCACGAGTCAGTTAACTCCTATACAGGATCAGGGTTAATATAATTCGATAAAAATAAATAAACAAATAAATATTCTAGGACAATCTACACAACGCCACCTAGACCCATGGTAAGCATAGCGTAACTAGCTTGTGTTATGGGCTCTAGAATGCGGATAAACATACTCAAATACAATTTTTTGATGCCATTTTTTTTTCGGCCAATGCAAATACTCATGCACACAAATATTTGCATTGAGGGAATCGAACCCTCACCTTTTGCATAGCAGTCGCGTTCACTACCATTACCACATTGACATTTTTTTTTAATGTAAGTTTGTGGAACCTGTCTGCGGCTTGAGCAGCGCGTGCAGGTGGTGCGCGTGGTCGCTGGGCGGCGCGTCGTGCTGGCCGGGCTCGTCCTGGCACGCCTCGCGCATGAACACCACGCTCTTGCCCGTCGCCAGGATCTGCGCCGCCTGCGAGCGCGACATGAACGACGGGACCATCCACTCCCTGAAACATCAACATTATTACCACATATCCTCCCCGACTGCCTCCGTGGCTCAGTGGATGTAGTATGCGCCGGCTGTGCACGAGAGGTTCGATCCCCACATAGGACAAAAATTTGTGTGATCCACAAATAGTTGTTCTGAGTCTGGGTCTACTTTGTGTCCGTTAGTTGTATGTTTGTTAAGTACCCCGCGATACAGGGCTTGTTCCCTAGTGCGGGAGTTGTCTTTTATTCAAATAAACATGCTATCCTTACGGTCTCTACCTTAGGACATCTTTGCAACCTGATCTTATCTCTATTTGCGATTGACGAATTGTTGACGGTGAGCGCCTAGCATTTCATTTCGTTCGATGACCCTGGGTCAGCAGGGACGTGAGGAATAAGGTTGGAGAGGCAATTTCACTATCGGCAATCAATGACCCAAGTCAGCGGCGATTATAGTTCGTTCAAGTCCGACATAACGACGTCCTCCCGCGCGGGTTATTCAAGAGAATTTCCACACTATAAAAAAGTGTGAGCATACGATTGAGATGTGGTCTTCTTAATACCTCGAGCTCGCCTAGTATCTATAACTTGACGTAACTCAGTATGTCTGAAGTGTGGGGACAGTACATACCTCACTCTGTATTTATCATGCCACATTCTGTCAATAGGGACGCCACTGCGACTCTCTATGAAGAACTCGTTAAATCGGTCCTCAATTTCTCCTGTAAAGAAATAAGGTAAGGTACACTATCTTTATGGCTTAAAAAAATCAAATTACAAGGATATTGGACACACAATTTCATCATTAGCTTATCAAAAGCATTGCAAACTATTTAGATTAGTCATTTGCTAGAGAAGAGAAAACATATTATAGAGCGTGCAATATTATTCTTATATACTATAATTGAACTGTCTAATAACTAGTAGTTTCACCCTATTTTATGTACATTATGCACAGCTACATGACCAGTAGATGATATATTGAAAGACTCGACTAAATAAAGACATATATAATAACGAAGATCCTACCGTGCAATAACCAGCGCGTCAGCATCAGTAGCAGCGGGTACGTGAGCGCCGTGAGCAGGCGCCGCGCCAGCGTGGCCACGCGCTCGTCGCCGTGACGGACGAACTTGTGCACGCACGACGCCAGCTCGCCACCTATACACACCAATGTTATACAAAGGGCACGAGTTGTGGATCCGAAAGGTGCTCAAAATGTGCTCTATACACGTAGCATGCGTTTTTCTGAAATCTACCAATCATATATTACATCAAAGCAATCCGCGTCGAGAGGCATACCTTTCTTGTGATGAGCAGCGTGCGCGATGTTGGCGAGCCACGTGAGTCGGTGCAGCGGTTCTTGTGCCCACACGCTCACGCGCCGCAGCGTGCCGCCGCCGCCGTCACTCTCGCATGCCTGGAGACAACCAGACTTGTATTACTACTGATGTAGTGGCGATTCGAAACTCGACCTTCGACGTTCATCCATAAAACGTACCAAATTCAAAGTGAACCAAAATCTAATAAAATCAAACCTAACAGACTCTAACTTAACAAAATCGAACTCAATCAAATTTATATTTGAATACTATTGAGAATCTATCTACAATCAAATAATATAATACGGTACCTGAGACTGCAGGAGAGCAACACTTCGATAGTATTCTGTAAGTTCATCTCTTATTGAAGCCACAAGGCCTTCGCCCATTAAACCTGTAATAAGATCTTATTAAAGTTGTTTCAACTGTAAATGGCAATAATATTTCGAATGTCAGATGTAACTTGTATATTTACAGGTTGGCCTAAATGTTCTTAAGTTCTCAAACTAATAAAAAGAAATGGGATCGAAAACGTACCTTGTGGCATAAGCCCCGAGGATGGGTCGATAAATTCTTTGAGTCGGTCATGCAAGAAGCCAAGATGTGCGATGCGTGAGTGTAGAATGCTATGCGGGCGTGGACAGGTCGCAGCTCCGCGTGTCCTGACGCCCGTCGCTGCTAGAACTGCTTCGCGCACGCATGTGCGTTCATTTATGCGATCTGTAGACACGATAATACAAAAAGTTGAACTAGGCTTTCATGACTATCTTTTAAAAAACATTTAAAATTAGTAGGCCGATCACATTTTTAAAAGTTTGCGAGCTGTTATGTTTTGTGTTTTACTTTAATTAAATTATGCAACAGGAAAACTAAGCACTAACAGACACAAGTTGACATTTATTATTATGAACTAATAAGTTTAATTCCTAGTCTGAATGCTATTGCTATTGGTCAGAATTTTCAATCAATAGCGTTATGTTTTCACTCATTTGAATTTTCTTCTTGAATTATGCATGTTTTGATAATTATTTTCTTGATCAAATCGTAAATTTAAGTAGAGAGAACCCATACTAACCTGTTCGTGGTAGTGCAACAATCATGTTACTGTTGTTGTTAGATGGCAAGCTCTGGTTGGAGCCCCGCTGCTTTATCAAGTGGCTGCCCCAGCTCATTGACCCAATGGTGCTCTTACTAGTACTGGATTCTTGGCCTGAGATTCCAATACTTGATCTCTGTAACATAACATTCAACTGTAGTACTTTTTGTCCTCTATTTTATTATTTTTCAGTAAAATCTTTTCCAAGATATGATGTGATCAAGGCAAACAGGGATTCAGCGATTTAAATAAGATAATGCATAACTTGCTTGTAATATAGGTTCTAGAATGCAGATAAATAAGATTATTTTTTGAATATATACATATTAGGCATATAAACATGCATAGACCAACAGAAACATGAATCACACTCGAAATCGGAAATCGAATCCACACCCTCTGTCATAGTAATTGCATGTTCTACTAGCACTTCACACCGGTGCTTAAATTTATGTTTGTAATAATAATAGATTTGACATAATATAATAATTCAATAAGGTACTTACGGTAATATTAAGTAGAGGTATTGGGAATAGTTGCTGTGTAGATTCAGAATGCTGAGGCATCTCTGAGAGAGCCAATAGTAAGCCCAATACTGACACTCTTTGCTTCAAAATGAACTGGAACATATGAATTAAGTTGCAACCAAGGTGTACATAGTACACAATCAGTGTGGGGCAAAAAGTAATCAGATTATTGATTAAGGATTATGATTACAATTTGTAATCTTCAATCACGATTACAGATTACAGAAATTAATCAAGAATGTAATCACATCTGTGATTAATGATTATCAATCTGTAATCGTAATCTTGATTACTTTCATGATTACTTTTATGATTACTTTTTTTTATTAGCCACATACATTCCTTTCTTGAAATATTTCATTTCCATTTCAAGCCATTTCTAGAAACGAATCGGATTGCAGTGCGTCTTTTCGTTCATTCGTTTCTGGAAATGGCCTTTTTAGAAAAGGCGAATTGCCAAAAACGAATCGCGCGGCGAATTGCGCTGTGTGTGACCATTTTACGAAATTAAATCCGCTTCGTATTTCAATGCGGATACGATTCGTCGTTAGTGGCCTTTTTAGGCCCCAAGACCGTTGTTCATAATAATGTTAGTTCTTTATTTCATGATCTTCCATGATCGTCCTTATATAATGTGATATGCGTTCCTTTTTCAGGATGAAAGGACTCAATGTGCGTTTAAAAGGACTCTATGTGTAAAAGTAGGTTCTGTTTCCGATGAAAACAAAAATAGATGCCGTCACGTGTCGCGGGCGAAGCCGCCGGCCGCAGGTAGTTAGAAATTATTACGACCCGGTCTTGTTTATATTATTTTTTATATGAAAAAAAAAAATTGAAATTTTATATGCTAGCTGTACTATATGTCAACGCAAGTACAAGCCGCCATTTATAAAACCTTTCTTTAATGCACCAGCTTATACATGTTCTTTAGAACCTACCTGCCAGTTGAAAATTTAAAATTAGTGAATTACGCTAAAAGTCACTCCGCTTACTACGGTTTTACTCAGTTGAGCCAAACTTGTGTTAAAACGCTATTAAAAAAATACTGTCACTAGAATCAAACTCGTAAGATGAGCATGTAGGTACAATAAAATCGTACTTGTACGATGAAAGTTTAAAAGTTCATTGATATGATTGGTATACCTGTCCTATTTACACATTACTATTATCCACACATCGCGCGTAAATAAAATGGTGTCTCTTCGTGCATGCACGTATTGTGAGATTTTAAAAACGTTAATAACTTTGTTTTTTTGTATGGCTGGGTATTTGTATTATTCCATATAAATTGAAGTATATACGTTCCAAATCAGCCCCTACAGTTTCTCTGGTAATTAAAAAGTAGTAGTGTAGTACTGACTACCTACTGTAATCAAGATTACAGATTACAATGTCAATCTTGATTGAAAGTAATCCCGACTACTTTAATCTGATTAAAAGTAATCGTGATTAAAAGCAATCGTGATTGAAAGTAATCGTGATTACTTTCAATCAGATTATTAATCTGATTACAAAAGTAGTTGATTACGCCCAACTCTGTACACAATACATACGTACAAGTCTGACAAAAAACGCAAGTTCAAATATTCAAGTTTATAAAGATCTGTTCTGAGAATAATTGGACAAGATTTTAAAAGAGGCTAATATATGCTTCCAAATGGTGACCAATGTAGGACCATGAACAGAGCATCCAGCCTAGGCGAGAGCCCTTTCGTTGCTGATATTACATTGAAAGCTTAAATAATGAGTTGTGCATTCCACTGCAAATTTCGAATTGGGCCCAGCAAGGAGTGGAATTTCACACTTTAAAATAAAAGCCAGCCCATGCTGCATGCTGAGTTACAGTTGTTCTAATGTACAATGGTAGGCCCTATCACTGGATGTGATTTCTTCCAGGCAACCTTTTATGATTTCTTTGACCGGATTATTTAATTTTCGTTGAGTGTTATGCAACGTTAATTAATTTTGTTGCTACAGCTCTTAAAGTACTCTCAGACGTATTAAATATTCTTATGTCTCACTTATATTTTCGTTAGACTATTGTTGTTTCTAATTGTAGGTCCACTGCTGAACATTTTTTTTAAATAACCTGTTTGCCTTTACTGACTAACTGAACTTAGCTTACCCCTATCACTAACGCTACTTTTGAAAATATTGTAAATTGCTGGTAACAAATATTTACATAAATAACATATTATCTACTTACAGAGGTTTTGAGTTTAGAATAACATTCATTAAATTTTTCTACATCTTGTGCAGATACACTGGCCAGCTTTGCCTGAATTCTCTGACAGAGAAGTCTTTCGTCTTGAGCAGTTCTTGTTTTCTCACCAGTGGATGAAAGGTATGATACAGCTAATTCATATGCACCATCTATACAAACATACTTTATACATGTATAATATGCTATTTTTACAATTTAGTAACATAGATATAAAAGCTTTAGTGACATGATAAAATATACTAGTATAAATAAAAATTCTACATTGAAAAATCTTACAACTGTAGGAGACAAAGTTTGGCAAAAATGATTTGAAATAATCTTGTAAAATATTCATAAATAACGAGTAAAGGCTCTATGTTAATATTTACAGATTCATACAAATTCGTGAGACTCGTATATGACACACTAATGCAAACTTTATAAAAACAATGTATAGTTTGAAAATAGAATTTACCTGGATCTACTGACAATGCCACACATAATTTTTGAAGTAGTCCAGTGAGATTACTTGTGGATAAATCCATTTCAACTGTATTATTTCTTCATCTACAGAAACAAAATATACAAAAAAGAATCTTCGTTGGAAGCACTACAAGCATCACATTATTTACAAATTTTCAAATAAAGGCAAATCCGGACAATGTCACGAGGAATATTTACTTTGAGTTTACTTTACATAGCAGAAAAGAAGCAGGAGCGAAGCGAAGAATAAGAGACAGGATATTTTAAATAAGAGTTGTTATTTTGTTTGTACATAAAATAGATATCGCACGACTAGTTAATCAAATTGACAGGACAGTTATTTTGACTTTTGAATATGTCAAATTGAATTGATGGTACTTATTTTTTTAACCAGTAATTTTATCATTGATGTATAAGGGGGGGGATGGGCCCTACCTACAAAACGCTGTGTCCTACCTACGTTCCATTTTTATGAATGGACGTTTTACTACTTTAGTGCTGTGCCTTCTACTATGGCAGAAGTGGTCGATTTACGTATACTAATACGATTGTGTTTACTTATCTTTTAACGTGTATTAACTTAACAAGACCGGTAACATGCTACACTTATGAGATAATATTATAATTCTTATTTTTATTATAATTTATAGATTTCTTACTATTCCAAATGACTTTTATTTTTTAATGAATCATACACGTAAACACAACAAAACACAACTGGGACCGAGATAAATGCAATATTCTCTTGCACTTCATGCATTTGCACTACTTACTAAGAAATCATGCCGTCACTCACACAAAAACCGTTTTCTAGCTGCTCGTTTCAATTTTCGAAACCAAATATCTTCAAAACTACATATTTGTGTTAAGAAAATTCACTTTAACAATTCTTCATAATCATTATGGATATTAAATTTTAAATGAGCAGTCATCGGCTCATCGTTCGTCGATAAATCTTTTTCTTGAAGTACGTCACTAGTATGCTAGTTGTAGTAAAAGACTAGAAAAAATTATGAATGACGGGGCGCAAAGCATTCATAGATTTTGGTGACCTTGACACGCTGTTCTTCCTTATAATAGTGCGTTAGGGCCGCCCTGTGAATTTTATATTACACACCACAGCCTACCGCCTACACAGAACAAAAAAAACTAGTAGAAATGCGACACGATAGTTTCAGCAGTGGAACCGATATGTCGCCAAATTCACACATTTAACCGTTTAACAATACCGTGCATTACTAGTAAGTAATTGTTTTGATTGGTCGTACCTTTTTATATGCTACCTTTAAAGACATACAAAACGAAAATACGCTACCCTTGTATTTTAACATAGTTGTCGCGAAGATTCCTTCGTGAATTACAAACTTTTTTATCATTCAGGCTCTTTAATAAGCAGTTTTCCAGTAGATATCACAGAAGTTGGTTTTTAAAATCATAATGAAATGGCGCTGTCGATGGCTTTGTTCTTTTGATTCCACAAGATATTACACTACGAAATCAATGATTAATTCATTTAAGATTTGATGTGGACAAAGCTGATCGTTAGCTAAAAAAGTAAGCTTATGCTCCGAAAATCGAATAAGTTTTTTCCATGAATTAGAGAACACTAGATGTGACACCACACTTTTCTTACCAAAAGTGCCGGCGGCGCCATCTAACGCGTCTTTAGGAACGCTATAAATGCCTACTAGAAAAGTGCTCATTGACTTTACTGGTTGATTGGCAGATTTTAAATGCAATTTTCTTTGATAAAATAATGTCAAGTATGGAAAGAAATTTATTGCTTTGTGTAAACCCAATATCTAAGAGAAATGAAATATGAGAAGGGCCGAAGTTAATCAGAGAAACGTATTGTTCGCACCAGAATATCTGCGCGTTACGGAGTTGCAAAGTTGTAACTGATCTGGTTTCTTCTATCAAACAAGTATGCATGCAAAATTGCGATTACTCTGCTATAGTAAAAAAAGTATTTATGGCGTTTCGTACTTTGAATCGAACGTAGGTATTCTTATCAAAAAGGTTTATAATGTCGAATTTATCCTTCGTTGCGTAAATACGCACAGCATTGACATGCGTGCACCGATTACATCACACTTCTACTGGTTTTATGTTTTCCATGATCGCCTGCACTAAAAGTAAAACACGTTGTGCCGAAAGCCACCAACTATATAATTGAATATACGCTCCGTTGAAACGGGAGAGAGTAAAGAGTCAGATTATGAATACACGGTACTTATGTGCCCACTACTAATTATTCCTTGGTTTGATATGTTGCCATCTAAGAAAAAGAAGAAGAAGTACAACAAGTGTAACAGTCACTGTCACTTGTCACCCAGTGTCACTTCACGTTTGTCAATAGTAAATCTGTCAACTTTTCTTGTCAAATCGCAATTTTGTGTTGTGCATGTTGTGATTGCAAATTGCAACTCACAAATTAAAAATGATAATAACTAAAATTATGAATCGCATTCATACATCATTTACAACATAGTAGTGGATAGACTTTCCTATAGATAATAAGCAGTAAGAAGAAAACTTTATTCAAGACTTTATAGGTTATAGGTACTACAAGTAAATAATGAATCCAAAAAGTTCAGAAGCACGTAATCGTGACGATAAACCCTTTGAAGGAATGATTATTTCTAGCTCAGAGCCAATTGAAAAGTTATCTAGTCGTAGTCCATGCCCGCGCTGTGGGAAATCACGAATGTACTTCTGTTACACTTGTTACGTTCCAGTTTCTTCTCTTGAGGGACAAATTCCAGTGTGTAAAGTAAGGCAATATGATTAGGTGCTATGCACCATTATGAGTATGTTTTTGATGAATTGACTATAATATTTTTTGCTTTTTTTAGCTACCTATAAAAGTTGACATAATCAAACATCGTCGTGAAATAGACGGTAAAAGTACGTCAGCACATGCAGCTGTCTTAGCTCCAGAAGATGTTCATGTCTACATATATCCAGACATGCCAGAATATGATTTAGATGGTAGAACTGTTCTATTATACCCAGGAGCCGAAGCAAGAACAGTTCAAGAATTATACATGAACAAAAATAATACTCCCAGCTATTCTGAACTTTTGCTAGCTACATTACCAGCAGGATATAATGTAGGCACCTTAATGACAAAAGTATTCAATGGCGATGAAGTTGAAAAAATACATCATGTAGAAAAGCTACCTATAGATAAAGTGGTGTTAATAGATAGCACTTGGAATCAAAGTCGTGGTATCTATGCTGATGAAAGGTTGCAAAAGATGCCCAAAGTCGTTTTACAGAATAGACCTTCACAATTCTGGCGTCATCAACGTGGTAGTCCTAGGTGGTACCTTTCAACAATAGAAGCATTACATCAATTGCTTCTAGAAATACACTTATGTGCCTGGGGTAGAAATGAGCACTATCATTCCCATCTCACACACCACTACCCTGTTCATAAATCACAAGACAAACATCCACAATGCCAGCCATATGAAGGACAGTATGATAATTTATTGTATTTCTTTAAATTCTTGTATGAAAAGCTACATGTTTTATATCAACATGAAGATTTATTAGCATATAAGAGACCAATGAATTAGTAATTACTTATATTACTTGTACTTGTGTTATGAAGCCTCCAAAGATACTAAGATGCCTTCAAAAGAAAATAAAAAAGGGATGAAAAGGGATCATAAATCAATTGGTACAAATAAAGAAATCAATAATCATACAAAGCACAGACTTTTATTTTATAAAATATATTCCTAATATTACATACACTTTATAATTACTGTAATTGTAATAGATAGAATGTAAACATCTTGTAATGTAAATAATATAACAAAAAATGCACTACATATCTCAGTGATTCCTAAATTTATTGTTTGTTAATTAAAAGAGCATAGCTACTAGATAAATATAAAATAGGATGACTGAAATGTACAATGCCATTAATGTGATTATTTTCAGCATTTCAACACGTAACATGAAGCTATTACTACTATGGCAAATACCTACACACTATTTGGATGATTACAATACTTGATACTAATTTCTTCTTATTTATATTGATATATTATTATTTTGCCAGCAACAGCCTGTGGCATGGCGGTAATGAACGGGACTGCTACGCAAGAGGCGCAGGTTCGACTCCCTCTGAGAGCAAATATTTGTATGCATGAATATGGTTATTTGCATTGCTCTGATCGTGCCTCGGCGAGCACATTAAGCCGTCGGTCTCGGTTGTCATACAAACATCTATAGCAGTCGTTACGGTTACTTGGAACTTTAAAAAGTTCAAAAACAGGTCTACCTGTAAATTATTCTTCAATATCGCCTATACCTATAGGTTGTGGAGAAAATATCAAGGTTCAGCCGCAACGCAGTTAGACTAGAAAAAATGCGGACCCAGGAAATATTTCGATGATTGGAGGATGATGATTATTATTATTTTTAATTTACAAATTGTAAAACACAGACAAGAATAGTTTATTTTTGCCTTAAATTTGTATGCAAATAATATTGAAACATGACATAGGTATTTATTCTTTTATTTTTTCATAGAATGATATATACTAATAATATTCCTCACAAAAAGGTGCCCGACATTCCGCGTTGGCGGTTTTCGAGATTGAACGGATCACACTCATTAATTTAATTTACATTTAATTAATTTACACTTATTTGTACAATAATAAGTTGTTAACTAATTCAATTATACGCTTCCAGTACAGTTTAACTGTGTAGCTTTATGTCTAATACTGCCTATATTACTAGCGGCTTTGGACTCGGCTTCGCCCGGAAGTGAATTCATAAAGATCCTTTACGAAAACTCCATACAGCCGTTCGTTGATCGCATATTTTACCTCCTTAGTAGTAAAATTTCTGATAGCGAAAAGGACTAATCGAACGCACGTTACATTTTCTTGCTTTTATAGAAAATTAATGTATTTTTCTTATTCAATCCGGAATTAGGTATAATTTACGCGTCACCATGATAGCAATGTACAGTCAGCAGCAAATAGATAGCGACATTCAAGGCTGTCAAATAGTTAGATACAGCCAAAGTGGTCAATAACATCGATACAGCCAAAGTGGTCAATTTATTGAGTGCACCCAGCCTGTCCAAATATATCGATACACCATGTTGTCAAATACATTGATACACGCTAGCCGCCATTATTATAGCTACAGGCAAAGCGTCAATAGTAACCAAACACCCAAAGTGGTCAAACATATCGATACACATAAATAAAATGACCTATGCATATTACAAGCAATACGGTGTCACGTTCAGTGACATTTCTTCTATATTTAAATGAAATAAGAAATAATTTTGCAAAGAGTTTTTGACTTATCAATATAAAATTTATTTATTGTAACGCTAAACATTTCCCGTGACTTGGTTCAAATATTTGGTATAGGTATTTTACTTATTTCTTAAAGCTGACAATTAGTAGGTACGTGTGTGTTTGTTACTCTTCTAAAATAAAATCGCCGGACAGATTTGAATGTAGTTTTGTAACGAAGTAGTAACATAAGCTATCTTTATTTTGATCCACGTGAGTGAAGAAGAAGACGACTTCATTCGCGTGGATAACTAGTAACCTATACGTTAAATTAATAATTTAAAAACATTTCTATGTTCCGTTCTAATTTAATTTGTTATTTTAAGGTTCAATTTTCAAAAGGCAATTCTATCGCTAAACACAGATAGCGACACAAACAGTCAGTTTATTTCATTTTATATATATGTGATATTATGTGAAATAATATGTCAAAATTGGTATTATACTTTGTAAAATGTAGCTTGGGTCCTATGACAGCTGTCAGTGAAATCCCGCACATGAAGTCTTGAATTTTCTATTATTGAATGTAGTAGCTGTCAATGTCATACTTTATGGGCATACCGAGCTAATTAGTGATGGGCGATGAATCATCGTGACCACATACTATGAACTATCCATATTTTGAATAAAGCTTAATTTAAAATTGAAATTAATATAAGTAAAAAATAATTAGAATTTAATCTTATTGCTTAGGTATTTTAGTATCATAATAATGTTTATATTTCAATATACTTGATCCTAAATAATATTGAGTAAATAAAATCCTACATTCAATCCATCAACGCCCTGAACCTGTTTTTGGATTTTGTAAGAAGACACGCCGCGTTTGGCTCTTGGGCCATGATATAGGCATAAGATACACGCGCCAACATCTTGTTTGATATGAACTTCCACTGATCCACTCCACTCATTCTCATCAGTACGAGTGCCGACGAGCTACGTATATTCCGTTCTCATTACAATTAAATACACACATACAATTAAATTAAACCTAATTATATGTAACATGCATCAATAATAGCTGGTAGTATCGATATTTTCATCGAATTTCGGACATCCCTATGAACCAAATTTTGACATCTGTCATAGGACCCAAGCTATATTTTACAAAGTATAATATTTTGAGATATTATTTGAATCTATTAAACTAAAAACAAAACACATGGCAATGACGTCACGCACGAAATAACAAAGATAGTTACATACAAAGTTTTAAAGGAAAGAAAGAGATAGACGCCTTTCACCATAATCTCAGACAACTGTCATCGTTGTTACTTCCCAGTTACTAATTTAATTTGAGCTCTATGCTCATTAGTTAAGGTGTAATTGTGTAGTTGTACCGATGTTTATGGCAAGGATGTTGCTTAGTTACATATGGTGATTTGGCTGTCATCATATAACTGGCACCCTAGTAGAGCCGATATAATTGGTGACATGCGCGTTCCGTTACATTTGACGAATAAAATGTCTCTATCTATGTGAGCGTCTCGGGTGTATCGATAGTTTTGACCACTTTGGCTGTCTCTAACTATTTGATAGCCTTGAATGTATCTATCTATTTGCTGCTGACTGTACAAGGCTAATTTGTCAAATCTGATTTTTATCGACACGCAACGAAACCATATTAATATATACACCTTGAGATGTTGTGGTTGTCACATATAAATTATATTCTAAGAAGCTGGCGACCACCAGCTGTTTGAGATACTTTATTACATATTATTTTATTTTAGATTACGCAAATCTAACACAAAAACACTCCCGTCACTAGTACCCGCCCCGATCTTTGTACCACGAGAGTTCCAACACACTTCGTAAATGCTTCCGGAGCTTTGATATGTATGAACAAGTTCTCCTGTTTGTGTGCACCAAACATACACACATTTGTCAAATGAACCACTAGCTAAGAACTTCCCATCAGGGGAAAATGCTACACTGTAGACTGGTTCAGTGTGTTTCGTTAGAGTATGAATACAGTCGCCGCTCTCTACATCCCACAAACGCGCAGTTGAATCGAATGAAGCACTGGCTAAGACAAGATTCATATTTGGGTTTTGTGTTCCAGGCCCAGTGGGTGACCATTTGATTGTGTAAATTTCCTTGGAATGTGCTCGTAAGTCGTGCACACACGTGTTTTGTCTCATAGACCAGATCTTCAATGTCATGTCATCTGAACCAGAAGCCAATAACTGCCCTTGAGGATCCCATTTTATAGCATTTATCTCATTCTGAAATACAAAATGATGGTTAGCCGTGTGGTGACGAAGAAAGATTATCGCCGCTCTATCTAATCCGCACTATGTCGTATGAGGCGACAAACGAAAAATTACGCAGACGATATTAGTGCCAGATAAGGAAAACAAATTTGGTAAATTTGAAAAAAGTGGAATGCGGTAGGCCTACAGAAAATCCCCACGGATACTCTTTCGCTGGCTGATGGAGGAGGTTATGACGGAATCTAACGGACTAAAACCGCATGCTTTCTTGGGTCTCAATAACCAGGATGTAATGTCATCCAATAAACTAATTGCCTCGTACGCAGCCACCCAAGGAGGCGATAGTCCCTGAGGTGTGGGTATTCACGGTTCCATTATGCCCCAAAAAGGAAAGAAGGACCTCATCTTATCGATCTTTCATGGTACTAATGAAATACTTACAGTGTGTCCTTGGAAACATTTAATCGGATTCGAAGCATTTAATTTACATACATAAATGCATTTATCAGTGGAGCATGAGGCAAATGAAGTATTTGTTTGCCAATCAACATCCAAAACTGGTGCCTTGTGACACGTAAATTGTTGCGTAAAGTACCCTGTCGAGGCATCCCATATAACTGTGTTGTCAACCTGAAAAATAACACACAGTAGGCAGGTAGTAACAATATCAATATCAAGTAGTAAAAATATCAATCTGCTTCCTTGTTATACATATAAAAGTGTCAAGGACTTTAATGAAGTATAATGAGCTAATTGCTCAACTTATATTTTATTAAACATTCTCTTTACCCCTGCACTCAAAATGTAGTTTCCTTGTTTGTTCCATTTTAAGGCGAATATAGGGCCTTTATGCAAGCGTAGTGAAGACGCCAGTGTACCATCTTTAGTCCAAATACGAGCATAGCCATCAAATGACCCTGTCGCCAACAGATTGCCACCAAACTGTAAGAAATGAAAATTTTTGAAGGTAGTTTGAATAAATACACCAAAGGTGCACTATCGCCAAGCATTGTCAACTAGCATGATGATTCTTTTTGAGAGTTGCTGATTAGATGTCGACGCGGCAACTCCACTTGAGTTTCGTATGATTGACCTATGCAAGAAGGACCTCAGTATTCCTACTAACCATTAAACTCAATTACTGACATCGCAATACCCGCAATCGATGTTACTAGTCACGCGAATCACAGGACCCCGCATCTGCTAATTGTTAACCATTGTCAAACCACTGATGATTGATAACAAATAACTGCCATTGAATTTTCAGCATTACCTACACACTCTTAAAGTTCAAAACTAAATTAGAAAGAGTGTGTTATTTTTTGTAATATCAGTGATTTGGTGGTTGATAATTAATAAGATTGGGGCCCAGTAGCACTAGCATGAACTCCTATCGAATTCGTAATGTATAGGTTTCGAGAGAACGGGGCATTGCGATTGGCAGTCTGCCTCTTGTGAACATGTGTGCGTGTGTAGCCCGCCAATCGCCATGCTCCGTTCTGTCGATACCTTTACATTACAAATTCGATAGTATTTCGTGCCAAGGCTACAGATCCTGATATTTAAGCTGGTTCATGCCGCCACGTCTTTCGACAATAGCCTGAGGTAGGTGGGGTATGTGGTTGAATATTAATTAGTGTTAAATAATTGCCTGGATATTGATAGCTTATTTCACATACCTAGCTGACCCGTAGAAAACTAATAATCAAGCGAGTCCAAATTATACCTTCGCACAAATGCAAGTGAAGAGTTTTATTTCATCGCAATCGCATGAGCGGTACGGCTACACGATTAAATAGGTTTTGATTAAATTACGGCTATATGATTTACTCCTTATGTTTATTATGGTATGATTAATAAAAAAATATATTTTTTTTTCACTTTACCTATTTAATAAAAATAGTCGCACATTCATTAACTATAGTTGCGGCACGCTATGATGGCCTTTTTGACACGACTGGTTTTGCTCGTTTTTTTTGATGCGCTTTATTCAGCGCATCCACAATTAAACAACGAACTGTTAGACTAAAAACAATATGGCGACACTGGCACAGAAGAAAATAAACTTCACACCATAAAAGAGAAAAAGAACAAAACCAGTCGTATCAAAACGGTCATTATAACGTGCCACAACTATAGTTAATTATATCAAAAGGATTTAAAGTCGTCTGTTAATTTTTTATTTTTTTTAAACCACACGGCCCACCTTATGGAAAGGCTTTATGAGATAAGAGCTGAATTCAATTAATATTTGTTATTTGTCTTCTAGCCACAGCATTCAATTTCAATTGTTTAACACTCAAGAGAAAGTGCAGTCCTTCGTCGATAAATAAATCAGTCACCTTCTCACCTCAGTGAACTATATTATACTATTTCTGGTAACTCATCATTGTAGTTTATGTAGCAAGTGCTTCATGACCATTATGGAAAGCAACTTACAGTCCAATCCAGAGATGTAACATCTCTAAAAGTCGGTACCTCAGCTCCACCCTCTTGAACGCAACATTTTAAAATTAGTTGTTTGGGAGTAGTAGTTGGATTATCTGTCATGTCCCATATTCTGAAAAATAGTAGGAGCATAACATGATATGACAACAAGAATGATAGAATGAATTATGTACCTGAATAATTTTTATTACAATCAAATTCTACTGTATATAATATACTAGCTGTGGCCCGCAACTCCACCCGCGTTGGCTTCTGATCCCGTTGTCATTGCGATAACGCCGAAAACGGGATGATATTATATAGAGCCTGTATGTGACACTAACAAATAATGTGGCTAGCAATTAGTAGAAGAATTTTCAACACTGGTTCAGTAGATCCAGAGATCGACAAATCCCTATACCCCCCGCCGGAGCCGGTTGGGAATTGGGGAGGTTATGTAGGTAGGACTCGAACCGACTAAACCCCACCCCGTCTTTGGTCGCCAACATATCCCACGCTCCACGTACACTAGCAGACCGGCCGTCCCTTTCGAGATGACTCCCTTCGGGTGCAGAGACCACGGTGTCCCCAACCAGCCCCAGGTATAGGGAGGCGCACTTTGCTTCTGCTAGAGTGACAGGCGGATCCAACCATCACTCGCTCGCGTTCATGGAGTCGCCTTCACATATCGCAGACCGTGAGGGTGCAGAGTTTCCTTCTCGAGTATTACTTGCTCGTAGAAAGTATAGGATAGATAGTATTATACACGAAGAAAAGCTAAATGCATCATTGCATCTGATTATTGTCAAAAACAAAAAGTTATTTCATCTTTATATATTACCGAGCAGTGCAGTCTTCGGATCCACTAGCGAGTAAGTCCATGCTTGGGTTCCAGGAACACATGAAAACTGCAGATTCATGGCCTCTTAGTATAGTGGCCCTGCTAGCAGGGATTTCAATGGACTCGTCCAATTGATTGTCCTCTGGGGTTGTGGGAGTCATAGCCCTCCCAGATGAAACTACACTGCTGGTAGAGTCCTGTATACAATAAGGCATTATAGTCATACTCATAAGTTTCTTTATTTATTAATGCAAACAAATATGTATACTGCAGTGCAAAACTAAACATTGATACGGAAAGACTAAACATTGATACGGAGAGACTAAACATATAAGAGTATTTTCAGTAAAAAGGATTAATTTTAACTCTAAATGACATTCATGTACTTAATGACCATGTAAATAGTTCGTAAAAATTTTAAGATTAAAATGAAAGCTACCAACTCCAAATACCAAAAAGAAAGTGAATATTTGAAAATGAACCTTTATCCCATTTGTCAAGTTGGATCTACCTTGCAGGTACCAGCAAGAAACTCAGGTAGATAATTATCATCATCCTTTCGTATTTTTTATATAATTTTGTTAATTTACAATTATTATGTGTGAGAGCAAGAGCTTAAGATGATTATTAAGATATTGGTCTACTTTACAATAATTTTTTTCATTGCAGATTTTTTCTCTTCTATTTTAAACTTATTAAAAAGCAAGTCAACATTTGGTTGACTTGCTTTTTAAGGAATTTAATTAAATATTTTTTATGAATTCGCCTACATATGAATTACCAATTTTATGAAGTGTATTGTATGTGACTGTACAAAATTTATCATTAGCACAGCACTTAAATGCATTTTCACAACCAACGGTCAGTGCGGATGGTCAGGACATACCATCAGGGCAGACTTTTATTCAAGCATTCATTCCAACTTCACTGACACTCAGTGCTGACCCTGGGTCAATAGAGCTCTGTTTCCAGTCAACTGATGGTCAGTGCTGCAACTGGCGGCAAGACTCTCAGTTGAGCAGTTTCCAGCCATAGTCTTGAAAATACCTAACCAATAACGTAATAATAGTTTTGAATTAAACATAGTAAGATACTTACGGGTTCGACAAGAGTAGGTGAGAATAGTCCTTGTGTAGATTCAGGGCTTTGACGCATTTCAGACATCATGGCAGCAGTACCAATACCTTGCATCAAATTATACTAGAAAATACAATTAATAGCTATGTTGTAACTATACTCCATTTTGTAAGATACTTAACTATTTAATTAAAGTTAAACTTCAAATTTTAAGATGTATCTTTTTACACAAACACATAATAAACAAATAAACTACTGTATAAACTAGTTGTTAGATTTCAGTTACTAAACAAAATAATATTAAGAAACAGACGTCTTACATAAAAAATAGTAAGGTGATAAAAGACATCATGATTATTTATCTTTAGATAAATCCAAGGGTTTGGTTTTATACCATATTTGGTTTAATACTTGATTAGATAGCATTTAATAAGCAAATTAAATTATGCATTTTTAACTTTCATAATGATAATGTGCAGAGAACTGTAAGAAGATAAGGTATTACTTAAAAAAATGCAAAGATACAAAAAAAAGTTTTCAAACTCTTTGCAGATATAAAAATAATGACTGTTAAGTCAATCTTATTCAATTCAAAGAAAATTATACAAACAAGGTCTGCTTAGAAATATTAAATTATTACATTATTACATTAAAAATTGATATACAGATACTAGAACGATAATAAATTACAATTCATTGTAAAAAAATATATATAAAAGGATATAATACCAACCTGGATCTAGAGACAATCCTCAACACAAATTTTAAAGAAGTACCTTGAGAACACTCGTGAATACATTTGTTTTGAATCTATCAATTTATCTAACGAAATTTTTAAAACCATTTTTCGCTTCGTCTTGTGTTTACACTTTGCACATCAAGTTTTGAATAATATCGACTCCTGTTGAAATGGCAAATAAAAAGAAGTAGCTTCTAGAAATATATCAAATAACTCTTAAATAAAATCATTATCACTAATTCATAATTGTCGTTGCAGCTGAATTTATATGAATAATTAAATCAATAATCAATACTGCAGGGCACAAACATGAAAACAAAGTCAATCAATCAAATTGAGAATTGACCATTTCAATTTTTTCTTCGATCAATATGGCTCGCTCCGTGAGTATTTGCCATTTTTGTCAGTGTCAAGTATTTTATTATAACAAATTAACACTACAAAGTCGATTTTGATGCGATTTTTTAAAAGATAGAGTGATTGAAGACGAAGGTTTATAATTATGTATATAACATCATGCTACAACCGGTGCAGAGCAGAAGTGAAAAATGTGGCAAAAACGGGGTGACGCAAACGAAGTTACTCTGCAGCGTTTTCGTTATTTAATCGCAGTCAAAGTTAAGTCAAGTCAAAATTCATAGTCATCATCATAGATTAATATTTACATACTAGAGGTCATCATTCCCCAGTAAGGTGGTGGATTATAAAGCCTTCTAAATGAGTTTTGCAACCATCACAAGAAAATGACAACTAAAAGCAATATGCCACTTTCCCAACAGGGGCGTCTTTACCTATAGTGCAGGGTATGCGGCGCACACGGGTGCCGGACCTAAAGGGGCGCCGAGTGCCCTCTAATGCGACACCTCCAAAGATGCGTCGCTCGCGTAGCCGGACCTGCTTTTATAGCAGCCGGCCCAGACGGGATTATTCCTGCAATATTACAATGGGGCAACCTACCAGTTGCTAGTAGACTGGTGCGCATCTACAAAGCCTGCCAGGCACTTAGGTACGTCTCGAAAGGATGGAGGGAAGTGAGAGCTATTTTCATCCCGAAACTAGGAAAGGGAGACTACACAAACCCCAAAACACACCGACCAATCAGTCTAATCTCCTTCATGCTCAAAACCATGGAACGAAGGATGGAAGGAGCTGTGGGATGGCGCATCAAAACTTCCCAATATTGTGCGCGTTGCCGTAGACGATATACATCTAGAGAAATCACTGTTTTTACACATACATATTCAAATTAACGCCAATTTTGGCAAATGTAACACTGCAGGGTTTTTTATAACCTGGTAACTAGGACTTTTAGGTCAGTGACACTTTTCATTTGACATCAAGTTGATGTTATAATATCGTACTACCATCATTCCCTGAACCTTTTTCCCAACAATCCCAACTCAGTTGGGGTCGGCTTTACAGTCTAACTGTGATGCGGCTGAACTTCGACATTTTCCGTGAAGCGACTGCCATCTGACCTCCACAACCAATGGTCTAATGACCAATGGCGATATCGAAGTTCCAAGTTAGGCTGGTTGGACATTTGAGGGCTCCAACTACCCGTAACGACTGCCATAGATGTTTGTATGGCAACCGGGACCGAGACGGCTTAACGTGCTCTCCGAGGCACTTATAAACCTGCGATAAATACACACATAACTTCGAAAAGCATCGAAAAGTCATTGGTGTGTGCCATGGTAAACCTGGGATCGAACTCGAGACCTCGTCTCAGCAGTCCATTACCCATACCACTAGGCTACCGCGGTACGATATATAAAGATTTCAAATTATTTTCAGTGTCTCGTTTTTGTTCTGATCTGATCAATCAATCAATTATATAGCCTACTGCTGTACTCTACTGGACATAGGGAGAGTCAAAGTGTGCTATTGCTCCCAAACCATCACCTTTTTTATCATTTTGATATAATGTTGAAACATCTTCAAATTTTTGTATCAATTGTGTCGCTTAACTTCAAACTCAGATAAATCCACTCTACCCTGTTAGGAGATATTTAAAAAAAAAGTGTTAATAGTCTTAATTTCATGAATTAAAACACAGTATTTTTTTATTATGGCAACATTATTGTAGAAAACGATCCTGTTTAGCCAATTCAGTATTTAAATCACTCATTTTTTCAAAAATGTTATATTTAAGTTGGATTTACCTTCATTTGATATAATAAAACGCAATTTATCTATCTTTGAAAAAACTCAGTGTGGATTTATAGAATTTTGATTTAAAAGATCCGGATTTATCTGGATTTGAAAAAAACACGATTAGAACTAGGGATGTGGTAGTAGCGAAGTCACGGTTTACTATCGACAGTTAATTTGTAGCAGCTAACTGAATAAAACTAAAATAATACAAACAAAATAAGGAAATCTAGTTTTATTTTACAAAAAAATAGGAGTTATCTAATTTAATCATTTTAAACAAAATTCAATATTTCTTCCGAATCATCTTAAATTTCTTCTTCATGCATTGGTCGCCCTATCACGTTATCACTGTTAAGCACTTTTTTATAATATTTCAATTCCACCAATGATGCCCACTCTTGGCCAAAGTGCGTTTCCAGCAAATTGCGAACATCACTCAGTTTTGCTTCATTTACTTGAACTCCAATTGACAGTCTCTCTGGACTAAAATTTTCAAACGATTGGCCGCGTTTATTGATTATTTTAGCAGCACCTGAAATTTAATTCCTTACTAAAAAAGGAGCATATTTACAAACGAATTACCTAGTACGCAAAATGCGACCAAAAGGCAAGATAAATCAAAATATAATGCAAAAAAAGTAAAAGACAGAAATAATTTAAAACGAAGCTAAATGCGATGCGGGAGACTGTTTTGAAAATGAAGTTCAGTGAGATTATTTGCCCCAGAGTTAAAATTTTATAAAAATATTAATGTTAGTTTGTTATACCTATCATTTAAATAAATAAATAAATATTCTCGGACGTTCACAATTATATTTTTAATTATATAACGTGCATATAAAAAATAAGCAAAATTGCAAAACATATCAACGACCAACTCCACAAACCACTTATATTTTAAAACTTACATGATCCTGTATACCTGCACAAATCTGATCGGAGAATATAATTAATGTACTCAATATTATATCCTTACATACTTATTATTATATCCAAATCATTCTGTAACAGTCGAACAACAAAATAATAATAATCGATAATAATTATGGTTAACACAACACTAGTGTCAACCCAAGATTCCAAACGACGCATAGGTATAGGTATTTCAAACTTACCGAATTTTCGCTCTTTCCTCTTTCTTACGCCGAAGTTTTATATTAGGTCGCTTGCGGGCCTTACTTGGTGACACAATTTCAATGGAATTATCCATGGGAACTGTTTAAATAATAAAATGAAACAATAAAAAGTGGAAGTGAACGGTGTTACTGTCGCAGACATAGATTAATATATATAGTAGAGATAGATGGGCAAGTCGAGTTTCAGAAATTATATAAAGAAACCTACGCCATCTAGGTCACAGCCCGACGAACTAGCTAGTAGTAAATGTACGTAGGGTACTTTTTATATTGGCCTATAGATGTCGATAACTTTCTTGGTAACCGCAGGTAATGCACCTTTTTTTTAGAAAGAAATGTAACTATTTTCAGCGGCACAATATTATTTTAGTTCACAACAATATTAATTACAGGAAAACAGTTACACAAATTTCCTAAAAAAATAATGTTCATATCCAAAGTTACAAAAATGCAATCGTACATCATGGCCTTCTCAGAGGGGTGGTAGAGGCCTCAAAAAATACCACTGTTAACATTAAAAATATGTATATTAAAACAATAACTTCAAAATACAAATAAAAATATTTTCGATCTTATTTAGTAATTAATTTAATACAAAAATATCTGAAATCATTAGAACTTATAAATACTTAAGAAAGATAATTAGAAGAAATCTAAATAGAAAATTTCAAACAATAATAATTTTTATAGATAATTTTATATAAAAAAATCACTAATGTCACAAAATGTGTCACACATTTATTCATGAACGTAAAAAATAATCAAATATTACAGCTATAAATATATCTTAGGGATAACAATAACTGCAAAATAAAAATAAATATATTTACATTACCCATGTATGATTTTATGTAATCTTAACACTAAATACATGATAATACCCTAATAACACTAATTACTACTACGAGTAAAACTAATCTAAAATTAAGGGCTAAGCAAGTTGATGTGATTCGTGTTTATGAACCAAGTTAGAAAATAGGTCAAAATTCGTTGTATTAGATTTATATAAATTAATTTATTTATTTTATTAGATTCACCAACAGTTTATAAATAATTTATATACAATAATACAATTCATAAGTTTCACAGATTCGTTGTTTACAGCTAATTGCATAACTAATCATAGGTGAATACAGTACTTATGCATTGACAACTGACAATAACAATGATGATGCACGTATGAACATCAAAAATAAATTAAATCATATTTACTATCACATTTACTACCCAGGGATTACAATAATTTAACCAAATAATTTTATTACGTATATAAGTTAGTAATGACCTATTTATTCATTAATGTAATGAAAAATAGAATAAAACTAATATATACAAAAATAAACTAAAATTAGAGAGTAAATAGAATACTTATTAATTAATCTTACTCAACAAGTTGGAACATTGCAAAAAGAATCATTATTACTATAAGTTTTATTAGAAAATTCGAAATTCTTCATTTACAAGTCACAAAGCAATACATTTATGAACGACTAGCTGTTCCCCGCGGTTTCACCCTCGCTGCTAAGCACCTGTTGGTCGTAGCGTGATGTTATATAGCCTATAGCCTTCCTCAAGAAATGGACTATCCAACACTAAAAGAATTTTCCAATTCCAATTAGTAGTCCCTGAGATTAGCGCGTTCAAACAAACAAACAAACAAACTCTTCAGCTTTATAATATTAGTATAGATAGAAATAAGTTAAATCTACTGTTTGTACATTTTTCCAGATTCACAAGGTAGATTTAAATAGCAAACAATACATAAAACATTATATTATAATTCTATAAATAATTATACTGTCAAAGTATTACAAAAGTAGGCAACATACGTGTTATTTATCATGCGTTTCTACTAATTCATCCTTATTGCCAGTTTTAAAACTATTATTATACTGCTCGTTTGCTTTTTTGACAAGCATGCAGATTTTTATACTCTCTAAGGTATAAATGAACATTGCATTAAGAATTAGTTAAAGCAATTTATTTATAATAATGCAACTTTATGTACTGACCGTAATGTAGACTGTAGGTACATATTTTCAAAAAGAAGGGAATATATTTTTGCTTTTGCCCTATCGCTACATAATAGCTTCTTATTACAAAGTTTCATTTTTAAATCATAATTAGCAATAAAAGCTTACAGTACAATGCTAATGCGATTACATGCTGTATATAACAGCGAATTTACATTGATTAAATTCTATTACATTCATATAGATTTTAAATTTATAGAATTAAAGTACAATTATTACAGTTCGTCATAAGTATTTAAAAATTAAATAATAAAAATGGCAAATTACAAAATTAAAAACATAAAGGAATCAATTGAACATTAGTCATAATAATAGTACATTTTTACAGTTCGTCAAATTATAAAAAATATTTGAAAAAAAAAATCTAATAATATTATAAAGAGGAAAAATTTGTATTTTTGTGTGTATGTTTGTAATGAATAAACTCAAAAACGACTGTTCTGATTTCAAAAATTCTTTCACCATTGCAAAGCTACATTTACTCTGAGTAACATAATAATAATAATAAATAAATATTCTAGGACAATCTACACAACGTCACCTAGACCCATGGTAAGCATAGTTTAACTAGCTTGTGTTACGGGTTCTAGAATGCGGATAAACATACATAGATACATTATTTTTTTTGTAAATTCATACATAATTATACATAGAAACACCCAGACCAATGCAGATATTCATATTCAAGCACACAAATATTTGCACTGAGCGGGAATCGAACCCGCGCCTCCTGCGTAGCAGTCGCGTTCACTACCGCTACGCCACGGAGGTCGTCATAACATAACATATCATCATCATGCTACCATGCAAGAGAGCGGAGCAATGTTCATCTCAATAAATCCTGTAGATTCCCAATACATGGGCGCTAATATAGTTAACATGACAATGGCAAACGAGAGTAAATTTGACAAAGTTTTATCAAATATCACACAGTAGAAAGAAAGCGCAGGTGTAGATTGTAGCTCTGTTGTGTAGTTGTTAGGTTGATCAATATTCAAATTATTTTCCAGCTTCAGTTCAAAGTAGAACAAACAATAATTAAAAATTATGTTGTGTCACAATATTTCTGGAAAATAAAAGAAAAATATTTGTAAAGCATTATAAAGTGTGTGAAACATTAAGAATAAGTAGAGGAGTGGTTGCCTGAATATACTAACATCATTATATAATGTTAATAAAATTAATTTCAATTCAATTAAAATTAACATTAATGTAATGATAAACAGTTGATGTGGAATATATGTACCTATGTAGGAATTAATATTTATTTTCTACAACGAATTCCGTTGGAATAAGTATTAAAACATTCTAAGTCTTTCCCCTACTCAGTTGTGTCAGCTTTCCGGTGATGTCCCGTGACATTCCTGGTGTTGCACATGTCTATAGGCCATGGTAACCGTTTACCATCAGGCGTACTGTGTACTTGTCTACCACTTTAGCAGTATAAAAGGAAGGTAAAAATGACTGGCATCTGACCTCCTCAATCAATTAGCGATATCCTGGATCTGTAGTAGATTAGTTCTTCTTTTGAGGACTCTCAACACCCATAATGATGTTCGTAGTTCGTATGACAACAGTAACTAAAAGTTTAGGCACGGAAACACTTAGATCAAATAGACATCGAACAAGAGTTCCCTGCATAGCAGTCATTTAACATAACACAAGCTCACGCCTATATCCCCGAAGGGGTAGGCGGAGATGCATGCACCCACATTTCGCCAGTTTATGTTTAGGTCTCAATGTAATAGGTGGCCAACCTATTGCCATTAACCGGCGATAAACACACATAACTTCGAAAAGCATCGAAAAGTCATTGTTGTGCGCCATAAACCACAAATGCCATTGTATTAATAAAATATGTTACCTGTGTATTCTCATTTTGACAACACTGTCTTCCATATTAAATTTCATTTTGTAAATTTTGTGTTTTATATGATCGTTTCACTGATGGAGTCAAAAGGCTGAACAGATCAAACAAAACATCAGCTGTATCACGATATTTGTCTGGAACCAGTTGTTTTTCTTCCTTTCCTCTGAAAATAGAAGAAATAATATTTTAACAATATTATACATACATTCACTCTGGGGTGGCAGAGGTAATATTATTTTAAACAACAAAGTAATTCGTTTATTTTGTTATTTTTTATTAGGATTTCATTTCAAGATTCCGCGCATTCCCGAAGTGCTACTATTCTTGTCCGTAAGATAGGATTATGGTTTGGCCGGACGGAAGTATGTTTTAATAAATTATTTTATTTTATAATTTCTTTATAAGTATGCATCAAACTCATTTCCCCATCACTTTGAGGTAGAGTACTTGGCGTTAGTATCCCTCAGGGATTTTCTTATATATAGACAGTGCCAATAGTTTGTCATCTAAATTAAAGCTTCTCTCTACCTCGATGTTTTGTACTGTGCTGTGTCAAAATGTCTGCAAAATAAGGCCTATAGAATATCACAGCAACTAACAAACTTGTGATACGTAGTGTGTGAGTGAGTAGGGTAGCCAGAACTAACTGGAGAGTTTTTGTTGTCAGTGGGAAGACCGAGTTTAATTGATACTACTATGTAATGGTTTGAAACACTAACTTGTCTTCTGAACTGACAGCATAGCATCTCTCTTCACAGGTAGCATGAGAACCCCGGGGGATGCAAACATTCATAGGTCACGGTAACTACTTTCCATAAGGTGGGCCGTGTGCTTGTGTACCATCAAAGTGGTAAAAAACAGAATGAATTAATGGGTCGTTGTAAGCCTTCTCGTAGAGCGCAGCCTATACTCGGGTCCTCTCCGTGAGTAGCGGCACTGCCGTGAAACCAATTACTACACCATGATGGCAAGTCGAAAATGCCGTCGATTCAACCGAAGAATGGGTCTGAAAGGAACTGTACCTGAATCAGCTTGTTGTAATTTATCTCTCATAACTTCGGCTCCTGCAACATTGCTTTCCCATTGATGCTGTGCTGCAGATGTCGAAGGAAGGAGAGTCTCAGAAATTCTTGGTTTTTTCTCTAGTGGCACCATATTCCTGCATACGGATGTAGTCTCAAAGCCTGGTGTTGAAGTAGAAGGAACATTTTCCTCTGTTATTTGGTGTTCATAACCTGAAGATAAAAAAAATATTAAGTTATAAAAATTCTTACGGTGGCCATATCATATCTGATTGCAAAAGTAAAATATTACTTAATTTTAACTTTGATTAGCACTCGCACCTCAATCGGTTTTCGGATGTACATTTAACATATTTTCTGACCTATAAAAGTACTCTGATACCGAAGCTGGCCCACACTGTTGTAGTATTATTGATGTCTGCAAAGGTGACCGTAATCCATTCTAAGCTACTATGACACTCGTACTTGAAGCGAAGCGTGAAAAAGCATCTGATTAGGCCGTCAAGCAGAACGCCACCATTATAGTTCTATATGTGTTTGTAATGGTGACCTTCTTTTCTGAGACTTGCATTCAGCTTACCATCAGGCGAGGTGAAGTCAAATTGAGGAGCCATATTTTTTTTTGTTATTTGTGAGGGTATGTCACTGGAACTGTTACTTATAATACAAAATGACAAACATTAATTTGTTTTACAATATTTCTAGTGTGATGCCCCTGGTGTTGCAACCGTCCATAGGCCACGGAGACCACTTTCCATAAGGTGGGCCGTACGCATGTGTGCTACCCGAGTGGTGTAAAAAATAATAATAAATAGAACAGAAAATACCTTTACCTGAATAATTGTGTTCTAACCGAATTCTCTTAACTTCGGCTCCTGCAACAGGGCATTCCAAGTGATGCTGCGCTGCAGATATTGAAAGAAGGAGAGTCACAGCGAGCGGTGTAGATGTAGAAGGAAAATAAGCCTCCTTTTCTTGCTGGTCATGACCTGAAGATAAAAAAATTAATTCCATAAGTAACTAATAATAGCATCAAATGGGTGCACTAAGAGTCAAGAGTAGTAGCTAATGCTAATAAGAGTCAAGAGTAGTAAGTAGTTAGTAGAAGAGAGTTACATAGATGGGCGCTGAGGATCGTCTACAATTCCATACTTGCAGGAAATGTTAGATTTTATTGCACTGCTCACCACAGACAGGGTGTTCATTCTCACACATTACGACCGGAAACTGTGTACATCGGATGGTATGAAAGGAACTAAGAAGGGATAGCACGCTCAAGTTGTGGAACTGAACTCCCCGCTACTGTGGTTTTTCAAAGTGACTACAATGTGGGGTTATTCAAGGGCATTAGAAGGTTTCTACAAGGTCGGTAATTCGAATGTGATGCCTCTGATGTTGCAAACGTCAGTTTCACACTTTCTATCAGGTGGGTTTAGGTACTTGTCTGCCACTTTAGTGGTATAAAAAAAGGTGCTAGGACATGACATTATCTCCCGTCCTAATTGAGCTGGGGAAGTACCTCCACCATAGAGATGCCGCGGCTAATAATAAACTGGTTGTTTCTAGCGGTGAGCTCACTGGAGAGGCTGTTTGTTGTCAGAGGGAAGACCGAGAAACTCTTCTTTGTCTTCTGCACTGACAACAAAGAGGCTCTCTTTACGGTCTTCCCTCCCCTCTATACGGTCAGCAGCTCGAATGTGACGCCCCTGCTGCCATGCTGTTGCAAACATTCATATGCCATGGTAACCATTTTCCAACAGGCGGGTCGCGCATGTCTACCACCTAAGTGGTATAAAAAGTGTATCTTGTATTGGTTTGCAATAGATAGTTTAATTTTCTCACATTAAACCTACAGGGCTATTTTAAATTTGTTCTGAATATGTCCTGATGGAGATAATTAAGAAAAATGATTAATTGATTGAAAAATTAATTTATTAATGACAACACTACAGTGAGCTCAGTAAAAGAAAATAATGATTTACCTGGTAGTAGTAGTTCTGGTACAGCTAATTTACAAACAAGATTCTTTGGATACAAATAAAGAGCCCTGAAGTGCTTGCGGCATACTCTTAGATTGTTGTAAACATGATTTGTATCCAGTTGATGTATATTATCATCAATATGGGAAATCCATGTCATATAACGTGCAGGATTCAATGTAAAATTAAGAAAACGGTGAAGAGTAACACCTAAAATGAGAAGAAATAACATTTAAATGAAATAACTCAACACCAAAAAGAAGGTTTCACATTTTTATTATGGAGCAGTTAAACAAAGCAGTTTAAAGCTACTTGCAAAGATATGTAGTGGCCTAGAGTCATTCCGTATGCTGAGTTAGTATTATGTCACTGTGGCATGCACTGAGGGTTCAGCTTTGAAGCACCAATGACTCACCTCCTTTCTCCGGGGGGAGTAATCAGCAAGATTCCGCCTCACTCACCCAGGGTACAATCAACATTACTCTTATATTACGTTATGGTTACTCTTATATTAAAATGACATTCTAAAGTACACTACGATAACTACTTAGTAGTACCTTGAATTCAACATGTGTTATGTTATAACTATAAACTAACTACTAATCAAACTCTCATGCAAGTAGTATCCCAAACTTAGTTATAAGTATTAATATGTAGATCTATTATCCAGGAGTTTTCAAGACTATATAGTAGTTGTGTAGTGGCATCACTTCATAAAATTTTTGTACGAACTGTCCAGACTTTTAAAGGCCTACTGTATATAGGTACATACATATTCAAAGCCCCGAAGGAGTACATACTGTTGATAGGAATCAGTCAAAAGTGAAAAAGTGCAAATACATTCGAATATAATTCAAATGTACCGGCAGCCATTTTCTTATAAGGTGAAATTTTTTATACAAATATATTTTTTAATTCACTAATATATAAATATTTTACGTCGCAGTCTTGGTTATCGAACTCATCCGAAATGATTAAGCCACTGTTTTGGTACTGGAAGATCGTAGGGTACTTTATGTTGTTAAAACCATTATTAGACTTAGGTAAGAGCACAGCGGCACATTCTGTGTTTGCGTAATACATTAAAAAAACTTACCATCATCTTTCGTCACTAGACAGCCAGGGACACACACAACACTTATTTCTAGACATTTTAATCTTTTAAATTCAGGGTAAGTACCTCGGTCTAAACTCCAATGTAGAAGGATCACGTCAAACCACAAGAGTGATTACTTTTCGATGTTTTTATTCGTTAGATTTATCTATGACACGGAGCGGCGGTGAACTCAACGTGAATATTAGATGAATTCAAGAAATGAACATGAAAAAGTACAACTAAATTCGAATTTAATTCAAATGTACCGGCAGCCATTTTCTTTTATGGTGAAAATTTTAATTTTTTTTTTCTTTGACTTTGACGAAAGTGACACTATGACTTTGGATTCTACTATTGTTTCACATTATCATAATGAATTCTAACAAAATATGCATAGAAACAATATTTTTGGATCCCAGAAATTTAAATGATGATATCGTTAATTAAAAATCACATATTAAATATTATTATTTAATGGATATGGTGCTAATTTTACTACCATACATTTTTTTATTGTATAATGACAACATTGAAAAATCAATTTAAAAAAAAGTTTATAAGGACATGTATCCATGGCCGTAAAATAAATAAATTAAAAGTAAAAAAATTAAAAAATTGAAATATAGTTCGCGCCCTGAACCCAGATGCCGCTGAATGTCATGAAATAAAATTTAAAAAAAAATGTAGGTGAGTCGCATGGGTATGGTCGCAGAGTTTACGTGGACTGACGGCCATGTTGAACAAACGTAATTACCTGATTGGCTCTCATGGATCTAACTACATTTGAAAAAACTGTCTTATGGATCTATCTGACTTAGATAAAATATTATGATTTAACGATTTATTTTCTCAAGAACCATGTGGATTTATACACAACTGATGAAATTGTTTAAAAGCATTTCTTTTTCCATTTCTTTTGACACCGAAATCTTAAAAAATCTCAAAATTGGATTTATCCGAGTTTGAAGTTAAGCGACACAATTGAACTCGAATTGGACATGTGACTGACATGTGACTTCGGATGCAATCAGGAAAATACATCGCCATGATGATGATGATTAGGATAAATGGGTTTGATAAATTTGAATAGAGCTCAGGGGGCCTAGCCAAAATGCATTCGTTCAGAATCTACATTCGTCATCGCATCGCTCTGCAAATGTGTGGGAGTGACATTTGTTGTCTGAATCGGATCACATGACATTCGACAACAAATGTCACTCCCATACATTTTCAGAGCGATGACGAATGTAGATTCGGAACGAATGTATTTTGGCTAGGCCCCCTTGAATATCTATATAATAATCGAAGACCACAGAATAAGAGTCACTGATATATAGAATAATTTTATGAACATCAGTCCTCTAACTCTCATTGTCTTAACATATTTAGTTGATGACAATTTGTAGTCGCCCACGTGCTGAAACTGCGGGAATGAGAAAATTATAGAAATAATGATTAACTACCACATGTACTATATTTTAAATTTATTCCTAATAAGCATTACACAAGTAACAAAATTATGTAATTATAATAGGGTCAAATTCTTGTAATGTAAATATTATAGTGAAACTTACATTACTTATTTCAATGATATCTACATTTATTAGTTCGCCAATTACAACTGTGCTGCTAGTAAATATCATAATAGTCTGTATTATTCTGATCAATATATTTAAGAGGTTATTATTTATTAATTTTCAATTTTCAAACATATACATCATAAAGCTACACAACTATGGCAAATACACTATTTAGAATATTACAAGGAATATTATTGCTTTCGTTACTAAATTTATTTTATGTTTTTTTTATTGGTTACTAGGGCTTGCTATCCGGATATAAGCTCCAAATAGGTCTTATAGTTAAGAAAATCAGACTTTCATTTGTTTGATAATAAGAATGAAAAATTTGCAAAGTATTGCTGAGAATGAAAAAAATTGGTGAAGCTAGGTATCTGGATATTTATTATCTCTGACGTTGTAGGAAGTACTCTGGATTTACTAAACTGATTTTGAAAATTCTACATTAGAAAGTTATATTATTTGTGAGTGTCATTGGCTCATCACACTATCTGGTCTAATCAGTAGAGGGAACCGGACCAGAAGTCCACGCGGGCGGAGACGTGGGGAACAGCTAGTTATATAGATATAAGAAAATAACAGATAATACAAGCCCTAGTTTCCACACTCTGTATGGATATTTATGTTTAACCTGTAATTTACAGTTCATTAATTACACTGTGAGGATATTTATATTTTTCACTATTAATTTACAATTTATTAAATTGCTCATTTTTCAAGTCCATCTGTTTTGTGTGCGATTCTCATCCATGGGATAAAATCATTTTCGGATCTTTTTATGATTGAATATACAAACAGTATCCCTAACGGCTGGAGAGGCCTGTTGTTATAGTTTACGTAAATCTAACACAAATACACTTCCGTCACTAGCACTAGCACCGACCTTTGTACCACGAGAGTTCCAACACACCTCGAAAATGCCTCCTGTGCCTTTGTATGAATGCACAAGTCCTCCTGTTTGTGTAGACCAAATGTGCACACATTTGTCAAATGAACCACTAGCTAAGAACTTCCCATCAGGGGAAAATGCCACACTGTAGACTGGTTCAGTGTGTTTTGTCAGAGTATGAATACAAACGCCTCTCTCTACATCCCACAAACGCACAGTTGAATCGAATGAAGCACTGGCTAATATTAGATTCATATTTGGGTTCTGTGTTCCAGGCCCAGTGGGTGACCACTTGATGGTATAAATCTCCTTGGAATGAGCTTGTAAGTCGTGCACACATGTGTCTTGTTTCATAGACCAGATCTTCAATGTCATGTCATCTGAACAAGATGCCAATAATTGTCCTTGAGGATCCCATTTTATAGCATTTACCTCATTCTGTAAGACAAAATTAGACATAAATTATGGTTTCAATAAAGTAGCACTAATTTGCCATAGATGTCAGTGGTGAGGGGTTTATGCTTTCAAAGTCAAAATAGTATTGAATTTATATAGATACATACAGATACAGATATACAGAAGTAGAAATTATTTATAGTTGTAACCAGGTCAAATGTCAACATTTCTGGATTAAAGGCTTGTATTATACGTACAATACAGTAGTAGATGATATTATCACTAAACACATAAAGTAAGTATTGAGGAACATATTTTGAATATTTTATTTTCATTTAAAGACTTAGCATTTATGCTCTTATAGCAAGCATGTCGTTTCCGAAGTGCTGGTCTCTTAAGTATCATTACTTCGCAGAATTTGATCCCTAACAGGGACACTATTGTATGATGTACTAATAAAGGGTGTGTTTTATTTTGCAAAATTAATGGGTTTGATGCCAAGCTAGGATTATTGGTTTTTAAAAAATCTAATGATGAGTTTTAAGTTTCACCTTTGCCTGTGTGTGGTGTGATGCCACACCAGTGATGCCTTTGAGCATTTTTCGCTATTGCTAAAAGTTTCAGATTTGGTCATCCAAGCCCTTTTCAAAAATTCATCCTGTATATCTGGGAGGAGCAATAATAGTAACATGAAAAGAAACTGTAAAGTACTTACAGTGTGACCTTGAAAACTTTTAATAGGTTTCTCAGCATTTAATTTGCATACATGAATGCATTGATCAGTAGAACATGAAGCGAATGAAGTATTTGTTTGCCAGTCAACATCCAAAGCAGGAGCCATGTGAAATGAAAATTGTTGTGTACACTGTCCTGTAGAGGCATCCCATATAATTGTTGTTTTGTCAACCTGAGGAGTAACACAGAATATCATCAAACAGGTTTCCTTGTTATGCATAAATGTAATGATAATAAATGCTTTTAACTATCTTTACTTGAACTTTTATTATAATGAACATTCAGCTTACCCCAGCACTCAAAATATAGTTCCCTCGCTTATTCCACTTCAAAGCGAATATAGGCCCTTTGTGCTGGCCTAATGTTGACGCCAGAGTGCCATCTGTAGTCCAAATACGCGCGTATCCATCATATGAGCCTGTCGCTAACAGATTGCCATCACACTGTAAAAAAATATTGGAGTTTTGAAGAAAGAAATGTATTTATAACTAAGAAAATTATTTTCGGATTCCAGGGTTAGTTCTCCTACTCCTACATAATTTGGTTATACAGGTGCAGGCTTGCAGATGAGGCTGGCTTAATCTTTGAAGATCTCATTGGAGCCCGAAGCATAATATTACCATACTACCTTTAGTAGTATTCAATATGTACTATATTTTCAGGTAGCCAGTAGTATTAGAAAGATTCTACTTACATTCCAGTCCAATGAAGTGACATCTTTGTTACTTGGTACCTCAGCTCCACCCTTTTGAATGCAATGCCTTAAAACTAGTTGATTGGGAGTTGTAGCTGGATTGTCTGACATGTCCCATATTCTGAAAAATATTACCTATATGTATCTAGCATGAAACAACATTGACCTATTGAAAACCAAGCGCACACCATGAATAATAGAACAAGGGCAATATTAGTATTTAACATACATATTACATTGAATAAAAGAATTTGAATAAAAGAAAAATTGAATAGAAGAAGAAGTTTTACAGCAATCTATTCTTTAATATCCTTAAATATTACCTGGCTGTGCTGTCTCCGGACCCACTAGCCAGTAAGTCCGTGCTTGGGTTCCAAGCACATATGAAAACCTCTGATTCATGCCCTCTTAGTACTGTTGCCTTGCTAGCAGGGATTTCAATGGACTGGTCTACATCCATAGTCTCTGGGGCTGTAGGGGTCGCAGCTCCACCTGTTGTGGTAGCAGCACTGCAGGTTGTGCCCTGAAGACAGATATAAAAAACATAAACATAAACGCACACCTGTATCCCCGAAGGGGTAGGCAGAGGTGCTAGCACCCACATTTCTCCAGTTTATGTTTAGGTCCCAATGTAATAGGTGGAGAACCTATTGTCATTAACCGGGCACTTATAAATAATGTATGTACAATATAACGATACTTGGACTGTGGGATAGATCATGTGGAAGCAATTTGAACACCTCTATACCAAGCAATAAACATTATTTATGGTAAGCTCACAGCACTAAGTGGATAGCCCACATTGATTTCAAAGGATTTTTGTCAGTTACACCTTTATTACCAGTATTGTCACTTACTTGTCACCGGGTAATGTATATATACATCTGTATTGGGGTAGGGAGGGGGATCCACCACTTACATACGGTTTTCCAATTCCACCGATAACAATAGCAAATTATTCCTTACTATGACAATTGGTAATAATTTACTATTTTTATTGTTGGAATTGTTAAATCGTGGGTGACTGGTGGGTACATCTCCCTAACCTAATATACAATTTCTTGTAAAGATAACCCTAACATCTATATTGTATTTAGGGTAAACCACCCAATTGTTGGCACTTGTTGGTAAACTTCGTGTCGGTCTAAAATGAAACTACCATAAAATCTTATTTACAAAAGCTACTAGACAAAACATATCATAGAATTAAAGAAAATGCTTTAATCTTTGTTTTTATAATCATTTTTATGTGATTGAATAGTATTAAATAACAATTTCATACTTAAATCCGAAAGACTATAGAAAATCCTATTATTGGCACAGAAGATATCAATAATACTATTTTATTTTTTAAGGCATACTAAACTTGAATAATCTATGGTTTCCTTATTTTTTTGTACTAAACTCTAAAGTGCCAATAATTGGAGTAGTGCTAACGATTGGATGGATTACCCTATATAATTATCTTTTATATGTTTTATCTATTACTAAAAAGACTACTTAGAGACCTTGTTGTGGACCTTTCTAAAGTACTGGAAGAGAGGCAAACTTATGCATGTGGCAAGGCTGCTAGTCTATAGACATGCTTATTTAAAATTTACTGTTTTGTACATTATACACGGGCAAATTATGTAGTTTCATATTTACTAACATCAACACCATTCTGTTCCCCTCCTGATCCTGGGTCTGTTTTGATTGCCTGTTTCTGCGCATTGTGAGCATTCTGTCTTGCAGCAACAATATCAGGTGTGACCGCATCAATCAGACTTAAACTCTCTGTCAGACGTGTTTCTGTACCTGTAAATAATAATTAGAAATTCCTTAGTATGTTTGTTTTCTCCCAGGTAGCAATAAAATAATATAAATATAAATACCATCTTCTCCAATAGTGATTTCTGCTTCTGTGTATTGTAACCCTTTCTGCAAAATGTTCAGTAGTGCTGCTGGGGGCACCAGTGCACCATTGATGTTACTCTGTGATATATGAGACTCGATACCAAAAGTATATGCAGAGTGATGGAATCCTGAAATATATACGAATAGATGCACTCAATCGGTATACGTATACCTAGCCAAGTTGTAAAACAGGATGACACTAACTTCGATTCGAAGTTTGACGAATTTTAATCGCTTCAAGCTTGTTATTTTTCATATAACTATGTATATTTAAGTTAATTATAGTAACATCACAGAACATGAAATAAATTGATGATTGAAGAAATGATGTGTATATTGTTTGGACAGGAAACTAAAATGATATGAAACTAAAATTATTTCAGCGTCTAAAAGTTCATTGAACCGTACCTGATTCTTGTAAATAACGGTACACAAGGAAATTCACTTCATCACTAGAAAAACTCATTTTGTAAAGCTAATTCATATATGGGATGTGGAAGACAAATAACTGTGTTTACTATTCATGAATAACACAATAACATTTATTACAAAAGCCTGTCTCCTCACACATTTACTTCGCTGGCATAATATTGCATAGTCTGTGGGTAGCACAGCATACACAATATACTCACTCGGCACCACAGACTACTATGAATTTTCATCAATTTCATCTCATTCAAGGCTTTTCATCAATCTTGCTCATGAGATATCAAGTACTTCTATTAAGTATAAGTACTTAATATGATTAAAATAACATTAATTGAAGTAAAAAAACAATCATCTATAGTCAACGCCCGCTGAATAATCAAAAATCAATAAATCAACAGAAACCCTGACATCAGTGTACGAACCACAGGGTAAAAACAGAACCATCATGTTGCAAAATAAATTCGTTCACTTTTGCGTAAATACACACGAGAATGATTCGTGTATATTATACGGATTATACCCTGCCCACTATATACTTTCACTGGCTTTTTGTACTCATAATGAGCGGTTTTTTAGTGGAAGTGTTTTTGTGAGCAACGGGAATAGCACATTATCTAGCGATAACGGATCACCTCCGCAATAAAAGAGTTCTCCAAGCAGTTCCTATTCCATAGATTTTGCACTCCATTCGTACTGCTGTGCATACTGTGATGGACAATCGTGCCGTTATCTATAATAATAAATATATAAAAGCGGTTACATTGTGCATACAGCATAAGGTTTCCAGCTTCCTTAAACGTTAGCACGTACACGGGCACACGCATTGCGTGCTATTTCCTGCAAAGCATATTCTGCTCTAGGTATTTGAATGTTTTCGCATGCATATATGGGGCACTGGGCAGTGGACGACCTTTTTCTCCCGGTACCAAAAGATAATGGGAAAGATTATGGTATTTAGATTGTCAAGTGATGACAACATTTTTGTCGATGACCGACTACTAAACGTCGTCGTAGGGCTAAAATCGTTCAAAAAAATTAGGCTGTATCTTGGTACCTTTGCTTATTTGAAAGGAACTGAAACAAGTAAAAAACTATTTTCGTTCTTACTTACGTACGTCAAAAAAAGTGTTTGAATTAATTTTGGTGCATTATTTGAAGATTTTTTCTGTAAATTGAATACATGATAATAGTAGAAGAGAACTGAAGGTATATTAAATATTTTTTAGTAGTCAGTATAACCCCCCGTCGTAAATTTGTATATTATTTGCTTTGTCTTGTTTGGGATAATGACGCCATTTTGTCGCGCCGGCTGATCTTATGAATTATTATTTTGTGGATCTTGTTCTGTGGGTAGGGCAAGTGTAGTGATTCTTTATTATTAGAATACTTCTTTATAGTCAGATTTATATTTAGCACACACCGTTTAAAGGATTAAAATTACATAAGATATAAAACTTTGCAAGAAAATTGATTGAATTAGGTATCGCACCAATAATGCGATAATGATTTACTTTGATTATGTCTATGTATGTAGATTTACAAGTAATTAATTTGGTACGAAGACCGCTGTGTTCCGTCATATACCTACGTACAATCTAATACAAATTAGTCTACTCATGCGTCGTAAGTGAAAAGTTTACCATAGAAGTGTGGGTTTAGATTAGATTCGGGTTTGTCTTATTTATACCTAACAAATTCTTACATATTACGTCTTCCCTTGTTGCTAGTTGCTTGTTGTTTCCATTAGTATTTGTATTTTTTATACTAAAACTGAAAAAATTATTCACAGGAATTTTAAAACATTTATTCATTACTTTTAAATGATATCAATATGTATATCATAGGAAGCTATATTTACCTCACCAGCTTGCGTTTCAGCGGTCATGAGTCACTATTTTCCAGTATATCAGTCTGTCTTATGAAGTTAAATTCATGCATTATCTATCCACAGAAGGGTGCAATGATTAATCATATGTTGAAATAATGACTATATCAATGAAAGAACAGGACCAAATGCCAGGGGAGGCAAGTATTTTTGTTTTCATTTTTATATTCATTATAATGCATACTCTATCATATTGATAAATTTATAACTATTTCCCATTGAGAATTTATTACTACATTTAATAATGATTCGATAATAAAAATGACATATCCATTGTTGATCTAAATCTAATTGTACTAAGAATTTTCTAAATGTTTCAAAGATCAAAATTTCTTTTTATATAAAACATAATTTAGGCATAGCAATAGTGGAGGTCTGATGGCAGTTGCTTTATGGAAAATATTGCAGTTCACCCGCATCTTAGTTATACTAGAAAGCCTACCCAATTAAGTTGGGAATAGGCTCAGATAATGATAATGTATAGCAATAATTAATGTGATAATAGAATGAAATGTCCCTTTTTAGATGACCTTCCCCGAGGCAAAATTAAAGGCACTGGAGGAAAAGATTTCACATCCTCGTTGGGTTGTCCCTGTTTTACCAGAACAGGAGCTGGAAGCACTTCTTGTTGCTGCAACCGAGTTGGCAGCAAGAGGTATGCATCTATTAAATATCAAATAGAAATAAACCCTATGGATCATACCATTATTTAATTACCTAAGAATAAGGAATATCAAAATGTTTTCGTCAGGCAATAGTATGAAATGTTATTCCCTTGCATTTATGATGAAGAAAAAGTAGAGCTACTTAGAGTACTTCATAATTTTCTTATAGTTTAGTGAAATAAGTGCTTGCTTCTTGTATTGTAATGAATGGCATAATAATATTTATATAGTTTCGATCAGATATACTGAGTACTGAATAGTACAACCACTAAAAACCTCAGAAGAAATATTTAATGCAACATTGTAATATAAAGAATTTGTGCATCAGTCTTTCCTTCAATGTATCTTTCAACAATGAATCTTAAATCATTGTGTTCTTTAAGAGTGTAATGCAAAACTCACTAGGCTCACAAAGTAAAACAGAGTAATTGCAATTTGATAATAAAAAGTATTAATTTTCTGCAGGTGAAGACAATAACAATCCAGCATGTCAAAGGTTTTACAATGATGCACTCACTGTGTCCTTTACAAAAATATTAACGGATGATGCAGTGTCATCCTGGAAAAACAATATACAGCAATGTGTTCGGTCCAACTGTGAGAAACTTGTTAAACTCTGTGTAATGAAGTTAGATGATCCAAGATTTTTGAATCTGTTATCTATGGCATTTAATCCCAACAATAAGTAAGTTTTTTTATTCATTTTCACAATACGTAGTTAACTTACCTATGCAATATCATGGTGAACACCACTGAACATCAAACTTATTACTGTATTAGTAATAAGGTGGTGCTTCCTCACAGGTGTCATGGTAATTTAAGCCCCAGCAATGCTGCAATTTTGCATGCTTTTTAGGTGTTAGGCATCAGCATCATTAGGGGATACTGACCAATTTTCTCTATGAGAACTGTAAGCGAAAGCCCTAGCAGCAGGTGCTAGAGGTGGGAGCAAAGAATTAGTTACGATTACATGAAAGAAGAAAAGGCATAATGAAACGAAATTTGCAGATGACTATTTTCCTCTGTGATACATATGATTGCTATGCTATGATTGTAATTTTTGATTGTGTACCAGTTTTGAATAATTTACACCTTAGGCAAATAAGTGCAAGGCACTCCACATCACATACAAATCACTATAGCTGGAGAGGTGCCAAAGTAGTCACACCACTGATGTTGATCCACCATTAGTTAGTAATGGGAGTAAAATGAGTGCCACCACCATGTTTTGGGAGACGTTAAGGCGCAAAACACATATAGCTCAGGCACGGCGCGGGTCAACCCTCGACATATCTATTTAGTCTTTGAAATTTATTGGACGACAACACACATAACGCGGGCGCGAGTCGCGTCAGGTGTGAAAGCCGCTGGTGTCACCCGCTTTAAAAACTTAGGCGCGCGTCAGGCCAGGAGCGAGCTAGCGTTGTCATTTTTATCGGAATGTACGCATTCTACTATAACTGTTCAGAAACGACGTGCACGGATCCTGTGCGATGAAGGTCGCGACGGTCAATGAGGTTTTGTGAATATGAACAAAAGTAGTACATTTTCGCTATGGATTTCAACGAAAAGAAAATAGGAACTGGTCGATTGCCTGCTTGTTCCTAATTCTCTACGAAGGCGACGATATTATCCGTGTACTAGTCTTTTCTTATAAATTTCATGAATCTAAGACCATTTCCTTTTTCATGCTATTCTAATTACTCAATAGCGTATTCTAGCTTTCACATCGAAGTCTGGGGTCCACTCCCCAATCTATCTGCGGGTTTGACTGAATAACGATATTTTCCGTGAACTGTCATACTACCGCTACCGCCTGTATAATATAATGGTGTTCCGAAGAATTGATCGACACGATACCCACAACCTTCTATCATCGCACCGCTCGCCATAGAGAAGGAGTTCATCCTCACACATTACGACCGGAAACGGTGCGCACTGTGCAGTATGAAAGGAGTTTCATTCCGCGCACGCTCAAGTTGTGGAATGAACTCCCTGCAGTGGTTTTCCCAAGCGACTACAATATGGGGTTCTTCAAGAAGGGCATTAGAAGGTAGGGTACAGGGTAGGCAGTAAGAGTGTGACGCCTCTGATGTTGCAAACATCCATAGGCCGCGGTGACCGCTATCCATCAGGTGGGCTTATGCTTGTCTGCCACCTAAGTGGTATAAAAAAAGCATCATTATCATCAACAATTATACAATAACTATAGCGCACGAAACTGTCAAAAATGGTTTGACTAGTTGCCTTCCAAGAAAGAAAAATACTTGAACCCGCTCGACCCGCGCCTCATATGAAGTCAGTGACCCGCACGTTACCCGACGCAAACCGGGCCGCCGCTAATTTGTGTTTTGCGCCTCAAAGGCGCCGAAAAGGCAGCGGGAAAGACCCTCCCATGCCGCAGTAACTGCATCGAACGATACACAGATTTAAGCCCAGGAGTGTTTCTGTTCTGTGTGTGGTCCTCTATAAAAAGGGGTCAAACACAGCAAAGTTGTACTTGTTTAGCTTTTCAATACAACATGTCTCACGCAAGATTCACATTACCTATTCACTTTTACAGATTTCATACATTCAATGCTTCTAGAACTAGTGAAGGGTTGTCAGTATCATTTCCTGGTCAGGGTACAACACAAGAGGCCGAGGTGTTTGCTAAGTCACACGATCACCGCACGTCCAGAGGATGGCTGGTCCATCTCGTCAATGTGTATGTAATTGTTTCATAACTTTTAATTGACTTGTAGTTTCAAATGCCTTAGACTTTCAATATAAATGATATTTTTCAGATTTGGTCAAGCAGGTGGCTTTGTCAAACTTCGAGAGCGATTTGAAACAATAATGGGTTTTCAAAAGACAGATCTCACATCATCTATTAATTCAGAAGAGAAAGTATCCACAGAAATAACAGAGAAAGAGAATGAAGAAGATACCTGTGATAAAGTTAATAGTACAGAAATTACGCCAATGATAGCTGATAATGGTGAAGTATGTTTCATTATTTATTTATTTCTTCACATCACTATATATTATTATTCATTTATTCATGACTAAAATTTCTTAAATTGAATGTTTTATGATCACAGGATGCATTCAATCTTGTATAGATTTATATTAGTTGCGGGAATACGTAATCATATTTAATTTCTCATTTTTTAATACAAACTGATATTTTTACAATTGGAGTGCAATTAGTGGAATCATATGGAAATCTATTTGTTATAAGTACCCAATTAGAAATAATAGAAAATAGATATAGATCAGTTGCTTGTTTCAGTATTCGACGACAGCTCGCAGTGAACAACCGTCGTCTTTGGAACAATCGATGACCGGCGAGACACGCGTCGCAGCAGTGTGGCAGCTGTTACGACCGCTCGGACTTTGCCATGAACTACTCACTTCACATACTGTTACCACTTATCTGTTACCTGTACTTGTGAGTATTTGTGTCTTCTTACGTTCAAACGCCTATACAGGTTGTATTTTGCATTTAAGTCGGAGTTCGCTCTCTAACTTCTCTGTTCCTTATGAATTTATTTATTTAGGCTATTACAAGAGCGACTACCATCTGACTCCTTACAACTGTAAGGAAAATCTGCGACAGAAGCTTGTGTGTCCTTCGGAAGTGGTCTGCTTGCAGATCACGCGTGTATCGAACGGCAAATAACAAATGCAATCTTATTCACTTTCTATTTTGTTAGCACAATGCCGAAAAATTGCGCACAACTGATACAGCCAGAACAGAGGACAACTTATCGCCTTGTAGGTCACCAACTGTAAGAGATATGGTGAGCTGTACATGCCACTTTTACAGGAACCATGTGGCGCATTCTATAACATATTTGATTTTTGTCCTCAGGAATGTATTCCTACATTGTTAGAAAGTTTAACGGATGAGGAACTTAAGCGAGAGGCGCGTGGTAGTGAGAATAAGACTGACACTGTTTCTTGTTTAATACGCGCCTGTAAATATGTTTCCGTGAAGACACCCCACCATCACAGTTTATTAAAATGTAAGTCCTAGTACTAAAATTGATAACGAAATTCAATAACATTACCTGTATTAAATTCCTTAACTGCTGAATAGGTTTTCATAAGTAATGTTTGAAGATATCTGAAGAGTCTAGCGGCATATCATCGATGAATCATGAGTCCGTAACACTCCCTGTAGCTGCTAAGGGGCGTCGTTATAATCTCCCCTGAGTCGCTACAGCGTATGTTATTGACCACCATTCAACAACGGCGAAGTCTACAATCAGCCCTACTGAGCTCATGTATTATTTTGTAATTATTTATTGATAGTTTTTAATATAACATGTTATTTATATTGAGTGCCTTCCTAAGGTTCAATTCAAAGTGGAGAACATAATTATTATGAAAAATATAAATAAGATTGCTTTTTTCAGCTCTCGAAATGTTTCGGTTAAAAATGATTTTGCGATTGTTGCAAATGTCGTCCTTCAATGGAAAAATGTCAGCTTTAAATGAAATCAATCAACTTATAAGTACATTCTCCCAACAACCAAAACCAGAATGGCTTACACCTTCTGCCATCACAGTAAGATCATTTTGAATAATATATTTTATTTACATAAATATTAGTTTGTGGTGGACTTCCTACTTTATCATTTTTATCATTATAGAAACCCACCATGTAATGCCTGCGCCTATTTGCTTCTAGACTTATCCTGGGTCCTTCACTTTTCCAAACAAATATATTTTGATATCGACAAATTATCGACAATTTAAAAATATTTTAATTATTTTACAGACTTGGATTCGTGAAAACAAGGTAGTGGATATAGTTTTACGAGATTCCCTTCATCAGCCCCAATATGTAGAGAGGTTAGAAAAAATGCTTAGGTTTATGATCAAAGAGAACTCACTTACACTAGACGATTTAGACGCGATATGGAAAGCTCAACATGGTAAACACGAGGCTATTGTGAAGAATTTACACGATTTACTGGCGAAACTCGCCTGGGATTTTACTCCTGATCAATTAGATCACCTATTTGACTGTTTTAAGGTGAGCAGATACTGATCTGAAATTCATTATTATCTTCTTGAAAATATAGCTCTAAAATTATGTTTGGATATAAAAATATATTTAATCTTTCAGGCTAGTTGGGCGACATCAAGCAAAAAGCAAAGTGATAAATTGTTAGAGGTAATTAGAAGGCTCGCGGAAGACGATAAAGATGGTGTAATGGCAAACAAGGTAAAATGTGAATTTATAAATAGTAATTTTTAACAATATGTTTTAATTCTACCATAAATTAAACGTTGTTTTTTCTGCAGGTATTAGTACTATTTTGGAACTTAGCGCATTCAGACGAAGTTTGTACGGAAATCTTAGACGTGGCATTGGCGAACCTCATAAAAATCCTGGATTATAGTTGTAGTCAAGATCGTGATGCACAGAAGACTCTTTGGCTAGACAAGTAAGAAATGTATTAAAAAAAATATTATTATAGCTGGTTTACAGATTCGCCTAAGAAAATAAAAACTTATAAGATAACATTATTCCCATCACAGAACAGAAAAAACTAGTAGGAATGCGACACGATAGTTTCAGTGAAAAATAGCGATTACTTTGCTATAGTAAAAAAGTATTTATTGATATTTCATACTTTGAATCGAACAAACCTGTTTATTTACGAAAACAGTTTAGACGTATTCTTACAAAAAGGTTCATATTATCGAATTTATCCTTCGTTGCGTAAATACGCCCACCAATGACACGCGTGCAGCGCCTGCATCACACTTCCACTTATTTTATGTTTTCCACGATTCCCGAAGCTGTCAGACATTTATCTTCAGTTTGAGAGAAATTATGTTATGAGTATTTATGATGCATTATATTATACAAATAAGGAATTTTCACACGTTTCACACACAAATCAACCAATCATTATTATTAACATTAGTTAGTGCTTTAAATACAATATCTACAGTTCAAACAGTCACATTTCTACACATATCATATTCTATTAAATATCAAAGATATATTACAATTTATTGGTATACTATGTAGGTGTGTTGAAGAATTGAAGACCAATGAGAAATGGGTATTACCGGCGCTCAAAATGATGCGCGACATATGTTGTCTCTACGAAGCGGGCGGCGGCACGGGACTGAGGCCACACGTAACCAGACAAGAGCTCATCGACAGATTGCAGACGCAGCACTCACTTGTAATACTCGTTACAGACTCTCTTACCAATTATATGGACATGGTCAGGAACAAACTAACAGGTATTACAACCGATTGGATTGTGTGGTGATAACATTGTTATGGATTTCTGTATTTAGACTTATATAATAATTGAATATTTACAGAAGATGGTGAAATAGATTGGGAAAACTGGCTTCCAGATGGGCGATATCCACATTCAGGCCAAGTTCATGAGAGACTAAGTTTTTTAAGATTTTTGTTGAAAGATGGACAATTGTGGCTATGTGCAGAACAGGTAAATACTGTAAATGACCTCATTCAATGATCTCAATCTGAACTTGGATTATTATTTTTAGACTGTGTGTTGATAATAATATTTGTTTTAGGCGAAACAAATTTGGGTGTGTTTAGCGGAAGAACCTGCACACCTGTGTGACCGCGAGGCGTGTTTTCGATGGTTCAGTAAACTAATGGGGGAGGAGCCAGACTTAGATCCTAACATCAATCTACATTTTTTTCGAGAGAATGTAATGACATTACCACCAAACTTATTAACTCACGCCGGTATCAAATGTTTTGAAAGGTGAGATAGTTGAATAGCATCAATCGAATCATATCGAATACCAGTACACAACACTTTCTAATCTCTTTAATATTTACAGATTTTTTAAAGCAGTAAATGCCAAAGAAGGCAAACTAAAAGTAAAGCGAAGAAGTTTCTTACTTAACGATGCTGATCTCATAGGACTAGATTATTTATGGAGGGTAAGTTGTAATTAAATCTATTTAACAAAGTCGGGCCAATTAGTTAAATACATCATCTGATGTGTTTAACTTAAGTCTGGTAAACTTCTTGAACAAACGCCAGATTCCACGCTGTACTCTATGGACCAATTAAAAAACAAAGAACTGGGGGCTTACCACCACCTTATAATATTATTTCAATCTTTCTTTTACTTTCATAGTTGAAGTGATGATCAAATAATGACGCGAAGCCGAGTGCCCGTGATTGGTTAAATGATATTGCATCATGGGGTTTTTGGAGCGCCCGCCACATACCGAATACACCTAAAAACCACCAATAGTAAATTTTCTACAAATTTACCTATTATTTTATGAGTGAAATCTAAATTTAAGCCATTGCCCCTGCTCAGTAGGCCTAGCATGAACTCCTAGGACAGGTTCACAATTCAACAAATGTTATATTTGGTAATCGACAGTCATTTAATTATTGAGCTGTTTTAAGAGTTCACAGCAGGCCCCCTGAGAGTTCCGTAACGTATGTGCCGTGTCAGGTTATAACGGAGTGCTCGGACGACATCTCGACGCGCGGCATCGAGCTGCTGCGCGAGGTGAGCACGTGCGTGGGCCCGGCGCTGACGCCCGCGCACCACCACGAGGCCTTCCTCACGCACTGCTGCGCGCGCACGCAGCGCATGCAGAAGGACATGGAGGCGCACGAAGGTACCGACCTCACTACTCTGTTATAGCCTCTAGGCGTGCGCAGAACCCCTCGGATTGCACCTCACCAGAGCTAACAATGATTAAAATCGCACGGTATCTAATTGCATCGATCTGTACTGCTTACTGTTTCAGTCTACTTATAACCCTTAATCGTGCCATACATCAAATGCCATCCAAAATTTGTAATTTAAATATTCAAGGTGAATTTTCAGCATGATTATCAAGAGAAGGTTGTTAAATTGAGGATTTCCACTTCGCAGATTCGTCAGAGGGCTGTACAAGAATGTGTAGAGTGATTCGTGCCATACAAGAATACATAAACGAATGTGATAGAAGATTTTCAGCGGAGCGGCAGATACTACCCATCTACCGGTCCGGTCGGGGCAGACAGTGTACAATAATAGTCAGATTTAATTTTCAAACTGGCCAAAGACAAGTAGAGGACGTTGAGTTGTTTTCCCACTCAAATGAGACACTGCACTCCTTACGTGCTACGATTCAAAAGAGGTAAGTGGTCATAAAAAGACGAGTCAAAGACGAGCGAAGATTGTATTCAAATGTGACAATCAAATTATCTGCCAGGGTATCACTTGACCCCAACTCTGTATTGTATTTTTGGTTTGTTTCAGGCTCAAATGCGCTTCAGAAAGCAATATAAAGTTAGAACTATATGTAAATAAATTGGAACTGTATGTTAATGGAGAGTTATTAGATTCTAGTCATGATAGAAAGATACTTTCACAAATACCGCTCCGAGACAAAACAGTGATTGTGGCAAAGGTATGTTACTTGATACTGTGAAAGTTTACGCAAATATCATTCATTGAAATAAAACCACTCTTTGACGGGCTCTACCGCGATTTTTTTGGTATTATTTAGCATGAAGTTTCGGCTAGCTTTCAGCAGTCATGATCGCGGAGTCATTCCGTTACTACCTCTGTTACGTTAGAATGAGATTAAAAGTGGTTTTATGTTAGTGTTTGCACATTCAATACCAAGTATGTTCACTGTAATGGCGGGTACTGTTTATCAGGTGTATGACGGACAAGTATGTGGCAGTGGTGGCTGTGGATCGTCGAACGAGTCTAGCAGCGACTCCAGTACGTCGTCGTCTCCGCACTCGCCCACACCTGAACACGCTTTACCTGGCGTCGTAAGTATAAAACCATTTAATAAAATGTTCTTGATGGAAACCGGTTTTCTAAGCGTTATCGCCTTAAAGTATAAAAGTTGATACTGTTAAAATACAGATATTTTTGAAGTGAGTTAGCAAAGGCCTTATCTGTAACAGTTACAGCAAAACGTTCCTAGGAGACCGTCCATAACTTTTTGAGACAATCAGAAATGCATTCAAAGATTTTGAAGAAATTCTACAGGCAGCAAGATACATCCCAAAAGTTCAAATTTCTTTTTATTGTGCCAATCGTTCTATTTCATGTGGAGATTAAAATACATACTATAAAACCATTCAAAGTACGACAGAAATGGTCGAAAACGGTTTCCGTACATTTTTTAAGAAACAATATCACCAAACAATAATATATCATCCTATCTCCTTAAAAATCTTATGAGGTACCTCCATCAAACATTACACTTGACGTATATTAAAAAAACTTATCTTTGTTTTTTTTTCTAGCTATTTGCGCAAGGATCCTGGTACTTGCCATTTATATTAGAATTGGAACACATTGGCATTACAAAAAATCATGGACCATTGACTGAAGCTGCACATTTACTATCGCAGATATGTCCAGCCCATAAATTAACTGTATGTCATATTTCAATTACTTTTTTTTTTATTATTTAGTCACTTTATATTCCAATAATAAGGAAAATTATTCAATTAAATTTCAGGTAGAAAAATTGACAGAAGCGTTACTATGTCGGGAGGATACGAAACTAAGAGATATGCTTTACGGTCCAGCCCCACCTACTGTGGCTTATAACATAGAAGTATGTATAAAACATACAAACATGAGTGGATGTATAAAAAATAAAGCTACTAATTTACAAATGTAATTCGCAGGTTTTATATAGCATGGTGATGCCGTCCTCGGACACAAAACTGGAACGGAGTCGCAGTTTTCAGCTAGCCTGTGTTAAAAAGGCTCCACTTTTAGTTCAATCTTTGTCAGATAAGGATTTTTTACAAGGTGCAGCATCACACACGCGGAGGTTGGTAAAATATTTTTATTTAATTATTTAGCGTAAATATTGAAATTACAAATTTTTCTTGGTGCATTAGAATTTTGAAACTATGTATAGTATACCATTTTGTTAGAATCTTAACTAAACGTAAACAATCTTGGTGTCTACATATTTTATTTAAATTTGGATCATTAGTTAGTCAGTTGACTAGTTTGTTGTGTAGCCTAGTGTTTTATAAAAAAACGCTACAAGATTGTTTACCTTTAGGTACCTAATCAAATGGGGTATAGAAAAAACAGTACAGCTTATTTATACTCCTTTTTTTGTTGTTGCAGGGTTGGTTGTTTAGCGTTAGTCAGATTGGCCAAGCTAGCACTGTACACATTGGGTCATTTATTTGAAATACTCGCTCCAGATGGTTCAGATACTACTGTGGATAAAGAATTTAGGTACTTGATTTGTATTCTAGAATAATGTACTCCTATATTAAGTCCAAGTAATAATAACAATTCTTTGATAATTTGATGTTTGTATTTACAGGATGGATGTCACAATATTGCGAGAAGCCTTACAGACAGTGCCTAATCATAGCTGTGAATTGATAGTGAAAGCAATTGCTGAGAAGTTGGCCAATACGTTAGGAGAGCAGGTACAATTATTTACATTTACACAACATATCTTGTAATGTATTTATGTTCATCATTAGATATAGGCGGTAGTGACATTCCCTGATAACTTTGATAATTTACAATGATATGAACGTTTGTTATTATTGCTAATGTCGTTATCAAACTTCTTTTATTTTCATTGTCGGTTGAGTTTTGGCCCCTTCAAAATCGCCGGCGTCCAGGTAATATCAAATATCAATATCAATCCCACTAAATCTCACCTGTAAATCATATCTACTAATTGACGTATGACGATCTGGCGCAGGCTTTTCTCGCGGGGTCGGAAGTAGCTTCCGTAATAAACAAGTCACTTTAATTGGAAACTTATTTCAAAAGATATAGAAAATAATTTTGTATTTGTTACATTTCGTCTTTTCTCCTGTTGAACGAAAATGAAAAGTGCCGGATAACGGTCGGTTACGTGACAATGACGTCACAAAAATACATACCAGAAACGAGACCAATTAACACTTTGTTTCGATAAATCAGTTTTTGTTAGTGATGTCACACGAATTGTGATGTGTATCATATTGATCAACTTCAACATTTGTTTCACAGGTGGTAATCAGCGGTGAAGACAGTGAGTCAGTGTCGACGTTAGTATGGTGGCGAGTGCCCACCACGGCCACCGTTCGCGCGCTTTACAGCCTCGCGTATTCCGTGGCCCAACCCATTGACGTGAACGGAATCGTTCACCCTGATGATGTTACACGTGAGTAAGATGATTTTAGACTTACGAAATTGACATTTACTTCTAATATGTCGTAGGACTCGTACGAGACTTAGTACTTTTTTATGTAAAATTAATATGAATACCTAATAAGTTTCTCTTATATGAGTAAAGGCACTTGTTGAAACCACTTATGCAGTGTGCCATTTCCAGCCAAATTATCATAATAAAAAAAGGGGACAATTCACAAAATATAGGTTCATTATGAGGGTGACAAATCAATCATAGGTCTAAAATAGATTATTTTTTTGTGTAGAGCCTTGAAATGGTCCATAGTATGCGTGGTTTCAATTAACGACCGTATCGTGTATCATCAACCTTATACCTGTTAGCAACTAGAAGTCTGCTAGCATGAGATTTTAATTTAAAAAATAATTAAAATTAAGACTTTATTTTAAATTAAAAAAACAACATACTGGTCAGTTTCTGAAGTTTGTTTTTAATTTTCTTTTAATTTATGTAATGTTTACTTTTCTTCTATTGAAGTCGTTCGTGAGTGTATGGAAGTGGTGACTATCTGCATGGCACTGGGGGGCGGCCACCTAGAGTCGCTGCTGCACGAGCCTTGGTGGCAGGATACAGCTCTCTATTTAATGATCGACTGCCCCAATCCTCAGGTAAGTTTCGTATTTCACATTTTATTTTTAGTTTGTTAACCCACGCCGTAAACCGGCAGGGTGTTACAAGTTTCACGTGTCTGTCTGTGGCATCTTGTTCCCGAACGGATGAATCGATTACGATGTAATTTAAGAGTAAAAAAAAATTCAATTAAAAATTTGCCAGCAAATGATCCCCCGACACGACAACGATTGAATGGTTTATTTACTACTTTTTCGAGATATTATTGGTGTCGGGGGTTTTTTAAATTAATTTTTCAATTCAACTGAGTACACATCGGATCGGAAGTTAAGCCGTAATGAAGTCCTAACATTCCAGATGATATCAATTCTGTAAGGGCGTGACGAAGCATTATAACTTTTCCCTATTAATTCGGTGTACCTAAATATTTTGGCGACCGATGTGTTCGGTGGCAGATCTGCCATATCGAGTGGTGATAAACAGGTGGCTCGGCGGTCCTCAGTTGGGAACAATACCCCCGACGGGGGTCATCTCGAAGGCCCCGGGTCTGCCGGGGTGCGAGGGATATGTTAGCTACTACGGACTACCTCACGTCCGGCAACTGAAGACCCAAAGACGGCGTGCGTTTTAGTCGGTTCGAGTCCAATATAACCTACCCAACCGGCTCCGGTCGGGGGGTAATTGTGTGGATTTTACCCACGATAAAAAAAAAATTGTGAACGATACTCATGTAGCCCGTGACTCGTCCCGGCAGGTGCGCGTGTCGTGCGCGGAGCAGCTGCTGGCCATGTGCGCGTGGGGCGGCGGTGGCGGCGCGCGCGCGGCGCTGGGCGCGCTCGGGGGCGCCGCGCCGCGCGCCGCCACCGCCACGCGCCTGCAGCGGAGCGCGCGCAACGCGCAGCAGTTCCTGCAGCTGCTGTGCCGCCTCGTGGCGCTCGCCGGGCCCACCGCGCGCACGCTGGACGACCTCGCGCTCGAGGTATGTGGATGTTGTATAAATAGACAGTTAGTATGGTAGCGAAAGTTGGGATTGCCAGAAAAAGCATCAGAGTAGAGTGCTGTAGAAATGCATGCGTTTTGCAATGCGCAATATGTGTGGATTTACTTTGAGAGATAGAGTGGGAAATAGCGTGATAAGAGAACTATGTGAAGTGATAGAAGATGATGGAAGAGTGTGGATGGCACCGTCGGAAGAGAAGACCTAGTCGCACATACCTGGACCAAATCGGCAAAGTGTTAGATAAGGGGCAGGCCAGGAGTACTCTGAACCGACGAGCATGCATGAAAAAAATAATGAGAGTGAATGAAGCGAGAGTAGTATGTCGAGAAACAGGCGTGATTTTATGTATGTATGTATAGCCAGTAAACTTCGCCATGATATACTCTGGCTGCACAAAGCGCATTTTAGGTCTCTTTGATGATAAGCACGGGTTGATTAGTGCACATCCGTGAACTTTGAGGTTTGTTCACGAAGTTGTCCAGTAACTGTATATCCTACTTACGCATGCAATGGATCATTTCTCTTCGGACTTCGGATAAATATACACAATGGTTACAGGTGGCGTGGCTCAGAGCGGTCCGTGTGAGCAGTGAGACTTTGGACGACACTTTGTTGGAAGGACACCTGAATCTTACCAAAGAGTTGTTCAATCATGTTCCTGCCCAAGTTAAATATCAGTATGGTGCGCATGCTGACCATAAAGACTCGGGACTGATCAAGGTAATTTTTTATCTTTGGCATGACTTCACTAATGCCGACGAGTACTAGGGTCAGCCTTTCCACTTAACGAATCTTCCATATCATCTTGACTTCACCCTTCAGTTTTAATTTTATCTTTAAGGCCTCAGACGAGAAGTCCGTTTTTTTTTTTTCAATGTATGTACACCGATTAGTCGAAAATGTATGATCCATTTTGTGTGAATTGAATCTTTATTTATTTGTAAGTTGATGCTCCCCATTTGGTCCTATAATTTTATCCAGTTCAGACAATGGTATCCATGAGAAAATCACACAAATCTCAAACTTGGATTAAGTATATGCGCGACAAATGAATTAATTACTCGATATCACGCCAACGAATTTCACCGATTCTTTTTTTTTAATTGAATTAAGCTCGATACGGTTGAACTACGGGAAAGGGTCAGTACAGGTGGGACCAGATGACTACGTCACTTTTTGCTGACACACCCTGCCTTTTTGGGAGGCTCAATTTGCTAAAACACTGACGTTTTTGCTATCAGGAGGTGACGACCGAGTTCCTGTGGCCGTACTCGTGGGCGTGGTGCAGCCTGGGCGGCGGCGAGGCGGGCGGCGAGCCGGCGCCGCCGCTGTGCCGCTCGGCCGGCGCCGCCACCGCCGCCACCGACCTGCTGCTGGCGCTCGTGCACGGCTGCGTGCCCAACATGGCCGCGCTCGCGCACCTACTCGAGCAAATGTTCTACAGTGGTGAGCATTTGCGATGTACTTACTTTTTGGTATGTCAACGACTCTCATCTGCAAACTCATTATTCGGAGATGTCAGCAGAATAAAGGTAAAATCTCTGAATTTCGTGGCGTCCTGAACGTATATTGTGTCCCAGGGCCAGCTATCGAATTTGTAACTTAAACCCACATCTAAATAATCTAACTCCATATTCGTGTATTTTAGAACAGAAAAATCATCGAACTCTTTTCTGAATTTCTAGATAAGAGTATGCCCCTGTCCGAGTGGGAGTACATGCCGTGCGTGGGTCCTCGACCGCCCGCTGGCCTCGTTGGGCTAAAGAATGCGGGCGCCACGTGTTACATGAACTCAGTGCTGCAGCAGTTGTATTGCGTGCGAGCCGTCCGTGACGCACTGCTGGCCGTGCAAGGTTGTTACTTATATTATTTAGATTTCAGTGATTTATTCATTACGAAAAAACTGTGCTTAGCAATACAGATCACTTTTCAAATATGTACCTAGTTTCCTACATTTTTGAAACCCACATCGTTAAAAAATCAATGTTCCACAAATGAATTTTACAATGCAAACATATGAGAAATGAGATGTAGGGTACATATTTTCCCAGGCATAGGGGACATATTTTATCCTCAACTTATATTTTACAGGGGCTGCTACAGATCTCAACGAAGATTTCTCAGGGGAAAGTCATCATCACAGTTTACTGGAGAATAACATTGATGTGAGTTACAACTTTACAAAAGAAAAAATTGAAAAAAAAAATAGAACAATAAAAAATAATGATTACATTCATTTTCAGAATAATACAGACTACAATATCACAATACTAAAACAAGTTCAAGCAATATTCGCTCATTTACATTACAGTAAACTTCAGTATTACATACCCAGAGGGCTTTGGGCGCATTTCAAGTAAGCTCAAATACACATCCTCGTGATGCATGTTTTATTATTATTAGGACCTGTATTACAGATGCTTTATTTTTTCTAGATTACAAGGTGAACCAGTAAATTTACGTGAACAGCAAGATGCAGTAGAGTTTTTTATGTCATTAGTTGAGTCGTTAGATGAAGCTCTGAAATCACTAGGTACAGAACAACTCATGGCTAAGACTATGGGAGGGACATACTCTGATCAAAAAAATTGCAAGGGCTGTCCTCACCGGTAAGTACCCTGAAATGAAAAGATAATGCGATGTGTCAGTTTACTTAACTCTGAATTATAACTTGGCATCAATTACAGCCATTGTAATTTCTTAGACCTAAATTTTTGAGATTTCAGATTAGGATTGGATAAGGTTATTTGACTGATTTCAATTTACAATAAAATATGATCATTGACTCATTTAAATGGTTGTTATTTTAGGTACTGTAAAGAAGAGCCCTTTAGTGTAGTGTCATTAGACATCAGGAATATGTCGCGACTGCAAGAATCGTTGGAGGCGTACGTCAGGGGAGAACTATTAGAAGGTGCTGATGCGTATCATTGTGATAAATGCAATAAAAAGGTACGTAATTATACTTAGGCCCTTCTTACATTAGGTAACTAGAAAAGAAGACTGAAGTTTCGTCAACTCCAGTTGCATTCCATGCAATTAGAGTATGTATTATGTTATGAGTATGTACGAGCTGACAGAAGCTACGCTACTGTAATTCTTAATTTCTTGATAAATTGAATTTCGACCAATTCGCCACTTTGCCGATACTTTTAAGAGCTGCTGATTGGTTAGAACGCGAACTTCAAATTGTGGGCGACTGGGGTTTCCATTTAGAAACTCATGACTTCGGTTGCCCAGTGTACGAGTCGCCATGCAAATGTATTTATGAAACCCTAGTTTTGAATCGCGGCAACTCCAGTTGACAATTTGTGTTTCGTGAAAGTGGCATAATATGAAAAGGGCATGTTTACTGTATATGCTACTTATATTTAAATATTTTGTCGTTTTGCATTGTGAAAAAAATTTTGGTGAACATATAAGTTTATAATGCTGTATCTAAATTTAGCTTTGAAGATCTCAATGAGCCCTTTACACTCTCGGTAAACTGAGCTCAAAATTGCTGGACTCTTATAGCAACTGTATGCAACTTCAATAAAAAATAATTGTTCCTTACTTTCAGGTGGTCACAGTGAAACGGTTGTGTTTGAATAAACTTCCTCCAGTATTAGTTATACAACTGAAAAGGTTTGAATATGATTTTGAAAAAGTCTGTGCAATAAAATTTAATGATTACTTCGAGTTTCCTCGAGAGTTGGACGTCGAACCTTATACAGGTAATACACCTCCATTATTATCCACCTTTATTCATTATCTACCCAATTGTGATTTTTTTTATTTATGGCACGTCAATTTGACTTCACCTCGCCTAATGTTAAGCAGAAGGCAAAGTCTCATATTATTGGTATTATTACATAATATTGGTATATTTTGTTTTTTGCACCAATTGTGAAGATGTGCAAAAAGCAAAATATACCACATATGCTTGCGTTTTTTGTACTCCTTATGTAAACCTAGTTATGTGATAATCCGTGATGTTCTGGGAGAATTTATCATTTCTGTGATGTTTTAGCTTGGGGACTAGCTCGGGCTGAGGGTGACGCGTCGTTATGGGAGGGTGGGGAAGAGAAGTCGCAGGAAACTCACTATCAGCTCAGCGGCATCGTCGTTCACTCTGGACAAGCTTCCGGTGGCCACTACTATTCATATGTGCTTCTTAGGTAATAATTATTTTATATTAGTTATGAAAGATAATAAAAAATAAAATATATATTCTGTAATATCAATGCTGTATTAACACTAACTATACAGGGTGTAAGGTGAACGCTTCCGTAGCCGAAGGCCCCTGGTAGTACTCTGGTACACAACATAATGGCATGAAAAAAAATTACGGTTTTTTTATATAGAATTTTTTTTTACTTTTATACTTACTCGAATAACGCAAGTTAAACGGTTTAAAAAATAGAAAAAAAAATTGCGTTGGCGTAATTTTTTTTAGTGCCAATATGTTGTGTACCATAACACTCCTTGAGGAATGCATTGTAGCCTTTAGAGAAATAATAATGTAATATACATTTTGTTACACACAGGGATAATGGTAGCGAAACTGGTCGGTGGGTCAAATTGGACGATGGTGACGTATCAGAGTGTGGCATGCACGACGACGAAGAGATGAAAGCTCAGTGCTTTGGGGGTGAATATATGGGCGAGGTAAGTCACATTGACACAAACGCTCCTAGATAGGTACTTTAGATTTGTAAGAGCGATCTATTGATGCTCAGTTCCTTTATTGAATATTAAATGAACCCAGTAGTGATGATGTGTGCTTGTGATATAACGTCTGTGTAAAACCTTTAGGTGTTCGATCCAATGTTAAAGAGGGTGTCGTACAAGCGGCAAAAGAGATGGTGGAACGCGTATATGTTGTTTTACACGAGAAAGGACACGATAGAAATTTCAGTGCTTGAACAATCCATGAAGACTATGACTCTGAAGTAAGTTAACATTTTTTTTCTATTCATGTTAGAAATACACTAGAATTTCTTTTACAGTTGTTGATCTTTTCCAGGGAAAGTGTTGTCCCCAGACCTATCTGGTTATCAGTACGTCGAAGTAATATTGCATTTTCTCATAATCAAGACCAGTTTAGTATTGAGCATTTCAATTTTATGAAGAAACTATGCTGTATGCGGTTACAAATGCTGCCAGGCTCACAAAGTGCAGTTTGGGTATGATAACCTGACGTATAAATACATTTACATTGATGTTTTAAAATTACTCTAAATAATGCTTATAATAAATTTGTTTTTATAGGGACCAGAGCACGAAGAAATGTCGATGTTAGCTGTACAATTAGCTACTAAATTTTTGTTCCAAGTCGGATTCCGAACAAAGAAATCATTGCGAGGTCCTGCGGCTGACTGGTGAGATATAACAAAGCATATTTTATAACAGATACTTACCACTAAAACACTACCGGATTAAAGAATTTTATTTGATCTGTATGTTTATTTCAGGCACGACATATTATGTCAACATTTACGATGTTCGCAAGTCGTGAGAGCGTGGTTTGCTACCGACCTGTTTAGGCATCCGCACAGACTGTGTGACTACTTGTTATCTTGTCCTACAGCCGAAGTGCGAGTAGTTTTTATGAAAATTATAGTTTTCTTGGCGCATTTCTCAGTCCAAGATCCACCAGGTAACACGCACATATTTATATTTATACTCCATTTGTTTAGGTACTTAAAAACAGGTAAACAATTTTATGGCACCTTTTTATAAAAATACATGTTTAACAAATAAACGAGACTAATTAACTGACTAACTAGTGGTTCGACACAGGTTTTTAGTCGTTAAAATACATTACTTAGCAGAAAAGTATTTTTATACTGAGTTTTTAAACAAAACATATTAAAAAGACACGCTAAGATTGTTTACATTTTTTTAAGTACCTAATCAAATGGACTATAGTAACATTTTAATTTTAAATATGAAAACCCAAACGTTTAAAGCCAAATTTAAAAAATATAACTTTCTTGTCACAGTTCAAGTAATATTTGTTTTTCACCAATATTTAACTATAAACCAGAAATGATATATTATTATGTAGTTGCGTTCAAAGATTGTACTTTTGAGCTTATAATTTTTGATCGGTATGTCGGCTCTGCCGAGAACGAATGTCGTCGCTTAAACCCTAGAGGGAAACCTAGGCCAGAGTCTAGTCCGCTCGCAGCCAACCGTTGGCTCGGTCGGGTTGGCTCGCACTCGACTGACTGCGACACTGTTGGCAGTGAGCAACGGCTACGGGTCGTGGAGCTCGCGCGACGAGGCGGGCTCGCTGTCGGACCAGCTGCTGTGCAGCGTGCGCGCGCTGGGCGTGGCGCCGCACGACGCGCACGCGCACCGCCACCTGCCGCTACTGTTCAACCTGTTCCACACGTACGCCAGCCTGGGCATCAGCGAGAAACATCAACTTTTACGGGTAAATACATATTAGCCACACTTCGGGACAGGGTTTAATCAATAAGAATTCTTCCATCATAATCACAAACGAAACCATTTATTCCATTTCCTTTCCCAGGAAATACACACAACTACACATTACAGAATCGCCTACTTACATGCATAAACAATGAATCCTTAGGTATATATCCTATTCAATCCTCTTATATAATTATTATTACGGTAATATATTTAATCCTTCTATGCATTAATTTCAATTATATAATAATAAATTCACGAAGAATTAACAAGTAACAACCAAGTGCGTGTATGTGTCCGAACTGTCAGATCGTGTGTTTTTGACGCGTAAAACTATACCATAGATAACATGTCAATAGAGAATATCAAAGAGTGTTTATGTGACCTAGTAATATTGTACATTGAGGCTCACCTACCCAATACAAGCTAACATACATATACCTTGCTATATTATACGTATCTGTCAGCCACCGGTGAACACGAAACTAATAACTTATCATTTTTGTTTTAATAAGTAATATCTGTAAAATAATTTTATTTTTGTTCACAGTTGAAAGTCCTCGATGTGGTATTATCTGTGTGCATGGATGATTCCAATTCTTCAATGGGTAAATATCAGTACCCAGAGTCAGCTAAGATCCATCAGGTAAGAATATTTCGATAACTTCGGGTGGTCAATCAAGTTATTTATGTAAAAAATATATATTTCCTAAACATAAACGTAACGGTTTTAGGTGAATAAGCGACGGTTTTTGGAAAATGTAATAGGGCAATTGAAAGTAGAATAGAATTGGCATTTCGTATATACCTTCCGTCGATGGAATAATTATAGTCTGTCCAACTATTTATTTTTCTTTGACAGTTAATTTGCCTATTCGATTTCAAATAACTATAAAAACGAGATTATGATAGTTGACGTAAATGCAACTAAGTGTGAACGATTATATGCGAAATAAAAATGTCGCTTCTCACAACAATGAAATTGGCTATCCTAAGTCATCAATCCGGTGTACAAAATAAGTTAGTTCAATGTGTGGCGGTCGGCAGGTGGTGTGCGCTCTGGCGCGGTGCTGCGACGTGAGCGCGCGCTGCCAGTCGGCGAGCGCGGCGGGCGCGGGCGGTGCGAGCGGCGCGGGCGGGGCGGGCGAGGGCGCGGCGCCGCTGCCCAACCCGTACGCCGAGCCGCCGCCGCAGCACCAGCTCGGCCCGCGCCCGCAGCTGTCGCCCGCCGCCGCCGACGTGCTCTACAACAGGACCGGGTAACTGAACTGTCACCTTTACTGTATTACAGCTTTTATATTGTTGCACTGCTCTTCACTACATAGTATAAAACAAAGGCGCTTTCTTTGTCCCTATATCCCTATGTATGTTTAAATCTTTAGAATTACGCAACGGATTTTGATGCGGTTTTTTTAATATACTACAACCCACTGGAGCGGAGCAGAAGTGAAAAATGTTGCAAAAACGAGGTGACGCAGACGAAGTTGCGCGGGTCAGCTAGTATTATTATATTCCTTTCATCATCATTATCCTAGCGTCAATTCCGGTCTCATTATAGGCGATCACCTCGGAGCCTGGGCTTCATTTTTTTTAGTTTGACTGCGAGGTGGTTGAATTGCTATCTGACCACAACCCGTTGGTAATATTTTCTGTTTCTCGTTTTTTTCTCTTCTTTTTGTGTCTGACGACAGTGTTCAGTTGCTGTAATTGATAACAAATTTAAGTAATTGCGTTATTTATCGTAATTAAATGAAAATGTTCCTAGCAAACCCATAACTTTTTAAAATACTCTTGATTCATTCATTCATTCGTTATTATTCGCAGTCTTAAATGTAAAATTTACTTGCAGTGCCTATATGAAAAAACTAACAGAAGAATGCTGTGGTTGCGAGGAAGGCATCAGATTGCTCCAGTTCCTTTGTTGGGAGCACGCAGGCTGGTCGCGCATCGCACTCGCGGAGCTACTGTGGCAGATGGCGTACGCATACTGTCACGAGCTGCGGAGACACTCGGACGCTCTCACCGCGCTACTACTAATGGAAGATAGCTGGCAGCAGCATCGGATACATAATGTTATCAAAGTGAGTGGCCGTAGTTGGACTGATAGACTACTCCAACAGAGATGGGTCACCGAAGACGTCATAAATATTGACATATATTTCTTGATTTTAATTACCTCTTGCTACTTGAATTAATAGCTCAAATTGCTCAATTTGATTCTATGTAGGGTAGCTTATTAGTGGCATTCGGACGGCAGATTGTAAGTTTTGTATGCTTATACACCAACACACTCTAATAGCACGCCAGTATGTTTATAAGTGAGCGAGTGTGTGAATGAACAAGTGTGCTAGTGAGTGAGCCATTATGTGTTGTGTATGTGAGTAAGGAGCGAGCGTGGATGTGTGAGCGAGTGTGCGTGTGTTTGTGTGTATGCGAATGAGCGCCTGTGGAGTGAGTGCATGAGCGAGCGAATTTATATCTGGGTTTTAGTACAGTCGTATGAAAGTTTGTGGTGGAGCTAAATAAATAAACAGTGTCGTGTCGCACAGGGCGTGTCGGAGGAGCGGCCGGGGCTGCTGGAGACGGCGGCGCGCGCGCGCGGCCACTACCAGAAGCGCGCGTACGCGTGCGTCAAGCTCGTGGTGGGCATCATGGCGCGCGCGCCCGCCGCCGTGCGCGCCGTGCACGCGCAGCCCGACGCGCGCCGCCGCTGGCGCCAGCTGCTCACGTGGCTGCAGGACGAGCTCGACCGCGTACGTACGCGCACCTGTGTTGCTCGCTTGTAAATTGACGGATCCTCGTTGATGAGCGCCGATTGTTCCAGAAGTATGGTAGCAGCGGTTACGGTTCCTACGGCACGTGGTCGCCACCCGGTACTTCTAACGAGACCTCCAGCGGATATTTCCTCGAGCGTAGCAACTCTGCCAGAAAGACGCTAGAAAAGTAAGTTTTATTTCTATGAACTGCAAAAATCGTACGTATCTACGGTGTGAGCAATTCGTGTCAAATAATTATTCATCTCCCTTCACTTTCTTCCAGGGTATAGGTAGAGGTAATCTGCGTTTATCCTAAATCCATTCTTACATTAGACAACTGAAACGAAACGCGAGTTGCCCGCAAATCGAGTTGGAAGTCTCCACAATGAATGACTAGATTAGACCGAGTAGCTTCAAAAAAATATCAAGATGACAGATCGCTCGAAATTCTAATTGACGACACCTGTTTTTTCTAGTTGCCTAATGTAAGAATGGGCTTACACCGCACGGGAGTCCTCTACTAACACCTAATATGTTCGACAGGGCGTACCAGCTCTGTCCAGAGGAAGACGAGGAGGAGGAAGACGAAGCGCGCGAGGGCGCCGAAGGATCTGGCTCGGGAGACGCCGCCGACGACAGCGGCGATGACGACGAGCCCGGCGACGACGAGCCAGGCTCGCGCCGCCTGCAGCTCGCGCCGCCCGCGCCCGCCGCTGCACCCGCCCCCGCCCCCGCCCCCGCGCCCTCGCCCGCGCCGCCGCCCGCTCCGCGCGACGCGCTGCCCCCGCTGTGAGCTGCGGCGCGCGCCCGCTCCGAGGTCGTCACGCGAGTAACTTGTATAACTTACGGGATCCGCTTTAAAAGTACCATAATATTTATTGTGTCGTTGATAAGTTCCGTCGTAGCTCTCGCCGTCGGAGGTCGAGGTGGTTTGGTCCCCAAATATTTATTAATTTCCCGAGTTAATCGACGCGATGAGAAGCAATCTCCTCTAGAAGTAAGTTCGTTTATCTGTGCGAAGTATCTGTGAATGAGTTGTGGAACTGCGATGCGATGGATCACTCAGATTTTTATAAAATATTTTATAAAATGAACAATAAGAAATAATGCTTTTTTTAAAATAGTCTTATCTGATGCATTTGAAAATAGTGATAGATAGCATTTTTTTACTTTTTAGCCCCGAGAATGTGAAATGAATTAGTCTAAAATGTAATTCTTACGCAGTAGGTGTAATCGTAGTATCGTATGACAAGATATATAAAGCTAGGTGCTATCTATAGAGTCACGTGGTTGAGTTTCATTGTGCTTGCTCGCCTTTCTTGCAAATGATTAGCTTTCGATGTACATCATTTATGCTATTTATGACATCGATCAAAAGCAGTAGGTACTTACTCTTTATTATAAATTATTTTGACTAAGACAATGACTCTATGCAAATAATTTACATTTTTGAAATGAATTTTGTATGCATTTTTCTCTACAAATCTACTCTCCATATTTTAGGGATCTAGTAGACGCAAATTTTATAAGAAATATTAGGACACCAATGATACATCAAATAAGTATACCAGCCTATGGTATTATTCCTGCCAATTTAACATTATATCAGGCTCATGTCTTGAGAACAAAATATTTTAATCACGTGATTCTCAATAATTTGGCCTTATGTGCACCTGTCTCCAGGTTTCACTGAACACATGGAGTAGATACTTCGACAAATGTTTTAAAAGTGTTAACTTAGTCCATTTGCCCAGTTGATAAAACGTAAATGTTATATAACGCATCTCGTGATGCAGTTGAAACTGATAAATATTTGGCATAGCTCAAATATTAACAAAGACGTCAATATTTAGGGACCGATGGAATCACAATGTACTACACTCATAAATATTGTTTAATATTGTGACATATTTACGAACAGTCATTTTGTATTAAATGTAATATTATAATAGCGCTTTTAGTGAAATACAGAGTCATGTTTTTTTAAATATTTGTATATGTATACAAAGTTTATGAGTGAAGTCAAATTAATGTACATATTATAACAAAAACAAAAGGTCGAGGCCAGAGAACAGATGGCCTAACTCTGACTATGTAAACAATGTTTAATATTTCAGTTTTTTTTTTATTTGCTAGATGTATTATTATAATAAAATAAACTTAGTTTTAATTCAGTGGAAAGTGTAGATATAGGTATTAACGACTAGTCTAACAGGAAAATGTTGCCACTATGTCAATGTTCTGCTTTGTAATATAATGTTATTTATTTTTATATTTCACGACGGTTGTATGATATTTTCCTTTTGTAGTGGTAAATTGTTGTAACATCCAGGCTATCAGGCAGTGTAAACACGTAGACGCCCCACCTGAGCACGCGCCTGCGGGTTCCCATCGTAGCCCACGTTTGCACCTTGCAACCTAGTATTTACAAACTTTATACCACCGTGATATTCCGTATTAGTTCGTGATTTATATCAAGAGCCTTAAAATTTTGATCACATGACCATGTGCCTTAATTTTAATTTATTTGCTCAATGCTTGCACCTGATAGTCTGTGTATTGATCTATTTACAAAGATTTATTTTAAAATTAATTTAAAACGCTCCGTATTATTTATTTTACGTATAGACATAATTGGATGATATGATTGGAGTATTTAATAATGTGATAGAAATAGTTATTAAGCGTTATGGCTTACCGAAACACCAAGTGAAATGTTTATACGTAAAAGTGAATGAAATCGAGTTTTGTTTTTATTTTGGCTTTAAAACTTCCAAGTCGCTTTATTATGATGGTTTTATAAATAGAAACAAACATCCATAAGTTGTAATGTTTGATGTAGTGCCGAATAGCATTGTGAATAATTAGATATGTATCTGGTCGACGAAACGCTGATTGTTGTTAATGTTATTACCAAAGATGGAGTTATAGGTAGAGGGAATGTGGTGGCCCTTTTCTTAATAGCTTAATAATTGAATGTTTTGTATCTTTTATAAAATGCAAGTTATCGATATTATGTTGAAACGAGATAAAATGTGATTGAACTTAGATAGGTGAACCTCTACGATTCGTCTTTTGTAACAAAATGAATCTATGTACTGGTTAATAATCGTATTATTGAAGATGTTTGATACTTAGAAGTGTCGAGATCTTGTAAATATCATCAATAGCCAATAAACTGAACAAGGGTATTCACTTCATTTTATATTTGTGAGAATCGCTTAGCAGACTTGTTAATGAAATAGCCAAACTAACTAAACCACACCAATTAATATTAACATATCTTGAATGTTGTATGGACGCATTTTTATTACATTGACGTGACAGTGCTCTTATTTGCAAGTAGGTATGTTAGAGAAACATAGCTTCAACGCATGCAATTTCAACAAAACAGTGTAAAATGTGTAATTGATAAAGTATTATTATAAGATCAGTTGAGTTTTGTATTACATTTCTATGGCAAATATAACGAAATGGCATTTGACAATTATACAAGAATGTTCAAACGGCATTCGTACAGATATTATACTATTCAAATCAAAAAATAAATTCATAAAATCTTGATTGTGTTTTACTTCTCACTTCATCTTAACAATTAAGCGCGATTCACACATAGCGCGGGTGCGGGTCGGGCGCGGGTCGTTTTGCAATCCATCGCCGTTTACAGGTTAAAGTAAAAAAAATACCTCATTAAGAAAACGGCGATGGATGGCAAAAACACCCGCGCCCGACCCGCACCCGCGCTGTGTGTGAATCGCGCTTTATAATACTTAAAAGTGAGTATAGAAGGCATTACGATATATCACGTGGTCGCGAGTTTGATTACCGCTCAGTGCCATGTGTTTGTTGCATCGGTCTGGGTGTTTCTATATGAGATATGTACCTATGTATGAAAATGACCTCTAGAGCATTAAAGATCGTTAGTTTAGGAGGGCCAGAAGAAATTTGTGAAATCCGCATCAGATGATTGTATGGGAGGATAGGATACCTTAATATTGATTATAACTACCTCCAATCAATACGAGCTCTTAATATAGGGGTGTGCGCAAGCCCAAAAAAAATTGGTAAACGGGTTTACAATATACACGTCAGAATTAATAACAAGTGTCAATTTTGCTTATCTCACGATTCGAGCGTGAGATAGGAAAAAATGTGTGATATATGCTTTTCGTGGTGTGATCTGTGTTGAAAGCACAATATTGCTATGCAGTAGAGTAGAGAGAACGGTTCAGGAGCATTTTGTATGTGACTTATCCAGTGTCCAGTTAAAACATCAATTCATCTTGTGCTGGCGTAGGCCCATTATTAATGCACCCAGAAACGCTAGGATAATGATGATGATACGATCCACTGGTCATTACCAGCTAAAGCAATAATATTGACCTATGGCCTAATCATAAGATAAATTATAAACAACTGTCTGTTATCATTTACGTCCATTTAACTAGTAAGTAAGCACAGTTCGAGATAAATAATAGTGCGTGAGTTGGCTAAGATCACTATTAGTTACGTTCAACCATGGAGAAATATGTAAGTGTTAGAGACATAGAACAGGCTGCTCTTGGATTACTACCAAAGGCTGCTCGAGATTATTACAAGAGCGGTGCCACCGATGAACAAACTTTAGCAGAAAACAAATTAGCGTTTCAAAGGTTAGTTTAGGTATTTATCTTACTATCAACTCATAGATCATAAGTTGCCCTAGCAAAATAGTAGGTATATTGGCGTTTTTATTTTTTTGCAGATTACGTATTCGCCCAAAATGTTTAATAGGAGTAGAACGTTGCGATCTGTCTACCACGGTATTAGGTAATAATGTGTCTATGCCAGTTGGTATATCACCCACTGCTATGCAACGTATGGCTCATCCAGATGGTGAATTAGCGAATGCAAAAGGTACCTATACCTACTTTTATATGTATAGGAACGTTTATTGTGATTAGTGTGAGATTCTTCACAAGTAGTTATTTTGAATAAATATTATCTATTTTTAGCTGACTTGATAACGTATGTTGATGAGGTACAGTTTGACATTATTCACTAGCTCGTGCGTACTACGGTTTATTATTGCGAGATACAATTCCTGTTATATGGTACCTTGTTTAGTTTTATTCTAAGACTTAGGTACACTACTGAATAGCACGTTAATAGACTTATTTCTTCTCTCACAAAGTCACAGTTAGTACACTTCAAAAGTATTCTTATTGATTTACAGCCGCTCAAGAGGAGGGTACTATTTTCACCCTAAGCACAATAGCTACAAGTTCAATTGAAGAAGTTGCTGAGGCAGCACCTAAGGCCACAAAATGGTTCCAGCTTTACATCTATAACGATAGGTGAAAAATTAACACGTTTTTAGGTAGGTAGGTACCTACTTACATGAAGTGCTTCATTACTTAAAAGATTTCGTAATTTGATTTGCAGGGAAGTTACCAGAAATTTGGTCCAAAGAGCTGAAAAAGCAGGTTTCAAAGCAATAGCTCTCACAGTTGATACACCGTTGTTCGGCATACGTAGAGCCGATGTGAAAAACAAATTTACTTTGCCGCCACATTTAAGGTAATTAGGTACCAAATATACATTGATATATTAATTACGTACCTAAGTGAATACTATGAAAATATGTGCCCAACCTAGTTGCTTTTTGTTTATTTTTCGTTCTTTTCGCAGATTTGCAAATTTTGATGGGCACCTCTCTACTAAGATTCAAAGTACGAATAGCGGCAGTGGTTTGAATAAATACGTTGAAAATTTGTTTGATAAATCCCTTACTTGGAACGACGTAAAATGGTTGAAAAGGTATTGTAAAGAGAGACCGAATTTTATGAGTTTGTTTATAATACGTCCGGGTTACTCACTGCACTTATGGGAATTGGATGGAACTTACAGGATTTAGAAATTTGTCACGGGTAAAGTCGCGGAGGGCCAACTAGAACATATTTAAATTATAAACCCGAGTGAAAGAAAGAGTAGGGCAAGTGCTCGTAGCTATTCTATGGCCGATGCGCAAACGGCTTTAAATTATTAATAATTCAAACCTTACTATGATGAAACATTTAGTTCATAATTTTTATTATAATAATAATAATAGATTGTTTATTATCCAGAAAAAGTAAAGAGTATACATACAAAGTTGGATTATGGAATAAGTGCAAATATGTATTGATTTATTTATCTCCAGCATTACAAAGTTACCAATCATCGCGAAAGGTGTTTTGCGCGGAGATGACGCTGTCAAAGCTGTGGAAGCTGGTTGTTCGGCCGTTTTAGTGTCCAATCATGGGGCGAGACAGTTAGATGGAGTACCAGCGTCGGTAATTTATTTTACTATCTTTTATTTTGTTAACTGGCGATTAAATGACTACCTACTTGCTGTTAGACTAGAATAGCTACTAGATAAACTTAGTCACACTAAATATTAAAAAAAGATATTAATAAGTGACGAGTCATGGAGAATATAATATCTATCAATTGAACGATTATATAACTTTGAGATAAGAGTGTAAAGATGTGCGGAACGTGTTGGTTATTATGTATATTATATTTTTATTGTGTTTACAAGATTGAAGCGCTGCCTGAAATTGTAGCAGCACTGAAGAATTACGATGTGGAAGTCTACTTGGATGGTGGCGTGTTAACGGGGACAGATGTTTACAAAGCCTTAGCTCTTGGTGCAAAAATGGTAAGCTGTATAGTTATCTCCTTTGTCATTATTATAATCATAATGAAGAGCTCTAAAATAAAAGTAACTACACAAGATAAATCATATCATCATCATTACGAAATCTATTGCAGTCCACGGCATTGCTGGACTGCAATAAGCCTATTATAACTGGTGGAGGCTTCGTCCGCGGACGATCTTGTTCTACTGAACCGATTGAGATCAGACATTATGTAAAATTTTAAGTCTGACCAAGCCCTTCCAAATAAAAACTACATTAACATCAATTCAGAAGTTTTCACGTTCAAAGCAGACAAACAGACAAGCCAATTCCAAAAAAGATATTGTTGACGCGATACCAGATCGCTGGTGTGGACCCAAGATGTTGAAGATGGCTTGGCGTCGGATACGACGGGTGCCGAAATAATAATAATAAAACAACAGCGATTTTACTTTATATACAGGATGTTAGGGAAACGCTCCCGCAAATGAAAACGGGATACTATTGACCATTTTAAACAAATTGGGCTACTTTTTTATCATATTTCTTTTTTTAGTAAGTACACCACCATTTTACACCAAGTGTACCACGATTTTTAAACTCTTTCAAGCAATTAATACTCAAAAAAGTATTGCGTTCAAAAAATGTAGGTAGACCAATTTTGTTAAACTTGTCAATAGTCATATCCCCGGTTTTCGTTTTCAGGAGCGTTACCCCTAACGCTCTGTATAGCAACCTATTTAACTTGCTTCATTCGTACTACACAATAATATTATATTGCGTAACAGATTTTCTGATGTTTGACTTTACAGGTTTTTGTTGGCCGCCCTGCCCTGTGGGGCTTAACAGTTGGTGGTCAAGCGGGTGTACAACGAATGCTAAATATTATTCGCACTGAGCTGGAGTACACGCTACAAATAGCAGGTGGAATACTTATTGACTATATTATTTTGATCATTTGAATTAAGGTAACACTAAGCGGTTATGATGCTTCTATTATGTGTTTAGAACTAAATACTTGGAAATAATTAAGGTACTAAAAGTACTAAGTATATTAAGTATATTATATAATTTGTAAAAACATCGATGCTGCATCGTTTTTATAAACTCGCCATCAAAGCACCAATTTTACGACTCACTGATTACTGGCTTAGGTACATCTGTAAGAGGAGACTTAGACAAAAAATAACGATACATACATATGTACTAGTTATGTTGTAGCTGGTCACCTAATTAACTTTCCGAAAATCTGAAGCCTTGGTGCTGGCGCAAGTCCACATATAGCATTATGCTAAACTTAACATGTAGGTATATTAAGATTCAAAGAAGTTAAATGTTTTATTTTTGGAGGTTATTTAACTGGTGTTCTTACGGTAGGAAACTGCTTTTTAGAAATAACTAAAATATAATTATGTCTTCTAGGTACTCCCACGGTAGCCGATATCACAAGAGACATGGTGCGCCACGAGTCCACTTACTGTAAACTATAAACGATGAAGTAGTTCATCTTAGTCTACTGATTGTCTACAGGATTCTTTTTTATTTTTCTTTTAATATACGCCCATAAAATTATTGCTTCTTTTTGCTAACAAATGCCATTCTAATTTTAAAGTTAACGTAACTGCACACAACAGTCAGATTATTAGGTGGCACAACCACGCAGTCTACATGATGGAAAGCGGTTACCTTGGCCCATGGACATTTGCAACACCTGTAGCTGTTTCGAGGGAACGGAGCATTGTGATTGGCAGTCTGCCTCTTGTGAACCTGTGTGCGTGTGTAGCCCGCCGTGTCGATACCTTTACATTAGGAATTCGATAGTATTGCGTGCTAAAGCTACAGGTGTGTCACATTCGTGCTACTGACCATATAGAGGAGTGGGGGAAAGGGTGAAGGTTAAGAGTGTCTGTCAGTGCAGAAGACAAAGAAGGGTATTTCGGTCTTCCCAGTGACAACACAAAACCTCTCCAGTGAGCTCTGGCTACCCTACTCACCGCCGGAAACACAACACAAGGTTATTATCATCGAAAAACATGAAATTTTTCCTAAGGCTTTGTAGTTGAGGCCAGTAATCAGGGTGAATGGGTCGCGCTACCTGAATATCTAGACCTGACATATATAAGTGTTCCAAATAAAAATCATGTAATTGACATAAGTACCTCACTTTATTATTAATTTGCGGTAAAGATTGTAGAGAACGACAGGCGTCATGTACGATTGTTGCGGCCATAGCTGCTTTGAAATTTTCTGAAATGAAAATTATTGTTACAAACGGTTTAAAATTAAACTTCAATCTGCAATATTTAAAAAAAATTACCTTGAAGTCACAACCATATAAATTGATTCCAAGTTTTAGCTTTCGTACAGTCTGTTTCAAGTATTCATCACTCGTTAGTTTTTGTTTTAACACGGTGGTATTATTACAAGTGCTACAGGAATTAGACGTTTCCATGCTTAACTCATCAACTTCAACACAGAAATTTTTGGCGCATTCCCTTTTTAGAATTGCATCTCTTTTACGCATGTAATCAGTGAAACTATAGCTACAAGAAACTGTATTATCTGATATCGGTATTGAAGATTTTACTTTGGTTTCTTCAAGGCTGCTTTTTGGCCTGAAGATGTTTTTTACTGTCTTAACTAAGGTGGTGCAGGACTCGTTAACAGCTTCAAATAACCAACCGCTAATTGAACGCTGTTTGTTTTCCTTGTCGATCGTAGTCTGTTCGAGACGCTTGGGAGTCTTAAAAATATTTTTCCTACTTCGAGTCCTTCTCTTGCTGTCCTGTTTACGGATTGTATTTGAAATAAATCTTCGTGTATTATTTTGTGACCGCATTTTAGAAATATTACTATTAATATCATCAGATTTTTTGGTATCGTGCTTTTTTGGGGTAGATGCAAATTTTGGTGTAAAACTACTCAACTCCGGGGTGTCACTAAAATTATCTCTTGCTCTGCGAGTCTTATAAGATTCGGAATAATTTCTAGTCTTTGCCAAATTGTTTGGTAAGAGTTCATTGATTTTATTTGTAGTAATTGTAACATTTGAACATCTCTTATTTATTTTTTTGAGCAAAAAGGAGAATGACAAATCAACTGTCTTATTATTAGGCACACCCTCCATCCGACCATTACAGTTCGGAATACGTTGTGATTTATAATTTATAAACTTAGGCGAACTACTCTTTGGCCAGATTGTATTTCTTAGTAGTTGATTATGAAGGGAAGCTTGTTGCTTAAAATATGAATTAGTCTTCTGTTTCTTTGGTAGTTCTGCATTTAGCATGTCTTGCACATAATTCAAATCACTTTGTGGACTGAGTTGTATTTCGTTCAATACATTTTGCATAAATGTGGTCGTATCTGTGAAGTTAGACTTGTCCGCAATTGATGTATCTATTAGCTTGACATTAGTGAGTTGTTGCTTAACATTTGGCATGCCACAGGTTTCTTAAATACAAAACAAGTAGGATGAAAATCTGTTAGAAGTATAAAATAGTGTCTTACGTACCTAACTGTACCTACTGTTCGTTTTATGAAATACTTACCTTTTGTTCCTGATATGTGATATAATATTATAGTGGCCCATTGTCCCAACTGTAAGAGGAATTACCAATTAGTTTGGACCAAATTGCGAAAGTTGGTAAATAAAGATAGACCGGTACAAAGACTTAAATACCTTGGTGCCTACTTAATTAAAACTTAACTTTTTAACGAATAGTGGCAAAGAGTTTACTTACTTGAGACTGAGGTCCGTATAAGCGCAAGAAATCACGCATGTACTGACTTACACCAGTTCTATTGATGAGCTCTATTGCTTGCTTAGAACTTTGTACTAGTGTGTTCAGTAGCTGCAAACAAATATCATGTTGCAAGGCCTCCCTAGAAAAATATAACATTTTAGTGTTCAATGTCAATGACAGTACCTTTGTGTGGTCAAATACTGCAACCGCCTGTAGCCTACCCGCATGGTACACGTGGGTGGCCTAAGGGTGGGTACAGTGGGCGCCAAAATTTTTGTAGCCAATACGAAACAAAAAGCACTAAGTAGTCTTAGAAGCTATTGCAATAGATTTACTTATTAATATAATTAAGTTTAGGCGACTACTTGCACGAGTTTAACGGTGTCATACTTAGAACGGAAATTCATTTTTTTTTCATCAAACCCATGCGTGTGGGGTATTTATAGATAGGACTGAATAGTTTGAGCGAGAGACTAATTAGTTTTTTTTAATACGTCATAAACCGCAATTTTTGCCTTTCTTTTAATTAACTTAAAAAGTATAAGGCAAAGCGGCTGATCGAAGCTGCTGATGTTACTTGCTGCTACGGAACCCTTCATGGGCGAGTCCGACTCACACTTGGCCGTTTTTTTTATAAAGAAACAAGACATCGATCTGGTTTATTTTATTACGCTATTCTTTATTACTTTTAGTAGAATCGTACGTAGGCTGTCAAAGGATTATAGTCATTATGGATAGGATTATGTCCAGGAACCTTTGGAGCCCAATTTACATAAGTACAATTTTCTTAACACGTGGTACCTAAGTACAAGCAGAAGTCAATATCTTCCTAATCTAGTTTATTCTAGATATTGCACTACAAGTTACCTAATGGTGCAACACCGCAGCATCTACGTTTCTGTGCGGTTAGAAAATATTAAATAACTTTCCGATATATTATAGAAAACATACTGTAGGTCATGAACTTTCCGTCCGATAATTCGCATCTGCGTAATAGATTATAGATAATAATATGGTATAATTTTAACATATAGTTGGACAAATGTTTCCATTTAATAACATGTCACGTTACGTTGTTTTTAATTGGAACATCATTTGATTTTAAGACCGCGCCCATTGCTCTTTGATTTATTTGTGCATTTCATTTATTTGTTATGTTATAAGTGATAATTCGTACTTAAAACAAAGCCTGAGATTACCTACACGAATTATTTTTACAACATTTTGTACTTTTTAAACACAACACGAACCTTTGAAAAAGGGATATCCCGTTGCACTCGATAAATAAGCTAACATTTCTTGCATGGTTCTGAAGTAGACTTTGCAACACTAGTAAGACTTCCATATTCCTTTGACCGCATCTCTGCACGCACTGAAATAATAAAATCGTACCTATGCCTATTTCTGGGCTCCAGGTAAAAAATTAACTATTTTATTAATAGTTTACCGTTGGTATTAGATGTGTGCAATAACTTTGGTTCGCTTCCATATTACGGCATGTTTCTGCAAGGCACCGACACAGAGATCGCCACGCATCCTGATGCTAGAATGTATCATGAAGTATTTATTTAAGTACCTACATATAAATAGATGTTTGATTTCATATTGCAAGCAAACTTTCCTAGAAGAAATCCCCTCACAAAAGATTACCAAATAGCCTAAGGGATATCGTACAATTATCTTATTTACTGGCTAGAGAGCGCGACAAAATGTGCTCGTGTCATGAGCGCGCTTCTGGTTATGGGATGGGTGGCTCACTCTCCTCCAAATAGGCTGCATATCTACCTGCGATCCATCCATGACTACTTAGTCACCAATGCTGACCAAAACCTGTCGTGAATTGGTATTGTTATTCCGCAATAGGTCCGAGTGTGTGAACACCTTGTGGTTTCAATCGGTTCAAGTGCCAAGTCTAACATACCTACACGCTTATTCATAGCCACGGCATACTTAATGGAGGTTTCCACAAGGAAAAATACTATCATATCCATCCCATCTTTGTAGCAATATTTTATGCAAATACCAAACTCGTTAATCTTACCATCATACAGCCAGTGAATAATTCGCACATTGTAGACAAACAGCCGCTACTTCTGATCATGTTCTTCGCATATGCCACCAGACTGTTCCTCTTACAGTCATCATCGACATTATACAACAGAGCCGATAAGAAATTGAATAATATAATTGCCTTCCTTGGAGGACAGCCGGATAATAAGTTACAAATCTTGTCATACAAGGAATTGTATGTGATAATGTCTTCGATATTGGCTCCCTGGAATATGCAATATTATGTACTATACCCATTTAATGGCGGAGTATGTATAACACGATTCCTACAGGCTCTCCCTACTAAATCAGTAGGTACCTATGTATATGACTATAGGTACCTACAGTTAATGAACAGGATATAGGGTTCGCCAGTTTCCCTGATGTTCCTATCCTTATACAGGAAGAACTAGGAAAGAAAGATGGCATAATCTTAAATCTGGATCTGGAATAACTATACTTAGGTACCTACATTTGTCATTACATATGCAGATAGCGTGGCAAATAACTTAAGTTGCAAATTGACGTCGTTATTTGTATGTATCAACTCCAGTAATCCTTTTAGATCGAATACGCCAGTATTTCTAATTGGAGATCCAATATTCTGAAAAGAATAGATTCTCGTTAGACTACCTGGATTACGAATTGAATAGCAATTCATTAATATCGAATTTATGCAGGTTCCAAATATAAAATTGATATGAAAATATAATTCTGACCTTTGATAGCACGTACTGTGTTTGAAAATCCATTAGTACCTATAAAAATATTGTATTTATATTGGTAAGTACATCTATAAATATGAAAATGTATCTATTAAAGTAAGTGTTAAGTTTGCCGCCAAAATAATCCACAGACCACAGTCACACAGGTAATAATCAAGGCTCATGGTTGAATTTAATGTTTATAGATACAGTCTTAGAATATTTAAGTAAGTATGTAAGGACTTACGAGCACTTTACTTAATGAACTGTACAGCAGACTTCACATAAGCTTATAGTATCAAGTTATGAGATTATGAATTTGCTAAGTAATATTATTACTTTACTTGGTACCATTAGAAATCGGCAATCGATCAAGTTTAGCACACAGTATATTACTTACTCTGTGGTATAAATATTCTGTGGTACAATGTTGCTAAGCTAAAAGCTAATGTCATTACTGTCAGTCACCATCAAGCAACAAGCAAGTTTGTTTATAATTTTATAATTAAATGTTGGTTATACATTTTAAAATAAGTGTAACGAAATAACTATTATAATGGACGTCGGCGAATTGCTTTCGTTTAAGGTGAAGTAATTTTAATAATCATGGCAATGCGATATAACGAGCATTGCGTATTGTAAGAATAGAATGCAGTGGCCCCATTTTAACCTCAGTAAGACGACATAAAGGTAACTGCAACTTATTGTTAACATTGCTTTCTTGTCTGCAGCCCACGCCAACACCTAAGCGACCTAATGACGAAGATAGTGACTCCGACGAGGATCAGGCGAAGGCGGCCAAATATCGTCGCCTGGGGAAGTCTAGGTCCGATAACATTTTGCATATTGCAAGTAAAGTACTCCCTAAGGAACCTGTTATAACTGACAAAGAGAGGGAGGATATCCTTAGATTTGTAGAAACAGAAGTCACAGAAGTAAGCCTATCAAATTTCTCGTAATAAATGCTTGTCTAAAGTAATTAGCTAACTAGCTAGTGTGTATGTAAATTTTGTGTACCTTAAAAAGTTATGGAGAGCCGAACTAAGATCATTTTCAACACATCTTTATTTGTGGAAAAAATACCAATACCTTTAAGTCATTTTATTATTTATTATTATTTTGCAGGGTGACATTCTTGATGATACAGCCGTAAAGAAACTGGTACTCAATTTTGAAAAGAAAGCATTAAGGAATAGAGAGATGCGTATCAAGTTCCCAGATCAACCAGAGAAGTTCATGGATAGTGAAATAGATCTACACGAAGCATTACAGGTATAACTAATTTCATATTTATACTTACTATTAAAACTCCAGTGGAAAATGGACAAAAATGACACACACACTTGAAGGGTACATCACAAGGAGAATTGGTCTGATCTGGTCAACAGCCTTCCTTGCTTAAGTAATGGGAGATCATTCGTTAAATCATTGTGGCTGACTGAGCTATAGCAGTGCATATGACCATGATGTTTTAAGTGGGGTTATAGGATTACTTATATCTTCTCATGCCCAGCTTGTCTTATGTAATACACTATTGTTACAGGATTTAAGTGCAGTAGCTACTGTTCCTGACCAGTACCCATTGCTTGTGGAGCTGAAGTGTGTGAATTCACTTTTAGAATTATTGTCACATGACAACACTGACATTTCTACAAAAGTGGTGAATCTGCTACAGGTTTGTGCTGTTCCTACTTATTTTGTAGTAAATATGTAGTAAATTTTACAATGTTTAAATGTTACATTACAGAAGTTAAGTGTTACATTACAAAAGTTAAGTGTTACATTATACCAATTAAGTATTACAACAGTCAATATTTTTCTGCTAACATTTGTGTGCATGTCAAATGTTAGGTAATTGGTTGGACAGAGTATATCAAATAATATTTAGTATGACCAATTCATACAATTATGAATATAAAGTTTATCTCTGTTTCTCAAAGTATTATATGACCATTTATAAAATTCTATATTCTATTATTCTTAAACTAGGAAGTATCATCAGTGACTTCAACACAAAGGTTTACTTGTAGGCATCTCTTGTCAATACTATATTTTAGCAATGTCTGGTTATGTTCACATCCAATATAGGTACATAATTTTACAGGAACTAACAGATGTGGATATTCTTCATGAGAGTGAGGAGGGTGCAGAAGAGTTAATAAATGCACTGGCAGAGGCTGAGGCACCAGCACTATTGCTTCATAACCTTGCAAGACTGGATGAGCAAGTACCCGATGAGCGAGATGCTGTGCATAATACTCTTGGTAAAGACCAAAAAATTCACATACAGACTATGTTATTAGACCCACAAAGATATGAACATCACTGATTGATATATCTTTTATTTTATCTATGCATATAATTTGTGTTACAGGTATTATAGAAAATCTCACTGAGTTCAGACCTGAGTTGTGTTCAGAAGTAGCAAAACAAGGGTTTATGCAATGGATACTGAAAAGATTGAAGGTATAAAAATGAATATTAAAATTTCTAAAAAGTAGATAATATTGTGTATTAATTAAAATATTCTTCTTACAGTTAAAGATACCCTTTGACGGCAATAAGTTATATGCTACAGAAATTCTTTCCATACTATTGCAAACTACACCTGACAATAGGAAGCTGTTGGGAGAGATGGACGGTATTGATGTGTTACTACAACAGTTAGCGGTTTGTATATTCATGTGATATCATAAAATTCGAAAAAGTTAATTTTCCATGTTAATGACTTTTTATTTCTCCCTGTAAGAGATTGGTCACGGGTTCATGTCCTGTCTAGACATTCACTTTTCAATTTTAAATTGATGTAGTAATAATTAATTATTTTTCGAGTTTGTAATACCTTAATCATAGTATTAATATAATGCCTCCCATAATTTATCTGTACAATACTTATCTGCGTACAGTTTTACAAACGTAACGACCCGAGTGGCGCCGAGGAACAAGAAGCCATGGAGAACATGTTTGACTCGTTGTGTTGTGCGCTCATGGAACCATCGAATCGTGACCGCTTTCTGCGGGGCGAGGGGCTGCAGCTCATGAACCTTATGCTTAGGTATATTATATATTTTATTATATAAATAGCAGATTAATTTATTCACTCTTCATGACAAAAGTAATTTATTTTTCTCTGTTTCTTAATAATAAAAATTCCGATTGATACGGATTACGTCACGACAAGCCACACCTAGCGGGTAACAGTTAGTACTAAAATAAAATCACAACTTTATTTTAGTACTAACTGTTATCCGCAACTCGCCCGTGTGGACTTCTGATTCCGTTCCCGCTTCTGACTCTTGGTATGGTATGGCATGGCGGGCCAATTTCCGTAACCCCACGTCATGGCGCGGTTTTCGCGTATTACTCCTGACTCTTTCCGATAATGTGATGATATTCTGGTCTATGAGACTCACAAATAATTGGCTTTGGCTCAGTAGATTCAGAGATACTACGAGTACAACCTCACAAATTTTACCTCTTTATAATAATGATGTAGAAAAAAATATTTTTAAGGAATAAATTTTTCTAAAATAAATATTTCAGGGAAAAGAAAATGTCTCGCAACGGTTCGCTAAAAGTGCTAGATCACGCTCTAGCTGGCCCCGAAGGACGCGATAATGGTAACAAGTTTGTAGACATATTAGGACTACGCACCGTGTTCCCGCTCTTCATGAAAACTCCTAAGCGCAAAAGAATTTTAACAGTTGATCAGCATGAAGGTATTACTATATTTTTTTTGAAATCTAAAACTTTCGCTCCAAATTTTATTTACCTTATAAATGACCGAGCTGAATATCTTTTCATAACTGATTTCAAAAACTAGGCGATTTTACGTATTTTCGCAAAGTAAAAAAAAAATGGACATTAGACTTAATATTTGGGTAATATTACGTCAAGCAGCTCATATCCCTTTATTTTACCTTCATCAAATTATTTCTTTCAGAACATGTTGTGTCGATAATAGCGTCAATGTTGAGGAATTGTCAAGGAAGCCAGAGACAGCGCCTATTGGCGAAATTCACTGAAAACGACCTAGAAAAGGTCGACAGACTCCTTGAATTACATTTCAAGTACATGGACAAGGTGGACCGCACTGAAAAGGAGATGGAGGTCAGTTTTTATTACGCTACTTACAGGTTTATAGGAGTTTAGAGTGAGTCTTGAATTAGAATTTGGTGGAGCGTTCTCTCTCTCGCGCTTGATACCTTTTGAGAGTAGGTAAAAACGGAGCTATAGTTTTAATACGCCATCATCAGAGTGAGAGTGATGGAGCTGTAAAGGTTGTGTAGCTCCATCTATTTTTCTCTGGTTAGCGGCTGTTATAGCTTATAACACGACTGTTTATAGCATGACACGATGGGCCCACTATTACGTATGTAAATGATAAACTAACTTGATGGTACTTGAAAACAGTAGGTAATAATAATGTGTTTTATTTGTAGCAAGAAGCAGAAGAATTAGACGATGATGCCCAGTATTTAAGGCGTTTATCTGGTGGACTGTTCACATTGCAACTAATTGACAGAATTATTTTAGAGGTAAGGTTAAAATATGCTGCAATAACTGTAATTTTTTTTCTAATGTAAGATAATGCCGACCATTCTGACTCGATAACTGCGTACGAATAAACTATTCAGTGCTTAAAAAGTGACAAACAGTTAAAAAGCTTAAGTACAGTCAGAGCTCATAAGTGCAGTAGCACATCAATACTCAAAATGGTTTAGCGTGCGGGTGTCTCGGGCCATCGTGTTTATGTGTGCGTGCGTCTACACGACGCGACGCATCATAGCGTAAAGGACAACAACAAAATATGACGTGTTAGAGGAAGATGACGATAGGTATAATAATATTATTATGTTCGTTTTCATAACTGTGTTATTCTTTACGACTGCTGTGAGTCATTAGATACTAATACAGTAATTCACTTAGATTGGTAAGTTAACTGATAGCTAAGTGGCTTAAGACACCCCAGTGATTATAGATGGCTGTGGTTCGAATCCAGCTTTTTAGAGTTTTTATATTTATGACATAAATATAATTTTTAATATTGATAAAGTAATTTTGCATGAAGTTTAATTATTATTTATGTGATTAAGTAATTATGGGGTTATAATAAGAAATAATACAAAATTTTTGATTCGTAACTAAATATATTTCATTTTTACTATCTACCTGCCTACTCAGTGTAAATTTTATTGAGGTTTATAGCTTAAGTATTCGTTTTCTCAAGGAAAAGAGGATTGAAACTTAACCTCAATCTTACAATCTTAAAATAACTTGTCCTATAGCCAGCACGTCCCCTTTTTACCAAATTCACAAAACTACTTCTTACATAACTGGGTTATTCAATATATTTTTAAGATCATTCAGTATAAGTACTTAGTTTACTTACTTGTAAGTTATGAAACAAAAGTATTCTTTCTTACAGATTTAATATTTAGAACAACAGGATTACTTTTTTCAATTACCTACTCAATTAAGTAGGTATAATTAGTATTGTAGATCTTCGATATCGTCAATTTAGTTGTGGAGGTCATATGGCAGTCGCTTCATGGAAAATATCTAAGCTCAGCCGGATCTTAAATAGACCAGAAAGCCGACCCCAACTGAGTTGGGAATAGGCTCAGAGAGAATGATAGTATTGTAGGCGGGCAAATAATTAATAATTAGATACTTAATAATAGTTTTTGTACTAATAATTATTAATATATTTTTTATGACCTCCGTTATTCGCAATACCGCTGAGTAGAAGTCGGCGCATGGACCCCACAACATTCTGATGAATATCTGTCCCACGTAAATTGTCACATATTTGCATGCAATGTTGCTTTAGTAATTTAGGACATATTTGGAACATTACCGCATATATTTTCTAAAGGGTTTAAATCAGGGGATCGTGTTGGCCAAGGAATAACGTTGACCTCTGCATTTTCTCTAAGCCATTCGCGAACTATGACGAAAAACACTGCGCACTGTAACATTATATTATCTAAAAAGTCCACATAACTTCTGCTGATCGCTCGCGGCAGAATAAACTCCAGTTCGCCTGTCCTTGCGCTTATAACACTTATTCTGCCTAACTCCGTGTTAACAACAATGTTACTGTCAGACCTGCGTGTATTGTTCCTACGCCACAGCTGCATCCTTCCCTTCTGACAGGACTTAAAAGGCTTTTTCGTCCGAGAATATAATTGTTTCCACTGTCCCGGGCAAAACGTAACCTTTCGTCTTTATGCCGTTGCGTTAAAACCTGTTTTATTGCTGGCGTTCGGTGATGCAGGCCTTCGGCATGGAGTACGCGGCGAGCAGTCCTCAATGATGTTTCAAACTCATTGGCAAATCGTCGTGTTGGTATGAAACTATTGGTTTCATACTCTGCTACTATATAGCACCGCTGGTCGTGTTTAATCAGCGGTGGCCTTCCACTTGCGGCTCGTCCTCAAACCTCTTCTCCCAGCGGCTCACAGTATTCCTCTAAAAAGAATATTTTTACACATTAATGTAAGCAATAGATAGAATAGATTTTAATGAAACTTTACAATATTATAGCTTATATACCACAGAATAACACATAGGCTATGTTTGGTCGCGATAACCGATATCCGCGCGGGCGGAACCGCGAGCAACAGTTAGTATAATTTAAAAATAAAATGGTATATTATTATACTTACGGATATGCCAGTTTCATTTGCAATTTCACTTATATTTAGTCCATTCATATATAAAGCCACAATATTAGCATTGATTTCCATACTTATATTACTTGTAGACATGTTGAACTTAATAATTAATATTGATTCGATTCACGTGAATAACAAGCACAAAACAAGCAACTAAAAAACAACAACGTCATTTTATTTTCTCTAAGTCAGTAATTATTCCATTTTATTTCAAATCTACCTTCATACTTTTTTATGTTGATCTTTGCTAAAGTTTAACAAATAATAAATTCTACAAGAAACATATTTTATTCATCAACCTGTTGTTAATTTATAAATGAAACACAAAAAGTGTTATAGTTGATCGTAGGATTTGAACCATCAACCTTGCATTTTAGTAATCCTTATGCCAAACCATTCGGCCACGGACTACATAGATGATTGTGACGAAATAATCAATAATATTCCTACAGAAGAACAATTTACATGTGTGCGTAAATTGTCTTAAAAGAAAAAGGTCACAAGTAGCGCTAGAATGTTGACGCTATAGTTGCGTAGGATTGCTACTGCACTTTTGAGTTCTACTGTACATACATATGCTCACGCCCGTAATCCCCGAAGGGGTAGGCCGTGATGTATTAAACACTACAACTATGATTTTCGGTCACCAACTATGGTTTCGTATTAGGGGGCTAGCCTATTCTCGCCTTCGTAAAAAATGGTCATGCCGAAAATAAATTCCTCAACGAAAAAGTTGCAGCTAAATAAATTTGGAAAAAAGATTTTTTGCTAAGCGGTGTAAATCGCCAGTAATTTATTCACGTACTTAGCCGCACAAGCACTACCAGTTAACGTTGTGGAGAGGATCAGAAGAGAAAAGCTTAAATAAAGAAAATATAACATTCGGGTCCAGAGAAGACTGGGCCGGGATGAGCGGAGGGGACTCGTGCGTCGGAGGTCGCGGGTCTTGAGGTGACGGGTGGCCGCCTGTCACCTTAGCAGAAGCAAGCAAGCCGCGGCGCAAAGGGCGCCTCCCTATGCTCAGAGGCTAAATGGGGACACCGGAAAGGGGTTGGAGATGGCGGGTCTGCCAGGTTGCGACACATAATGTCTTGTATTATTTCACCTTCGGCAATCGAAGACCGAAAGATCACGACGTACGCTTTAGTCGGTTCGAGTCCGATATAACCTACACTGGCTCTGGCGGAGGTGGTCGGTAACACAATTTAGACCTGCCTTTGGTTTCACACTGTTCAACCTATTTTTGTTTACTTACAAGGTTTGTACTGCGGGCCCTTCAACAATAAAACAACGTGTGCAACGTGTGTTGTCTTTGCGCGGTGGCTCTTTGAAAATAATTCGGCACGTCATGAGAGGTAAGCTTACACAGACCAGGAGGGTAAGGCCAGTTGACGTGGGTTTTCGACATAAAAATATATAAGTAATCATCATCATTCCCTGAACCTTTTTCCCAACTCAGTTGGGGTCGGCTTTCCAGTCTAACTGTGATGCGGCTGAACTTCGATATTTTCCGTGAAGCGACTGCCATCTGACCTCCACAACCAATGGTCTAATGACCAATGGCGATATCGAAGTTCCAAGTTAGGCTGGTTGGATTTTGAGGGCTCCAACTACCCGTAACGACTGCCATAGATGTTTGTATGGCAACCGGGACCGACGGCTTAACGTGCTCTCTGAGGCACTTATAAACCTGCGATAAATACACACATAACTTCGAAAAGCATCGAAAAGTCATTGGTGTGTGCCATGGTAAACCTGGGATCGAACTCGAGACCTCGTCTCAGCAGTCCATTACCCATACCACTAGGCTACCGCGGCTTATAAAAATATGTAAGTAATATGGTAATGAATTTTCTTTTCGAAGTTATAATGCAAGTATTATTTGAACAGAGTACGCGGGTAACCTCGGCGACGCTGGCAGCGAAGATTGGCGCCAACAAGAGCAACAGCATATATTGCAACTTGTAGATAAATTCTAAAAATATAAAGTTATGCCAAACTCCATGGCTTTTCATTTCATTTATATTATACCCCGTAGGTGGTAGACAAGCACATGGCCCTCCTGATGGAAAGAGGTCACCGTGGTCGATGGAAGTTTGCACCATGGGCGTTACACTCGTGCTATCTATCCTGTAGAAACCTAATGCCCTTTTTGAAGAATTCCATATTGTGGTCGCTTGGGAAAACCTAGTAAGGAGTTTATTCCATAGCTTGAGCGTTACTCGTGTTTACGGTCGTAATGTGTGAGGATGAATTCCCTGCCTATGGCGAGCGGTGCGATGATAGAAAGTAGACGTGGGCATCATGTGGAATAATTGTTCTGAACACACTTGTGCAGACGGTAAAGCACACAGTGAGGCAAAGTTCTCCTGAGGATGCGAGTTCCACATCGCCTATGAGTATGGAACTGTCGACGATCCTCAGCGCCCATCTTTGTACTGAGTCGATGGTTCAAGCTGGCATGCAAGCGCCCCTGCAAAAAGATGACAGATGTACTACACGTGGGACCGAATCTGTGCCTTATGCCTGCAGTGAAATACTGCTTCGCCCTGTTAAGCACACCCCATCAAGAAACCTCTTTGATGCCATTAACCTTGTCCTCCGAGTGACTGCGGTACTGAACATGGCTGGAGATATCGACACCAAGGACCCCCATTGGTGAGACTCATTTAGTATTTATTAAAAACACACCCAAACAATTTAATATTTTTATTGAATGCATGTTACAGTACTTGAAAAAGTCACCAACAGTGAACAATATAACGTAACAAATTATATAAAAAATAATTCGGCATGTAAACAATATAATGCACAATTAAATAAAACCATTAAAATTAAATAAAAAATAACAAAATAATTTTGTGCTCTTGTCGGGTTAAGATTCATATAATTACTATTAAGTAACTAAATTAAGTTGTGGTTCCTTGAAATGAAAAGAACCACACCCACAGACTACTAATATTTTTCTACTTCAGTAAAACTAGATATCAAATCTGTTGGAAATACTTTGATAACCAGCAATGTATTTCAACACTTCGTAATAAATTATGTTAAACATTCACTATAAATCTATAATTACTGTTTGTAAAATAAGTTCTGTTTAAATTGCGATAGTAGTCCACATAATATATCATCGTGCCATCCTGGTGATTTTTTTTTGATATTGAAATTCATATACAGTTAAGACTTTTGTGGTCCCACTATTTTGTCCTTCTGGGCTTTTCAAACTGTTCCTGCTAACGCTAAGTTCTACTTCTATAGGAATACGAATAAATTAAGACAATACAAAAGATCTCCCAAAATTATACAGTTATATAAATGGCGTTTTGTGAATGGGGATGATGATTGTAACGCATGTCTCCGGTGTTATAAGCCTTTCTAGGGAATATGTTAACATCGTTGGGCAATTATATGCAAGTAGTGCACCTGGCCGACGTAGGTTCTTCTGCAGTAATAGGTTACAATCAACAAATTCCAAACAACACATAAATATCGCTCAAAATATAAATCTTATTTCGAATGCCTCTTAGACGTCCATAACAATAGATCAATATTGTATCGCATATAGGGCTTTTCATAATATATATAAATATTTCAGCTAATCCAGTTATACAGATAGCTGTTATGTATAGTTTTAATATAATTTGAACAAAAAAGCAGTCAAAGAATAAAATAAAATATAATGTTTTATAAAAAAGCGTGTCATTAAACTAATATCAAACATATATTGTGACGATCTCTTGATCATTCTGAAATCCACACTAATGCAATGCTCACTGCATCATTCACAACCATCCTTTACAATAATGTTATTGTAAATATTAAAATCTGTATTCTCAGTTTGGTAAGCGCTATTTAACGGCGGTAATATTTTAGCTAATACTGTTTTAAATGCCAGTTTATGTTGAAAATAAATGCTTGCCTCACAGTAACTGACGTATAGTACCAACAATGTTAAGTAAAATAGGAACCCCCTTTTGTTTCTCTTTTCTGCAACAATACTGCACATTTATGAAAGCAGGGCTTGTGTGCACTAATGACTTTTTGCCATCGTGATTCTACGAATTGGATGAAAATGGCTTGGTGACACATGACAACCAACCGTTTTCATACAATTTGCAGTCAGTTGTGCATAAAGCCTTTATGGTTTGACTCCAGACTTAGCTTGTATAGCTACATCCAAACCCATAACGCTCTTTCCTCATTGGTTAGTCACAGCTAATGAAAGATAAATCTATTTAGGCGGTTAAATTTGCACTTAACCATAATTTGATTCAAATTATTTGAAAGATTTAATCCTCCTTTCTGTACCTCTTGTATATATTTATATATATTTTATTTGGAAAATAAATCGTCAAGTCTACAAAATTAGTAGTAGCCCTATAATTCTATTACATTTTGAATACCGCATTTCGTTTTGCCACTATGAACAATGGCCTACCTATTCGAAAGTGTTCATATATATAGATGAATTTGAACATAGGTGCTAAACAAGTTCCATTTCATCTATGCTCACACTACGAAATTAACTACGTAAGGAATTGCGCTGCATATTATCTAAACATATTTAAATCTGTTTGTAAACTGGGGAATTTGTAGTTACATTTAAGATAAGGTCACATTGGGATCTCTAATTCTAACAACTTGTGTGTAATATATAGTTAAATGTTACATATCACATCTCTAATCTGTGCAAAGCTCGCCACAAGATGCCTTGGTTGAACATGACGCCACATAACATTAGGGAATGTAAAAATCGACACTAAAATTTTCACTCGTACCCTGTGCCGAACATTACACAATAACTATAATATACTAACGTAGCGATGCCGTCTTCGATAGACTCGTGACAAGAGTACGACGTAAGGCAACATCTAATTAGATAACAACAAGTATATGCAGAAAGCACGCGGCGTGTTAGGAGCACTCCTTGCCCATCATATTTATGAAGGCTTTTGGAATGTCTTCGTTGGTTTTCGACACGTTGCCGCCGCCGAGCAGCTTGGGTGCCGGTGTCGTGCCCGTCTGTATACCGTACGCGGTTTTCAGCAAATCGTAGTTTATTTTCTCCGTAACAATAGAGTCCTTTCTGTAAAGAAAATGTTTATTGGATATAAAGAACGTCGAAAATTCCAGCCGAATCCCTGCTGAAAAGCTGTGGATTACGATGTTCACCTAATATTGAATTAAAGCTTAATGAGTAAAAATCATAAGAGAACAAAATGAATTTGACTTAGAATAAAAGCTTATTTACTTAGGCTTAGTTGCTCCAACTACTTGTGAAAGTTAAGGTTTCCGTCAAATTGAACAGTAATAGTAACATTGATTCTAATAGTTTGGCTGAATGTGTTGCACCAGAGTATTTAGTAGCTCTGTTTTAGTTATCTTTTCGATAGAATTTGACGTTTGATCGTGGCCGGTTACAGTTAGCGTCAAGTTATGACGTGATTTTAATTGTCAAATGGTGCAACCTGTCCTCCCTGACCGGTACTTTAACTGCACTGTTAATGTTAAAGTAAGAAGTTAGTATCGGTGGGTGACTCTTTAAAATTGTAGTAAAACATAATAGTTTATAGTAAACATTTCATATCAGGGTTCACGCTGCTAGCTAAACTGTACATATTCACACAATAAAACCCAAATACCCATACTTGTATTGCGGGTGCGTGGTGACAAACTGTCTCATCCAAGAAGCCATGGTGGAGATCTCGCCCGAGGCGCGGCGTTGGATGAGCTTCAGGTACTGTTGCACGGAGCAGTGCGTGTCGGCGTCCACGTCCATGCCCGACAGGTACGACTCGATCAAAGGAATCAGCCCAGAGAACACGCCATCCTGAACATTGATATATTGTAAACTATAGATGCGTTGTCTGCACTACAAAATGGCTACTAAAATTACGCTAATCATTCTGATTTTACGCACCAATCCGAAAAACTACATTGCACCACACGCTAAAATACGTCATTTATGATCATATAATTCATATATGTAATGTAAATTAATTATAATGACGTTTTATTTTTTCGCACGAATAACTAATACTTTTTATACATTGATTATTTTTTTCAAAGTCCCTGCATGCTGCGTCTATATCATTCATACGTCATCAATCCTGGGAGGACGCATTGGGAGAGACGATTACGACTATGCGACTATAATATATTACAAGTAGCAAAATAGTATTTGAAAATCGAATGCGGATATGACTCAATGAGTGTAGATTAATAGAGTTGCACTCAACTATTTATGTTAAGTACCTAATGAGATTATTGTTAGTAATAAAATTATTTCCGCATTAAAATTACAATACACAATACAGATTCTTAAATATAAGTAGGTATTTTGCCATACAAGTTGCAAAATACATAGATCGATCTTGACAAGCAACTTGCGCTTCAGGATCGCCACATAAAAAAATTGTGAGTTTTATACGCCTGCGTGTTTCATTCTGCACCTAAGTATATTCTTACCGCAAATATCGTACCTTTCCGTTAATAATTTCGTCAATAGTCATCTCTGCGCAGATGTCGGGGGAATCTTTATTTAATTTGGTAACGTCTGTGGGTAGTCCTACATCACGTCGCCACCAGAATTTCTCACTGAGGCATGCATTTCTGCGTTGGGCTCTTTGCATGTTCTCATCCACCTGGACACATAACTCTATATTAATAACAAGTGATACTGCAGAATGCGAGTCAAGTGATTGACAATAAGTAGTTGTATATACATACCTTGCTTATCGGCATAACGAAATTGAGTTTGTACGATAATATGACGCGGGTGAGGAGTACGACGAAGCACACGTAGGCGGCGTTCTCAAAGTCGGTGAGCTGCGCCTCGCACGGACGGAACTCCACGCGCCAACCTATCGACGAGTTGGGGGGAGGCGGCTTGAAACGCATCGTTTGCCAGTTTGTAGATTGGATATTCTGTAAAGAAAATGTTGGAGTTAACCCCTTTGACTCATTTTAATGATTAGAAATATGTACATATATCCTCTGGTGTTGTACATAAGGTTACCTGGAAGAGATCGCTTCTAGGGATAAGGCCGCCCATTATACATTAGAATACCTATAACTCCTATTACTTGTCTTTGATGTGAATTTTGTAAACCTAAACTCTGTATTGTACCTATCTAAATTCTGTAAATGTAAATCTAAATTTATATATATCATATATAAATTCATCAATCATTATACAAATCATATATCACTACATAGTATAAAATAAAGTCGCGTTCTCTGTCCCTATGTCCCTTTGTATGCTTAAATCTTTAAAACTACGCAACGAATTTTGAGGCGGTTTGTTTTTTTGATAGAATGGTTAAAGAGGAAGGTTTATATGTATATAACATCATGCTACGACCAACAGGTGCGGAGCAGGAATGAAAAATGTTGCAAAAACGGGATGACGCAGACGAAGTTGCGTGGGTCAGCTAGTATAGTTATATAGATCAATTCTAGTCATACAATTCATAAAAGTTATGCCGATATGAGATGGCGACGAAATTATCTGCATGAATTGAATGTCAATTTTAAGTACCCTAAGGCAACGAAAGAGATTACCGATTGTTAGTGGCCAGACCTTTCAGAGACGTGCGAAAACCATTCGCAAGGAATATACGATACATGAAAAGTGCTAAATCATATCCTGGGACTTGTATCTCCATACCCGTAATTCATACCTACCTAATTCAATAGATATACCGCCTACATATTGGCGCCGGCGATAACTGATAAATTCTGTTTAAATCTGCGATAAAAGCAAGCAAATGTCGGCAAAACAATATCAATGCAACCAATTAATCAGTGCAAGAGTTGAGAATTATTGAAGTGACTCAGATAACAATAATATTGTATAATGCCGGTCATACATTACAAAAGATAATTGAAGTGACTGATGCTATCGTGGGGACTGACAAAGTAAAGGTGAATGGTGGATACACTCCGCCTCCCCCCTTCCACTAACTCTATTAATTAAATGGTCCCAATATTACGTAAGTCTCTTGTTGATTTGGCCTAAGTAACCATACCGAGGGTCAATGTCGGCGCCAAGAACTAAGAAACCATCAAGTTGTTAGTCTATCACGATCTAACCCTTCACTCAAAAGTATTATTTCGTAGCCGACTGCAGCCAGAAAAATATATGAATGTGATAATAATATTATTTTAAATCATTATGTTTTAGCCGCTTTGAAGTTTATTAAATAATGTAATGAATTAAAACAATAAACAATATTATCACATTTAAGTCTATTTCACAGTACTCTGTTTCTGCTATATACGTATATTGCGTATGCTGATGCGGTCGGCTATCCTACCTTTACTTTAAAAAAAAAGATCTTACCTCAAAATGGTCCGAATCGTTCTTATCATCCTGGTGAACTTTCTCGGAGAAGAGCGACACAGTGTCTCGGATGAACAGGTGCGACACGTGCAGCGCGAGCGGATGGTCGATGCCGCCCTCGCGCAGTCGCCGGTACAGCTCCTTGTCGTGCACTATGTCTATATCGTTGTACCTGCCACCAATCTTAATTTTAAACTAAATATAACTTATAGTTATGGAATAGATAGGTATTCTATTCCTGACAAGTAGCGAAATCGCAGGTTGATCTAGCTTTTATATCATGTGCAATGCAATGTTTTTTTTTATTGCCCAAGAAAACAAGACAGATTTATTTTGTTTAGGGCCTTTAGGTCAAGAAAACAATACAGGTACTTGAAATATTGCTGTAAATAATAATAATAATAATAATAATAAATGTCTTTATTGTACACCAATATGAAAAAAATACAGAACAAGTACAAAGTAACCATGGTAAATACAATTGGCGGCCTTATCGCTCTGCGGCAATCTCTTACAGGCAACCATAGGATGGACAGAAAAGCAGGAGAAAAGTGTTTCTGGGCAGTTTGGTGCGCAAAAATATTATATGGAGAAAATAATAATATCTAGTCAAACACAACACAATAAGCTACCTAATATGCAACATGTACATATACACATACATACACACACCTATCACCATACACACATACATCCATACACACATAATTAGGTATACACAAATAGCATACATATAGACATAGGTACCCGCTATTGTTTTCAGCGAGTACCCATCCCAACAATAAAGAAGAAAGAAAGAAAAGAAAAATAATAATACTACATAACTACATACAAAATAATAATACTACATAACTACATACATAATAATGTAAACCAGCGACGAGAGATCAATGGATGATAAACTACAGGAATTTATGAATTTTGAGTTGCCTATGAGATACAACTCATTCTTAGCCTTAACATGCAAGGCGTATTATATGTATGGGATTACATCGTAAGGTAAGGTTTTAAGCCTTTATATCAAAATGAAATGAATATTTGCGTAGGTTTCGGAACACTCGAAAAGTCATTAATGAGGGATTTTTAAAATATCCGTGTTGCGAAGGCGTTTTGTATACTACAATGAGGCTTCTTGTGATGTTAATTTTAATTAATTATATATGCTTAGCTATAGAATAGAACTCACTTTTCATTTTCCGGTGAGAGATAAGAATCAATCGAGTCGTAGCGTGACTTGGAGATGCGGAACTTATTGTTTTTAAGAGGTTCAAGACCGCGTTCCTGTCGAGTGCGGCAGTCCACTGAAGCGGAGATGACGTTCCACCGACAGTCCACGTCGGTGAGGAATCCTCGGTAGATAGGTGATGCGGCTGATAGAGCCAACTGCATACCAATTACATAATTAGTTGTTATTTCAATTAACTGATGCGATCGCGAACGCGTTTTTATATAGTAGGTGAGGAACTTAGAAAGGATTTTAGAAGTTACTCGCTTGTAACAGTGTCGAAATATCGTAGGCTCGAAATATATAAAATACGTGATGAATATTCCTGGCGAGTGTTATAGTATTATTGTATATCTAGTAATGTGTCCAGATTTGTGACATAAACAGCGGACGAGACGGCATGGCATCGAGACACGACGTTGAGTGTGGACGTAACAACTTGTGGCACATTGGTTCATAAACTAGAGTTGTGCTGACATGGCCACCTGTCGATCGATGGTTTCATTTAAGCTCAGCTATCACGCAGCTGAATACGCGACGCACTCGAACTTTTGACACGGTCACAGTAAAATGTTACGTAAATGTAGACGCACCATTAGATTCAGTAAAATATAACGTATAGTTTTAAACAAACCATAATTGGGCAGAGAGGTGCTAGTTGATCGTAGAGCGTGCGTGCTTCAGTGATGCAGCAGGCTTGGAATGTCAGCTGTAGACAACAACAGCCCATACCGAAACCCATGGCATCCATGTAAACACAGTCTGGTTTCGCAGCATTAGGCTCCAGTTGCGAAGAATTGTCTACTGGTAATTTAGTGTTAACGTCTTGAAAAACTAGAAAGATATAAAAATATATGCAATTTTAGTAAAAAGAACTCCGTTGTGTTCCCAGAGGTGAGTAAGGTAACCAGAGCTCACTGAAGAGTTTTGTGCTGCCAGTGGGAAAACCAATTTATCTCTTGCGTTAGCGGCACAGAAGCTCTCTAAACCCTGTTCTTTTCAAAACAGGGTCGGCCAGACGCCCTTGGTGGTGACAAACGTCCATAGGCCACAGTGACCACTTTCCATAAGGTGGGACTTGTGTTGTGGCAAGTTTAAAAAAATATCAAAAATTCATCATCACACATGTTAGGTTAATTTAGCCTATACCTACATCTAGTCTATATTACCTACACGTCTAGTCATGTTGAACAATTGAACATCTTTTTCCTCAATGACCTACTTAAGGAAAGACGCAAGCTTATAGAAAAGTAATGACATATTATTATAGCCGCAGAGGTGAGCAACAAAAACGTAACCATTTTTGAATGGTTCATTTTCTTATATATTGTTACATTTTATGTTTAGATAATCTCAGTATGCTCATTGAAAAAGTTAGTCGAAAAAATTCTTTTGCAACCGGACGTGTCAGTAATGCATCTAACGTATTATAACGTCTAGCGCTTATCTTTATAGCCATAGTTTAAGGTAGTCTACGCTATTATCATCCACACAATAATTAACGCAGGCCCTAAAACAATTCTAGTATAGGTATTGCTCAATGCTCAATCCACCCCAACTCGTCGAATAACGCCGGCAAGCTGTTCACGATCACGTTGCTGATGAGAAAGTAGTTGCGACATATATAATTATTATTAATTTTTAATTGGATACGCTTTTGTAAAAGTCTTTGAAACAGGGAAACGGACGTCTGTTTACATACCTGGTAAATTAATGGCAACTTTTTCCCCTCTCCTGTTTCTTATATTTGAAGTTAACGTTTTGAAGCGGGGGTGTCCGGGGAATATAGCATCATCTGGGAAGAAGTGCGACATTGTGACGCCCTCGTGTGGTGTCGGGGGATATGGTGGACTTGTGAAGTTTGGACATCCTAATCTGTAATGTTTAGCTTTATTTAGAGCTAGCTATGCCCGCGCTAAGTCTCAATTGTCGTGTGACGAACACGACAATTGAGATAATTCTGATGAGCTTAAACACGATGTTTCAGCTCATCAGAATTGTCTCAATTAGTAGTTATTAGACAGATGTTAAACGTAGCGTAATATAAAAAGTATAATACATATAACATAAATATTAATTTAATATTTTAAAAAACTAATTTCCGCTGCCTAATTTTACATACATAAAATGTTTAATAACAAACCCAGAAGAATTTACTATTTTGTTTATGATTCATGTTTTACTCATGTGAAATCTTTTTCTTATCAAGATTGAAACAATCTTTTAGTAAACGAATGACTTGTAGCAACATGCTTACACATCAGTTTTCATAATATAATGGCCTTGTCATGTATGATTTACATAACGATAGGAATTATAATATGACACACTCACATATAAAAAAAACTACAAATCATCTAGATGTCTAAATAAGTGGCCTTCACCTTGGAAAATTCGTTATGCTCATGATGACTTCGCCAGGGTGCAGAATCATTGTTGCTTCAGCTCTGCGGTACTGCATGTTAGCCTCTACAATGTTGAAGTGAGCTAAGAGACCGCCATAGGGCTTTCCGGGGGTTCCTTCAATCATATACGCGCCATATTCAGGACGCCAGAGAGATTTCACATCTAAAAGAAAAAAGTTAAGTTAATTAAATCAATTATTTTATAAACAATGAACTCTGACGAGCGTACTTTTAATAGAAAATCAGTCGCACAAAGGCGATGGCGATTACTCATATGACTGCGGTTCAATAACTCATCGATTTATCGATTTAATATTAAATAGGTAACAATACCGTCTACTTTTTTACTACGACGGTAACATTACTCGCGTATATAATTATATAGGTATGTAGTTTTCTTTGTTCCCTGCTTACGGTTGGACGGATTTCGGAACAAGAGGTCTCAAATGAACGGCCCATCTTCCAAGTGTTATATGGGACATAAAACGAGTAGGTATTAGTACGGAGTAGACCGATCAATTCTGATCATTTGAGCGTATGTTATAAATATTTTACAGGTAAGTAAATTACAGGTCTGTAACATATATAAATAATATAGGTACATAATTATATTTACAGATAATATCTTTTTATGTAAGATCGATAACAGACATGTCGTTACGGACAAGGTCGATTCCGATGTCTACCTGAAGGTCAATCATAAATATATCAATGTAAGTACATAGTTTTCATTATAAAAAACGACAGTTGAAATAGTACGCCTCTACGATGCATTTAACTGACCACAATCGGTGATTGTGGTGTTAGGAAGGACAGTTATTGATAACACATTATATTGCTTACATTATATTACTGAGTCATTTGATTTAGACAAGCTACAATCAGCGTCTATCTCCAATAAAAATTGTCATTGTAATTTTAATACTATTTATTATATTAATGTAAATAAAAGCCTAAGCCTAAATTCTAAGATTTGCTCGCAAAAACTTTTAATTGATCAACCCTTAGCTTAAGTCCGACCTCTTACAAACCAGAACTTTTGACTTTCTTACATTTACTTTCAAACCTCTCGTTTTAAACGCCTAGTATATACGTACGTAGGTACTATTTACCATTTTCTGTAACTTCTCAGTCAATGATGTAAATGACTTGGTCATCCGCATATAGGAAGTCAGCAAGCACTTAACACTCTGTGACGTCGCAACCAAATACCAGCTTGAAGTACTTAAGTCGATAAAGAAACGAAACAAGAGGCTCATCAACAATGATGCGCTAATTGAGACAAGGCTTCATAGTCTAGAACATCAGCGAAGAGTTGCGTATCTCTCGATGTTTTGTCGGAATTGCACAACCTAATTCCTTCAAGCCTGTTCCTCCATTCAACGAGACCTATACCAGAGAAAAATATACCAATTTCCAATAGCGAAGTGAATATATCGACTAACAAAATCGCTCAAAAAGCGGTCACATGACTGAAAAGGTATCTCCCTCGCGGTTTCGTTGGTCGCAGTTGCACTGCAATCTATTCGCAATCATCGTAACTGTTACGGGAATGTGGCCGTGGCGACTTGATACATTGTGGACATTCGATTGATGCGTACTAATGCGTACTGCCAAGGAGTGAAATGCACTGTCTGAAACTGTGTTTTCGAATACCTATAACTTAGGTATCCTCAAGACTAGTCAATAGGTGGCTATGATCGCGTGTTTCGACTGCTTTGTCCCGTCTGATAGGAAGACGTGGATGTTTTTTCCTGTTGGTACGACCGATCGGACATGCGGTATTGTGCTGCCTGTTGTTCCGACCAATCGGACTATGTAGAACTTTGATTACTAATAAATCAGTGTCTCTCTAGGGAAAGCAGAAGCCGCCACACATTTTTTTGTCCCGCTATTGGGGAATCTTCTCCTGAACGGGACCATCATTGGATCACCTGGAGGTCTTTAAACAGACTTCGGACTCAGGTCAGCCGAAGTTACGAAACCGGACTAGGCGAGGTTGCTCAAATGAGGCGGATCCATGTTGTGATATGCCGTCGACACGACAGATGACACGAGAAAACGGCTCTTTTTTTATAGGTAATTAGAAAGTTAACGACGGTTTAACTCTATACAAGAAGAAGTACCTTGTAGGTAAATAATATCAAAATATCTTTGGTACGAGCAAGAAATAGTTTTTATCAGTTTTCATACTCCTACACTTATCTACAGGTGAGATAGTGGTTAAAAGCGAGTCTCCCAACCATAATATAACATGCACGTCTCCTATATTATTCCATTTACACTACAGTCCCTTTCATATCACTCATACAATATTTATCGTAATTATTAGGTATATGTTTTGCTAGTTTCTGTTGACGTCTATAGTAATTTCCACGTAAACCTGAAAGAAATAAATTCAAGACAACCACAATGATGTTGATGCATTGTAAATTACCACTTACTCAGTTTATGAAACATGAAAGTTGACACTTCCGCAGTATTCATTACAATAAGTTATACATAATGTAACATTTTACTACCCATTACAAATCCATTATTTATCTATACATCTTCAATAGAAATAAGTACCATCGGCGTGTATGTTTATAACGTAAAAATAACAGTATTTTTAATGAATGTAATAAACGATTGCTATTACAAAGCCGAAATTCTTAAAAAAATATGTCAGTCGAAATTTTTTATGTACAACTTATCTCCAAAACAGCTGGACCGATTTTGTTGGAATTTTTACCGTAGATAGCTGATGCTATGAGGTGCAACTTAGTTACTTTTATTTCAGAATATCACTGTGGCGAGGGCTCCCACCTATAACCTGATGAATGGTAGTTTCTCTTTGCAGAGATGGTAGATACAAATGTTTAAATGTATACCTACTGTACATTGATGAATGCAAAGTATTATGTATATATTGTAGGGGGTAAAAGCAGAAACATGGGTAGGTAGGCACATACCAATTGATCGTGCCTATGACAAACTAGGTAAAAAAATGTTTCCACTTAAAAGATCATGTTTATAATTCATAATTAGTATATTAATATTTGTTTCGATGTGAACGTAAAATAATATAAGTACGGAACTTTGTTAACTCGTTAAAATAATAAATAAAGTACTCCATTGTATTTTGATATATTTGATATGCAGAAAGCAGGCAATTACAACTCAGAAGTAGTAGGTATTCTACATACAGCCATATAGTGGTTATCTGCACTCATAAAGGAGCTCTTATCATTGCTCATTAACTTGAATAACTACTTCTTAAATTAACCAAGCTTTGAGATGTGATATATTTCTAGTTTTATCAAGATATTTAGTGTAAGTAAAACATAACACAGCTATATTTGATTCATGACAACCTTGAATGTAAAATGTTGATTGTCATGCTCAAAACCATGATTACTTTTGCCTACAACATATTTTGCATTATCATTGTAGGAAGTGTCTTTTTTGGATAAGTTTTTATATCATCAAATGATTCATAACATTGATTTGTTAGCATTGAGTACAAGAACTGATGATGTATCATTTTAGCAATGTTATCTTAATAAAGTAATATTTTTTTATAAACTCACGCCTGTATCCCCGAAGGGGTAGGCAGAGGTGTTAGCACCCGCCTTTCGCCAGTTTATATTTAGGTCCCAATGTAATAGGAGGCGAGCCTATTGCCAAACGGGCACTTATAAACCTGCAATAAATACACACATAACTTCGAAAAGCATCAAGTCATTGGTGTGTGCCATGGTAAAACCTGGGATCGAACCCGAGACCTCGTCTCAGCAGTCCATTACTCATACCACTAGACTAAAGTAATATTACCTGTATTGGTTCCATTACAGATCCATTACATTTCAAATCATTAACTAGGTACCTGTTTCTGTGCTGCATACATACATGACCGGCATTATGTGACCCTAGTTATTGCCCACGGTTACACCCGAGTGGATATGGATTATCGCGATTTTAGGTCACATCTCCAGTTAAACCATTTGTGATTAAAACAAACGTAAGATTTAGGAGCGATTTAACCGCATCAAATTCCGTTTGTTAGATGTTGCGCCTATTAAGAAGAAACAGACCAGAATCGCCAGAAAAATTGTTTTGTGTTCAGTGTTGTTTAGATAACAACTTGAAGATTCCAAAAAATACACGCCACATCAATTTTTTAACAATGTTATGATATTTTACACAATGCTACCTGGACCCAGCTTCCAACTTTTAGTCACTCATTAAAGTGCTGACCCGGGCACTCTGTACTCTGTAGGTCTCAAGGAAAACCAAAATGATCTGGATGCCTAAATTAGAGATTGATTACTAAAAACCATAATTATGTTAACAGGATAATACATGTGTTAAAAAGATAACTGTACTTTTCTGACTAAAATAAACAATACCATATTTTTAACACTACTCTTAGCTGCACAATCATGCCATTCACACCTCTGCTTGCAAAGCTCATTATTCAACATATCTTTGGGATGAACATAAATTTATAATATTTTGTAAAGGATGTTGTTACTGTCTTTATTGTTTGAATATGTAATTCTATTAGAAAACAATATGTAATAACATAAATAAACCTTGACCGTACACACACATTAAAATGACTTTAATATTAAAAATGTGGCCATTTTGCTTTGCTTTATTTTGCAAATTAATTATTAATTTGTCTGATACTCTCCTATCCGTTAATTGGTAGTGCTTGTGCGGCTAATCACCTAATTAATTTCCTTGCAATTTACACTGCATAGCAAGGAATTGGGTCAAAAAAATATATAAAATATTTTGGTATTAATAGTAATATCAGCTGGTTTTGATGATAGATATGTTTAAGCGGAAGGCCTGTTCGTCCCACTCCTGGGGGTCATTTGTCTCCATAGGTGCTAGTGTATAAATACACTAAGTACTAAGGTGCTAAAAATTATAACGCTTACATAATAAAAAGCAGTCACTGTAGCCATATGACGTGGGTTTAGCTCACTAATCATTGTTATAAAAACTACTTGCAAAAAATATAAGAAACTTATTTACTTTGTGGATCTGCCAGTTCCTTTTCTTGCAGTTGAGGCAGAATGTCCTTGGCTCTTAAGCTGACTGTTGCTCGCTCATTTTCATCATCAAATTTTACTATTATATATTCAACCTGTAAGCAAGTTATCAGGGTTATCCGATTTATTTAATATTTTGCTGTTTGAGTATTTACTTCATTTAGTATCTATGAATATTCTTTTAGTTTAGTTTCTCTAAGGTATTACCTAAAGTTGACAGATTTTTACCTTACAATTGGGAAGAACTGAATGCTAATATTGGTTGTTACAATTTGATGTTCCTCAAATAAAGAAATTTTTTACAGTAGTTAGGTAAATGAAATTAGAACTGTAAACATCAGTAAGTAAAAATTGTCTTAGTTAATCTAAAGTGGTTGGTACTCAATGAAATGGCTGATATTCCAATCATGAAATCAAAACAAACAAACCTCGTCGCCCCACTTGAGTACATCGCCTGTGCGGTCCTCCAATTTCTTGTATAGGTTAATAAATTGTTCAATGCCGTGTTGACGGACATGCTCCGCCAACGCCTTGGTTTCTTCCCAAGACAGTGGATTTCCTTCAGATAATAGACCCATCCTAGATATTTGTATGTATATTAATTTAACACGTGATCTGAGTACGTTCTGGGTACAGCTACTATAAAAAAACGTCGTCAATTTTGTTAAATTATTCATTAACCATTCATTTTAACAAGAAAAATAATGGTTAAATAAATTTCTTGCACACAAATAAAATAGCACTGAAATATTACGTTATGACACTGTATTCAACATTAAACTAAACAATTTGTAACCACATGAATTATGCGAACCTTTCTTGCTATGATTTATAGAAATAAATAAATCTAAGCATGTACGCGAGCAACAGCACAGCAGCAGACTGTCTGTATTTTAATCATCCAAAAACACTACCAATTTCCAAGTAGGCCCGTAATAAAATAGAGTTACAATTCAAGGCAACTGGCAAGCGATATCAATACAAAATTGTGGGCTGCTCGATCCTCAATCAATCACTGTTTTTTTATCAATGGAACATTATGTCGCTGTCAAAGTACTGTCAAAATACCTTTTTTATTTACTCAATTATAGACAATTATAGAGTAGCGCCAGCAGTTTCGACAATGTCGTTATGAATTTGCTACAGAAATGAAACAGCAAGCAAAGAAAGTGACAAACATCGGTGTGCTTGCAATGAAATACTAGTGTATAGGTGTGGGCACGATTTATGGATCCAAATAGTAATCAAAATGTGCTCAATACACCCAATATGTGTATTTAGGCGGTAGTTTGAGGATAGCATGGGGCCACAGAACAGTAAAAACTAGTAGAAGTGCGACGCGATAGTTTCAGTAGCGGAACCGTTGTCGCCAAACTAACACATAACCGTTAATAATACCGTACATTTCTAGTAAATAATTGCTTTGATCGGTCGTAACTATTTATATACTACCTTTAATGCCATATAAATGATACGTATTATTAAAAGAACGCACATTAAGTACTCTTTTATAAGGTAATAATAACTATATTTGCACCACCTTTTTTATACCACTTAGGTGGCAGACAAGCACACGGCCCACCCGATGGGAAGCGGTGACCGTGGCCTATGCACGTTTGCAACACCAGGGCGTCACACACGAGCTGCCTACCCTGTAGAAACCTTCTAATGCCCTTTTTTGACCGTTTAAAATAGCGTTTACTTTTGTTTTGTTTACACATATTCTTATCAAAATGTTCATATTGTCGAATTTATCCTTCGTTGCGTAAATACGCCAACCAATGACACGCGTGCACCGACTACATACCACTTCCACTTATTTTTTGTTTTCCATGGGTGCAAAGATGTTGGACGGAGCTCAAATCTACCAGTTATCAAAATCCACGTACACCATGGTCTCGTGGGCCTGATTTAGGTTCAAAATAACCTCAAAAAAGTATAGCAAAGTTTATTTTAGTAAGATGATTTGGTTTGTTAGAAAATATACTAGATCGTTTCTAACTGGTGTAATGAAAGACCTTTATTTCTGAAATGTACTCTCTCACTATCATTTTTGCACGGCAAAATGGCACAGTAAGGCATATTTGTAGCGAAACTGAAGGTCGAATTTGTACGAGTTGGCATGTAAATGCCACCAAGTGACACACGTTCACCGCCTACTTCATAATTCCTTGTATCTTTTTTCCATGTAATTATATTTGTTCAGTTTGTTCCATGAACGATCTTTACTCAATGGTACTGTGCGTTTGGAGAGTGAGTTTCGTTTCTGAGATAAATTGGTTCTGTGAAATTGGTTAAATCCATAGATAGCAGTTCATTCATTCGTTCTTCATGGACGGATGACAGACGGTTTTAGTTATTAATTTATAACTTTCTTCATAAAACAACTACAATACCCAATAAATATATAATCTGTGCCCAATACGGGCCAAAGCCAATACTAAATTCGTTGTGTTCGTAGCGTTTCTTTTTAGTGAAATAGTGAAATTTTGGATGGTGGTATTTGTGGTAAAATATTATTATAAATATATTATAAACTTATGAATAGTAATTCAAAGCTAACCTAAACGCAATTAATAATATGTGCGAAGAGAATGTAGTTGATACATATTACATTTTTATATTGCTGTGATATAGGCATTTGATAAAATCACCATGGTACCTGTGGCTATAGAAGGGTGCACTCAAGGTGCCGAAGGTGGAGGACCTCGAGGTGGCTCCATATCCTTAGCACTACTTATAGATTTTATTGTACAGAGAACTTATGATGAACTCACTGTGCTGGCAGAACTGTAAGTATATTCCCACAATTTTGTTGAAAACATGCATGTTTTAGACTGTATTTAAACATCTCAAATTAATAATACTCCTTTTTTACAGACTGCCACGTAAAACTGATATGGAGAGAAAGATTGAAATTTATAAATTTAGTGCAAGAACAAGACAACTCTTTGTCCGACTATTGGCTTTAGTGAAATGGGCTAGTAGTGCCACAAAAGTAGATCGCTCAGCACATATTATGGCATTTCTTGATAAACAGGCAATGCTATTTGTGGATACAGCTGATGTATTAGCAAGAGTAGCCAGAGAAACACTGGTACATGCCAGGTTTGTGATTGCTTTATTTTGTGTAACAATGAAATGAGTGTGAACTATTATGCCATTAGCTCATTATTTGGATATCCTTATGATCAGTTTCAGAACTAAGAATATGAATTAGTCTCAAAATGCACACTAACTTATAATTACGGCACACTATAATGACCATTTTGATACAACTGGTTTTACTCCTTTTCTCTTTTTTGGTATGTAAAGTTTATTTTCTTCTGTGCCAATTATTATCATCATTCTTTGAGCCTATTCCCAATTCAGTTGGGGTTGGCTTTCTTCGATATTCTCCACTGATAAACTATATTATTATAAAATTGAAAATTAGTAGTGTTTGCATAGAGATACTAAAAAATAGTGTGTCAAATGCGAGTCAGACTCGCACAAGGAGGGCAACATTTCAGGATCAAATTAATTGTACAAAGATCACAATATACTTTGATTGTACCAACACAATCAAAGTATATTGTGATCTTTGTACAATTAATTTAATACAATTTATAAATTGAATTTTTGTACAGTTTAAGATGTTGCAGTATGTGGTATATAATATTCAAATATCTCCATGGATTTCTGAGAAAAAGGTCTTGAGGTCCAGGTCCAGGACTGATGGACAGTGAATTGCTTATATTAGAGTTTAGTTTTTTACTTTAGGGGCAGTTTTTTTTAATTAAAAATTCCTTATTAATTCCATTTTCCAACTAACAGATAAATAAATATAGGAACGGAAAAATAAATAAAAAAATATATTTATGAAGTGCAGTAACATAACATAACATCTACATATACTTATATCCATCACCAAACAAAATGTGTTTTTTATCTTCAGATTGCCTACTTTCCACATGGCTGCAGCAGTAGAAGTGCTTACTCTGGGAACATATAGTCGATTACCGGCAGTGATTCGGGAACGTTTAGTTCCACCGCCCGCATTGACGGCAGGTGAACGAAGAACCACGTTGCGTGCGCTTGCGCATGTCGTACGACAGAGGCTTACCACTGCATCATTGCCAAGCGATATTAGAAACTTAAAAGTGAGCCTACAATATACTATTATTATCTTACATTATGTTTTTGATATTAGTTAACAAAATTGTAATATAATCATGTGTCCCATGCAAACAGGATGTTAATGAATATTGAATTTATCCAGGTTGAGAATGGTCGTGCTACATTTTCTGTGGGCCAAGAGTTTAGTGTGTCTCTCACTGTAATGGGAGATGCTCCCAATCTTCCGTGGCGCTTGCTGGACATCGCTATTCTAATACAGGACAGTGAAACTGGAGGTACATGTTTTTATTGCATCATTTTTGTTATACATTATATTTTCTGTATGGGACAGAAGTTACATATTCAAATATGAGGTCATCCAACTAATAGTTAATTTTATTTCAGAGGGTAAACCCCTGGTACACAGTTCGCAGCTAGCCTGGTTACGAGGTGTAGCACAGGCTCGTTTAGCAGCAGCCGGACTAAGCGGCGCCTTGACGGCGTTGCGATATTTCTGTCGGTCTCTATCTCTAGAATTGTTATACACTCAAACATTAAGGTTGTGTCGCGATCGCTTATCGAAACACCTTCAAGTCGACCGTTACATACCTGGTCAGAAGTTGCAAGTGTCATATTGGAGGTGAGATTCAAACGTTTTATGACTTCATGTTATTACAAATTCATCATCATCATCGTCATCTTCACCATATTCCGTCAATCCCTGTCGCATTCGAAGCAGTCACCTCGCCGCAGGCCGATTTCGGGGCCCGCATTTTTTCCAGTCTAACTGCGTTGCGGCTGAACCTCGATATTTACCGTGAAGCGATTGACACCTGGCCTATAGGTATAGACGATATCGAAGAATTGCAGTTAGACCAGTTGTTGAACTTTGTTTGAACATCCTTGATCTGCATATTGTCATGTCACTGCATTTTTTTTTATCTCAGTCAAACTTATCTAGCGCTGCGATCATGTCTATACATTTTTTTTTTCAGAGAATTAGGTTGTGAGCTTGGTTACCGCCTAATCATTGGCGCAGAAGGAGAACAGTTAAGTGTGTGTCACGTGCCAGCGTTGGCGGGCGGTGAGCGAGTGGCCAGCGCGCTGACGCCACACGCGCCCTCCATGGAACGCCTCTTAGCGCATACCGTGCATGTGCGTTCAAGACAGAGGCTTAATGATCTGAAGGTGTTGCTTAATGATTTAGGGGTAAGTCTGTTTTTATAAATTTAGCGTTTATTAGGAGCGTTATGAGTCAACCTGGGCTATCAATGTATTTGTCAGACTGAATTGGTAACTTCATTTCGTAATGGCTCTGAAGTAAAAAATACAGTAGGTATGAATAAAATATCCGTAATCTGAAAGTATTATTGCTGTCTGTATAGATATATACAAAACAATTTCCCTTAACTGTAAATATACGGTATCGGATTGTTCGAATTTTGACGCCTAGGACGATAGCTAGGTGTCAAAATTCATAAATTAATTAATTCTAGTAGGATAAAGATAATTAGATATTCTATTTATTTATTGAAACAATAAATACTTCGACTAGTTACTGGCTCATTTTCAATTTGTAAATTATTTTCTGCTCTACTTTGGCTGACTGAGGCGAGACCGTTAGTTCTACACGGCTGGTCTAGTACTCGTAGTGTAATATGTACATGCAAGTGACGTGTGGAGTGTCCGCCAGGTGGAGTGCGTGGTGTCGGGCTGGCCGTGCGTGCTGGCGTGCTCGGTGGTGAGCCCGTGCCTGCGCGCGGAGCAGCTGCTGGTGTGCGTGGGCGCGCACGGCGGGCGCCTGCGCGCGCGCGTGCCCGCCTACCCGCACACGCCGCGCATGCCCGACCTGGCGCACGCGCTCGCCGCCACCAGCGTGCCCAGCATCAAGGCGCTGCTCACGCAGCTACGGTGAGTCCTGAGTGCACTAGCAGCAGGGGAGCGGCACAGTTACACAGTTTGTCACTAACACACAGGTTTGGGTGTGAATGCTTATACACGGTGATTTTGTAGTGGTTTCGGAAAATGAATATTTTTGTTTCTCACACAGTTTCGGTAGCAATATCGAATGGAAGTTTTAATTTTGAACAAAAAAAAAAAGTCACTTTATGTATGGCAATAATGAGCAGGTGAACAGAAAAATGTATGGGACGTGTAAAAAAAAATATATTTTCGCCAAATTAGGACTTTCTTACGATTTTATTATCGAAATTGTGCTCAAAATCATTTGTCCAAAACCACTATAAAATCAACCGGTATATTCACTTTGAAACTACTTTTTTTTTAATATAGCAAACGGCAAAACTAGCAGCACGTCCGCTCTCTTCAACGCCGCAACGGGTCTCTTTGTAGTAGCTATTACATAATAAAAGTAATGCAACCAGTCGTAATGAATCACTGGTATGTAAACGTAACTTAATCATTTGATATCGTTGCCAGGTTCTGGCTGGTGGCGCGGCGCTGTGAAAAGACTTTACAACACTTGCCGGCGAGCGTATGCGAACATCTCCCGTTTTTACACGGCCCCGACCATCCGCTGAACAAACTGGCACCCGACAGGCTTTACGTCACACTTCACAGACACACCGACCACATACTGGTAAGTTTGTTTTCGAGAGTACAGTAGTGTTATGAAATTAATTATTTCAACATGGTAGTTAACTTTGTGCCGTGTTTTTATTGTTGTAGATAGTAGAGATGAAGGAGATACCGGTGGGCAGTACGGCGGTGACCAGTAACTGCTCAAACAGCGGCAGTGCTTGCTCTGTGTCGCTCTCGTTTCACCTCGCAGGTGCTAAGCGTTGCACACCAGATGAGTGCGAGGATGAGGTGAGGTCATAATTGAATATCATTTGATATTTAGTTAAGAAGGGACAGTGGCGTTGCAGCCCAAACGCCTATAAAATGACCGTACTGAAACGCATTCTAGTTTGGTCTAACTCTATTTTGTCAACATATTTATAGAAATTCTTTATTATTCAAATTACCAGGGGTCCTCCAGCAGTTCTTCTGTGCCGGCGACTGCAACGCGTGCTTATTTGAAACTACATTCCCTTGTAGAACTGGACACATTCACGCTCACACACGGACCATTCACACCTCTGGATACTCCAGGTACGTTGTTTATTATACAAAACATCACATTATTTAGTTTACGAATCTTGAAAATACACATGGCACTTCTATAGCCCTAAAACCAGTGCTAAAACATTTTAGTACTTACTCAAGCAATTTTCATTTCGTAGGTATGCAACCCGGAAAGCGCCGGCTGTCGACAACCAATCAGCGCGCGGTGCGGGTCCGACAGCCTGCCTACTTCTTACCGGAACTGGCGCACGTAGTCGCCGCCGCCGACGAACGTGTGCCTTTCGTCAATCTCGCGCAAGAGGTAAGAAACCGTTCAAAATATTCTGATGTGGATATTGCACACTACTTGTACAGTAGGGGTTTTTCAAAATTGCCTGTCTATTTCACTCGATGTTACTTATCTTTGAGTTGAAGATACTGTATGTTTACTGTAAGTTGCTGGAGGCGTGTCACACTATGTGTGCAAAACGAAGTTATTAATGGTTTAACTGAATTCTCATTATTGGAAGTTATAGCCCTCTCTCAGTACTTGCAGAGAAGTGCATCGTGCAGGGTGAATTATTGGAATGTAATACCAATTAGCTTTGTTGGAAAGTGTACCATGTGTATATATGGGGCATATATCTTGGACCTAAAATGTGTTTTATATTTTAGAGTGTATTTATGGCAGTGGATGAACTTAAATCCACCAATCATAGATTACATATATAATATCAAAACAATCCGCACGCGTGAGACCTCTTCTCCCGCCACTTAAGTCCAAGACATGTGCTCCGAGGAGTACCTAACCGTAGAGAAGCGATAGCAGACTGTCCCCCTACTTGTGTACCCAGAGCAACTGGTTGTACGTAAGTCGAGTGACACCCCCTCCCCCCCCCCCCCCTGCTCACAGCTGGCGGCGCGCGGCGTGACGCACGGCGGCGTGCAGCCGGAGTGGAGCGGGTCGGCGCTGGGCATGCGCGTGGTGGCGCTGCCGCGGCCGGCGGGCGCGTGCGCTCGCGCCGCCGACGCGCTGCGGGCGCGCCTGCTGGCCGCCACCGTGCGCCTCACCACCAAGAACCAGGCGCGCGTGTGGACCGCCGAGATCGTGTTCCACGGCTCGCCCGTGCGCACGCCCAACCCGCGCGAACAAGGTACGCAAAACTGACATGCTCCATTTCACTGTTCATCATAATATTAGCGTTATTATCAGTTACACCCATTGCTTACACTTGTCCCTGCTTAACTTACTCCTTCTCCTCCTCGAGATTTGACTTATACGGCTCCCAACCCCAAGCAGAAAGCCTGCATTAGAGTCTCATCCGTCAATCGACAAGTGTACCCGCGAGCAAGTTGATATCTTACCAAGTTTTATTCACGTTACAAACGTTTGCAGGCGAGCGTCGCTGCGTATATCTGCAGTATGAACTTGGCACGGACGCCGGCCGCACCGCGGACGCTTTTCTTGCCGACTGGGGCGCCATTGTACATTTACACACATTGTTACATGACTTTATGCTCAGACCGGCACAAGGTAAGTTACTTCGCTATTCTTTCATCACCTTGCCAAATATTAACACTATTTCTTTCGATAGCATCGACTTCGTCAATATAAAACAGAAAATGCAATTTAATTGCAGTAATAGGAAAGCTGTAGGATCTCATTGTACATTGTATCGAATGGTACTGTGAAAGTTTATAAAACTTGATACCTATTTATCAAGTTTTATAAACTTTCACAGTACCATTGAATTTACCAGATTGAATTTATTAGTCAGTCTCTTTTCTGTTATACTAATGATGCAAACACTTGGTATTAATATTTTTATAAAGAAGTGATAGAGTAACAATTCTAATATATTTACTATACAATATTAAAATATTAGAAAATTAAATTGAGATAAAATTATGTACAGAAATTGATTATATCATTTGAATTCACAGAACGCGACACGCTTTGGCAAGGTGTGTGCATAAGGTCGTACACATACCGTTCCTTGGTCATTGGATTTGGTGCGATGCAACGTGCAACAGCCGTGTTGCAGTGGAACGCGACCACGCAACGGTACACCGTCGCTACTCCCGCGCACCAACCGGCCGCTAACGCACATCATCTCTTACACCATCATCTTGATCACTACATTAACTGGTAAGTTTGTACCACTAAAACTGTTTTGAATCTAAACTCGACCATGCAACGTCCACGCAACTACACTAATGTAATGTAATGCTTAAGAAGAAATGCATAAGTACACAGTCAATATCTTCTTAGTACTTAATACGAGTATTTTTGGACAGTAGCAGTTAATAGCGCATAAAGTGCTAATATTATTTGATTAATTATTAAGAAAAATGTACTGTATACAAAAGAAAATGCTGAAATCGACAAAAAAATATGGAATTTTGGTGTGGAAATAGTATTTTTTTATAGTTTATTGCCATACACCTTATAGCCTTATTATTATTTTTTCATCAGCCACAAGGACTTGATGTCATTGGGCGTAGTACTGCGAGAGACATATGCGCCTCTATTAGCGCTCAGTCGGCTGCCCACGCTCCCACAGCTGGGCTTGCATCACGTACGCACACTTATGCCCACACCGACGTTCACGTTGCTTGCCCACTCTTGGAGAAAGGTGAGAACATTTTTATCAATATTAACTGTGCGTTTAAAGGAAGTAGTTTCTATTAACAAACTTTTTTTTAAGTACATGTAGACATTTAAACTTCTGTAATTAATTCTAACATAAAATTATTGTCATGATTTCGTGTAATTTGTTAAGATTTATTTTATGTTTTCCTTATTTTTTTATGATGTTCGACTTTTAACATGGTACAGTCGTAGGTATACTAACAAATAATCGCGATAACTCTGTTTAGGAGTGGTTTTATTTCTAATTGATTTTTAAGTTCCATTTTTACATAAGTACTAAAATATAGACATGAAACCTTTTAAAATAAAATAAATATAATGTATAAATATAATACATATACAGTTGTATGCTATCAAATATGTATTAAGACATGTCTGTTATGCGACAGATCCGCGTCATATACGCGGGCGCGTACTCGCTGGAGGTAGGTATTCGCGGCGGCGGCGTGGTCACCATACGCGACGGATCCTATTCCAAGTTCGATCGGAACGCCGTGGTCGACGAGTTTGCACCTGCTCAAGGACTTAAGGTACTACACTAATGTTATAAAGAGGAATAAAACAAAATTATGTGTGTATATGTTTGTAATGGATAAACTCAAAAACTACTGTACCGATTTAAAAAATTGTTCCACCATCAGAAACACCCAGAGTAACATAGGCTATATTGCACTGCGCAATGATCGACAATGTCGATTCGACATCCACGCGTGCGAAGCCGCGGGCAACAGCAAGTTATTTTATATTACACGTTGAAGTATTGAATGAATTAATGAACAATAATTATAACGAATGAGTGAATAAATATATGCTTATATGAATTAATAATATATGCATCTTATGGACATAGTATTTAAACGTAAGCATTTTTTATATAAATGAGGTGATAAACAGGCACGTGGTGGAACTGACAGTGGTAAAGGGTAGTCGTTGTCGACCATGTTACAAACGGTTTGTGACAAATTCTATACTGTAGTCACTTTTCATCATTCAAATTCATTTAATCAATTATCATATTTTTTTTGTTATTCAGGCATTCCTGTCACGTTACGTTGAAGATACCATGAGCGCAAGACTGTTAGCAGAAGATGACAATCCGCCATCTCCATTGTCGCCCATGCCGCCAAGTATGTAGAATAGTTAGAATAGTTTGTTTTTATAGAGAAACTATTTTGCTCCTTATTGATTATATAGAAGTTGCTAGTTTGTGCTTACCTTTTCATTTGTACTATCATTGGTATTCCTTCACCCCGAGCAGGTGGGCTGAGGTTCCCCGCGCCTCTGACCCCGCCGCAGCCGCACACGCCGCACTCCGCGCCCGTCACGCCGCATCCAGCCTCGCCGGCGCAACATCAAGTTAGTAACTTTTTTTTAATAATCATGAAATTTTCTTCCTGTTATCTTCTACTGTACTGGAGGGCATTAGAAATATAACCTTAATTTTTATTCTATGGTTCGTTTGTGTTAATGATTATTTTCACACCATATATTTTTGTACGCCCTTGACAATGTTTATGCAGTTTAATGATGATAAAGCGCGTTAAAGCGTTAAAGCGTAACAACCAAATATCCGCCCTTTAATATAGCTACAGCAATATGTTGCTATATGCCGAAACAAATTTCAAATTTATTAAATCATACAATGTTTTACATTAAGTTACTATACCTATGATAAATTTTAGAATATTAGTTAAGCTGTCTAGGTTAGTTAAGGTTATAATGGTTTCAATTGTATGGTACTACATAACAATGATTGTCCACTGCAGCTGGGCGGCGGTTCGTTCAACCTGACGTCCCCGACGGGCGGGGCGGGCGGCGCGGGGGGCGCGGGCCCGGGCGTGTCGGCGTCCCCCGCCTCCCCCCTCGCGCCCTCCCCGCACGCCGCCCCCGCGGCCTCGCCACATCCGCCCCCTACGTCACCGTTCACCCCTTGGCCGGCATCACCGTCCTTACCGCGCCCGTCGCCCGGGCACCACCCGTCGCCACGACACCATATCGACCATAAAGGTAAATACGCACTGTGAGACCGTGTTCGTCTAAATTACAAATAGGAACGGGTGTCTGTGTACCAAAATATTTAAAAAACTTCTCATTCAATCCCATATCAAATTCGAAATTCAAAATTCCCGCCCACCAAGGAAGATCTACAAGGAACCATTTTCTAAAGATTTAGGTACCGAGACTCCCAAAATCTTTCTTTGACTCCCAAAACGACTAAAATTAACCGGTATAAAAGCTTTACTGTAGCACACCCAGCAACATTCCTTATTTAGTTGTAAGTAGCTTGCCTAGCTTACGTAGGAGACAATCACAAGTCAGTATACCCGGTGCTCGGCTGTGCAGGTCCGCAGGCGACGTCGAGCGCGCGCGCGGCCGGCGGGTCGGCGGGGCGCGGCTGGGCGGGCGCCACGGCCACGCCGCTGGCGGTGAGCAAGCTGGAGACGCTGTGCACGCCCGCAGAGCCGCCGCCCGGCGCGCCGCCCGGGCCCGCCCTGGCGCCGCTGCAGCGATTCCTGGCCTGCGTGTACATGAAGCGCTCGCTGCAGCGCTACGTGCAGCACGAGGATTACGTGAGTTTTGTAAGGGTGCAACTGTATTTCCGTTAAATCATTTGCATTTTTTTATTTACTTATTTATATATACTTATTTTTGTTTCGTGCGGCTATCGGTAATCGGTACTGATTCGACTAAAACTAATCTTGGCTCTCAATTACGGGGTGTAAGGTTGCCTAGTAAGGCCTTTCCCTCACAACTCCCTCGTGTGTAGGAAGTATGTATTTTCATAAAACTACGAAAAGTAGGACGAGCATCACACTATTCGCATAGTGTAATGTTTTGTTGAGAGACAAACAAAAAAACTTGTTCACACATTTGTGAAACAAGACAAGTACATACAATTTACAAACATCATTTAATAACGACTTTATTACTTTGTATAGTAAAAAAGTATCTATTTTCAGTTGACGATGGTGTCAGCGGACGCCATGAGCCTCACGTTCCGCTGCGAGAACGCGGGGCTGGCGGCGCGCGTGACTCTGCACCCGCAACACATGCAGTCGCTGCACTTGCAGTTGACGCCGTTGCCTGACCACAAGGAACAGTGGTCTGCAGATGACTTACAGGTAGGTACATTATTATTAGTAACTAGCGATTCGACCCGGACTTCGCACGGGTGTAATGTAGACTCTGTAGATAGTGTCTGTGTGTAGTGATTAGTCCACTTCTGTTAACGGACAACTCCCCGCTTCCGCATACCATGCTTAGATGTATTTCATCGCGCTCAATTTTCGACGTGCAATACTTCTTTTGTTACCATCATCATCATTGCGTTAATATCGATCGCACCCGGCTTGCCGACTTTCTTGCATTAGGCAATTCAAACGAAACTGAGTTATCAACTAGAGTTGCCGTGTCTCAACAACCAATCGGCAACTCTCAAAAAGCATCGATTGATGGAATTCTATTTGACGAAATTGCAGTGTTTATCTAGTTGCCCAATGTAAGAACAACCTTACTTCTTCAATTCTCATGGTCTTGGCCATCAATGGTACTTAAAACATTGGCACGCATGTCACCCTCCGCCGATGACGACACGACCTCTAGTCAGCATTTCGTGGGTTTACCTAAAACTTCTCTTATTATTGGGAACCGAACGCACTATCCGGCTCGAAAAGCCAAATTTGGGTCGAAAAAAATGTTGCCATATTTGGAACCTTTTGCTCCCGGTCTGTCAACTCAAACTACACCCTCGTCGGTAATCGATGACCGCCTACCGTCGATGAGCAATGTACTATGAGCACCGTGCCGGGGCGCAGGTGGTGGAGAAGTTCTTCGAGGCGCGCGTGTGCGTGGCGCCGTACCGCTGCACGGCGCTGCAGGGCTGGACGCGCGCGTGGGGCGCGCCGGGCGCGGCGCTGGGCTCGCTGGTGGCGCTGATGCGCGCCGAGCTGGCGCCCGCCGCGCCCGCGCTGTGGCAGCTGCACTGGGCGCTGCGCATCCCGCCCGCCGCGCCGCCCATCGTGCCCGCCGGCCAGCCCGCCGTGCTGCTCGCCAAGCACAAGATACTCTTCTTCGTGAGTATACCGATTGTCGAGACTCGATACCCTGTAGTAGTTAGTGTGAGTCCTCTACTCTTTAACGTCGTAGCGCAGTTTATTTCATCATTATACCACTTATTAAGAGCGAGTAGGCAGAGTAAATAATAATAAAAGTAATATTAGCACCGGCCAGTCAATAGACAACTCAAATGATAACGGCAGCGGTATAAAGCAACCGTTGTATTTATTGAACACATCAATAAACTAATGATGTCTTTAAAATCATATCATTTCATTTTTTTCTATCAATTTCAATACAATTTTATTAATATTACCCTCCAGATTTGTCTGACGCGTGGCGACACTCAGCTCGTGCTGCCGCTGGTGTACGACATGCAGATGAACGTGACGCAGCTGGCGGACAAACAGAACGCACAACCGCATCTCATTGCAGTCAGCTTACATCTCAAACGGTATACTATTATATATTTTTGTATTACACTTCGATACATAATCTTGTTGGCGTTAGCTTCTACTTTCATGCATAGAATGAATTGCATGGGTTTAGAAATGATTGAGAGATACAACAACTCTCGGAGAAGTAACTGAAATTTGATATCAATTATTAAGTTAACCCTGTGTCACTCTTAAAATAGTATTTCATGGTTGCAGTTTCAACGAGTTCAACCAGTCGCACACGGAGTGCACACTGTGGCCGGCGGTGCGTGACCTGCTCACGAACTTCACGCTCCCGCAGGAGGCGCCGCCCGCGCCCGCGCCGCCCCCGCCCTAGGCCCCGCCGCCTCGGGCCCCGCCCCGGGAACCGCCCGCGCCCCCGCCCCCGCCCCCGCCGCGCACCCCGCGACACGTCGTGCTGCACCGACTGCGGGACAAGCTGCAGCACTACTCTAGTGATGCACACAACTAACTACATAAACGACGTTTGACGTCTCAACAAGCAATCATTCGTTCTCATAAAGAATTAGCAAGATGGCGGCTTCCGCAGATTGGTCGAAATTCTAGTTGACGAAACTTCAGTTGTCTAATGTTTCCTACATTAGACAACTAAAGTGGGCTTTGAAGAGTTAAAAAATCGTATGTTGTTAAAAGTGGATATGTGCGCATAATGACGATCGTTACCGTACTATATTCTTTGGTTGTCCAGTTATATAGTTAAGTGCTGTGTTTAGAATAGATATGTGACTTGTGACATCTACTGTATCCTGTTTTAATCATCAGGTACCAAACAGACATACTTCCCTTGATGTTTCGTATAACGTTAGGCGGGTATCACGCATATTTTTTTGATCTGAAATGTATTTCTTAGTAATGATTCTCTCGTAAATGTGTTTTGCCACGGTGCGGTATGGGGCCTGTAGCTATTTAATACATATCGTATTATTGAATGCGGTTTATTGTGAACGTATGGCGGCGTTCGACATTGATCGGTGATCTCCTAGTTGTTGAATAATCTTGTACAGAGAATTTAGACTTACGTATAATATTAAGTCTACTCTTTGTTTTATTAGTAAGTTACGTTTAAGCTAAAAATGGTTGAGTACTTTTTCATCTTAGTAATGGAATAAAAATATAAGAAATGAAAATTTTTATACAAATGTTTAATGTGTACATTATAATAATTTAATAAACGTATAATAATCTAAAAAACATGTTTCTTTTCATTTTCAAATTTCATCAGTTCTTGAGTTATACTAGGTTTTGCAATATTTTAAAAGAAATTTCGTATACCGCGAGATCAATGACCATAAACAGTGTGCTCCTTTATCTTAGAAACTTTAACATCATCGATATATCCTCCTTTCCACTTTTTTACTATTTCTACTAACACTTCTTAGTAGAAATGTATTATGAATTTATTAAATGTGTTTTTTCTGTTCTGTGGTTTACGGTATAATAGAACAAGAGATCAATGGAACGTCCCATGGAACTACGGAAAAATTGCGGATTATAATAAATAGTTAAATATATAAACTTCTTGCTATAGAACTGTATTAGTTATTTATTAATCTGTGATTTTGATTAGACGTTTTACTCTTTCACTATTTCCCTTTAATTAACGTATCTTTACATATTTGTCAGAAAAGCGGGCTGTGTCAAGGGTGTCAATGGTGAACATTTTGAATTCGCTTGTATTCTCTTTGTTCGCTAATAAAAATGGGACACTGACATAAATAGGCTAGGCTCAAAGTTTACAAAATTATTTTAGTACATACGAAGTCTTTTAAACATGGTTTCACGCCGCCGAGACAATGATACTTCAATGGAGACCATACTCAATTACGACAACAGAGACGCAGTATGATATTTTATTTTTACATTAAGTATACAAAGTTTAAATAGTTCCACTTTGAAGTGCTGGGTTTGCTTGGACTAAAGGCATAGCGAATGAGTGTGCTGCTATAGATCGACCGTGTCCACTGTACTGCGTCTTGGGTACGAGTGTGGCGAGATTGGGAAGTATTCGACCATCAGATTTCGTCAGTCCAACTAACGCTCACGTCGGTATCTCGCTTTCGGCACACGATCTTTCTTTCTCTTTTATACCTCGTTCCCCTCCACCCTACTCCAACTATGTAACCGTATATACACACCGTCTCTATGTAACCGTTAACTATGTAATTCGACGATCCTAATATTTTAAATTATATGCTTATGTTCGGTGATTTAGCAAAGTCAGTGGTCTACGGTATGGTCGACAACGTACATCCCGGGCATGGACAATGCTACCGGCGCGAACAGGTTCCGCAATACCGGTAGACGCCGCCTACGCGTTGGATCGCTCGCACTGAGTGCTCTACTCACCATGCACAGCCAAGTGCCAACCGCTGCTATCACTGGCGGCTTTCGTAAGTTGAGTTTTGTGTGTGTATTGTAGTAACTGCATGTTTTTATTGCTGTGGGAAAGTCTCTCTACACCGGGACTCGGGAATTTTAAAATTAGTTATCAATATTTATCTAGTTATTCTAGTTAGAAATCGCGGTAGCCCAGAGGTATGGGTAATGGACTGCTGAGACGAGGTCTCGGGTTCGATCCCAGGTTTACCATGGCACACACCAATGACTACGATGCTTTTCGAAGTTATGTGTGTATTTATCGCAGGTTTATAAGTTGGCCGGTTGATGACAATAGGCTTCGCCACCTATTACATTGGGACCTAAATATAAACTGGCGAAATGTGGGTTCTAACCTCTGCCTACCCCTTCGGAGATATAGGCGTGATATAATAATAATAAAAAAAAAGCTAGTTATTCTTTGTCTTATGTATCTATTAAGTGTTCTCATGCCTTGAATGAAAGCAAGACAGTAGATATAATACGTGTATGTACTGTTTGTACATACTTTCATTATATAAAATTATGGTTATACGTTTCAGTGATTTTCATGATGACTCTAATGGCAGCGGTGATAGTTCTAGCGAATCCTATGCGACATTTCGAAGTTTACCTCGGTCAGTGGAGCATCAGTGGTCCGGGACGTGCTTTCCGTATAGTCCCATTGTTTGACGGTGAGAAAAGTCAACATAATTGTTAATAAAACGACTTCCTTTGATTCATTTATCATATCATAAACAAACTGAGATACCTACCTACTTATCACTGGCCCACTCAAATGAAACAAGCCCATGGGTACCTAATTATTCTTTAAGAGTAATGGGTGGTAGAAATGTCGGGAGAGGAACTTCTAATGTCGTTGGGTGATGCCTCACCAAGATATTGGGGTCCCAGGCCAACGTCACCTGCAAGCCGATACATGTGCTTAATTATGGGAGACTGGCGCAGGCGCAGGCTATCCTCTCGGGTTTCGTTGGGGCCAGAAACATGGCATAACATGGCAAGAGATGGCAAGGAGGGGACATGCGACAAGGTGCATTCAAGGTTGAATTCAACTGAATAAGTGTATTATATTCAGATATAAAATAACGTAGCTATTTGATTTACTTGATAGGCATTGGCATAGCAATGTGCCTGAACGCAATATTTCGCGCAATTAACTATTGCGCTATTGCTGCCATAGCTGTGATGTACGTCGTGCGGTCCGTGCGTGACGACCGGTTACCATTCACGTATTGTCGGTGAGTTCACTCTTTCAATTGTTAAATTATTTTATCAAACAGTCTGCCATACTCAGCAAAGCACATTCACATAAACGAAATGAATTACAAAATGAGGGAAGTCACTCACTACCGTTACAAGTTAGTAATTGATTAATCATACGAAGGACGATGTTTAGAGCGTACGTTCGCGGGAAATCAATGGGATCTTTAGTTTCTGTGGATGTTCTTCAGGTTTGGATTCACCATATTTTTATTTAATTCACTTAGATGACCTTCGTTACTTTGCCCATAACAAGATTGGTTTCTCGTTGTTTCCTTGATTTTTTAAATTATTAGGTAGATAGGCATTACAAATGTTGTATCGGTTCAATAAACATAATTTTTACACCATAACAAATAACAAATGGCAAAAGTTAGCTCAGATGGTATAACTTTTACTATAATATGACGAGCTACTCGTTTCAATGCGATTACCACCTCTCGACAATGTGTGTTAATGTTTCAGTGATTTTGATTTAAAACCATATGATCCTGACATCAGGCAAGTAAGATACTTAGCTGTGCAGGGGGTAAGTATTCTGGATTGTACATTAGAAATCTGGGTAGTCAAACACTGTAGTCAGTCGCAAATACCATTACCTAATTAAAACGCATTCACTATTAAATTTAACTCGATATTAACTATGTACTCGTTTATTACGCGCGCCGCCACTACCACTGTCTGCGTTCTCACACAGTACTCGATCGCGACACAATGTGCGAGCGAGCACCAAAGCGTGATACTCGCACGCTTTTTGGAAATGCCGTTTGTTTGGGTTTTGTGAACTTACGAATTATCGACTGCCTCCGGAAATATCAGTACAATGAAAAAACCAACAAATATGGTACATATCCCGTTAGATTGAAAGTGAATGTATAAATGACCCCCTTCGGCCGTCTACGAAACCAGAGCTACGTAACTAGTTACTTACTAAACATAATTCTTCCTTGTACGATACCAGTTACGTACACACACGTGTTTTTACTTCAACGAAACTTGGTTTCGTAGCAGGTAACTTTAAGTGAGTTATGAAAGGGGACTTTTTGATTCTTCCGACGTAAGTAAGTAGGTAAGTAAATAAGTAAGTCATTGATATATCTTTAAAAAGAAAACCAAAAAGTCCAAAAATTATGAAGAAATCGACGATGAAATAAATCGCACAATAGCACAATTAAATGAAAACGATATAACGGTTGGTCACAGCATCGAAATTTTATCTCCGTTTTCTTTTAAGCTTTTTCATTGGGTATAGGGTTAAAATACAAAGTAAAGTTTTATTATTTGATATTATATTGGTTTTATTAATAATCCACTGGTTTTCTTTAAGTTAAAAATACGTGTAGCAACAGGACGAATATGTTTAGTTCTAGTAAGCTCCGGTTTTGTAGGCGGCGGCCGAAGGATTTCTTACACTGTAACTGGTTACGAACTAGATACCAAGTTTCGTTGAAGTAAAAAGACGTGTGTGTACGTAACTGGTATCGTACAAGGACGAATTTTATTTAGTTAGTAACTAGTTACGTAGCTCTGGTTTCGTAGACGGCCGAAGGGAAATGACCCTGTCAAATAAAACGCACTTGAAGAAACTAAGTAGGTACCTAATGCATTTGGAAGAAGGCATATCAGCGCTTTTGATGGTGAATCAGCGAATTAAGAATTATTATTTTAGTACCTAGCATTTTTTAGATAAGAATAATAATGGATACGGAAACCGATAAGGCTAATTCCAGCACCCTTGACTTAATAAGTAAACTATGGAATAATACGAGTAAACCCAAATCACAATGGTTTGTATATTTCAATATTTGACTGATTTTAAATATTACCTGAAATTGTTTTTTCAACCTGTTTTTTTACCGAAGGTTAAGATCTACCCAGATAGGGCGCTCTACAACAATAGAAATATGTAAGGAAAGGTACCCGGGCAAGTATCCTGCGTTTTACGCCACTCCTGCATTTAATTATTTCTAGTACGTACCAATGTCTCAGACATCTGCTTCTACACAGATCTGTAGGTAGGTACGAGAATGCTTATAAGTAGCTGTAGTTAGAATGTTTTTGCTATTTCGTGCAAGAAATCTTCCAGTGTCCGTTTACAAATATGTTATAATTGGTTAATATTAGTAGTCAGTAGTAGATCTAAGCAGATATAGTCATTTTCAATCTTCAGATATATTGTTATTTAACTTTCAATAATAATCACCTTGAGAGATCAGTCAGCAAAATGATCATTTTTTAAAATTGCAGCGTGGAAGTTGTTAAAGTACGCCCAGATATGCGTATGCAACATTTTAATATGCATCTCATGATAATTGTTTTGGGTGTTTGGATAATAATATGGTTTACTATGCTCTCTGAACGATGGATCTACGATAGAGTAGGTATTAATTTTCACATATTGTTGCGGAAGTGTGTATCTACAGCTGTCTGTATGTTTGGTTTATTGTTCTTTATTCAATATTTCAGTTGATTTGGAATAATATGCCCCAGTGGATTTTAATTATACCATGCATATGGACAACTTTATTAGTGTTCATTGGGGTTTATAACATGAACGGATATAAGACCGCAAGCAAAGCTTTTCGGTTCGGCAAAAAAGATATACTGGATGTATGTATCGTGTATTGTCTTGCTATATGAGATAAATTAGAATTTTGCAAGTTATGTTACTAACTATTTTATCTGTTCATAAGGGTCTATCAGACGCTTTAGAGATTGGTCTCTATATACATGTTGCTAGTGTTGGAACGGAATTAATAACTGGTAAAGGATTGAATCGTTACGGTAATTTTATTATGTCTCTTTATAAATTCGAAACCTACTATCATCTATGTACGCTCTCCTTGTTTGATACTAAAGAAAAGATATAGAAATGAATCACCATAACGGTTTCATACATTCATCAGCATCGTCTTTGCATTAATCCCTGTCGCATCTGAGGCTTCTATTTTGGAGTTTTGAGTTTTGGCCCTTATGACTTTCTGACTTTGCATGGTCTTGAGCATATCTTTGGCAATGCGACCATTGGTAAGCATTTCTACTCTCCTACCAGGGTCCGGCGGAGGAGGCATGGGCAAAATTAATAAGAATATAATAAATTCATTCTTAATAGTTTTTACCTATTGTAGAAAAGATCAGATTTCCATACCAATATGTTCAACCAAACTAATGAATTTAGTGAAGGAGGACAGTGTCACCAAATAACCGCATAAATTATGTCGATTGTATGATTTCCTTATAGTGTGCAGGTGCCATCAACGCTCCAGATAAGATATAAAGACGTCCTATTGTTCTAATTGCAGCGGCTGGTCATATAGACCCGTTGTTCAACAAAGAAAATCTGTGGCACTCATTTTTAGTGGTGCTCCTCACTTTCTTTCATTCCGGTGGAGCCATCTTGTGCGCAGCTGTGGACGGCAAGCACCCTACCTGGACTGGCATTGACGAAATGCATCAAAGTAAGTGACACATCATAGGCGTAGCGGTGGAGCGTTCGAATGCTAAGTCGGAAGTAGTGACGTCGCGTCGATCTATTTTTTACCCGGGTTGTTTCTCTGTATATTATAATGTGTATTGTTTTAAAAAAGAAATAATTAGAGATTAAAGAGCTGTATGTTTAAATGTGAGTTGATACGTTATGTAGCATATTAGAATAGGTAAATATCTATCAGGCTTCAAATTGTATTGTCTCTTTGCAGGTTCATTATGGATATTCCCTGTATATTCTAAGTGCACGTCTTTGGGTAATCATTCACACTTCATGTAAGTAAAAATATTGTATTATACTAGTAAACCCGGCGAACTCCGTTTCGCCGTGTAAAAATGATTTTCCCGCTCTTCTGTTGAAATTTTGCCCGAATTTTCTTTGCTATACCTAAACCTCACGGAGCCCGAGACCTTTCCAACGAATGCAAAACCATGGAAATCGGTTCGTGCGTTCTGAGTTATAGCGTCATTATACCCGTTATACCCGACTTATTTTATATAGTATATTAAATTTATTTACTTTCTTAAGTTTACACTAATATCACATACTGATTACGGATTCTCGCGATATATTTGATATTATATGTTTACATTTAGCCCGACGTTTCGCTTAGTTTACAGCAACCATGGTGACACCAAGGTTTAAAACGTGTATATGACCAGTTGCAATATGTTGCTAACTTCAGTCTGAAAGCAAATGTGTTTTAGGCCGAACGCTAAAACCTGAGCGGGCGCCCGCGGGCGGACGCTCAATGAAAAATAGAGCAGCGCAGGCGCGTGCGACGGAGCGCGGACGCGGGCGACGGATTGTAACACGCGCGGCGGGCGACGGGCGCGCGGCGCGGACGCACGCGACGGTCGAACGAATTCTCCGCTGAGTAGCCTGTTTGTCACGAACAGGTTAGGTAGTCGACGTTGTTTGCGCATACGTCTCTTTGCCAAATAATAAATAAGCAAATAATCCATGGTAATCTACTCGACACATCTGTAGACGCTCGAGATCAAAATTATACTGGCAGCGCTAAATGAGACGGACGCACGCGACGGGCGCCCGCTCGCGGAGTCGTTGCCCGCGGCGGACGTCGGACGCGGGCACCCGCGTCCGCATCCGCTTGTGTTTTAGCGTTCGGCCTTAAACTTGTTTGAGTGTCTCAATCAATACGCGTATAAAACAAGTAGTTCTGACAGCTCTTCTACAAGTTTTTGACAAATCTTCAACCAGTTTTGTCTCAAACATGTTTACAACTTGTTTCTTGGTGTAAACTAGGGGTTACATTGCTAACTATGTGACAACAATCGCCGAAAAGTAATCTAAACCGAGCTAAAAGTAAATAATACCAATTACATCACGATAGAGATCTTAAAAAATGTTTCGTTTCGTCGTGACAAGTCATAATTATACAGTTAGTCACTTTACTTTTCACAAGAGTAAAGTTATAATAATGAATTAACATTTAAAGTACCTAATAGGTATTTTTTAATAATCGTAATTTACAGGTCCGCGTGTATATTCTTTGGACTGGCATTCTCGTACATAACTGTGGCGTACGTTTTTATGAAAACAGCGGTGCACATTATATTCGAGTATAAAGTAAAATTAGTGTACGTATCTAAATGAATCACACCACTATCCAATATCACTTTTGAATGGTTCCTCTGATATGCATCACAATTGTTACAGGTTCAGAGAACAAGTTGTAGTGGGTGCTTTAATATTGCCTTGTGCACTTCTGAGCATGCTGTTTACAACTTACGTAAGTTCTTGGTTTTTATTTCAGTATTATAGACAATACATATTCAGCATATTCAGGTATATAGTGTATTCAGAAGTTCAGAGTTTCTGTAAACTGACCGCGAGCGCTGTACCGATCCCATGATGCGCGCGATGTGGCAGGGGGAAGTCATGACCGTCAAATTTGATCAGTTCACCAAAGCAGTCCGCCACCAACAACGCTCACGGCTCTACCTATCGGCACGGGTCTTGGACCTAAATCGCGAAAGAAACGAGGCTCTAGTGCGCGCGGAATGTTTTGATATAATCTACGATTAATAGATTAGAGCTCACCCACTACCGCTGCACCACTTGCCATCTTTAAAAGATAGCCCGAAAACGTGAACTGCACTTATAGAGCTCATTTTGGGTCCACAGTTCGTGCGTATACCCCTATATCTCGCTCGCTATCGACTCATGCTCTTTTTTTGCCTCGTCTCGCGCCACGAGAGTCATGTTCCCCGTCAACCAATGGTTATGGATGAAACACTAGTTTCTGATATTAATGAAACTGTCTTGACATTTTTACATATGCAGGGTGGTCTACCATTAATGGAGAGCGTAGAGGCCATACTGACGGGTGTGGCGACGCCGCTGATCTGTTTGCTCGAGCTGGTGGCGCTGCTGTACGTGTACAGCAGCCGGGACTTCTCTTCCGACATGAACGTCGCTGTGGAAGACAGCACTTGCTCATCTCGGCTCAGCATACAAATGCAGATCATACCTTTTTTTACGCTGGTAGGATTTATTTATTTAATTGATTAACAACTCGACCCGTAAAAGACGAGACGGGTAGGTACTCTTAGAACATTGCAATACTCAAAAACTCATACATAACATGGTGAATTACCTCCTACATTTCACTAACCATTTCATTAAGTCCCACGTAATAAGTGGTGAGTCTATTGCCGAATTCCTATTCCTGTGGAGTCTGGGCTGTACATATATGTCTGAAGTTAAACAGCCCTATCACTTAGTCGCCTTGTACGACATCATATTTGAAGAGATGGACTCAAATTCCCTTACTACCTCTACTTCTAGAATACTTTAACAAATACCTGTTACAGGCTGCTCTGATTTCAAAAATCGTCACATTGGTAGACACAGAACTGCCCAAGAACTGTATGATATTGGCGACTGTTCCCCTGGTGTGCATAGTGCTAGCGCTGCCATTGCGAGCCGTGCACAACACCTACATGTACCTGTATCCTGCCGCCGCTGCTCGAAACTGATGATTTAAATTGAACATTCATAATTTTATAAAAACAAAAAAACGCAAGTGATTGAAAATAAATGTTTATTTTATCAATCATTTAAAATATTTATAAATATTGTTTCTTTGTACAATGTAGCAACATGTGTACACATGATTGATGACGATAGCCTAAAGTGAGACTCGTAAAACTTAGACGCAAATAATAATAAAGTTAAGATACATTCGAGGGCGCCTAGTTAGCACAAGCTGCTCATGTTCCGTACACTATTTACACAACACCTATCTACCCATCTTAAGATTCAAACGCTGAGAGTATAATTGATTGTCCATTAGAAAAGATACGCAAACACATTAGGAACGATTCCAATCAGCAACGAATTGACATCAAGGGTAATTCTACTATGATCTAGTGTATGCTATGTTCTATTTCACAATATATTTAAAATATCACATATGTACAAATTATTTTCAAAACTAAATCTCAATAATATCAGTGTATGTTTCTGTGACATGTTGTTAGATAAATAAATTCATAAGTTAGCTAAACTTAGGCCAATGATTGCATCGCGTGTAATTTATATTTATGGCCATTGATCACCATCAACAAAACAATATTTGGTCTCTCTTCAAATCCTTGTGCACATAGGTTTCATTAAAATAATCAAAAATAGATACGTAATCGTGTCACCAAGTTTTATTTCCATCCAGAGCACTATAAATATATATATATACATTTGACGAAATATTGATCTGTCAATGCCGTTTCACAATACACGTTTAGCACAATTTATAAACGAGTGATATTTAGTTTATGCGATATCTTCATAAAATTACAAGATTCATTAAAACATAGGGGAGGGTTACAGAACGGACTAGCGGAGGCGACATCGTGCGCCTTCTGAATCTTGTAGATTTATGTGTCGCTCTTTATAACATCTTATCAAAGTTCCGCCGACGTCATCCAAAACCGCCGACCACACCTCAATAATTTTGAATCACTGTAAGATGCACTGTTGTCTAGCACTGCGGTATGGCCTCAATCCACGGTACTTGTAGCTCTGGTAGTTTAACCACCGAGTTGAGCCGTAAATGTCCGGGTCACATTTATTCCAGCCCAGCTACTGAAACCAGCTGTGCAAATATCTAATTATACAGCGTCGAGCCCGAGCGCCGCGACAGTCTGGAGAGAGATCGTCATTGGTCCGACTGGGTGTCATCACTGGAGTTCGACCAACGATAATCTCTATCATGGCTGTCGCAGCGCCGTGCTCGGCGCTGTATGCTTAGAAAATTCACAGCAGTGCTGGAATGCTACTGGAATAATGTGAACCGGAACTGGAAAATTTATATTCCAGTGAGTAATCCAGTTCAAAAGTGGATTGACGATCTACTTTTGATATCACTCGCCCATTCCACTGGAATAGTGTAGACAGCCATTCTAGCACTGTATTGAAAGTCTCTGAAGTTTCCAGTAGCTTTAAAAGACTGGAACAGTGTGGACGAGATAGTTCACGGATCGGTCGCTGGGTTGTAACACTGGTATAATGTGAAGGTAGTGCTTCACGGCAGGTCGGTGGGCGGCGGTCAGGCGCGGCGCGCGGTCCTGCGTCAGAAGCGGCGCAGCGCGGCGCCGGCCGTGGCCTTGCGCGTGGGCTGCACCGACAGCGGCGCCACCAGCACCTCACCGCCGCCCTCCGCGCCGCCGCCGCTCGTGCCCATCTCCTGCCACATACACATACATCCATCAATGTTTATATCGTTCCCAACCAACAGTCCTTTCTTAATAGCGTGAAGTTATTAAGAAATTGAGCGAGTAGCCTTGCGAGGCACTGCCTGAGCGAGCCTCGGCCCGAGCCGAATGTTTATGTCAGCTTAAGTGTCGGTAGGTTTGCCGCGTGCAGTGTGGCTATGGACACTCGATGTTGGCTCAGCCTCGCCTTGGTTCATGGATGCTATGCTCTAGCGCAAGCTTGTCCCTAGAAAATGGGAACCGGTAGTCGCTCCCGTAAAAACAGGTGAACCAATGGTGATCAGAGAGTACTTACGTTTATGTTATTACAGCTGGCTAGCCTCATTTGAGCGAGTTGTGAAGCGGGTGTAAGGTTGGAGGTGGAGCCGAACGGCGAAATCATTGACGACATCGCTCGCTTCAGCTTCGACGGTGTTTTGTTGAAAGAAAATGCACGGCCCACCTACACATTACATTACGCATCAATATTATATTTTTTATAAAAAGTTATACCAGTTCAAACAAAAATGCAACGGTAGAAATATTTACAAAATCTAACGTGATAATGAATTGAATACGTTATAAAAGATTGAGTTACATTTTAAAATCAATTTAAAAAGTTAATGATAAATTACACCTTTCCAGATTTAAACCAATTCATTAAAATTAATTTCCATGTTACGTAAATTACAAAACCATGCCCACATACAGTAACCTATGAGACTTTAAGTAAGTAGCATGTATGCATATGGATGATGGTGATATTATAATGTTAAGACACCACAGAACACCACTGGTATGGCACGCTCACAAGACGAGTTAATTACGGATGATTGAAGCGAAGCAAAATGCTCGTGTGCTCTCCCACTCTCGTTTTGTAATTATAATTACCATACATATTACTAGATTAGACAAGTCAAACAAATACACGGGCCCCTGCAAAAAGGTATGACATATTGTAAACTATTCGAACTTTAGATTATTCATACTGTTGATTGATAGCACTTGGTGGAGCTCCCTTTTATACAGAATGATACCTAATACACTTGTACTTCTCTACACTCGTGTAAAGGTAAACCTTGCGGCGAAACCGGTGAGATACATTAATAAATACAGTGGAGAAGTACAAGTGTATTATCAATTATGTATTTTCGAACTTTGTTAGAAGATCGACAAACATGAAAGTTATTACGGGTTGACACATTGTAAACTTTTCGAACTTTGTTTGAAGAATCAGGAATAACTTAGAAGGAACAGGATTCCACCAGAGATCATATTATGTAAACAGACCTCGGCAGGCATATTTGTCGTATACCAGGCGGCCTCGCTGTGATCCTTCTCAACCAAAGTTTGCAGATTTTCTTCATGGCTGATATATTTAATACTTACCTCTTTATAGCCAATGACCCATAAATATGATTTTAGCTTATGAAACCTAGTATATATCTATGGTAATTACCCAGGCTGGACAGTCGAACAAATTCAACATTAACCTGCACTAACCGCAGGCACACTGATTCCTGTGTTCGAGTATTAGAACCTTACATTTCTTGAACAGTACATATTTCACAAGTTATGATAAGCATGTAATAGCTTTGATACTATAATGTTTAATGATACTTACACCACAATGAACTATGACTGTGTTATTCTCAAATGAAATAATAATATATGAGGAAATAAGGCCGCATATGGTGATCGCACACTTCGTCCAAATCCCATATAACGGGTGTTAGGGAAACGCTCCCGAAGCCGAAGACACGTGATAGTACTCCGGGTAAATAAAATTATGGCGGGGGTCTCAAGTCCGGCAAACTTGTCAGTACGTAGAAAAACAATTTTCTTTTTTATCGATCAAGTGTAAACAAGAGGAAATTGCCGATAAACGCACATCACTTAAGAATAACCAGGGCCGCATGACGCTGTTACCAGCTGTTACAAATGAACTCTACTATTTGAACCCAGTAGGGTTACCAAACGATCAAAAGTGATGAGACAGTCTTACTATCATTCCACTCACCTTTATCCTAAGCTAATTTTGTGATGGTAACAGACGAAGAAAGACTGAAATAGCTTACCAGTTGATAAAATGGTATAAGAATTATTACAACATTCACTTTAGTATTATGAAAACATTTTTATGTTTCGGAAATTATTCATGTAGAATGTGAGACTGTCTCAAAAAGTCCTTACCTAATGTTGACCTACATTTAAAATTTCCAGCCACGCCCCTGACACGCCCCTCTAATAAATATTTGTTAAAATTGGTTCCGTATCTAATTTAATTTATAAAACTAAAAATATGGAGCAATAAATAGCACGCGATCTTACACCAGTGTCAAATAGTACAAATGGTAAGATCTCAAACAGCAACCTTTGTTTCTGATCTGTAGGTTAATTGATTTCTAGTTAAGATAATGCAAACGAAACTCACTAGGTAAATCATAATATCACCCGGATAACATGAACTGCAAGAGGTCCTTATTAAGTATTTGTTAAAGTAACATCCATTACGGTACCCTAAAATATTTAATAATAATAAAATCTTTTTTCTTTCATTTCAAATCGCCATGCCCCTTATTTCGATTGGTTCTGTACTAATACTATTTACCATTAAAGTTTCACAATAGTCATTCCAAAGCATAAAAATAGCATAATAACGTGATATAAACCAAGTTCAAATACCAGGGCAACATAAGTTGTAAGAGCGGTTTATTCAACGTTTTTGGAACAACAAAGGCTACGGTACCCTAAAATAATAATTGATGAAAATAAAATTCATTTCTCATTTTTTCCTGTACCTAAATAGGGTGAAGCGCTTAACAACTTGCCTTGGAGTATAATTTTATATCACTAGTTTCTGCATTCTTAGTACCTATAAGATGTAGATAACTGAATTAATTCATATCCATATTTCCATATTAATATTGTAAATGCGAAAGTAACCGTGTCTGACTATCTGTCTATCTATCTGTATGTTACGCTTACATGCCTAAATCCTTGAATTGATCTTGATTATGCCAGATCGATATCACGACCACGGATCCTGATGATTACGATTTTGGATGCGAGAGCCCGCGCGGTGTTATATCGGTATAGAAAGGTGGCGCGGGAGCGGGGACATGCACTCGAGCTTGGTGAGCTCTGGGTCGTCGTGATCTCCCAGCTCGACGAATGGGAGCGACGACTTGGGCAACAACGCGCAGGGCACGCCGTGGTAGCGGCGGTAAGACCCATCATGGAGGACTGGCTAGAGAGGCCGCACGTTAGCCTCTCGTCGTACCGGCTGACGCAGGTGATGGGAGACGCTGCCGAGGCGGGTGAGCGCTTGTGAGCTATTATTGTACGAAAAGAAGGTGGCGAAGCGGGTCCGGAGAAGAGTCCTATTGAATTTAACTTGTTGGCTTTTTTACGAAAACGATACTATCGCGTCTCAAAAATTACCGTAAAGCTGTTGAATTTTACGAGAGCGACTACTATCAGAGTGACAAGTATAAGTATACAACCTCCGAGTAATAAAACAGCACTGCACATGGTAGGCAGTCGCTATCGTTAAAGCTGTTACCGCCTGTAATAGATAATAAGCGAACCCCGTATACCGAAACGTAAACTTTGGATGCAACCGGGAATCATAGTGAAACATGTACCTACGTACGTGACTATCAGGAGCGCTCGGTCGAGAACCTCTGGATGGCAATTAAATGTACCAAAACTGGAATTAGTTCTACCTGTTAAATTATTCCTTTAATAAACCATCAGAGATATTAGATTTCATTTTTTTTACGAAACTGTGTTACAAAATCAAAATAACGATCAATTCCATAAAAAGACAGTGCGAATAACTGAAGTTATGAAATCATTATAAGTACCTATTTATCGCGTTGTTGGTCGCGTCGCGAGCGATCAACACACACACACACACACACACAGCGCCCTTTGGCGGCATATTTTACCAAATTAATTTTTAATACCTAATTTCGAAGTTTTGATGTTGCAATTTCAGTCCCGCGATGACACTCGTATGCGCGTGAGCATTCTTTCGTCTTAGACAAGATTGTTAATTAGTTTAGACTATTTTATTACTACATTGTTTTGTTGGTACTATTTCATTGTTACGTTTTGTGTTTTTGTTAAGTTTGTGTTCCTTTTATTATTGTTTTGTGTTCAATATGCCTAATGCCTACAGCTACAGTGCTCGCGAATACGGCAATATGTTAATATGCCTAGGAGAAGCTCGCGGAAATGCTTCGCGTGCCCTAAGAATTTACCGAGAGAGATTTCCGAATGCTCACCATCCGGTTGACCCTCGACTGATAACAGCAGCCTTCCAGAGGGTGTTAGAAAATCGGCCCATTGCTTCGGTGGCGGCAGGAGGTGGACGTTCAGTTGTTGTTCGGTCGGAAGAACGAATTTTAGAAGTTGTTCGTCAGAATCCCAGGCTCGGTACGCGAAGCATCGCGAAATTATTGAGACGTCGTCGGGATGGCCAAGGCGTGTCGCACTGGATGGTCCATAAGGTGTTAAAGCGTAATCGAATACGCCCTTATAAAGTGCACAAGGTGCAAGCGTTAGTACCCGGTGATCACGAACGTCGTGTAGTTTACTGTCGTTGGCTCCTAGAACAGCAAGAGCGTGTGAATTTCATTCCACATGTCATATGGACGGACGAGTCCACATTCACTAGAAACGGAATGTGGAACCGAAGGAATGCACATGTGTACTCCGAAGGGAATCCATATGCTGTACAGCAAACTGGACATCAAACCCGATGGTCTGTCAACGTTTGGGCAGGCGTATTTAAAGACCGCATTTTGGGGCCAGTTTTTCTACCACAGCGACTTAACGGTCAACGATATTTGAACTTCATTAACGAACATTTGGTGGACATTCTGGACGACCTATCGTTGGCCGAATATCGCCGCACGTGGTTTCAACATGATGGTGCACCTCCACACGTTGTTAGGTACGTTCGTCAGCGTCTCACTGAACTTTTTGAAGATCGCTGGATCGGCAGACTAGGGCCACAGGCTTGGCCAGCTCGCTCTCCCGATTTGACCCCATTAGACTTCTTTCTGTGGGGGTATGTTAAAGAAAAGGTTTTTGATCGGGAGTGTGAAGGTGCTGATGAAATGCGCCAAAGAATCGTGGATGTTTTCAACAAACTACGTGCGGACTGTGTTGAAGACCCTACAATGATGCCCCGCCTGCATGAGCAAACGCAACTCAGAGCTCAAATCTGCATCGACATGAACGGTGCACAATTTGAACCGTACCTTATAAGGCCACGGCGGCGGATGTAAAGCGGTAAGCAGTTTAAGCCCTACTTACGTAGACAGATTACCTGTTAAATTCAATACTCGACGTAACTTGCGTTGCGTTGCCATGTCGCGTCGCGTCCCCAGTGATGATGATCATGTTTGAGATGTTTTTTTCATGAAATTATTGTTTCAATTAGTTTGACTAACACGATTTTTCAAACGGGTACTCTTTGTAAAATAGGCTTAACATCAGTGCCTCTACCCTAAATTAATAGGTGTAATATTCAGCCGCGGTATCCTTTGATGTCCCATAATCCGTTTGATGGGCGGCCGCAATGCCTGTCGGCGCTCTTTGATGCAAAGCCGAAAGGCGAAAAGAAAAGAGAACGACGATGAAACAATAGATACCAGTGCTGCCATAGTTTATTTAGTAAAATGAAAATGGTAGATTTATTTGGTAGATTAAGGTGTAAATAAGTAGTTCTTGAATTTGTTTTTTAAAGAAATTATTAATATTTCCCCGAACCCCTCTACCTAAACTACTCGTAAATGACTCGTGTTTATAAGTGGGTCACGGTTTACGTTGATAGTGTAATGGCTAGAATTCGAACCTAGGATTTTTAATTGTAAGGCCGGCTTTAACCACTAAGTAGTAAGGCACGTCGTGGTCGTGGCAGTGGCGGTAAAACCTATCACGAAGGACGAGCTAGTGGCCTCTTGCGGGCCTCTCGTACCGGCTGACCAGGTGATCTCCGGCCATGTGCGCCCCTACCTATCCGTTGAAAGATGGGGACATTATTGCATAGGTGCGCTGTATTATAACCTGTTCTAGGTGTGAAAATATTCACGTGCATGCTATACAACGTATTGCTTTAAATACGTACGTAGGCAAAAGGGACCGATGGCATAATTATCTAGTTGTCTGCAGGTGGTTGAGTCATAGTTTACTTTAAATTAAAACGTAGGTACCTATGTGGATATTTTTCAATTAAAATTGTTGATATGATAGGCTAGATCGCGTTTTAAAATTATTCTACTGTTAATGTATTTAACATTAGTAGTTGGCAACATTATTATGCCGAAGGTCAGACTTCCGTCGTTCTTCCGAGTTCCGTTCCGTCTCGTTGTTTGTTTGCCGGAACAGCGCGTGTTTTTTTTTGTAAAATGATGGTTTTGTGTTGGCCAACGTAACGTAGCTCATGGTAGCTTACGAAGTTCGTTAGTTGTACAGTGAAAAATTCATTGACGTAGACCGGCGCGTGATTACATTTCTGGAGTGATTTAAGTAGATGGTGAAATACCTACTGAAAGTTTTCGTGATTCCCTTTCTTAAGTGCGACCAACCACGACATCCACTACTTTGGAATAGAGAATCCGAAAATTCATTCCTCTCATTTCGAAGCAGATCCGAGGGCGAGTAGGTACCTGGCAGTCATCAAATCAGTTCTCGGCAATAAACACATGAAAGTGTGGCGTATAAATTTGTCGGTACCTATGTAATCTTAATTTTTGTGACCTGCTTGTGTAATAGTTAAAACTCCTTGTGTAAGTGATAAGTGAGAGCACGCCAATGATTGTACAGTGTACTAATAGATACCAGTTAGGTACATCACTGGATTGCTAAAATTCCGTGTGTCGTGAAGTGATAAATAAATACCTAAGTGCATTGTAAGGCGTTCTGTGACTTTACCAGTACCTACTAGATTAGGTACATCACCGTATCGCTAACAGTGGACCACGGTAAGTGATAATCTAAATATCTCCAATGTACCTATCTCAAATCTCTCTTGTACCTACGCTGTGTACCAGGCGCACAGTTGAACTTAGAGATTTTGCTGGACATTGTACTCAAGTGAACTTATTGCGGAAGGACAAAATACGATAGTGTTGTGACCTACCCCTTTTTAGTAATATATCGAATAATTAAAGGATTTTTTAATATTTGTATGAAAATTAAGATGCCAACATTTTATTACTGCCGGTATGTTTGCCAGTGCAAATGTAATTGTTATAGGGTGCACTACCAAGGGTTTTCGGCTTCGGGAGCGTTCTCCTTACACCCTGTATAATGAATGCAAGGAAACATGTTTGTAGGTAATTAAACTTCGTTTAAATATCGCAACATTTTAAAAAATAAGAAAAGTCATATACAACCATTTTGTTCTTTAATTAAACGAACGCAGGCTACGAGGGTTGAAAGTAGATATTAAAAATAGTATTGCGTCGGTTTTTAATGAGTAAAAGTACCCTAATATATTTTTGTAAATCAACCACACCTTTTGCAGGACACTTAGCGGTAACCTGAGGGTCAGGGGCTCGGGGTACATAATCTTGGTATAGGATGGATGTAGTGCGTGACCGAGCTAAACAGTGCTGTGCACCCGAACACGAAAGACAATTAAATAAGAATTCGTAAAGTAAAGGTATCGAGAGGGCGGAGCATCACGAAAGGCAGTCTGCCTACTATAAACCTCAGCTCTCTACATATCTTTACGTTATGAATTCGATCATTTTTCGTGCTCAGTGCACTTAGCACGAAAAACATTCGAATTCGGAATGTAAAGGTATCGAGAGAGTGGAGTATTGCGATTGGCGGGCTTCACACGCACACAGGTTCACAGTAGGCAGACTGCCAATAGCAATGCTCCGTTCAGACGATACCTTTACATCACGATTGCGATAGTATTTCGTGCTAACGGGATTCAGAGCGTCAGGTTACGAATGAGCACGATGGTTATTCGCATCAAACACAGGAAGCAGTATGTAAATGACATTAGTATCATGGAGGTACGTAGTTTGGCGAGGGTGGCAGAGCCGCGTCAGACCTGTGCGAGTAAGTGAGCGCGCAATACCCATGTGTCTAGGAGCCCGGAGCCCGGATCGGCGCGCAGCCAGCCGCCCAGCCCGGCCATCGCCTCCAGCTACAACACAACAGTCTCCACTACTCCGCTCACAACAATACACCCTTAACTACTCAACACTGCTACTGCGACATACTCTATATCTATTTACAGCACGAAACTACCATATTAATGTATCACGGGTACCGCCCTTTCTACTCTGAAGTCAATCATACACGTACGTTACTTTTGATATGATTGTGATGTCGATCTAATTTGCAGCTTGGCGGAATGAATGTGCGACAACTGATTCATTATTGTATTAACATGTATACATAATCGAATGCAAACGACGGCAGACTACATTATCATGCCTTAGTTACATAGAGATGCTGGTGACGAAATATCTTTGAAGTAGCTGCACAGCACTTTGAAATTTCGATAAACTTACCAACATCATAGTTATAATAAAATTGTTATTATTCTATTAAAGCTAAGCTGTAATTTCAATAGGTCCTAATTCATGCTTTATTTATTTATACATGTATTTTATTTTTACATATATTTAACCATTAATATTAACATTGATGTTTTGAGCTGTTAGCCTTTTTATAATATCTATATTAATCAAAGTATTGTTTGTGTTAAACTTGTACCTTTATTCTGGTCCGTGCGGCGAATTTGGACACTTTGGAGAGTGCACTTAGCGCGAGGTCGCTTGTATCGATGTCCAACTGGTGAGACTCTAGGCACGCCAAGAATTTATCCTGAAACACATTTTACTTAATAAAACGTTCCCAAATAAATTCCCTATATGTGCTATATAACTTTCTATGACAAACTGTTAAAATGTTTAATACCGATATTGGAAAGCAAAATCGTCAGGCAGTGTCAATTTGTTAGTAAAATCAATATTTAATAACGTAAGGGAAAATGTAAGTGTGAACTAAATAATGAGTTTTATAATTATTTTTGTACAAATTAATATTGGCAGATGATTTTGCTATGGAATCTGTACCCGATATTGATGCCGGTATATAATAATTATGAAGTTTCACAGTACTTACAGCATCAGCTTTACAGACAGTGTTGGCCATTTGCCTGCAAAGTTGTCGAAGAAAATGTGTCTTGTCGACGGTTTCGTCTGTGATCATAAAGGAGAACAGTTTCTCTTTGAGCTCTTGGTTGTTCCGGCACATCAATGCGAATACATTATGGCAGTCTAAAACAAACAAATATATCATGTCAGTTCCCCGTTTATCACGGATAACTTGAGGTGAAGGTTGGAGTTGGTCGACATTGTTCTTTATGGCATGGAATAGTATAAGTCAATGCCGGCCATTCATGATTGGGCAGCCATCATCAATCATAGCTTCTACGAAATTTTATTTTGTTCCTTGTTTTCCCGTAGTACGATTCCTTCGATCCAAATTGGCTTCAGCATGGTGTTATATATGAGAATCTTATTGTCAATCAACGGTAAATTTGAATAAATAATAATAAACCCACTTCAAGCATCATCAACCCAAAGTCCTCTCCACTGATCGCCACTACTATCCACGGATTGTGCGTGAAGCTATTGAAATTAAAAAATATAAAAATTTCAATAGGGAAGATGGATTCCAATTATCCGGGATCTGGAATCCAGTGATTAAAATAGTGAAATCCAAAAACACAGTGCCGCCGATGCCGTCTAAAACTGACATAGTGAATGTGGTGTGTTGCCAGCCTTACATTCAATGTAAAAGTAATGGAGGGCACACAAAAAATGTTTCCTGCACACCGCGCGACGCTCGCAGGCCAGTCAAGTCGTGACCACGGGTGCTGCAACGCACCCGAAACGTCGGCAAAAAGTAAGTGCTCAAAAATAGATCGCGTGAAGTTCCGATAAATATAAACACTATGAGTAAACGCCACGATAGTTTAAAAGTTACAAATAATAATAAATTTGTAAACTGTAAGCTTTTTTCTCCTTGGCCGACGGTAATTACTCTCATAAAAGAAAAATGCAAGGTTTAAATGTATCCAGGATTGTATTCAAAATCGACGTAAATTATATGCAATCAAACACAAGTATACAACTACTTTCGGGGAGTTGGGGCTTTTACTGATCTATGCCAGTGAAAAGCAACCATCCCAAATAGAAGTACTTACTCAAAAAACTAATAATATATCTTACCTTCAGCTTCCCTAATATCGACCACCCGTTTGACTGTACTGAGCGGCATCAGCGATATGTGCCTGTAAGGTTTGCTGGAACCTATCCGCATCGTCCCCGTGCCGTTGGTCGGACTTTTGCTGTTGAAAGCCTATAAAGCATTTTTTATTTCAATATTTACATTACATCATTAAAAGCTTGTATCTGAGGTGGCGGAGGTAATGTTTTAGTGTCATATTCGAAAAATCAATCGATATTTGTTGTGAAAATGTGTAGTGAAGTTACATATTATCAACTTGTGCATATTGAAAAGTATGCACATATGTTTGCTAAAATGAAAAATTCTGCCAGATATTTCCATACATTATGATTTCACTTCTATTCTAAGTCTTGAAAGAAAAAATGTTCTAAAAATATCAAAATAGTGATACTTTCTATACACTGACAATGATGGATTGGACAGTTATCGGATTATAATCTAAAATGTACTTAGATAATATATATTGTTGTTGTTATATTATATATATATATATATATATATATATATATATATATATATATATATATATATATATATATATTGTATATTAGACTATATATATATATATATATATATATATATACCGTCTAATATACCTCAATTAATGATTTTAAAGGAAGAAATAAAATTTTGTTATAGACAATATATCATCAGACTAAATAACAAGCACAGTAATATTAAAATATGATTTTGAGTACCTCAATGGCTACAAATAAATAGTTTTATATTTAACGGAAATAAGTACCTTTAATTTAATACAGTTTCTAAAAATGTGTACGATCCCTTATTATATTATTTACATAAAACTTACTTTCGATCTTTTCTTGCACACTTCCATCGTATCGGTGAACAGGAACAACACAAGGTGATCCCCCCGGCCAGAGAGCTCCTTAGATAACTCCACCACTTCGCAGCGCGAAACGAATGATCGATGGGAAGATACTAGATGGGGCTGGAACAATAGTAGGTACCTAAGTTAAACTTACTCCACCGTGCGTCAATGAACGTCAATGATTGTGCGCCTAAGTCAATGAATATCATTTATGTGTCATTTAGGCTAGATGTTTATACTTTTAGGTATACAGGGTGTTAGGGGAACGCTCCCGAAAATGTAAACTGGGGATACCATTGACCATTTGAACGAAATTAGACTACTTTTTACTTTGTTCGCAATAGTTTTTTGGTGGGAATCATGATTTTTCAACTCTTTTATTAGCATATTAACGCAATTATACTTATTTATGAGGTTTAAAAAATCAAGGTGTAGGTACCTGGAAAAAAAAGTACTACAATAAATAAAGTTCCCCTTTTTTTTAAACTGGTCAGTAGTAGGTATCTCCTGTTTTCGATTTCAGGAGCGTTCTCCTAACATCCTGTATATTTTTACAATCAAAATATTAATATGGTATATACCTAATTAGTCGTCATTCTCTGAGCCTATTCTCAACTCAGTTGGGGTAGGCTTTCTAGTCTAACTAAGGTGCGGTTGAACTTCGATATTTTTCGTGAAGCAACTGCCTACATAACCAAACTGGCGATATCGAAGTTCTATAGTTAGGCTAGTCGGACTTTTGAGGGCTCCAACTACCCGTAACGACTGCCATAGATGTTCGTCTGACATAATTAGTATATAACTATAATTGTAATCATCAGAGATAAGATGATAGGCGATTGTACCTATACACTGTGCCTGAAAAACTACGACTCTAACATACCGGGCACTGATCGATGTCATTATAAATGTCGAACATTTGCAGTTGTCCTTCCGTCTTGCGCTTGTCTTCGTTTATGTGCGACATGACCTCGCGCAGTCCCGCCAGCGCCCGCACTAACGCCGCGTGGTCAGGGTTGTTCTTATGCGTGTGTTTCAATATATCTGTAACATAAATACATTGGTTAGTTCGATATAATTTACTGTATGGTCATATGGTGGGTAAGTTAAACTGAGTTCATAGGAAAGGCATTAGTTGTTGTGCATTGTTTGTTGTACTACTAAAACTGCTGTAACAAAATATAATCTCTATTTCTCTCATGAGTAGTGTAAATACGTAGTAACAGATTATTAAGTGGTGTGTGAAAGGAGTATGTCGGGATCGTAGCAAATGGAGATCCGTGATCTCTGCCTACCCCTACGGGAAACAGGCGTGATTTTATGTATGTATGTATGTATGTATGTATGTGTTCTGTCTATAGTCACTTCAGACTGTGGCAAAACGTTTACTTTTTATGATTATATCAGTACGTAGTAGTAGTATCAGTAGATAGATTGACAAATCTAGGATGAATAGGGAGATTATCTAGGAATTACTAGTACTATAACGAAGTAATAGTTTACAGATTAATAGCCTTCCTATTACGTCACATATCACTTACAACTACCCTACTTACGGAAAAATTACGGGAATTTCATGCGAGATATTCACAAGACAGTAAAGGTATCTATTTAACAAGATTTCTCCAACATCTCTCACAGGCAAGATACCTATAATATACAATATTTTGTTCACAACATTAGCAATGATTTGGCTTAATAACAGACAAATCATTTTATACTAGAAAAACAACTCTCATATCTAATAGTATACGACACAAGTCCTAGACCTGTTCGTTCTACAAGCATGCAATTGACGGACACGAAGTACCGCAGTAAACGCGATCTCAGAAATATTATATCACAATTCTTGATGCAGTGATAATCACTGGAGTGACCATTTACACCACTGCGATGTCAAAATAATATGAGTCAAAACAACGGTGTCGGTTTGAGTCCGACATAACCACCCCCGCTAAGTTCGGCAGGATTTCCGCACGGAGAAAAATTAACAAAGACGTCACGTTACACATTCCGGAATTTTAATGCTCATAGAAAAATGTATAGGACATTGGTTGAAGTGATACATGCTTCAAACGCGGTAACCGCTGGCATGCGGAAGCGGCATTAATATTTACTACGTGAAACCTGTGACCCTTTCTCCGAAGGTTCAGTAACCATTTATGTACAAGTAGTGTGCTTGTCCTAAAAAATACATCATACTGAACTTTTCAGTCTTATACGCTAGAAATATGAATTAACAATTCATCATGTTTATTTATTTTTATATAAATTTATTATAATACACAATAATCAAACAAGGTGATTTTATAAAATATTTATCATCAGTCCTAAGACACTAAATAGAATATAAGTTACTAAATAGAATATAAGATACTAAACAGAATATTCTAATCTGTTCAGTCTGAATAAAAGATAATCTAATCTGTCAACATAGCAAAGTTACTAAAGCCATTTGTAGTGAAGGAAAGTGGGTATGAAATTAAGTAATTTTTTTGCAAAGTAATCTACCGGCTGATGTTTAATTGGAGCTAATCCTGCAAAACTACAATATATGGACTAACTAAAACTGACTAAAACGAAACTAAATCGCGATTGCTTTTATCAAATAAATAAGTACTAATATGCAGACGGAATAGGCAGATAAAACTTGGCTGCATAACACGAGATGTTTGCAAGCCAAAATGGTAAGTTTCGTTTCACACATAACATACGCATCAGTCAGTTGTACATAATTGTAAAATTGTTTCACAAAGTGAATAGTATCATTCAAAAAATTTCTATTCAAATCTTCAGTACCCTTCACACTAAATAACCATATATTGAATACCATTGGTAACTTAAAGAAACTATCAAGATTTTAAAGGCTAAACTTCACTCTATAAAAAGCTTCCTATCTACTAACTAGGATAGTAAAAATATTTTTTATTATGTACGCACACGAACAAAAATGAAACGTCCTGGTCAACTCACCCCTTTTCATCCAAATAATCACCTTTCTTTTATCACCACCATACAAATATACAAACATCTAGTTTTACTATCGATATTAAAAAAGAAAGAGTATTAATGACATTGTTGATATGACATAAAAAAGTAACATCTACTCACCATCAAGTAATAAACTTATACTAGGTAATCGCTGCACTGGTCTTATTAAAAGTTCCTGTAAACTTTGTCTCCCACACTCTGGTTTTGTTTGACAGATTTTCAGGAATGCATGAAATCTGAAACAAAAAAATATTTATAGTAATGTCAGTCATTCAAAAGTGTCAGTGTCAAAGTTAAAAATTAATTGATTAATTGTACCATTATTCGCGTTCACATACATTTCCTTGTTTCTATTGTAAAGAAAAAAGGCAACAACTATGGAATAGCGTTTAACGGTCGCAGGACCTGGGGCCCATTCTATGTGTGGTCCAGTACTATAGAATTTTGGAACCTCATTTAAAAGAGCCCGTTAAAATCACGTGGTAATAACAGTGAATCGACAACAATCGTGGATAAGAGAGAGTGAAAGAGTGTGGACAAGTCAATTCGGGGCCGGCTCCCGGTACTACCTAATTACCGTGAAAGTATGGGATCCCAAGAGTCAAGAACTGCATTGTTAGTAGCATCAAGAAGTGCACCCCCAACATCGTTTTTCAGCATTCAATAACTTTTATATCTTATCTATATATATAAAAATGAATCGCAAAATATGTTGGTAAGTGCATAACTCAAAAACGGCTAGACCAATTCGAGTAATTTTTCTTTTATATTTGTTCCTTGAACTCTACGGAAGGTTTTTATGGAGCAGCGGGAACGGGATCAGAAGTCCAAGCAGCGGGAACGGGATCAGAAGTCGACGCGGGCGGAGCCGCTGGCAACAGCTAGTATTATATAAATTTTAAATTGAGCTACCGAGACAACAAAAGTACCTTGGGTTCTCACGGTCGCACTGTTGCAGCATCTCCTTAGTATTCTCAAAGAAGTTAACGAATGGTGGGTACGCCTTCTCCATATCCGGCGTGTACCGCAGTACGAGCCGACCTATACTCGTCTCTTCACTCCAGTGCGCTTGTGCGTAGCGAAGCTCTTCTAACATTCTCCTACAAATAAATGGTATGTTTTTACATTGTTTTTTTTTATATGTTCTGAGGTATGTTGACGTTACAATTCTTTTTTTATTCATAACTGAGAGAACTCAAATATAGTAAAATACAAGGAAACTTACTGGTGCAATTCATAAATAGGCGGTAAATTTCCAAATATAATTTTTAGTTCTGTATTATTGAGCAAAGCTTGATTTTTGCCATTACTATTGTCGTCCTCAGCCATTTCCTCCAACGGTTGCTTAAACATCTGTAAAATAATTGATTGTTAATAGGAGATCATTAAAATGGAGAATTAATCATTGTTATAAATTATGTTACCATGACTATCGTTTGCAATATCCCAACATAATTTGATTCCGTCTGTAGAAGTTCCATAAACACCTGTTGCCGCGGTGACAATAACTTTCTGACTACTGTATCAGGTACTTCTGACTCTGTGGAATAAATCGAATTTATTTAGCATCTATGAACACTATGAATGTAATAGTTATGAATAAAAAGTACTACAGGAATTTAACAGGAAAAGAACAAGACGAAGAAACGAATGACTCTCACCTTCTAATAGTTGCTTTCCGTCCGGCGAAGGTGTACAATCGAGCAAATTCCCTGATAAGCTGAGGAGCACCGCATCGCCAACAGAAGAGCGTCGCTTGTGTAGCGCAGAGTCTCCACCCCGCAGCTTGCGCTTGCGCAGTCGCTGCAGGTGTGATGGCGTCCCGCTAGGCTCGGCCGGAGTTGTGGCCGAACACGTGTCCTCTGAGACTACCGCCCCCGGGCCGCCCACTGATGACCGCCGCGAGACCTCGTCCAGGTACTAATCGATCGATTTTTAATAAGTGTCGGTGAAGGTAATTGTGAATGTTTCATTTATTATGAAAATTGGAATATATAAAATATATGTGACTTAAATATGCGCACTTGACTATGTATAGTTAATAAATAGTCAAAGTGCACATAACTATAAAAGTAATGTCAAATTAGCTAGTCAAATAGAAAATTACAAAAAGTTCTTACGTCTTTGAATAAGTAGTCTCGCTCATCCTGGGCTTCCTCATTTTGTACGGAGGCCCAGAACCACTCCGCCTTCACGATGTGTACTTTGAGAGGGCACTCTGGGGCGACCACTGTATTGTGCTCGTCGACCACCTGTATTCACCAAAATATACATTAACAAAAGTACGGATAACTTCATTAAATGATATCCATCACCTCGGCAGACTAGACCCATTGTACGGGATTTCCTAAGCAAATTTTGTGACAACGTGCTTGTGTGCGCACGCCCCGTAAAGCTTCTAGATATTTTTGTAGTGCTAATATAATCTTTAAGAGACATGCATGGGGCAGATCGAGATCCAGGATACGACATAGACCGTGACCACTGATGTTTTGATGGACTGACAAGCTACTATAATTTTAGTAGTATTGAATAAAATAGTGTTAGTACCGGCAGCGATATTCCATGGCATTGCGAAATGGTGTGGACGTCACGGATGGGAGGCGTCGAGGCGGGCGGCAGCTGGTCGCGAGCGGAGCGGGGAGCAGGAGGAACGAGAAGGGTGGGACGGTGGCGGCGAGGAGACGGCGGAGCACAGCTCAGTGTACTCAGGCGAAGCTCAGAAGCCCCGCAAATCGAGTGGCGCTGTGTTCGGAGCCACACACTTTGAGGTGTTTTAAATATGGTTGAATCGTCGAGTTCATCTACATCGGCGTCTCTTCTCGGAGTGACCACATCCGTGCTGTCTACCGTATCGACTTGGACTGGTGAGATGTCTAAATTCATTCCGTCGAATTCTCTCTTTGGTGTAGATATACGGTCTAGATTGGACGGCAGGTGACATGCATCTACCTCCACGGTATTGCGTTCAGCACGCTTTTCGTACTTCTTTTTTCGTTCACTCCTAAAGGAAGCCGTAAATGATTTAACACTTCTGCGTAATTTTGATGCTGACTTTACCGTTTTCGAGCTTCTTATAGAAGCAAATGAAATATCAAAGAAACCAGATTGTTTACTAGTATTCAAAGAGCAAACTGATGCGTTATCATCTTCCTTTATTGGAGATGAAGTGGAAGCAATAAATTCCCCGGCTGGATCTGTTGGTTTTACACTGTCGGGACTTACTGGCTCCACTATGATGTCCCCCGTAGGTTTGGATACAGAATCCTTTTTAGTTCGTTTAAATATTGTAGGTCTATTTTTAAACTTGAAAGAGTCCTTTATTTTCAATCGTTTTATTGACTTCCAATTGCTATCTTCACACTTATCAGGTGACAAATTAGAATCAATAGTGCTAACTTGAAAATTTGAATCGGTTGACTTGCGACTTCTTTTCTTTCCGGAAGAAATAGTTGTATTTGACTGATGTAGTTCTTTGCCTGCCGTTGAATTAGCCAACAGGAACACTGGTTCATCTTTAGAATCTAGATCACACAAGCTTTTGGTAAGTGATGAATGCACGGAGCCAGCTTCCGTAAGACAGTCTACCAAATTGAATACGTTCATAGACTTATTTCTGAATACTTCCCGTTTATCTTTAGTGTCAAGTCTATCAGATCCGTGTACAAGCGGTGATACGGCCTTATTTTCTTTATCACACATTTTGTACTTCCGGTATTCTACACGTTCTACATGCGAGGGACTTTTAACATTATCATAATTGAAATACAAATCGTCGTTGAACGACTTTTCTGCATAACTTATACTGTACATATTATCTGTCTCATCTCTGCTGCCTTTGGTATACTTGTCTCTAATACTGTTTCGTGCATGCTGCAGACGCTGCTCGCGGTCGTCTTCGGCGGTATCGTTAAGTTTAGCGGGGCTGGCGCGACGGCCCGACAGCCGCGCCGACAATCTGCGGTAAAGCGAGCTCTTGGGAGTAGACTGGGAGCGGTTCGGAGTGGCGCGGGAAGGCTTCGCTGAGTTAGGTGTATTGGGATGAGGTGATAGGATAAGCGAACGACCGAAAGTCTCCCCATTGGCCATTACCTGAAACATGTGTGAAACACACCACGCAATGATGTAATGAAGCCATTCCAATACAAACATGCACGACGATAATAAAATATTATTATCGTGATAGAGGTAGTTAGACACAGAAAGCGGCTCCCTATATAGTGAACACTTTGTAATTTAATTGCTCAGTTTAGAATTTAAACATGATATTATATCAAATTAATTGAGCAGTTGATTTGGTTGAAACAGATTTGAATGTAATGTTGTTAATTTATAAAATAACTATATATGTATAATAAGTTTACGATGTCTAATCTAGTGCATTAAAGAGAATAGTTCAAAGCATATGGACATTTTACACAACATTTATGTGAGGTGAACGTAAACAACACTAGAAGTAGATGGGTGTAGTTATGTGAGCGACGTGTAATATACACAAGCGGTCGATGAAATGATACATGTGCGCGATTGTACAACAGCGACTATGAATGACAAAACAATATTAAAGTGTGAAATATAACAATGGGTTGACTTTGTGCCGCACGGTGAGGATGTGATTGGATACGGTGCAATATTAAGATGGTCCGATGTGGTTGAAGCCACACGGGGAATAATATAAAAAAATAAAAGAATTATTCGATAGCTACGCGAGAAAGAAAAATACATTAGCTACGCTTCGTATGAATATGGTAACGCTACTCGATACGAAATTGTCAGTAGTGTGGTGGTCCTTGTTTACACAGATAAAATGTTATTCAAACACCTGCTGGCGTTAAAGGCATTGCATTGCAGTTGGAAGAAACAAAAGAAGAAATATAAATGTGTAACTACTAATAACCTACCATCCATACAACTAATTTATTTCGTCTACTGTGTAACTAAACTAAGTGATTTGTGCAATGTGCACCCAAGGTATACTACGTGCATGCTGACTTCATAATTCTAAAATTAGTTGCTAATAATGTATAATGTAGCATGAAGTGTATAAATAAACAAGTATGCGAGTTATTCAGAGGTAAACGTTCTGCCATGGTAGCGCTACCTATAGTAATTTATTACTCGGATAGTAGCGAGACACACGTCGCTTTTCAGTTACGTTTATCCTTGAAACAAGGCTGAAAGTGATTGTCGATATAATGTGGGACTGTTGAGATACATGTGTTTGGGACTTGGGTATGTTTGTGTAGTATTACTGAGAGAAGTACTCACAACATGGGAGCAGTCTGGGTCGTCGATCGCGCAGGTTGCACCGCCATTGCTGGCGAGCACCTCGGCCATGTGTAGCGTCTCATCTTCGGGGAAGCCCACGAAGCAGACGCGTGCACCCGCGAATACCATCAATTTGTGCTCTTTCTGTAAATATCATAGATTAAAATAGATCTCTTATGGAGCATAAGAGAGGTTCTCAAACCCTAAAAAGTATATGGATACATAAACAAGGTAAAGGTCGCAATTGGCAGCATTGATGTGGAGTGCGATCATAGGTAACGGCAACCGTTTACCATCAGACAAGTATCAAAATGAAGTTTCAATCGTATTATACCGTATCATTTTACCTATAAATATAAAAAGTCAGTTATGTAACACTCTTCCACTGCACCAGTAAACTATTAAGTAAATTCTACTAAGTACTAATAACATTATATGAACAAAACATTAAGTTAATACCATCACAAATTTAATCGTATTATTGAATTGTTTGTTTATTACAGAACTGATTTTCACTGACATCTATGAGAGAATTACTCCGAACACTTGCGAAGAGTGTGTGTTCTTGTCGAGATATCCTTATCAGCTACTTATAAAATATCGTAATGTATTATACTGACGATAATATCATCATTGGTGGCGAAACAGGTGGGGTCATCGCGACGCTCCCAGCAGGCATCGACCCAGGAGCGCGCCAACACGGGCAAGCCAAACCCGGATGCGTACCGGTACTTGTCACCCGTAGCCGCCGCCGCGATTAGATGCGTCACCTTACTGGACATGTCCTTACGAATCGAACCACCCATATAGTGTATTAGATTTATCAGGTACGTCTGCAAACAAATTTTCAACATTAATTACGAATACATTTAACGATCCTATTCGTGCAGTTAAGTAAGCTTTAGTACTTAAAATTTATTGTTTTTTGTGAGATTATTGGAAAATTATTTACAAACAGCACGGTATGTTGTCATACCTTGTTACTTTATATAAATTACCAAAGCAGTTATCGTTTAGAAATGTAATGAAAAGTAACTGACTTGCTTGGCAGTCAACTACCCTTTTGAAAGTAAATCGATAGTAATAAGTTATTCAAGTATAAGGTACGTTCACTACTATCACGCAACTGTCGTAAACTCCTAAATAATTGATGGTAAACTGATGAATTAGAACTTTGTAGCCCTATATACCCTGCCCCATACATACCCCCATAGCCCTGCACAGATATTGTGCAGGATTTATTTCATTTACATGAGTTCTTGACTTTATAATTTTAACAAGTCTAATAAAGTTAAGGTACCTACGCGTTATTTAAAGAAAAAACCTATTATAGACTAGCCTATATAAATTATATTTTTTTTATTTTACCAATTATTATAACTCTGGTTCTACTTAACCGATTGCAATCATATAAACGTGAGATTTTGGACCAAACCCCTTCAAATAAAAAAGACCGCATCGAAATCCGTTCAGTAGTTTTTGCGTCCATCGCAGACAAACATTACTTCTTACAATTATATAATAGTATAGATAGATATACTTACAAGTTCTTCTTTCTTCCGAAATCCCGAAAAACATATGACGGCGCCTCGCATCGCCAATGAATAAAGAGGGCGAGAGTTCGCCGGCGGTGGCTCATCGCGCTCCGCTAACTGTAACACCGCGGTTGGACCCAATACCCTGCGTAATATAAATATAAAACTAATTAAACATTGACATTAACTACAATTACAGCTTGTGGATGTAATCTTAAAGGAAAAGTTCAATCTTAAGTAGCCTTAGCACGAAATACTATCGAATTCGTAATGTAAAGGTATCGACAGAACGGAGCTTTGCGATTGGCGGGCTACACACGCACACAGGTTCACAAGAGGCAGACTCCCAATCACAATGCTCCGTTCTCTCGAAACCTTTACATTACGAATTCGATAGGAGTTCATGCTAGTGCTACAGAACGCTATTTAAATCCGCGGCGCGTATAGTCAGGAGTAGTCAGAACCTGCCTAGAAGGAAGAAAGTTGACATTTCTAGCAGATATCTGTCAGGAGATATAGTAGATAGCTTCTCCTTTGTTTTATGAGGGTTCACGGTAATTATTATATATTATTATGATTTAGATCAACATGTGTATGAAAATAAACAGAACTATAGTTTACTGTCGGTATCCGGAGCTGTACAATATTGATTGTGCAACAGTTATGTTGATTAGTGAGAACCTATTACTGTAAACTAATTTCAATGATTAATTCTTTGCAATCAACATCAAGAATGGAACAAACCCCCGATACCCGTTGGCCAACGCGTTTGTCACTGTGTTCGTCGACGTGTAGAGCGGACGTTCGAAACTGTTTACTGTTCCGTACCCGTAATCTAATGTACCGCTGATTGAATGAATTATTTGGTATTAAACTTTAACAGCTGCTAGCCAATGTTTCAAGTGGGAACTTATAAATCTTAATAACTGCTCTGTCTAGCCACAACGACCGCTTACCATCACTTCAACAGCGGCAGCGTGCTAATTTACCGCAATTAGTTGCATATCAAAAACAATAGTCCACATTGATGTATTCCAAAATTAAATTATGTAGAATTAAATGTTAAACACGTTCATGTGTTGTGTTTAAACAAGTCTCGACATTGCCAATACAAACAGTAACGGATATATTGACGCAACTGACTTTAAAGATGTACATAAATCATTTATAGCGCTAAAAGATACCAGTCTCGACATAAAAAATCAATTCAATGAATTGAAGTCGAAACAGAATATCTAGTCTATAGTGTTTTGAGGCAATCTAAAGCATCGTAAATATGTTTGAAATTGTTAGAATTGTGAAGTACAAACAACCAGCCACATAATACACAGAAAATATATTGATCTCCTATAAACAAAATTTCTCAGAGACTTTAGATGGCACCTGTTTTATACTTAAAGTGAGCAATGGGAGATATTTATGTAACGAGTTAGTCGGAAACGGACTTTTATACTTTATGACTTTACGAAACTATTAGACATTTGGATTCCGTAAAAGTTTTTTTTCTTCAAGTTAACTATGTCAAACAACAAACAAAGAAAGAATAGCTGACTATAATATGTATTCAAAAACTACTATATACTATATATACTATACAATACTATATACTATAGTCAAAAAAGTTATAAACATTGAAAGCGTAACCTTCGATTGGAAGGTTATAGCTGACATCATCGAAATTTGGTGGGACTGGAAGCCGACCCTAAATCGCTTGGTATGAGGCCGCGCTATCGGTTAAATGAAAAATAATTGTACTTATACAAAATGTAAGTAACTGACTGTACTGTTCGGGATAACAATTATTATTGATTAATAACAGAGTAAGTTTTAAGTAGATCATGTCTGATGCAGAATGGTTATTTATGCGTGGGATTTGCTTAATTTATGAAATCGGAATGCGGTGATGGAATGATGACGCAATTTGATTTGGTGTTTTCACTTTTTAGGTCGCATTGCCAGACAAGTTTCCCTGCGCACTTTGGTAATTCAGGGAGTTCATATTTGCAGCTTATATTTGTCATCCATGGATAAGTATAATATGGAAAATACACATGTCCTCGCTATTAAAGATCTTACTCCATTCTCTTGACGGCCTAATACGACTTCTTAGTAAACTTCTTCGTTATAACATCACTCAATATGCAGTCTTAGGTATATCTTATGCAGTATACCGTACCGGTTCTAGGTATATTATTAGAGCTAATATTTAATGTTCACACAAATTATAAAATGTCACATTAACGTCTAACAGGGCGAGTTGCGATCAGTCTGTTCTTGGTATCGGAATCGGGGGGTGGAACAGATAATAATATTTTGTAAGGGTAAAGATAGAACCATGAGAAATGGATAAAATTGCCCACACATGAATAATATAATAATAATAATAATAAAATAGTCTAGGACAATCTCAGACCCATGGTGAGCATAGCCTAACTAGCTTGTGTTATGGATTCTAGAATGGGGATAAACATACTTGATGATTTTTTTGTAAAAACACTCATATTATACATAGAAACATCCAGACTAATGCAAATATTCATATTTATGCACAAAAATATTTGTACTGAGCGGTAATCGAACCCAAGACTCCTACGTGGCAGTCGCATTCACTACCGCCACGCCACAGAGGTCATCAAATGACATGAAGGGTTAATCACTCGCCCAGGTGGCACTGGGAAATAATAATAAGTTTATAAGATGAAGGGCTTTGGGTTCTACTTGCACAGATTACATAGTAGTCTACCTTTCTAGAAAATAATTCGTGTAAATAGTTATAAAGAGTTATCTATAGATCTATGTACTTACTTACACTTAAAAAAATCGTAGCACTGTAAAATTTTTATTATTATCATAAACAAATAGTCCTATCAAGTAGTCGGAAGTAGTGATATATTTCGGGATAATATTGTTCATATGTGGACAGCAGTTACGACTGTAGCCATTTTAACAGTATATTTAATGTATGTCCGGTATAAACTCGAGCTGCATTGCTATTATTTTTAATCAGAATTGATTGTATGAGGTTAAGTGAGAACATTGATACAAGTCTAAGTATACGGGCAAAATTTCCATTTGGATTTACCCTCTCAAATTAATTTTATCGCGATATAGGTAAACTAAACTAAGCCTGGTTCTAGTAAAACTGTTTACTTAATTCTATGATTTTAGATTGACTACTATAATACTTTACAAAAATTCACGGGTATTTAACATATTTGTTAGACCTTGATCGCAATTAATTTGATCTTAGTGCGTTGTTATAAGGATTCGATTTCCTATTAGTTTCATACTATAAGTATCTAATGCACGAATTCCTATTCTAGGTAGGTACTTAAGTTCAGTAACCTGGTCCGTGCGTGCGACCAAGTCAGGCACAGAATCTGAGTTTAGTGCCAAGTACTCTGTCTTCACCGCATTTAGCTTGTCTTCACACGTCTCGCCAATCTGCCCCTGTCCGAATAGGTACACCACCGTACATGAAAGAGTGTTGCGAGTGAATGAGGGCTACTCATATGAGTTTCAGATGCTGTCCGATAAAGCGTTACACGCTTTATTGCCGCGCTGAACAGATACGGGCTACGGACAGGTCTTTGGTGTACTCCGATGAAAATGGGGAAGGGTTTCGGATCGCCAACGGCGGTCCGAACCACGGATATATGTTTCGCATAGTGTCAATATAGAATCCATTTGGCCCACAGTGCCCACCTGATAACCACGGACTGAACACAGTCGACGGCCTTCAGCATATCAAAGTACAGGCAGTGCGGAGGCCTTTGTTCTGTTTTTCTCCGCGATGATTCTGAGGACAAATACCAAGTCCATGGTTCCCTGATCAGGGCGAATCCCCGAGAGCGCACACATATCGGATCCGGGAGTTAATTACACTTTCGTAGAGCGTCATGTTGTGTAACATTACTTTTATACCGCAATAGCGCGCGCACTTCTGAACCGATCCCTTTCCTTTGAAGACCGGACCTTTACTGATACTCAACCACCATTGGTTCGGAATCTTACCGGTTTGGAGTACACGGTTATATGGGGTCCCATCGCTTTCCATTTCTCGATGCGGAATCCGTCGGGCCCGTTAGCTACGGAAAGCAGTACTATTCAACACTAGTCCTTGGTTCAGATAGTATCTGTACTTCTTTATGGTGCTTGTTTAGCAGCTCACCATCTCATATTTCCACGAGCTACTAAACAAGCAGCTCGTGGAAACAAGTGTTTATACTGTTAATCCTTTCATGTAAACATAGACGGTACCAGCTAAACCGCTGGACACTGTAAATGTATCTGCTTATATATCGTCTTCTTCTTGGAAGCTTAGCAGCTTATTTCGTAATGTGCATATAGATTGTGTAGCTTAATAAAAATAAATTGTATTGATATTATTGCTATGTTTACTTTTTACCAAAGTGGTAGGTTCTTGAGGTGACTGCTGCTCAAATTCGTAGTCTCTAACATTACATCTTATATACAAACCAGCAATCGATACCTGATAATTATAAAGGCATAACTAGTACTTAGCGTCTCTATTATGGATTTTGATGACTCCAGCACCTCAATGTTACACAACAGTGCCCTCATATAATTACTAGCCGAGCTATATATATAAATGATGATTTTATGAAAATTACTGTTGAAGTCAAACCTTTTTTCCAAGTCACAATCGAATAATCGAATATTTGAATCGAATAATCGAAAAATTAAAACCTATCCCTGACGGCGAAGGCTTAGGATAAAAGTAACAAAGGTTCATCAGCTCAGACAGATGTCCTATGTGATTAAAGAATGTGCGACCTGCGCGATCGATCATACCAAAGTGCGATTACTGATATCTAAGACAGTGCGTACGTAGATGACAAATTCATGTAGTGTACGTGTTAAAAATAAAATGGTCGGCTAAATTCTGTAGTTATTTTCTGTTAAGCGAAACTTTGGACTCGTCCATTATAATACCAGAATCATCAAATAGTTATCTGATAACCAGCTTATTAGAAATCTAGTAAAAAAAATATTTGAAAAACTCTATTGATCATTTCATCTCTTTCCACCTGTTCACCCCGTTTTATGGTACTTATTGTATGAATTCTTTATTTAAGTAAATTTTGCCAATCATGTCTCATTACTCGCACCCGACCAGCTACTTTACACTGCACTCAATTGAGAGGCGCGCGTTGCATGTATTTTGATTATCTTATCACAAGTACATACACAATAATTATCAAATGAAACTCTTAGCTTAACTCTTGAACTAAGGCTACTGTTAATGTAAAAAAAAAGAGTTTTATTATACGTACAACCCACAAACATCCTTGAACCTCAAGTTCAAGCCCACCTCGCCTGCATGTCGATGCAACTGCTAAACAACAGACGACGTACAAGTCCAAAGTTAACTTAAGACACAAGTGGGCAATCGCTATGAGGTTCATAATACAGATACATAATAATAGACTACGTATGCTAAAACTGTAAGGATATATTTTCTACTAACATGCATTGGCGCACAAACTAGTTTGCATTTTTATTGCTTGGTTACAAGTTGCTGTTTAATTATATTTGTGAGTAATTACACTAATGCTAATCCTATATGTATTATCACACACAAAAAACCATTCGTAACCTTGTCGGAAGTACGTAAACCTACTTCTAATGTAGGTTTTGCTGAAGTTCCGAAAATCCTTGAAGTTAAGAATACTCAAAAGATGTCATTTCATGCTAACTACGAGTATATTATATTTGTAAACAAGCATTAGTGTTTAACGGTCAGTCATAAATTATCATATATTAGAAGGATACCTTTGCAATAATGATTGCAAGGTTAATAATTCGGTACTGAAGTCCGTCTGTGCGTCCGTCTTGCGAAAAAATTATTGAAAACTACATCAAGATTTTACAGAATTCTAATGGATATAGAAAAGGGGAGTCAAGGTCTAAGTCAATGACTGGCATTCGCATAAACTTCCGACAACATCGGATATGCGAGTTGTTCATACACTAAATAAAGCGCGTTTCTTTTCAGTATGATAATAAAATTCAAGATTATCCCTTCGGGGATTCCATCATTATCCGCGACATACATTTTGTTTGAACGACACTGACCGGCTGTTAGTCATTTCACTTTATTATAGAATTTTATTTCAATGTATGTCATTGTAAAAAAATATTAATAGGGCACGGAGTTTATCCGCGAAGATTGAATTAAAATTGTTCTTGGATGTGGTGGGCGGTGAATCGTGACGTGCTCTCGGGAAGACAAGTCCGTATCTTCGTGACACCGGTATTGGGACGGCGCCGTGACGTCACAGGATACACTACACACAGCCAATATTAAATACGTGTAGCTACATATAGAAATAGTCGATGATCATTACATTCAAATTCTAAGAATTCGTAAACAATCATAACGTAAAATTGTCGGTATCTATCATGTTTAACTGAAAGAGATTGACAATATTCCGAATAGAGTGGCTTATGTGCATGTAGTAGAGAGTGCCTACCTAATAGGAAAATTTGTTGTAATATTGAACTTCAACATACCGATATGAAAAAGTGTTCGTTTGTTTACTATATTTTTATATTAGAAAATATTTATATCTTAATATGTTATGTTATACTTGTCATAGAAATATTATACACTATACATAACATCAGATACATAAGTAAACAGCTAGTGTATCGTATACGTTAAGTTCCAGTGGCTAAGGGTTGGCAGACACAATTCTCACCGGCTTCACGTGTGGATACGTTATCCAAAGAAATGCTATTGGCAAATTATACCCAGGCTTTCATTTTTCTGAATATTTTGCCGGTATGTTCTGCCAGAGGTTAGCCATTTCAAGAAAATATCATTATCTAAGAATTTCAAGTATGCATACATTTCAATCTCATATAAAATAAATTAAATTACTAATATCATTAAATCTATTCTTATTAATAGATAGAGGAGTATTTGCTGTCGATATACTATATTTAATACCAAATACATAATATAGAAGTAGAACACAGTATTTCAAATGGGCACTTACACATCGCAATGCGGATGAATGCTATTGGATGTTTTCGGTTCAACATGGACGATTAGACCTTTTGGAGGCTCCTCCTCCTCGGGTGTAGGTGGTAACCACGTGGGCCCCATCACAATCACATACGCAGTAATCAGGCACTAGTCCGACGTGCTCTAGACACAATCTCGTTACTCTGGACCCACTCACTGACACTTTTGATCATTTTAATCAGGGTTATCTCATTACTCTATTATAAGAATCATAAATCTAAGATTTCGTTTTCATTTCGCGTCTTCGTTTACTAATAGTTCGTACCAATTCGAAAAAAGAAACGTCAGTTTACCGCAGCTACCGCAAAAACAAAGGCACAAACGGCATGCGCGTTATGCGTTTCACGTTAGATTGAAAAACACTCGAGAGGAATGTGAGGCCGAAAATAGCAAGGAGCGTCGCGCGGCCACAAGGGCGACCCTCGCGCTACGCAGAGCTTTGCGCGCCGATCGCGGCTCACTACACGCACCTTTATTTACATCACATCCTTCTATGAAACAGTCATCTGACATACGACTGTTTGACGACAGGAAGGTCCCATGGATCAAAGGAACCCCGATTTTGTATACTAGGTGGACATAGGTTATATGTACTCATGGTGTACATATAACCCACTAACAAAACTAAAAGAATACGCGTTTCTGAAAACTTCGACTTGAGCAATTTTACACACAATTATTGTTATTGTACTAATGTGACAACCTTGTGATTTGCTATTTCGTCACCAGCACACAGTCACTGTTTGTTGAATGAACTGTGATAGATATTTGTTTGAAATTTTGTGAAGCGAACTCCTTCGTGAAATATAAATTGAAACACTCCAGCTAAACATGAATTAACATACATTTGCGATCATGGAAGATCGGAACAATAAACAATTAAATCTCTTTGCAATCGCTCAGACAGTACCACGCCAGCTGTACCACTTCAAAAGGAATGAAATACCATACAGTTCAAGCAATGATCGAGGAATTAAACAAGAATAGTGTTATTAATATCCCGCTGTTCTAAGAGCCAGTATCAAATGTATCAATACGGCGCTACACATGGTGTACAGCTCATTGTAAACGCTGTTGTATTTAATGAACACAAGTGAACACATTCAGTGATAAGGGGGCAGCCAAATTGCTAGCCGTAAATCAAACTCGAGACAGATCATAGTTTCAATGCAAACAAATTAGTTACTAACTTATAGGATCCTAGGGTTGCTGAACTAATAAATTAATGAGCGATAAACGCCCTATTATGGAGTGAAAAACTTAAGAATATGGGCAAGTTTCTACAGATAAACGTCAATAACACTTTTGAACTCCATATACTACAGTTAAAGTTCCACAAAAATTCTAGATTTTTGCTGATAATGTTTTCTTTTTGTTCATCTTCTTTGTGTTTTCATGTGTATCATGTTAGTTCAAATTATAAATAGAAAAAATAGATACACAAAAATGACTGATGAATACTGTACTACATTTTAAAATAGGACATCTTGCCTATTTGCTCTACGAATTTCGAAAATCGGGCTGGGAGTGAAATTTTCTAGGAGATTAGTACTATTATCTAGCTAGTCTACATAAGAAGCAGCTAGTAGGTACCTACGGTAAATATATACAAACGACTTTTTTTTTCAAAAATGACACGACTTATTGCAATTATGTTTTCCTTAAGAACTCTACCTAACTTTAATAAGATTTTAGTCTAGTCTAGACTCAGCTATATGCTTTGGTCTAGTACGCAGTCCAATAATTGAATTCAATAAGTCGTGACACATAAATTTGAACTAGACTACAATACAAATAATGTTAAGAATGTTCTAAGAATCGCGGATTTAGTCATTTTCTTGGGCTTTGAACACTATAAAAAAATAATTTAGATTTACACGTTTACTGCGACATCTGTTTTCAGAAATCACCAATATCAAGCACTTTTCTCTTTATGATTGAATACACGTATTATACCCAATAGTAGAAATCACAAATCACAATGATTCATATCTAAAAACTGAGGTGTTTATTTATGTAGCCGGTGTACTTGTTTACAGATCCTAATATGCTGTGCATCATATGCTAGTTCTTACAAGCCACTTTAAGCAGGAACTAGCTTTTCAGGACTTATTTTATTCACTTCATCATCATCCACCTGACTTGGGGAATTCTACAGGAGGAGAGCAAGTAAGCCCAAAACTATATGCATATCAGTCATACATCAGTTAGACAATGCGTTCGGTAGCTTAGGATCTCAATATTGTGATCAATATTACAAATAGCACAAAAATTACAATAATTAGTAAACCCGAAGGGGTAGGCAGAGGTGCTAGCACCCACATTTCGCGAGTTTATGTTTAGGTCCCAATGTAATAGGTGGCGAGCTTCATCACAAGAACATATAAATACCCATACCATACGAGAGTTAAATATATTTAGTTTTTATGTTCGTTAAAAGCGAAGTTTATCTCAACGTTCATCATAATGAGTATTATTTTAGAAACTTTGGAAAGACTGTCAAATATGTCGAGTGACGTCACCAAAGACGTGTCGTCATTTGCGTTTGTACGTTGACGTACAAAGGAGGATGCAAAAGGAACAATCATGAAAACGAAAAATGAAGCATTTTGTCGCACTTATTTGTCATTTCGCCTAGGGAACTAGTGGGTGCGAAACCAAAATAAATGGACAATCATTACCACATTTGAGCATATTACTTCTACCTACAGAAATACATAGTAAAAGAAATAGGTTGCTATTTCAGGCTAGAAAATCACCTTGTGAGAATTGGTCTTGAATTATCGACAATTTTAAAGGAATTATCACAAAAGTGACAATAATTATGTAATGTAGGTACGCAAGATGTACCAAGATGTCCGAAATTATCGATGCGCGTGTTACCCGACCGAGTTCGACGCGTGACAAACGGTGTGGGCGCCAGTTATGGAGATTTTATAGATATTGATTGAGAGATGTTGACAGTGTGACCTAGTGATAATAACAGTAATCAGTCATGTCTATTTTAAATGTCTAATTCTGTCTAATATATAATTTCCGAAGTCTATATATTAACAGTAAGTAGGTAAATTCAATTGCTACTAACCTGTATTTTGCCCTATGTGCAGTGTCAAATAGTTCACCCTCGAATGGTGTGGTGATGAGGTAAGGAGGAGAGGCGGGAGGCTGTTGAGGCGGCGGCAGAGTTTCTGGGCTTGGAGCGACCGCCACCGTGCCCAACCGCTCGCAAGCCGCGCGCACCCTCTCGCACTCCAAACACGTCTCATTCACGTACACTATCGGAGTTGATGTACCTGTCAAATGAATACTTTCTTAATAATGTTGTAAAATTTCCGATCCACGCTTTTAGCAATAGTTTACCCAAGCTACTTCATACAAAACAGAAGTCGGTTCTCAGATAATCATCGAAAATCTGAAAGCAGTATTAAATTTACGACATGGAATATTCGTTTCGATAGCATAGATTCATCGGTTTTTACTAACTGATTATATACTTTAATAAACATTTATATAATCATTTTGCAACTCATACGTCTCCTTCGAATTCTAAGGAGGTAACTGTGTATGTGTACCCAGTTACTTGGGTATAGGTATTCATACCAAGACTGGCTACACAAATATTCCAATTCTAAAAACAGCCAAATGTTTGCTTAGTGTAACGCCAACACTGCAAAAATTAGAATTAGGTCCCACTATGGTAAGAAATATATTTACATAAATCAATATCTAAGTGCAATATGACGTAGGAAATTTGGTGTTACAGTTTCAGTACATTATAAATTATGTAGGTATGACGTAGTTGAGTAAATGAAACAATTAAGTACATAATAAATAAATGGGTGTTTAATATATTTATCGAGCTCCATTTTAAAGACGAGCATGTACTTAATCATTCGCGTAAGGAAGTCGTGAGCCATAAGCACGATTTATCTGATTACGACAAATCCCCTTGAAAAGAAACAGATGCTGACAACCTGCGCTCCCTTTGATCCTTCAAGAATTCGCTGTAGAGGTATGCAGATCGAGTTCCAACTCTTGTAAACATCGGTCATCGCCTCACATTATTGTTATTTCTGTTACAATTTAACGTTCAAATGTCAAGTAAATTATAGTCTTGTGCAGTAATAAAGTACACAAGCTGTTTTGGAAAAGCTTGTTACACATGCGGGAGAACGTCTGGCCGAGAGGGTTGTTAATCACATAATAGAGTGGTATATTCTATAATTCATGTTACGGCGCGGTGGCATAAATTTGTATTGTCAATAAGGAATATGTCCTAGATAGATAATATTTTGTAGGTGAAAACAACAACAGTGTGACCTTTCATGTGTGTACACTAACGTTAATGGTTCAGGGCCGCTGAGTCACTTTCGCGACACAGGGAACACCCGGCACTCTTGGCATGCAACACCACGCGAACGCAGAATGCTGTTGCCAGTACCTCGATTCAGTGGGTAGGTTCTAAGTATCTAACAATGATTCAAAACAACACACTCAAGACGACTGATTAGCGTGTGACTTGAGAGAGATAATGTCATCAAAAATATGATGGACTGGTGATTACAGACAGTAACATTCAAGGTTACCTATCTCTAGTATAATATTGTAATTTCTACAACTAAACTTATGTAAAACCATGCAGAAATTATGTATTCTACAGATTCCATGTATAATTGTAACTCTATGTTGCGAATTGCTACTTAGCATTCTTGTAACGTCTTACTAAGCTGCATAAAAAACGTAAACACGAGAAATAGCCATTACACTGGTAAGAAATAGTATAGTGTTTATGTTATATGTTTATGTAATAATAATCCGTGATTAGCACTAATTCCATTATAACTCTTGTGCAATGATTAGGACTAATCCCATCGTGTAATGAGTATCATGTACACCAGGATCAACAGCACAACCACGAAATGCTGAATATAATATTTGGGTTGAGTCAAGGAAAGTAATCTAATATATAAAAATCAATGCCACTTTTCGTTGTAATTTTATAACTCAACATCGAGCTCACCTATCCAAACCAAATGTTCAGGCTTTGTTCGGACTATTTAGTAGATGGTTTATGTGAAATTTGCGGAAAATCGGTCGAGCGGTTTAAACATACCACGGGCGAAGCTGGGGTGTCAGCTATTTATTATGTTTGGATGTTTGTTATTCAATCACGCTCTAATGGCTAAACGAATCTGACTGAAATCTAGCCCCGGATCCAGGGTAGGGTAGGGTAGCTTCAGGGGGGCGCCGAAATCGCACATAGTCGGTTCTAATTCGATATAACCACCAAAGAGAGGGGAATTCAGCATTTAATATAAAACAGATTTGTCATGGGCTCTTGAAGATGATTCTCAGAATCCTGTTGTTGAATCGAAACTGGAGACGGGCGCGACTCTTTAACTTTTTGCTCTGCCTGGAAAAAATCCTAGACTCGGGGTTGCTGAAATCAGCTATGGGGATATATTATAGTCAGGAAATCTAGTCAAAACGGGAACTAAATGCAACGCGGGCGGAACCGCGCTATTGAGGTCCGTGACACCGCATATAAAATCGTGCCGCAAAAAGTGACCGTACCAGCGAACCATCTGGCTAAGGGTAATAAAATAGTCCGGCAATGGTGTCCTTACAGAATCTGGAGATAGGAGTAGACCAAAGAAATGCTGGCTTGACGTCATGCGTGTTTATTAATGGGTTTCGCTAAATGATACATGATCGTAATAGGTCGTACAGTTGAGCACACGCCATGCTATAAACGCACTCGCACTCTCACTCACATCCTCCACCGAGGTATGACCGTAGTTGTTCTACCAACGCTAGCATAGTTGGCGTGCGTGCCGCATACCACGCTTTACGCCATCTGCAAAAGCAGTGCTCTTCACCAATCTTGAGCGTAAACAGACAGTGACTGTTGGGCATTGGAAGAAAACACACTAGTCAACACAAAAGCAATGATAATATTATGAAAGCTGTCATACATTCAAATATTTATGCTATGTACAATGTACATATTGCATTTCATAAATAAAGTCATAAATTTTATGATTAGTAGATTGATGCAAAACAAAGTATGGATTAGAATATCATGTCTAAAACAACTCAACAACATTAGAACTTGACACTAAGGCAATCGGTAATATGACCTTGAGTACTACACTATTTAAACAGTCCACTGCCAGAATATTACACAGAAACATAAAATTATATTATGATACACAATTAACACAATTCTAGCAAGTTTTTTTACATAATTATCTATTTACCCTACACTACGCCAATTCATTTTACAAAATTATGAATTCCAAAATAAATTTGAATAAAGAAGTAACAAAAACAAACAAACCGCAAGTAATAAATAATCAAAAATAAATAAATAAGCCTATAATATATTTTGATATTAATAAGTTAATTAACTGAAACCATATTTTGATGTCAGTATGGCAAGAACAACATACCATAAGAAATTCTGTTATCTAAAACCCACAGGGGATGTATTTTGAAAGTAGGTACATTTTTACAGTCAGCAGAAAATAATGTTGGGCAACCTAATATTACTTAGATTTCCATTTATAAAGAAAAACGGCATGGATAGGATATAGCAGATGAATTCTAAGGCGGGAGTGGATTTTGGATTTTCATTTATAAAAATCTATTACACATTATGGTTATTTTTTATAACCACCCTGATTTTTTTATAAATTGGATTGTTATATAGATGTGTGTATTATATGAATGGTTGAAGTGATTGTTACATAATGTGAATTTTTTATATAACAATCACATTTCAAGAGATCTATTGATATGAATATTTGTTTTCTTGAATACAAGTTTTTCCATTCATTGATTTTTCTGCTGATTGTATAATTTTGATGCATTCAAAATGCATACATTATGTGTTCTAAAAATTAGGTATTCTTAAATTTAGATTACATTTTTTGGGGCACATGAGCTTGAAGTTATTGGAATGTTTTATCTGCTGGTTTTACTACACACTATGGAAGTTGATAATATTGCAACACGATAAAATATTTGTACAGTACACAAATTTCCACTTGAATACATGCACTTGTTGTAATATGTATTACACAACATGACTTTGAATTTTATGTTCTTTATAGTAATCAATATGTATGTCACTGCCTGTTTTATGAAATAACTGACATACATGTTAACGCTTATATGCTGTGGAAAGGATAGAGAAAGAATCAGACAAGCTTGTTCTAAATAGAGGTCAACTATACAATAGTGTTATGCGACATCTTGTGGTTGCTTGTTGATATTAAGACCTACAGAAGGAATTGATGTAAATATGCACTTGTTGATAGTAAATCACTAGCATATCTGTTTATCATAATGTGAGGTTGTCAACATTATCACACAGGGGTCAAGCCATATGAATTAATCACTTTGCGGCAAAACGGTATTAGAAACATTTTTAGTATTACATTTATATTTCATGTTTATATCTTGTTTGTATTGTTTTGACCAACACATGCTGTGCAAAAATGATCCAATTAATTTATACCTAATTCATGCATAGGTACAAGACTCCAAATATCATTCATTCATTCAAAATGTAAATGTTCTAGTTAGATGCATTTAATTAAGATTAGTAATATTAAAATAATACAAGTTACCATTTACAGAAACAAATGGCAAAATTGCCCATGCCAACTAGAATGATAACATAATTTTTTTAAATAATGGCATTCTAAAATAAGTTGCCTGCTTCAGGCTGCATTTAGACTGTTTAATGAAAGGCTGTTCAATAAATCTGAGTTTAGTTAAACTATTTTCAATGGTGAAATACAGTATGTATTTTCTCACAAGCACTGAAAAACTAAGTGTATCACATCTATATTTTACATAGGTATATTTGAATATTAAACTCAACTGCATTTTATACTTTTACGACTGTGAAACTACTGTTGTGTCCTTCGTTCATTGCATTTTTTTTTCTACGACATTGACATTAATACAGTTTAACTGCTCTATTTTTATGCAACAGGGGCACAACATAATGATCTAATTTTTTAACGTCTCTATTGATCAAATTATAATGATTTTGTATAATATTGTGTAAACAATCTGAGATAATTACTTTTTTTACTTATCACTAATTTTAATGATATCAAAATCAAATTAAAAGCTTTTACATATAAAATACTACTGGTATCATAAGGTAAATACTGAACATGAATTAATTACTACCCTTATGCACATCTTTGTCAAGTTTACAACAAGCTATAGGTAACTAATTAAATTTTAACACCCTGTATGAAATGTATGTTTGTTTTCAGAACCTCACACATAACATAAATGTTATAGAAAAGGCCCAGTGCCTTTTCCATTACCTTGGGAGTCATTATCAGTATTGCTTGCTACTATATTATTATTTTAATTATCTACATGACATTATTTGCATTTTTCAGCTAATATTTTTAACAAGAAAATAAATTTGAAATTCTGTTAACTATAATTGCCTTCATAGTATAACAAAGTATACAACAACTACTTGGACTTGAAGTGTATGATAAAGGGCAATAGAATAACACAAGCCCAGGAAATATAGTGGACCCTATTTATTAGATGCATTATCATCAATCAACAAAAATAGCAACAAAATATTTTTGAACATATCAGTTCTTGTTTACAATTTTTTAGGGCTTGGATATCAATTAAGAATGCATTTGAATATTTAAGGAGCTACATTCTTAAAAACATAGGAATATTTACCATCATCATTTTCTTGAATTTTGTCAGTTATAGCGGTGTTTCCTGTTTGTGTCATGCCCTTAGACAATTCGTCCATCTTGCCGTACACTGGTTCGTTACATCAATCATTAAAATCACAACACTAATTAAAATAACCTAAGGAAACAAACATTCTATCATAATTCACTATACGTAAAACTCAGTCTTTTTTGAAAATAATAAGTTTTATCCATTTCAAACACATTTCTGGGAACTAAGTGGCAAAACCTCTACGAACCAAATTGAAGTCCGTCAGACAATCCATAAACAATAGAAACTCGAACGAAAAGAGAAGAGGTTTCATTTTGACTCGTTTACTGCCTATGGATTTATGGGATCAACGGACAATATTCTACCGTTCGCGTTCTACCATAGAGTGAATTAACAATAACCCAATACATAACACTTTGACTTTAACTGACAAAATAAGGGTTATTTTGTCAGTTAAAGCGTTGTTGTAATTGTTTTTTTTTGTTTTTGTTTTCAGAAAAGTAAACATTCCTGTATACCTAAAAACACATAACGTTATTTCTGAGTAATGTTTGTAGAACTCAGATTTCATATATTATATTTCAAAATGATGTCCGTTAATAACAGCTGTTAATGAGTAAGATGTGTGTCAGTTTGTGTCAGCGTAGCTCACAAACAAGTTAACCGAATTATAATCTATTTTGACGTGACAACGTCTTATAAATTGGCTTGCCGGGTGACACTTCAAGAAACTGCGTTACGCTCCGCTCACGTTATGCGCTCACAATGAGAGCGAGTGAGAGGCACGCGTCCCTTCCACTCGGGCATGGTTAGCCCGCCTAAGAGCGAGAGAGACAGACATAAAAAGTGAAAGGCACGCGTCCTTACCACTCAAAGTCGTTGTCACGTAAAACTTTCGCCCGTATACCGACTTTACAGGCAACCAATTTTTTTTTTATTGGAAGGATGCTGTTTCACGCTATGTTTAAATAACCCGGGGTTGTATGAAGAAAGAAACACGTGAACTGGTAAAGAATTCTAAGATTTAATGGTGCGACAGAGGAAAGACTCACCGAACCGCTTGGTTCTTGATGAAATATTCCGCACCGTATGCGAGAGACCTCTAAGCCCTGCACGTGTTGTCCTGTGTAGGAAAGGAGAGGGTGGGATTAAGGAAAGAGCTTTATTATCAACCATCATCAAAAGATCAATTTATCATCATATCATCAATTATGATTGTATCCGAACCCGGTTCGAACTCGAAGCCTTCCGGCTTTTCCTCCTCCACTTCGTTGGATCTTGGTTGTCCATGCAGGTAAGACCATTAGCACTCATATTGCCCTTCATAACGCCTTCCCAAGATTTATTTGGCCTATTCATCCTACTGGAACCCAGTGAGGCAACAATGCCATCTCATGCCATTACGTAGTCTGGTAGTTTCCACAAAATGTGACGCAGCAGAGAAGCTTATTTGTTTGCATTTTATCTGAAATGTCACAGGCATGCCTGGATACGGGAGTTTCTCTAACGATCTTCATGCGTAACATTTTCACCTCCGTGACATGCTGACATGCAGCCTGCTTATGTCACTTCAGCAGCGGTCCTGCTTTGAATCAATTTAAAAGGATGTGACTAAATATTATAGACATGCCCTTTTAACCTGTCTGGATATCTAGGAACACGTAATGCAGGTGTATTCTCCGTTCTGTATTTCTCCGCGATAAATCCTTAGGGCAAACGTCGGATCCATGGTTGCATGGCCGGTTGGAAACCCATAAATGTATGTGTCTATCTGGTTCCAATGGGTGTTATTCATTGGAGCGATGGTGTTATCTATTAGTTCTTAGGACAAGGTGTACATATAATATTTTTATTTTTATCAAAACTATGTTAGTTTTCGAAGATTTTATGTACAACAGTGAATTTCTATAATGTTGCTGTAACCGTAAAAACTGAGTAACGACCATTGTTTCATATCAAATAAAACATAAGTCATCATCATCAGTGTTGTGACTATTGAAGTTCATTAGCCTGAGTCGGACATCGCATCAAAACAGAATGTAAAATATTTACTTACTATAACCTGATATCTTTGGGACCTAGATGGTTTAATCGATCCAATTAAATCCGAGTCTCAATTACGATTCCATTGTTGGGTCCCTTGCATATTACCCCAGCATCCTGGGATTATTTACGGCTTTGCTCAGTCGCCCATAACTGATCATACATAACTGATGGGAATGTGAGACTATCATCAATATCGCGATCGCGATGTAATTTAAATTGTGATATCTTTAACACTGGAATCGCGATTTTTATGGACAGTGCTTTATTAATAACAAAGTCGTTACGTTAACATTAATAAAACTTGTTTTGTTCGTGAGTCTTTATCGCACTCACAGCAAACTGCGATAGCTATCCTTCTCTTCTATTTTTGAAAAACTAACCAAGTTGTTGTCAAATGTCAATTTGTCAATAGAATAAAATATTGAGGGAGAGGGAAATGTCATCGCCGTGTATTTATATTTGTAACAATATGTAATTTTGATTTAATAGTATCTAATCTGTGATTCAAAAGCAAAGTCTTTTATTCTACGTTGTCGCCAGACAATTAGCATAGAATTTTGATAAGATAATTGTTATAGTATATCAATTTGCATATTGATAAAACAAACAATGGGCTAAGACATAGTTGGAGATTAAAGTGTCGTTGTACTTGTTGAGTTGTTGATTTTGGTAGCAGAATGGAACATTTTGGCCTCTCTCACATTCTGCTCGAACCAGATAAATATAATCCTGATACTTTGGACTTACTGTCTGATGAAGAAGCACGGGAATACTGGCTGAATACCTGTGAAAAACTGACTGAAAAATACGTGAATTTTGCTCTTTCAAATAACGACGATCCCACTGTAGAAATACGTGCTCTTAAATTTAAAACCTGCTATGTTGAAGCGCTAAAAGAACTTCGGATCAACCCACTGTAAGTATCTCCTGGTCTGTCTTATTAAATTGGTCTAATTTCCCTGTTTAGTTACAGTTGTGCTGTCTAGTTTATAGTTTACTGTACTGCTCACCGTGTCACAATGTACCAATCATTTGTTAAACATTGTGTTACAGAAAACAGAAACAGTTGTGAGCCACTCTCTCTTGATATCATAATCTGTGGTAATTTTTTTTTCTACGAACCATTTTTCAATCTAAGCTTGCACTGTTGCCTTTAGAATTTGCACTTGGGAGCCCTTACGAGGGAGAAATATGTTTGATATATATTGTATACGAGGCCATTACATCTGTTATAATAAGAGCCAATGGGATTTTAATAAATTTGTAAAAGTTTTTCTGTTGACTCTTATAGCAGTTGTATACATAACTAAGTCAATCTTTAAGATCATACATTAGGCGATTACTTTGTAAATTACTTACTACCAACTATAATGTTGTCTAATCAATTATAGGGCACATGGGCAGTTGACCATACGGTTACTCCTCGACATCAATGAAACATGCCTTCGTTCCCAGGGTTTTTTTGATTTGTGGAAACAACAGAAGAAATATGAAAACGAAAATGCAATGGTTACACTTGCAGCACGTTTGGAAGAGATTGATGCCCTACACAATACAAGAGATAGGTGGACAGAATTGTGCAGAGGAGTGCTTGCTGGTAATAATAACATAACATTATTTATTAGTTATTTAATCAGTATGATTGTGTCCAGGGCTTTCACTTCGAGCTAGTAATCCAGTCCACTTACCTTATAGATTATCTTAGCATTTTAGCATATTTTATTATGTACATAGAATATCTACCACCTTTTTCCTTTTTTTTTCCATGTAGAAGTCCCATAGATACTATCCTTGCCAATGGGTACCGCCACCTTTAACTGTTTATGTTATGTTATCTGTCCCTTCATATTCTATTTTCCTACTATGATGGATCTGTGATACGAGTCTTAGAAAAAATAAAATCTCCTGGTAACTGCTAGTTTGCAGGCTATCAGGCATGTGTACACACTGCATACCCTACCCAAATGAGATACATATATAATGTGTACTTGAATTTATTACAGTACATATAATTTCATTATTAAGTTATTAAACTACATACTTATATGTACTTTACTGTTTATATGCTGTGTAAAGTGCATATAATTTTTAATTTGGGTAAGGTCTGCAGTGTTTATTAGTTTCTATGGAATGCAGGCCCTTGCAGCAATAGCAATGAAGCTTGAGCGATTCTAGGTCCCTATCTTACTGATAGAGAACCTTAAAATTGTTAGATCTATTACTAAAATTCTTAAATCGTTCTTGTAAGACAAAACCCTCTAATGTAACTTGTAACTATGATGAATGAAATGTTGGTATATGACTTGCCCCTTCCGTCTCTCCTTCAGCGATATGGGGTTACTCCCTATATCACTGAAGGAGAGAAAGACTTTGTCTATACTGAACGTTGTTACTGAACCTAATTGAATATTAAGTGAGCACTGTCATCATGAAATAAATTGGTTTCCAGGTAACATGTTTGATTGGGGAGCCCAGGCCGTAACTAGCATCCTAGATAGTGGATTGTATGAAGCTTTAGAAAAAATACAGAAGAGGCCATGGCTGTTTGATGGATTAGAGAAATGGCTTGATAAGCTAGAGGTAACAAATGAAATATGTCTGAAATTATATTATTATACACTGCATATTTTTGATATCCCCTTTTCTTGTGTTCGCCACCTCTCCTTCCAACCCTCTCTGCTCCTTCACACACACCCCCTTCCTTCGCTGACTACAGACTAGAGTTAATTTCACATTTATAATAGTATTAGTATGGATTATCATGCTGTTTTTTCTGTTGGTTATGGTTGTAGACTATACTTTTATCAGATTTGTAAAATTCTACATTGTTACCTATATGGTACTGTTATTGGAAAAAAAGTAAAATCGTCGCGTATTATTGCCTCGCTCTATTCTCACCTGTTACATTTTCAAACCAAACTAAATGTAACCTAAGTCTTATTTCAAAGCAGAGGAAAAAAGACTCTAGCTGTTTTTAAGTGGCAATTAAATATCAACCTTGTTTGGATTTGATAAACATAATATGAATCTTGCTCGATCAATTTTTTTTGACCTTAATCAACTCAGTCCAGACAGAAAATTGATCGAGTGCGATTCACACATAGGGCGGGTGCGGTTCGGGCCGAGTTATTGCGACATCCATCGCTGTTTACAGAATAAAGTAATAAAATACTAAATATTAAGAAATTGGCGATAGATGGCACAACGACCCGCGTCCGCACGTTGTGAATTGGTTATAGTCTCACATGTTTGATTGAAAAAAACAAATAACTTTATTAAACTTTTATTTTACTTTATCCATTCAAATAAAAGTTTAATATAATATCTTTATGAATGAACCTGAGGGTACATTTTAATTTAATATTCCATTGTTACAGAAAACTGTCCACCATTGTGCTGCAGTGTTTGTTGACAATAGTGGTGTTGACATAGTTCTTGGTATTTTGCCATTTGTGAGAGCACTGCTACTAAGAGGTACCTCAGTAATATTATGTGCTAATGAGTGGCCAGCACTAAATGATGTTACCAATGTCGAGTTAGAGGAAATACTACAGCGGGCTTCCCACATCTGCCCTGTTATTTCTGCAGCCCTCTCTACTGGAGATTTAGTAGTAAGATCAAGTGGACAAAGAGGTCCATGTCTGGACCTTAGAACTATTAGTGTAGGTGAGTAACAAGATAATCTCCAACCCACTTTGAAAACTGGATATGAGCATCATCAATTGATATTAAACAAAAGGTTCTTTTTGCAGGTTTATGCACCGAAATGAAAGTTCGTGGTGTAGATTTAATAATATTAGAAGGAATGGGCAGAGCCCTTCATACAAACTTGAATGCACGACTTGCTGTAGATTCCTTGAAGTTGGCTGTAGTCAAAAATGCATGGTTAGCCCAGAGACTTGGAGGGCCTCTTTTTTCAGTAATTTTCATTTATGAAGAAAAACAAAATAAGTGCATAACAGATGAAAGTTTTTAAATGCATAATCATGTGACTGACCCAGTATTCATTTAGAATATGTAAGCCATTGACCTTTTGACACGATTTCTACTAGAGCTCTGTAATAATTTGTGATGCATTCGTATTTTAGAATGCTCAATCCTGTGTTAATGTTCTTATAGTGATTTTCGGAATATATTGAGTGTTATCCTGAAGTCGCTTTTAATTTTTCCAGCATTGCACATTTATCTTTGTACGAAACCAGTTACAAAACCTACTATATCGTTACCTAATGTAACCTATTATAGTACCTATTGGGATCTATGAATCCACGAATCTATCGAGTAGCGAATCTGCCGAATTCACGAAACTGTCCAATCCACGAATCTGTCCAATACCGAAAAAAGAGTAACCTATAGTACCTATTGTAACCTACTGTTCAGTTATGAAGACGTATTTTATTTTTCTTACATGGAACATATAAAAACATCATACATACATCATGAAATAAATAGCTTATTTATTTCTGTCATTATCAATAACAAGCTATGTCATTATTCGTGGGATCGTGGACTTTTCCAGTTGTCCCGTAAGATTTCGAAACTGGTTTCGTAAGAAGATTATTTTTTCCTCCTCCTCAACTGGTAAGATAAGAATCATTGGTTTCAAAAACGTATGAATTTGCCCATGAAGCAAAATATTGATATATGTTACTATAATACTATACTCCATTTGTTTAGGTACAAAGGTAAACAATCTTGTGGGAATTATTTATAAAAACACATGTTAAACAAATATACTTGACTAACTGACTAACTGGTGGTTCGACACAGGGTTTTAGTCTTCCAAATTTGTTACTAAGTAGTAAAGTATGTTTATATGTACCGAGTTTTTGAACAAAACATGTTAAAAGACACGCTAAGATTGTTTACTTTTTAAGTACTTAAACCAATGGACTATACGTAAAAAACGGTGCCTATGTTTGCTTACTACACACCACACATCACAGGTGATTGGTACAGTTTTAAGATAACTAAAACAGATGAACTCTCAATGTTTATTTAAATAAAAAAGACCCAGTTCATACATTATCTATACACTAAAGGAAGGGGGTCAAGTAACTTCTCACAATTCATTAAAAGTAGATGAAATGCAAGATACGTTATAAGAATCCAATGTACAAGTTGGAGTAATGTACAACACAGCATAATAAAAAAAGTGTTTCCTAAATTCTAAGAAATAATAACTGATGTACAATAACATTTCCATCTTTACTACCATTAGTGACATTATTACTAGACCTCATAAACAATTGGACAAATCAGTGATCAATTTCATAACGTCAACAAGTATTTGGGTAAAATTCATCTTACATTGTAATGACACTGCTCTTAGTGTACTTAGGATCTATTGAGCCAAGCAATGACTTTAATCAACAAGTAGGCGATTCCAATCGCATACGCAATCTTCTCCTTCTGTTGTCGCTGCAACTGTTCTGCCTCTATTGACATGACGCGTCGATTCAATTTAACGATCTGACGTCGTAAATGCACTAACTCTTCAGCCGTTGATAAACCTTCTCCAATACCCATTGGAGGGGTCGGGTCTCTGTGAAAAAAAAAATTATATTCATGATTTCATCACTGTGAATCCGGATAGACATTATTTCGCTGGTATGGATTGATCTACAACTACCCGCAATTCTGGGGTAAATATTAAGCGGTAGTTGCGTACTTCATTATTTTATAAGACTGTTTTCGCCAGTTTTTGACCCCTCCCCGTGTTTAATATTTTCTTGCGTAAGAATATAAAGGAAAAACTAATGTCCATTTTGGTCTACTTTAAAAATTATTCGTACCTATTCTTTTTATATACCACTTATAGGTGGCAGACAAGCACGTATACAAATAATTTTTATTTTTTTAAATTTTTATCCTTCAACTTTTTTTTGGGATTGTACGTAAGAACTATCAAGACTCCCACATTCTTGTAAGAAAATATAAGACACCTCCTCCCTTACGTAATGGATGGCCCCCTATAATTCTTAACACAGAAGCCATTCAAAAGAATTGAATTGAATATAATTCTTAACAATATGAAATGTAAATTAAGTACATGTCTCATACCTCAGCACCAAACGTGATTCAGTCATAGTTGATTCATTGAAGATATCAGGACGAGGAGTAGTTGAACGGGCTCCATCACCTTGAGATCGGAATGCTCTTGCATTCTTTGGTGGAGAATTATTTGGAGCTCGCTGTGGGAAGTCATCGGCCGATGGAAAGTAGTGCTGGTCAAGTGTAATCACACGTGGCGGTGTGCTTACTCTTATCATGCCAGGATCGGTCGGCAGCACCGCATTGTCCAGTTGAATTTCCCTTGGTGTGGCTTTTGTACCTGTAAACACGTTGAATAGTAGTGTCTATCATTATGGACAGGTAATAAAGATATATGTGTTGTAGGGTATTCAACCCCAAACAACACATCAGAGTAGCCAAAATGAAACACAAGGTGTTGCATGGGTGAGAAGCGGTTAGCATTATCTGGAACCATAGTAGGTATAGAAATGTAGCATGCAACTTCTGTCCTGACCTATGGTCACAACATAAGAAAATCATCTTTTATTATTTATCAGGCGAGTGTCCTCAACCTTACCATTGCATTGGCTCGATGACTCAGTCACATCTCCATTCACACTCACCTCTCCATTTCTTGACTATGATCCGCATACATGTGCAGTGTTCTGAGATATCTAAGTACAATTTGTGGGTGTTTGCCGCTGGCGATTGTGTTGTATGACGTGAGTTCACTTTGTGTTAACACAAACATTGCATTTACTTAGGTATATGTAACGTTTTGTTTTATTTCCTCTATATGCACCATGAGAAAGGTTTGTGAAATGCTGTGTTTAATAAATATCAAGGTATTACACCTATGTTAATGTTTGAGATATGACTGCAACAGTCAATTGGTTGAGAGTCAGGGAACAACAGTTTTGGAGGACGAAACAACTGTATATAAGATTGTAAGCAAAATCATGTTCTCATGTTCAGAAGCATTTCTAAATCTACTAAAGCAAGGGGGCTCCAACTCTCTGTAATGGCTACCATAGATGTTCATATGACAACTGGCAGTGATGGCTTAACATGCTTTCCAAGGCACAGAAATACCCAGACTGTAAATATACATATTCATGCATATAAAAACTTGCACTCATTGGTAATTGAACCTGCACCTCCTATATTGCATTGAGTTCACTAGCACCATTCCACAGAGGTTGTCTGTGACTAACTAGAATGTATAATAAAATAACTCCTCACCAATATGCTGATCTTGTCCAACAACAAGTATCCTTTCTGGTACTTTCATATCAAACTTCTCATTGGAATAGTCCCAGCCTGTTACTAGTCCATTTGGACCATGTTCTTCATCCACTATATCACCAGTGGCCTAAAATAGTATACTAGTCGTTTGATATTTTTTGTGAATTGACTGAAAACTGTTTAAGGGCAGAATACCTAACTCTCAAATTAGCAAATGAGTCTTTAAATAACGTAAATTGTTAGAAATGTCTAGTTCTCAAAACCAATCATACATTAAGGGTAAGGAACGACATTTATAGGGTAATTATAAAGTAGTTTTCCTGTTAGAATAGTATTCTTATTAGATAGGAATTCCTAGGAGTTGACTTTTCCAATTGGAATTTATAAGAAAAGCTAGCATAGCTCTAAATATCCATACCTTAATTCGTTGAGGTACTGTCATATGGTGACTAATAAGTCGTGCATAAGCTTCATCAGATGTGTACTGCATTGTAGCGAAATAAACCTGAAAGAAATAGAAGAAATAAACAATATATATATATATACCTATAGTAGTATCTTATATCGTATTTCAGAAGGATTATACAGCATGAAACATTACGTAAAACAAGGCAAAGAATTGATCATAGTTGATATAGTGTATTAAAACATAAAATCATTGATTTATCGCATATAACACAAGGTATAAAATATGTCTTTATAATTTAGGAGCACATTACCATACAATAATTCGCGTTGTATGTTGATTAACGGGGGATATTTAATAGTATCTAAAACACAAACTTACTTTTCCTTTGAATAGTCAATAGTTTATTCCATCTGGGTACCTGTAAAAAAGAAAATTTGAGTCAAATCCGATTTTATTTCACAGGCAGTCACTTCACATAAACTTTTACACAATTAGTTGACAACTATGACAATTGAATTGAGATGACAACCTGACAACCTATCCTCTATGACAACGGTTGGCAGTTGCAAGCGACAGTGACAGTGACAGTAGCCGATTTATGATATGGTAACACCCGTTTAAGGGCTCTATAGACTTGACATTATGTATGTGTTTTACAGTATTAGTAATTTAGTAAATTTGTCTTTGGAATCCGTCTTAATCCAAGTGAAAATGAAGAGTACGATGAAAACAAAGATCTTCATTGGTTGTAAACTTCATTTAGTACGTTGTTAACCAATCACAGTATCGAGAAAATAAAGTTATAATTTAGTCATATGTAAAAGAGAACTGCTGTTTATTATGCCGTGTTCAACTGTCATTGGTGGTTGGTTGTGGTTGTGTTGTCTCGTTAGGATGAGTTTTAATATCCGAAATCTATAAACTTTTCGTATTAGTTCACATAAAACTACCTTGATAAGTATGACCATACATAAAGTATTCTGTAAATGTGGCTATTGTAGTTAATTGTACATTAAAACTCTAGTACTAGCTTAGAACTTTAAATTTCTTCACGATGAGAGCCACCGGGTTTAGAATATCTTTAGTTATTTTAGCCTACGTTTTTGTTTCTTACGTTTTTACTAACGACACTGCAAAACGGGAAGAAAAGAAATCAAAATCTGTGACTTCGTTCGTAAGTGCAAAATGGGAAGCTACTCCAATAGTTTTAGAACTTGCCGAATATCTTGCTGGCGAGAGTGCTGATCTGTTCTGGTCCTTTGTGGACGGAATAAATTCCCTGAAAACTGGTCTAGATTCCCTAGGTAAGCACATAAGTAACAACATCAGCTGTCTACTTGTACAGGAGGAGACAACTCCAGTTTATGTTTAGATCCCAATGTAATAGGTGGCGAGCCTATTGCCATTAACTGGGCACTTGTAAAGCTGCGATAAAAAATACATACATAACTTCGAATAGCATCGAAAAGTCATTGGTGTGTGCCATGATAAGACCTGGGATCAAACCCGGTACATTGTCTCATCAGTACAATACCCATACCACTAGGCTACAGTGGTCCTCTAAATTTTTCTATTCTATTCTATCATCCTATTTTCTTTTCTCGCGCATATTCTAAAATATTTTATTGTAATTATGCATACTGAGATATAACAAAAATCAAAATTATTTAATAGAAATCTATTATACCTATTAGTGGAGTTATTCAGGCCCCAAAGATTCATTCGGTCTTTTGCTTTATTGTCAGATGTGCTGTCTATATCTAAACTACTCTTTTGGTTCAATATCTCTACTGGTATTGCATTAGTGCTCACTTTATTATCAGTAACCACCTATAGATTGGTTAAACTTTACAACTGGACTGTATATTTTATTGAACTGTATAATTTCAGAGACAGACAAGCAAGTCTATGATGCCTGTATTGGTGTTGCAAGTACCCTGTTGGCTCCGGCCCAGCTACGAATGGCGAAGCTTGCACTCTCTATGCATCTCACTTCGCCTACAGTTAGAATGTTTGATCAGGTTGCAACACAAAATGGTGCCAAAGATATCCAATGTGAAGCCTTTGTATCCATTGCTTCTAAAAATATTTGTGATAATGATGTGTTACGAGATATACTCAAATCATACAGTCAGTATGATGTGGTAAGTGTATTGTGATTTGACCATTTAGTTCAAAACCCTCCTCCCCCTCCATGTACGAAATCACAATTATTCAGTTGTGTAATTATGGTTCGAGACATAATTATGAATAATGTTTTCATCAACTTATCTTCTATTGTTTTAATGTTCATCAATGCTATTGGAAAGTGTGGTATGAGGCATTTAAGATATGCATTGAGCAATTAGATTGTTATAATAATTCATGCATAATGTTACTAATGAGTATTAAAATATGAGAAACTTTTAGATAAAATAATATTACAGGAGATAATACTTCAGGCATTACATATCTAAATGTAAATCAATACAAATTCTGTCTTCTGTCTCTTAATAAAGACCTTCAATCCCCTAACCCATTATACAAGCCAATGTGCCACATTATGTAATAATACAATAATTTCTTATCAACTCTTCAAACTATAAATAAGTTTGATTGTATAGTCAAACTCTCCATGTAGAGCATGCAAATTGGTACAAGTTATTGTTTGATAAGGTAGCTAATATAATCATAAACCTTAAATAAGATTTGAGTGTGACCGCACATATGTCAAAATGGAAAGCGATGGTCACCATATCACTTAAGTTTTCGTTTAGGCGAACAGCTGTCACCAAATTAATATAAACGAGTCCAAAATGATATGAATTTTTTTTTGCATATTATTAATATTAATTACATTTTTCATGCTATCTACACGATGCCATTTCATTTTAGACTTTAACAGCCTAGCTGTAAAACCTAAATTGAAGTGATATTTTTTTCATTTGTTTTTTTTACTTTATGTTACAATTAGTGTGAATACTGAACAACTGAGGCTTATATTATGATCCGTTTTCAAGTGATATGTTTTTTGTGAGCTTATGCTAACAATTGTGATGTAACTTTTTTAGGAAGAACATAAGTTGCAAACTTATCTCCTTGACCACTCATATCCAAGCAGTGACAACAAGAGTCTTACTGCTATTTTGTATGGAGAACTTGGCATGCAGGACTTTACTACTAAGCATAAGATACTAGCTGCATATGCTGACAAAGGAGCCATCAACTATGTAGTAAGATGGAATGTGAAGGTGAGTAGGGCAGCATATCTGACTAACTAAGGTTGAATTAACATATTCCAGCCGAAGGGCCCCTCTGGGGGAGTTTAGAACCATCTTAGGTTCTAAACTTCTCCCAAGGGTGCTTTCGATACCTCACCCGGCTGTGCAATTTTAGTAGGTTTGAATCCGACATGACCACCTCCGCTGGCTTCGGCGGGGGGGTATCCGTGGGGATTTTCGCACGTAAAAAAACAAGTATTAAACTTTTTCTCTTAATTTTATTTGTTGATACAGAGTTATAAGCACAAATGAAGAAATTGAAAACATGATTGATCTATTTTTAGAAAGATGTACTTTCATTCTTCCTTATTTATTTATTAAAACTAAATGAATATGAAGTTTTGTCTTTGTAATTTTTTGTTATGAAATATACAAAAAAGTAAATCACTTTATGATTGTTTTGTAGCCTCGCGGTAAGCCTAAATTACGCCTATCGGGTTATGGAGTGGAACTACAACTGAAAAGTACTGAGTACAAAAGTCAAGATGACTCTACACCAAAAGAATCAGATGGGGGAGAAGCCAATACTCCCTCTGAGGAGGAAGACGAGAATGATCCTCAAAACCAAATTGATGGTTTCAATTTTGGCAGGCTTAAGTAAGTTCAAACACTTTGGTTTTGATTTATTAACATTAAAATTTTCTCCTTTATATCAAGTGAAATTTATTTTGAGCTTACGCTACCTACTAGTATTTTTACGGTAGTTAAATAATTACAGTCTTACAGGCCATTCAAAATGCTTTAACTAAATTCCTTCATGGTATACGGTAAAACATATTGATTTTTACTTTTTATGCCTTCTAAATATTTTCCTATTAACGTTTTATTACTTACTATTTTATGAATGTCTTATGAAAATATCGTTTTATTAGAAATGTCTTGGTTAGACTTAAAACCTTTATGTTTTATCATACAACCAAAATTTAGTCGCTAGCCGACATTCACGCCGAAACCTCGCTGGTAGTGATAATATAATTTTTATAGATTGGGCCATTTTTATTAAGTATCTTATCTTTACAGGAACTTATTCCCTGCCCTTCGATCACCTCTAGAGAGATTCCGCCGTCACTTATCTGAGTCAAGCGAAGAGTTGGCGCCACTGAAAGTGTGGCAAATGCAGGCTTTGAGTATGCAAGCCGCCGTAGCTGTGGTTGACGCTAACGATGCCGCAGGTGACGAAGCGCTGAAAGTGCTTACATCCATTGCTCAAAATTTCCCAATGCAGGTATGTATATGTTTTTTGTATTAAAACTACCGTCTAAAGAATGGTAGAGCCCCTAGGTATTACTAACAAAAACCTACACATAACCAGTGAGCCTTTTCTTTCCTGAAGTATCCTTTTTTTTTACCATCTACAGTGACAGGCGATTCCTCCTTTCAGTCCCGGACACGCGCTCTGAGAGTATATAATAAATAACAAATTGGTGTCTAACCCGTGGGTTTTATCAAGAAACAAGATGTAAATGTTTAAAACATGTTTGATACAAAAATGTTTGAAGATTTGTCAAAAATCGAGACGATTTCAAACAAGTTTAAAACACATTTGCGTTCGTACTGAAGTCTTCAACTTGTCAAATACATGTTTTAAACCTTGGTGAATTCGAGGGACAAGGCCCCTTCACAATTTTTAAGGCTTGAAGATGCTTTGAAATACGGAATTTAAATCATGATCACTAACCTTAGCATATGAGTTAACGGGTAATTTATCATATTTTCTTTTGAGTTTCCAATATTATGGCAATGTCGTAAACGCCATAGTCGCGGAATTTATAAAGTATACTTACAATTAATTAAAAAATGATTAAAGTTACGTCAAACTTATTATTTATAATTGCCATTATTATTGTTGTAGACTAAATCACTAATACATGTGAATGTTCCGCGGGCATTCCGCGAAGAAGTGTTGTATAATCAAGACATCTGGTCGTCCTCGTTGGGCCTTCGTCCTGCGGAGCCTCTTCTCCTCGTCTCCGGGGCGCAGTACGACGCTGAAGAAGTTGACGTAATGGCCTTGCTGGCTGCCTTGAAAGAAGATATTGGACCTATGAATACCCTACATGCTCTAGGTAAACTTTTAAATTTATACATTAAGACAAGATGCCGGAGTACCCAAACTATAATTAATGTTTGTGTTACTATTCTTTTTTTTATATGAGCGTTTGTTGAATTTCGCTTTTTCTTCGGTTTGATTAAGGTAACAAATTACAAAATGCAAATAAATTGCTATAGGATCCATTAAAATTCTATTCATTTCAGAACGTTATTCCTAAAACTCGGAGAATTAAAATTTAAAAATATATCCCTACGCTGCGCTATTGTTGATAAATATTCGACTTTTTAATCTGGTCTTTACAGGATTATCCAAGAAGCTCATTAACTCTCTTATGTCTTTGGAATTGGGTGAGTCATATACATGGGAAGAGTATGGACTCGATATTCGCGATACGGCTATTACCTGGCTTAATGATTTGGAAACCGATGAACGCTACCGCCGCTGGCCGGCATCCTATATGGAATTGTTGAGGCCTACATACCCAGGGATGTTGCGCAACCTTAGAAGAAATATATACAATTACGTAAGTACATTTGTCATTACGAGTTTCTATGGTTATCCATTAAAATCTGTAGTAAAGGGTAAGAATATCGAAAAAGCTAGTCTACTTAAGCTGACATTGGTTAGTATAGTTTGCTTTTTATGTATAAAACTACATCCATCAGTTAAGAGTTATATAAAATTCCTTATAGAAATAAGTTCAATGGTCTTCTTACAAAAAATGGATTAAAGTCTGGTTTAAACCAGGTCTAGATCATGGTTTGAACCTTGACTTCAATAACAACCACAGATTACTACAAAAATTATACGTTCATTATGACACCATTCGATCGCAACGTTCCATTTCCTCCGGAATCAAAAGTTTTCTGAAGTCATAAATAAATAACATTCACTAAAAATGCTGAAAAAACAAATTTACAACATATATTATCATTAAATTCAATTTCATAACAGTTATAATTTCAACACAATTTTCAATTTTGTTGGTTTTTTTGGTCATAATAATGATGATGCATGATAGTTCCCTCAGTAAAGTAGTTGAAACTTTAATAGAAGGTTCTTCGGCGATTTTGGCACCGACACGAAAAATTACAATTCACTGTAATTTTCTACTTTCTTACATTATAATTTGCTACGCTTTGTCTAAACCGTTATGTCTAAATTTACATCAAATTAGGAAATAAAAACATGTCACCCCCGGAATTTACACTCAAACCAACGCTAAACCTGGGGTCGCGCAGGTTTATCTTTTGACAGAGAGATAGGCTTGACTTGGTACTAAAACGCTTTTTGTAATATGATTTTATTTTGGCCATGGTCTAAAGTCCATACAAGCCCGGTGAGAGTTAGTCCGTGTTTTGTAATAAGACCGCAAGAGTTTGAGACCATAAATTTTTACATTTTAATAGGAAATAAGTTCTCTTCAGCCTACCTTATTGGCATGCAAAAATTTCTTAATTTATGAATGGTAGTGCGAATTAGTCAACTTGTACAGTTATCACTACTTGCAACAATTAAACAATAAACTTATTAAAACATACGGAATGTCAACTATGTCTGCAAGATGTACAGAATATTAGGTAAAATGTCAGATTCAGAAAGTAAATAAATGTCAAAAGAAATTAAATAAATTTGAATTTAAATTAAATTAATTTATTAATTAATTAATTTAATTTTGATTTATTCCAGGTTATTATCGTTGATCCAACGTCCCTCGCGTCTGGTCCGCCGCTAAAACTAGGCGAGACGTTACTGAAGCACGCGACGCCAGTCCGAGTCGGCCTGGTGTTGGCGCCCAGCTCTGGTAACACTGCTCTCGAAGCCGCCGTGAGGTCAGCCTTCAACTATGTCGCACAGGAGAGGAATTCTAACAAAGAAGCTTACTACTTCCTGACACAGGTACACACTTATATTTTTATTGCCGCCCTTCTCATTTCTGCAAACAGTTGTTTACTTCCAATGAGGCAGACTGTTAGGTCAAATAATTTTTTTTTTTATAAAAAATGGTTATAATTCCTTTATTAATTTTTATGGAAGTTTGAAATAATGAAATGTAACGTCATACATCGTGATTGTCTAATAAATTTATTATTGGTGCTTATTAAATTTATTATGCAATTTCTGCATGTTTGTTTTACTATTCCTTATTTAATACGTTCACATAAAAATATCTCTCAAGTATAGGAAAGTATCCTATCGGTTCTACAAACCACTCGCCTGTTATATCCTCGCAAAATCTGCCTATTTATAACATCATAGTGAAGTAATATTTATAATTATTTTTAGCTGTTACATCCGGCTCAAGGCGAAGAGCTCACTATAGAATTGGTGAAGAAACAATTGAACAAATACACCAGTTTCAATACTAATTTGGATGATATTGTATCAGAGGATTCCGAATACAACTTTGGAAGACAGTTGTCGGAAGAATTGGTGGCGAAAATCGGTTCCAATAAGTACCCCCAGGTTTGTAGTTGCCTGCAATATTTCACATACAATCACATAACATTCTACAAAACAATTTCCAACTCACGCATTTAGAATTCATCTGTAAAAGGCTAACCAAGGTTGAAAATGTTCTAAAATAATAACTAAAACTAAAAAATGAGTCATCGTGGAACGCCTGGCCTATGTGGAATATCTTAGTTTATTCCTTCATAATATCAATCTCACTGCTTAATAAAGCGTACCTATATTGAGTCTGTTTGACCCCCAAAAGGTTACACATTCAAATTCATTTCAAAATTATTTACTAGCCAACCAGCTTATATTGTACATGATGCTCCTTTTTGATAGTATTTTAAATATTTATAGGTGTTAGTAAACGGCGTGCCGCTTGTAGAAGAAGGTTCATTACCAGTGACGTCATCAGTGGAACTACTAGAGGAAGCTCTAGTGACGGCGTTAACCCGTCACACCGGTCGCTTGCAGCGCGCCGTGTTCAGAGGCGAACTTTCTGATTCGGATGACGCTCTGGACTATCTCATGAAACAGTCACATATTATGCCAAGGTAGGTGTCATTTTTGTTTCTTTTCATATTTTTATGCTTAAGACATAAACTGTAAAGCGCGATTCACACACAGCGCGGGTGCGGGTCGGGCGCGAGTGTTTTTGCCATACATCGCCGTTTACAGAAGAAAGTAAAAACATTACCTTATTAAGAAAACGGCAATGGATGACGAAAGCGCCCGGGCCCGACCCGCACCCGCGCTGTGTGTGAATCGCGCTTAAAGGAAAGCGCCTTATCCGTGCCACGTCTGTTTTTTGTATATGTATAATTAATTTAAATATCGATCCCAACTTTCATGTCTACAGATTGAATCGTCGAGTTTTGGCTTCAGAACCATCACAATACTTGGATTTGTCGGGAGTAGCGTCATCTAGTGAGCTATTTGCTGAGGATAAGATTCATCGTCTCCTACATTTAACAGGTACTACATATGGCGATTAATGATTGATTTTATTATGTTCATTTCAACAAGAGCTATCTGCTACTGGGAAAACTTTTAACAAACTTCAAGCCCACACAGGATGACAAACAAACAGACGAACGGGCAGACAGACAGAGCAGGCATTATGAATATGTCATTTATTTGTGTGGTAGTAAACATTTTTAAAGCAAAGTAACATTCACGATCCATATAAAAAAATACTTCTTAATTTCGATGTTTTATTAATTATGTCAATCCTCAGGTCGAGATGCATTAGCAACTGCTTTACCCTTGCTGAGGTACTTCGCCAAGTCAGGGAAAACGGAAAAGATTACTCATACCATTTGGGTAGCGGGTGATTTAAATGATAAGAAGTCCAGGGATCTTCTAAGAGATGCTTTGACATTCATGGTAAATAATTTTCAATATCCTACCTAATATTAAAAACGTGTGAGTGCGTTATTCAATCAAGTTATTCAATTTTAACGTTTGTCATTAAATCACGCTCTAGACCGAATCATTAGAGCGTGATTGAATGACTGATGAATCTATTGAAATTTAGTTCAGCGATACTTCTTCTATGTATAGTCCATTTGTTTAGGTACTCAAATAAACGTAAACAATCTTGTTGTATCTTTTTAATACGTTTTATTTAAAAACTTAGTATAAAAATACTTTTCTGCTTATAAACACATTTTAAAGACTAAAAACCTGTACCGAACCACTAGTTAGTCAGTTAGTTAGCCCAGTTTATTTGTTTAACATGTGTTTTTGTAAAAAGTTGCCACAAGATTGTTTACCTTTATTTAAGTACCTAAACAAATGGAGTATAGGTTCCTATTTATATAGAAAGTAGGTTCCCATGGAGAGCGTACCGGGATCAATACGCGAGTTATCTCGAAACTGTAGTTCAGAACCGGTCCTGGGTCAGCCGGTGTAGTAGAAGATAGAAGCTTTATAGGCAACCTTACATCTAAAGACCCGAGGTGGTGTGCGGTTTTAGTCGTTTGAAGTCCAATAAGATGACTTACTTGACTTAAGGTCCTTTGTCCCCTAGCTGGGGCAGAGGGCGTCCACAGTGAGTTTCCATCCCGTACGGTCTTGAGCTTCGCGTTTGACTTCGCTCCAGGTTTTTCCAATGGCTTTCGCTTCGTCAATGATAGTCCGCCGCCAGGTCTGTTTTGGGCGACCACGTTTGCGCTTTCCTTGGGGATTCCAGTCTAGGGCTTGCCTCGGTATGTGGTTTGGATCCCTTCGGAGAGTGTGGCCTATCCAACTCCATTTACGGCGTTTGATCTGCTGGTCGATCCGGACTTCACCACAACGTTCCCAAAGCTGCTCGTTGGAAATTTTTTCTGGCCAGTAAATACCCAGGATTCTGCGCAGACATCGGTTGACGAAGACCTGGAGCTTATGCGAGATATCCTTTGTGACCTTCCATGTCTCACACCCGTACAGTAATACGGATTTCACGTTGGACCGGAATATTTTGAGTTTAACTCTCCGAGTCAATTTCCGTGATTCCCATACGGGTCTAAGCTGCGCAAAAGTTGCTCGTGCCTTGGCTATCCGCGAAGTGATGTCCTCTTCAGTTCCACCAGTCTCCGACACGCAACTACCGAGGTAGGTGAATTTGTGGACACGTTCCACTCCCTCTGTGCCGTCCAATAAAGTCCAATAAGATATATAAGATATATTCTGTTATAAAGGATTCACGATGAGTCCAACAAGATGACTTCTTTTTTTACATTATTCTTAGAACTTTAATCATTCATATTATTATTTAATAATTATTCTAGCATAGGAATACAGAAATGTCAAGTAACCACGCCAAGCTTTTGTTATATAATTAACCCAGCACGGGTGTATAGGAACCGCATTAGCACGCTGGATCGCGAGCTATAGCGAGTGTTCACAGTTTTTTCTCTTATATATTCTTTCTTTATTCCAGTCTCAATGTTAGTCTTTAATAAATATTGTCTTCCACAGCGTGAATCTGGTGGTGTCCGTGTGGCCTTCATCCCTAACGTAGATGGCGTATCAAGCGCGGACCAATCGTTGAACAAAGTAGTATTGGCAGCACTCACCACACTCGATGCTCCGAAAGCCACGACTTATGTGACCAGACTACTTGAAGATGAGGGTTGCCATGAGAAGCAGACCTGTGATATTATGGCAAGTACATATAATGTTAAGTTAAAGTAGATAAAAAAGGGTGTTTTACTGTAAATCAATAATCATTTTTCAATTTACCATAAAATGCAAGAAAAACCTAGAAAATAGGGAGACAGAAAAATAATTAAACCAACAAAATAGGTAGCACAGAAAGTACAGAAATTCTCTTAACCTTAGCCCCTCCCCCCCTACTCTATGTGTGTACGTATACCTAAGTTGCAGAAAAAAGGTAGGCGGAAAGATGAATAAAACAAAAACTGTTCATATCCGTTTGTAACTAAATATCCGTCTGACAACTATATTTTACTGGATGATAAGACATTTATTGTTGGTAATATATTTGAAGTTTCTTTTATGGTTTAGTGTGACGTCATCGTACACGCGTAAATATATTATGCAAATGAGCCAAACATGCCATCAACCATATTGATTAACGTGAAACGATAGATTACATCTATTTATCTAATTCCTTTTTGTTTCGTAAGAACTGTTAACGTGGACTATATAGAATAAACATTTTTTGACTTTTAACTACTGTCTAATAGAAGGCCTCATTCCCGTTTAGTCGATATGTGATGAAATTCGCGCAACGATCACACAAAAGCATTGTAAAAGGACGAGGTGTCAAAGAAACTTCTTGCGATGTGTGATTCTGTAGACGGAAGTAGGTTAACTCGCAGAAAATGAATATATAAATTCATGAATTTTATAGGGTTTTTTTTTCATCTATATGAGAATAACAAAAAGTTTCACATTTTTATTGATGGTCCAGTCCAGTAGTGATCTTTCGTGATACCAATTTTTGTTACGCACAGTCGGTAGTCGGTCTAGAGCTATACATACAAATCACTGTGCAAAATTCGCGCCGTGGAACCGCCTTGAAAGTGTAACTGGTGTGTTATACAGCCGGAGCTAGTACCGGCGCTGAACAGACACGCGTGGGTGCTGAAGGCGGCGCGCGTGCTGTGCGCGCGTTCCCTCAAGTTGCGGGCGGGCGGACGAGCGCTCGTGCACAACGCGCGGCTCATTGGCCCGCTCCACGACAACGAGACCTTCACGCTGGACGACTTCACGCTACTTGAACGGTAGGCTTCTTCTTCAACTACATCGAGCAAATAAAATAAATAAATAAATATTCATAGATAATCTACACAACGCCACCTAGATCAATAGTAAGCACAGTTTAACTAGCTTGTGTTATAGGTTCTAGAGTGCTGATGAACATGCTTAGATATTTTTTTGTGAATAGATACATATTATACGTAGTAACACCCAGACCAATGCAAATATTCATATGAATGCACACAAATATTTGTACTGAGTGGGAATCGCCTGCGTAGCAGTCGCGTTCATTGCCGTCACGCCACAGAGGGCATCAAACACAGAGGGCAAAGACAGAGAGGATGTGTGGTGTCAAATAATAATATTTCGTCAGCTTTGATTTATTATCCCTAATAAAAGGTGGCGAGCCTGTTGCCGTCAAGCGGGCAATTTTTAACTATATTACAATTTACATGACTACAATATAGCAGATAAAAAAACTATTGATATATTACTCAATTATTAAACCAACTGTTTATCATACTAAGCTGAATTTTATGTTATATACGTTTTTTGGTCATAGGTTCAGCAACCAACTCTACGCTGATAAGTTATCTGAGGTCTTAGATAAGAAGAAGAAGAAGAAAGTAAACGACGTCGATGATGAGGATGATGATGGTGAGAAAATTCAATTGATATCCTACTTTTGTCCATCTTTCACATTATCTAACATTTTACTCCTAACCCGATAACCCGGTACATACCCAATAACCATTATAGATAGATTATCGGGTTAGGAGTTAGGTTCGGAAAATAAAGTTAGAGCTGATCAAAATCGATGACGAATCTTGTGCCTATTCCTTACGATATGTATATTCGGGTTCTACTTCAGAAGAATTTTTGAGTTGTAACCGTATCTTTGAAAGTACCAGACATCTTTAAAAGTTGCTGGAAGTAATCGCAAGAATAAATCCAAATCCAATCGAATCGAAACTTACCCTCTTTTATAGCATATAAGTTTTACTTTACAACCAACATGTCTTTATTGTACCTACACCAAGGATAGAATAGTATAACACAGAGAAATGTTTCACATGGTAAATACAATTGGCGGCCTTATCGCTCTACGGCATACTTTACTACTTTACAAATATGAAAATTCCCCTTGACACTACTGGTGGTGTCATCGGGAACGGAATTTCCCCTTGACACTGCTATTAGTGTCATTGGGTAGTGTCATGGGGAAGTCACGATGTTATAGCTCTAAGCCCAAATCACACGCTACATCTCCGATACAATCTAATTATTGATGATGAAGTCCATGAAACAATAAATAGATGATGTAAATATGCGAGGGGCGTCATTTCGAAGTATCCGAATGTACCTTTTATTTTTCTAGATTACGATACCAAGGACCTAAATGTAGAGGAAAGACTCAAGGTAGTGTCAGTAGTGGCGGCTCGAAGCCCCCGCACTCGCACGGCTCTCCCGGCAGGGCTCCGTACAGAACATTCGCTCGTTGACCTGCCGCCATTGCGCGATAACGAAGCTGCTATCGAGGTATGTGTTCGACAGTGACATAAAACTATTTCGGCTTATCCAATAATATTTTTGCGGTGCGGTTCTTTTGTTGCAGAATTCATTAATGTAGGGACTACTCATTATTAAACAAAGTCGCTTTCTCTGTCCCTATATCCCTGTGTATGCTTAAATCTTTAAAACTGCGCATTGGATCTTGATGCAGTTTTTTTAAAAGATAGAGTGATTGAAGAGGACGGTTTATTTGTATATAACATCATGGTACAACCAACTGTTGCAGAGCAGAAGTGAAAAATGTTGGAAAAACGGGGTGATGCAGACGAAGTTGCGCGGTTCAGCTATTGTGATTATAAATCTAATTCTGTGGCAATACAATGTATCTACTGTAATGGTCGCCTAGCCAATTCGACTCCACAATCATCTTTGTGGCCTATAAAGCACCTTGTGTTCGTTACGATTAGTAAAGTCACCATGACATGTGAACAATTTCATAATGCAAGAGTAATCTGTAGAAAGAAAAAAAGGGAATTCATCATAAGTTTGATAGAAAGATACAGTTATGTATCGTGGGCATTTTATTTATTTGTGTAAAATAATTCTAAATTCGTCCAATTCCAAGAAATACGTGAATCGAATGTCCTAACAACAGATCGTAGCAGTTCTGGACCCCGCGTCGACAGCGGCTCAGCGACTGGCGCCGCTCTTGTTGGTGTTACGTCGCGTCGTCAACTGTCGCATCAAACTGTTCGTTAACCCACAAGACAAGAACTCGGATATGCCGCTCAAGAGGTAAGCATTGGATGAGGACTCTTGGATATAAATAAATCCTCTTTCTGAAGAAAGGGATAACTGGAGTGAAAGAAAAGCAGAGCATAATTTCTCTCTTCTTCTCCCTCTCGTTCACTTATACTACGTTATATACTATCAAGTGTATCTCGTGTATCATGTATCTCTTGAATCTCATGTATCATGTATTATGTATTATGTATCTCATCTCATCGTATAATCATGTTAAATCTATTGTATTTTTATCCAGTTTCTACCGCTACGTCCTAGAGCCAGAACTCCAATTCACTTCATCGGGGGCTTTAACAGGCGGTGCGTTAGCGCGGTTCGCCCGACTGCCTCACGCGCCTCTCTTGTCCATGGAGCTGAGGACACCTCCCAACTGGCTCGTGGAGTGTGTCAAGTCGGTATACGACCTCGACAACATTCGGTTAGCTGATGTGGATACACTTGTACACAGGTAAGAATTAATTGACTAGTATTACTTTTTATTAGATTAATAGCCATTTAATCTATACTAGCTGACCCGCGCAACTTCGTCTGCGTCACCCCGTTTATGCAAAATTTTTCATTCCTGCTCCGCACCAGTTGGTTGTAGCATGATGTTATATACATATAAACCTTCCTCTTTAACCATTCTATCTAAAAAAACAAACTGCATCAAAATCCGTTGCATAGTTTTGAAGATTTAAGCATACAAAGGGACAAGAAAAATAGGGACAGAGAACGCGACTTTATTTTATACTATGTAGTGATAGCTAAATCCCAATTGACATATAAAGTTTTGAATAATATTTTCACAGTGAATTCGAACTAGAATATCTCCTATTGGAAGGGCACGCCTGGGACACGACTCTAGGGACACCGCCGCGTGGTCTGCAACTGGTGTTGGGTACTAAAGACAAGGCTGAACTCATGGACACCATCGTGATGGCCAATCTCGGGTACTTCCAGCTGAAGGCTAACCCTGGCGCGTGGGTATTGAAGCTCCGGCCTGGAAGATCTGACGATATTTATGAGATTGTTGGGTATGTTTTGCTTATTTCTTTGTTTATGTCTTGATCTGCGTTACTTTTGTTGTATTTTTGTTTTATCTGTTCATAATAAACCATGACATCTCAAGTAAAAAAAAATATAGGAGAAAAATATCATGATAGAGTGCTCTAAGAATAGACGTCGTACTCCTTACCTGTAAATGATTCTGGAAAGAATAAAATGTCTTAATGATAAAACTACTACATATCATCATCATCACCCTACCCTTGTCCAAATTATCTGGGGTCGGCGCAACATGTCATTTCCTCAGCCACTTCCTTCTTTTCCATACCTTCTTTCACTCAATCCATCAATCTTTTTTTGGGCCGACCTCTTTTTTTTTATCGTGCGAAAAATCCCCATGGATACCCCCCACCGGAGCCGGTTGGGTAATGCCCTCTGCATTCATACTTTGAGCCGCTTGACCCTACTGCATTCATCTCTTCTCATAGTATGTTATACCACGACAGACGTTCACTTCTCAATTTTTCATTTACTGGTGCCACTTTCAAACTTTCTCTCTAATATACTCATTCCTTATTCTATCTATTCTCGTCACACCACACACCCACCTTACCATTTGCATCTCCGCTACGTGCATTTTTTTTCATCCGTTGATTTTAAGGCCAAACAAGACGATCCATACAATACAAAATACTACAAAAATGGTACTTTTAATATGGTTTATTTCTACAGCCACGAGAATACTGATACCCCGGCGGACAGCGAAGACATCCAGGTGCTGATGAGTTCGTTCAGGAGTCACGTAATCAAGTTACGCGTCAGCAAGAAACCGGACAAACAGAACGTCGACTTGTTGGTGGAGAATGACGACAACAACTCTGGCGGTATATGGAACTCGATAGCCAGGTACAGTTAATACTTTAAAAAAGATACCTAACTGCTTTATTCTATGCTTAAGTGTTATGAATTTCATATACAATAAATGTATGGAAAATGTACCTTTGGGATTTTAAAAAATGAGAATAAACATCTTCGTGGGCACTCAAAGCTATGTAAAGAAAATCCCGTAAAACATTTTCAGCCGAACCGAGTGGTCGCTGAGTGGAACAGTTATTTAAAAATGATTGTAAAATTGTTCATTGTTTCCAATAGTCTGTATAATGTCGGTTGTTGCAACGTCGCCCTCTAAGAGGCGAAAGAGAATTTCGAATGGTCAAGACATGGTTTAGTAGCTCATTGAAGAGATTGGTCACGAGTTCAAGTCCCGTCTAGACATTAATTTTCTCTGATTTTATTTCAATAATGGTTATTCTGATTTTGTTAGTTCATTTGGTGGCGGCGAAGAGCAGGAGGCACAAGATGAAACAATAAACGTATTCTCAGTCGCCTCAGGACATCTGTACGAGAGATTCCTTCGCATCATGATGTTGTCTGTACTCAAGCATACCAAGTCACCTGTCAAGTTCTGGTTCCTAAAGAACTACCTCAGTCCTTCACTCAAGGTGAGTTTATTTCCATTGAAAATAGAAATACAAGTATTTCATTGACTGCGGTTAAGATTTGAACGTCCTCGAAGCAGAATGTCTTTTAAATGAGTTAGTCCACTAGTCAAAACGTCTATCGAATCAATAGGAAAACGACCAAGGAGCAAGTCGTCTTCAATTCATGTAGTCCTTAGTGCAAATGGTCTTTAACGGAACATAACATAAAATCAAATAGAGGTTAACTCATCACTTACTCAATGAGCTCTTTCATGCAAATGTACTGTTTTTGCCACTTTGAGAATCAAAGTAATAGATCTACTTATAAAGGTTATTAAGTTTAGAATACTAATTAAAAGACAAATGACATCAAGAACGTTTAGCTTCGAGGACCTTCTACTCAACACTGATTGACTGTTACCAATTTTCTATTACCAAGTCTACACTACATTTTGCCAGGATATTTTGCCGTACATGGCCCAAGAGTACGGGTTCGAGTACGAATTGGTGCAGTACCAATGGCCGCGCTGGCTACAGCGACAACGTGATCGACAGCGGACCATATGGGGATACAAGATCCTTTTCCTTGATGTACTTTTCCCGCTACACGTTAAGAAGATCATCTTCGTTGATGCTGATCAGGTAACATCCTTGTAACTTTATTGCTCTTTAAAATCATGGTCATAACTCATTTATTTGTAAGAATGGTTTATGTCTGTTTACATATTATAACATAAAGTGAAAACATTATTAAGCTATGTCAATTCATCAATTTAACGGTTTCGTTGTTAGTAGTTTGTCAAATGAGTAGAATGCTTGTTTGATAAGCCAAATAACCGACCGACCGGTTGAATAACCGACTTTTAAAAATCGGCATATTTTGGCATATGTTGATGATGATGATTAGACTGGAAAGCCGACCCCAACTGAGTTGGGAAAAAAGGTTCAGGGAATGATGAAATGATGATGATGATTGTTATTGTGAATGTTCTTAACGTTTCACTTTACTCAGTAACTGAAATCAGCTATAAGACAGTTTTCACAGAGTTAGCAACGCGCCTGAGACGGCCGTGGTTTGATTATGTTTTATATATAAGATAGATAAAGGTGAATGGTTGTTTAACAACAGAGGCCGTATTCTTTGCTGCTTAAGGGCCATATTTAAAAAAGGAACTTTGCCTCATTGCAGATTGTCCGCGCTGACTTGAAAGAACTGGTAGACTTAGACCTGGGCGGGGCTCCTTATGGTTACACACCGTTCTGTGACAGCAGACGAGAGATGGAAGGGTTCAGGTGTGTTTTCTTTACTTTATTATTATGTCAAACCCGTGTTTTATTTGTAGCCGTATATTTAGACTGCTGTTCGTATAACAGCACCCATGTCAGCGAACGTGTTTGATGAGAGAGGGATGGAGCTATATAGGGTGTATATAACCATCTCTCTACATTTGAATCGAGGCCGAACAGCGCGGAGCTTATAACACGTTGTGCACCACTGGTAGAATATTTACTTCTTTTCAACAACAACTTTATAGCATTATCACACATGGTTCAGAGATATATTTCCCAGGCACTATTTTATTTCTTCTTCTTCTTTTCTTAAAATGGCTTCTGCAGCAGAATAGCCGCAATTGTGCCAGTCTCTAGTAAATGTAAACGTTTTATAAAATTAATGGCGAGACGCCAATGTCAAGTTTCAAGTTTTAAAAAAGTCTTCCAGAGCCACGTTAGCCACGCCAGTAAATTCGTTTCCGTGTGTCCGCCCCCCACGAGATCAGGTAGACGATCAGGACGTGTGGTTGGATTTTAGGGGGCACTATTTTACTTGAATACATCACTATTTAATGTTTCTAGATTCTGGAAGCAAGGTTACTGGCGTAATCACCTGCAAGGTCGCAGTTATCACATCAGCGCGTTGTACGTAGTAGACTTGAAGCGCTTCCGCCGTATCGCCGCCGGGGACCGTCTGCGTGGACAGTACCAGGCGCTCAGCCAGGATCCTAACAGTTTGTCGAATTTGGGTAAGTAGTAGTGTCATTATAGGAACTATCAATACTAATGTACGATTTACGGCCGCTGTCTTCGCGCCTATTTGGGTCCACTATATAGGAGCGAAGACAGCGGCAAACGGCGCGGCAGTGCAAATGCCTCAGGAAACCAATGAGAGAGAAAGAGAGAGAGAGAGAGACCATCAATTGATTCTCTTTCTCTCTCATTGGATTGCTGTGCCCTTTGCCGCTGAGTTTAGGGTCGTGGTAATAAATGATTGGTGCCGACTTATTATTAGATTCAAGTAGATATGGTTGGAGTTTTTGTAGTAATCAAACTTGATAGGAAATTTACAAGGCCTGAATGTAAACAAACAAACTTGTACAATGTATATTTATTATTTCCAGATCAAGATTTGCCGAACAACATGATTCATCAAGTGGCTATTAAATCTTTGCCTCAAGAGTGGTTGTGGTGTGAGACTTGGTGCGACAACGACTCCAAGACATACGCCAAAACTATCGATTTGGTTAGTACCTTGTAGTTGACTTTTGGGATCTATTTCAGAATCAGTTGCGAGTGCCTATCAGAGAACGTCCACCTTTATTTTCCCGTTGCACGGTGTCCCCACGGAACTCACTTTTTGCAAGTTGCTGATTGGTTGTTCCGACGCGGCAACTCCAGTTTCGTTTGAGTTGACCAATGTAAGAAAGAACTAAGAAAGGCCTGGATGTAGTATATTATATAGCATGTAGCAGGCATATTACTCTTAGCTTAGTAATTAGCTCATGGCAGTCCACTCCTAGACATTTACTTCTCACAATGCCCAATGTACGCCATTGCTTTAGATCCTCGCGTCTTCGCATCCAGTCTGCCGCCGCTACCTTTATAGATCGTCAGTCGATCTGTATAGTGGACGTCTCACCTTCCGTTTGCCCTTCTCACTGTCTCACCTCTATGACTCGTTTGCTCCGTAGGTTAAATAAATTAACTTGTTTGTCAACAGTGCAATAACCCAATGACGAAGGAGGCGAAGTTATCAGCGGCTATGCGCATAGTACCCGAGTGGAGCAAGTACGACGACGAGGTCAAGGCCTTGCAGGCGAGAGTGCGCCGCGGACTGTACCAGGCTTCGGATCATGAACAGGTAACCAACTATTTACCAACATTAGGACCACCCGCTACAAAATTACCATTTATTGAATAGCTTGCCTCTAAAACTATAATTACTATTATAGTTTATGTATTATTATACATAAATAATTGAACAAATAATGAAAAAATATCTTGTTGTGAATCGTATATTATTATATATGACATTCTCTGTGAACACGACTCTTTCCTAATATTTGTATGCATGAATATGGCCATTTGCACTGGTCTGGTCGTGCCTCGGAGAGGACGTTAATTAAGACGTTGGTTCCGGTTAGCATACGAATATCTATGTAGCGAGAGCTCTAAAAAGTTCATCGATAACTGCAAACGGTTTAACTGCAGTACTTCGATATTGCCTATACCTGTAGGTTCTGGTGACTAGATGGTAGTCGCTTCTCTGAAAATATCGATGTTCAGACGCGACGCAATTAAACTGGAAAAAAGCGAACCATGGATTCCGAGATGTCACCTTCGGATGCGACTGGGATTAATGCAAGGATGCTGATGATGATGATCTTCATCCTTGCGTTGCTTCAAAATGAAGTATGCCTAGAAAAGAATAAAATGTCAGAGTTACCTTAGGCACTTCTATGCAGTAATTTTGGTTGTAAATCAAATGTACCCAATTGAGTGACTAACAAACTTAAATTATCAGCTATGATTCAAGTTCATTGGAATTTATTCTGACTAAATATACCGAATTATTTCAGGAAATTGAGACACCTGACCACGAAGAATCTACACCGGATAGTACATCAAGTAAGTGTTGGAAAAACAATATTAAATACTCGTAACATGGTGTCTTATACTACCGTCAAGTGCAAGGCACAAACAAACCCCTTGTTGTTCGACGCTCTACTTCGCATCGAACTGTAAGAGGTTAGGGTACAAGAGGTCAGGAATTGTGGTTTCTATTGCCACTCGATATCAATTATTTTATTTGTAATTATGGATTATGTGCTATTGTTAGGCAAAGATGTGCTATAAATTGAATTTATATAGTATCTTGAAATAGTTTCAGCTAAAAGTGTAATGAAAATCCTAACAAACATTTGAACTTGAATATATCGAATGGTGTTGACACCATTGAACCATAGTAGATTGTATATCAAGGGAGTAAAATAGTATATTTAATAATTTTTAGTTTTAGTTTTCTTTTTAGTAGCACAAGTCACCGCTCTGTTGTGCAGCCAACACATACCAGCCAGTAATCCATATAATTTGCGTTCAATTTCCACGAATGTTAATATATCCCAAATTCAAATTACTTTTCCGCCCGCTAAAAAGCTCTTATCAGGAAATAATTATTTTGCTATCGTTTAGAGAGGAACAAAGCGACATTTTTCGAATGGAATCGATAAAAATAATAATAATAATAATATTTTTGTTCTAGAACACGACGAGCACACGGAGTTATGATGAACTACAGTACTGATATTATTAGCTTATTCCAATTCCTGTTGAATGGTTTATCCGTGAGTGAGTGAATGGCTTGTAGGGTATGAATATAACCTGTGCGTTTATGGACCTGGATTATTTTGTTACGAAGTATAATTCTGTTTTCCAAATTAAAATGGAACTTTCTACTGATATATAAAGGATACCATATCAAAAAATTGTAAATAGACGCAAAAAGACAGTTTCAATTTTTTCTAGTTCAGTTTAAAATTTAGTTCCAGTTAAATTTTCAATCGATTTTAGAACAAAATATACTTTGAATTTGTACTTTCGATAATTTGCAATGCTCTATAGTGGTATGTTCTCTGTCAATAACTTTGTATTAATTTATATTGTGATTCACTCGTCCATCTTCTGAACTAACTCAAATAAGAAATACAGCATTCTTCTTCACACGATTCTATGTGGAGTGCTAAATTGTCAATTGTTAAAATGTCGACTCTACTAATGTAAAGGGAGAGAGAGAGAGAGAGAGAGAGAGAACGTGGAACTTTTTTTATAAACCATTATAAACTTTGACATAAATAGATATGGAGTGACGTCAATGTCTCTATACTAACAGTCACAAGTCACTATCACTGACATTTTAAGCGGTAACAGTACGGTAAAGAGGTGATTGTTACCCTATTTGCATTAGTCCGTAGTCCGTAATAAATTTGACAACAGACCGACCCGTTCGTCACTGTTATCGCTAACGTGTATGTCGATAATGTCATACAGCACCTTACTTTTCATGGCTATCAAACAATGTCAAATTCCATGGACAAAATGTCTCCCGCTACGGAGAGTGAGTTTTGCTCACTTGGTTTTAGTCATTGTGACAATAATTTAATTCTTTACTTTGTCAAGTCATCTAAAAATAGATATTACTCTTATGATTATAAATATTCCATGATATAGAAATAAAGTTACTATGGAAAGAAAAAATTGAGTTCCTGTTGGGTCACGTGTAAATATAATTTTGGAATATTTCATGCAATTAAAATATGAAGAATAATGAACCTGGACGAATAAAATTGCTCTTAGAACACATCACACCAATGCAATATAATCTAACTCGACACAATATTTGAAAACAACATTTTACTTACCTACCACCAGTTTCGCTATAAGCAAATCGTGATTTTTTAGTTCATAAGTAAAGGGATTTTGTATCTGTTATTATCCTATACAAGTTATTTTTGTAATTCATAAAAAGTAAACCATTATTAATAATTTGATTTAGAACTAAATACTGTTTGTGTAAGACTGCGCAGTAATCGTGATAGACATGCGCAGGATGACGATTTAATTATCTGTAATCGTTCTGCGGTGTATATTTGATTAATTTAATTAAAAAATAAGGGCAAACATTTTTTTCATTTTTTTTTAAGTTTTTCAAAAAAACTAATGAAATAATTATTTTCGAAGGGTAATTGTCAAGAACAAAATCTATTATGATTTTGACGAAATATGAATATTCTGCTGCAATTTAATTTTACTCAATTTCATTTTATCATTATGTAAGATGATAAAAACACGTTGCATTGAATTAAATCGTCTTTTTTATCGATGATGGGATTGGGCGTACTAGCACTGGCTGTATAGATTTTGTGTGACCAAGTGTTTGGTGATCGGAAGTGAGACCTGCATCTCAACATAGCTTAAGACTAGCATTTTACTCGTTCACCTTGGACTTGAATTACCGAAGTGCTTCGCTCAAATGCGCTTCGGTATATCGTAATATTGAGTAAAATGCTCATATAACGTTGTATCTTATGATAGCTATCATCCCATGTCTTGTTATAGTTATTGCAGATTACGAATGCGCGCGGCATTTAGTTGTGTTCATGTCTTATCACGTACACATTTGTATGTGTGCATGTCTATAGAAAGAGTAAATTAGTGAAGAAAAAAGTACATAAATACCACACTAACGTACATAAATATTAACACAAGCAAAGGAACGCGCGCGCTCGTGAATTGCAAGTAATCGTGAATTACATAACAACAAGTCTTTTATTCATAGTTAATACAGTGTTATTATTAATTGGTTGTATGTACATATTCTTTCAGTGGACATGTCAGACTGCACTGTGATTGGGTCCCTATAGTACTACGGTAAATTCAATAGTACTGTAAATAAATACTAAGTCACATTCCTGTTGTTATTTTATTTACTCCATACTACCAAGGCTATCCACGTATATTATTTGCTAAGAAGGTAAATAACTCAGTCTAAAGATCTTTCGGGTCTGCAGGGGGGCAAGAGATATGTCTTGTATAATCTCACCTCCGGCAATCGAGGACCCATGGATGGCTTGCGTTTTGGTCGGTTCGAGTCCGACATAATCACCTCCAACGGTTTTGGTTGAGGTGGTATCCGTGGGGATATTGCGCACGATAAAAAAAAAAGTCTAAAGATCTTTGAGAGTCAACCTAATTTCTGCAAATTGGTATACGCTTTTCCATAGATGAGCAAGACTCAAAGGTCTCTCGGGTTTGGAAGGTTTGAAGGCAGTCATTAAAGGAGATACAACAATGAAACAAAATTGTCTAAGTACGACTTTTATTTACAACAGTAGTTACTTAAAAGTTAAAATCACTATGTAGTTAAAATTATCATTTTACATAAAATATCTAACCTTAGGTACAGTACGAACAAAATTGCTGAGATTCATATTGTTTATTGCTTGGTACCGGAAGAAATCTACTTTCGTACACAGCAAATACATAGAGGTGTTTTAATTACATTTACCTCAGTGCTTAAAGTCAAAATTCTTTTTAATCAGTGTTAGTGATGACTAATGGCGCCGAGAGACGTGGACCCTTACTATGTGCCTCATGAGAAAGCTCAAGGTCACATAGCGGTCTATGTAAAGGACTGCTATTTTTCTCCGGGATCGAATCAGAAATAGAGTCCCGTTGACGAAAGAAAGTTGCCGACAGCCCACCGGGTTAGCAAGCTAAAGTAGCAGTGGGCTGGGTACATAGCAAGGATAACAGATGGCCGTTGGAGCCGAAAGGTTCTCCAATGGAAACTACGTAGGTACTGGTAGACGAGGTGTGGAACCGCTTCCAGCGAGATGGACAGACAACATAGTCAAGTTAGGGTGTGGTGAAGATGGTGAGATCCCCTTCTTCATTTTCCATCTACTGGTCTAATGCAAAGCTAACTAACTTCATCCTACGTCGATGTTATCACATAGTAATTTATATCGCACACTAGATGTCACTAAATGTAACGGTCGTACTCTGATACAAAGTAACGTCATGTAGCATGGAATAGCATTAACATAGAGCCTCTGGGGTTAAGAGAACCGTGCACTTAGGCCACGCCCACTGTGATGACGTCAGGGTAAGCACAAGTGCATAATATATCATCTATTTGCACTAGAGTCGGTGCAGTTACTTAGACCGCCTCCTCTCTGTGTTTGCTATGTGGTCCGTTCTCGTTTATATATCATTCACCGTTGTTAGTGGAATAATCTAACATATTGGGTTCTAATGGTTTGGTTAGTTTTTTGAACCCCGAAAACCCGATACCTAAATGTCCATGATGTTTATTATTTACCTATCTCGTCTGCGAAAACTTCCATTTTCTTCGTACTGCAATTTTACACTAAAATTTTATGTTATTCTAATAGAGAAAAGGTAGGTTCCTAAGCTAGTCGCTAGTTTACTAAAAAGGATAGAAAATATTATATACATCAAGGTACTACAACCTACTTGATACTATTATACGTAATATTAAGTATAACAAGAAAATGTTTTATCTATTTGTTGGGTTGGTATGGTGGTATGTAAATCACTAATACACACATCAAGAATGGCATAAACCCCCGCTCTACACGTTCGTTAACGGTTGTTGGCCAACGCATTCGCCACTAAGACCACCAACGTGTACAGTGGCGGATTTACCAGGAAGCAAAGGAAGCAATTGCTTGGGGCCCCGCTTGGAGAGGGGCCCCAAAATTTGAAAAAATTGTAAAACGTATGTGTTTGAAATTGTAAAAATAATTAAAAATATTAAAAAATTTAGAAATAACATAAAGATCCAATATGCAAATGCTGTGAACTGAACTCTTGTAAGACATTCGTTGATTTGTATCGAATCATTTTTAATGATAAATTGTTTTCTGCGTTTCCGAACGTTGAATGCCTCATCCGACTATTTAAAAAAAAAGAGGAGGGGGGGGGGGGTTATATTAAAACGAGGGCCTCAAAAATTAGTTGTTGCTTGAGGCCAGAGGGGGGGGGGGGGGGGGGGTTATTAAAACGAGGGGCTCAAAAATTAGTTGTTGCTTGAGGCCCCGTCGGAGGTAAATCCGGCACTGAACGTGTAGAGCTGACATTCAGGCCCACCGTTGTGGACACGATGGACATGCCCACAATCTTTAATAGACCAGTGACGTCAGTATTTTATGGTCTAGTGAAAAAAAGTAACGCGCGTGATTCGGAACGCAGCGTATAGTGCAATGGCACGTTGTTTTTCGTTAGAGTTGAGATGATGTTTGATGATCTATTTCTTTTCGACACATGAATCTTATTAACTGTGTGTAATATAGTGATACTAGGTATTTGACATTGAATTTTTATTCAAATTTTCTTTTTTATAACCACTGCAAAAAAATGTGAGGCATTGCAAGTAGGTTCTTCTGTCAATTTTTTTTACATGACAGGATTTTTTTATATTGCTTATATCTAAATAGTGCATGCCTAAATCTGATCTTGTATTTTTCTGACATTATATTCGTTAGGAATATAATCTTAGATGTTTACCTAGTTGATTATTACATGTTCAGCCCTAATAAATTAATAAATAGGTACTTGTATTCAACTCGCACTTGACCGATTTTGCATTACCTGTGCCCACAAACTGGTTCCACGCTTGCAAATTTTAGAATACACCTGCCTACGATAAAAATACTACAAGTTTGAAAAGCAGAATTTACAAAGTCTTTGGTAGATTCTACGTTACACCTAATACTCTTTATTGTCGAAAATTAGATACTACATTCTAAATAATTACATAATTATATACCTACTACAATTATAAATAGATATGACACAAAATATAAATAACAGTCTTAAATAAGTAGGATAAAATCTACATAATAATATATGCTATGTACAGACAACGACAAAAGTTGGTACACATACAAACTGATACTCTCGCCTGTATTTCTGAAGGAGGAAGCAGAGGGAAGTAAATTACCCACATTTGGCCAGTCATATTCTGCCACACCTAATATGTCAAAATGTAGACGGACATCAGTACCTAAATAGTTTTAAGTTAGTAGCTATAAACCCACAAAATTAATATATTTCATGTATAGTTTATTATTTCATGAAAGGTTCTAAAGTTACTGTGATTAATAAATTATAATTTGTTAAGCCACTTTTGTCGTTGACTGTACACAACACGGTTCTAAATATATTATACTGATACATGTGACCACTACGTACTAGCTAGTTCCTAGTTATTTCATAGACAGAGAGTAGTTTACACTTGGTTTCTTAATTCATTGCATAAGTAATGACTAGCTAATATCTGAGTATTATCTTTGGTAATGGATGGTGTTATAGAAAAAATTATGAAGAAGTCACATGGCTGCTATGTGAGTGTGAAAAATGTAGTTCACGAAATGTGAATGTAAATATTTGCAATCACTTTCGATACCTAACTAAATAAAAAAGGCATTTGATTTACTTTCGTAAAAAAAAATGAGAATGCTTTTCTCATTGCGTTTTTCCAATGAAATTATGAGTTTTGTCATTATTCAATCTGTACTGGGATACTGGCTCTTTTTGATAGCATCTGTATGTCAGCTACAAAATGTAAAGTTGTATTTATGCATAAAGATAGCTATAGAGAATGCATATCTAAAGAAATCGTTTACATCTTCGGATAAAATGCAAGAAAGTCGCCTTCGCTGGCGCAGTCAAGTGCTGGATGGCGGCGGGTGTAGAAGATGACATACATGCCAATGATCTCACTGTCAGAGATGCTTATGAAGATCGTGGCGTAGTAAAAGCTAAACTGGGGTAACGGCTTCGTATGCGACTGGAATTCAAAACTGATATAATAATGAAGTAGTGTGGTTAATTACAGTTGTAGTCTTTGCAACACGACGGACGTAGAATATGACAAGTGTGCCAAGGCCGACGGTCTCACTGTCAGGTAGGTATGCCCAAGGCCACTTCTTCACTAAGTATTCCTTCTACATTTCGCATTAGTGGAGAAGGAAAAATGGCCTCAGTTGCAACTGTAGGTAACTCAAAGATGTGATGATGTTAGTGTGTAGTGCGGTCAGTTGCAGTAGTGGTCCTCGCTGGTGAGGCGGCACAGCTGGCAGTCCACGCGGCAGCACCAGTGGTAGCGGCAGTGGCAGCGCTCCAGGCGGGAGCTGCGCACCGCGCGCCGCCCGCGCCCGCAGCACAGCCGCCCGCACCCGCCCGGCGCCGCGCCCAACGACGCGTTGCACTTCCTGCAGCAAGGGAGAGTACTCTATGGTCACAGAGCAACTAGAGAAAAGAGGTGGCGCAAGTAAACATACGCCGTGAGTCTAGGATATCTAAGGATTTAGTCGTTGATATTATAGAAAAACGGCATCTTGCAAAAACGCACACAGCCATAATGCATGTGCACAAAAACGCGCACATTTTTCCACACAATTCACACTTTTTTGTTCTTCTTTTGTCGAATTGACGGCATTCTTGAGTTGCCATCGTTGTGTACTAATTTCATTCACGGCAGCGCTGCTTCTCACGGAGAGGGCCTGAGATTAGGTTTCGCTCTTCGGGAAGGCTTACTACGTCTCCTCCGAAACTATGGCGAAGTTGACACATATTATATACATACCTGCCGTGAGTCCCGAGCGAGCCGGCGGCGGGGTCGGGCTCGCAGTAGTCGGGGCTGGGCGTGACGTAGCGCAGGCGCGGTCGCGCGCGGCGTGCTCGTCGGCGCGGCGCGAGCGGGGCGGCGCGCGCGGCCTCGCCCGCCAGCGCGCCCGCCACGCGCGCCAGCGCCGGCAGCGCGCGCCAGCACGTGCGCACCGAGCACGAGCCCGACACGCCGTGGCACGTGCACTTGGTGCGCATGCCCGCCGACACCGCCTGCGCCGCCACCGCGAGGGGTTAGTAGTATAGCGTACGTATATGTTTGCTCAATAGATAATAATAATAATCCCTTGCTCGTTACGGTAAACATCAATTAAGCGAGTGATAATGAGAAATCCGCAAAACTAACAATCTAGGTATATTTTTATTGCATCAATCGATAGGATCATTCATAAAGATCAAATCTCTCTAACAAACATAGAAAATTAAATAAAAGTAAATCTATGAAATTTCAAGTTATAAACTCTAAAAGAACAATCCCTTTTACAGATAGAATTGAACCTTTGAGAAAAAGGCTTCGGGAGTATTTCCCTAACACCCCGTATTACCCTACCTATTCAATGCTCGGTTAATACAGGGTGTAAATATTTAACTGACCATAGACAGAAAGTGTCGAATAACAATAGTAAATAAATTCTGAATATAGCTAAATTCATTTGAAAGAAGAACAAAACTGCATTCAAAGATTTCCGAAATATCTCCTGTATTACAGGACCACGCGAATAACAAGTAGTGTACCTAGACTAGAACTATTGCGAACATTGTCCCCAATCTCAATACTAGGAAATTGGTAACTACGAGTATATCTCTTGATTGTATTTATCGATTTCTGGAACTATATACCATGTATTGCGGTAGATCTTGAAAGAACTATCCACAGCAATACAGGTAAATACACATAATACATGTGAAAAAATCAATAGGAATAACATTTGTCCCAGAATACACGATACTCTGTACGGGTACGCTTAAAGGAAAAGTTCGTAGAACATCGTAGCAGTCGTAGCATTATTGTCTTAAATGTGACATTCGATCATTTCGAATATAATGTACAGCGGCCTACAATAGTACCCGGACAATTTGAAAAAATAATGTATGAACTGAAAGCTACTGGATAATAGACTTCTACTTCTAGAATCTACTTATTAATGTAATTTAGTTTAGGTTTACATGATTTTATTTATCTACTATATAAAAATAAGTCGGGTTTTCCTTCCTGACGCTATAACTCCAGAACGCACGAACCGATTTCCACGGTTTTGCATTCGTTGGAAAGGTCTCGGGCGCCGTGAGGTTTATAGCAAAGAAAATTTAGGAAAAATTTCAACAGAAAAGTGGGACAATCATTTTTCACATGACGAAACGGAGTTTGCCGGGTTTACTAGTTTTCTTTTCTTTAACAAAACATTGATAGTTTATTTTATTAACGATATTTGTTACTTTTGATTAAATTATACTAAGGCTGTCAAAGAATCTTAAGGTGTTCAGGTACTTTTGGAGCCCACTGTGCCAATACGTATATACGCACTTGTATTAACCGGGTTAAAATTCCTTTGTCCCATAAAGTTTCACGTCTGTGTTTTACGAACCCTTACCGGTAGGAACATTATTGTTATTGCTCACGTAAGTGTTCTATAAAAAAATTATAGTTCCATGTGCAGAGCAGACACATCTGAACGTAACGACAGCTGTGTGATTTCTTACATCTTTTATTAGTGAAATATAAGTAAACAATCTATATACAGGGTGTAAGGGAAACATACCCGAAGCCGAAGACCCCTTGTAGGTACCTAGTAGGTACACTGTATAATATTGGCATAAAAACGGAACTTAACGGAGGTAGGACACGACGGTATCTCCCGTCCGAAATGAGCTGTCCAACTGGGGAAGTTCCTCCGCCCTACAGAAGACCGCGGTCATAATAACCATCGTGTTGTGTTCCCGCCGGTAAGTAGGGTAGCCAGAGCTCACTATACCCCTCCTTCCCCTGCCCTTCCTAGCCTCCCCACCCCTTCCCAGCTCTCCCCCTTTCCCTTCAGGGTGGGCAGCGCGTGTGTGACACCCTTAGTGTTGCACACGTTCATAAGCCACGGTGGCCGCTTTCCATCAGGTGGGCCGTGTGCTTGTCTGCCACCTACGTAGTATAAAAAAAAAAAAAAAATTACGATGTGGAATTTTTTCATGCCAATTTTTTCTTTCTAATTTTTAATGGCATTATTTACTCTACATTGTAGCTATTGCAAAAAGAAACAATTGGTACCATAGTGCGAGTTGATGTTTTTCTTTATCACCATAATGCGAGTTGTTGTTTAGCTTTGCTAATATGATGACGAATGAATAACGCTAGTTAAACGGTATAAGAAAACAAAATCGTAATTTATATTATCCCAATATGTAGTATTTCAAAGACGGAATGAAGATACCACCGTTGGTTAACTTGTTTATTGGTTGTTGATTGGCTATTGACTAGATCTTATATACTAAGATTTTACACTAAATTTGTAGTAGGGAATCGCACGTCATGTGAGTTTTGCCGAGTTGCAGTTTTGTTGTTATAGCAGCGGATGTCATATATAATTTAAATTTAGTTAAATTCCTGAAAGAAATCACTTCCAGCCTATCTATGATTTTTTAACAAACTCCCTAATGAAATTAGGGATTTGCCCATCAATAAGTTTAAATGTTTAGTAAAAAAAAAGTAATGCCAAAAAGCTTATAATAAAATCCAGGATTATTTGGATGATAAACAAACCTGGAAATGAGCTGTTCACTCAACTTGCTATTCAAGCTAATTTCTGTATCTAGACTAAGTGATGATTGTAAATAGACCAAAAAAAATAGAAAAGTCCGCTGAGTTTTTTGCCGGAGTCTTCTAAGGACGGGGCCGCGTTTCGAACCGGCGGTGGTCCACTTACTTACTAATTATAAAATAGTGCTGATGAGTATTGACGTTTTGTAAGTTCCGTGTAGTGGTCTATACAGAATAAATTGATTTGATTTGATTATGACTGCCATATGCTATTTGGCTAGAGGACTACCAGGAGCCTTTAGCTTCGGTAGTATTTCCTTTACACACTGTATAACTCACCTTGCGTCCGAATCGTCCATTCATCAAATTAGCGGACGCTATGAGTGGTCTCAATCGTTCTAGTCGAGTTTGTAGATCAACTTGCGGATCAAATCTCGGGTCGTCGGCCGCCATCCGGTATTCTATATTACGGTATCTTGAGCCTCTGTCTTCATAATCATACCTTGAACGTTAAATACGAATTAATTACCGAAGTTATCACCAGTTGCCTATATATATCAAAGAATCAAAGAATCAATTTCGTTTATTCAGTTTTACCTACATTAGGCACATAAAGAGCACTTACCTATGTCAAAGTTTTAAAATAATTATATACCTACATTTGTCAAAAATATTATTACGACTAAAGGGATAAAACAGTCCTATCCCCTTAGTCGCCTTGTATGACCCCGTATGGGAAAATATGAGGGGGCCCAAATTCTACTGAACTATATACATGTGATACCATTCTTAAATCAAGCAATTTAGTGATTAACCGATTTCAAAATTTCTTTTACCAACAGAAAGCTACGAGTACAATCCCCCTATATTGCACTGTACGATAACCGACATCCACGCGGACGAAATCGCGGGCAAAAGTTACTGTAAAATACATATAATGTATGTATCGTACTAGTGTTATTCTACCTCGATCGAGATCTGAATCGTTTCCTCGTGGGCCTGCCCCGTCGCGGCGATCGCGGGAGACGCTTTCGACCACGGCGGCCCTTTCTCCTAGTTTTTGGAGCATCGCTTGTATTAGCCGGTGCCGGCTGATCGTCCACTAAAATAACTACGGGCGGCATCGTGGTCGGCTCCGGAGTCGTTGTAGTGGTCGGCTGTTCTGTAGTCGTCGTTTCCATTTCTATAAATGCATCCACGTTACCCTCGCGAACGTCTATCTCGGGGCTATCTAAGAACTGCTTGGCGAATCTAAAAAGATAGAAAATGATTCATAAAAATATTCTAGTGGTACACTCTGGGCGATGGAAGTGGCAACACTGGCAACCACCTCTATTTTACTTTGAGGAATATGTTGCTGTTAATTGTTATAAGAATTTGCCAATGCCGCGATGCAGGAAACCATTACTTGGGTTTATCCACTCGGTTTCGATTTCGGTCTCTCAGAATGCAAGTAAACGGAAGGTTGTTGTGTCTGTCGACACCGTAAGGAGAATTATATGTACTTATACTTCTGTAAAAACTGTACTAAGTATTCATATAAAGATTGATCGTTCTTGCATACTAAGTAGTTGCAGGTTTACGTAGCTGAGGGCACAAGATAATCTCTCCTCAATAGTCAAAATGCACTATTGAAAGAAATATTAGGAGATCTTGGGCTCCAAAGTGCAAGCTTTTGATGCAATAGAGGACTAAGGCGGAACTGATTATGAGAATATTTAACCAAGAGTTTAAGGAGTCTGCTGCAGAGGAAAAATGTACACTTACCTTTCAGCCCATTGATAATTGTCACCACAACCACCCCATTTAAACCGAGCGTGTGGTTCAGCAGGCGTCATTTGGGCCTGTCTAGGCGGACGGGGTGGGGCTCGCGGGGGTGATGCGCAAGAGCACGCTGGCAGTGAACCAGCCGCGCACGCGCGTGCCACTGACCACGTCAGCGCAGCCGCTGACATCGCATACACGTACGCTTGTTCGCGGGTACCTGCATAAATATATCGCCGCCATTTATGTCACTGTGACAGGACGCAGGCTACCTCATGACATACTGCCTGCCTTTAAATGAATCAATATAAACATTAAGAAGAAGACAAATAGTTAGTACCTACATAATAAAAGTAAAGATTATGGTCAGCGGCAACCAAATCAAGAGGCTATAGTTGTGACACGCTATGATGGCCGTTTTGTAACGACATATTTTACTCGTTTTCTTTTTTTAGTGCGCTTAATATTGGACAACGAACTGTTAGACGAATAACTAAAGAAAAATATGACCAGACTGGCACAAAAGAAAATAAACTTCACATACCAAAAAAGAGAAAACGGGCAAAATCAGTGGTGTCTAAACGGCCACCATAGCGTGCCGCAACTATAGGTATATTTAATCACATTGGCTCTTTTGATATTTCATTGCTTTATGGCTGTAGTACTTCACCAGTTTTGGTTTAGATGAAAAGATAATGATTTAAAGTTCACTTAGTAATGGATAGGTATCTAAACAACCTACTTTAAATATGCCTTTAAAGCTGTTTATTTCTATGCAGAGAAAAGTTTTTAATTATAAATGATACCATGCACGATATCGCCCGCACGTCCTTAGCTTCGCGAAACAATGGCATCTGACGAGCTTATCGGCTAACACATCGGTAGCGCAGCGCGCGTGAGTGCACAGCTCACGGTTATCGCTGAATGACGTCCCTCCCCCGCACACGTCCTCATCCCTCACTCCCTGCACGCTTGATTCATGCGTGTAATTAAATCTTTTGTCCGTCTCGCTATACCTCGACCCTAAACCCTCGATCACATTGTAAGACGAGATTCCGATTGCCTTTCTAATTTAGTAGACCAAAGATATCTTTGGTTTTTTGTAAAGAAAAGGTTAGATATACTCATCAATAAGGATTCGCAAGATTGATTTCTTTTCTGAATTCCCCCTGGGCGGGCGGAGTTTTGTTAAACTTCAAAACTTTCCTCGAGCCTTATTCGATAGACTTTCCAAGTCGATACCTATCCTTATTTTATAGGTATTTATAAACTGGTCAATTTCACGGTCATAGCAAAAGAGGTGCCTCTTGGCCTGTTCTATCAATAGGTATATAAATAAAAATGCATCTCGAAGACGGATGGACCAATTTGAGAATTTTTTTTAGTACTTATATTCCATGAACTCTAAGGAAGGTTTTTATGTAGCAGCGGGAACGGAATCAGAAGTCCACGCGAGAGGAGCCGCGCGCATTAGCTAGAGTTAAATAGAGCCAAGATCGTAGCAAGTGGAAAGATGTTGTTTCTGTCTACACCTGTTAGTTAGAGGTGCGACTTGGGCTGTTGTTTCGTGCCCCTCTGACTAGCAGAAGGCACAGTAAAGGGCGGAGTGGTTCTCCGAACGTAATAAAAACGTGTTGTTACATACTATTGGGCAATGAACGAATTTTTATTTTATTAAGTTATCAGTCCGAATCCGTTCGCTCCGTACTCCCAAAGAACTATGGGGGATGATATTATTTTTTTAAATTTAAAGCTTGCTAGTGCTTCGCATTTCAGTGGCTGTATGCTAGGGTCATTTGGCGCCTAGAGAGAATCTGTTTGGTAGGAATTTGCTTTCATTTAATCCCGTTTCACCCGATCCTATTCGTATCAATCCTTCGACCTGACATGTCGATTTCATGCGAGAAAACTCTCTTTTCCTATAAGTGGTTCTGGTAACATTTCACATGTTAAATACTGAAACAATGTAACGAGGACCCACCATTTAATTAAACGTCGCTTCATGATCCAGTTTTTTATTGAGTTTAGGTACTGACCAGTTCCACGCGGAAAGTATTTCGATAAAAATACTTCACGTTTTAAACTGTTTTATACCTATTTATTTATTTATTATTGACAGATTACATGATATGTAGAATAATGATCATAGAAGTTTACCATTTTCAGTTGTAGGGGAACCGTTTTCATACCATTAAAATAAGTACACAAGACAACAACGATAGCCTGTCTAGTGATATAAGTATTATACAGATCTTTATATTGATTTTGGCAAGCAGAAAAGGTCACCAGTGTTCGACATTTATGTGTGTGTAACAATAACTCGTTTACTCACTCACACACACCTACACACTTGCAAATTACAATTGATTCAAAACCATTCGTATTTATTTATCTTCAATCATCAGTTTACATTTTTCTTCAGTAATAAGAATAACTCATAAAATTCTTATTACTAGTATATGAACGTGGTTTTTGACATCATATTTGTAAGTCTTTGTGACCCCGGGGTTTACAGATACGCTTTAGAAAAGTATAAGTATCGTAAGGTTTTGAGTTCGATTCCCAGTTGAATTTTACTTTTTGAACTTTTATAATTTGTATATCTTTATGTTAATTACTTACCTATTAAGGGAATGTTTAGGTATCATCACAAAAGTATCTTGATATTTTAGTTATAATTTTATAGCAACTTAAATCAGTAGTATTTTTATTATTACTGAGCGAGTATTGTTTTGTGCACACACATGATTGCATGAATGTTTCTCGTATGTATTGGAATTTATGCTACCCTCATTCTCATGATTAAAATAACATGATAAATTTAATTTTATCTGTCAACAATTGGATTCGTTGTGCTTTCCACACGGTTAATAACAACTTTTTTATTTATAAAAATGAATCAACAATTTACAACTATTATCAGAGCGCATATTATTACTTTGCATGAGCAAAATATTTCAATACATGAAATATCTCGAAAATTGAACATATCGGTAAGTAGTATTTTCTGCAATTTATTATTATGAAAGTTATTTGATTTTATAATCCTGGATAATCTATTATTTCTTCCAATACTAATAATGAACAAGAAATATAAGTAGGTAGATAAATTTTACAGAATTTTACCAAGGAATTTTATTACTTTATTTTCATTACAGATGGAAGCTGTGCAGCGGTGGGTGCGCCGATATGGCGATTCAGGCACTATAGACCGTCTTCAGCCTGGCCCCAAAGCCTTTGCCTACACCGATGCGTGTTCTTTGCATAAAGAGGTGGTGGAAAAACATATGGGTAGAAAACCCCTTTATGTCCACCCGTGTTATGACCACCAAACACCATGTTACATTGCAAACAGTAAGGAACCATCTTCGGGCGGCTGGGATCAAATGTCGCAGACCAGCAAGAAAAATTTTGATGTCGGATCTTCATCGTCGAAGTAGGTTAAGTTTTGCCAGGGACTATTTAAATTTTGACTGGTGCAACAATATAGTAATATTTAGTGACGAAAAATGTTTTAAATCAGACAAGGATGGACCCAAAATTTTATGGAGAAAAGCAGGTGAGCGATATTGCCAAAAAATATTCTACCGTGCAGGTCTAGTGGTCATATTACTTTAGGGTACTGGGGTTGGATGTCCTCGATGGGTCCTGGTGGGTTGGTTGAAGTAGGTGCTCTTATTATTATTATCTCTGTTTAATTACATTGTAAGTCTGTATTTGAGTGGTTTCAATTATACTTAGGTATATATATATACTCCGGTATAGATAACTTGGAATAATTAAAACCACTATATACTTACTATCTAATAAAGGCAAATTTAAGCAAATAAATGACTATTATTACTATTTATAATAAAAGTTGGAATATGTTGCGCCATTTCTTCGCACTAGTGCCTAGGAACTAAAAGATGTAGGTAATTATGTGGCATCATTTTGAGAAATAAAGAAATTGAACTGTAAATAAGTGAGTGATGTTATTGTTAACGAAATGAGAAGTTATTATATTTGCATATAGTATAATTTCTAAACGTTAACATGGTGATTCACTACACTTTAGTTACTGAAAGTTAATTAGTTTACCTGCATCCATACTTGTCTGATTTAAACATCCAGAAGGATAATATTGAATAACCTATTCATTATATAAAGAATGTTTAATGTATAAACCGCTTGGATTTCAATTATCCCGCACAATAGTATATGACTATTCTGTTTAACTGTTTAGAATTAGTTTAGTTACAAACATTGTGACTCGAGATTTTTAGATACTTTTAAATATATAAATAATATATATATATATATATATATATATATATATATATATATATATATATATATATATATATATATATATATATATAATATAATATAATATATACAATATAATATATATAATATAGTTCTACGACACAACACAACTAAATTATTTATTTACTGAACAATCTTATTTTATAATTATATCATTGAAACAATAATGTTGTTTTATTTTCCATATTATTATTATTATTTTTGAGATTACGGAACACTTAGTATAAAAGTCGACTGTATGGTTCTTTAATATCACAAACAAAATAAAGAAATAAAATAAAACTATTAATTAAGCAAACCGCCTATATCAATATAGCTGCGGTTCGAACTCGCAACCTTCGCATTGCCATTACGCCTATAATACCACTCAACTACGTGAGCCTGTGCGGTATTGGTGAAATTTACCTTCTCATTCGATGGCAGGCAAATCACTCACTAACACATATTCAATCGTAATACACAACATAAACGTAATACACTAATACGCCTGTAACGATGACGCACACATATGTGACTTCAAAGAAATGAGTTATTGTTATTGATATTGACTGTTCTCACACATATGTAAAACATACGGGTGCTTCTTCCACTTGACTCAAATCATAAATAGATTGTATTAGATGGTCAGGCTATCACATTTGCTTTGTGTACATGGTAGGTACATACATAAAGGAAAATATGGCAATTTTAGCCTGTTTAAAATATTCCGGTATTATTAGGCAGTTCAATTTGAATGTCCTTTGAATCCTCCTCCATGTTTGCATAAGAAATATGTCGAGATTACCAGTTTGTAATAAAATCAACAATGTGTGTCCTGAAGATAGTGATAGGCACTACCTGTCACGCGAGGGCTCCATGAGCCTGGCGCAATGTGGAGACATCGAAAAATGACCAAGGTTAACTTATGTTATTTGTTTTCTTTCAGGGTTCCATAGCTTCCGTGTTCTTCGCAAAAACTCATGAAATATTCGTTATAGGTATGTACCCTCGTATTGGTTCGTCCAATCGGTATCCTGCATTTTTGCATGTTAAGAATTGGATAACGTGACTGATTCACTTAGATTTATTATTACGTGCATAGCAAATGAATATAATCAAAGAATACAGGAAGTCATCAAGAAAAATAAGTATTGACTAATGTTTATCATTTTCAAGAAAATGATTCTTTTATTGGTGGCTTTACATAGAATGAGTTCCATTTCTTGCTGGGATAGGTAGGTATGTGAGATTACTCTTATGGGCTCTCTAGCTAGCCTAAAAAACGTGGTTGGAGTTGTTCTGTATAATAAACATACTATTTTTTTTTTTTTATTATTAACAATCAAATAGTATTTTTTGTTGTCCAGGAAATGTATTCACAACGATTTTCAATAAAATATGGAAAGAAACTATTGAAAATTAAATTCTATATTTTTTTTCATTTGGAATTGTATGATTTGATTCATTTATACTCTACAGTTTCAGATTATTAAAAAGGTTTAGTGCAGTTTCCAGCGTGTATAATTAGACAGAAACCTATCTAAGTAGATACGTTGCGTCTTAATGAAAAGTTATTCTTTGTTCGCGGCCGCAGACTTTATTCCCTTCGTAAAACTTTTAATTAAAATGTATCAAGTTAGAGCACTCCAAAGATTCCTAACGGTTTTGTTTGTAGCCGACAACGTTCCGTGTCAATTAATTTCCTAAAGTGGGCAGACGGACGCCGAAATGGTGACCAAAAACAATGCTTCGTATTTTGCAGTAGTCGTCCGTCGGCATCCGGCCGGCACTCGCTGCCAACTACACAACGTCGCCGACCATGTAAAACTAGAAAAGCTTCTCCATTGTTTGTCGTCTTGCTATTCCTAACTTTTAGTTAGTTGTTTTTACTGGCTTTCTTGGACTTGTTCAAAACGTTGAAGAAAGATTGCTGTTGCAAGATAAAGTACCGAGTAAGTAATTTTGTTGGCAACCGGCAAGAATGAGATATCCCATTATGTGGGCGTTCATCCTTTTTTTTATTTATTAGATCAATATTTACTTACTTACTATGCAGTCACGTGATGCTATGAGAACGAACGTGTTGTACTGGCGACACGGTTGCATAAAGGTCTGACCATGGACTCCATCCACTGGCGAGCCAGCCGGTAGGAATGAGCGGCTAATAAAACAATATACTTACAGCTAAGTTGGCAATACTTAACGGTGGAGCTTTCTATACATTTATTTCTGTCGTCTTCCATACCCTCTGTCAATACTGTTTCCGGTCAATTAAATGGGAGAGCGATAAGGCTTCAATTATGATGTCACGTACATATTTTCTGCCTCGTTATACGTCTTAGTGGAACTATAAGGCAGTAAATTTATGTCATGCCATGTTCCAAGTGCTTAAGTCACCCTTCATAACCAGAGAATCGTCCTAATGATTTTTGTTTTAAATCGCTTAACGCTGCGCTCGTCGCACCGCGTCTCTATAACTGGGGTCTTAGCTGATGGTGTTTCAACGAGTTTCGTGCTGGCGTAGAATTATGAAGACATTGCGTGACGTCTTCACTTATTTAATAAGGTTCCTGACTCGGCACAGGATTGGCATGACTCCGATTGGCCTTTATCCGCTCGTTCATTGCATTATTATTAACAACAAAATTTAACATTTATAATTTCAGGTAAGATTAAACAATGGAGTAATTTGGAAATTAATTACCCGAAAAGTGATAAATAACTTCATGTGTCATGAAAATAAAAGAATGGCCGATGCGGAACGACTCCGTGAGCAAGCCGTTGAAAGAAAGGGCGCTGCGCTGTCGTCACGGCGGCCGCGCTCGTACAATACGTCGACGTTGATTTAAAAGTCTCGACAAACTTGTCCTCTATTATCTTCCTTTCATTCGTGATGGAGTAGCAGACTTTTCTATAATTGTAGATATAAAACCCATTCTTGAGCCTTCGCTTATACCTACAGGGTGTTTTTGAAACCGGGCAGTTATGTCAGCTACCTTATCGTTATAATTACAGTAAGGCGTTGTTAATTGGGATTCCTGGTGTAAGGTATTTTAATTACTTTTCCCATATTATTTACAGCTTGATTAAAGAACCCGGAGGTGTAAGTAGAGGTAAATAAGCTTCAACATACATTAAACATTTTTCAATAAACAATATGATATGGCCTTTGCACCTAATTTAGTCATTTTAGAGTTTTGAGTGGTACACAAAATTTTCTAAAGTGAAGGGAACATCTTCACTCGGTCACGGGCGGCTTGCTTGGGTCTGTACGGGAGAGCGCGCAAAGAAGGGTTCATAATTTATAAATATGAACTGTAAATTATACGCACCAGTGAGCAAGTCGGGGGTGTATTTGGGCGCGAGTTCAATGGATGAGCAGTTCCAACGATCTCCGGCGTGTGCTGCGAGGCAGGCAGCTCGGGCCAGCCGCGCGGCGGTCGCCACATGCGGCATGGCAGCAGGCTGCCGTCGGCACGCGCGTAGCTGCCCACCCCATAGCACGCCGTTGCGACGCGCCTCCAGGCAATCACTTTCCGTCCAGTTGCCCTCGCTCTCGTGCAATGCTCTGCATCATAAGTTCAAAGTATGCATCACAAGTTAAGAAAGGTGTGCAATTTTATTAGAATATTTATTGAACGAGGCGTCTGGGAAATAAAACATCCAGTTTAGTTTGTAGTATTTATTTCAAAAGAACATGTTTATTACAATTTTAATAAACGAATAACCGATGGCAGTGAGTGATACGTACGTACAAAGTTTTATGCAGACACGGCAGATTTTACTGAGGATAGGAACCGAAGGCAATTGAAATCAAACTGCGTTCACACGTTAGGATTTCGTCCTGCGTGTTATTTCGTTACTTTTTGTCTTGGTCTACAGTGCCAGAAGATTGAGAAGGGTCACGCCGTGCGGATTCAGGTCTTTCACCTCGTTGAAACGCTTCGCACATTTCATATAAGTAATTTGGAAGAAAATCAGCGGCTTCACCTTCTCTGCGCCGTAGCACACGGTACGCTTCTCGTAATGTGGGTTTTGGTGCAAGCCGTAGCTCTAACTCCACAGCCGTAGGAAAGTGTGCAGCCAGGGAGTAAACAATTTCTAAATCCGAAGGAGGTGGCATCAGGTGTCTATAGTTAGATACCTTATGTAAAAAGTATTCCGACATACTGATATGTAATTTTTTGTCATCATATTTCCCAAGTTTCATATCATATAATACAGCTTTTTGCCTGTCCGGACCCCAAAACTCCTGTTCAAACGCCACATAAAATGTTTCAACATCCGTGAATTCAGTTCTAAAACAACGAGCCCACAATAGCGGTACGCCTTCTAAGCACGATATTATAAATGGCAATTGTTTTTCCTCAGCCATTCTTAATTCGGATATATAATATTGTATGTTTTCTATAAAGTCCATGGGATGAGTATCTCCAACGTCATCAAAATGCGGTCGCTTATTTATGGATGCTATAATCCATTCATTGAGATTTTCTGTGGACAGTTGTATCGTTGATCTATTTTTGCCATCTCGCTCATCGTCGATATCCACAATTTTCGTTCTGTCCTCGTGTCGTGACCCGGCAGATTTATCGAACGCATTTTCTGTTTTATCCAAATTAGGTAATGACATGTGACTTCGTAGCCTAGACGAGGGCATTGGTAAGCTTTGATATACATCTTCTTGACTGGAAAAACGAACACCGAATCCCAATGTTGTTGGTTTGTACATGGAGCTGCTGTAAAGAATCGCATCTTTGTTTGGACGTTCGTCACGTTTCTTGTCTTTAGTCATAGATGAAGAAATTTTATCAACCATTTCGGATAGGTTTGTTACTGAAGATTTAATTTGACGTAAATCAACGAACAAACTCATTTTATTCTTTATGCATCAGATATTTTGATCCATTGTGTGATATTACACCATTTGCTGTAACAAAATAATACGTATCACGTTATTACGTACTGTTATAATAATTTAAACAAAAAGAAAAACGCATTTCCATAAAATAGAACAGTACTTCTACCAGTACCAAATATTTAGTTGAACTTTGATATATTTAAGTCCGTGTAATAATGATCAACACAAACGACTAAATCAGTGCGAAAAGCTAACACAAATTGGCGTGAACTAAGTGGAACTATTTGCTTGATTACTTGCAAGTTGATAACCGGTACAAGTAGAGTCAGTTAGAGTCGGTTATATTATTATTTGAAATCCGAAACTAAGTGCACAGTAAATATTCGTATTCTAGTGCTAAGTACCTATTCGTATTGATATTTCAGGTGCTGAAACACGTTGCCTAACTAGCGTAAATAGATTTCAAGTGTTTCTCTCGTCCTACATAATAAAGCTCCACGCAGTATGTGCTAGCGTTCGTTACTCAAGATAACAACAGTGCAGTTTTACTTGCTTTAACATAGTCTATGTGCTTTTTTTCATCGGTGTGCGGGGCAACTTGTGCGTGCGTAGCAAGTTAGTGGCGAAGGGAGCTTACGTGCGACGGCGTCGGGCAGGCAATCGGTACTATTTGCGCCGCGAGGGATACGATGCGGCAGGCGTACTTGCCGCTTTTTATATTATACTGCTTACGATACGATAACTGGGTTACCGTAGACGGTACAGTATTAAAATTCATTGATGTTTCGTCGAGCCTGCCAAGGACGCGCGTTGCCGACGGGACCGCTTCGAATATCTTGATGGAGGAAATTTAATAAATTATTTGGGTCAAAGTGACATTGTTTTGAAATTAACTGAATCGTTGAAATTATTTGAATCCAATTAGATTTTTAAGCCGATACAATATTTATGAATATTTGAATGTTCCAGCAGGGTATGTGTAGTGACTGTGGTGAGTAAAAATAAGACCTTGGTGTACATACCAGGTTCAATTCCAGATTCGGGCATCAATTCAAGCACGAAGTACAGAAATAGAGTTGTTATATACCTTGAACTTCGGACTTCCTTTTTAGGGAATGAAGAGATCTACGTAAATGTTTTACATTTTTTTACCTGAATCATTTAATATGTTGTTATATTAGAATGTTATTTTATGTTTGTTATATTCTGTAAGTTTTATATCGCTGCGTTAATTCTGCGACAAAGCGTCGTCGCTCGGTCGCGCATCTATCTTTACGACTGACCGGACATCACCTACACAACCTACAGCTATGTAGTGTAGGAAGTCCGTAAATAGCTTAAGCACTAAGGTAACTGTACTGATGCATCTATATATAAGTATGTTTATTTTGTAATAATTGAACTGAACTAAAAATTTTCAAATAAATGGCATTTGAATTTTACATTATTCTTGCCTACAATTCCTTTACCATTATTATAAAACTGCCAAGTTTCTTAATATCTTGATCATTGTTACCCTTCTGAATTCATGACGCGTTTGCTACAAATTGTTAACGAAGTTTTATTGTAATTAGCGTAGCCCGTAGCTGTATGTTAAGTGCTACGAGCGTCTCTACGAGTTATTTTAAAGTAGTGATTTATACGAAATAAAATTTAACCAACAATTCAATATGCAAAAATATATTATATTTATTTAAATGAATTCGTTACACGAGGGTTTCTAATACTACTCTGTACCCGTGGAAAACCGATATCCGTGTAATATAATGGGGGACAGCGCACGCGACGTCACAACTTACTCACGGCATCAAACGACAGGCCATGTTACGGTATCGCATGCAACTGCCAACCTAAACTGGCTATAATACCATAGACTACCGGTAGGTATACTAGTTTAGCGAATACTAAAGCAGGTTTGGTGGTATCGAAACGTATCGCCATTTACGATATTTTATATCGCAGTTAGTTCTGCACCAAGTTTCCAGAATTAACCTTCTCTGCTCTGAAATAAAAACTTCTGGAGGCTGAAATATGAAATACTCATCATAATTATTTAAATATCTTCGAGAGAAACTTCTTAAAGATGTCATGATCACACTCATTACTTACACCGGCATGGCTGTACGTAGTTGATGGGCACGTTAATGTTCTAGGTTTTTTTATCGTGCGCAAAATTCCCAGGATCCACCAAAAGTCAGTGGAGGTGATTATTTCGAACTTAAAACGCACGCCGTCTATGGGTATTTGACTGCCTGATGTGAGATAATACAAGACATATCTCTCGCACCGCGGCCCACCCAGGGACATCACTGTACAGCCCGCGAAGGCGACCCGCGATGAGCGAAGGTGACTCGGGCGTCGGAGGTCGCAGAATGACCTCCGTCCTCCATGAGCGTGGGCCTGGGGGTGACGGGTGGCCGCCTGTCCCCTAGCAGGAGCAGGCCGCAGCGGCGGCGCAAAAATGCGCCTCCCCACATTCGGGGCTTAGACTGTGACACCGTGGTCCCTACACCTGAAGGCGGTTATCTCGAAAGAGATGTCTGCCGGGGTACGAGGGATATGTTGGTTACTATCTCACCTCCAGTAACTAAGGACCCAAGGACGGCGTGCGTTTTAGTCGGTTCGAGTCCGACATAACCTCCCCAACCGGTTCTGGCCATCAATGTAGGATCCATGGTGTTTCCATCTAGTCCCCGGATATGGCTAAGCACACTTTGCACGCCGCCGCTACGGCCTGCTTCTGCTGGAGTGATAATTGGTTCCACCCGTCACCCCACGTTAATGTTCTACTGGGATCCAGCATTGACACAACTAAAATCACGCCTAAGTCAAATTTAAAGCTACGCCGTAAATATTTCCAGGACAACGCAGCAGCAATTGACTCCGGACATGAAGTCACGGTGCTGCGAACACAAAGCTTCCGTAATCGTACTATTATGGTTAATTCATGTGGAATGTAATTGTTCCGTTGTTGGACCCACTGCCGGGAACATTATCGCATTCGTCATGCTTTGCACGTGTGCGTTTGATCTAATAAAATAATTCCCGTATCAAATTTTACGCGCCTATCTCGATCTGGTAGACAAAGAACTCCAGAGGGGCGGAGGGTTTCTCTTTGTCATAACTGGTCGTCGACACAAAAGACCACCCAACATTTTTCGGGTAAATCTCTTTGTGTTGTTTATGTAGATAGAGCGGCCCGTCAAGTTACAATGTAATTTTTCTAATACTGAAAAGGGTCACATGTCTACGCAACAGTCGTTCAAAGTTATATTAAAAGCGTGTCTAATGTTACACACAGTGTTACATTGCGCGTTACAATTTTGTTAATTTCCACGCCGTCCCAATTCTATTCTTTAGATGTGCATATTTATATTTTATAATCATTTCATTCCGTATTTTATATATATTTACTTAATGCTCTTCTATATTTTCTTGTTATGATAAGTGACCATACAATAATTTTTTTGGTCTTATTTGACCACGAGCAAAGGTCGAAGTTAGTAACGGTATTATTTTACTTTGCACAAGTCTACAAGACTCTACGCTTCTCTTGCCAATCCTATCAATTTTATCTTCTTCACATAGCAAAACATTCGATGGTGGCTACTATAAAGTGGCACTCCGGTAGTGGCGGTATAAAAAATAAAAATGTTTACTTGACAAACAAAATGTTCTACGAGATTAAAAAGTTTACGTTCAAAGAGATGTCACATGTGAATTAACACAATTTTATTTGTAAAAAATACCTACTGACCATATAGAATTTAATGACATATCTTTTTATCATCATGTGGCATCCGATAGAAATCTATCGGAGCGTGACGTTAGGTTACGTAACATGAGTTAAAATAAAATCCTAACCCAAAATTATGAAAGCCGCTCAATGAACCTAAAGAAATTTTTACTTTCAAATGTCCTCAATACTATAATTTTCGTTTATTTAGTACCTAATGCAAAATTGATTTAAATTTTTCCTCCTGCGTGGTAAAAAGTATCACAAAAAAATATAAACATCGTCTAAAGCCGGTGATGTTAGCAAAAAATACTTTTGGGGCGGCGCGATACAGCTGACGCGGCTGCAACGGCGCGGTGGCGCGGCGCTGATTCCGCTTTAATGATGATTAAATGCTGTATGATTGTCGTGGCGTGTGTAACTAAACCTGTGGCAACCGCACCCGCCTCGGTCCTCGATACAAGGGAAGTTTAAAGAAAAGTTTTGCTTAATCCGACTTTAAAATGTCTATCTGACTAACAGCCAAACAGATATTACTTTGAGGAGAAATTTCACAGTAAGCACCCTTAGGGTGTAACCACATTAATCGACGCGGAATCGGCTTAAGCCGAGTGCGTATCACCACACTACTCGGCTTATCGCCGATTAGTTGTTGCGACGGCTGTTGACATGCGATCGGCAGTCGATTTCTCCGAACGGCCGTCACGACGGCTGTTCACTTACGTTCGGCAGTCGACTCCTCCGAATGGCTGTCACGGCCTCTGTTCAATTACGTTCGGCAGTCGACACCTCCAAGGCACGCGAGCGGATTCATTCGACTGCAACCCAACGCCGATCGGCCGTCTTCGGCGCCATTCGGCTACCGTCGTAGATGAAGGCATGCGAACGGTTGATTCAACTGCCGTTCAACGCCGTTCGACCGTCTCCAGCGCTGTTCGGCAGCAGTCGGAAACGTTCCACTGGATTCAGCGCCGTACGGATGCGATCAGCTAATCGACAAACGGTTCGATTCGCCGTCGGCCGATGCCGCGTCGCGTCGGCCGAGCCGAGCCGATGCGAAAGCTATTAGTAACACTCTTATTCCGTCGGCATAAATACTTTTTTAACCGGCTTCAGCCGATTCCGCGTCGCTTAATGTGGTTACACCCTTACTTAAACAATGAATTTTTACAATAGAATTTCTATTTAAATAACTATTCAGGTAATTGGCAAAAACTCCGTTAATTACTACTCATTATTCATTGAAATAACTATCAATTTACTGTTAAGTTTTATGAAGGGTTTGTCTTTAACGTGCAAGTTTATTACATTGTGTAATGTGATCAGTAAGTTCTCTAGTTCTAAGTTTTAAGTAAAGATATATATGTCACTCGCACACTTTGTTCCTCCAAGGATTACTTTATGCTCTAACTAAAGAGCTTTTCTCTTCATATCCTGTACACAAAATAAAAATGGCGATTTCTTAAATCACCGAATATAATGTAAAAATAATTCTGAAGCAGCGTATCATCTCTTCAACGTAACCCACCATGCATCTTATTCGTAGGTACTTCATACGTGAACTTAAGTGACATTTTGTTTCGGTAATACAAGCAATTGTAGAATTGACGACTCATTCACAAACCCACATACTTTTAACCTTCTACTGTGTCAATCCATTAATAAATTGACTGTAACAGAAAGAAAACATAATTTGTTATAATCAGGGACAAGAGGTTGATTTCCTCCCTATCGCTGGAAGTGCCCCGCTCCATTGCACACTGAACAAAGATACACTAATTATGAACCATTTGACACACGCACACATAATACATTGTCCTCAACAACTATATTTTATCAAGATGAACAATTCCATTTGCCAAATATCCTGGGTCATTTAGCATTTAAGCGAGTGCATTCAGAGGAGCAAATTCTTTTTGTTCGGATCTTCGACCCATTTCAGATTCTGACGAAGAGAAATGAAATGCATATCATTCACTCTTCTTTTGATCGCATGCCGTTTTGAAGCATAAAGCTTCATGTTTCAGACTTTGTTCGAGAGAGTCCGGCAATGCAAAGGTGGCAGAAGGCAAACCGTGTGGTGGAAATTCTAGAAAAATCACCTTCCTCTATGGAAGCGGCAGTGACGATTAGAGCAAGTTAACCATTGCTTTAGCAGTCTAGCAGAAGATGGGAGGGATGGGGGATTTGACTCCCAACAATACGCTGAGGTAAATAATAGGTACCAGCGGCAAAGACCGATCAGGGTGTTAGAGATATATCCGCGTAGACCAGGTGCTACAAAAGCCCAAGAGGGTTTTTTCCCGGGAAAAACAAGGGGGGACCCCTTTTATTATTTTTACTTATTTCGTACATACATCCATCATTACAAGCATCTCCAATGCCACAGAAAAGTTTGATATAATTTGGTTTATGGCCTCCATTTCCATAACCAAAACTATCAATAACAAGTATAATTTGCATAGATTAACTGAATAGTTACGTTTTGTTCTCAACTCAAAATTTCATCGTAGATTAATTTCCCTGTATCTACTAAAAAGTGCCTATTTGAATAAAAGCGGTATGCTAAGCATGTATTTATATGAAAATCACGTTCCAGAACTGTAATAACATATTAATATAAGGACCGTATCAACCTTTCATAAAATGAATATTAAACGGGAATGTCGGTGTAATTGTGATTTTCATTCAAATATGTATGCGAAGCACGTGTCTAATGCCCCATTAGATTTAAATGTAGAAACCGGCCATTAAGTAGGAAGCCAGGAATAATTGAAACAAATGTAGGGATTACTCAACAAATTGTTCAATACAAGGGCTATTTATCTAAGTCGCCGCACTTGTCGTGCTGCCTTTAAAGAACAATCATTGCATGTTATTGGTATAAATATGACGACAGGCACCCTTGTCAAAGAGAGATGACGTCAAGCTGTTTCACATTTTGATGGGTTATAGGAGGGGATTTAATTAGCAATTTTGATTTTTTTAAGCCACAGCAGAGAGATTTGTTCTTAGTAGGTATTAGTTTGCTGGTGTTTCACATGTGTTCTGTGGCATAATGGCTTGAAACAGTATTGGGTATACCATAATGCCAACTAGCGACGTGAACCCACTTTTATCACAAGTAATTGATATAATAATTCCTTGATAATTCCTAATGTCCGTATAGTAGATACATAGAACACTACACAACAAATATGAAAGTAGATAAAGAGAAAAAAAAATAAAGCGAAAGGGTTTTTAAATAATAAATAATTTTACTTCGTCAACATTTTTTAAGCCTTAAGCTGTTCAAAACACACCACTACTAAAGTTAAGAGCAGTTTAATTCTCAGCAACGTTGACCGTATAGTTATTTCGATAGTTTTTACAATTTAATCACTTAATGACAATATATGATCGTTAAAACCGTGACAATAAATTACCTAAGGGTTGTGCCTGAACTACCGTACAACAGCAAAACATTGGTTATTTCGAGACATGTTTCAACACAGAAATGAAACTGCAGCTGCGTTATTTTGGATGTTAAAACGAGGATTGGCCGCGTGAGGATAAAAAACACTCGCCGATAAATCTCTGCGAGTAATCCTACAAGAGAAATGAAGCACATCGTAATAAGTGATTTTTGCAACTCGTGAGGCGAGGCGAAGCACAAGAGAGTATACACTAAACACTTGTAGCAGTTACCCAGTCGGACACAGCGTACAATTATTTTTGATAGCCGATTCTATAGCATTTTTAATAACGCTTGGGCGAAACGGCTTTACGTACATATCATTTGCATTTTGATTTGATTAGGGTATACCAAAACTGTAGCTTCTGTAGACATACATTTGTACTTTGTAATATCATGTTTACTTCTATTATATCTAATTATATAATTAAGTATTACTTTTAACAAATATTAATTAGGTACCTACCTACGTAGCTTTAATTAGATAGTTCCAAAACCATTACAAGAACCCATAATTATTATGTATTTTTTTATTCAATAAGAACATTATTTATCGTTGTGGTTGATGTTTAGGTACTGTAATCATTTTGACTATTTTCTCATAGAATGAAATCTTTATAAATGTATCTCTATTACCTCTAGTATGTAAGTCTCTACAGGCATAGTAAGAAAGTATATATTTTGTTAGAATGGAGATAAAATAAGCTTAGAACGGACATCGTTAGAATGTAGTCATCCATTGTAACAGTATGACACGCACGTGGCGACAAGTGAAGGCGGATAATCACGTAGAGTTGTGTTGGTGGACCCTGCGTCGCTGGGCGGGCGGACTTCCCGCGTGTGTGAGTCAACGCTCGCGCCAGACAGCGCGCCGCCCCGCGGCCCCGCCCGCTCCCCGCACAACTACGAATATTCCCTCAAAGCGCTAATTACTTATTTCTTACCTGAGGATTTTCTTTGTCGTAGCATTCCCTAATTACATTGTCAAGTCGATGCTTAATTAATAGAAGAAAGAACAATGGGTAATTTTGTATGGAACCCGTACCCACTTTGTAGCATTTTAGACTAGGTGTAATTTAGAAGAGGCCTAATTGAGTATCTCGAAAATAAGTGAACGAATGAATGAATGAATGAAAGACCGAAGTTATGATAACTTCTTTGTAACATTTTCAATTGCCAATAATCGCACTTTTTCTGCTTTTTGGACTAAATAAATAGGTAACCAGTCATTTTTTCTGTCTTAAGAGAGCGATATAGCTTCCTATCGTTGGTTTTTGGTACAGAAAAAATATTAAATAAGAACTATCAATCTTAAATAGCACAGTTTTATTAAATTGTATTGTTACTTTCAATGATTATATCATCCCAGGCACTTGCAGTTATCTAGGTGCCTGCCAACACCTAAGTACCATATTATGCTAATAGTATGGACACAAGCACCTAGAGTTCTCATACCCGTCATGCAGGAGCAATAATACGCTTCGATGGCTTCTCTGCCCCGGACATTAACCTTGATTAAAATATATGTGTAATATATTTTATTTGACACGTGCCTCGATAATATGCGGCCTCTAATTAACGAGCAGTTTTCGGTTACTAGCCCATGCTGTGACATTCTAGGGCTACGGCTCGAAGATACCTCAATATTATATATACCATCTCCACTTCGCAAATGCTCGGCAAATCAAATCAAATCAATCAAATCTCCATCAATATTATATACCGCGTTCACCTTCCACTTTTTTGAAGCAGATGAGAAATAATAATAATAATCCAATCGTACAGTAATACACTGAAGTCCGTTGTGAAAGCCGAGGTTGTAAATAAAAGTAAGAATAAAATAAACTAAGATATGCGCGAGCGCTCAAAATCAGTTCTAACAGGTACTAACTACTGACGGCACACCGACGCTAGCACAAAATAGTTCGAACTACCCACCTAATCGATAAAATCAAAAAAAAATTGAACGAGCGTGGGTCGATTTTACTAAGGATTTTCGGTATTTTCACCGCGGTAGCCTAGTGGTATGGGTAATGGACTGCTGAGACGAGGTCTCGAGTTCGATCCCAGGTTTACCTTGGCACACACCAATGACTTTTCGATGCTTTTCGAAGTTATGTGTGTATTTATCGCAGGCTTATAAGTGCCTCGGAGAGCACGTTAAGCCGTCGGTCCCGGTTGCCATACAAACATCTATGGCAGTCGTTACGGGTAGTTGGAGCCCTCAAAAGTCCAACCAGCCTAACTTGGAACTTCGATATCGCCATTGGTCATTAGACCATTGGTTGTGGAGGTCAGATGGCAGTCGCTTCACGGAAAATGTCGAAGTTCAGCCGAATCACAGTTAGACTGGAAAGCCGACCCCAACTGAGTTGGGAAAAAGGTTCAGGGAATGAGATGAGTTTCGGTATTTTCACCATCAAATATCTTTTTTCCTACATAAGTTACAAAGTTGCTCCAATACAAAAAATATCTACGTTTTCAAAGACCTTTCGAATGGTACCAATTTCAACTTGCTACAAACTGGGTACGTTCTGACCCATGTCCTTTTCTTTTGTATTTGTTTTTTCTTGTCGGAGAAGCGAAATTAATCTTTTCGAATAAAATGAACAAAGCTTTAGGTAGGTAGATACTTAAATAAACATTATGACATTTTAGAATTACCATCATTTAAAAAAAAATGTATTTATTATTAAGCGTATAGAGTTACCTATTATAGTCATAATTTACGGTACGGTGTATTTAAAAAAAATAGTCGTACCAATACTTGATTATTATTTTTTGGTAAACTTTATTACAAATATGAAAGAAAACTGGTTAACTCCAAGTAGATGAACCTCCTCAAACGTTAACACTGTTAAGTAGAGATAGATCTAATTGAAAGGATTTTAAAGTGGTTTGAGTCGGCTAGAAGGTCAAAAGTCCCCAGTTGGCAATGGCGGCGCGTTGCTTGAGCCCCTGACACAAAAAATACCTCGAAAAGTAAAAAAATAAGTAATTCAAGCGTTGTCGCATCATAGCACCTCTATGTGGTAAAGCACTCCGACATGTTTTCGAAACTATATATACCTATATGGTCACATTTTATTGTTTTTTAAGGTCATTAGATAGATAATATGGATAACATGGCATGCCGCAAGGCTAAATAAATTGTTACTCAAATGTACATTTGTACAACCATAACATGTCATTATATAGTTACAAGTGTATTCGCAATTATAAGAATAAGAATACTGGTAAATAAAAAAATTGTATAGGAAAAAAATATAAGTAGGTACCTATTTGTGCTGGTGATTAATATTTATTCCAATTTCGATACCAGTCTCGTATAGATTCGATTAATGAACCATACATCAAAAAGGTTGCCGTCGATACGGTCGAACAAGAAATGTGTTATAAAAATAAAAGTTGAACAAATGCGTTGTGGCGAGGATGTCGGTAATTTATGAATTTGTCAAGCCAAACTGAACATCGTCTGTAAATAAAGAGCGGCTCAGCGTGGATAAATTTGTGTCAGATCAAATGAATCGTGCACACAGCGATTTGTTGCACTTATTGCCGTACTCCGCCCTCTCGAGAACAACAAAAACAATTAGAGATGTACAGGAATTAAGTCGTTTGTTCTTCGTTAAGATAAATTAGTAGCGCATGAATGTGTAAGCCATTGCATTGATGAACAAAATCTATATTTAAATATCTGGCGAAAGTCTTTATCCGGTTGATATCGACATGACAAAGAAACACATATTGATGACCTTTTCTTTTAAGTAAAAAAACATTAAAAACAAACTTTCGCTGATACTGGAATTGGCGTCCAGGTGAAGAAGAAGAAACGACTAAACTCTTTAGTCATTCGGATGTAGCAAAAAAAAAATAACTTAACTGTTTAAGCATTTGTAGAAGCTGAAGAAACAACTAAACTGTTCATTCATCCGAATGAAGCAGGAGAGACAACAGAAGAAAAATAAACATAGAAGCTATACAAAATATTTACAATTTTATTTACAAAATATTTTCAAATATTTACTACTTAAGTAGGTAAGTATCTTCTATCTACCTACCATTTTTTTCGTGCGGAAGTGTCCACGGAATCCTCCCGGCAGCCATGTCCTAAAATATTCTAATTTCTAAAGAAGTTGCTGCTAACTAAGTATCTATTTCGCATGAACTAAAGTCAATTTTGTAATCCTACCCATTTGCATTGCAAGTTGCGAACTCGTGTAATAGCACAAAGTTCGGGCCTCACGAAGCCCTTCATGTTTCGGTTTCGACTTGTACTTTACTCTCGCAGTCTTTGTAGGCTTTCAAGAAAGTTGAGAGATTTAGTTTATAATGAGTTTGTACGTACTTAACTGTATTTCAGGAATATTATTACAAGCTAAATTGCCCGCGTACCTATGTTATAAATATAGTAATACAGAATCAAATTAAAATCTGATGTAGTTATACTTTTAATATTTGAACATAAACTTGTAATAAACGATGTCGAACACAGCGCAATAAAATAAATCTCTTAGTAAGTGGCTCGTATTTCACCTCCGTCCGCTCTCGCCATACCTCGTGCACCTACATACCTACGTAACGTTGGCCGAGAATTCAATAAAAATCACAATCGTAAAAACTAAGACGGCAGCCATATAAAAATACCTAAGAAAGCATTAAGAGCCGTCCCCTAATAATAGGCCTCGCCAGATGCACGGGACGACCGCCTGGAAAAGTCACAGAGTGGGAACTCGAGCGAGGGAAATTATTTTTTTCGGTCTACCACACACGGCCCTTGCTAACTCAGCGAATACCTACCTACTGAAATCGCTCCTTTCACAAAAACCACTTACATAAGGATATTTTACTGTGAAACTTTGGATATGAAAAGTTATTGGCAATGTTATAGTAGGATCAAGTGCTATTCAGTTGCGGGTACTGTAGTTTAATTCTTAGCGGAATTTATATAAAAAGGACACAGCATAGATACTTTTGTGGCGTTATAACCTCTTTGGTTATACTCTACTTAATACTTTTAATAATTTAAGTTTAGAATGTTATAGTCCAAGATATTATGTAAAATATATAAAGTATGTATGTAGTCTAGTGGTATGGGTAATGGACTGCTGAGACGAGGTCTCGGCTTCGATCCCAGGTTTACCATGGCACACACCAATGACTGCGATGCTTTTCGAAGTTATGTGTGTATTTATCGTAGTGTGTATTTATAAGTGCCCGGTTAATGGCAATAGGCTCGCCACCTATTACATTGGGACCTAAACATAAACTGGCGAAATGTGGGTGCTACCCATTCGGGAATATAGGCGTGATATTATAAAACAAAAAAAATTAAATCAGCTGTCAGAATTCAAGTGAGGTGAGTGTACCTTGATTAATCTATACCTACCTGAAAAATGGCCGCCTGGCCAAGGTAACAACTAGTCATATAATCATAGTACACACCACCACTATTCACTCGTATATATTTTGTCCATCAGAAACTGACGTCTGGGGGCTCTGGGATCTGTCTCTATAAGATAATATCAACCTGATCGCCTTTGGTGAATTTTTGTTTAGTCTTGCTGGTCTTACTGTAGGTATAATACCATATTCAATACTATACCATAGTTATCGTGATTCAATCCTGTCGAAATATATTAGAATACTAACAAACGTTATTCTCATTTCTACCACAATTACCAAACTTCCTATATTTGTGTTTAACGATGACAATTTTTATATTCAGGCAGTTAGCCGTTGTGTATTAATTCTTTATGTTAGTACCTAATTGCTATGACTATTATCATGGTATGGCTCGCAAAGTTGAAATTAGTCGGCTTGATAGAGCTATCAGTGGCTTCTAAATATAAAGGTTACCATTTCAACTGAAATACTATCGACGCCATTATTTGATCTTCAGTTTTATGGTCCTGGTAGACAATCTTGTTGGCATCAGATAGGGGTCACATTACCTATATCTGTGTTTTTGTTGATAGAAAAGAAGAGAGTGAGATCAATTAAGATCTAGATACACTTGCCATAGTAGAGCTGGTATAATACCGCTGATGAGGTAGTCAAATATAAGTATTCAACAACTGCAACAAACATCGGGAGAGGCCTATGTCCAGCAGTGGACTGCCAGAGGGCAACTGATTGATTAAATTATTGATTCAACGTCTGCAAGAATTAGGGTATTTGTAGGTAGTAGTTGTGACCGTAAGAATGGCCTGCTTAGTTTGGAGACACGCTCACGGGCAGTTTTCCTGTATTCCTCTGTATTTTTGACTAATTAACAAGTATTCAAATTTGCAATAATAGTTATTCAATATGCTTTTTAGCCGCGTACTTTGCACTCGAGTGCAACACGTAACTTTTCATCCCACTTCAGCGAGGAAATGTCTAAATGCAAAAGTAAATGGACCCACGCACAGCAAATAAAAAAAATACACCAAGAAGTTCCGACTCTGCTCTACTCTAGTCGAGTGCCAAAATTTTGCACATGGACGAACTGTCCTCCGTGGTTTCACATAAATCAAATTTGTTGTAATATAAATTGTAATGATGTTTTGAATTCACAAACTTAGTGCATACGATGTTCTAAATTCAATTTACTTTATCCTCTCTAGCGAATAAACCCGACTTTTACATTCGGATATGGAAGAGCAAAAATTCTCTTTTCGGGGGGATGAAAAAGCTATTTTTCAAATGTGACCGTTTGCTAGACATGTCTAAAACCTATAGGTGAAGCCTAGGTAGAGTTTCAACTGGAGAAGTACCTACAATTATCTCATGCTTTACTCATGAAAGTGCATAGATAGCTAACACCAAGTCCACCTAATTAAAATCGCATCAAAAAGGAAATCAAGAATTTCCAAAAGTAATTAATTTATTATCCACGCTATCCTCCATCACCCTTCTTATTTTAGAATCAATTGAACATTACTGAATATCATTTCCTACAACATTATTGTTACTGCAAACGACCCTAAATTAATAAAAATCTTTTACGTCACCATATCAAATTTAGCGAGACGCAAGAGGACGTTAACTGCGCTATTTACATAAATACCAACAACCGTAATATTGAAATAATTAGGTACTTGGAGCCACATTGCCGAAAATCGTGTTCACCAACCAAAGCTCACATTTCCGGGGATATTACCGGGTGTAATCTCGGGGGCGAATAATTGCGGGTTGCAGCAGAACAACGGCGCTCATTAGTGCGCTGTTCAATTAGGGAGCGCCGATGGACGAGGGCGAATCGAGCCGTTACAACCGCTTTAAATCCTACGGATGTTTCAAATGGTACAATAACATTGTTATTACAAGCGTTTTGTAGTATTGCATTGTGCTTTTGTATTGATTTATTCGTTGCACCTTAAGCACTCGCTCATTGTATTCATAATAGACTGTTTCTAGGTAATAACTTGTCTGAGGTTTATCTGTTGATTTAAGTATGTGCGAATCTACTATTTCATTAATTAGTTTTTTGTAAATATAAACTTATAAATGTAATTCTAGTACATATAATTTTATAAATGTTAAATTGATCGTACGAGTAACCTAAAAGTAAATAAATTTTTTAATATGTATTAATAAATGTCAGTACTAATGAAATAACCCGCCCCTGGTCGCTCCCAGTGCAAAGATGCCCATCACACTAGTCGCGTTTCCACGCTAGATTGCGATGGCCATCCTCTGCACGGGAGTCCCCAGTAACATCGATGAGCTCTCTCTCTACGACCTATCTCCTCTATAAGGGTTTTGGCCTCTTTGCCCCAACTCCCAGAGTGTCGGTGTTTAAATAATAATGTGAATATATTTTATATTAGAGGTCAAGTTCCAATCAAGTTCCAAAGATTGACAGTTGGAATTGACTTTATTACATACACTACTAACTTTGCTTTAATATTTGTTTGCCAAAATCTTCCGCTCTACTATAGGTAATCAATTGTTTAAGAGACAAATTGTGTGTCCGGTGAATGTAGATACGTCTTGATGGTAATGTTACCGCACTACAGCACACGGTCTTTTAATTTTAGTAAAAGCATTCGCGAACAATGTTCCGAACATCGAAGTCACCGGTCAGTCGAGCCATTTTATGGTATTTTATATAGATTTGCCTAATGCAGTGACTAAGCGATCTATTGGTAGATATGACTGACGGGGTCAAATGGTTTGGGTTGTCTTCGCTTTTTGGTAAATTGATCAAATGCTCTGATCACAGACCTGCGCTACTAGACTCGTCTCAGGCATTCGAATTCGATAGATGGTATCAATTTAAGTGACTCCGGTGAATCGAGTGAGCATACAACCGATAGCATAATAAAGGAACTTTGTGCTATGGTAGAAGATATATAGACTAAGATAGAGAAATGGATGCTTAGAAAGGCTACACGTAGAAAGGATGGACGAAGGAATATTCACGAAACATATTTATGAGCAAAGGCCGATTTTAAGTTATAGACCCATGAAGATAAAAAACCAACGTTATAAAAACTGTAACTTTCCAAAATGAAGTAGTAAGTAGGTAATAAATTTAAAATTGCTCATTAAAGTTGCCGAACTTTCTTTACCTTATTATATTCGGTGTAAGCAGCCTGCATTTGAACTATCTTTCCTCGTATTGTAATAACGTACTATGAATTATTTTTGTTCGAGTGAAGTTTCGCCTATGGTTCCGTTTTATTCGCAATAATGACGAAATTAGGATCACTTCGTTGTCCGTAATGTCCGTCTGTCAAGACCTTTCTTTTATTATGAAAACTTCGTCTGCGTCACCCCGTTTTTGTAACATTTTTCACTTTTGCTTCGCACCAGTTGGTTGTAGCATGATATTATATACATATAAACCTTCCTCTTCAATCACTCTATCTATTAAAAAACCGCATCAAAATCCGTTGCGTAGTTTTTAAGATTTAAGCATACAAAGGGACATAAGGACATAGGGATATAGGGACAGAGAACGCGACTTTGTTTTATACTATGCATGTAGTGATTATTGCATAGTAATGTGTCACGCATTATTTGTTTCAGACCACCTTTAGGAAACGATTGCTTCCAATTTATACTAAATGTGAGTTGTAAAATATGATCAGTAGTGGTATGGGTAATGAATTGCTGAGACGAGGTCTCGGGTTCGATCCCAGGTTTACCATGGCACACACCAATGACTGCGATGCGATGCTTTTCGAAGTTATGTGTGTATTTATCGCAGGTTTATAAGTGCCCGGTTAATGGCAATAGGCTCGCCACCTATTACATTGGGACCTAAATAAAATCTGGCGAAATGTGGGTGCCAACACCTCTGCCTACCCCTTCGGGGATAAAGGCGTTATATTATAAAAAAAATATTACTTATTTTTCCGTTAGTAGCCTCTTATGGCACCCTTCGAAAGAGATGGGTGGTGATATTGATCGTATGAATATTACCTATTTTGCTTCGAAATAACTTGATCTGCATCGCACACTTTATTTTTTCCGTACCTATTTTAATAACTTGTTGTCATTTTGCATAGGTTTTTTTTTCGTCAAATAAATGTAAGTAGCATCATAATAATATAACATAAACTTACGCCTATATTACCGAAGGGGTAGGCAGAGGTGCTAGCACCCACATTTCGCCTGTTCATGAAGTATCTACCATTTGGAGAAAATTGGTGCATTAAGTGGTGCAAGAAGTACATACAGTCAGGCCTAGATTCCTCGCAATCGTAGAGCTGATCGTGAGGTCCTATTTATGCAGGTTGCAGTTGTGATTGCATCCGGTCACACTAGTTCCGATCTGGTTGATCGTGAACCATACATTACAAAATCCGTGAACCTTGTGTTCATTTGGTGTATATATAGTTATGAGCTTGTGATTCGTATCATAATGTGAAAAATTAAATGAAATTACGTATGTATGAATAAACAATATGTACTAACCTTTTCATTCAGCCTCTTCAGAGAATTATGAAGATGAAGAAGAAATAATAAAATATAAGCAAGTAGGTAGTTACTTACCTGAATAAATATTTATAATGTTGAGGTAAATAACCTTTGGAAAAAGGCTTTCCATTTCCGTTTTTATAAATTTTTTGGCTACATTCATTAATGAAATGTTGCAAAAATGCTTGTATAGAAGTTTGTGCAACAAGTACCTACATAGATAGATCAGGTTATGGTAGATAAAGATACGCCAAGTTATTTCGAATTGTCATTTGTTGTCATTAAGAAAAATAGTGAAAAATTGAATTTAATAAGATACTTACAGCCATCGAATTGCTTTCGTCGACTTCGGTAAAAACACAAAGAACAAAAATAACACAACATAAGAACGCATCACAAAATAAAATCGATCACTGTGTTACATAGATACAACAATGAGATGTGAATAAAATTAAAAAAGGCGACATGTCAGCGGGGCGCGAATTTTTTGGCGGGAAAAATCGGCACGATTCTCGCGGCTTGCCCGACAAGTGCGAGCGTCGGGAGATGAGCGCACCCCAGCTGCGACTGCGACAGAATGCACGGGTAACACTTCTGCCACTCTCGACCAGTGGTCAGGCCGACAAAACGCGCCGCCGCCGCCGCAACCGGGCACAGGCAATACTGGCCAAAGAGTAATTATATTTGCAGATGAACCATATTTGTGAAAAATAATGGTTCGTTATAGCTAACTGTGCATGCTAAGACAATGATTTATAAATGTACCAATCTCTCAGGTTAAATAGAATGCAACTTTCCGTGAAGAGCGAGACACCAAGAGAAGAGAAAGTCAATGATTGGCTCAATTTCACTTGAAAATGATCGATTCAGTATGCCTTGCCACTAGTAATACCTAGGTACCTTCTTACTATTCATATACAAATAAAAGAACACACACGCTAATGGTTCTCTAAAAAAACATCTGTTAATAGGTACCTATCATTAAATTTTTGGAAAACATTTGTTAATGTTCACGTCTGCTTCCGGTACCCGTTTGCAAAAAAAAAACCAAGAATGTTGGATGAAATTTATATGATGGAGAGTTTATTTTATTTTATTTTTTTTTATCTATGGCACGTCAATTTGACTTCACCTCGCCTGATGTTAAGCTGAAGGCAAAGTCCCATGAAAGAGGGTCACCATTGCAAACACGTTCAGTGCTACAATGGTGGCGCTCAGCTTGACGGCCTCATCAGATGCTTTTTCACGCCCCGCTTAAAGGACCCGGGACTGTAGGAAGAAGGAAACACGTGCGCCGGCAAGGAATTCCAGGACTTAATGGTACGGCAGAGAAAAGACTCACCGAACCGCTTGGTTCTTGATGGAATATTCTGTACCGTATGCGAGTGACACCTAAGCCCTGCACGCGTTGTCCTGTGTAGGAAAGGGGAGGGTGGGATTAGTTGGAAGAGCTCATCAGAACATTCACCATGGTAGAGACGGTAAAATACTGCCAAGGACGCAACATCTCTACGCCGCATCTCTACATTTTATGATTTAACTCGTAAGTAGTTTATTTCCGTCACTGATCTTTAAAACGTCTTCGTCAGTCATCAGGGAGGGTGATTTTTAGTAGGCATAAACATAAAACCATTTTACTTTCCCTCAATGTTGGAGTGCGATGGATCGGGCGGGCGGGCGCACACGCGCTCCCCACGCAAGCGGCACAACCCACTTATCAATTCAGTCGAGTGGGCATTCATTCATTGTGAAGCATTGTGCCTATTATACGTGAATTCGGTGCTTATTTACCCGTTCACATGCCATTAGAGTAGCCGCAAGCATACCTTATAAACTACTTGCTGGACGATGTTTTTACAATTTAGGTACCTTCTGAAAGAGGTAGTTTTTCGTAGGTACTTACGTATTTCCTACAAAGTTCAATCTATAAACCAGCAATGACACGACATCCTCCAATTCGTTAGTCAATTTAGGCGATATAAGATCCCCCTGTCGCACTCTACGCTACAGAGGTATGGGTTTGTCTTCTGGTCTTGGAGCTGGACAAATATGTTGGCAGTTCCATACAGGCATCTCATTACTTGCGACATGTGCCTACACATAGTGATATTCTATTGGCGAAAACTCCAGTAAAATGGCTTAATAAAGTATGGGATTGACATCATTAATTGGATTGACATAAATCTGTACATGTCTTTTATATATTTATATTGACTGCCGAAATCCGAATCTTTGTGATTCGAAATGTTTTATTTAACATATTTTTATTATGATTCGGTCAATATAATGTCTCTTTGTCTAGCTAGAGGCCCTGATGGATCGCATGGAAGCGAACCGTTTTCAATTTGCTATCAATGCATTACTTGACACTGCTATTTATGTCAATCCCATACTTTCTCAAGCGACTCGACTAGAATGTCGATAGAATGTTACTTTCTCTAGAGCCCCAGGTCTTGATAGACCAGGGGACACCGTAGTAGCGGCGGTAAGTCCCATCATGGGTAGTTAGCTAGCCAGTTGGCTAGAGAGACCACACGGTAACCTCTCGTACAGGCTAACTTAGGTGATCACCGGGCACGGGTGTTTCGGGGATTACCTGCGTCGATCCAGAAGGAGTCATGGTCCGAGTGCCATCACTGTGTTGCGAGCGAAGACCCGGAACTGCACACGCTGACCGAGTGCCCGGCGTGGGAGACGCTGAGGCGGGTTCTAGTGGCGGCCCTAAGAGTGGGAGTTGTGTCAAGTTATCCATTGTTGGCAAATTGAAAACGATTCACTTCGACGCGATTCCGTCAATAAAATGTTACTTTGTCTAGTGACCCACGCCTCGGTAGCTAGGTGCTGTGTAACTTTTTCGAAACCCGGCTTATTCTAATAGCTGGAAGTCATCAAGTTTACTCACGATTTGTGACGACCTTCGAGAACAACTTGTACCTAATCATGCCTCACGAGTGAGATGAGTCTATAGTATTGATGACTTTTTCACCTTTTTTGATAAACAGCACCACCACACTCCCGCTCCCTACCCTAGGTGTTAAACCATTCTGGATTTTAGGAGCTTGGTAACAATTCCGTCACGGCAAGAGCACCTGTCGTTGTTCAGCTGCTTGAGAGCCTTTACCTCGCAATGCTCTACCTCATGCATCTCGGTATACCTACTTACCGTCAGTTTGAACGCATATAGCTCTAAGTAGAATTTCTCTACCTTCTGGCCATAGAGATTTGTTTTGGAATGACGCATTTTGGGCTTAGTGTTTCTATTCGTAATCACACACTATGCGACATACCTATTTATATCCTATAAAATAATAATTTTATCAACTTTCATATAAATTAGATATAGGTAGGTACCGTTATCTATTTAGATAATTATTATCTACGCGAATTATTGATAGTCTACTGTTATGGTACTTAAAATTATAATATTTAAGACGGAGTCACACTAACGAACAACGTCAAATACGATAAAGCCTAATATGTTATGTTGAAATATTACGGTAAATTAATCCTGTCTCCGTCATCCTTATTTAACACTATAGCTTACCGCCGCGACTCCGTCCGGTTGGACTTCTTATCCCGTTCCCGCTGCTGACCTTACCCTTCTAAAGTTGAAAGAATTTTCATAATCACTCAAACAAACTAACAAACATTACCTGTTTCTAATAATACCTACTCATAGTACAGAAGTATACAAGTAGGTACTTTTAGGCGCAGAAAGCCAGCAAATCGACCGCCATAACTGACAATCAATTACAATACTTACAATCTAGCGGAGTCTAATCTAGTTAATAACCTATATAGTTACGTAGTAACTAGTACCTAATGTGAAAAATATACCTACCTAACAAAAGGTTAGTAATAGTCGTACACGAAATGAAAATTAAACCAGTACCTAGGAACCAAATTTAAGTCGTAGCTTTCACACTAAATACTTAGATTATTTATATATTTTTTAAGTATATCCATAATTATTTGAATTTACACATAGAATAGAAGGAGTACGGCGCTCGGTGGTCGGTGGCCTCGAGTTTGTCTAGGAAATAGGCGTTTTGAATATTCATTTAAAAATTAATTCTTACTATAGTTAGCATTAGTTAATTCTTGTTGTAATAAAAGCATTTACTAAATCTAGTCAAGACAACTGGGAAAAACGCAATCTAACCACAGATTAATAAATAGATCAAACTAAAATTATGATTTATCTTTAACATAAGTGCACAGCGAAGTCTTCAGTGCTTACCTATCGAATACTAAGCGATCCGGATGTTTGTTATCTTTCTGATATTATATCTATAGGTAGTACCTACTACATACTAAACTCATTGCATTGCACCTTACAAAACTATTAACACTAGGTACAGCAATGTTTATTGAAGAAGTGATTTATTGATTAAAAAAACACATAATTGTTCTCAGAGCAACAAATACCTACAAATATATATTTAGGTACGTACCTACGTATTTAATACGAGTCATTTTATTCAAGACTTAACTGTAAAAAGTCAATCATTCGAATTTTAAATTGTTAACAGTGAATAATTTGACTTCAACGAAACGTCAAAACTTATTATGGAAGTCTACATGAAGCAATGAAGAGGTATGTATCTATGCTAATATTGCTAATTACGAATTACCCCAATAGATTAATATAAAAGCACTATAGGAGACGACCTCTGTTGCGCATGGCGTGGCGGTAGTGAACGCAACTGCTACGCAGTTAGTCTCGGGCTCGACTTCCCGTCCAGTGCAAATTTTTGTATGCATGAATATGAACCCCTATATGCATTGGTCTGTTAGTGCCTCGAGACGGACGTTAAGCCGTCAGTCCCGGTTATCAAAGAAACGTCTATGACAGTCACCACAGGGGAAATGGATGAAACGCCCCATTCAAAAGGGCTGATCACCCTTCCGGTCAACGGCGTCCCCACTGCAAGTAGTAGTAGTAGTATCTAGTAGTAATAGTGGAACCATTTAATTCAGACTAGAGCGAAGCGTGCGGCGAATATTTTTTTTTTTTGTTTTTAATCTTTGGCACGTCAATTTGACTTCACCTCGCCCGATGGTAAGCTGAAGGTAAAGTCTCAGGAAAGTGGGTCATCATTACTAACATGTACAGTGTTACAATGGTGGCGCTCAGCTTGACGATCTCATCAGATGCTTTTTTCACGCCCGGCTTGAAGGACCCGGAACTGTAGGAAGAAGGAAACACAGGAAGTTAATAAATCTTTCTGGTAGTAGGTGCAGACCCAAAAAGTATACCTACTGGTTTGGCTTTGTGCTAACAATACTAATGATCGCCCAGTCATCGATGCGCAAGATCGTGCGAAGTGGACTCCGAAGTGTAAGCCTCGGATGCGACCGGGACTAACGCAAGGATGATGATGATAGTAATGATTCGGATGTAAATATTATCTATATCTTACACAAGCATTTATTTTTAGGTTATAGAGGAAAGGGACGAGGTGTCCGCATATGTTCAGTAACGAAAAATGGAATCCGCGTTAACTAAGTGTTATTCTGAAGAAGCAAGTTTAAGAATATCTAAGTCACCATTATGTCGTGATTCTATAATTATTTCCATTAAAACTGAATTGGCTCTGACCCCAACAGATTTGCACCTTCATGAATCCTTGTTGGAACGCTACATAAGTATCAATGAAATTGAAAAGGCATTTGATCACGCTTTTGATGTGGAATTTAGAGATAAAATATTCAACAATGATTTGAATTGGTACAAAAAGCTTAAAAAAATTCTTATATGTGACTCGCAGGAAAATAAAGGTTGGCTTTTTCAGTTATTTCATCTTACTATCACCGAACGTATTTACTCATTAACATTGGCAGAAGTATTTGACAGAGAAAGACTAGCACTTAGCAGCTCAGTTACTGATTGTACTAGATTACTTTACGAATATGATCAAGCCATTGGTAAGGCAGCCAGTTTAGGCTCTTCACTAGGGAATGAAATGTTCCATACTGCTTTGTTACAACATCATAAAGGGCAACTTGCATTACATTCTGCAACACTTTTGTTATGGAAAAATGAACTCACGGCAGACCCAGATCATGAGGTTGCTTCATTAATGTTGTTGGCATGGAAAACAGTTCCTTCAAATCCTAAGCGAAATTGGCTGAAACATGCGTCCTGTAAACAAGTGCATGCTGTTAACCGTTGGTACACTGAAGGATCATATAGATGTTCTCAGGCTGGTCATTATTGTCTATATTTAATTAAAACGTTGTCGCTGCAGAGATTTCTGTTTTATACTTATTTGCGTGTTTCCTTTCATCTGACAGTTTTTGCCGATATTGCAATAAAAACACCTTTTTCCAGTTTTGATAGCATTGGTCCACACCACAGTAACATATTAATACCTAGTCAGGTCGAAGTACAAGCTTATGACAAAGATGCTCAAAAAGAATACCCATATTCCCTTCATCACATTGTCTGGATGCTTTTGAAGTATGAAAAGATGGCAGATTTCGAATGTACCCTTTTTGACAAGCTCAATTATTCGTCGAATGACTCAGAACATGTGTTAAATAAATTAGATATTTACGCATTTCTTTACTGTACAACTCTTACAGCTAGAAATAACGGATACGATATTAATACACTACCTGCATACATTACTTCGCTATTATGTTCGTACGATCAATCAAAGTGGTGGGAAAGTGCTTATGGATATTATACAAATAAAACTGGATCAGAATTGATCAGTATTGCTACATTTGACCATGGCTTTAAGCTTATCAGGTGTAAGGGTAAAAATAAGCTGGACCCAGAACTTTTATATAATCTTGGTTACATATTTAGTGAGCGAGCTGAGAAATCTCCGGATATTAAAGAAACATATGAACTAAAAGAAAGGGCTACCTTATATTACCAAACAGCTATGCAATTTCTACAAAAGTTGATCAACACTACTGTTGACAATGTTACTCAACACCGTGATACAACATTATTCAACTATGCATGCAAAGATATGGATGACATAAAAGTGAAACAATTACTTAAGGAATGTAGAATAGGCATAGTCAAAAATAGCCTGCCTTATGGTGAATACCAAGTTTTTTATAATCTTGCCCAAGCGTACAAAATGAATGCTCTAATATTTAGCGACCTTAAATTAAAAGATAAAATGACTACATCCTTATTTAAAGCTAAGACTCTTGCTTTAAAAGCTTTGAACAAACTTTTAGAACAAGAAATTAATATAAATAATCTATTTTACTCTGAGATTCAAGAACTAATACAAGAAATAGATATGGATTCTGAAAGTTTTGAAATAAATTTGACTGATCTCATAAATAGCAAACATTCAAAAAAGAAAAGTATTGCAGCAGTTTCTGACTTCGTTAGTACCAAAAACTCTCCTCTACCACTTGAACTGAGCTCAGTGAGCATCCCTAACGTAAACCAGATGAAATCATGGAAACCACAGTCAATCTTGAGCGGTAATACATTAATACAGGCAAACAAAATGTCTAATAACATTGAGGGTACATTTATATTCGGTACTCCATTAGAAGTAAATAATTCAAATTCGAAAACGTCTTTACCAGCTGAGACTAAAACCATTTTTGATAAAAATGTAACAAATAAAGCAAATAATAGGAGCCAAAAATTCAATCTGTTTCCTGCATCCAATGAAAAATATGCCGAAAATGATACGTCTAATGCTATTGAAGCAAAGTCCATATTTAGAGACCACGATGTACCAGCTGAAACCATTACTGATAAAAATGTAACAAATAACGCAAATAACAGCAGCCAAAAATCAGATCTGTTTCTTGGTTGCAATGAAAAATATGCCGAAAATGATACGTCACAAAGCATACAATCTGTGTTCGCTAATAGAAATATTGAAGCAAAGTCCATATTTAGAGACCACGATGTACCAGCTGAAACCATTATTGATAAAAATGTAACAAATAACGCAAACGACAGTAGAGAAAAAACCAATCTGTTGCCTGTATTCAGTGATAAATATGCCGAAAATGATACGTCACAAAGCAAACCATCTGTGTTTGCTAATAGAAATATTGAAGACAGTAGCCAAAAATCCGATCTGTTTCCTGCATCCAATGAAAAATATGCCGAAAATGATACGTCGCAAAGCATACAATCTGTGTTTGCTAATAGAAATATTGAAGCAAAGTCCATATTTAGAGACAACAATGTACCAGCTGAAACCATTATTGATAAAAATGTAACAAATAACGCAAACGACAGTAGCCAAAAATCCGATCCGTTGCCTGCATTCAGTGATAAATATGCCGAAAATGATACGTCACAAAGCAAATCATCCGTGTTTCCTAACAGAAATATTGAAGTAAAGTCCATATTTAGAGACCATGATTTACCTGCTGAAACCATTTTTAGTAAAAATGTAACAAATAAAGCAAATAACAGTAGCCAAAAATCAGATCTGTTTCCTGGATCCATTGAAAAATATGCAGAAAATGATACGTCACAAAGCAAACCATCTGTGTTTGCTAATAGAAATATTGAAGACAGTAGGTAAAAATCCGATCTGTTTCCTGCATCCAATGAAAAATATGCCGAAAATGATACGTCGCAAAGCATACAATCTGTGTTTGCTAATAGAAATATTGAAGCAAAGTCCACCATATTTAGAGACCACGATGTACCAGCTGAAACCATTATTGATAAAAATGTAACAAATAACGCAAATGACAGTAGCAAAAAATCCGATCTGTTGCCTGCATTCAATGATAAGGGAGACTGTAGTAAGTAAGTAAATTTAACTTTTTGTAACTAACGGATTCGATATTTATTTAGTTGTATGCTATATGAGTTTAAAATGGATTGAGTACTATTCCAAATCAAAATTTACCAAAAAGCGAAATCATAGATTTTTTAATTATTGTAAACCCTGTAAGTACTTCAAAAACAACTCTCTGAACAGTCTTATTTCAAAATTCTTATTTATTGAATAATTAACAGTATTAAAATATATCAAAAACAAACTTTTACTTTTTCCTTAAAATAATCAGACTAGAAGGCAGTCAAAACTTGACACTAAAGCCTAAAGCACTCAAAACTTGAAAAAAAAAAGTATCTAAGTACCTATGTATATCCGCATTCTAGATTCCATAACACAAGCTTGTTAAGCTTACCATGGATCTAGCTAGATAGCGTTCTGTAGAATGTTGTAGAATAGAAGGAACTCTAAACCATAATAAATCTTTAGGGGAGACTTGTTCCGGGTACCAAGTCTACCATAACCGAATGTACCATGTCTCCCAAAATGACTTAACACAAGAAATGATATAAAAGTAAGTAAACTATTTTAGTATTTGCAATTATTAGGACATTTATGAAATTTGCAATGATATTATCCATCTAAACAACTCGTTTAATAAAGTTAACTTAAAAAATAAAACAATCAAAAACTCACCAAAATAGGTTCCTTGTGTTAGTAAACAATATTTTGCCGCCATTTGCAAAAGTGACGGACTATTGACATAAGATTTTTTCTGTCAGTTGGCAGTAATGTCGACTTCGCTTATTTATTTAAAAATATTGGTGTACCTTCTCTCCCTATGTATCAGTGTCCTCAGTCTCCCTTAAATATGCCGAAAATGATACGTCACAAAGCAAATCATCTGTTTCCTAACAGAAATATTGAAGTAAAGTCCATATTTAGAGATCATGATTTACCTGCTGAAACCATTTTTAGTAAAAATGTAACAAATAAAGCAAATAACAGTAGCCAAAAATCAGATCTGTTTCCTGGATCCAATGAAAAATATGCAGAAAATGATACGTCACAAAGCAAACCATCTGTGTTTGCTAATAGAAATATTGAAGACAGTAGCCAAAAATCCGATCTGTTTCCTGCATCCAATGAAAAATATGCCGAAAATGATACATCACAAAGCAACTGCACAGCTACAATAAATATTTTTATTAAAATTTAAAAGTTAAATTTTGTTTACATATGTTCGAAATGTGCGTCTTTGTAAAAAAATTATATCTACTTATTCCAGAGCGTATTTTGAGCACATTTTTAGCATTATAAATTGCACAGTATTATAATTTTTAGCGCTCTACACGATTCTCTACCTGTCTATTGGACTCTCCACCTGACTCTACAGATTCCATTTTTCCTCATTTCCTCATCTTCTGATCTCTCCACTTACCCACTTTCCCTATTTCTCCATTTCCCGTTTTCTGTGTTCTCCAATACTATCTATGATTCGCATTGCACGCCGCTGCGATAGACTATCGAAGGCGTCTAGCAGATACTGTGCGGAGTCGTCCCAGAGATGAGAACAGTATTCCACGCAGGGTCCTGTCTTGTACAGAAGACATCGCTGCTTCGGTGTGAAGAATCATTTCACCCTTTTTGGAACTTCGACCATACGAGATGCTGTTTCCACAACGCTGTCGATATATTTTTGGTATTTGGTTTGCAGTGAATATGTATTTCGACCATATCCAAGGTTGCGAAAAAAAATAATAATGTAGAATGGCAGTTTAACAGCCTGGGTACCAGCCTTGGTTGTTATAGAAGGCGACTGAAGAAGTGGAGGGCAAACCACTAGTCAACCACTATTGCCAAGACTTGGCAAGTATTGCCAAGAACCGTATAACGTGCGCAAGTAGTATGGATTTTAGTTTTGAAAGATACCACTAAAGCTAGAATAAGAATAAAAACTAATATCATTTTTTATTCATATATTGAAATTAACTATATTTTACAAATACATTTAAACTGAATTGAACTAATCATATTACATAAGTAGACTATTGAACGATGTATTAATGTATTCCTAAATTATTATGATATATTCGACAACGTAATGTAGCGGGTACCTTAGATATACAAGCTATAATTAACAAAGTACATATGTATTATATTTCATATTTTTATTTCTTACAATTAGCGAACTAGAACTAGAGTAGAGAAGACTTGCGTTATGTGAAAGTAAATGAAATACACAAGAATGTTACATAGTTATGAAAAATATATGATCAAATGTATTGGAATTAGTTGAATTCTTAGACATATGGAATTAGAAGTAAGAATCCCAAGTAGTTTCTATCATTTATATCATGTGGACTTTGATACACGCACAATGTAATTATACTAAAATCTGATATACGTAATCGTATATAGGTGTTAATTCACTTCTGCCTAACCCTCCGGAAATAAAGGCGTGATTATATATATGTATATCGTATATAACTGTTGGTCAGGCCTAAAGCGGCTTGAATACGTCAGAAAAGTCTGCAACTAACTTAAAATAGCTCGCGATGTGATTGATTGGTTCTATGAAAAGAACTGTTAATCCATATGATGATCCAATTAATGATTCCGATAAATTGATAACCTTCCACCTCTAGGAAGTCGGTCAAAAATTTAATAAGAAAGGAGGTGTCGATTTATTCACTCATTCCAAATAAGACACCATTAAAATGTAGATCTAATGCCTAAACAATCTGCCATTTTACTTAATAAGCTCTCATACATTACATCCATACTTAGTGATAACAGATAATTTGTCCAATTTTGCACAGATTAACTTCTGATATCATACAAGTATTCCTTCATAGTAACACAGAATTCATAATATTTACATTTAAAAGGATAAATTACGTCCACCTATATTGCATTTAACATCAGAAGAAATCAATCCACTCTTGAAATACGAGATATTATGATGAGCTTTGTTTTACATACCGAATATCATCAAATTATTTTATAAACCATATTATTATAAAACAATTATAAACTCACAGGATTTTTATAATACAGATAGTTGATTACACCTTAAAACCAAAATAAGTAATCGCTCTCAGATATAAAAATTAATGGTGAAATGCACCATTGAAATGCTTAGTTACACTAATATTTAAAAGATAAATTTTATTCCGTCACTAACCTAAGAACGCTTGGGCGGTTGTAATCAACCGCATGATCAAACGTTAACAACCTATTGAACAGTCGTTATTAACAAACTGAACAGTGGTTATCAACCGATTGAACAGTCGTTATCAACCGATTGAACAGTCGTTATAAATCTTAACGTACAAAAAAAATATTGCTTTAAAATCTTTTAATTTACAGGAACTTAACATTCACTATTGACATGTACCGTTTAATAAATTACAGTACAGGGCGCTTAGGTTGGTACATCGGAAAGAATCAAAGAATCGGACATCGGCATCGGACTGACACCCTACTTGATATTATATAATATGTGAAAATTTGCGATGATGTTTGGATGTTAGTTAGACGACTGATTTTGTACAGGAATAGATTACAGTTAGGAGTAACACATAGATTACTTTTTATCTCGGGAATAGCTTATGGGTTGTGAGAACGGGATCAAAATTCCACTCTGGCAACATTTAATTTGTTAAATGCGTATCAAATTGCCAGTCCAATGTGCGAAAGCGCTATACAAAATCGAACCAAACCGATCTGTCGCCTCATCGGCTCTCATTCCTCCTTCTGATGTGCCAACTCAAGCGCCGGGTACAGTAAATTTAACACCACACAACAATCTTTATGCAACTTGTTAACTGATCATAATTTTAGCTTATTGCAACCGGGAACATATCTTTGAACGCAATACTATTTGTGTAACAATTGAAAATTCTAATTGATATATCCAAAGATATTTGTGTTGCTGAAAATCATTTAACGAGGTCACACACCAAAGCAGCAAATGCACCAAGTCGGCAAATTTATCTACGCAACAAATATCTTTTGAATTTTATTAAGAAAATGAAATGAATCTTTAATTTCACACAAAACTTATATTTGATTAACTTATCGTAAAAGAAAAAACTAAATTGACAAATCCCACAAAAGATGGCTGGCTGCTTTTCGCTGATTGGTGGGCTGTCAATATGGCGGCTTGGGCTTAGCTGGCTAGGCTGGCGTCACTCTCGCTACAGAATGCAACACTTTTCTTGGCAAGAGCTGTCACGTAGCATTTACATAAATGTAGGGTCATTTGTTATGTACTTACTGCTTGCTGCTATGGTGTGTGGCTCCCTTTAATCACAAACTTACTCACAAAAACATACTTCCAATCTTACTTCCAAGTCCATCACTATTAGTCTATTGTAACAACGGTGTGCGCTAGACTTTCTTTCTAGCGTACTGCTTTATGATGATGGTTCGTGTCTGTCAGGCGAGATGAGACAAGTCGTCTAGCTCCGGCGGCGGCTGCGGCCCACTGCCGCCTCGAACGAACACGGGCTTCGCTACCACTGACACGGGTGCCTTTGTACAAAATAGACACAATGTTAGATGGTAAAGCATGTAAAACTATAACAAACCGATATTATTGGGTTGCATTCAAATTATTATCCTAATTAACGATAGTAATGATGAATGACACCACATTATAAAGTTCCTGAACATCTTAAGGTGTCCTATATGTATAATTCTTCGATAGCCTAAGTCTAATTCAACCAAAAGTGACATAGCGTTAATAAAATATACTAGATCGATGTCTTGTTACTTTATAAGAAAACAAGTATTCTCATGCAAGTAGTAGCCTTAACTTAATTACATTAATAAGTAGATCTATTATCCAGTAGCTTCTAAGACTAGTGGTTGTATAGTGGTATCACTTCATACAATTTTAGTTTCAAATTGTCTAACAACTTTTGGCGCCGACTGTACACAATGCTACCTAAATCCATAGTAAAATTGTTTATACTCATTCTAGAATCCATATATATATATTTGGTTTCACACACAGTTTCGGTAGCAAAATCGACTGGAAGTTTTAATTTTGAAGAAAAAAAAATTCACTTTATGTATGGCAATAATGTGCAGGTGAACAGAAAAATGTATGGGACGTGTAAAAAAAAAAATATTTTCGCCAAATTAGGACTTCCTTTCGATTTTACTATCGAAATTGTGCCCGAAATCTTTTTTTTTCCAAAACCACTATAAAATCAACCGGTATACATAAAAACACCCAGAGACCGATGCAAGTATTCATATATTCTTTCACACAATTTTTCACGAACACACACACAAACGTTTCCACGATACGCGATTTTATAGACGCGAACTGCACAACGTCGGCCGTGGTTTCACTGTATGTATAACGGGTGTTAGGGAAACGCTCCCGAAGCCGAAGACACATGGTAGTACTACGGGTAAATAAAATTCTGGCGGGGGTCTCAAGTCCGGCAAACATGTCAGTACGTAGAAAAACTATTTTCTTTTTTATCGATCAAGTGTAAACATGAGGAAATTGCCGATAAACGCACAACACTTAAGAATAACCAGGGCCGCAGGACGCTGTTACCAGCTGTTACAAATGAACTCTACGATTTGAACCCAGTAGGGTTACCAAACGATCAAAATTGATGAGACAGTCTCACTATCACTCCACTCACCCTCATCATTTTGAGATGAGAACAGACAAAGAGAGACTGAAACAGCTTACAAGTTGATAAAATAGCATAAGAATAATTACAACATCCACTTAAGTATTATGAACACATTTTTATGTTTATGAAATCATTCATGTTGAATATGAGACTGTCTCAAAAAATCCTTTACCTAATGTTAACCTACATTCAAAATTTCCAGCTACGCCCCTGACACGCCCCCCTAATAAATACTTGATAAAATTGGTTCCGTACACAATTTAATTTAAAACTCTAAAAATTGGACATGTCACGCGATCTTTCGCCTTCGTAAGATAAAAGTTCGTTACACGAGTGTCCAATAGTACTAATCGTTAGATCTTAGGCAACCTTTGATTCTGATCTGTTAGGTTGCTTGATTTCTAATAAAAACAATGTAAACAAAACTCACTAGACATATCATGTCACCCGGATAACATAGACTGCAGGAGGTTCTACTAAAGTGTTCGTTAATGTAACATTCACCACGGTACCCTAAAATATTTAGTAATAATACAATATTTTTTCTTTCATTTCAAATCGCCACGCCCCTTATTTCGGTTGGTTCCGTAGTAATACTATTTAATGCTAAACTTTCGCAATAATCATTTTAGAAGCATAAAAATATCACAATAAAGTATTAAAAACCATATTGAAAATACCAGGACGACATAAGTTGTAAGAGCGGTTTCTCAAGTTTTTCAAATAACAAAGGTTTACGGTACCCTAAAATAAATGATAAAAATAAAATTCATTGCTCATTTCTTCCTATACCTAAAAAGGGTGAAGGGTCTAATAACTTGCCTTGTAGTATAGTTTTATACCACTATTTTCTGCATTCCTAGTATAAGATGTAGTTTACTGAATTAATCCATATTCATATTTTCATATTAATATTACGAGTATAAAAACGAAAGTAAATCTTTTTGTCTGTCTGTCTATCTGTATGTTACGCTTATACGCCTAAACCACTGAATCGATCTTGATGAAATTTGGTACAGAGATGCATTAGAGCTTGGGAATGGACATAGGCTATTTCTTATCATGAAAGAGGGCGTTAAGGGGAGGGATAGGGGATGATGATGAGAGGAGTGCATAAAAGTTCGCCAAGAAATTGGGTATAGAACTGGCTTAGAGCTCGGGATAAGCTACCTTTTATGAAAAAGGAGAACCACCGGGGAGCGGGGAAGGAAAAGGTACAAAAGGTGAGGAGCAATTGGCACTAGACAAAAATAACTGTAATGTGCTTGGTGTTTTCGAAAGCGACTGCTGCTTCTCAAAAATTGCTGTGTAGCTGTTGAATTTTACGAGAGCGACTGCTGCTAGCCAAAACTAACTGTCAAGTTGTTGACTGCTAATAAATAGTTAGCCGCTTCTCAAAAATTGCCGTAAAGCTATTGAATTTTAATATCTCACCAGGCAAAATTAACTGGTGGTAGATCCGAGCCAGTACACGGTAGGTAGTCGCTCTCGTTAAAGCTGTAACTGCCTAATAATAAATAATAAGCGAACTCCGGGTTCCGAAGTGTGAGCTTAGGATGCAACCGGGAACCAGCCCGGATGATTATGATTTATGAATCACATCAAAACATGTATTTACATTCATCATTATCAGGATCGCTTACAGCACGGAAATCAAATGTACAAAAATGTAATTAGCTGCCGCAAGTAGGTATCCGCAACTAAAAAAACACACCACGTCATAGCTTAAAAACCTACATTTTTACTAATAGATTTTTTAAACGGACGTCAATCGGTACAACTACCCTAAATTAGTAGGGGAATCCCCGGGCGCGGTATCTTTTGATGTTCCTTAATCCGTTTGTCGGCGGCGGCCGCGATGCATGGCGGCGCGTTTGACGCAAGCCGCAAAGCGAAGAAAATATTACCTACTACTACTATCAGTGTTGCCATACTTGTTAGATTTTGTTAAATTAAAAATTGGTGGGTTATTTTCCCAATTTTTAATTTTATTATGTATTATACAAGTTAATAATTTGTAACGAAAAGAGGTTTGTTTGTTATGCGTCTCGTCATCCTTATGAATCCATTTTATTAATTCAATAGGCTATTGTGTAAGTAAGTAGTTCCAGAATTCGTTTTTAAAGAAACTATTAATATTCCAACATCGTTAGCTAAACTAAATAACTTGTATTTATTAATGGATTCACAGTTGATGTGAGTAATGTAATGGTTAGGATTCGAACCTAGGATTTTCCATGGTAAGGTGAACCTTAACCACTAAGTAGGAGTGCGTGCCCCTCCTTATCCGGGTGGTGGAGTGTGAAGTGTGGAGGCCATGATATACCCGGGTCAACCAGGGTGAGAGGGATATGCCAGAAGCTACCTCGCTCTCGGCAACTGATGGCCCGTGACGGCCGTGCGTTTTGTTTCTCACATAATCACTCCTACTGATTCCGGCAGTGGGAGGACCCCCGTGTGGATTTTCGTACGATTAAAAAAGAACTAAGTAGGTACTAAGCTATGCGCATTATTCCTAACGCGCAGTAAAAAACAAAACATAAGCAAAATAATATCACGTATTACTTTAATTGAGCACATAGGTACATGTACTTTTTAGGCAAAAATCTAGTTGGCACTAGGCAACATTATTCCCAATTTCCCAATTTACAGAATTCCTTCTCTTTTGTTCAGTCAGTTGATGTGTGTGTTGTTGTTGGTTGTGATAAACTTGCGTGATGTTGGATTTTTATTGTAATAACGAGTATTATGAAATGATGTTTTGTGTTTTCAAAAAGTTGGTCGTCTGTACAGTGTACAAAAATTGGTGACGGAAGACCAGTAATTACCGTTGTGGAGTGTTTTAGGAAGATAGTGAACCATACCTAATGAAAGTTTTCGTGTTACTCCTTCACAACGGCGACCGCCCAGGTTCTTCACTGCTTTGGAACAGAGAATTCTCGAAGTTCTCGAACGTTTCGAAGCAGACCTGTAGCTACTGAGAACGAGTAGGTACCGTGCGAGCTGGATCGGTTCTCGGAGTTAAACACGTAAATGTGTGGTGCATAATTTTTTCAGTACCTAGGTACTCTTCTTTTTTATTAAATTCAAATAAGTTTACTGTTGTGTGTGACCTGTTTATGTGATAGGTAAAACCCCTTGTGTCGTGTTTCGTGAAGTGTATGAACTAGTACATTCCTAGAGCTGGAACAGAACCAGTACCAGATTAAGAACGTCACCGCGTCGCATAAAGTAAACCTCGGTAAGTGATAGGTACTCTAAATTTCTGCGACGTATCTCTAAACGCTACGTAGGTACCTACATAAGCGCAAAGCAACGCGGGTACCAGGCGCACAGCTGATTTTAAAGATTTTGCAGGTTATTGGACTCAAGTGAACTTATTACGAAAGTACAAAATACGATAGTGTTGTGACCTACCCCTTTTAGTGATATATCGAATAATGAAAGGATTTTTTAAGTTTTGTATGATAATTACCGATGCTATCTTTTTTTATTTGCCGTGTATTTAGTCAGTGCGTATGTCTTCATCATACGATATACTACCAAGTCTTTTCGGCTTCGGGAGCGTTCTCCTTACACCCTGTATACATTTATATTTTGGACCTAATCATAAGTGTCAGTAGGAGTTTAAGTAAGATGAGACTGAACTTCGATATTTTCCGTGAAGCGACTGCCATCGGACCTCCACATCCAAACTGACGATATCGAAGTTCTGTAGTTAGGCTAGTTGGACTTTTGAGGGCTCCAACTACCGTAACGACTGCTATAGATGTTCGTATGGCAACAAAGATCCGACGGTTTAACATGCTCTCCGAAGTACGACCAGACCAGTGCAAATTGCCATATTAATGAATACAAATGTTTGCACTGAGCGGGAATCGAACCCGCACCTCCTGCGTAGCAATCGCGTTCACTACCGCCACGCCATAGAGGTTGTCTATACCTTGGACCTAATATGTGCTCCAATTGTCATGGACAATACCAGCTGATTTTATAGTCGTTTCGGAAAAAAGATTTTGGCCACAATTTCGATAGTAAAATCGTAAGGAAGTCCTAATTTGGCGAAAAAATTTTTTTTTTCACACGTCCCATACATTTTTCTGTTCACCTGTACATTATTGTCATACATAAAGTTTTTTTTTTAAAATTAAATCTTCCAGTCGAATTTGCTATCGAAACTGTGTGAAACAAAATATTCTTTTTTCGAAACAACTATAAAATCACCGTGTATAATGTATTTTGGGTGTGTTATGAGGCTAATACGGGGTGCTTCGGTAGTGGAGGAGCTCAAATCCACCGTCATAGCCTATATCCAAACAATCCGCGCGCGCCTGAGTCTCGTTTATCTCGCAACTTTGGTCCAAGATATGTGCCGATAGGTCCTTGCCCGCACCGTGGACGTGTAGGAAGTGTAGGAAAGTGGAATATTGTAGTGAATTGTGATTTTTCGTGTTGGTGTCAAAATCTCCCTTAGAAAAGCTTCTAGTAAAGTCTCCACCGCTATACTGGGGCAACTATCATCCGTCATCGTCATCCATCATCATTAACAATCGTTCCAACTATATAAGTGAATAAAGTGTTATAAAATGAAATAAGACTTGACATAAAGGTCCTAGTTACCATGTCATAAAATCCCTTAAAAAAAAAGGACACCCGGCGTTATACTAAGTACAGACCTGGCTGACCTGTCCGGTGGAGGCGGGCGGGGCGGGCGGGAGGTGCGCCGGCTGCACGCCCACCACCACCACCTTCTGCGCGGGCGCCGCGCCGGCCGCCGGGCCCGACGTCACCACCACCGACTACGACACGTGCACACACTACGTCACTACTACCCACACGGTACCACACACTCGCTACACTACAATACGCCTACAATCGGAATGTGCATATTATGCAAAATGGGAGGGATTTTTTTTTTGTATATTCTATATTATCATAAAAAACATTTCTATACAGTAAACGCTCCCGCCCTGGTAGTACTCCTGGTACACTACACATTGGCATAAAAAAATACGTGGTACTTGTTTTTTTTTTTTATTATAATGTTTAACTAGCGTTATTCACTCTCCATCGTGTCAGTTAAGCTAAATGAAATAATAATCACTACATAGTATAAAATAAAGTCGCGTTTTCTGTCCCTATTTTTCTTGTCCCTTTGTATGCTTAAATCTTTAGAACTACGCAACGGATTTTGATGCGGTTTGTTTCAATAGATAGAATGGTTAAAGAGGAAGGTTTATATGTATATAACATCATGCTACGACTAACAGGTGCGGAGCAGGAATGAAAAATGTTGCAAAAACGGGGTGACGCAGACGAAGTCGCGCGGGTCAGCTAGTTTCATATAAAACATCACTACAAAAAAGTAGCGTCATAATGCGAGTTGATGTTTTCTTTTAGAATGAAATTATTGTCTCATTTAGCTTTACTGCTACGATGGAGGGTGAATAACAATAGTTAAACGGTATCATTTCTTTTTTGAAAATGATCAAATTTGTAAAGTAGGATTACTTTACGTAACCTAAACGTAAAAATAACGTAATCGTTTTTATATGCCAATATGTAGTGTAACAGGAGTAATAATAGGGGTCTTCGGCTTCGGAAGCGTTTTCCTTACACTCTGCATATTTGTATTAGAATTTTATTCATTATTAGCTGGTGTTCGCGGTTTCACACGCGTACATGTCGGTTATGGTGAATTTTAGTCTCTCCGGTTCTACTCAATCAATTGCGATCAAACACACCGTACATTTAAATTTTAATTTAATTTTAAGTTTGTATTTTAAGTTCAGAATAGGATTGTTTGTTTTATTTTGTAATTTTATTTTGTCTGTTATATTCAATTATAATTGACAAAACAACAGATTTTTTGTTTCTCTTAACGTCATCAGTTCAGGAAAATTTGAAATATTCAATTTCGTCCAAAGAATAATAATTATTACTTTGAAATCAATTACGAAACTAAAAAACTAAAAACCGCGATTACAAATACGGAATAATACTTCTCTGTTCGAAATCAGTTCCGTACAAAGAATAATTATTCTTACTTCGAAATCAATTACGAAACTACAATTACGTACACGGCCGAAGGGGTATATTTAAATAAAAATTCTAACAAAAAAAACCGCATCAAAATGCATTAAGTAGTATTAAGTCATTTTGGTACTCTAAGATTAAAACTTGTTCCAATGGGCTACAGTGAATAGATTTTCAGTGTGAAGCACTCTACTGCAAATTAACTATAAAAAACACACTATTCTCACTTCATACTTTCTACGAAAAAGACACGCGGAGCAGTCACTGGACGATCGAAGATAGAAGTGAAAACTAAGTAACTTGTAAATTGTACCGTCATTCGATGACGCGTCTGAAGGTAACGGCACAAGAGTTAGGTGACGATTGCGCGAGTTCCATGACTTTTGTTCTTTCTAAAAGTGCTTTACACGCCTAAAAATATTTCACTTCACTTCAATCTATCGTTTGACTATTTTAATTATATACTATATTGTTATTAATATCTGAAATTCATAGAATCTATAATGTTATACGCGTGTGAGTACTAAATTAAAATATTTCCATTTTTTAAACTGTTTACAAGCAATATCTACAAGCCTATTAGCCCATCTCATAGCCCTTTCGACTTTTCTACCGGCACCCTTCGATAAAGCAATCCGCTCATGCATGTCATCTATACGGGCGCCCGCACGTCGTGCAAATAGTATGTATTTTTGCGATCGTGCAAAATTATTAGCACATAATTCGCTTCATATTATTTGCACAAAACGGGCGCCCGCAAGCGTGCACATGCACGAAACAGCGGATGCCCTAAAGAAGTTCATGCATATGCGGGCCTCATGCGATATCAATTGGGCTTAATCCATGTTCATGATAATTAAAAAAAAACCTGTACATTTTGACTACGGACGATTGTTGGCTGCGAGCTGTGAACCATTATGTGACCTCCACCACTGGCTGGCTGTGTCTGTTATGAAAAAAAAACATTATATTCAGTCTGCAGTTTTTGTGGAATGCCGGTGAAAGAGAAAACATATAAAAAAGTTAAAAAAATAATAAGTACCTATTTACGTCCAATTTCTCAAATAAGTACAACTGGTCGCATAGAATTAAAAAAAAAGAACGTCCATAGAGTACTGGCGTAGATTAAATATTACTAGTGTAAATAGACCCACAGAGCGCGTCCTTCATTACCGCGTTACCGAATTTAAAATGACAGTGGTAGTGACTTAGGACTTTTAGTGTAGAAACATTGACGAGAAGAAACAGGTACTACTGGTCGTATAGAATTCGTAAAGCGTAACGCATCCTAAGTAGTTAACCCCTAAATTTTTAGTACTGTGGTTTTTGGAAAGCGTGCTAAAAGAAGTTTTCTGTTCTAAATCAATCAATGCAATTATAAAAGGCAAATTTTAAGGGTATTTTTGAAGATGGGTTGATCTTTATTACACTTGCACACGCAAAACATTCTGAAAAAGCATCTGAGAAGAGGCTGTCAAGCCAAAGCTCAACATTACATATTGTTGATTTTTCATAATGGTGCCCCTCCTTTCAGAGACTTAGCTTTCAGCTTACCATCAGTCGAAGTCATATTGGCGAGTCTTATATTAAAAAAACGTAACAAGAATAATTTAAGAAAAATGTACATACATTAATAACCTGCGGCGCTTTTTGCTGTGAAACAATGACAAACTTCTGCGGTGGAGGCGTGGATGGTGCCGGAGACTGTGGCGCTGGGGACGCACTGATGACGACATTGCGACTAGCCACTGTTTCTGTAAGACAATATGGATGATGATGATGATGATAGTTTTAAAGATATTTGATTGAAAATTCAATTTCTTGAGCGATAGGAAAACCATGTGTGTGGGTGCGTGTGCGTGAGTGCGTGTGTGTGAGTGCGTGTGTGTGAGTGCGTGTGTGTGAGTGCGTATGTGTGAGTGCGTATGTGTGAGCGCGTGTGAGCGCGTATGAGCTCGTGTGTGTGCGTGTGTATGTGACCAAATGGTCTTCAACGCATGTATGGATGAATACGCACCAACAGGTTTCGGTGTGTGCGTAATATGCGACTGCTGCGGTGAAGGGGCGGACGGGACGAGCGGCGGAGTGCAAGTCACCACGGCGACCGCGCCGCCGCTACCGCCCGCCGACGGAGACGAACGAATCTTCGCAACGGCTTGGTGCAGGCTCGGCCCCAAGTAACCATAGTCACGTCTGTATAGACCATACTTCTGGTTAATATATGGTAGACTTTCAAGAAGTTTTTAATTACACAGAAGTTATAAAAAAGTAAATAATATAAACAAAACGTGTGAAAGATGTTCCGTTCTCTCGATACGTTTACATTGCGAATTCGATTGTTTTTCGTGCTAAGGGCATAGGTAATGAAAAAGTATAAAATATAATCCTGAAATTAATAATGGATTGACATTTCTCTGCCTCTAACCGTACTATTCGTAAGAAGCGTCGGCAGCTTAGTGGTGAAGGTATAGGCCTTACGATGGATAGGTCCCGGATTCGAATCCTGGCCATTACCCTATCGAAATGGACTCACTCCTAACACAAGTCATTAGGCTTAGCTGGAGGGGGTTAGAAGGAATATTATCAATTTCGGTTGCTATTACGCTTTAAAAAAAAATTACTTGTAATCGTCCGATAAATCAGGCGGCTGTCGCAACTGTCGTACCACGGGTGCTAGTACTTTGAGCAGTTGGTGCTTGAGATTGCCCGCGGCGAGTCTGTCGGCGCCGCCCAGGCCGCTCAGAGCACCCTCCACTCTCTCACCCAGCCACCGTACCCGCGGTAATATGAATACCTGTACAAACAACCATATACTTTGCGGCAAACTTCGTGAATACATTTCAAAAGGTTTGCGAATGTATACAAAAACTGCTCGAAGACCAACGACGCGCAAAGTAAAAAAAAAGGTTGATCAACCATAGACACAAGCGCGAGGCCTTTGAGCATATACTTAGTTTAAAATTAACTAAAAAAAAACTAGCTGACCCGGTGAACTTCGCACCGCCATATTGTTTTCCGTCCTCAGAGAATTCTGATTCCTTTGCAGGTGCACCTTCTATTCATTCCTTTTTAATTTTCACGTTTATTTCTAATCCCGTACCCGATGCATCTTCTATTTAATACATAGAGACGCCAATACTAAAGATTTTCGCGGCCGAAGCAAGTCAACTAGCCGGTTGACATGCTCTGTTTGTCCCTTCCATCCTTTGGTCCATGTTGATTTTACGCGAACAAAAATGAATCCAGTAAAATAAAATCGACCGAATGTATATTTTTTGGATTGACATGGTCATTACTATAAACTTTATAAGAAACAACGGATTATCTACCATGTTTGAATATGAGTTTATCCCGTTCATTCTTATAAAATCGGTCCAGCCGTTTGTAAATGGTTTAACTAACAGGATTTCCGATTGGAAGATTAACTCGTCAAAAGCGTCAATAAAGTGCTCTAAGCATACATTGTCACAAAGTGTGCCGATCACTATAAACTAATCATAAATCAGCCATAAAGTGGTATGGGTAATGGACTGCTAAGACGAGGTCTCGGGTTCGATCCCAGGTTTACCATGGCACACACCAATGACTGCGATGCTTTTCGAAGTTGTGTGTATTTATCGCAGGTATATAAGTGCCCGGTTAATGGCAATAGGCTCGCCACCTATTACATTGGGACCTATATAAACTGGCGAAATGTGGGTGCTAGCACCTCTGCCTACCCCTTTGGGGATATAGGCGTGACGTTATATAAAAAAAAAATGTACTGAACGGGGATCGAACCCGCGCCCGTTGTGGTCGCGTTCACTACCGCCACGTCACAGAGGCTGTCCCAGAGACTAGTGAGAGACTGGTCTATATCAGTAAGAATAGCAGCTTGCAGGTGAGATTGAATTTGCTACAAAGTTCTTGATATCCCACTAATTCATATGAAACACTATAATATCGTATAATTATTTTTTATAACATACTGACCTTAACCACCTCTGGTCCTAATTCGGCTAATCCTTGAACAGCGCCGTAAAGAGAGGCCAAGGGTGTCTTCTCTGATTCTTTCATGGTTGTAACCATGGATGGGCCAACCCCGGACTCGTTATTAGTCTGGGATGGACACTGTAGTGCTCTGGCGAATAATCTGAAGACAAGGTACAAAATACTTAGATTACGAATACAACTTTTATCTCAAATGAACTAAGAAATGGGGGTAGGGGAGTCTAGGTGATGATTACGTCGTCGGTAGTGATTTACTTTTTCACACTAATGACAGCCCTCACAATTGTCTATGCTTGAAAACGAAACGCTGAATTTTGCACGTCGAAGACTATATCACTGAAAACTAATCTCCACACTAAACCTATTTCCTTATATTTAAAATAACTATAAAAGAATTATAATTAATAGAAAATACATTTATAATTGAAAAATGTTTACGTAAGCATCGGAGGATGGAGTAAGAGCTTCGCTTACTTTTGCTGACAAGGCGGATGTGGGGGTAAATAAATGTAATAAATCTGCTTACATAATATTACAACGACTCCTTATGAGTATTATGACAAACCAAGACTTAATAGTGAACCAATAAGCATTTATCACGACGTTTCAGACGTGACATTACATCCATGGTGTCAAGACCATGAACCCTACTTTAGATCTCGTCATAAGAATGCAAAATAATTGGCAACTGAGGTAAGGGTCAATGCCCACTGAAAGAGCAGCGGTCGGGATCTGTTTGAGGAAATGTAACAAACCATTTTGAATCTTATTAATAGGAGGATAAATTCAGTAGTCGTTTAAAGGCGAACTGCTGTATGAACCTTCTCCAAACAATTTCTACTGATCGGCCGTCAATCTTAATAACTCCAATCGAAGAGAGAGAGTGAAATAACCCTAAGTAAAGATGATACGAACCTTGTTACTCTCGTTTGAAGATTATTAGTAGATGTGTTGAATGTCTTGCATATTTGTGCCATAAGGCGGGCAGCAAAGTCACGCAGCGCCCAATGATTGTCCATCTCTGGTCGCAAACACAATTGTCGCGACACTATACACGTTGACACCGACGGGATCAATTCATGCAACTGATTATAAATTAAATACATTTAATAACACAGGCGGATTAAACCTGATATAATTACCGGCATATATTTTGACCCCAAGTTGCAAGAAAAACGAGGCGTTGGTATATGATTGGTGGGTAAACACTGAACAGTACACTATTGTCGTAATTGGGGTCAAGATACATACCAGTAACTATACGGTACCATTTTTGTAGGGTAGAAGTCCACATCCTCTAGTGTGAGGCGGTTCAACAGCATTCTCTCAAACAGCTTGAATGAGTGACATAACAGTGAAATTGGGCGGTAGCTTTTTGGGTCCGATGGGTCCTTACCGGGTTTAGGAATAGCCACGACTTTTGCTCTACGCCACAGTTTTGGGATTTTTAGGGTTGCGAGGCACAAGTTAAACATCTTCTAGTGCCAAGTAGCGAAAAATATTTGATACTCACATATTTCTCCAAATACAAGGACTGGTTATCAAGTAGTGCTTTGACCATTCTCATTAGGTATATAAGCAGCGCAAGGTTTTTCTGTACAACATTGACTTTGACACCTTCTGAAATAAATGTGCACATTCTTGGCAACATTTCATGGAGGCCAGGATCACAGGCCAATGATTGCAGAGCTTCCTGGAATGTAATAATATACAGTTTTATATTTTAGAAAGTTTATTCTTGTGTGTCTGTTTTGGCTGCCTGTCCAAAAATAGTAGTCAGCACACCAGACGTTATCCCTATAATAGTGGACGCTATGTTGAGCGGCGCGCCAGTCTCTGTTTCCATCCCCTGCTACATTAACATAGGATTTAGAGGGGAATGTGCGTGAGAGTAAAATAATATTGGCATGGGCTACTTTTTATGGTGTTAATGTATCTCATAAGTACAAATATCTAGTTGTTCAGTTGTAAAGTAAAGTATCCTTTATCCCGATATTAGCACAGGAGTAAGGCTCATGCAGTAGAAATTGTGAGGGTTATGCAGGTCGAGGATATTTGTAGTTAGCGGAAATCGATCGTGTAGATAATAGAGCCCGATTATATTTTAAAATGATAGCTTCTTTGGCGTAGTAGTGATCGCTACTGCTACGCAGGAGACTCGGTTTCAATTCCCGCTCAGTGCAAATTTTATACCGATGAATAAGGCTATTTGCACTTGTCTGGAAAGCATGTTAAGCAGTCTGTCCTGGTTGTTATATGAACATTTATGGCAGTCGTTACAAGTAGTTGCAGTCCTAAAAATTCCAACAATTGCTCTTACTGCCTTGATATGGCCAATAGATTGTGGAGGTCAGATGGCAGTCGCTTCACGGAAAATATCGATGTTCAGCCGCGATGCGAGGTGACAGCTTCTGATTCGACCGGGATGCAAAGACGATTATGATTTAAAAAATTAGCACGGAAATAGAGTTCTTACCGCACGTCGTCCCTCATCACTGCCCACACATGCTTCTGTAATTTCTTTATAATACAATTGTTGTTCCACGCTCAATTCATGAGTCGCAAGTTGCTTCACATGAACCGATTCTGATGCTTTCAAACGGGCTGCTTTCCCGCACATAGGTTTGCCTAAAATAAAAACCAAATAGTAGTTCTAAGGATAGACAAGACATAAGACAGCTATAAGAGATGGCCTGACATAATGGTACAAACAGCATTTGAATTTATAGTGAGTAGTTAACTTTGTGACATAATAGGTACTCTTATAATAATACCGACCCTTACGGCGCCGAAACTTGAACCCTCTCTATTGGCCACATAAGAAAGCTCAAGGTCACATGGCGAGCTATGGAAAGGACTATGCTAAGAATTTCTCTAAGAGATCTAATCAGAAATGAGGAGATCCATAGACGAACAAAAGTGATAGACTTTAATTTTTTTTTTTTATAGTATCACGCCTATATCCCAGAAGGGGTAGGCAGAGGTGCTAGCACCCACATTTCGCCAGTTATATTTAGTTCCCTATGTAATAGGTGGCGAGCCTATTGCCATTAACCGGGCACTTATAAACCTGCGATAAATACACACATAACTTCGAAAAGCATCGCAGTCATTGGTGTGTGCCATGGTAAAGCTGGGATCGAACCCGAGACCTCGTCTCAGCAGTCCATTACCCATACCACTAGGCTACCGCGGTTAGACTTTAATTCAATTTAATTAATATTTTTTCTGTCTTACCTGCCGCATCTTTATTAGTAGGCTTGCTTAGTTTACTAATAGGGTCAACAGATTCCAATTTTTGTGCTTCTTTAGACAATGGTGGTGGATTTTCTGGGACAGTAGGTTGCACACCATCTACACTAAGCCAATGTGCTCTCACAGATACATCCAATGGGATCTTTGGAGGCGGAGCTGATAAAATTTCAGACAAATCTATTTCTTTCTCCTCAATGAAATGCAATTCCCGACCGCCACCAGAGGCAAATCTGAATGGCAATGAATCTGGTTGGATGAAACCATACTGGCACTGTAAAAAATAAAATATTGTTAATTGAAGATGTACTCTTGTGATTAAACATTCAAGGGTTTGATTTCCCCTTGTTGTTTTTGATTGGTACATAGTCTTTTCTTGAAGTGACGGCATCAGACCTATGTACCCTATTATTTTTAATATTTCTATCAGGGACACCATTAGCTGGACGGATATCCGGCCACGATTCTTGTGGGTCACTTTGTCACTTCCCCATTTTACCTACATGGGATTTGTTATTGGTCTAGCTTGTCACCTATTAACCCTGAGATGAAAGCCTAACCCTATGATGAAGTAAAATATATCCAAGTATAAATTCAATGATATTACATGCTACATTTAAAAAGTACAAAGTTAAGTCCTTTTAATAAGATATTGCTTATGAAAAGGAAACTTCATAAAACAGGTAATCTTACCTCAATATTTTTGATCTTCAAAGCATTATCAATGTCAGTTATTGAGAGCTTCTGCCTTTTAGAATGATGCATGAACTTCATACTGTCCTGAACTATTACTTTTAAACGAAAAGTGACATCATCTGCAAGTTCCTTCGCAGCCTCATCACCTAAAGTTGCGATGCCAATACTTTCTGCAATTACTTTCATGGAATCCAGGGACAATGATGACCCATAAGCAAATTCCGAATCTCCCATCCTGATATTTTTTATTAAGCCTGAATTAGTTATCCGAAATTAAATTACTTAAATCTACTCTAATTCCCAAAATATTCCAGCCCGACAAAACAATACATTTCAATGTTTTTTAATTGTCTATTTAGCACTTTAAGCGTAGTCACTACCAGTACAGTATAATATAGAAACGTAATAATTTCGTAATCGTTAAACTATTGTGAGTCAGCAAATATATTTTTGCAAAACGTATTTCTTTTATAATTTAAATGTAGTATTCAAATACAATGCACATGCACGAGCACGACCAAAATTATTTTACAATAAATAACATGCATGACATTCATGACATGACAATTGACAAGTGAAATTGATGACAACATCTACATCACAGATTAAATAATACATAAAACTCATAGAGAAAGAACTATATGAATGATAACCAAAGATAAAAAGGCGCCAAAATTTAAAATAACGGGATGGAACTCACGATTCATCACCTTTATCATCTCTTTATCTCCGAAAAAAGTGGGCAATATAGCTTTTTCACAACATCAAATCGAAACTATATATCCATATTTCAGCATCATTATCTAAGTATTCCGGTATCAGGACTCCAAAGTAATCAGCAGAGCTTGCGAATTGCGATCCGTCGACACTTTACTTTGAAATATTTTCTTAAGGACCATAGTTTTTTTTTAAAATAACAAACCTGTGCTTTTCACGCATTGAGTATTGAGGCATTATTACTACAGGATATAAGTGTTCTGTGATTACTACGTAGTTATCGTTAGTACTTACGTAGTAATAATTAATAACATAATCATAATGGTGTCTAATTTTTTTTTTCAGAATGGTGTATTATTTATTTATGAGGTCCTATATAACTAAACGGTTAAGTTTGATTGCTATGTCAAAGAGCACATGTTCGATTGATGCTCAGTGTAAAGATTTCATTGGTCAGGGTGATGATACTATTCATGTATCTAATGTATAATAATAATAAAATAATATGTACCTCTAACATTAGTTAAATTATTTAAAGTCAGTACCTACATAGTATTGTAATTATTGATAATGTAATACTTAACAAAATTGGAGGTCCCACCATTTGGGAACCAAGCTTTCGTGCAATTTTAAATATGAATATAAAAATCTAAACTATATGAAGTTAAAAACCATAAGAAGTTCCACACAATACCTACATTATTCTAAAGTGTGCCTTCTATCAGATTAAATTTGATATCATACTTACATTAATGCAGGGTGAAGATTTTTCTTAACATATTTTCTTCTTAAAAAGATATTGTAGTTGCAAGTGCTAATTACTTCCTACAAAGATATTCGGACTCTCTTGGTACAAAATCGAAAAATAAATTATCCATTTAACGGCCAAACAATTTTAAAGTGTGACATACAAACATAAATAAATCTTATCAAATCCTATCACTTGCGGGCAGTATTCTCAATTACATGCAAAACAAAACATTGGAGATACGGATAGGGCCCGATACCTTATTAGGTAGGATCCCTAGAAAATGCAATTCTCGGGCTAGGGATATGGACGCTACGCTAGAGTTGGACGAATTAGCCCAATCTTCCTAGATTTGACTAAAAATTCGGCTTGAACAAGGCTGTCGTAATCGAACATACGTTTCTAAGAAAACGAGTGTTGAGGGCCATAAAAAATGCTGTCGACGCGTAGCTACAGTAACACGAGTAGGTACCTATTCATTATAATTTTGTAACTTGATATGTCGGATGTTTATATTTCTTTGTCTTTAAACAAGGTATGTAGGTATAAGGCACCTACATATATACAACCTGCGAGCTGCGAAGCGAATTTTAGTAGATCACTTGATATTTGAATAATGATTTTTTTATATACTTAGGACATGATTATGACTTCACCTCGTCTAATGATTGCTTTTTCACGCCCCACTAAATAACCCGAGCTGTAGGAAGAAAAAATGTGCAGGCAGAGAAATCTAATCACCTAACATCATATAGTAAAAGCGTATAATTCAAACAAAAAGGCGAAAAAAGTAAGCGGACTCCGGGCTCACGTATAAACCTCATACTTAGGTACATTTTTCTCGTGCGTTCTTAGCAAAGCAGTACTTGCTTCCCTACGCTTCTCTTTGTGTAGACGTCTAGAGCAAGCTATGTACTTGGCTCATTTACGCATCTCAATGGATAAAAAAAAATGTTGTTGTCTTGATTCAATTATATCTCTTTCCTTTAAAATATCTCGGCATGAATTACGTGTACTCGAAACTTCATCGCGTCGATATATACCGTACTAGCTCACCCGCGCGACTTCGTCTGCGTCACCCCGTTTTTGCAACATTTTTCATTCCTGCTCCGCACCTGTTAGTCGTAGCATGATGTTATATACATATAAACCTTCCTCTTTAACCATTCTATCTATTGAAACAAACCGCATCAAAATCTGTTGCGTAGTTCTAAAGATTTAAGCATACAAAGGGACAAGAAAAATAGGGACAGAAAACGCGACTTTATTTTATACTAGGTATGTAGTGATGATGTTCTACCCCTATCGGAAACGTGGGCGTGATTATATAGTATGTATGTTCATGCCTTAGATAGGTAGCTCCTATGATGACCTTACCATACTTAACTACATGCCAAACAGAATGCAATTTGTTACAATTATACCTAATGCTATCTTAAGAAAGTTGGATCCAAACTGCATCAGTATAACATCCAAACCCTACCTGAAATGCTCAATCTTGACAATTGGAATGGTAAATAAAATATCTGGGTGATGAATCAAGAGTCTTTATTTTTTGTTTTACACTTATAATTATACCTATAGGTATGGTTTTCCTTTAAAAAAAGTTATTGAACCAGTAATATTATACTGTGTCCTGCATAGTATTTTGTGAACTGGTTCAATGGCTTATAATAATTATAGTTTAAGTCATAATATGAGCAGCATATAGGTAGGTACTCTATTTGGTTGGTACTTTACTAAATGTAAATGTCTAAACTAAATGTAAAAAATAATGACCTTTAAATTTTTCCTTCTTTGTTTAAACACCACGATTGAAGTACATACTATTTTAAGGTATATATTTTAAGGTGAAGTATACCTATACTAGGTAGGTACTACCTAGTTTTTGTTTGTGTAAAAAGAATTATCATGATTGTTTATGCATGTGTAGTTAAGAGCCTAACCAAATGGAGTATAATTAGAAAAAAAAAGGTTCCTTATTGTTATCCTATCAATTCTCAAAATATTGGAAGTAAACAAATCAACATGTAATTATAAACTAAAAAAATAGTTTTCTTATTTCTAATTAATACTCTCTCAGTACACCAGTACAGTACAACAGTAGGTACCTATGGTTAAAAGAACATAAAATAAATCAATGCAATATCCAAAACTATAACTAAAAGATGAAAATGAGCACCATATCTGAAATATAATGATTATGGGTACCTTAAACTAAAAACGAAGTTTTCTTATTTTTAATTAATACTTTGTCAGTACAACAGTAATAAAAGGACATAATGCAAATCAATGCAATATCCAAAACTATAACTAAAATATGAAAATGAGCACCATATCTGAAATATAATGATTATGGGTACCTACAATATTCAATAGTAGTGGTACTGTAGCTGGTATCTAGATGCACCAGCCTTAGCAAGTTGGTCGGCCATTTCATTGCCATGTATACCTTGGTGAGCGTAGACAAAGTTCCATTGGACTTCCACATTGCAGTACATCAGAGCTTCATCTAGCTCTCGGAAGTCGCTCTCATTCTTAACTGGATCTCCAGAGGGGCGTATCCAACCATTCGCTTTCCATTCTGAAATTTATTTAATTTACTTGACAACAGCAACATCTTTTTTTAAGTAATAATTTAAAGTACCTAAATATTTTATAATAATTAGGTATTCAAGTTTATTAGTTCAACAACTAGACACAGATTTTTAGATTCTAAATTTTATTAGTGTAATGTATGTAGTTAAGACAAAACAGTAGATATACTTACATATTATAATTATTGTACTGTACCTACCTACCCTCGATATTTTTATGTTAAAAAGACTATTAAGTATAACATATCCTACCTTCCATCCATTCAGTAACAGCTCTAATCAGAAACTTGGAGTCAGTGTGGATTCTAAGTTTTGAAATTCCATGCTCTTCAGCTTGCCTAATGGCATAGGTAGCAGCCTGTATTTCGCCACAATTATTAGTTGCTCGGCCTGAAACAGGCTCGCTTACATTCATGGGATGATTATCACCCCAGAACACACCGAAACCAGCGCGAGCGTTACTCCTTCCATTTGAAAAGCAAGCTCCATCGATATAAACGTCCACAAATCTATTGCCACGGCGACTCATCTTGGCGCAGCTTCTTTTAATTTACTTAAATATTTTTTGAAGTCCGAAAGAAAAGTTTTGAATTTATGAGCTTGACGCTTATATATAATATTGCCGCGCACGCAAGCCGCTTCAAATCGGATATAAGTGTTCTGTGCTTCAAATCAAGCATGCATGCCAAATAAAAACCAAAGTGAACTGTGAAGATTATTTATGAATATGATTATGAAGAATCAAGATCAAGAACAAGAATGAAATGAAAGATCGGAACGGAAACGGAACTGACAAATGAACTGAACTAAATCAAGGCCACACACAAACTTCAGAATGCCTATAATAACTAAATACAATACAAATAAGATTCTCAATAAATTATTTATTAATTACGATTGTGAAGAGTATTTAAAATTCTCAATCCAAATAATTTCAGATAACGTGTGAACTCCATATATTTGAGATTTATTGACAATAGAGTGAAGTTGTTTTTGAAGGAGAAAGTGGCGCCTTTATTTAAGGCGGAAACACATTGTTAACACCCGACGTGACACGACATTGTGTTGAGTCGAATCAAATATATTATATTGTTTTCTATACGTTTTCAATAGACCAGAATATGAACACCCAACGCGACACCACATTTGAGAGTAAGAGTTGAGAAAACTAATTCAAAATTAATGTTGTATATGTTAATACAGCCTAACCGAGCCTACATAACCCATGGTCAATGAATTTTGATCCGAAAGAATAACAAATTAGTTATGTAGCCTAATTAATACTAAAAGCTATTACTATGCTATATCTTGTTGGCTATCGAGGGAACAAAGCTTAGCTATAACTTAGGCGGATAGGTACTTAGTAAGCCTTCCCGTTGAGCGAAACCTATGCTCGGGCCCTTTACGTGAATAGCGGCGCGCGCTGCCGTGAAACAAATTACTACACCCAACACCACAATAGCAACTTAAAAAAGCTTAGCTATACATCCATTTTCGCTTATACAGTGATATTAATAGGATATCAGTTTATGTTAAACCTTGAATCAACATTATCATCTTCCTTGCAGGTTTCTTCGATTCGGAATCCGGTGTCTGCTTTTTCCAGTCTAAACTGCGACGCGAGTGAACTTCGATTACCTATTAGCGATATCGAAGTATTGCTGTTAGGACGACTACCATAGATGTTCGTATGACAACCAGGTCCGAAACACGGAAATGCTGAACGCAAATAGATATATATTCATGTATAAAATTATTCGAAGCGGGAAGCGAACTCGCATTACAGTAGAAAGAAAGAAAATCATGATTGGCAGAATGTGGGTGTTATACACTTCTGCCTACCCTTAGGCAGAAGTGTATAACACCACTGTAATGCGAGTTCACTTCCCGCTTCGAATAATTTTATGTATAAATATATGTCTATTTGCATTATATAATCACAATATATTATATATCTGTAGATGTTTTTATATAATTATGTATCATGTTTAAAAATGTAAATTATAAGTTTACTGTTAAACCAGCGCTGCTGTCGGCTGTCGGTCATCGCGACCTAAGCGCCATCTGTGCATTTTTTTATAATTTTATAATAGTATAGATAGAGGAATAATAGTAATAAACTTATTTAAAAATCGACTGTATAACTGACTATGACTGTGTACAACTAGACTATTCAGTACCCAAAAATTATAGACAGTCCCCTTTATTTAAGAATAGTCCCTTTATTACTAGATACATCTTATCACTAGCACCATAGTGGGTGTTAGCACCTCTGCCTACACCTTCGGGGATATAGGCGTGAGTTTATGTTATGTTAGGTTATCACTAGAAGTGAACACATCAGCTTGTGTCTACTTGTTCATACAAATAAATAAATAATTTATGAGTTGATATGCCTGGCCAGATATAATATGTATAAAAAAAATTAAAATGATTGTATGATGTATTATTGTATTATTAACAACCTAAAGCAATAATAGCAAACTACAGAAGGTTGTTGTTTATGATTCAACATGGTTTGGTTTGAGTTATAAAAAGTTTGTTAAAGTTATTTTCAATTTTATTAGACAGTATTCAATACAAATTAAAACACTACAATATGATTAGGATAATAACATTAAATCATTACTTATTGTACCTAGCAGCACCTGCTTTAGCAAGCTGGTCAGCCATCTCATTACCATGTATACCTCGATGAGCTTCCACATAATTCCATTTAATTTGTATTTTATTCTGTACAGAGTCTAAGTCTTTGAAGTCAATTTCATTCTTTACTGGTTCACCTGATTTTAATTTCCATCCCTTTCTTTTCCAACCTGAAATTATAATCATTAAGACATATCATAGACAAAATAATCAATCAGTCTTTAAGCTCTATGGTCATTTATTATTCTATATAGGGTTCCTAATCATCACCTGTCTGCCCTTGTCACAATTATGTATAACCAACATTCATGTGAACTGTGTGAGGCCGCTACTATACTTATAATAATTCCAAATTGTGCTAAATTATTTTTGATTTGTAAGCATTTGACAGTGACAACCATTGGTTCAATTTTCTACACATCACAGAAATTTATCAAGATACCATATAGGCTTCAACCTAGTTTGTGTATATACTAACAATTTAAAAATCATGGTAACATTGATCATTGTTAATGATACTTCCACTATCTCAATATAGAGAATTCGAATGCTCGAAACGTGACTCTGTAGCTCAGAGGGTAGAGCAATCCACCCTGTAAGGGACTTATTGCGGGATCAGGTCTGGGGAACTCGTCTTGGGAATTTGGAACAGTATAGGTACTAATTGCTACTATAGGTTAACATAATGTACCTGAGCATATTAGATAAAGAATAAATCAATATACCTGGCATCCACTTAGTGACTGAATTAATTACAAACTGTGAATCTGTATTGATTGCCAGCTTAGTGATTCCATTTTGAATTGCCTGTTTTATAGATTTAGTGGCAGCCTGTATCTCACCACAATTGTTAGTAGCTCTACCAGAGACTGGTTCACTGATATTTAGATGATGGTCTTGTCCCCAATACACACCAAGACCAGCTCGGGCTCCATTCCTACCATTTGCTGAACAAGCTCCATCAGTATAAACCTGTACAAAACCATCATTATCTACTTCAAAACCATTTTCATTGCTAGTTTTCAGTCTCTTATTGCTAGGAGGTTTAATTAAAATTGTTCTCTTAGAACTTTTTTTGATTATCTTATCAACACCTTTTTCAAAAGTTTTAAGTCTTTTTTCTATGTCATCCATCTGTTTTAATATAATAGTATTTAACCCATCGGAATCATCTGAAAAGTCATCATCAGTTTCACTGGTTTCTTTAGTATCATTTTTACGCTTTGGTTTTGGTTTCTTTTGCGATTGATCGGGGATATTTATTTTTTGATTACTACTTGAAGTTGAAATGGATTTTTTAAGGTTATTTGAAGTGCTAGGTAATGTTTTCCTTTTAGAAGCCGTACTACTGCCTCCTTCTTTAACTATAAAGTCTTGAGCCTCATCAACTGTCTTAAACTTTTTATATCGTGCACCTGGAAAACCTTTCACTTGAGCTTCACAATCAGGCCATGTCATAAATATGCCTGCAGTACGTCCTTTAGCAACAGCGTAAAACGACATCTTAGTAATTACTGAACAACTTTTTAAAAATAATTGGGTTTTAAATAATACATGCCGGGAAACTACCCCCAACATAAACATCACATTTGTTCAGATTTGATTTTGACGTTTTTGACATATTTTGTTTGACAGCTTTGGGAGGTTTTTCTTCTTCTTTTTTTCTTAGATGGCAACATATCAACCCAATTCAGGGGACAATTTTGCCAGTGTCGAGTTGGGAATTTCCTTTTATTTAGTGATAAGTATAGTTGAAATGATTGTTGTTGATGATGATGATGATGATGATGATGACGATGACGGATGATAGTTGCCCTAAAGTAGTGGAGACTTTACTAGAAGCTTTTCTTAGGGAGATTTTGACACCAACACGAAAAATCACAATTCACTACAATATTCCACTCTCCTACACTTGTGTGTTTTGTCCAAGCGGTTATGTCTAAAACTCCACCATTTTTACACATAAAAACTCGAATGCACACCAAATTTAGAAAATAAAACACTGCAGCGCTATGACACTTTTCGCGTTCCCGCCAAAACCCCGGAGGGGGTTTAGCATTGATGTATAAGGGGGATTTAGGGATTTCATGGGGTGGTAACTAAGACGTTTTGTTATATTCATAATGCGAAGAAAGACACGTCTCGATTGTTTTATTTCGAGTGTTGATGTGTAAAAATGATAGACTTTTAAGACAGATATTACGTCCGGGATAACGCGCACAGTATTACTGTGAATTAAGATTGGTTGCAAAACTCAACAGAACAGAACAGAACTCTAGTAAAGCCTTTACTAATTTATTAGGGTATTACTAGGACTTTGACTAGATTATAATAGTCTTACTTGACTTGACTTTAACTATGTATACCTAAATAATGAAAACGCTGGAGCATATTTTTAATATCAAATTAATCAAAAAATCAAATCAAGTACTTACTTGATACTAACCATAGGTGATAGTGAAAAATTCTTCTTTCAGCTGTTAGAGTGTGAATGAAATTTTACACTCAGTAAGAAAAATGGTAAAAGTTCAATAATCTTATAATACTTATTTCTGTCAATCAATCCTTTTTCATGTGAGGATAAGAACTCTATGAAACCATCTTAAGTATGAGTAGGTACTAGAATGAATATTGTTAGGGAAAACATAAAATCAAGTCATTTTTTTTAATAAACTGACGCCTATATCCCCGAAATATTTTAGAGGAGGTACTTAGGGCACGAGGGTATATCAGTCCTAATCGAGCAGCCCGACTGGGGAAGTACCTCCACCCTACAGAATATCGCCGTTTAATAACCTTGTGTTGTGTTTTCGGTGGTGAGTAGGGTAGCCAGAGCTCACTAGAGAGGTTTTGTGTTGTCAGTGGAAAAACCAAAGGCTTATCCTACATCTTTTGAGCTGAGGACACAGAATGTCTCTGTTTTTACAGAGGTTGAGGCACTAGTGTTATTCCCCTGGTGTTACACTCGCCCATACACCACGGTAACCATTTACCATCAGGTGGGCCGCGTGCTTGTCTGCGACCTAAGTTGTATAAACAAATAAGAACACAACGGGGCAGGCAGAGGTGCTAACACCCACATTTCGCCAGTTAATGTTTAGGTCCCAATGTAATAGGTGGCGAGCCTATTGTCATTAACCGGGCACTTATAAACTCGCGATGAATACACACATAACTTCGAAAAGCATCGAAAAGTCATTGGTGTGTGCCATGGTAAAACCTGGGATTGAACCCGAAACCTCGTCTCTGCAGTCCATTACCGACTGTTACCAAAATACTCTCTTATTTACTCACTTAGATATTTATTGTAGGAATATTTAGGTATAGTAGGAAGCAGGATTGAACGGTATCAACAAGTCCCGTGGAACTAGTTAGATTATTTTTTTTTCGCTAGGCACAGTCAACAAAAGAGATACGGTACCACATTTAATGAAATAGTGGTACAGGTGTACCACTTTAATAAGTCGCATCGGTAAAATTCGTCTGCGCAGAAGAGAGCAAGCTTACGCCGATTAGTTACGATTGCTAACGCTGTTGAAACGCCGACTTTATTGCATTACGTTAAGATTAAAAATGCAATAAATTCAGAGAGTAGTGCTATCTCGCTCATTGTAGGTGTACACTTGTTAGCAAATAAAGTGTACCAATGATTTTATTTTTTATTTTTTATATTATGAAACATTTTTTATAAAACATCAGTTTATAAAATGAATATCGTATAATGTAACGAAAAAATTGCCGTGTTTAATAACGAAATGTTAATTATGATCAAGCTATTAATGAACCAATTCATCCTGTGAGGGTTTATAGAGCAGCAATTGCTTTTTAAGATGAATGGCGCTACCATTTGATTTAACGTACCTAATATCTACCGAATCGAACTTTTTTCTTGCATTGATGAACATTTTTTTTCGTCAAAGCAAATTCTCACACGAATTAGAGCCGCCACCAAGGTATTCCTTTCTTTGGGATTCTGAAAGTCGGTCTGGCACTAGTTTATAGGTCCGTTGCGAACGATTATTTTTCGTTAATTATTGTCGGAACTGTTTTTCTTGAGACTCCTGTAGCGCGTGCTGTAAGTACGGTCCATCAGTGCTTGAAAATGATCCATAGTAGGTAAATACTTTGTCTTTTGATTTAATTAATTCATTTTGCATTAATTGATGCACATTATATACAATTCCCCTACTCTGGCCTTTTAAAGATCTATCTCTTTTAAGTAAAGATATAATATGTAAAAATGTTCACGTTTTTTTGTCTCGCAAGTGTACGTTGCGGTGAAAAGACGTATATTCCACTAGCAGTACTTACAATTCGCGACTGACGCGGTACCGCGATGCTGCGGGCATCGAACTTGGCGCGCAGGCGGCAACCAATTACAGAGGGCCACGTTCCCGCGTCAATGATGAGCGTTGTGATTGGTTAATATTGTTTCGCGCGTTTCGAAAATGAGACTTCTGCGCAGGTACATCGGTGTAACTTATAAACGTGGTACTACTGTACCGTATATCTTCTGTCGACTTGTACATTGGACTCTTTTTAGCATTTTTTTAAATTTTTTTTTTTGGAATAAATATATTGATAAACAAATTTGCTCCAAGGAACTATCGAGAATTTTATTTTGCTCTGCAAATATTTCAAATAAAAGTCAGCACAAATACAATGATGTACTTTATTAAGAGACTTAACGTTAGGTCTGTCATCGTTTATTTAATGTTAACACACCATTTTCATTGTCACCACTAATGTCTGTAAAAAATCTTATACTTAAACAATTGTTCATTGTGATTAATCTCTCGGCACTACGTTATTCAACTAGTTTGTTAATGACAGTCTACAACTGCGCATTTACTTCCATTAATATAATAAAGAAGATTAAATAATGTGTCTATCTTTTATTATGCAAACAATAATATAGTATCGATAAAATATAACAACACATTAAATCGTACCTACCTATTGTAAATTGAGAAAACCTAATGTATTATATAAAATTACAATTACAATTTTGTAACAACTAAATCCAATAACAAATAAAATAGTTAACCCGAATAATATTAGGCTTCTTAGGAACGTAACTATTCCACACATTACCACGCACACTAGATACATTACACAAATAATATTCCCAAATGCAAAATTAACTTTATGTATGCAAGTAAGTTTAGCATTTTAGATTTATGTTATTCATATTAGTTTCACATTTTTTGAAAATGGCACTATTTTAAAACATGGCATAATTGGTATAGATATGTGGTGATAGCGTTGTTTTATTACAAGTAGGGAAGGATCGTGAACATTTACCGGGAACATTTAAATATCCATAGCGAGTAACCGTTGACTCATTCCATAAATAACAACTACAAAACACTTTTACTGACAAGCAATTTACCTTAGAGACCGTTGGCTTATTTAATACAGATCTAAATTCTAAATTAATCAACTAAATTACTCCAACTTTAAAACAGCTAAGCTCAAAACTTTAGGTATTTAAAACATACCCTAATAAAATTATTCTAATATAAACAGTACACAACATATTCATAAAATTTGTTAAAAATGTGAACAATCGATTTGGTTAATACTTGGTAAAATTAGTCAGTTGAGGATTGTAAATAGAAATGATTTAGATATTGAAATGACTAGTCTTAACACTAATGTGACATTAAATGGTAATAATATTAGATAGATAGATAGGTAGGTACAGGGATTCGGTGATTTCATGTTACGAGTCGTGATACGAACGTTAGGGATAAATGAGGCACTAATTTTTACATTTATGTAAATTCATACGTATAGTTTTCGCAACTACGTATAATAAAACAATTGGATTTAAAATCGATAACCCGATACTTAATATTCAAACATTATAATAATTTCATTATAACTTAGCCTAACGAGAATATTTTATAATAAAACTGAAATATAAACTTGTGAATAACTCAGTACTTTAGGCGATTACAAAATCTAACAACCGATTCTTTGGCTGTGAAATGTTGATTTAATTGATTTGAATATGAATCTATTGATAAACGAATTATACCGAAGTGGTAGACCGTCAATTGGCTGTTCAGCACCTGTAGACTAGATTACAACATAATCTACCTAGCATTATCTAGAAGCTTATCATTTACACAGCTGCCTTCTGTATAATTCACATTCACTACATCAATTATTATCCTTCTAATATTTATCCTCGCAAGATCTTAAGAAATTATTTATTATTGGCTATATAATATATATTAATTTAATATTCATACAACATAATATTATTATGATAATATTTACTTGTTACTTTCCTTCCATTCAGATTCAAGGCCCAAAGAATTCATATCTATTTTATTTCGAACACACGATGTTTATTCCACTTTAATTGCACATTCCAAATTCAATATTACATGAATTAAATTTCATAAAACAAAATATAGATGGAGGTTAGACAGTAGGGAGACAACTCCTTATCAAAAATATTTCTATCTACTATTCTAAATTAATCTGTGCGTGTTTATTATATCGATTTTTATCATAATAAATAAATAAATAAAGCTTTATGGACGACTGATTTCTAATAGCGATGATGTATTTATTCCAAATATAATATATATAATCAATGATTTGGATGGAGGAATGATATGATCGTAATTAATTGCAGGATACATTACCAATCACGTAATAAGAACTCATTATAACATTTTACATAAATAAGAATAAAATTAAAAAGAAACACGTAAACTGTGCGAAATAAAAATACATTTGTTTGATATGGTTAATTTGAGACATAATCAAAATAATGCATACATAAATACTATAACTATAAAAATGCTGACACTATATTATGCGATGCTAAACCAAGGGTAAAAAACAGTTTCTTAATGTTAATGCACTTTTCTCCTAAGTCAACACTATAATCGACTATCGTTCGAATACGGAATCGTCTAAAAATCGAAGCACTGACACAAGGCACGTATCAATAACAAGGATACGCTGAAAAAATATTTCTCTATTTCGATAAACGCACGAGAGAATATTTCACTATTCTAAATCTGATATCAGGTAAGGTAGGTAATTATCGTTTTCACGAATAGCATGTCAACGTGTATCTTTGGTGTTCACTGAAACAAAATGGTTTTTAATTATAGTATATGGCAACATCACTGGGTTCGCGTTTCCTAAATGGAACATTCGTCACTGTCGCGAGCGTAATCTTCGTCCTCCTCGTCTTGGCGAGTACTTTTCTTCTTCACTTTGCTGGAGACCACGCCGGTATTTACTTTGCTGAACAGACTGCTTCGATTCAGTCTAGAAATTTCTCTCTGTGGGCTAAGACGTTCGGCTACCGCTCGCTCATAGTTATCAGAGATTTTGTTGATTCCATTGACGGGACTCGTCACTGGCGAGTCGGGTTTTATCGGTGAAGTGGCAACTTTCTTGGCCTCCACAGTCTGGTCAAATAAGGTCCCGCTGGTGGCTGCCGTGTACGATGGAGGGTCTTTAGCACGCGCTCCAGCCGTGCCCAGAAGTTGGGAATAGAGGAAACTATTGTTACCGAAGCCGGCGTATCTATTGTCCATTTTCCCGTTCACCATCATCAGGCTGACAGGTTTTTCAGGGGGAATCGGTTTTTCAGAGGGTAGTTTTTTATCGGTTACACCGTTTTTAGCGTTGGGGTTTTGCATGTTGGCCCATCGGTCACCACCTATTGAGTATATAGAGCTAAGGTTGACGTAGCCGGAAGCGGTGGTGGCTCCAGGTCCGATAGGGTGAGCGTGGTGGTTGAGATGGGCAGGTCGGGCGGGTTCCCGACGTGGTCCCGCGGCGCACTCGCTCAGCGTGGAGTCCTCGACGCTCGAGTCTTCGATCACTTCCGTATTTGTGATGTCGTCTAAATTCGGCGATAAACAATCCTCATCCGTCTCATCGTATGAGCTGGAATGATAAAAATTAAGTTAATGTTCTGCAGCTATCTTGTGCACGCAGTCGTCATTCGAAATCATATGTACTGAATGCAAGTAAAATTCGTCTTGTTAGTTTCGCATCATGCGTTATGCTGAGTCGGTATTATTTACAAACAAAAGCTCAAATTGTTTGGTTGTGTAGTGGAAGGTTTAAATATTAGGAGTAATTGATATTTGTGTTTCATCAGTAAGGCAGACAAAGATTTTCAAGCAAAATAAACAGCAGAGACCTTTTGGAACAGAGATCATTTTATAATGGTTGGTTGGTGGGAATGTCATAGTCAGTGCAAGATGTTCATTCTGGAAGCGACAAATCGATGAGCAAAATGCAAAATCATAGACATTTCAGTGGTCTCCAGAGCAAAATACAAAATTGTAGACCATGTTTCTGCGGTCTGCATAGACAAGCTTAACTCTCAAGCGGCGCGGGCGTCGGGTTTTATGAGACGTTAACGCAACATGGCCAGTGCAACAGTAGTACACAATACATACACGGCAAATCACCAACACATTCTTACCCTAGCATAGCCAGATCTGTCTTCCTCCCTGATGAAAGAAATTACAATATATAATGAAACGAAAAGAAACAGGTATAACGATATACATAGGTTTGTATAAAATAGATATAGGTATAAAGTAACAGAAAATGAAACGACAGGTAGGTACTAATATGTAGGTATATAGGTCAAATTATAATGGTGATTGTGTTAAATGATGTGGTGTCTGTTCATATCTTTAATTAAATGTATACAATTCTTTCACGCCTTCTATTGTAACTCTTGAAATCATAATACTACTAATGATCACATTCATCACATTACTTATTATGTAATGAGAAATGATAAACTTCTTATTGGGCCCCACTCCCCCCCCCCACTCCCCCCATCAGAGGTAGGGAGGGGGGTCTTGATATCCCTGGGGTTTCAGTAACTGGGCTAACCAGAAAGTTCAACAAGTGATCAAACTGCAGTACTTCGAAACTGTTTTGTGAAGGCCCAATGATAGTCGCTTGATGGGAAATATCGAACTCTGATGTGACAGCTTCAGATGCAAACGGGACTAATGGCAAATGGATAGAAGACGTAAGAATTATCGTTAACATTTTATAATTAAAGACTGAACAGATCACAGAACGCCCTGTTCCAAAAATAATATCAATATGTAAACAATATTTTTTTTTCTAAGTATAAATGAATTTCGAATTTAGGAATCGACGACAATTTTAAGCAGCGAATAATGTTTAGTTGTCATTTGCCAACTGAGTAAACTTTTGTTGATAAATTGAAACTTTTTTAAACCGTATCTATCAGAAAATAAATAACATTTTTCTGTTTTCAGAGACTTGAGTCTCTACTACAGAGTACAGGCCAGACGAACGTATTTATGTTCTGATTTTAAATAAGTGCCTATTCTATTTCACCGCTGGATGTAGGCTTCTCCTAATGTGTGCTCAAGCAACCGATTTCAGATATAGACCTTTTTTGCATCGCGTCGTAAAGGTCAAATGTTTAGAGCAGATGAACCGCGATCAAGTGGTTAGTCTCAGCCCAGTTGTATTATCAGACAGTAAAAAATAATTAAAAATTGTTTACATATTTTTGGAACAGTCTAAATATTAAAAATTCTAATTGTTTTAACACTAGATGATGATAAATCGTTTGCATTCAGAACATATCGTAGAAGTTGCTAAACATTGCTATATTAATAATACAGGGTATATCATTATCATATCAAGGGAATGTGCAGGTTTTATAGTTCGTGAACGACATGTGCTGCCTCAAAATGCATCGAAAATGCAAATGCTAATGATTCTATGTTATACTATTAGATTCGCTGTAAGGAACAAAAAAAAACTACGAAAACGGTGGCTCCTCTCTCACACCTCTGAGATCGCAACAGAAGTAAAATCCTTGTAAAATGCCAATTAAGAAATTAGTATAATTGTCATATACCGGATCATCTATCAATTAGCCGAAACGAGTCCACTGTTGGATATAGGCCTCTCCCAATGCTGGGAGGCTTTGGCCTACTGTTTTCACACTGGCCCGACGTGTTCCCTCTCTCGCAGTGATATCGCCTGCGTATTTTTTCGTTTTACGCCTGTTACGACACCCTTCGGATTAGAAGAGGTGGTGATATTCTTTCTCTGTCACCACACTACCGGATACTCTACTGTATACGCTAGTAGTTGTGACGCCCCAGTTGGCGCTATATTATGAGGTTTTAGCGCCATCTAGTAGAGAGTTTGCGAACTACAGAGGTTTCACTAGCGGTAACGGTAACAGTTCGCGAGTCAATGGTTTTTTGATATCAAAAAATGCCCACCAAACCTAAAAAACTTTCACTGCTTAATGCGTTTAAACAATTTTTCGCGGCATCAACCAACTATAAACTACACGTGCCAATAATTCTTGTTGCTATCATGTACCTAGATGGCGTTATACGCGTTATGCCTCGCAAATAAGCATCAAAATAAATTATAAAATACGTTGACAAATTTTTATCTAATCTCTGCGTCCCGTATCGTTCCCAAATACCCTCTTCACCCCCGGAATCTCGATACAATTTTTGTTCACAGCTTATCCAGTAGTATTAATAGAATTCATTATAAAAAAGGTTCATGTATCTAATCTTCACAAGTGCGGTATTATGACGAGCTCATGACATTTCTAATCTATAGTCTACTTTACCACAGAGTAACAAATCATTTATTGTATAATCTGTATCCGTTCAGTCCATTAGTTCTGCACAATTCAAAGAATCGAGTCATACACTTCTTTTTCTCTGAATCTCTCATTATTCTATATAACTGCCTGTTTATGATAGAAATAAATATTATTATTGCATGAGATTAAAGTAAAAATATATAAGAATGTAGTGAGGTGGGTGATATGGCAGATAGTAGACTTACATTTGGTCCTGTGCGTCGCTGCCACCCTCTTCAGCGACTAATAATTCGTATTCTTCGGCGGCAAACCTGTCCCATTCTGACATCTAGAAATAAACAACACAGGCATGAACATCAAACATGATGCCAAAGTTTAAGAACTACATATGATTTGATAATCTTTCTTACAGCTAATTGTGCAACTTGGTAATCTGGGTTACCAATATTCTGCGACCTCAGACTAAAATAATAAGATAGACGGAACACTCAGAACTAGTAGGTAAAGCCGCCTAAAGTAAAAAGACGTGTGTAATACCATTACACTCGCACTCGTGCGAAGCGTGCGGCAACAGCAAAGAGAGCGAGCGAAATAGTACTACTTAAGTATTACTCTTATTACAGTTCATTTGTTTAGGTACTGTAAAAAACGTAAACAGTTTTGGTATGTCTTTTCAATAAGTTTTGTTCATAAAAAATAAATAAAAAATTTAAAAAATCCTCGACCCAAAAAATTAACTTCAAAAAGTAAAAAATAAATAATTCATACGGTGTTATGTCGGAGTGCATCACCAGTTAGAGGTCCCCCGACACGACAACGAATGAGTTATTTATTTTTTAATTTCTCGAGGTATTTTATGAGACGGGAGTTTTTTAAATTCTCAATTTAATTTTTATTTCATATAACCAAATGGAGTGTAGCTAGTTATATATGTACCGTCTATCTTAGTCTGAGCCTGTGACATGTTATGTTGAAGTCGAGAATCATACATAAATTGAAAAAAATTCTAGGATAGTAATTTGTTTTCTTTTTCAGGACCAAAACTTTTTTTTTCACAATAAAGAAGAAAGAAGTTTACAATTCTAGTAATATTTTGGTGTAGTTTCTAGTTACCTCACAGTCGGAGTCGCGCTGTGTCGCGAACGGGTCTCGCTGCTCATGGTCTAAGTACTTCTCAAGGTTGAAGAACGTGTCGAAGAATATCGGCGTCAGCTTACACCTCTTTAGATCTGTCAACGTTATCTTGCCATCTTCCGCCGGATGTACCATATCTAGCATCTATAAGAATATATTAAAGTAAATTATATTGAGAGTCCGAAGGGAGTCGTAAGAGGCGAAATACGGAAAAATAGAGAATGAAAACTTGAAATAATACCCTGGAACAATACATCTGGCCAGTGTGGAAGCAGTAGTACAAAGGCTTAAAACATTAGGAGAGTCCTATGTTCAGCAGTGGACTGCAATGGGCTGATCGATTGATCTAATTTTGAGAACTGTAATACCGTTCATAATTTCAAGTTGTAGAATATTTTGTATGTACATGTCGTTTGTTGATACTTTCGAATATTTCTCCTGTTCTGTTCAGCTAATTGAGATCAAATATACGTACGATTTTAAGCCTAACTACGATTCTAAAAAAAAATCGCATCAAAAACAGTTTAGTACTTTTTATGTTTCTGCAGCCATCGCGAACAGACAATTTAGAAAAGAGTATTATTAATATTCGTTAATTTAACATAACCCAACTATATAATACCTACGCCTACGTACTAACTTACATTTTTGTTTTAAATACCTGCGATGCACAGACATGACTAGGTAATTTACAATTTTATAATAGGTAGTAAGAAGACATAAAATATGTAATATGTACCTAATTATTGTACTTAGTAAGTAGGTACATTAAAGAAATGAGTGAAACATACTTGACATAAACAATCGTTGAAAGGTAAGGTCTCGATGCCAATCGCTTCCATCCTCTGCATCTGCTCTTCGTAGAAGTACTCGAGCTCGTACATTGATATGTAACCGTCGCCATCCACGTCCATACACCTGGGAAATGTTATTAAATTTATAATATGTACCTACTATTTCAATCTCCACTAATATTATAAGGAGGAAAGATTAGTTTTTTTTTGTTTGTTTGTAACGAATAGGCTCCGAAACTACTGGACCGATTTCAATAAAATAATGACCAGGCGGCAGGTATTCCCTAGGTCTGAGGAAACCTGCTCTTTTCTAGTCTCTACCCTCATGGAGCGTGTTTACAATCAGCAACTATTCTTGGTAAGAGAGTTATTATAACTATTTTATGAAAGTGTTGTATCTATTGTAACTATTATCTAGTCTGTGGCGGACCCCAGGCTGCAAAGGAGAACAACGCTAAGCTGATTTTTTTATACCACTTAGGTGGCAGACAAGCACACGGCCCACCTGATGGGAAGCGGTCAAGCAACACCAGAGGCGTCACGTACGTGTTGCCTACGCTGCTAAGCTGATGATGAGAACATCACAGTGAATAAAAAAATTCTTCACACAATACTCGTACATATAATATTTCACTAACAATAGAGTTGTATAAAACAATACGAAAAGTAATTAAAATACAGAGATGCAAACTAAAATTAGTGTACGTGGCAAGGCTGTATGAAAGTTTGTCCAGGGCCCTCATGCATACTATAGTTTTAAAACTTGTACGGAATATGGCAGCTTCGCAAAGTTCTACATCAGTGGCACATATTTCGAATTACGTTAAACGATGAAAATATTATTTAAAATTTAAAAGAAGAAAGATAATTGTTTCAGCTAAGTAATATTTAACCATGTTTCTACAATAAATATATAATTTTATATAATTTATTGGAATGAATTGGCAATCCTACGTCTTATTCCAGAATGTAAATCTATCTCTGTGCTAAATTTTAACCAGATCGGTTCAGTAATTTGAGCATTAACATACAACCAAATTTCTTCACAAACATGGAGAAAGTAGAATTACCTGAACCAGTATTCGATGGCGGTTGGATGAGTCTTGTCCTCTTCAGCAAGTAGGAACCACACGAACTCGGTGTAGGACATACGTGGCTCGCCGTCCGGCGTCACTCGGTTCTGGTTGCCTCGCGTCACGCAGCCAGAGAGGACCCGCTCAATCATGCGACTCGACAACGCTGGAACGATAAATATTAATGTTTAAAATTGTGACAAATATCAAAAATTAATTATATTTAGGGATTGTGTGATAAAGTTCAAATTAATGCCCGCCTCAGGGAATCATGACACAATTTTTGTTCTAATGAGCTTGTCTAATATTAGTTACTAAGGAAGCGCAGACAAGTCTATGCATGCGTCGAATTCGTAATTTTTCACTGGCAATTATACTGGTAGGTATAATTTGCCCCACCAGAATGAATTTTGTCAGGCAAAGTGGATAAACACCTTACACATTCCACTTTGACCCACCAGTGGTTAATCTTGGTGGTGTAAGTAAAAACACCCAGACCGCACCGTGCATGCCCGTGACAGTGGCATATCATCTATATCATCTATGCCCTTGCACATTTATATAAATCTGCGGAATTACGCACAATCGAAATGTACCTTTACATCGATGATGCGCCGCGGCCTCATTTATGGTCTCAGGCTTCAATTAAATTCAACATAGGTATTTAGGTTCATAAAGTTGTTTACTTTTAATTTACCAGGAACTCATCAATCCGAACTTCGTGGCGTTTTGACGTAAGTATGGGAGTCATCAGTATTAAGTATTCAAATTTTTAAAGCGATAGAGGAACAAATGCTACACTAATATTATAAAGAGGAAATATTTGTTCTTTTGTTTGTTTGTTTGTAACGTATGAGCTCCGAAACTATAGGACCGACTATAATAAGTGATAATCCACCTTCACGTGGGCGGAGCCAAGGGCATCAGCGAGTAAATGATAAAGTTAGTTTATATTTTTCCTTCGTTTTCACGTGCGTTCGGTTACTACAGTACGGGTAAAGTAATAGCCCTGTCGAAACTTTAGCCAAACGTTGGTAACTTTTAATGTAACGTGACATGGCTCTTTTATCGAATATAATATACTGTTTGTTGAGCACAAACGGTTTTCCGTGACAGAATATGTAGTTATTGTGTAAAGATAACGATATATTATTGTCATAATGACTAAAAACATTTTCAGATTTGCGTCATAAACTTTAGACAGGTAAGTAACAAAAAGGCAGTAGAAGGTAAAGATCGGCAACACGAGTGTCAAACCCTGTCGTTGTTCATGTCCATGACTTTTATTATTTTATTTGGGGTACGTCAATTTCTCAGGTCTCAAAAGTCTCAGGAAAAAGGGTCACCATTACAAACACGTAGAGTGTTACAATGGTGGCGTTCAATTAGACGGCCTCATCAGGTCTTTTTCATGATGTCTGCCATTTAAGCAGTATAAAATAAGCCCCCTTACCCCCAGTTCACACAAAGGTTTAAAAAATGTATTTGACAAGTTGCAACATGTCGCAAACTTCAGTGTGAACGCGAATGGGTTTTAGACTTGCTTACAACTTGTTTGAGACAGACTCAATATATATGTATAAAACATTGACAGGTTTTCTATAAGTTTTTGACAAGTCTTCAACCAGTTTTGTGTTAAACATGTTTAGAACTTGTTTTTTGGTGTAAACGAGGGGTTAAAGAACGGGCTTCACAAGTGGGGAAACATTTTAATTGTATCTACGTACTATAGGATAGGATTAAGCTTACCATGGTCATTGTGTCTGGCTAAGTCGTGTTTGTCTATGAACAAGTCGTGGTCTCGATCCAGCTCCCAGAATTTACAATAGATGACGTAGAAATGTTCATAACTGAAAAAAAAAATCATGGATAAACCAAATATTACCAGAGTAAGCATGGGGTTCTTTAAAAAGAACATGGCTTACCGTTAAGCCAGATCTTTATTTACAACATATGTGACGTTAAAAGTATACCATTACAATATGGAAGTATAGTCCTATAGTCCACTCATACGCACAAAGTGTTTTTTACTTCAGTGGGTTCTATCCGTGGGAATTCAAATAATTCAAACCTTCTGCTAAAGACTAGAATGCCCCGCCCAAGTGTGTGTCCCCGAAAAGCTATAACCTGAGCCTGCCAAGCCTAGAGTGGACGAGTTGATTTTAGGCCTGCGTGACCACATCATAACTTATGACTCACAACAGTGTTATATATTTATCTTCGGTACAAATGTAAATTTTATCCACATACTCGTAGATTAAGGGAGTACTCTAAAGCTAGGCGTCTACCAGGGCCTCAACGCAACGCAAAAATCCGCCTGCTATATACATAATTTAGTACAAAACTGTGTTGCACCAGTGTCGACTAGACGCGGCATGAACTTTGTATGGTAGGCGGATTTTTGCATTTCGATATAGCCCGACCGGCTTTTGCTTCAATCTTTAATTTACGTAATAGTGTTTGCCAGTCGCCCTAGATTAAATTATTCAATATTTATATTTTTACCTAAAGTATTGCGTAACTTGATTAATGTCTTCTTCGTCTTCTAATAATTGTATAACTTGCAGTAAATTCGATCTTCTTAACTCTGGGATGGTTATTCTTCCGGACCAAGATCGGTTCACACAATAAAATATCCTAGCGATCACCTGCAAAAAAAAGTTAAATTTATTTATAACTGAAATAAAATGAAAGATTAAGTTGAATGCAAATCAAGTACCTACATATTATTTTATACGTTTCATTTTCATGAATATTTCTATCAATAAATTTTATCCGCAGAATCATCAACACTACAGCTGTCAAACACATTTTAAAGTCCCAATTTTATTTTCGGACTATAATTTTTTTGCGAGTTTTTTTGTTATTTATGGGTTCCTGATGATGATCCTTTTTCATAGTGCGAAACATCCCCACGGATACCCCCGCCAGAACCGGTTGGCGAGGTTATGTCGGACTCGAACCGACTAAAACGCACGCCGTCTTTCTTAGTTGGTGAGATAGTAACTATATAACATACCCCTGGCACCCCGGCAGGCCTGCTGATGATCCAGGTGTACAAGTGTCACAGTAGCGTTATAATAGTGTGGATGGGACTAATTTTTTGTAAAAAATTAAACTGCAATGGGAGTGGGTTGACGGGACGGTATATACATTTTACGTATGAAATTAGTAGGATTTTACCAGATTTTGTCCCTGTCAATCTTCCAGTGTTGTATTTGATAAATAAAGAAACATAAGTCTTCATTCGATATCGTCTATCACAATCAAACGTAGGCCTAAACACTCACCTTAAAAAATCAATATCCTTTTCCTTGTTTGAGTAGATGACCCATTTTATTAATGTTTCAACCCTAGGGAGCCGTACCTATGTAGAGGGGTACTGTATTAATTACGCCGGATAAAGTTAAAAATAGAGCTCTATTTCTAGGATAATAATAAGAAGGTGGTATCTATTTTTGATCGGTGTAGGTCCCGAATATCTTTGAGGTACCACAGTGGGTGTATGGCAACCCTCTATTGTTGGTTAAAGAAAAAGTATCATAGTATGAAACAGAAAAAAGAATACGTATTTATAGAAACTCTTACAATAAAATATAGGAAAAGATCTATTCATAAAGAAAACTGGTATTACAAGGAAAGGTACCTATACTCAATTTAGTTAGGTACTTAAAAAAAGGTAAACAATGTTGTGGCAACTTTGTTACAACAAAAACACGTGCTAAACAAATAAACTAAACTAACTAACTGACTAACTAGTGGTTCGATACCGATATTTAGTCTTTATAATACGCTTCTAACCAGAAAAGTATTTTTATACTAAGTTTTTGAACAAAACTTATTTAAAAGATATACCAAGATTGTTTACGTTTTTTTAAGTACCTAAACAAATGGACTATAAATATATAATAAATGAAATGTATGTGGTTCGCTTCCCGTCCAGCCGTTATTTGTGACATATTTACTTTATAGCGTCGAAATTTCCCAAAGGATAACAGTTCTCGTTGTTTACCGTCCCACTATAGCAGTTAGTCTTTTCATAGAATTTCCGTCTTTTCCGAACGAATCATTTTGAACATTTGAAAATAATATAAGTCCGGAAACGTCCCGAAACGACACATTAAAAATACTTGGCTAAATTCGTCTGGTTCCTCTACAGTTTGTCTTTATACATAACGTTCCGGGTTATTTTATATGACAAAATAATGTTCATTGCTACTTCTATTTAAAGTCAATATTTATCTAAGTGATTTATGTTATGATTTTGTAATGATTTAGGTTCCTATAGAAATGAATCAGATTATACAGTTGGGTAGAAACAACTTCGAGAAAGAACTAGTCAAAAGGATCCAGTTAGGTTGGACCGCATTTAGCTAATAACGACAGGATTTCTTCTCCTACCTACTGCAATGCCTGAAAACAAAGATCTTCGACCACTGCTTCCTACCTGTTACGACCTAAGGTGATACACGGTGCCGAAACGTGAACACTGACGATGGGGTCAGTCCACCTGTCAAAAGTGGCGGGCTATGGTCTATGGTGCAATATTCTTAGAGTCGATCAATAGGTATAGGTACCTGCTGGCGGGTGCTGCTGGTTTGGCCCTAAGGGTAGGCCCTTGCTAGGACATAGCCTCATATACCTTCATACACTAAGGTAATATAGTAAAACTTACAGTATGCACGTATCTGGAGTGGAACTCGGTAGCTTCTTTGAGGAAGGAGAGTCCAGGGTGAGTGTCTACGACGTCTTGGACCAGGGGCACGAAGTCTTCAGGCGCTAATGTGTTGCTCTTCCCTCTCGTTAAGATGTGCACGAAGCGGGAGGCATGGTCATGACACTGTGTCGTCATGCTGGAATTAAGAATATTCGAATTATTATAATGCAAAAGTGAATGGTTCAATTTGAATATGGAAGTTAAGTGGCTGTTTTACTACTGTCCAAGGCTTTGATGGGCTTTTGTAGGTCTTAGAAACAGAATACGACATAAGTTTCTGTTTAAGAAATAAATAGATTTTTGAGGACATATTTCGAAAAACCATAATTAAACCAAAAGTACATAGTAACTTAGGTTCTACATAGAAGCCATACTTCCATAGCACAAGTTATATTATCATGCTTATTTTATACATAAAAACACCCAGACCTTTAAAAAGTTTGTAATACAGACATAGGATGAAATATTAGCAGAGTAGGCATCCCCATACGGTGCAGAATATTCCATTAAGAACCAAGCGGATCGGTGAGTCTTGCTATCGCCGCACCATTTAAGTCTTGGCATTCTTTACCAACTCGCGTGTTTTCTTCTACCTACAGTCCCAGATCCTTTAAGCGGGTCATGAATAAGCATATAAAGAGCTCGTCAAGCTGAGCGCCACCATTGTAACACCGTATGTGTTTGTAATGGTGTCCCTCTTTCCTGGCCTCTGACGTATCCGTCGAAAACTCTATCTCCACACCACACCATTTATTATATGTATTTTCGTGGCATTCATTTTCTCTTGATGTTTTATAATTTTGTTTTGGTATATTTTTATTTTACTTTATACCTACATCTATTGTGGCACCCAATCTTTTTATTATGTTTCATAAACGACTACGATTTAAATCAACGGCAATTGTTAGAAGTGGGCATAGGCCGAAACGAAACAGTCCAGTTGCCATAATATTTCTTAACTGGATAATTGCTCAAATTTGGGAACCTAGAGAACGGTTCAATAACAAAGCGAGAAAACATGCGTAGGTACCGAACCATCTCGTACTTTGTACTTTGAAGAATGATTACGTAATTATATTTTTTTAATCGTTTTTCGTTAAGGTATATACAAAGTCCACGTGGATGGAGTCGTAGGTACATCAAGTCTTCAGTATAAATTGTCAAAAGTACTTAACATATCTAAGTCATAAAGATATAAATGTTCTCAGAAAGTTTTATAGAACGATCAAAAATTATATAAAAAGTACTACCAAGGGAGTAGTTACTTTTAAATGTATAATAATACTTTTTAATTGAGTATCGTGTCTATGTTGAGACGAGGCGACTGGAGCGTCAGAGGTCGCAGAATGACCTCCGTCCTCAATGAGGCTGCGGCGGCGCAAAGTGCGTTTTAGTCGGTTCGAGTCCGACATAATCATCTCCACCGACTTCGGTGGAGGTGACATGCGTGAGGTGGTTGGTGGTGATAAAAATAAAGTATCGCCTCTAAGTCAGAACAATAACTAAACATTTTTTTTGCCAAGTAAACAACACGGTTCGTTAGATTTTATTTGCTATCACTGTTATCTGTGTCTATCACGCGGAGGTGTCATTCGCACGTTACTGGCCCGTCGCCCTCCCCAAGGACTTTTGGCGACCCTACTCACTCTCAGGCTTATCACACTATGCAAGAATAAATATCCTCATTAATTATTGTGTTATTAAGTAATTGTGTACAGATAAAATAAATATAGGTACTGTTAACAATAATTGAATATGATTTTTCAATGAAGAATTTTTTATTAACAATATTTTTAACATGTACTAAAACACGAATCACAGTCAATGTGATGTCATACGTGAGCAATCATAGACTGCACCACTACGCGTGTCTGCGAGCACTTTTGAAGAGATAAGAAAAATATACTGCAGGCGATGCGGTTGAACACAGTTAACGTCACGCACTCTCAGATGACATGACGTGGCACTCCTTACTCCTCCTTCCGTTACTTGCTCGCAGCAAGTATAATCCTCGAAAAGGAGGCGGCGGAGCGGGTATAATCTCACCTCCAGCAATAGCAGCCTGTCATCCTAGCAAGAGCTGGCCGTGGTGGCGCAGCGTGCGTTGTAGTCGGTTCCAGTCCGACATAATCACCTCCGCCGACTTTGGACTTTTGCGTTAGATACCTACTTACACACTGTCATTTTCATATTCTTCTCTACTGTTTTATAATATCTACCTAGATATTAAAAAACAGTGAAGAACAATAAATATGTATTTCGTCATTCATGAAAATTAAGCATCGTTTTCAAGAGTAGCATCTGCATTGATCGATGGTGATTATTAATGCAGAGTTTCAGTCGTGACATGACCGCAGAGGGGGCGGGACTTAGGCCCCAGCCTAATTGAAAGCGATTTCGCGATCAGTTTATGTGTCGTCTCGTACGAATTCCTGTGACCCATCGCATGTTTTCGAATTGGATGTCCATAGATTTAATGAATAGTTTAAGAGCTCTAAATATAAATAAATCGCTCGTCCTACAAGCTGTATGGTTCTTGTTGCACGATTTGTGCAAATTATCTGCATAAAATTAACTCAGTTTTATTTGCACAAACCCGTGCTGGTGATTTGTCCTTCAATTATTTATTAAAATTATTTTTATGTTAATACATTACCTATACTAAGCGATACATATTATCACGGACGGTATGGGGTAGCATAGCAAAATAGTGCATCAAAGTTCGCACGGTCATACAATGCGGCTATCTATTAAGCCTTTTAGGGTGTGGAATGTACGGTCGCGCGATTTATTCGCCAGATAATCGCTTTTTATCACGACGATGCCTTATGGCACGTACTGTTTTCGCTTGCGATTTCGACCAAACCAAACGTAACAGTGACGTTTGCGATTGTTAAGAAATTTATGTTAGGTGCTGAACTATTTATAAATTAATAAATCTTATTGCTGTATTGTGGGGCTATTGAGAATGTTATAATTTAAAATGCAATGAGCAATTACATTTATTTGTTTCCGAAACGTCAGCACGTAGCACGTAGCAGTTTTTTGGGTTTTAATACATTAATTGCAAGGCCAAAGATGTACTTACTCTCTCCAGTAATCTATGAATTTGTGTCCGTCGACGGGGACGTGTAGGTTTTGCTGCGTTGCCAGGAACAGCGGCATCTTCCAGTAGAGGGGGCACTCGCATGCCTTTACTATGTGTTTGAAACTGTCTCGGGGGACCTGTGGACAACATACATGCTTTTCAATATTTGGTCTATCTCTTTGTAAGTACAAGTATATTCACGACAAGGATATGTTGACTTCGCCAGAAAACACCCTGTTTCAGAGTATAATTTTCCAGTAAATGTAGATAAAATTGTGTTTTTTTCAAGAAATGTATTCTTAAAAAAAAACACAATTTTATCTACATTGTAACTTCATAATATAAATTCACATAAATAACGTGTCTTCAGAGTTTGTCGTCTGGTGTTAACAAAAATTCAGAAATATTATATGTTTAGAGCATTATGAAAACAAAGATTTCTTAGGATTTTGGTAGGTATGTGGTAGAAATGACCTTATTATTTATGTTACCGCAATGGAGATCACGAGAGAAGGAAAACTCGTAACGAAACTCTGTACCGACCCGTCTGATGCAGCGTGGAAACAGTTGGCCAATGCCTCCCAACATTGGGAGAGGTCTATGTCCAGTAGTGGACTACGGTAGAATAATTATCAAGAATTAAATTAATATATATCAAATGTTAAAATTAGATTTAGGATTAATGCTGTCAACTAATGTGCCATATTTTGCACGTCGCCGTCGGCCATCATTCCGGTGGAGTATGTGAAACAAAACTGGCGATTTATACTAACTACTAACACATTAAAATGTACATAATTTACCATACTTCAAGTAAAATAAATAAATTTCGTTTTTATTTAATAAAAAATATTGATTGAATGAATACAAGAACCTGTACTAATTAAAATATGAATATTGTTAGCAAAGACTCTTGGCATGTTTACCGGTAAATCCAGAACCTTGTTAAAACATAACTCCCATATAAAAATTACATAAGCGATTTTACAACAGTAAAAAATACAATATCTTAATGAGCCATTGTTGTCCAAACACGAATCCGACAGTTATGCGGTCCAAAACCATAATCCTTTGTATTTCCGTTTCCTAAAGCCAGTCAGCGTGGCGTCGATAACCATATCAATTTAGACAAAAAAAAAGGCTATAGGTATGCATGCCTCGCGTACGATCATCGGCTTCCGCTATTACTGAATATGGGCCAAGAACTCTCTCGGTTCACACGTTACTTAATGAAATGGAACGTGTGTGGAACGAAACGTTGCACAGTTTTAAACGGTGGCACGTAATCGTTCGGTTCGTTTTCTGCGGGTTTGTCCGAAAATTTTTCGCATTCTCATATTTTTTGGATGAGAATTTAACTATGCAATTTCCCTGAAATTGAGAGGCTCTTAATCATAAAATCATAGATCACCCTGTCATTGTGGTAACTAGCATGAATACCAAAAACTGCTGCACCCAGATGAGGTTCATATCTACAGAATTGAATTTTAAACCGCCACGGTTTAAATGGTTGAGATTTCAATTTTTTAAGTCATAGCTGATTTCTGATTACTTAGAAACTTAGATAGAAAAACTAAAATATTCATATTCTTATTTTCCACAAAACAATTTCGAAGTACTGAATTTATGATAATGTTTTCTGGATATTACTTTTCTAATCATCCCAGATTAAATCAAATCGAAGCAAAATTTTTGTTTTATTAGTACAGAATTTTCTATCTGAGGTTTTCAGTACTGTTCATACTGCAATGTTCAATTTTATCAAACTGTCGTTTTATGGCTGTCTGCAGATAATAAAACACTTGCAGTAACATCGAGCATTGCGAGGTATTTTATAGCAACTTCAATAATTGATCATAAAGTGAACATTTGTTTATATTCAAGTGCAAATTGTGTCTCAGTGTTTCACGAATTATGTATAAAGACGTTTGACAACAAACATCATTGAGTGTAGGAGATGGTGGGTGATATACGTCCGGGAATTCAATTGCAGGGTCTGTATTTTGTAGTAGGTTTAAACGTGAACGTTAGGCTGACGAAAACTTAAACAGCCAGCAAAAAATATTATCATTTTTATATTATTTGCCAAGAATTTGCTCACTTTGTATGGCAATTGAATTGAACGGAACGATAAAATAAGCATTACGCCAACTTCCTAATATTAACAACGACAAGTCAGCGGGGTCATCGACCGTCTGTAAGTAGGTCAGTCCGACTTGACGTGGCTATTTATAACCTATGGACGGCTAGGTTTGACATGGCGCGACGATGCCCCGCGGCCAGCGCGCCCTTCTTCCTATATGAATCGAAAATGAACGAATATACTAATGTAAACAGTTTTTGATTACCTGAGATGGTTATGGTTTGAAAGTAGTTTTTCAATGTTTATTTAGTTTGGGTTTAGTGTCTTCAATCACCTTTGCCCCATGTGATGATAAGATTGAGTGAAGTATTAGAAATATTTCAATAAGTTCAGGAGTTAAAAATAGTGTGTTCTTCATAGATGCATCGCCTTCCAAAGATTTCAGTCAATTTTGAATATATTACATACTAAGAGGGAAACGTGTGGTTCGCCATCAAAGTCCACAACTTGGGGCTTTTTGTAAAGAACCTTGGCAAAGAAAGGTAGGTAATAGAATGGAGAATTCATTTTCGTAACTAAATCATAATGAATGTGTGTTGTTTTCATAATGGTTGAAGAAGAATGCGTAAGTTTATTCATTGTTATAAGCAAAATGTAAGCAAACAAAATACTTTTCTGTTATCTGTAATCTGCTTTGATCGTAACGTAAACTTGGTTGGATGCTGCTTCCGTAGTATACTTTTAGCTCTATTAAACTGATTATTCACAAGGCTACCTATCTAGACGTAGATGAGATGTAAAAAACTATCATTGATCTTTATAGACGTTTACTGATTGATGAAGAATATAAGAATTTTATTTAATTAAAACAATAATTGCGTTGTTCTAGCCAATAACGACAGAATGACTGAACGACTGAAATGTAGGTACGATATATATGATATTCCGTTTAGAACAAAACTTGCATTCACTTCACTTCATTTCATTCCATTTTCCCCATGGACAAAGATCGAATGCGAGTTCAAAAAATTTACAAGTTATTACCCGCTAAAAACGTATGATCAATAAATTAGGATTTAACATATTTGAAATCCAAACGTTTGTAAATAGCTGGGCTTGTAAAACTTTCAGTTTGTGTATGTACTACGCCTACGATTTACGATATAGATTATGGTTTAAATACTTATGGAGTTCTATGTACTCACAACAACTACTAATTACGTATTAGAGAAGTTATTGGGAACAAAATTCGTGCTCCATTTTGGTAAGATAGTTTACCAGAAGAAATAGTGCAAAAATATACAACAAAGCAATTCTTTATAAAACTTACAAAGTCATTTTGTAACCAATATATCTGACTCGCTTACCTTGGATTAATTAATTAATCATCATTCATTCATGTTCATTAATTGATAAAGTGTAAAAATCTTATTGTTAAGTTTATTAGACAAACTCCTGTGTCAAAAGTGTCAAACTCAAAAGAAAACTGCTGTTCAAGGCCCAGATTTTTGCTAGGTTCTGAAACGTGACGTATACTCTGTCTAATTTAGGATGATAATTTTGACAGTTCACGTCTATGAAGTAACGTATTTTTATAAACAAATTAATACCTCTAATATTATCGTAATTCATAGACAAGTACCGCCCACTTATCGTAGAGTAGTGCCTTGCAAGAATACAGCATAATTGACTGTAGACAAACGAATCGAATAAATCGAACATAATCTATTAATTTATGAAAATAATTTTATGTTAATTCTATTACCAAAATTGTAGAAGATAAGTACTTAAACTTATCTACTACAATTTTGGTAATAGAATTAACTAGATATAATATAAAACATAAATATTATACTATAAATGGCAGCAACTGTAGCAATTATCAATCTATATTTGCAGTAAAGTGCGATTAGGTAATGCCGCGACGCACTAATGAAGTCTCACCTAAAGTAAACAAATATTTATAAAATTATAATACCCTAAGTACATAAAATAATAAGAAATAAATGTTTTACTATTTATGTAACATCGATACCAAATTCTACGGGAACGATAATCGAATATCGAATGGATTCATTTACGATTGTACTGTATGGGGTACCCTACTTAGACCTGTCAAAATTATCATCCTATATTTGACAAAGTATAATAATTATAATTACGACGAGAGTTTTGCTTTGTTGTTAGAGGATTTTAGAAGAGAAGCAAGTTATCTTAAGTGGACTTCGTAACTAAGATTAAGAGTTCTCAATATAAGCACTGTTATTTCAGGATTTCAAGAATTTTGTGCATTAACAACATTGGGTCATGAAGCATTTGTTTTATTTCTTTTGGTCGTTTTTTAACATGCTAGTTGTAAATAGTTATTATATCACTATAATGTTAGGTTAGCTTACCTAGGTTATAAAGTTGGCAGAACAATAAAAATTAAGTGTGTAAATAATAAAAGACATAGAAACAAGAATGTAACAATATTATAAACGAACTCATCGCTAGTTATGCCACGTTCACGACTAGAATCTAGAAAAAATCACAGTTTCATACCTATCTAGTAAACTTCGTAACTGTGATGTCGTTAGTTCTGTACGAGACTTAAGCACATAATAAAAACTTTAGGATCGCCTTTCTACATTTAAGTACAGATAAGTCATGATGGACCACCATTTTCAATGACGTCTATGTAAGTAAAATACTAGATAAGCTGTTTGTCTGATAAGCTGTTATGAAATATGTCGTGGTTCCCGGGGAAGGTTAGATACATGAGTTTTTGAATAGAAGAATTTGATTAATTTGACGACAGCAACAAAAAGTTGTGTGTGGTTAGTAGTTAATTGTTTACTACAATATGTATTCTCTACAGCAGAAAGGAATAGATGTTACTACTAATTATTTTTTTTAATAGCAACCTCGCTTTTCTGCAAAAGCAACTCATATAATATTTTGTTGCTCCATGCGTAAGTTATTTATGTACGCAAATTTAATTATGGAATTCTTTACCAACACACGTTCTTTAAACGGGGCATCAAAGAGATTTTGTCGAAGCTGTCAAGGTCACTATTTTTTAATTGACAGCATTTGGAATGGTGGCATCTACTGGCCTTCGCTTCGTAATATCCCACAGTGTTATACTCGTATGTAGTCAATTTGTCCGTCTCAGTTTGTAAGAATAATAAAACAACGATTTTTGCCTCGCCTTGCAGCTGATCTGCATCACTGATCATGTGACGGTCCGATCAATTCAATGGATGGCATCTATTTAGCTTTACATTGCGTCGTAAATCAAAAACATCAAGTTACAGCACGATACCTCAACGTTAATGGACATGATACATAGTGATATATCCCGTATCATTTATCGTTCATGTGAGCAGAATCAATGTTATATCGTCAAGACAACTGAAGCGTGATGAGTCCTATAATTATGTACATAATATTAAAATTTACATTATAATGACTATAGTTGCGGCACGCTATGATGGCTGTTTTGACACGACTGGTTTTCCTCATTTTCTCTTTTGGGTGAAGTTTGTTTTCTTCAGTGCCAGTCTCGCCATATTTTTCTTCAGTTTAACAGTTCCTTATCAAATATTAAGCGCACCAAAAAAGAGTAAAAGTATCAAGATTAATCGTGTCAAAACGGCCACCATAGCAAGCCGCAACTGTTAGTAGTGAAACTTAAACGACAATATGCTGAAGACCGAGTGAGCTGGAATGGACAAAGTATCGAAACAGACGTCGTAATAATTTCATACATTTTGTTGATAATATTCTAGCTGTAGATGACATGTATATTTTGACGTCACTTTGGGCTTTTAATCGGCACACTCTGCACAGAGGATAGATGCACCGAAGGTTTTTTAACATCTAGGTGGCAGACAAGCACACCTGATAGAAAGGTTTCCGTGGTATATGGACATTTGCAACACCAGAAGAGAAACGGGGTATTTTGCGAGACCGTGGAGAGGGGGGGGGGGGGAAGGGAAGTCAAGGTTAATATACTTTTAAATAAACAAAATATTAGAAAATAAGATCTATACAAAGTATTAATTCAATGACATGAAGGCGACATAATTAAGACATTGGTATTGTAATAGTACTTTATAGTTATAATCTAATTAAATTAGCTGTTAATATGAAAATTAAAAACATAGGAAAATATTTTTACTAGATTTTCGAATTCAAACATTTTATGTACGATAGCTATATGTGTGAACCAGCCTTTGCGTTGTACCGCAGTGCGCTACTATGAACAGACGACGAGGCCGCCAACGTCTAAAAGAGCAGCTCTCGACGGAAGAGGTAGGATTTAGAGTAAATTGCCTTAATTTAATATCGCGGACCTTGAGTCCCGAGTATCAAACGCGGCTCTGGATAAACAAGAGTAACTTGATCCCTTTTATATAGCTAAACGGAAAACGCCTTTTATAAAAATTAAAAAATAAACGTAATGAGCCCGCGACTTTGTCTGCAATTTAGATTTTGAGTTAGAATCCCAAACATATACAGGCATGACTCTTTCCCATTTAGGTTAGGCAGAGACAACATCTTCCCTCTTGCCTCTTGCTGGCAAATATAGCTCACTTCGAAGTTCGTGCTACACCTATATATCTTTTTTTTACCTAGCTGAGGTGGCAGACGGCCCACCTGATGGAATGTGGTTGCCATGGTCTTTGGACGTTAGCAACACAAGAGGCATCACAATAGTGCAGTGCTGCCAAATCTGTAGAAACCTTATTCCTTTTTTCAAAAGGTAGTGATGGGAGGGCGAATAATAAGATATCTTTAATAGCGTACGAGAAAAATTAGTCTTGCACTGACAGCAAAAAAACTCCAGTGAGACCTACCAAAATGCCTTTGTATAAGGTCAAGTCAGCATGCAGCAATAACTATGACATAATATAGGTACGATGCACGAGAAGATATTTACGACAACACTACTGAGTGAAGGCTTATTATTATTTGTGATCTATAAAAATACTTTACTGCAGTGTTGTTCAGTCTTCTCAAGGTACGATTTTATATGTTATGAAATTATTACGACTGCAGTCAATCGTAGGAGTGTTAGAATAGCTTCGGTCTCAAGAGTCTCAGGTTGATATGAGAGTGAAGTATTTTTTACTCGGTTACTGAAGTACTCATCTCATTGTGGGTCTGGTGAGGTGTATGGTAGGTAAAGATGTATGGAATAGTCACATTTCGCCAACTACGATTTTCGGTTCCACATAATTGGGGGCGAGCCTATTGCCACCAATCGGGCACTTAGTAAAAAAAATGGGTATGCCAAAAGTTAATTCTTAACCGAAAAAGTGGTGGCTAAATAGATTAGAAAAAAAATACCCGATACCTTGCTATGCGGTGTAAATCGCAAGGAAATTAATTACGTGTTTAGCCGCAAAAGCACTACCCATTAACGTCTTGGTGAGTATCAGACGATATGTGGGTTTCATCGTGTAAAAACGGTGTGTACAAACAATTTTTAGTACCTATTTTGGCAAATTTGAGGTATATATTTTAACCACCATCCAAACCAATTTCGGAATTAGAGAAAGGATAAAACTTGTTCAGATTTGAATTTGGTAATAACTCTAAATTATCCACCATAATACAAGATTAGAAGAGTCTTTTAAGTTTATACAACGCGTTATAGAGTTCATTTTGTGATAGAAAATTTATTCAATCACTTCAAGCACAGATTATTTAATTAATTTAGATTAATTTTTCAGCCGATGCAATTTCCAAAGTCATTCTGACCACTTACCTTGAGTAGGAAGTGGCCCAGAAATGAAATAGATTAGACTACACGCGTCGTTAGCGCCTTTAGTGGGCAGCAACTTGCCAGATAATGCGTAACTAGGTTGTCTTAAACGTCTTTATATTATCTTTGCTTTTAAAATAATAATACTTATCTTTTTGAAATCCTATGAAAGAACAACAATACGAAAATGAAAAGATGAGAATGTTGAGATGAATGTGTGATGTGACAAGAATGGATAAGATTAGGAATGAGTATACCTATTAGAGGAAGTTTGAAAGTATCATGGAAAAGGTATGAGTTTATATTTCTCTTGGTTTGGGTATGTAATGCGTAGGTATAAAAGTAATGTCAAGTCAAGTCGTGACCACGGGTGCTGCAACGCACCCGAAACGTCGACAAAAGTAAGTGTTCAAAAAAATATATCGCGTGAAGTCCCGAAATTCATAAACACTATGAGTAAACGCCGCGATAGTTTAAAAGTTACATAAAAGTAATGTCCGTAAGGAAGGCAAAAACTAGGGAAGTGGATGGTTATCTAAGAGGAGATGGATGGATTGTGTGAGAGATGATATGGCCAGGACTGGAGTGAATGTGGAGTTGACCGCAACCAGAGGTAAATGATAAAATCATGTTACGTCGACCCTAAATAAACATGAGATGAGGGCAGGAGGATTATGATTAAAAATACAGCGAAAAAAATGTGTTCCAATCTCACTATCCCGCTTTATCCTATTATAAGTCTGTGAAGATATTTGGATGTTAGAAGGCTTAGCTATTTGTTGTTCAGGGAAATATACCAAAAGGTTGATAGATTAATTATAATTTTTTTTTGTTAATAGATAGGTAAATTAATTTTTTATGAGAATTAGTATGTTATATCTTAAAAAAATATTTAAAACACTTTCTGGAAATTAGTTCGACCGCCTATTTGATCGTCTTTTTGCACAAACACAGTGTTTAATGTAAACATTGTCCAAATAAATAAAAACGATTTAGATTTTTGGACGTTTTACGAATTAACATATTTACAGTAGGTACCTAAATCTCAATGCTTTATCCAATTAACTGAATGACTACATTGAATCAAATGCCGCAAAAGTCCCACGAGCTGTATCAAAATACTTATTGCATTATATTTATTTCGTAGCAGTATGCTCCGATTGACCCAAATGGGTTGAATGGGGAGAGGTCGCGTATCGCCTGCTAAGTGGGTTGGGCTCGAACAAGTGACCCATTGATGGACTAACATGCCGGCATTTTGATACCGATACGAACTACTTAACCGAAATTAACTTTTAGTTCAGCCATAAAACGTATCTCCTTAAATGCAACTGACAAGTAGTTTAGAATATTATGGTGTAATGGTTTTTGAGTGAAGTGGGAAGGTGGGACTTTGGTGACACTTCTAGCATAAATGGCATATCGCCACAGATAGCGCGCGCCTTTTTAAATAACTTTTTAAGAGCTTTGTCCAGCTATCCTATAATTATTTTTTTTTTAATTTTGGTTTAAAAAAATAATATAATTTCGTCAAGTTTACGTCACGCTTCGATACGCGTCGGAATAGGTGAATCCCATTCTGACTTTCTGACATCTATTGAATGCCGCACGACGATAAAAAGATAGGTACTTATAGCCATTAAACTCTATAAGTCATTCGCCAAAAAAATGAAGTGATTTTTTTTAGTCTCGTTGAACATTTTCTTTTCATTCATTGTCACAATTGAATGCACAGTATTAATTGTATGATAGCTACGGGAAGTAATGAGCGCGTGGTGGATGGCCGCATTGTGGTCTTTCTTCCTCTACTCCTGTGTTGAAAATAATTAGCAGAGATAAAAACCCATACATAAAAACGATATTTAACTACTTACATATATTATTTCAATTATCGTTCAAATTGAGCCAAAATCTTGGATGGTGCAAAAACATGACTCCTTCATTCATAATAACAATCGTAAACAACAGATAAAAACATATGTAATTACCTGCCTGTAATCATTTTCCGCCACCGTGAATACGGAACAATTGTGTTGAGAGGACGTTATTTGTATTATGTACCTACCGGTGTAATATCCGTGAGAATAGTCCCACGTCCTCCACAGTGTGCACTAGACAGACAAGCAGACAAAAATGGTACAAACCTAAGAATTTTCATTATTTTACGCGCCAATTTTGTTCAATTTTAGAATGCGAGAAAATGGATAATGGACGTTACCTAAATCGTTATATTATTTTAAAAACCGAATAATTTAAAAATTGTTCGCTAATTGGTAACCAGTAGCTGTCATATCATATGAATATTACCTACATGTAAGTAGATTTCATAGAGAAACATAATGTAGTAAAATTTATAGTTATTAATAGATTTGTAAATATTTATAAAAATAAGTTTTAACTTCAAATAATAATTGATTAAACATATATTCAAATATAACACAATAGTAAAATTTTATACAATGCATTTTTATTTTTTATAAAGGGATTTTATGACATGGTAACTAGGACCTTTATGTCAAGTCTTATTTTATTTTATAACACTTTATTCACTTATCTAGTTGGAACGATTGTTAATGATGATGGATGACGATGACGGATGATAGTTGCCCCAGTATAGCGGTGGAGACTTTACTAGAAGCTTTTCTAAGGGAGATTTTGACACCAACACGAAAAATCACAATTCACTACAATATTCCACTTTCCTACACTTGTTCGGTTTGTCTTAGCTGTTATGTTTAAAACTCCACCATTTTTACACATAATAACTCGAATTTACACCAAATATAGAAAATGCAACACGGGAGCGTTATGACACTTTTCGCGTTCCCGCCAAAACTCCTATACAATGCATATATACAGAATAAACATTAAACACGTAACATATTTCTGCACAATATTTATGTTATTTGCTATAAAGTATTTATTATCTATTCTAAAGCAATGGCATTCACTATACAGTCAGTTTCAACTCGGTAATTGGACATCTTAGGCACAGAATACAAATGCACTGTGTAAAAGCGATAGTATCTTTATTTTCTCTGCTTTCCCCGACACGAGAGTTGCTGCATGTAAATAATTCAACATGATTATTTTACTATTTAGAAGTTCAATCGTTTCTTTGTCGGCTGCCATATTAGGTTTTAATGGTAATTAACACGCCAAGAATGTTTATGTACCTACTTGTCACTAGAATATTTGTTATTTATATGGGAGAGACCTTAGTTCATTGCAAAACACGAACGTGCATATTTAATATAAAAGATTTTATATATTACTTTGCACGCCATACCTTTGGTACTCTATTAGAGGAGCTATGAGCGGGTACTTAACACACTACCTAGTTGAAGTCGGTCTCATGATGTATATTTATGTTAATATCTTATATTATAACTGCAACCTGCAAACAGTAATGGACTACATAAGTAGTTGTAATTCATACTTTCAAAACCACATATTTTTTTTGTAGCTAATATTACTTCTAACCCCTCCATTTAATTAAGTTCTATGGCTTGTGTTAGGAATGTGTTCACGTCTGTAATGTAATGTTCAGCATTCGAACCTGGGACCTCTCTCCATGGATTCACCATGTAGACGACAAGCCCATTGTGTGGCATAGGTAAAAAATCCATGCAGAGTTCGCGATTTATGACACGGGTGAAGGTTTAGGGAGGCCCTTTCCGACGTATCAAGAACTATCTCCTTCACGTTTTTAAACCAACGTACTATTTGCAGCGAACGTCTATGTTCTAGGAGAGAAAGAGAACTCTGTTCCGCAAAGATCGGCAAGTACTGCTACTGTCGTAAGTAAGTAAGTTCATCGTAGTAAAAGATAGAAACACCTCATACACAACTTTCTACTAAGCAGGTTAAATTAATTGCAGTTGAATGCATATGTTACGAATATCTGAGCTAAGCAATATTATATCATAAAAGTAATAGACGTCGTAAACCATCCCGAAGAGCGAAACCTATGCTAGGGCCTTCTCCGTGAGTAGCGGCGTTGCCGTGAAACAAATTACTACACCACGAAGGCAACTCCATTCTGCCACTCTGATAGGAGTGAAAATACCGTCGCCTCGACAGAAGAAGAAGAATGGATTGTTGTAGTACCTACTTACTAAAGTGTAAAGGATGTTGCAATATCAGCAACATTGTGAGTAAGAATATCTATTGACTAAAATATGAGTATTATGATATTTATAAGTGAGTAGCGAGAGGCAACCCTTGTAATCATTTGAAACACGGTCGGGTAAGGAGCTTACACAATTTCACGCGGTCGTAATTTTTCCATTTATTAGTGGTTTAACCCAATATCTCAGGACCCAGATTTGATCATAAGAGGAGCTCGAGGCTACGTAGTAACTGAGAAGGTTAACAGGTTGTAGGATTATGCAATAGCCAGATCAATCTTGTTGGACTTTTAGGGCTCCAAGTATATACCTGTAACAAATGTTTGTATGTCATACGCGACGCCGCGACGGCTTTTTGACGAGCTATGGAGGGGTCTCACTTAATTGTGTTCAGAATCAACTCTAAGATTGACCTTAGTCATATTGCTCAAACTTTCAATATGTGAACCTACTTAGAAACTAAGCATTTCGATATCGACAGTGGGTTACGGACGTCAGTATCACGAAAAGTATCGATTTTCGATCGTTTCGAAGTTAAACAGAAATCAGACCCACTTATTTGGGAAAAGGTTCAAAGATTGATAATTCTACCGCTGTTGATAATTCATCCAGGTTCGTTCAGCAGTGATGGCATGAAATTATCGAGTCCATACATTGTTAATTCGATTCACAGCGCATTGCCAACTTTCATCCTAATTTATGTTTATAACGTATAGAGGACACAGGTCGAAATTTAAAGTTGCAAAAAAAAGAACATCTTTTAATTTCGTAGCAAGTAGAACTGGAGCAGGTATTAAGTAAGGTGAGTTTGTTAAGATTGTGAAGGAATTTGAATACATTTTCCACCTCCTACCTCTCTGTCCTCCCTGAAACCCTGCCAAATCACTGCATACATGAAACTTGCTGCGTATATGCTTAAATGAGTAAGTAGTATTGCCACCGTAAAGCATGCCTTACCGACTCTGTCTGCTCCCATTCTACTTAGCCAGCCATATATGGTAGTGGGTGATCGCTTATAACTCTTATAAGCACCGCTAAACACTTTCAAATGTAAGAGTTTGTGAGAAATAATGAAGAGATGGAGACTCTTTACGCTAGAATAACTGAACGGATCTAGATGAAATTTAGTATAGAGACAGCTCACTGTCCGGAATAGTGCTTCGTTTATTTTTACCCCGACAATATATTTATGAGGATCACGGGAAAGTCATATTCTACTAGAGCGCCACAGATAACAAAAATTTATAAAATAATATTTCGAAGAACGAAAAATCAGGTTGCACCTGGGAGATTTCGGGCGTATCATTGGTGAAACATAAAGTGCTAACCATACACTTAACTATCATTGCCATAAACAATTAATCACCGACACTTAGCAAGCCGACGAAAGGTTATTTGACGTTTTTCTAACGTATGCTTTGTGAATAAAGTTACATGCCCTCCTTTACTTCGGCTGAGCTAGTACATACAACGAGCGAGAATAACGTGAGGTTGGTACCCTTGGCGCGGTGCCAACTGCAGCGTTCGACTGATGAATGATACAGCTGTAACGTTGTAAGTTGCATGCTTCAATTGCTATACGGATAGTGAACTGGGTAAATCCAGTGCAGGCTTACATTTTGCATAGGATGTAGAAATCCCAGTAACTAACTTTGGAGTACCATACGATTATGGCAGTCCGATGCATTACTATACTTTTCATCGCATCTGTGACCTAAATATTTTAAGACAACCTACACATTGTCATCTAGACCCATGGTAAGGTAAGACTAGCTTAATTAGCTTGTGTTATGAGTTCTAGAAAGCGGACATTCTTAGATACATTTTCATAATACGTACATACATATGCTCAATCCCGTAACCCCCGACGGGGTAGGTAGAGGTATATTAAACACCCGCATTTCGCGAACTGTGATTTTCGATCCCACGTAATAGGGGGCTAGCCTTGTAAAAAATGGGTATGTCGAAATAAATTCCTGACCGAAAGTTGCAGCTAAATAAAATTGAAAAAAAATTAGACCCGATTCATTGCTATGCTGTGTACCTAAACAAAATAAATATTATACATAGTAGTATTCACTACCACACAGGTACCGCTACGTCACAGAGGTCGTCATATTTATATAGTGGATAAAACTGAAGCTATAAATATTGAATGAACACAACCAGTGCTAGCTGCTCTATACAGGTATTAAATTGTCAATGCGATTGAGAGAACGCTATCACGAAGTGGTTTAACATTGTGGTGGCAAAATAGACATTAGGTTCAGAGTGGATATTTCAAAAGGCTCGTGTTCATTATTCTATCGTACTTGACAAGAATCAATTATTAGGTATATATCTGGGTGGCTACTGGGACAAATAATTTAAGTACTGGTTGCACGATCTTATTTTAACATCAACAGTGCAGTTAAAGTACCGGTCAGGTATAAAACAGGTTGCACTACTTGACAATTGTTAAAATGACGACATAATTTGATGCTAACTGTAACCGGCCACGCTCAAACGTCAAATTCTATCAAAATTATAACTTTAACCGAGCTACTAAATACTCTGGTGCAACACATTAACCAAACCATTAGAATCAATGTTACTGTTACTGTTAAATTTGACAGGTAGGTGGTGCAACTAAGCCTAAATTATTTCAAAGTTATGAACCTATCATTCGCGTGTACGATATCTCAGATTTGTGGCCTTAAAATTTCTTAATAGGCACAATACACAGACTGTCGCAAGCATTATTATAATTGTTGAATATCAATGTCATTCTGTCAACGCGGTGCTGGAACGAAATCCACGTCTGCTGCTAAATTTGGCGGGACTCCAAGTGGTTAAGTTAGTAGGTACTGCTAAATATCGCTATTCGCATAGAGTTTAATTGTATAATTTCAGACATTTTGTCGATATTATATTCTAGCTGTAGATTATACCGGTTGATTTTATAGTGGTTTCGGAAAAAAAGATTTTGGCCACAATTTCGATAATAAAATCGTAAGGAAGTCCTAATTTGGGGATTTTTTTTTTTTACACGTCCCTTACATTTTTCTGTTCACCTGCACATTATTGCCATACATAAAGTAATTATTTTTTTCAAAATAAAAAAAATCATTCCATTTTGCCACCGAAACTGTGTGAAACAAAATATTCTTTTTCCGAAACCATTATAAAATCACCGTGTATAGGTAAATATTTTGCGTACACACACAGTGGTTACCGTGGCCTATGGACGTTTGAAACCCCAGGGGCATCACAAACGTGTTGCCGAACCTATAGAAACCATCTAATGTCCTTCTTAATGAGGTGTCGGGTGGTCTGGGAGTGGGAGTGGGGTAAGTTTAAGTCCATTACTGGCTATAGCCCTGTTAGGGTGGTGGAAAAAGATTATAAATAAATAAATATAAAATGTTGTAACGCAATTTAGATAATTAAATCTACACTATACACCTTAATATTGTTTGCATCCTATATTTACTAGTAAAACCCTCTTAATATTATCAATTGTAACTTTTCAAGAAACATTGTTATATGATGGCTCTTTCAGTTAAGGACATTATACAGATATCAATATCTTTGCTTTACATTTCTGTACTTCTTCAGTATATTCTTAATATTTTCTTGATTACATTTTATGGTAGGTACTTACAAATTCAATTGTTACTGTATCTACTGTTACTTTTTTGTTATGTAATTTTGGAGCAAATAGGATATTTTTATTCAGTAATAATATTAATATTTTTATTTCAATGAACTATTATACAATATTTCCCTTGGTTCTTACTTTATCCATGCGTTATTACAATGTGCATGCGTTGGAACCTATCTTATGTCTATCTATATATAACATATATTATGAGGTCTTACATAGGCTTATTAGGTATTTAACTAAATTGCGCCTGAACTAGGTAGTACTGTGCTTCAAGCGTTAAAGTGCCGATTAATAATAATTCTAAAATACTATCATAGATTCAACAATTTGTCAAGAATTGTTAAAGTGTTATTTACAGATTTTCGAACATTCTACACATATAAAAGATCTGTCTTTTATATGTGTAGAATGTCGTAATACGTACTCTGGTACGTACAACATTGTTACAGCATATACAAAACACAAAATGCAATGAATAGAATTTGATGGGTCTAAGGGACGAAAGGCATGTATGTAAGTGTCGTACCTATAAAATGTAGCTGTTTGGTCTGTATAGGTTATGCCTACACTGGCAACACCTGTGAGAATATAGTGCAGTGGGTCGGCAAAGGGTTCGAACAACATGACCCTATCAGCTTTTCCTTTTGAAACGAAATGAGAACTAATCAAAATCATAACCTTTTGTGGGTAAATTAATTAATTGTGTTGTATCTGATGAATTATTAGTAGGTCTATTCTAAGAAAACGTAATGTTATAGAAAGACTATACTTTAACAATTAATTAAGTAAGTATACAGCTCGGTTCTTGAGCAATGCTTGGTTAACAGGTACAGGTACCAGGAGGGGACGCAGTAAGCCTTCCCGAAGAGCGAAACCTATGCTCAGGCCCTCTCCGTGAGTAGCGGCGCTGTCATGAAACAAATTACTACACCACGATGGCAACTCAAAAATCCCGGCGATTCGACAGAAGAAGACCAGGTACTAATAGACTGTACAATAATTTTTAATGATTTTTTTTTATTTATTCACACTGTTCACCATTTCTATTATAAAAATAAACGGTATATTTACCATGTTTGTAGGTTTGTGGTGTAACCGATATTTCGGTGCGTCAAAAGCGCCATGATCACGGTGTACTGACCACTACTCTATTTATATATATCATCTATGCTGACCATCATCTATGCCGAGCTAGTTCTTATTGAGCCAACCGTAACGGTCTACCCTCTATCTCACTCATTTATTACTCGCATCGCCGCTACCACTGTCCGCATTCTCACGCTGTACTCATCATAAATGACGATTTGGTCATCAATCTAAAATCATACTGTTCATCATGTTTCTGTTATCACACGGTATAATATTAACAGTAATACCTAAAGTAATATTTCAATGGACGTTATTCCATTAGCCGGTCCGGCACCGGTACGACACCGGCATTACCATGTACCGGCACCGGCGCCAGTGCTACGTTTTTTCACTGCGGTATTCTTTGTGTCCATTATAATGGCAGGACCAAGTCTTGTATTCTGTCAATTCATATTACAGTGTTTAGTACTAAATTGGTACTATTTGCTACCTTTCGTAAAAAAAATTGTACCTCTTCTATTTCAAATTTATATTTAAAACAGTCTGGTCCCGCCATTATAACGTTATAATGGCGGGACCAGACTCGTATCGGCCATTGTTAGCTACGATTATTTTATGAATATTTAGTACCTATTTAGTACTCTTGAAAAATGCTTAAAAAGTGTGGCTGGGTGCAGCATGTACTGGACTGTTGTATTAAAACACTGATCCCGCCATTATAATGTTTGGTCCTTTCGTAAATAAACGTGTAACGGTCTATTATTTATAAACTTTATTAATATAGATATTTAGTACCTATTTGCTACCTTTTTAAGACAAGGTTCACAAGAGTCGGTCTTTCATTAACATTAAGTAATTAAAATTTTAATGTATGTACTTGGTATAATTAGTGATGGGCGATGAATCATCGTGACCACGTACTATAAACTATGCATATTATTTTAAATAAATATATTTTGATATTATTTTAACATTTAAGTTTATTATGTATTTTAAAATCATACATAACAGTAATATATATTTGAATATACTTGATCGAAAACGCTGCCAGACATAACACAACATATAGCCTTTCACGGCAAATAAAATGTTACCTATATTTAATAATCATCATCCACATCATCCCGCTCCCAATCATCTTCCATAACTTTTTTGTATTTGGTTATTACCTTCTTTCAGTCTTCAGCAGATACATTATCGGTCGCACTTTTTATTAAATATAGGTAACATTTTATTTGCCGTGAAAGTATTAAGTAATTTATAGTACGTGGACACGATGATTCATCGCCCATCACTAAATTGTACTAAGTACAGTCAGCCTCATAAATCGCTTGTACATTGAAATGTACAGAATAACTTGACATCCCGAACTGCCATAAGTCAGTGTTGCAACATGATACAAAAATAAACTTAACATTACTAACGTTCATAAAACGATGATAGAAATATTTCATTTATCACTAGATATCTTATAAATCATAAGTCGCTGATAGTATTTTGTTACAAAATTAGATTAACAAGTTATTATTTGCAATGTTCTTACGTGTTAATCTGCTTCAGGCGATGGAATGTTACATGAATTTGTATTCTAACTCAAATAGGTCCAAATCCTATGTGGTTGTTTAACTGAGTTTAACTGATAAGTGTCCCATACACAAAGCTCGTATTTGCAAAGCGTGGTTTGAAGCAATAGACTAGGGTCGCTAACTTTTAAAATGGTAAAAAGTGAAAAAAAAACATAGTAGGATGAAACCTTTTATAATAGGACGAGAATAATATAACAAAAATTAAAGGAAAAATAATTTACGGGCGATCTGAGGTCGGGAAGTGGATGGGGTGCGTTTTAAAGGGTAAAAAACGGTGTATCTCGATTCCCGGCTAAGCTACAAGTCCTATGGAAAAAAGGTAAATCACAAAGTTGTAGGTAATAAAGAGACCTACAACTACAACAGCTGGGAAATAACAGGTAGAAAGAAATAGACCCGCGGTGCCCCTGCCTCACTTCTCTATGAAATACCTTTTGATGGGCTAAAATTATCCCTAGGCAACTCGGATATATAAGTTGTCTTAAAATTTCAGATTGGAGTTTTTTTCTTTTCTTTGCATTTTCTGAGAACATTTACCGTAGTGATGTATATATTTTTTAACATTATATGAAAAAAGAGATTTCAACGAACAAAATCCTCCCCGATTTTAATTACAAAACTGATATTTTGACGTGAGAATTTTCGATTGAAAATTAGGGTGTTTTTTTTTTATTTTATGTCAAGATAAGTTGAAAAAATAAATATTTCAAACCAAAAAAATTATAGTGTCCTTAGGACATAAAAAGGTAAGTTTTCACCAAATTTCGTGAAGAAAGAATTATTTTTACATAAGATAAAAATAAAAGACCAGAATCTTGATTATTTGAATTTTTCACATAAATTTTGAAGTTATGTGAAAAATGTAATTACAAAAGTTGTAGGTATCTTTATTACCTATAACTTGGTGATTTAACTTTTTTCCATAGGACTTGTAGTTTAGCCGGAAATCGAGATATACCGTTTTTTACCCTTAAAAACGCACCCCCAGCCACTTCCCGACCTCAGATTGCCCGTAAATTATTTTTCCTTTGATTTTTGTTATATTCTCGTCCTATTATAACAGGTTTCATCCTACTATGATTTTTTTTGGTTTCAAAAATGATCGACCCTGGTCTACAAATAGAGAACGCATAGTTGAAATTAGTTTTCCACCGAAGAGCCCAGATCTTAACCCCATCAAAAATTTGTTGGCCGTTATGGTGCAAGCATGGGACCCTGATACGCCACGAAACAGATCTGCACTGATCAATCACGCAGTCAATACCTGGGAAAGCTTTAGAGGGCAAGATATATGCTAAAATATGGTATCTTCCATGGGCGAAAGGTTGCAGGCTGTTATAGATGCTAATGGGGGCCACATTCATTTTTAATATAAATTTAATTAGCTTAATAACGGAATAATTAATAATTAATTTAATTTCAAAATAAATCATGTAATTTTTAAATTTCATAATAATTTTTTGAGTAAATAATTTATTATCACAATAATTTATTATCACAATAATTTATTAATTCATTTTTTACTGTACTCGAATTATTCACTTTACCTTCATATATTTTTGTTTTAATTATTCTTGCTATATTATTCTAATTTGGAAACTTTCATAAAAATTAATTGATACATATTATACAATTTTACTAACAATTAATTTATTTTAAATACATATTAAGTATACTTGAGTTTTATTACCAATTTCGATATACAAATTCTTGTAACATTATCGCCTAAAGTAGGTTCACACGTAAAAAAATCCAAATAATAACTTGTTAATCTAATTTTGAAATGAATGACTATCAGCGATTTATGGTTTGTATAAGATTTCACACGCAAGAACATTGCAAATAATAACTTGTTAATCAAATTTTGGAATGAATGACTATCAGCGATTTATGGTATATAAGATGTTTAGTGACAAGTGAAAGAGTCCCATCATCGTTTTATGGGCGTTAAAAATGTTAAATGACTTTTGATATCTTGTTACGCTACCAACTTATGGTAGTTAGAATGTCAAGGAGTTTTGTAAATTTAAACACGTATAGCAACTTTTGGAGCTGACTGTACATACATTAAAATTTTAATTACTTAATGTTAATGAAAGACCGACTCTTGTGAACCTTGTCTTAAAAAGGTAGCAAATAGGTACTAAATATCTATATTAATAAAGTTTATAAATAATAGACCGTTACACGTTTATTTACGAAAGGACCAAACATTATAATGGCGGGATCAGTGTTTTAATACGACAGCCCAGTACATGCTGCACCCAGCCACACTTTTTAAGCATTTTTCAAGAGTACTAAATAGGTAGTAAATATTCATAAAATAATCGTAGCTAACAATGGCCGATACGAGTCTGGTCCCGCCATTATAACGTTATAATGGCGGGACCAGACTGTTTTAAATATAACTTTGAAATAGAAGAGGTACAATTTTTTTTACGAAAGGTAGCAAATAGTACCAATTTAGTACTAAACACTGTAATATGAATTGACAGAATACAAGACTTGGTCCTGCCATTATAATGGACACGTATTCTTTTACCCACCTCGCGTACTCCTACCCTCCCGCACACTCACATACCTACGCACATGGCTACAATTCATATACAAAACACATGCAGATTTGTCGAGCCAGCACCGACTGGGAAGCTTGCTCCCTCAGCCACAGATTACCTAATCCACGACGACCTCGTCAAAACAAGCCATATTTCTACTTCCCCGGTATAGGCCCCGGTTCCGTTGCAGTTGTTGTATACGTATGTAATATTCGCATAAGTTGCCGACTATATCAGACATAGTTTAACTAGTTTAATTAAAAGTACAAAGTAGAAAAACCGGCGGTCTCTCTACAGTCTATATCGGAATAGGATATCTAAATATTTGAGTGTCGGTATTCCTTTTGTGGCAGTCAGTCGTGCCGACTGCCTTGTAGGGAGGCTGCTTCAAATCTATGGGTACTCAGATAAGCATCTTTACCCCACTTTCAATGTAGAATGAGTATGGACTTATATCAGATAATACAATACCTATGATTGAAGTATGACTTTCTTTTGCCTACAGCTTAACATTTAGTGCCAATTTTTTTATTGGTAGTCATATTGTTTTAGTTAATTCAGTTTGGAAAACATGAGATAAACAAAAGATTATCCTTGTTTTTGTTTACACTGTCGCCTTCAATAAGTTAGCCAGCACATTTTATTATTTTCTATTGTACTTCATAAACTTTCCAATTTACTGTAGCTGGAGAAAATCGTTTCGGGGTAAAATAATACTAATAAACGTGTCTAATCTTAATACAATATCTAACGTTCGAATAACATTTTAAATATATATTTACGTACTAAATATATTAGTTAGGTACTAAGTATAAATTAAGTTTAAGTAATGTGGTTTGCCTACCGATGTATTCTATCCAGAAGTAGTCTAGGCTTCTAAGAATATAAGAAGCTATAACTATGGCCACCAGTTAACCTTCTTTCTTCAATTTTGCTTTAGTGAAGTGTACGAGAAGAAATGACCGTATTTGGATGTCGCCCAAGTCAGATTTCTTTTTGGGCGAAGTTATTGAAATATGGAATATATTTCGACTATGATAAAAATGGCTGCCGCTTTGATAAATATTTGTAGAGGCTGCATGTTTTTTGTACAGCATCAGTAGGTGTGTAGGTATTATATTTTGTTTTGCGATTCTGTAAATTGACTGTTGGGCTTAATTTTTTTAGGAAGAACATCATAATGTTTCCGTGTGGATTTTAAAGGAATGGTGTTAATATTTACCATTCTACAGTAGCGCAAAGAAAAACCTGGAAGATTTCCAAACGGAACTGAACTATGCGTGCATAAAATAATGCCGGACGTTACTAAATGGATTAACACAAGGTATCAAAGACTTCCGATAAACATTATTGAAAGCGTATTTTTTTATAATGTGTGCAAAGGCAGATTCAACACATAACTATTGTCAATGGCAACGGAAATGTACAATGAAGTCCAGATAACTTTTTTTCGGAATCTCGAATTTCGAATGCTTTAGATATAGCCCGATGACTCAGTGGTCAGAGTATTCCTCCTGTAAGCGACTGGTCGCGGGTTGAAGCCCCGTCTGGGCATTCACCTATGTAATCTATTAGCAATACATAATATGTTAGCCAGACTGAAATTTGTCTCTGTGTATCACCTAGATCTGTTCAGTCGTTAGAGCGTGAAATATTCAAATATTGTCACTCACATTTAGGTATAACATTTTAGGACTAAGTAGGATGTCATGCATGACATTAACAAATGTGTAAGTATATGTTTATGTAGGTATGTATAAGTAGATGTAGGAAAAAAACATGAGTATTTAACAAAATATATTCTTACCTAATGAACGAAATATAACGTTGTGTTTATTTTCAAAGAGAGACGTAATGTGTAAAAAGAACCTCGGTAGCCTAGTGGTATGGGTAATGGACTGCTGAGACGAGGTCTCGGGTTCGATCCCAGGTTTACCATGGCACATACCAATGACTTTTCGATGCTTTTCGGAGTTATGTGTGTATTTATTGCAGGTTTATAAGTGCCACCTATTACATTGGTCCCTAAACATAAACTGGCGAAATGTGGGTGCTGGCACCTCTGCTGGCCCTTCGGGGATAAAGGCGTGAGTTTATGTTATGTTACGTAATGTGTTTCAGATTTATTTTAACTTTGCAACCCAAAATACCAATACGCCGTTCAAATTGAATTTGTAGGAGATAGGATTCATTGATTGAAATTCCGACGGCTTTTATGTACATAAGCTGTTTATTTATCGATCCCCAGAGGGCTCCAAAATCCGATCCGCGATATTTAGCTGCGGATATAAGCTTTCTATAATTTGATATTAATACGTTTATCTATCAGATCGGAATACGAAGCGAATACTGTTTTTTAAACAGTTACCTATATATCATCATATCAATTCCTTTTCTCAACATAAGTAGTTGAAGTCCTGTAATAATATTAAAGCAATGAGAATACTAACTGTTTGAAATAAAAATTAACTCGGAAAAAGTGAATACTTCGACGAGATTCGTACCCGCGATCTTTCGGATACAGGAGGAAGGCTCTAACTGCTAAACCACGAAGTCACCATTTCCGGTCTAATTGAAACTGTAATGCGGCTGAACTTTGACATTATCTACGCATCGACTACCATCTGACCTCTATAATGAATTGGCAATATTGAAGTTTTATAGTTAATCTATTCGATCTTTTTAAGGCTCCAATATCCGTTATGATTGCTATAAATCGACGCTCTTATGGTAACCGGGAACGACGGATTTACGTGCTCTCCGAGGCACGGTTCCGAGCATAGCGTAGTAGTTTACATAGAAATGATTATCATTGAATCATTTTATCTTGTTAATACGTATTAAACGAAGTAATTTTGACCATTTTGTTAGTGGTATTGCCTAGCTAGTAGCCAAAGCGGTTATTGGTTAAGTACGCTAATAAAATGGGAGATAAAACTTTATGTGGGCAACATAGTATCCTTTTCACGTTTTAAAATGGACAGCCAGACAAGACATAAAATTGAAACGATTTAGGAAATTTTACTTCACAAGTATATAGCCTCGGAATAAATCTGAGCTAATGGTTGTTCTAGCAAGTTGCTAAACAAGATGGCACAGGGTGTACTTGTACATGGACTTCACCAATATCTAATACTGATAACAACATACAACCTGCTGGTTTTATTTGCTTAAGCTCCGCTATGGAGTTTGCTCTCGGCATACCTCTACTTTTTTATTTTGACTTCGTTTCCGTAATTTCGTAGACCCTTGAGGTTGGGGATGTACAAAGATTTCGCTTGCTCTCATATCGGGTTGCGATTACTTACACTGGAAAAAGCAGACATTGGCACTTCGAGGTGACTGCTTAAGATACGACCGCGATTAACGCAGAATTGATGAAAATGATAAGTAAGTCCTCGTTGCATCCAGCGCCTGCGCCTTACTTAATACGCTTTTATTAATTTCACTTGTATGTATGCTTGTTTGCTTGTAACCGACTCGCGCTAACTACGTATGCGTGTAGCTCCAGACTTACCATTACACTCGCTATCAGAGGAAGAGCAATAGTTTTTTATTTTTCTCTCCATACATTGACTTGATTGATTCATCGCCGTACGGATGCGATCAGCTAATCGACAAACGGCTCGTTGCTCGGCTGGTGTCGCGTCGCGTCGGCCGAGCCGAGCCGATGCGAAAGGTATTACTAACACCCTTATTCCGGCATAAAGACTTTTTAGACCGGCGTTAGCCGATTCCGCGTCGATAAATGTGGGTCTCCTTATGCTGACTTTCTGGAAGCGACTGAAGAGAGAGACGGCCCTAGAGAAATGCCCTTGGTTGGTTGGTTTGGGCCCCAAATATCTAAGTACTACTTACACCCATTATTACACACCGCAAAATAATTTTTGTTCAAATATTCGTCTTTGTGTCTGCACACAGTACTAACAACGAACGATTTAGTTCTGTTCAAAACAAACCGATAAATTTCGAGCAGGGCGCGATACATTCTTTACATACCGTCCACTCACATAACTTATTCACATGTATTTTCTCACAAGATATGCACAGTTTTCGTTTCATGAATTATTTTGTTTTCTGTATGTATTTATGTAGTTGTTGTTGCTTCCTTCCACCCGCCGATATAAATTTATAGCATTATTTTGCATTATCAATTCAATTACATTTTATAACTGAACACAGTTTGAGATTTTTGTGGCTTTCCTGTAGTCTTTAACAAAATAATGCAGGTTCTTTTTTATCCTTAATAAAATCGTAGGACTTATGCTTTTCTTCTACGGATAAAGCGAAATGTCACCTTCATTAAGAAACTTTAATTTGTAAGAGGCAGATTATAGAAAAATTACTATGCTGCAAAATGTTATCAAAATCTTTAAACAAATCGATGTCTCTCACAGTCTTACAGCCTTTTGTCTTTCAACTGTGTGTTGTGAACTTGTTGTATGTATATGGCAATAAAACTTATTCGTGGAGTCATTTAGAGATACCTAATATACATAAGTGTCAAAGAAAAATAAATAAATTGAAAAATAAATTGTTATATAACTGCCAAAATTAATCTGTACCTACTCTTTAAAAATGATAAGACAAAAGTTATTTGTTAGGTCGACAAAGAGTTCTAAATATAGCCTATTTCATTATTCATAACTTGTTATATGAGAATTTATTTTGAAGCCTTTGTACTCAATTATGAAAGTTATTCGATAAAGCTTTGAGATGTGTAGCATCTCCAAATTGTCTGCGGCTTCGAGTATGAATAACTTTCATAATTTGCTCTGAATGTATTTGTTTCTTTTTAAGCCGCCAGTTAGTATAGTTGGCGATCAAAAGACTGAACGAATGATATAATTCGAATGAACGAAATTATATTGAAAATTTAATTTAAAAAATATAACATGACGTTATTAAAATCACTCTATTAGTCAACTTACCTGACTATTAGGAAAAGTAGCAAATGCTGATTGCACTTTATGAAGCGCATGGTCTTGCTGGTGCCCCGGAGGGGGGCGGCCTTTGGGGAAGTGGAATCGAGGGATGACGCGCGCAGGCGCACCGCTACTCGCTGCCCCTCGGACGGTGCGCTGTAGCGTCGTGTGCGGGGGCGCTGATTGGGGCTTCGGAGGTGTTGATGCAGCGTAGCTCTGAGAAAGAAAATTTGAGTTTTAATGATTTGAGAGAAAAAGTTTGGCGTGAGAAATAATGGGGACTATTGGTAAACTAAATTATAGTAGCAAAAAATAATTAACAACCATTTTCTTATCTTCTTTTTACAACCCTGTTCCTAATTTATCTGAGGTCGGGCCTACCTATACAATCTGTACATAAATCTGCGCTATAGATTTCAATTTTGTGTTAGGTGGAAACTGAAACTATCCAAGTCAATCTCTTTGTTGATGTTGTATAATTTAATCTACATTACTAAATACAACAACATCAAGTTAGTAACTTTTAAGAAGTTCGCTAAAGGCAACTGTGTACCTAACCTATCTGTGTATATATTAAAAATGTAATTAAAAGTAAATGGTGCCAAAAAGGCTATTATAAAATTCAAGATTATTTAGATGATCAACAAGCTTGAAAATAAGATGTTCACTCAACTTGCTACTCGAGCAAATTATTGTATTTAGACTACGTAAATGTTTATACAGAGATAAAAAAAAGAAAAACCCGCTTAATTTCTTGTCAGAATGTCCTTAAACAGGTGGCCCATTTGCTGAACAAATTTTTAATATATATTTAATTCAGACGTTCTGTAAGTTACGTTCAATGGTTTATATTATACAGAATAATGATTTTTGAATTTCATATTTTCAAGTAATTGTTTAATTTTGTAAATATTTATTACAGCAAGTAATAAACATCTATTGAAACTTTACATGTTGCTATTCTGCTATTCAGTTTGTGTATGTACTGAGAAGTTTGATCAAATATTTAACAAAGTTGATACAAAAAAGAAATACAGAGACTTTCCTATAAACCCTTATAATACCTACTGTTCTAGACTTCGTTTCTATTAACGCCTTCATCTCTATTCACGTCGTTTGTCACTTGATGGTTAACAGTTGCAGAGTAGGTATAGACTTCTCTCTATACTATGACAGTTGGGTTAGTAAACTGCTGACAAAGATATTCACTTATTCCTGGCTATGTTTTTACCTATATTTCCATTTACATATTTTTCTTGGTACAGACACAAACTCACGCCTTTCTCCCCGTGGGATAAAAAGACCATAGCCGGCTGTAATATTCATTACACAATTTAGTTACATTCTCTACTGATAATAATTTATCCTATACTAGCTGACCCGCGCAACTTCGTCTGCGTCACCCCGTTTTTACAACATTTTTCTATCTATTAATCCCTTCTATCTATTAATTCCCATCTATTAAAACAAACCGCATCAAAATCCGTTGCTTAGTTTTAAAGATTTAAGTATACAAAGGGACATAAGGACATGATAAATTGGGACAGTAACCGCGACTTTGTTTTATACTATGTAGTGATGTACCTATTTCTTTATCATTCATTCATGTTATGGCAAATAAATTGTCTTTTTATGATGGCACACTTGAAACTTTATAGTGTATTTACAAGTAACGAATGGTCTGTTACAAAATTGTTCGACTTGAGAGGATTTTGCAATACAATAAAAGCATTGCATTGCATGCATGCATTATGAAGTGAGAACTACAATATCTTTCAAACAGCTATGGCAGGATGGTATTTCAATAATAAAATATTATGTAGATACTCCGCAGAGGGTTGAAAGTGGTTGAAACTAAATTTCTTTACTTTTAGAAAAATAGCTGGATAGCAGAGTATCTATCTAAGAATATTAAATATTTGATTATATCCGATAGTACTTTTTACTACTAACTAACTAGCTGTTGCCCGCGGCTCGGCCCGCGTGGATATCGATTATCGCGTAGTTCGACTCTACTCGATTCTCTACTTGCCTTCCTATACTACTTCTCCTTGCTGTCATGACCACGGAAATAGTTAAGCGATATTACCGCTAATGTATAAAAAATTAAAAATTTACCGGATCTATTGAGATTGCTCCGCTCCCTTGGATGGTAGCGTGATGATATATAGCCTATGTTAATCTTAGATATTGTAACTTTCTATAGGTGAAAGGATTATTGAAATCAGTTCAGTAATTTAGGAGCACATTCGTTACAAACAAACAAACAAATCTTTCCTCTTTATAATATTAGCGTAACTCCTCTTTATAATAGACCACCGTGTATTTTGTGTTCAGTGGGCGACAGTTACCGATTGAATCCCAGAGAGCCGCTCTCTGGCACTGGATTGAGAAATTTACACTTTAATATTCATACAGTAACGCAATCTCCACAGGCATTCGATTAGGTAGTGCAATACGCGATACAGCGGCACAAGCAATTCCAGATACCGAACTAATATTTTGAATGTTGGCTACATTGTTCAAATGCTCATAAACGTCACTTATGTCATGTCAATAAATAAAGTTATTCAATATGTGTATTTCAATATCAATTTTACCGTAAAATAAATATGGGTTTCTCATTTCATGTCATCATTTTTCTCTTTTTGCCAAGCTAAACTAAAAGGCTCCCGAAAACTACCCAGTGTCCGAAAATAGTACACTTGACCTCCCTAATCTTCACGTCCAATGATATGTGGGTAGTTGACGTTTGAAGTTAGTAGATATTGACGTCTGTCGTAAATGCGGTAGAGTATTTCTATAAACCTTTTGATTAACGAACCGAAAAAAACATCTCGATAGGAACGATGTGTTCAATTTCTCGGTATAACATCTAGGAGTTGCTTTTATTAAACCCGTGTAGGTTTAATAAAAAATACACAGCTTCTACTTATATTTCTTTTTACCTCGTCTATCTGTTCTGTAATAACATGGAAATATGTACTGTAATATTGCTGCACGAGAGCTTTGAACATAAAGGAACGTGCTAATATTGTTTATATTTACTTACTTCCATTAGCATGTGTTCTGTTTCTGAAATAAGATATACCTACACCTGTGTATATTCCTTGAAAATTAGGCAGTTATTCGTACCTATTATGGTAACCCAGGTAGCAGGGTTTCTTTAGTCAAAATTATAATTAAAAAGACTTATTTTCCTAATGCTCTTATTTTTAGGAGTAAGAATGATTAACAATGTCGTATTACCGCTAAGTTCAATTTTTAAATTTGGTAAATTCTAGTTTTTATATGAAAAATGGTGGAGTTATAAATATAACTGCTAGTAGAAAGTGTGGTAATTCTTCATGTTTGTTCCAAAACTGCAAAGAAACCTCTAGTAAGATCTCCAATGTTTAACGAAGACAGCATTCATCAACAGTTTATAGAATAACTACATCAATCAATCAATCAATTAGCCTAATTGTACTTCTCTGCTCTGGACATAGGCCTCTCCCAATGTCAGGACGCCTACTAATTCATAACAGCCATGCCCCTTGGACCACAACCGCGAAAAGATGATGTTTTTATGACCTTACTGAACTATAGTAGCGCAGTTATTAAATAAACCGATATACGAGTATCTGCCGATTAATGGAATTTTTAGCTACGTCAGATAGTATAATGAATTTCGATATAGCTTGAAAGGCCCTTCATGATAAACAAATTATTGAATTGATTGATTGAATTGAAATGGTTTTGTCGAAAGATGTCCTTACTGTACCATTCGAGTTTACGAACCCTCTGTTTTTGTGTTCTCACCTCACAACATTGCCACCTCACTGCTTGTGAATACTGAAGGCACTTGAAGTGACTGATATAAAACACATAACTTTAAATTTAGGTACCTACTCTGATTTTGTCAATTAACGTTTATATATGCCTTTTGACTCTCAACTTTAACTTTGTTTAAAAGGGTTTGACTGGGGATGTAGTTTATCTGCGTAAAGTTTACGCTCATTTCAAGCAAGTTTCAAAATAAATTTACTTAAAGTCACTTGTGTGTTAACGTAATTTATGCAACAGGGTAAAAAGTGTATGAAAATCTTAATAAAATATGAATTTCGATCAAATATTATGTTGTTTATACGAAAAAGTAAATATGATAACCAAATACTTAAGTACTTACTTTAAACTTACATTCAAAGTATTCGATTTACAATATTTTTAAATAAAAACGAATCGCAAAGATTTCTTACAAGCCCCTACCTAAACAAAAAATTCCACTGATTTGGGTGATTTCTTTTGTGTTTATATTTGTATCTAATGGGACGGGGTACACTTCCAACATCAGAAGTACACCTTGTCCTTATTAGGAATAATCTATCAGTAGCACTCTGTTTGATTTTTAATAAAGGTTATAAACAAGTGCTAATTAATTTTAATCATTAAGTTCACTGTACCTACTGAGTTCTTTTTAGAAAATGATCAAACTTTATAAAGGTGTGAAATTTGGCATAGCGAGTTGGCGCCATTGCCAGAGAAGCGTCCCGTCGTAATACAAGTTTAACAATAGCGAGGCAAAGGTCGCGCCGGATAATGCCAGTTAACAGAGATAAATAAAATATTCGCAAAAAAAGTTTCTAAGGTCGGAATTAATGGCTATCATTACTAAGATCCGCTTCTATAAAATATAGGTCAAGTCTAAACGACTGTATTACGTAATTTTTTATAAGATAAAGCTAAATTATGACCTATAATTTACTGCTGGCTTACGAAATATTATTACAGTTTGGACCAGTTTCTGTACTTTTATTATGAAGTATTAAATTACCAATGTATCTAGTACAATTATGGATTACGTGATGAGTATTTCGATGAATTTTTTTGGAAGTGAAACATTAACTATTGTATTCTGTATTATTTGGGATTGGGATGGACGGATGATGAAGTTTTTCGAGCACAATTTAACAATGAGACCAGCCTATCGTCGTCAACTGAGTTCCTTTTTCAAACAACAAAAAAACACTGGCAAGCTATTACCTACTCAAAGTAAAAGCAACTCAAATCCTCTTAAATGTTAAAATTGGAATTTTCTAAGTAGGAGCAATTATAGCATTGTGTATTTTAAGCCGATTTAGAAAAAGAATGTTTAAAATTAAATATTAAGCAAGTTAAACAAAAGGAACATTAACATTTTTTCATTTAGGGTTTACAAAACATGACTTATCTAGCAATGGTTGCTTAAGCTTCCGGCTTTACGAAACACTCTAATGTCAAAAAGCCTTCACAAAAACAATTGTACAAGCAAGCCTGAAAATTGTGCTTTAACAATAGATATAATCGCAAAAGTTACCACAGGACGCAAAATTTTGTAACAATTACAGAAAATGTCGAGAGAGAAAATTACTTTTGTAAAACACGAGTTATTCGTTCTAGAACACAAGCTTTTCTGAAAATGTTTACGATATTACTTGTATACAAGAGTCATTTTACTGTTATTCATTTAGAAATGTGCCCAGTAATAACTTTTACCGAACCATGTCGAAGAAAGTTGTGGCATTGTTTTAAGCGACTACATGGGAAATTGCATGACAAGTCATTCAAAGAATACCTATGTTATGTTAAGCAAGGTGGGGCGGAGTGGAACATCGCGGCATCGTTTGAAATACGAAACACACGATGGAAGTAGTTCAACAATAGATTGTATTTTAGTCAGACCATAGAAATATAATTCTGGAGATGTTATTTGCGCCAATATGATCTAGTTTGTCTGTCACGATCAAAAGTAGTAAGTAGATAATTTTATGGGCACTTAGCTTAAGTTCTTTACTTATTCATCCAGTCAAATGTACTGGAAAAGCCGTAATTTTAATGAAAATAAGTTCCAAATTTATTTTACTTATTGATGCTACCTTTATATACCCATTGGATCAGACCTAGTCACTTATGTTAATTTTATTTATTTCTATTCTTGTAGTCAAGTACTGGATAAACCATCATTTTAATAAAAAGAATATCCTTAGATTTACTGGAAAGTGTGACATTTAACCTTATAACAATCTCATGCGAGGGGTTCAAGAAAATATTAGTAATTTCGGATGCTAATATTCTCAAAAAAAAGAAATATATGTAATAGTAGCTAATATAAGATACCAATACTGCGTGAATATTCAAATAAATACACAGAATATTCGCCCATATTCGAATAACAATAGTAAAGGGTGAATGCCGCAGCGTTCGCGAGATCCCGAAATGTGCGGTTTCCGTTGGATAGTATGTCACACAAAATTAATGACATAATTTCACAAACATTTACTACCACTGACGTAACTTCGGTGGAGGAGCTATATATCATAATTTAAATGTCATAAAACTGTTGTGGTTCCAAACAAATATTTATATTTAAGTCAAATGTATGGCACCGTGAGGTGTAATATTATCTCCAGTATAAGGGAAAAATGATTGTGATATGTGACATATATCGTCCACAGTCACGGGTAGGTACTGAAAAAATGGCGAAACGTCAGGCTAAATGTAAACAATCTATCTATCTATCTATACTATTACCTATATAATTGTAAAAAGTTTATGTTTGTCCGCGATGGACGCAAAAACTACTAAACGGATTTCGATGCGGTTTATTTTGTTTGAAGGGGTTTGGTTCAACTTAAATTCTTACGTTTATTTGATTGCAATCGGTTGAGTAGAACCAGAGTTATGATTAGTAATACAGAATTTAAGTTGCAAAGATGGCGCTTAGGTCGCGATAACCGACAGCCATGCGGGCGAAGCCGCGGGCATAGGCTAGTACCAAATAATTCCCGATTGTTTCCAATAAAGATAAAAAATGGTTTAATTTCCATGATTGTGTTATTGACCAAATGCAATGGTAAAGCTCTCTTCTCCGGTGGTATGATGAAGGATTACAATTCCAATGGAATTACATACCTAAATTAAATTACCACAGATGTCAAACACAAGTAAGAGAAATTTTGTATCGAAAATGTTCGAAAAGTTTTTTTGATCAAAAAGATCTGTATTCGAATTACGTAATGGTATCTAACTCGCATTTTGTTTTAGTTACCTAAGTAAAAACGAGCTGTTATTAATATACTAACAACCCAGAGTTACAAATTTGGCAGTATTATTAAGCTCACAAAACCTGCACAAACTCCATTTTTTTGGGACTCGTATGTGGGCGACACTGAGACGGCTCAATCAGAGGCATTCTTTCCTTTTGTAAGCGTACCTCATTTTTCACGCCTATGTGACTTTTGTGCGTACACTTTACACGCTGTATATTTATGTCGCTACATTTTATGAATGTCGCACAAAAACAAGTTGTAATATTTAACTTCAGTTAATCATTTTCAACTGTTTTGTCGGTCCAGTGATATTTAAGTAGAGATTAAGGATATATAAAAACCGTATGTACATTAGTATGAAAATGAATTCTATTAATGACTGTCGATTAAGTCATTAGAACCTACAATATTATGCAGTGATCGTTGCCAATGTGACAAACTAGAATCGTGCCATATCGGTGCAATCAATATTCATACACACTGAGCTACACACAGTGTGAGTACCCTCTACATATTCATAACGTCATCATTGATCTGGTGCACATACAGTAGCATTGAACGTACAAACACAGTTTTTTGGTTTTCCCACTGACAACACAAAACCTCTCTAGTGAGCTCTGGCTACCCCACTCACCACCGAAAACACAACACAAGGTTATAAAACGGCGATATTCTGTAGGGTGGAGGTACTTCTCCAGTCGGACTGCTCGATTGGGACGGATATACGTCGTGTCCTATAGTAGTATAGTAGTGTACTTCTCTTTCGCAATGCAGTAGGTAGAGTAAATATTTTCTTTTTATATTTGGACCCCGCTAGGTGCTGCTGAAAAAGCTGCGATGCAGTCCCGAAGATAAAGACTGGACGGAAAATTTTGAGTTGATAGCAAAAGTCTTATTTGCTGTATTTTTGGATCCAATCAGATCTACTAGAATTTATTTTCCGTACCCATCGATCAGATCATCTCTACATTTAATGCTGGTCGAATCTCTATGTTGTTTTTATGCAGATTGTTGCGTTTATAGTTTCTAATGCTTTAACTGTTGAGCCACGGAGCCACAGCTCCCAGCATCGATCCAAGATGTGATTCCGTGGCTCAACAGTTAGAGCATACTCCCTGTAAGGGAAAGATTGTGGGTTCGAGTCACGTCCGACTATTCACTTATTCCGAAATAAATTCGATACCAAATATCACTCTATCTCTTTGGTCCCTTTTTTTAAGTAACGTTATAATGATCATTAGTTAAAAAATATTTTATGATATTAACTTTACAAACAAAAAAGAAATAAAACTACGATATGCACCACCATATTCACTGTTTGACAAACTGATATTACAGATACATTATTGCTAACACACTTGCACTTCTCCACGACATTTATTATTGTTTCATCTAACCAGTTTCGTCTTGCGGCATTCTCAAAGTTAGAAATGGAGAAGTATAAGTGTGTTATCAATAATGTATAACAATAAATTCTACCAAGTGCCATCAATCAACAGTAAGAATAATCTGATATTACATATTATGCCTACCAATTTTAGATTATGTTTACATTGACGATACTCTGTGTTTGTAAGTAAGAAGCCAATTTTCGATTAATGAAAAGGGAACAAAAGAAAGTGTTTACAAAGTAAAAAGGGTTACCAACCCTCAAGCAGTACATATTTGAATAACTGCTACAAACGATCAGAAATGAAATGAAATTAAGAAGAAGTGAAAGCATTATTTGTTCGAAGATTTAAAAGATATTGAAACTGCTGAGCGATATTTTGCAGTAAACCGAAAATAGTATTTAAAGTTTAAACCTTATCTAAGTCACAAAGTGAAACAAACAGTCTTAGATTTTTTGCAATAGGTACAAAGCGGTAGAACACTTGAATGTTAAAACAGATGTCCCGGATTCGATTCCATCTTATGATAACTATTTGTTTGTGTCCATGAAATTTAGCTAGCTTAGTAGTTACAATACGGGATACGGGTTCATATACGGGTTCGAACCCACTCCTATCCTAACCAAGTAATTTAGCGCCTGTTAGGATGAGTTAGGACGAATTTCAGTAACTAATATTCTATTTTAAAAAAGGTACACTTGCAACAGGCTGATGTATAAATAATATGCAGGTATAATTCACAAAAAGTACCTAAATATCATTCATCATTCTCTGAACCTTTTCCCAACTCAGTTGGGGTCGGCTTTGCAGTCGAACTGTGATGCGGCTGAAATTCGATATTTTACGTGAAGCGACTGCCACCTGACCTCCACAACCAATGATCTGATAACCAATGGCGATATCGAAGATCCAAGTTAGACTGATTGGACTTTTGAGGGCTCCAACTACCCGTAACTAATGCCATAGATGTTTGTATGGACCGCTTAACGTGCTCTCCGAGGCACGACCAGACCAGTGCAAACAGCCATATTCATGCATACAACTTTTTGCACTGAGCGGGGATCGAACTAGTAGGATAGAAAAAGTACCTAAATAATATATGTTTTCCCGCATTGCAGAAAATATACAAGGTAATCCGTTAAGCTATACCTTCGGGTTTTGATACCACCGTATTCTTATTTTTTTTTTAAACTGAGAATACCGTAATGTGCGTTGATAATGTATCTAGTGACTAGTACTCCTACTCATAGGCACAAATATGGACGTCGCACGGCCCACGATACATAAATCATTAGCTGTTGTTCAAAGCACTGCTGGCAAACCATTACTCCATCGGTTTTGACGAGTACAAATTGACTAATCACATAAGATGATGGACAGCGGTGACGCGGTGTGGATAACAAGTTCATTTCTGATGCGTTCATTCAATTCTAACGTACCCACCCTGCCAGAATTATTCAATTAGGAATGCTTTGACTCTGATAATTATTACTAATTCTCCTGACATATTCCTGACAAGCAGGGACTTGGTTATATCTGTGGCGTAGCGGTAGTAGGTAATGTGACTGCTACTTAGGAAGCGCGGGTTCGATTCCCGCTAAGTGCAAATATTTGTGTGCATGAATATGAATAATTGCATTGGTCTAGGTGTTCCTACGGGTGTTATATGCATGTATTTACAAAAAAAATGTATCTAAGTATGTTTATGCACATTCAAGAATCCATAACACAAGCTAGTTGAGCTTTGCTTATCATGGGTCTGGGTGGCGTTGTGTAGATCGTCCTGATATTCCTAGAATATGTATTTATCATTATTTATTTACTTAGCCACGAACTCTACCTTTGTCGGGAACACCAGTACTCTTTGTAGATAGCAGATTGCTGTGACCATTCTTGACACAGCGAGACTCATTCATGCCTCAGAGAGCACGTTGAGCCGTCGGTCCTCATTCCCGCGTGAACTTCTGTGACATTCGTTACGGGTAGTTTCGACAGCTTGAGCCCTGTTGCTTCTTAGTTAGGAAAAGGGTCAGATTACGACTAATTCTCTAGTAAAAGTTATGCACTTTAGCACAACAGTGGGGACGCTTTCTCTGGTTTTCCTCTCCTTTCCTACACGGGACACCACATGCAGGGCTTAGATATCACCCGCATACGGTGCGGAATATTCCATCAAGAACTAAGTGATTCGGTGAGTCTTTTCTCTGCCGCACCATTAAGTTTTGAAATTCTTTATCAGCTCACGTGTTTTCTTCTTCCTACAGTCCCAGGTCCTTTAAGCGGGGCGTGAAAAAAGCATCAGATGAGGCCGTCCAGCTAAGCGCCATCGTCGTAACACTACGTGTTTGCAATAGTGAAACTCTTTCCTGAGACTTTATCTTCAGCTAACCATCAGGCGGAGTGAACGCAAATTGACCCTAAATGAAATGAAAATGAAAAAAAAAGGTTGTTACTGCTCTAAATAATGTAAGATGTTTTGAATAATGTAAGTAGGTTTATGAAGTTCTTTTTCTCTTTCCTAACATTATTTGTGGATGTTAAGCTATACAAACGTTCACCGTAATAGATCTCCGCAATATAATTCCCATTCGCCTACTGAAGGTGGCTGTAACGACCACATTTATATAATCTCAACACTGCCTGGTTGCGACAGTTACATATGATGAAGAGGTTTTTACCTTTTTGCCAACTGTTGAAATTTTCGGTATATTGTTTAAGTAGAAGTTCCTTTAAAACCCAGACTTGGACTCCTTTACGTTAGTTGAAAGATTGAAAGTACTTTTAAGAGGTGGTGATAAGGTCCCTGATGTGGTGGTGTACCCAGCGCTTATCACCACCGGGTAACTTAATTTAAAGCTACCTAAAAGTTTTTAAACAATGATTAAATGATTTGTTCCACTTGGCCCCATTTGTTCGTCCTACATTCCAAAGAATTCCTCTCTTGCCCCAAATTAAATTTGATTCCTGTTTCGTCCTACTTCATAGTACCAACCAAAGTATGGTTAGCAAAGCAAATTTAAATGTGTTATAATATATGGAATGCCTGTTAGTGCATTGGTTTGATATGCAAACGTACAGCTAGGCCAAAGTGGTTTCGGTTTTCATTCAAGATAAATCTTAAATGATTATAAAAGAGAACCTGGTATGCTCAGAAAATACACTAGTGTCAGCAGTACATTTTATGGCACAAGGTACAAGATTATAGAGAATTTGTGCTTCGCATCCACCGTATAAAGACAGTGTTTATGATTTGCAAACAGGCACAGTTGTTCGCTACATTATGAAACATAATAATTATAAACATAAGACGATAGGTAACTAGGTATGTGTAGGTACTATGTAATTCATATTATAGACATATGTATGGTTTCATTCGACAGAGATCCAATCAAATTAATTGAATTGTTGAGGGAAACTACAAGCGAAACGTTTAAGTATTTGGCAGAACTTTTTGTAGTTTTTTGGCCAATTGGAGGATTTTGGCCAGCTGGCTTGTATATTCAGTCTTATGACTTGGCGAGTGATGTAGACTATGTCTTCATTCGTCTTCAGATGAAACCGGGATTGATACTGTGATGAATGTCAAGCCTCTAGTAAAATGTTCATGCCCATAATTGGTTAACGTCAGTAAGTTAGGTGAGATTTGAAGACCAAGTCCCACCTCTTCGTAAATCGTAAATGAAAACGAAGTATAATATTACAATACAGTAAAAGAATCACCACAGTTTGACCTGTAAGATATTCGCACGTTTATACGTAAGTGACGTCAACAACTCTGTCTATTTACAATTTTACAATCTGACTCACGCAAAACGGGAACATTGAACATCAATAATCGCCAGCGTGGTGCGTTCTTGCGTAGGCAATCTGTGCTACGTACGGGTGATTCGCAATGGATTCCCTCAGTCTATTTATAAAGAGTGGAATAGACGCCTCTCGGGTGTCTGAGGGGGGAGGAAAAGAGAGGGACGCAACACCGACCACGTGGTATAAATAGTCGTATGCGCATGAGCCTGACACTGCGCACCCGCGCACTCGTACCACACCAAATTGGGAGACGGGAATAGTCGAGCGATGTTTGGGCTCAATAGTAGATACAAAATAAATATAGGGTTATTTTGATATGCAGTCTGATTCCTGGTTACCATGTGCGCTGCTATACATCATGGGGCTAAATGGTAATCCGGGTTCAATATACTTTAGACGTTAGGGCTTAAGGAATCTAGGGCAGTGAATTTCTTTACTACTAAGATATGAGACAAATTTAATAACTATTCAAGAACTTTTCTTCCTTCCATTTGTTACTAGCCCTTGTCGTGGTTATGTCAAATTCTTAAAAAAGATATACTTTACAGAATATTTGGAAAGTGATTCCCTACTGTTATAAGTGTCTATTATTGATTACAGCCAGGGCTTTTGCGCATACAGTGATCCTGAAGCGACGGCGTTTTTGAGTTGCCATCGTGGTATAGTAATAGGCGGTACAGTGAAATCCATTGAGTGAAGTGCGTACGAACAAGACTTGCGACTTTTAGCTCTTCGATCTGAAGCAGAGCAAAACTTCTTCCCTTTTGTGAAACGGGCACGAGACACGAAAGTATCGCTTTGTGAAAATATGAAAAGCGCCTTCTAAGCTAAATAACATAAAATTTATGTAGATTGGAGTTCAAAATAATGTTATGCTCAATATATTTTAAGAAGCTATCAACCTATTAATTCGGCGGTAAACATTTTGTTATTGGCAAAGGGAATGGAATCGTAACATTGTTACTTCTTACGCATATTTTTAATAATTTCTTATACATTATGGGTAACACTAAACAGTATATGAATAATACATTTTATTCCAAATATGTCCGGAATATTATAACTTTTGATGGAACACATTAAGTTTTGTTTAGCACTTTTTGTTGAAATACATAATCAACCGGATGTGTTGGAACGTAGGCAGATATTTTTTGTTTGATGTAAATTTTGTATAATATGGAATACCATTATCATAATACGCGAAAAAATATTCTTTGATGGAAACTTTTGAATGGAGTCCGAAATGACGGTAAATAAATCCAGCTTGATGATTAAGCATAAAAATATAAGTGGGCGTTTTTCAATTTATTTCATTCTTCGATTCAGAGCGTCGGCGTCGCTTAAATTCCTCGCGTACGAATAATATACCTATTTTTTAGGAAATCACAGCGGCTAAGTACTACGTCATCAGGGTTAGTATTAGGCTCTACGTAGAACTGAAATACCCACGATATACAATACACATCACAGCTAGCGAAATGTGTAGGTATTTTATAGGTACTATCCTCTACTAGAGCTAGAGGCAGATAGAAGCTTCATCCACCTCTTCAGAACAAAATATTTTTAATGCGAAACTAAATCGATCAGTTGTGACTCCTGCTGACGGGTTCACTTTATACTTATAGAAGGTCACAGCCTGGATAGACTGATAAACAATACTCCGACACTAATGATACTGTAGTAATATAAAAGGTTCATATAATTGTTATTACCTTCAGTACCAATAAAGATAACTTTTCACACAGAATTCATACATACATACATACATATGCTCATGCCCGTAATCTCCGAAGAGGTAGGCAGAGGTGTATTACACACCCACATTTCGCCAACTATGATTTTCGTTCCCACGTAATAGGGGGCGAGCCTATTGCCGCCAGAAAATAAATTCCTAAACGAACACGTTGCAGCTAAGTAAAAAAAATTGACCCGATTCCTTGCTATGCGGTGTAAATAGCAACGAAATTAATTACGTGCTCAGCCGCACAAGCACTACCAATTAACGTCTTGGAGAGTATCAGACGACTTCATTTCCTGCAACACTTGTGTTGTTTCCAGGAGTAATCGGCACTATTGCGCTTCTAGTAATAATGCTCTACATGATTCTACCCACCGCTATCTTGGCTCAAGTTCTCATGTCAAACTTGCGGCTGAATTACTTAATTAATATTCGCTCATAAACTAGTCAGATGAATCGTGTTTACGTGTGAAAAACATCTACAACACTAGCTGGAACTATTAACGTGTAATTCCAAATTACCTTCTCCTTGGGAACCATAAAGCTTGTGGTAATACCGCAACATGCCGTTACATAGACAATTGGGGCCATCGTAAAACATTTAGAGTCAATTCTAGCTTCGAAATCGTTGACTAGGTTTCATTTTGACTGAACAACTTTATGTCCACTTAATCGTTAGTGGTTCTTAACTTTTTAAGGGAATGCAGTATTGTTACCTGAGGTTATAAGACTATTTATTGATACTGTTGATTGATGGCACTCGGTGAACCTTATTGTTATACATACTGATAATACACAATATACACATGTACCTACTGTAAATATAAACGTTTGAGAATGCCGCAAGACGAAACCGGTTAGATACATTTAATAAATATCGTGGAAAAGTAGGTACAGGCTTATTCTGTTTTACATAACGTAAATTAGACACTGAAAATTATTTTTTGAGGCACACCTGCCACCACAAACGGATTGCGAGAACGTGAAATTAGACTTACCTGAACGTAATTTTAATTTTTCACACAATAAATCCTAATGTTCGCGCCATTATAGACTATGAACCAAAAATAAAGAATTTTAAGAATGCTAATTTATCCTTTTAAATAACTATATTGAGTTAACATTAATCTTCATTTCAGAAATAAGTTAAACTGTCCGACAAGCCGATAATGAATAAAGTTTGGGCGAGTGGTTTAACATTTTATTTTTATATTTTGGGAACTTTTGTTGATACTGTACCGTCGCGACAAAAACAAAGCATGTTTATTGACTATAACACCACTGTTGTTCAACCGTGGCAAAACATTTTAGAGGAGGTAGGACACGACGGTATATCCGTCCCAATCGAGCAGTTCGACTGGGTAAGTACCTCCACCCAACAGAATATCGCGGTTTAATAACCTTGTGTTATGTTTTCGGTGGTGAGTAGGGTAGCCAGAGCTCACTAGAGAGGTTTTGTGTTGTCAGTGGGAAAACCAAAGGCTTATCCTACATTTTTTGCGCTGATGACACAGAATGTCTCTGTTCTTACTGGGGTTGAGGCACGAGTGTTATTCCTCTGGTATTATTACACTCGCCCATAGGCCACGGTAACCACGTACCATCAGGTGGGCCGCAGGCTTGTATGCGACCTAAGTTGTATAAAAAAACATTTTAGGCGGTTCGCTAAATTCAGCATTCTATCCCGAACAAATCGTGTGATGGGCGACCAATGGTAAAGAAAAATCTTGCGTATTGATGTGATTTTGCTTTAATTATATTATGCTTTACCCATTAAGCTTTCTTCAGTGTAACTCAAGCGTAACGAAGCGTTGTTCTATGAATTCGCGACAGCCCGCAAATTCAAGCGAGAAAAGGCATGTATTGTACGAGAACGAGATTGTAATATCGTGCTTTTTGAATGAACTAAACGTCAAAAGCAGTCATTGAATGAATGAATAAGTCTTTATGTGCCCGCAGTGTGGTAATTACAAATCTAATTATATTCTCACATAGCTATTCACACTTCGCCTATTCAGTCTGGCATGCCAATTTACAAGCTTAATAATTAGATATTCACGAACGTTAATTTGCCGTCGAAGGGTCAACATTCCAAGTTGTTCAGGAATATATCTACCTTGGTCAGATAATTCAGTTTGATAAAAACGACTTCGAGGACGAACCCGTCAGAAAAATCCATGTAGAGTGGGCAGTATTTGGCAAACTACGTCGGTTTATCTCCTCACCCCTAACGCAATGCCTTAAAACGAAGGTTACAGAGGTGAAGCGTAGAAACTGACGGTGGGACTAGTTCACCAATTGGAAGTCGCACATCGAACTTTGGAGCGAGCTATGCTTAGAGTCTATTTGAAGTATAGAATTCGTAACGACGTCATCCGACAAAGAACTACAGTTACTGACATAGCTAGCAGAATAAGCAAGTTATAGTGGCAGTGAGCTGGCCATGGCTGATGGTCATTAGAGTAGACAAGTCCTAGAGTGGAGACTGCGAGAAGGCAAACGGAAGGCAGATGGACTGACGACCAGAAAATTGATGCGGACGTCGAGAGAAATGGCGCCTTATACACACAATGGACAGCAGTGGATTGCGATATTTATTATCAATGGCTAGATTGATAATAATGGACCGTGACCCCAAAGGTATTTTTTAGAATGTCCTGGGGAAATATAGGTAATATTGAACCTCAATAAGATGTTATCTATTTAAATAATTATAATAGGGCGGTGAATTGACAGTACTGGCGAAAATTGAGAGAGTCAAAAGGCTAGACTAATTGAATATGTTGAATCTATAGTGTGATCTTAGGGCCCCATGTCATCAATACAATAATTCTTTAGTTTTTGTACGTTACTCTTCGAATTAAAACACTTTTGACGCAGAGAATAGGTAATACCAAACATGTTAAACTAAAACGCAAATGATATTATCTACAGCGAAAGAAGGACAACTCTAAATAATACTCTGAACCAACCCATCAATAAATGATTTGTTAATATAAAAAATGTGAATTGAGATTATTATTTTAAAGAGCATTCTGAGCCTTTGTGTAATTTTTACCTGCAAAGTAGCTGTTATATTCGTACTTTGTGATTCAGTGAGCGTGTAGGTCGTTAGGTAGACGTTGTTAGGATGCCCCCAGAGCCCTGTAAACCGTTGTTCTAAGGATCTAAGCGGTTGAGTTATTAGTACATATTTCGTTCTCACTATTTTATTATAAGAGTAACGTGTGAACGATCTAATGTTAATATAATTAATCATCATCATCATTGTGTTTATTCCATTCTCATCCGAAAAACCTCGGTCGGTATTTTCCAGTCTAACTGGGTCACGATTGAACTTCTATATTTTCTGTGAATCAACTATTAGCTGAGATGAGGTTTCGCGTTCGATACCAGGTTTTACCATGGGACACACCAATGGAATTCCTCATCAGCTCATGTTTCTTACTTCCTATAGTCCCGTGTACTTTAAGCGGGGCGTGAAAGGGCATCTGGTGAGGCCATCAAGCTGAACGCCACCATTGTAACACTGTACGTATTTGTAATGGTGACCCTACTTCCTGAGACAGCCTTCAGCTCACCATCAGGCAAGGGGAAGACAAATTGATGTGCGCTATTTAAAAAAGTATATTAATTACGCGTTATCGAAGTGCATATCCATCGAAGCAATTACATTTTGACAGCTGTCTAACAGCTTATTGTAGGTGTCACTCCTTCAAAACGTCCCTACATAAAAATATATTCATATATAGAAACCATAAGAAGAATATTAGCAGGAATAAGACGAGGAGCGTTTTATCTATTCAGGCACAGATGTTAGCTGAAAGGTTTCCAAGTAAACCAGGTTTTCCATTAAATCCTAGCACCTATTCCCTACAATTGTGCATAAAAGCGATATCTTCGCGTCACCAAGTAAATTATCTTACCTAGTGGCGGCTGTGAAATGGATTTACATAAATGTATACAACCGAACTAGGTTAATATCTAGAACAATATATCTTTCGTCACAAACACGAGTGATCGTCACAGAGTCCTCGAGTGGAGACTGTGAGAAGGCAGATGGACTGACGACCTGAAAATTTTTAACACAAATTTGATTTGATACTTTGGAAGATATGTTAACTTGATATTCGATCTTTAACTAAAAATTAACTAACGAATTTACTACTACTAACTGCCGTACTGACCACAATACCAATACTGGCCATAAATATCAGTTAATTAGGTAGAAGGTAATATACACCGAGATGGTATAGACAACAGATCAATTGACCGCAGATGAACTTTGCCAATTACCGCCAGTAATATGGTTAGAGTCGCCGTAAATAGTATGATTAGCAAAATTGGTATAATAGTTAACAGTCTGGTTAAACATATTCTATTAGAAAACAATTGATGTTTTCTCACTAGTTTCGCTCACTAGTAGATTCCATAAGTGAATTCATTTTCAATCGAGAACGCCTGACTTCGGGAAGGCTCACCACGTCCCGTACATATATTCATTTATTTATACTTTATTCACGACGAGCTGACCCGCGCAACCTTGTCTGCGTCACCCCGTTTTTGCAACATTTTTCATTCCTGCTCCGCACCTGTTAGTCGTAGCATGATGTTATATTAGTTATATACATATAAACCTTCCTCTTTAACCACTCTATCTATTGAAACAACCGCATCAAAATCCGTTGCGTAGTTCTAAAGATTTAAGCATACAAAAGGACAAGAAAAATAGGGACAGAAAACGCGACTTTATTTTATACTATGTAGTGATAGTGATGCACATTGGCGAACTTAATGCCGTAGGCATTCTGTACCAGTGTACCTTAGGGTAATGCAGAACAGTTCTGTACGATTACGAGTTTATGTATGTTTATGATGTTTATATTACGCGATGAATATATTATTGAATTTGGAAATTTAGTTTTAAATTCATATCCCAAATCTGAGCTAAATATGTGTTTGGAGTACCTACGTCATAGGTGCCAAAATGACTAGACTCCTAACTAGTGTCTCCATTATGGAAATACCTACACTGCTAATCATTTATTCCTATAACTTGCCAACCCAGTCGCAGTAGGTAACCACATAATAATTCACCAAAACTACTTCACTTACTTAATGCCACCAATCTTTATTAATTTTCTACGAATGTTTTTATCTAGAGATGTGTCAACACGTTCGTTACTAATGAATGTATGACACAAACAGTGTTGCGAAATGGCCTTTAGTGTCACTACACTATAATGCACAGTGCATTACGAGTGCACGTGGAATGTTCCGACAACATATTTTGCAACTAAGTAGTGGCCATTCACAAAATTTTGAAGTAATATTTCACCTTGTATACAATTTTAAAATGCCTACAATTTTAAATATAACATGTGAATAGCTAAAATCGCCACAATTGTTTTAAATTAGTCTTTTTTAACATGCGTAAAATCCCCACGCCGCGCCGCGCCGCGCGTCGACTAAATCGACTAAAACGCACGCCGTCTTTGGGTCCTTAGTTGCCGAAGGCAAGATATCCTTCGCACACCGGTAGACCAGGGGCCATCTCTTTCGAGCTTAAATGAGTCTGAGATGTTATTATTATTTATATCGTATTTCCTAAGGGTTTCTATTTTGTACACATTACATACAAAATGAATTTACATCACGCGCCTGGCCAAAGTAAAACCTCAGATTCAGATCACCCAATTATCTAGATACAATAAAACTAATAATGCACGCCACTTGTCTACGTGCCATAACACAAAAGTCAACGAACTAAAAATTACATTTTTATTCTTTACCCAGGAGTTTGTCTATATTTAACCCCACTATCCTTTACCTTGTATCTTATTTCATAAATCTTTAATTACATTTTCTTTTAAACTATTAACTAACTTCAAAAATATCTACATTATTCTTGTAAGCGTCTAGGGTTGAGATGCTGTAGTCGTTTGAAGTTTATGTGTTGAATGACAAATATAAATACATATCCGTTTAGAATTATTTCGAGTTTATGGCGTAAGAGGAAATATATCGTCATGGGGCCGTTAACACCGTAAGTTCCGTAGAAAGAGGTTTTTAAAACAATTTGAGAGACTTGTCAACCTCTAGCTGATTGATAGACGAGTCATTGCCAGGTAGGTCAGATGCCAGTCGCTCGCATTTGCGCATAATCTGAACATAGAAAGAAACAGGAACAGAGAAGGAAATTAACGTTAACTAGTTAGAATTCACGAATATATCTGTGCCTGAATATGTCAGTCTAAGTTTAATATGTACGTCATTTAAAAAAACTAATTAAAACTAATTACCTATGTTTCATGCATTCTAGAACCTATAACACAAACTAGTTATGTGTATGGAATGTAGAATATTAGGATATTTTAAACAAAGAGCCCACCCTCCCTAGCTCCGGATTCTGGACACGGTCTTGATTTTAGTGTCGTGCCTATATTTTTTATAGCCTATTATTTAATAGGAGCATTCCATTTCAATAGCACGTGCGCGTGTGTTCCAACTCTGTCGTGCTCGCCCACGCTTGCGCCGGCGCACATGTGCGACAACCTTGGCACAAGTATTGGGGACACCGCGACTTCGTCTATCAATCAGCTCTTTATTAATTTTCTTAGAAACAGTAGAACAGCGATACACGATGATCGCTAGTTTAGATAAAACGGGTAATCTCTAAAATTGGATGGATAGAAGTAATTTAGTATTTAGGTTAGTCCTTTACACAATTTTCGAATAGATGCTATGCTTCTACCGACGTTTAAAGCATGTATTTGATAAGTTGCAATGTACCGCTAACTGCCGTTTTAAACTTGTTCACAATTTACTTGAGACAGTCTCAATACATGTATAAAACAAGTAATTGTGTTCTACCACAAGTTTTTGACAATTTTTCAAACAGTTTTGTATTGAACTTGTTTACAACTTGTTTCTAGGTATAAACTGGCTGTATTGCAGCATGCAACAACCGAACGTTCTTTCAGAAATTATCTTCTCTCATAACTGCGTTAAAGCTTACGTTATCTCTATTCCTTTTGACACAAAACCGCACTGATTGAGTAGCTGGCTGAAAAGTCGAATCATCTTTTTATCAAATTTGAAAACGGCAAGTACTTTGAAAAAAAAGAAATAAAAAAATATGACGTCACAGTTCGTTATTGCGAAATTATTTCTTACGGTATTAGTGCTTGGGTGGACGGTTAAGATAAATAAAAAGTATGAAATAAGAAAAGGCGTAATTGTGACAGTTTGTCTACTTCTGTATTAGCTTGATACCTTTTCATTCGATTAGAGCGACTGGCCGGATTATTTTTAATCCTTTGCTTTTTACCTGGAAAGAAAAAAAATCATTAGATTCTAAGATAACATACCAAATAAATGTACAAAAATATAAACGAGAAGATGTACCTATAAATGATGACCTATCTGACATTTTTAAAAAATTGAGATAGCAAACTTCGAGCTTTAATACTTCATTTGCAGATACCTATGAATGATTTGACACATAATTTTATTGTATAAACAATCAGATTACTATAGTCCCGGGTCCTTTAAAAAAAGCATCTGATGAGGCTGTCAAGCTGAGCGCCACCATTGTAACTACTACAACACCATTACAAACACTAGATAGTGTGTGTTTGTAATGGTGACCCTCTTTTTGGAGACTTTGCCCCTTCAGCTTATCATCAGGAGAGTCACCTCTCAGTCATATTGATGTGTCTTAGATAAAAGGAACGTCATACTTATTTGCAATATAGGTACGCATTAAAGCTTTAAGGTTCACTATGTCGTTAACTTGAGGTATCAGTATCAGGTATACCTCCTTCATCCGCTCATGTTTTAAATTATAAAAAAAATCATCTACATTATTATACATATATTATGCTGCACTAAAAAAAGAGTCAGTTAAGCATAATGCCTTTGTTGATAAACTTCTTTTCATATTGCGCATTTCACTATACGATATAATTATTATTCAACAAAATGGCTCTTAGCCGTTCACATAGTAGTACTTACGAGAGAACATAGTGACGGACGTATAATTTTATATACGTAGATACCAAAAACGCTTCGCCGTAGTTGGATAAAACCGTCGAAGGAGGATTCATTTATTTTATTTAAAAAAAAGGTAGGTAGGTAATTCGTTCAAAACATAATAATCTCGTTGAACCAACAAATTCATGTCGCACATTAATCTTGTAATATGTTACACAGGCTGTATGACATTCAGCCTTAGCCTCTCGGTCATGGACTATATCACCGAAATAATTACTCATTATTATTTCGCATTTATAATCGTAACCCTTGTTTTATAATAATTTAAATGTCATTGGATTGTAATGTCGATTACGTAAAACATCACAACGATTTGAACTTTATAAAGGTTGTTCGGTTAAAAATATAATATTTTATTTTACATTTGTAATGTAATGTTGAGGTGACGACTGAATCCATTCATTACAAAGAAGAAGATGATTTCTTTAAGTGTACATGAAACAAAAGAAGACTGAAACAGAAATAACTATGAACAAAATACGAATTTGGTTGATGTTGTATTTTTCGTCGGACACGCGTCACTTTGTATACATAAATATTAGCAATTAAAGTAACTGCGCCCCAAAAAATCCAACCACACGTCCTAATCAACTACCAGATCTTGAGGGGTGCGTATGTCCGCGAAAAAAAAATTACTGGCGTGGTTAACATGGCTCTAATAGATTTTCTTGAAAAACTTGACATTGGCGTCTCGCTATTAATAATTTTGTATTACATTTACTACTTACATGACTTTAGCGAAATTGCGGAGATTCTGCTGTAGAAGAAGCCATCTCAAGACATTGAAGTTAAGGTAACAAGCATTAAATAATTAGGATTGAATTCTTAGAAAGGAATTGTCATCAGTTTTAACTATAGATGTACCTTCAAGAAGATACAAAACACGAAAACTGTCTAATCTCACAACGAGAAGCAAATGTAGTTCATATCATAATGAAACTATTTATTAACAGGCATACAGAGGTAATTGATCTGTGGATAGATATGAACTTTGCCAATTACTCCGATAATTTAGTTCGATCAACCGTGAATACTATGATTAGCGCTATTACCTACCTATACGCGGTTCCTGAACTTCGAAACAATGTTATCATTTCACACATTCTGTTATTTTGTTATTTCGGTTGATTCGGTTACGTGCTCTTGTCTATTTAAATGTATATTCAAAATAGCTCGCGTCTTCTCATAATAGTTTTTAATTTAATTATCATTATCATCATCATCCGCCCATCATCATTCTCGGAACCTTTTCCCAACTCAGTTGGGGACGGCTTTCCAGTCTAACTGTGATGCGGCTCAACTTCGATATTTTCCGTGAAGCGACTGCCATCTGATCTCCACAACCAATGGTCCACCGACCAATGGCGCTATCGAAGTTCCAAGTTAGACTGATTGGAGTTTGAGGGCTCCAACTACCCGGAACAGCTGCCATAGATGTTTGTATGGCAACCGGGAACGACGGCTTAACGTGCTCTCCGAGGCACGACCAGACCGGACCGGATTGGATATACTGACACAGACTATTTGTTCCATGCAAGATATAAATATTATATCAAGAATATTGATTGCATAATGGATACGTGTTTCAATCCTGCTCCAGAAATTATTTACATAATCAGGACCTTTCCAATACCTTGACGTTCTGAAGACCTTAAGGCTGATTCACAGGGTCCGTTCATTTCATTCGGTCATTTCAGTCATAGGACGTCAACTACTGAACATAGGCATCCCCCATCGACCTCCAGTCTGCATCCTCGACGACGGGTACCCGTGACTATGAATGACTATGTAGTCCGTCCATTTCGCGGGGGCAGTTTCGTTCTTCTATGAATCTCCTCGTTTCTAATTCGATCTCGTTCGAACACTGTAGTTGAGTAGAACGAACCTCAGTTGAGTCAATTCAAGATAATGATACTCAGTTACACGACACTGCAGCTAACCTAGTAAGGCTTCCTTGAAATAGAGCTTCTAATCATTACAGGGACTTGTGAAGGGAAGCTTGTCAACTGTATGTAAGAAAATTTCTAACTAATAATTACGTATATATTGACAAAACGCATATGCGTTTAATGAGTATGGAATATTCAAAAAAAATCAGTGACTCTAAATAAAACAACACGAGTATTTATTCAAGTAAATCAAAAGGTAAATTATTGTATTTACCAGATGATCGCGTTAATACTCGGGTTTCACTAACCATATTTCTTTAAGATACGGAATGCAATAAGTCACACGTAAGGAGAAAGGTTTTATTTTGTAAAAAGAATTGCATATTTCATGAAGTGTCAGCTAAATAATTGCACCATAGACATGTACCTCTGCATATTGTATTTTAAGTTTTGTCTTTGATCACAATAATATGAGATACTAAATTTCATTATTGAATTATTTACAAGTGGTAAGCAATATATATTTAGCAATATATTTAACGCCTAAATTGCGTCAACTATGTCCTAATATATTTTGCGTTCATTAAATAATAAAGAAAAACATTATTCCCTTATCCCACGCGTAAACACGCGTTAACGTCGGTGCATAATTTATTATATTTTTTTCAGACTTCGTTTAAATAGGTCAAGGAAATTGATACTCAAGCTACAACCTTCTGACGTCGTTATACTTTGTAAAATGTAGCTTGGGTCCTATGACAGCTGTCAGTGAAATCCCGCACATGAAGTCTTGAATTTTCTATTATTGAATGCAGTAGCTGTCAATGTCATACTTTATGGGCATACCGAGCTAATTAGTGATGGGCGATGAATCATCGTGACCATATACTATGAACTATCCATATGTTGAATAAAGCTTAATTTAAAATTGAAATTAATATAAGAAAAAATTAATTAGAATTTAATCTTATTGCTTAGGTATTTTAATATCATAATAATGTTTATATTTCAATATACTTGATCCTAAATAATATTGAGCAAATGAAATCCTACATTCAATCCATCAACGCCCTGAACCTATTTTCTGATTTTGTAAGAAGACACGCCGCGTATGGCTCTTGGGCCATGATATAGGCATAAGATACACGCGCCAAATTCTTGTTTGATATGAACTTCCACTGATCCACTCCACTCATTCTCATCAGTACGACTGCCGACGCCTTGTATGCTACGTATATTCCGTTCTCATTACAATTAAATACATACATACAATTAAATTAAACCTGATTATATGTAACATGCATCAATAATAGCTGGTAGTATCGATATTTTCATCGAATTTCGGACATCCCTATGAACGTCATTTTGACATCTGTCATAGGACCCATGCTATATTTTACAAAGTATAGGTAATCGAATAAGACTATAAGCGGTCCAAGTTTGGAGCCTAAGCCCTTAAAGACACTACGTTAAGTCTCGTCCTATTAACTTTGAACAATTCTTCTTGAAAGAACTACGAAGTTACATGATATTTATTACTTGACGGAAATTGAAATTGGAGTTTATTTTTGCCGGGCGGCAAGAAGTATACTTTATTGTAGTTACGGTGAATGATCTGACGTGTAATGATTATCCTTATGAATACTTACTTAAATAAGTTACTTATGACTTATTTAACTTCGATAAGGTCGCTATGTCGCCAATTATTGATGTCACACATCCAGTAAATAATTAATTTTGTTACATGCAAACTTTAGACGAAGATTATCAATTTTATCTTGTCTATCACAACTGTATTACTGACACCTCAAATCCTCGTAACCTACATTCGGCAAGTTAACTTATTTATCCTTATGGCGTCCTTTTCCCACCATAACGTAAGACTTTCCATAAAAACTTCCATCTCTGTCATACATATCCCAAATAATATAAGCGTATCTCTGTCGTGTTTTGGTTTCAGAATGTTTCAGGCCAGCCAGCTGAGCGGTCCCGACGCGTTACCATGGCTACCATTGATCGTCCGCCATATTGAATGCAGCCGTCTGCAAACGAGTCCTCTAGACAAAATAATGGGGGTTTAGGGTACGGTTAAAAATAGGTGTGGCGCTATGAAAATTGTTTTCTGCGCTCAAAGAAGGGCGTGGTAATAGACACTTTTGAATGCTATTTTTAGACCGAATTATATTTACGATTGTAGAGTAAAGGTTTATAGGCTGTACTAGTAAGTATATATACTTTAATCAGTCATTTATGGTAATTCCCAATTGATTTAGTTGATAATAAAATCTACAACAAAACTAGTAGGTGATCATTGTTAATTACAATATTTCGCAATAAAGTCTATTTGGTGGATTTTTAAGTAGGTATACTTTTTTAACTTAAACTAAAATAGTAAAGTTGCTGTGTAGTCTGTTAATTAGTCGGATTAATTCATATGAAAACCTCCTTTTGTTTAGTATCAAATTCTTATTACCATCATGATTCTTATTAAAAAGAATCAGCTCTAACGTACTCTACTAATTGGCCAAAGACAACAGTCGATTTACAGATCAATGCAATTTGATTAGGTATCCCAAATATTTTGAAAATAGAATTGTGTAACTTTACACATGGCGTTTTCTCATTATTATACTGTCCTATGGTATCGACCCAACCCGACCGATACCTTTCATTATTAGAATACCTACGATCTGTGCCTACGATTGGGTACAAATATGGTCTCAGTTCTCCATATTCTCAAAATCTAAAGCGGCATTATACAATTCAATAGATGTTAGATATTAAATTCAAGGACTTATGTCTAGTCTTGACGTATTCGTAGATATAAGTAGTAGGTAAGTACCTACGAATAATCTATCTGTATCTGTTACTTCATTCGTAGGCGAGTACCTATATGTGTATACTCGAGTATAGAAATAATGTATAGGTACTCACCCTACGCACACTCCCTAAACTTTATAATTCATAGACGTGTCATCAATTTTATGTCTACATCAGACTTTTCCATCTTCATTTCTTGAGCACATTATTATCAATTTGGGGAACGAACAGCTCTATAAATAACCATTGACATGGCAAATTTGGTACTGTCTTTATTTTGGACAAAAAGTATCGCTATCTCTTAAAATATTTACCAAAAATAAGAATACAGAAAATGTATACAGAAACATTACTCATATATGAGGAATGAACCTGACCTTGATGTTTCGTATTTCAGCCTAGAGATTTCAATTTCAGATAAATTAATAACTAACTTTCACGAATACGACATCAATTTCATAAAATATATAATCTATTTTGATATAGTCTGAAAACAATTAAGTATCCACAGATTCTACAAGAAATTCTAGATAACCAAAGTTTTTAAAGCATATTATATTCAAATGCTTTAACACTTGCAGTTGACAGTCGGTGTATATATTGCTAAACGATTAAGAATCACTCGTTCCCTATCCCATGACAATTCTCTAACAATGTGATATCGTGGCTATCGGCTATCTCGAGCGGAATCAATACTGTGCTCCCGAACTGGACCGGCTGGGCCGTTTAAATTTTATTGCAACCATGGAACACTATCCGATTCGTACTACACCTGGCTTTGAAGTCTCTTCTCTATTTTCAAATTTACTTTTTTCACCTTCCATTTTTATACTGTGTTTGAATTTCGAATCATCTTCCATTATTTTGTTCGTAAATATTAGTAACGTTCGAAGACTTTAAATAAAAATAAAAGATCGATTTTAGCGCCAAATGCGTAATATCAAATGTTGCACAATGACAATGCATAAAAACGTGCTTACATTGAGCGAATTAATGTTCATAATTAATTAATTAATGATTTTACTTTCTATTTCCAACCTTTATAAAGGGAAAAGAAAAACGACTTGCTAATGTTAAAGTATTCTGGTACGAGTGTTGTAACTTTTCATGAAAATCACCAGTGAAGGTTACGTATACAAATTTTTATAGGGCAATTTGTCACCAAATGTGCTCAGATTCGAGCGTGAACGGTTTAATTAAAGTGCGGCACCTCGTAAAGCGATCGCTCTCTCTAGACTGAAATAGGTAGGTATATTTCATACAAACTGTATTGCGAAACGGATATAACTAAAAAAATTGGTTGCCTGTAAAGTCGGTATACGGGCGAAAGTTTTACGTGACAACGACTTTGAGTGGTAAAATAATTTTAATGTGAATATTCATTCGTATAGTAGGAAGAAGGATGAAATAATAGTAACAATTTAAAACATTTATTTATATAGCTAACTGTGCTCGAGTGGAAGGGACGCGTGCCTTTCACTTTTTATGTCTGTCTCTCTCGCTCTTAGGCGGGCTAACCATGCCCGAGTGGAAGGGACGCGTGCCTCTCACTCGCTCTCATTGTGAGCGCATAACGTGAGCGGAGCGTAACGCAGTTTCTTGAAGTGTCACCCGGCAAGCCAATTTATAAGACGTTGTCACGTCAAAAATATATAGCAAGTAGATATTACCGCTCCTGCTCATAGGTGAGGTGGGAATGAATTTTGAATTTCAGGAAAGAAAAAAGATGGAAAGAAGAAAATAAAGAGAGAAATAAAGACAAGCAAGGAATAATGCATGCGTCCTTTTGGAATGTTGTCTGTATAACAGCTCTATAAAAAGTTTAGTTTGTCGATATGTGGTCACTCGTGAAACGATTTTTTTTAGCATACATACATACATACATACATAGAATCACATCTGTTTCCCATAGGAGTAGACAGAGATCACGACTCTCCATTTGCTACGATCCCGATATACCTACCTACTACTCTCGCTTCGCTCACTCTCATTACCTTTTTCATGCATGCTCGTCGGTTTAGAGTAATAGGGTTTAGGGTTTCTAAAACTTCCCTGATTTGGTCCAGGTATTTGCGTCTGGATCTTCCTTTTCCGACCGACGACAGTAGCCTACACCCTCGCCTCATACACCTGTTAGCAGTCACTGAATCATACGACAAAAATTGTGTTCATAATATATGAAAGTGTGTTTCTAATTGAAGAAGAATATTAATTAACTTTTCATTTGCTTGCTGGCAACACATCTCAAACATCCTATCTAAAAGTTTAATCTCCAATCTCATTGGTGCATTATCGGTAATGTATAAAATAAAGTACTCGTGTTTTACTGAATAATCCCACAAGACCTACGACGATGCCCAAGGCAACCTAAAACTATAAGTCGGTACATCTTCGGGGTATCAGAAGTCATTCTCATTTTACCTACTAGGTACTATTGGCTTACCTATACAATATCTGGACTACATTATTTTTATGTAGTTATATTATTATGAAAGTAATAATACACATACGTCAAATGATAATAAAGTTACTACATGAGTAATTCAGTAAATAGTGTGTGGTCTTAATAAAGTTTCATATATCTAATTTGAAGGCGCTAGGGGCACTTGACGTCGCGGTCAAGGGCGATGCACCATTGCAGTAATATCCCAGCCATGCAATTAAGAACCCTAAAACTAAATGCTGAAAGTCGTTTGTTGATTGCCGTTTTCATCGATCATAGAGAAATTGCTTAAATATTTTCCAGCAAAAGCGACACGCCTCGAACTCTTCACGAAAACTTTATTAAAATGGCGGATATAAATTTGAAAAAATATTTGCTTTAAACTTCGGTATTTATAAAGTTGAGGTGGGTAACAAAAATTGGTCAAGTGCGAGTCGGACTCGTAGAAGAAATCGTGCCAGTCCGGTGTTACTTTTAAAAAGAAACAAGAGAGGCGCGAGATATTTGGTGTAAGTCTCTTACATTTGTAGCCCTTTAGTTATGAAATCATACGAAAGATAATGAAATAAAAGATTCTTGCAACATTTGAGTACATCTTTATTCTTATAACTAATATTCTAATACAATATTAAGCTTCTGCAATATACTTACTTCCCATAAAATCTGTACTTCGCCGACCAAGATGCAAATGGCACTTACATTTGAATCAAGGGAATGAGTTTTTGATGTGTTATCCATTATGTTATGTGCCGAAGGCATTTTTCATTCATCATAATCATTAGTAATCATCTAAGATGTGATTTAAGACTCTTTGAACACCCGGAGGTTTGTTCGATTACACAGATCGCACTAATAAGATTTGCTGAAGTGAGGTAAATGATGATTGCGATTGAGATTTTTGTTTTTTTAATTGACTATACAAATTAATTACATACTACATATTAATTAAGTGATATTTATCACTAATTACAATGTAAATAATCTAATTGGAGGGGACGTAGTAGCCTTCCCGAAGAGCGAAACCTATGCTCGGGCCCTCTCCATGAGTAGCGGCGCATGTGCTCGAAAAAGCCGTCGATTCGACAGAAGAAGAAGAATATAAAATTTCAAGACCATTAATATTACTGTTGATTGATGGCACTTGGTGGAACTTATTGTCATACATAGGTATTGATAACACACTTGTACTTCTAAACAACATTTATTATTGTACCGTACCGGTTTCGCCTCGCGGCATCCTCAAAGATTTACACTTCAAGAATTTGCGTCAATGATCTAAATCTCAAACAAAGAATAAATTCACTTTTAAACTTTCGCGTATATTAGCGAAACCGGGTATTAACACGATTATGTGGCAAATACAGCTAGCCGAATTAAATTATTGTATTTAGAACAAACTGTTTTCATGTAAGGTGGTGTTGTTTCATTGTCTAGTTTATTGTAAGCCTTGACTACATTAATAATAATAGAAAAAAAAATACTTTCTTCAGATTTTTTTCATATCCTAATACAGCCGTCAAGATCCGAAGATTAACAAAATTTCATGCCATGTAGGTACCTATATCTTCTACGCTATTAAATTGTAAAAGCAAATCTACAATCCTTCCGCCATAATTATATTTGCGCTCTTTGTGCCCACAATCGAGATGAAGCAATCTACTTAATTAGCAGCTAAGACACGACACCGCATGAACAACAATGCGAAGGCTCAAAATGCTGATACCCGTGACTTTATCCGTTCGCTATCATAAATACGAAAGTTTAGACGTTGTAACTCTATACTGTACAAGTAAACTCTTAAAATAGGCCAATAATTAACGGCTGTGATTCAACCAACTGAATAAATAACTTTGTAATCCCAATTAAATATATAACATTATAAAGTAATATTTTGCACGATTAAAGGTATAACGGCCGTTAAATAATTGATCTATTTTAAAAGTTCATGTCTAGGTAGTTAATATGGCTGTAAACTTTAAATTTTCGCGAACTGATTTCTCACGTGTATCAATCAAAATTCATTGGGTAAAACGATAACGTAGTTTAGTTTTAGGTGATCTCAATTTGTGTGTTTCTTCTCTCTTTCCGAAGTTTCACATAATTCAGACAATATTATAAATAGGTATTGACACTTTTTGGTTTTTAATATTTTGTACTGACAATAAGAACACTACTCAAATAACTGAGCTATTTTGTACAGTCGGCAAAGCAAACAAGCAGGCCTAACACGGGCGCGGGACAAATATCTCTCTCCACCGCTTATGTCAAATTGACGGGGACAAACGCGTTTGTCCCTAATTGCTAGCATGGCGTCGAAGGAGATAACTTATGTCCCTCGCTGTGACGTAGACAAGGGACTTTTTCTCCACTTGCTTAGCACGGCGGCCGTAAAGTGGACAAGATATGTCTCTTTTCGACAGATTATAGAGAGAAATTAGTCTCCGAACTATTGAGGTGGGGACAAAAATCGTAACCGAAAAATAAATACATTGGATTTGATTAATTAATTAATGAATTAAAATTTTAATATATATATAACATATCTATATATATATGTATATGTATATATATGGGGAAGGGGGGATTTAAATATTTTTCTCAAATAATTTTGACCTTCAATATTTAAAATCCAGTAATAAGGTATTAATATTTGTATGTATGTATATGTATGTATGTATATGTATATATATATATACATACATATATATATGTATGTATATATATATATATATATATACATGTATATAATTATATATATATACTTATACATATACATACATACAAATATGAATATGTATATATATTATATATGGACTCTACAACCGGTCATAGTGGGACCCCCCCCCCTACAGCGGTCATCAGTACGAGTGTGACACCCTAGGCATTACAAACATCGATAGGCCATAGTAACCATTTTCCAACAGGTGGGCCGTGGGCCGTGTGCTCGTCTGCCACCTAAGTTGTATAAAAAATCCAAACATATAATCCTATATTATTACGACACATTACGTAACACAATACATCCCATTACAAAGTAATAATACCTACTTACTAACTTAGCTATATCTACATTATATGAAATTAAAATAACACCGACAATTTAAAAAGTCAATGTTTCACTTATAAAATATGCACGTTGCTAGGTTTTATCAATTTGGTCGAATAATACTTTTTCGTATATTGGTAGCATTGAGTGGACAAACGTTCTCCCCGGTGACAAACTAGTCTCTCCTCGACGCCATGCTAGCTAAAGGGAGAGAGAAGGAGGGAAAGACAAATTTTTCTCCACTCCCCGGGGACTTTTGTCTTCGCGCCATGCTAGCCGTAAAGGTTTTAGTGGTATTAAAACTGTATGCTGTATAGTCAGAAACATCGGTTATACTTTGTAAAATGTAGCTTGGGTCGTATGACAGCTGTCAGTGAAATCCCGCACATGAAGTCTTGAATTTTCTAATAATGAATGTAGTAGCTGTCAATGTTATACTTTATGGGCATACCGAGCTAATTAGTGATGGACGATGAATCATCGTGACCACATACTATAAACTATCCATATTTTGAATAAAGCTTAATTTAAAATTGAAATTAATATTAGAAAAAAATAATTAGAATTTAATCTTATTGCTTAGGTATTTTAATATCATAATAATATTTATATTTCAATATACTTGATCCTAAATAATATTGAGTAAATAAAATCCTACATTCAATCCATCAACGCCCTGAACCTGTTTTTGGATTTTGTAAGAAGACACGCCGCGTTTGGCTCTTGGGCCATGATAGCGGCATAAGATACAATATGAACTTCCACTGATCCACTCCACTCATTCTCATCAGTACGAGTGCCGACGCCTTGTATGCTACGTATATTCCGTTCTCATTACAATTAAATACATACATACAATTAAATTAAACCTAATAATATGTAACATGCATCAATAATAGCTGGTAGTATCGATATTTTCATCGAATTTCGTACATCCCTATGAACCTCATTTTGACGTCAGTCATAGGACCCAAGCTATATTTTACAAAGTATAGTTAGTAAAGTTCGACGTAGATGTCGCTAGTTGGCTGTTGGTTTGTCATTTTGTTACAGACCTATAGGAGACTAAAGAATATTCGGACTATGGTTTGTGGTATAACTCGTGAAATTCGTCTCACGCAGGTAGAGATAGCAGCTGATCATTTTATTTTAATTAAAAATTTTTTTAAGAAAAATAAAGAAAAAACAATTTTATTTATCTCCCCATTGGAATTTTTTTATTTTAAAAAAAATGGTACAGAAACAGACATCAGATTGATGACACTATGACTATGATTTTACAAAATATATAGCACTTTAAACCTGAAGTCCACTTACATCTGCACACAGCATTTCTGTTGACTTCAGTGCCAGTTTAACTATTACTAAGCTATAAATATAAGTAAATTATGACTAATCAAATCAAATCAAATGACAAAATAAATAAACAGAAAAAAAAAATGTTTTAACTTTTTGAAACTGACTGTACCTACCTACTTCTAATCACCTCAGAAACTATGCCGCGGCCACACACCTGTCGCACTGCCGATGCATACAAACTACAAAGCCTTTGTATCACACACGTGACCTTTCACTCGGCCGTGCTGCTATTCCGGTGGTGTGAATGAAGGAGGCCACCATTGTTTCTATTACCTACATACCTTAACTGTATTTAAATAAACGTTTGGTTATTGCAAATTGATGACACAATTAGATTGTTGTGGTACCATGTAGAGGTGTTATTTCCGTGCGGAAATATGCAGTTTTATAGGTAGGTTATTTATTTTTTAAAGGCCACAAGTTTGTAAAGGGCTTGTCTTGATGCGAGCTGTGCTTTACTGTAGTTTATTGCAGTGTAGGACTTTTTATTTGGTATTCATATTTAATTCGAGGCAGTCGTAGCATATCGTAGAATAATCCCAATTTATATGAAAATAATAATAATGCTGAGAAATAATGAGATATATAAAGGAAAGTTTTAATAAACAAACCGAAACTCTAATGAGTGTGTTAACTTGCTACTTACGTATATAAATGAATAAATAAATTATAATGTTACACCATTTATAAAAGCTGTAGGTGCCTACTTTTATTTTTGTAATTTTCAGTAAATTGTATTGGAGTTATCAAAACACAATGTTTCAAAATGACTGTAACGTCATTCATTGGGACTGATAATTCGTATGATTGTCAGTAGATGGCTCCAACCATCGCCCCAAAGATGAAAGATTCCCTCAGAAGCAGTTCACCAGATTCGCATTTTAACAAATACGGTTTACACACCGCTATGCAATTTCTGTTTGATAGTACAAAATCTGGTCGGTTGCGAATTTGGTGAATCGAGAATCTGGTAAATTACGAATCTGGTAAATTGCGAATCTGGTGAACTGCTTCTGAGGGGAAATATTGTATGGGAGAATTTCGAATGTTTCCCTATGTAACGGAAAGATAGCGGATTCGTATCCCGTTTTAGAATTCGGTTCGATTATCTAGCAAATGATTGCTAGTTGTCATAGAAAGGAATGTCAAACCGCACCCCTCAAAGCAAGTACTTACCCGAGGTGAGATGTTGTTGTATGTGCATTATGTGCAATGTTCCGCAAGTTCAAAGAACAAACCTTGACACGTGTTTCACATCTACACGAGGTTATCAAAGCCCTATTAAGCTATAAACACGGTAATAGTATTACCGTGCTATAAAGCGTGCTTCTGAAGTAGCCTAAAGGAGAGTTCCCCTCCCTCCCTCGATATATATTTTCTTGTAATGGATGTCGCCTATGCGTAACACCTACATCTATATCGTAAAAGGTAAAGACGCGGCCAACCGTTTATATCATTTAGGTATTATATATTCAATTGTAGTCCTACGTATAGTTTTATAAAGGAAGTTGATTTATCTCCAACGATCCTATCAGTCACATTGTTTAACAATGTTTTTCTAAGCGCAGGATATGCTCCGGTGGAGTCCTACATGCCCAACCCGTAACCCTGAACATCAACAATGTGGAACGGGGCCTCGCCTGAAGAGTGAAGAATGATCCAGACAACAAATAACTGATGTTACAAGGCTGTTTGGCGACTTCAATTTTTAAAAAAAGAATAATGATTCCGTGAAATAAAAACCAAATAGATCCATTAGTCTACGCGGAAGAAGTCGCGGGTGTAGATAGGGTTTTAAATATCGGGATGTCTTGGATATGAATAGTCTTGGAATGAAATCCCTTTTACATATTAAATAATGAATTAATATGGAAATCTTCCAGAGGGCATTAGAAGGTTCTTACAAGATCTGCAGCACGAGTGTGAGGCCCCTGGTTCACCACACGTCCAAAGACAACGGTGACCACTTTCCATCAGGTAGACCGTGTGCTAGTCGACCATCGATGTGCTAAAAATATCACAGAATTAATAATAGTTAGTTATGTACATACTACTTATAGCTGATTTGTCTGTAACTATAATTAATATTCAAAGTAATTATTGTTTTTTTTCGGAACATTTTAGCAGCCCTAAAATGAACAGTTTGATCAATTTATTATCCAACAATGAACAAGCTTTACATTGAAAACATTGAAATAAATCAGCAAATAGATTGAAGTAGAAATATTTTTGTAATTTTCAATGAACAAGTTTGATATATTTCATACAGGTACTTTTGATTATTGTTTCTTAAAAAAATCTACGGTAATTGGTAATTCCTTAATTCGGCAGCTTTTGAGATAGGTATACCTATAAATAGGAAAACATTACGAGTAGGTTACTAAAACACCTAAGTCACAGATCACCTCCTCCTAGGGCAAGATCTGTGACCTTAGTACATTAGTAGTGCAAGCGTGCCGTAAGGGGCGTACAGAGGGCTCCAAAAGTTCTTGGACACATTAATACCTATACTCCTTTGACAGCCTAAGTGTAATTAAAAAAAATACACACATCAACAAAGTCTAGGGAACAAGGACATTTCTAGTTTTTATTTAAAAACCCTTTCTTGTAATAGTGAGTGTTTTATATCAATAGAAGGGTATTTTTATACCGTTTTTAATTTTAATTTTAATAAAAACATTCTCATATCAAAAAAAAAAATTTAAGAAAGAATTGAATAGTGCCAATATTGAGTATTACAACCTTCTATGATTAGGCACAAAAATAACGAGGTAGTAAGAAATACAGTAATTAACCGTACTTTAAACGTTTTTAATAATCTGTAGGACCTCCTAAAGCATTAGCAACAGCTCGACAACGGCGTGGCATACTTAGTATGAGATTGTCAATCATCGTCTGTGGAATATGGCTCCATACACTGCGAAGGTGTAAAAAAAGTTGTTCTTCAGTGTTCAGATTTTCCAAAGAATCACTGAAAGCTCTTCTCCCAAGCAAATCCCAGGCATGCTCTATGGGATTGAGGTCGGCAGACTGAGCAGGCCATTCCAACGTCGTAATATTGTGCTCGCTTAACGCATTGACCACTACCCTCGCGGTGTGTGACCGTGCATTATCTTGCATGAACATAAAATCTTGACCGAACTGCTGTCGATGAGGGATTACCATGGGGTGTATAACCTCCTGAATGTATTGGTTTGCATTCAAATTGCCCCGTATCCAAACGAGGTCGGTCCTTCCACCAAGGCGAATTCCAGCCCATACCATGATTGTTCCACCTTGGTAAGGATGAACTTCTTGCGGATTCTGGAGACGACTCCCACGTCCAGGAACTCGCCATATACGCACTCTTCTCGAATCAGGATGAAAACCGAAGCGAGATTCGTCGGAAAATAGAACCCGTGCCCATTGATGGTCGGTCCACTGTAAATGTGCGTTAGCCCATAATAAGCGACGACCTCGATTTCCACGTCGAAGAGCTGGAACCCTAAGCGGTCTGCGAGCATGAAGATTGGCTTCGTGTAGTCTTCTCCTGACAGTTTGATCGCTAATAGCCACTTGATGCAGAGACTGGAGGCTTGCGACCAACTGACGAGCAGTAATCGTGGGTTGCCGCCTTGCGGAATTTTGCAAGAAACGATCTTGTCGCGGGGTAGTAACCCTATTTCGTCCCCTGTGACGTTCGGCAACATCCCCTGTAGACCTGTAGCGTGCCCATAATCTGCAAATTACGCTTGGTTGGGTGTTGACAGCATCCGCTACGTCGCGTTGAGTTCGTCCAGCTTGCAGCATACCAACAGCTCTTAACATCTCTTCGCGACTTAAATGACGACGTGACATGATGACTACAGTCACAAAAATGCACAAACCATACGTAAAAGACGTATTATTGATAATAAACGTTATTTACAATCAATGAAAATAATTTTTATTTTGCCTCAGAGAAACTGCACAATCAAACACTTAAAAGTTTTCCCTCCATATTCGAAAATCATTACTTATTTAAATTTATTTTTAAATTTCGAACAACTCTATAATCTACTTTATTCTATTTTTATTTATTTGCTGCCAGTTATTTGCAAAACAAGATTTATACGAAAAAAAAAATTGGGGTCATCTTGTTCCCTAGACTTTGTTGAGGTGTTTAGATAGCGTTAATAAAATAAAATGTCCATGTCTTGTTTCTTTTTAATAAAATAAGTAAACTCATGAAAGTAGTAGCCAAAATTTAAATACATTAATAAGTAGGTCTGTCATTCAGTAGCTAAAGACAAGTATCTAGATGTGTAGTGGCATCACTTCATACAATTATATTTTCAAATTTTTCAGGAACTTCTGTAGCCCACTGTACCTATTTGACACATTCTAATATTTCAAACGTATTTCTTTACTCTATGGTTTTTGTTTTTATTTTTTCTACATCTGTGCCCACCGCAACCTGTCGATTACGCTTCACTGACAAGACGGTTTCATCTAATTGCCACTTTCAAAATCATTTCTCACAGGCACACTCAGTATTCGATTTAGAACGACCTTTCGAAAGTCATTCGTTACGTAGTCCGTAATTGATAATTAAGATACGTAATTCAATTGAAAGTGTTAGGTGAGGTTTTTTTGTGTTTTAGCAACCGAAATTGCTACTGTTCCGTCTAACCCTCAAGCTCAATGGCTTGTGTTAGGAATGGGTTCACGTCGGTAGTGTAATGACCAGAATTCGAACCTGGAACCTCTTCTTGATCGTAACGCCGCCGACTCCTTAACGATTAAGCTATAGATGCTGATTCTGTTGGGAGCATAACTACTAAAAATTTTCCTAACCACTTAGGTGGCAGACAAGCATACAGCCCACCTGATGGAAAGCGATCATCGTGGCCTATGGACGTTTGCAACACCAGAGGCGTTACACTCGTGCTGCCTACTATGGCGAAACCTAATTCCCTTCTTGAAGAACACCATATTGTAGTCGCTTGAGAAAACCACGGTAGGTTTCATTTCACAGCTTGAGCGTGCGTTGAACATTTTGCAATGAAAAAAAAACAATTGAATGAAATACTGGAACAAAACAATTCCGTTGTTTCACTTGTTTTGTATTAAATTGAAGGAACGAAATAGTTTTTCTCAGACTTGAATTGCGTTGCTTGTGACAGGACAAGCTTGTGTAATGTTCTAGCAACTTACTATAAACACCGTGTTTTACACAGAAGAAAGAGATAAAAAAATTCTTCGGGAGTATTTTATTGAATGTTGCTGAAATAAGTTCACAAAACGTACCTGATCGACCAAGCTCCGTTTGAGTTTCTTTTTATCCGTATCTAGGTATAGAAAGATACAAGAAAGAAGAAAGAACAATGCGTTCATTTTTACTTATTTTTACTATAAGTATTGGCACGGATCGTGAGATAAACGAGGCTTTGCGCGCGCTGATTGTTTTGATATAATCTGTGGTTGGTGGATCTGGATTTGCTATCGTCCAAAACAATCTACAACTCGTGCAAATGCCTATATTCTACTATAAGTACATTCAAGGAGGGGACGTAGTAACTTAGTAAGCCTCACTGAAGAGCGAAACCTATGCTCAGTCTATCTCCGGGAGCAGCGGCGCTGCCGTGAAACAAATTACTACACCACTTAAAAATGATGTCGATTCGACAGAAGAAAAAGTACATTCAAGTACTTACTTCAAAGATTTACGATATATAAAATGTATGTTTTTCTTTTATTTCGTAAAACATCTGTTAGTTTATAAGGGTATTTACCAAAACTTATTCATAATACTGACGAGATACGCGACTGTTACACATTAAAATTAAATTATTGTAAACGAATTCGACCTTCATATCAGCAGACATGGCCACAGATTTGTGTAAATAGTATCTATTACAAAAAAACGTGATACAATCAGTTAAAATAGTTATATTTGGAAGTTTTTTTCATACAGTGTTTATAATGTTCGGGACTTCACGCGATATATTTTTGAACACTTACTTTTGCCGACGTTTCGGGTGCGTTGCAGCACCCGTGGTCACGACTTGACTGCCAAGTAAGTGTTCAAAAATATATCGCGTGAAGTCCCGAACATTATAAACACTATGAGTAAACGCCGCGATAGTTTAAAAGTTTTTTCCTATATGAAACAACTTTTTAACGGATATTTTCATGTTCCTACGTTTTAATCTAAAACAAGTGCTCGTCTCACATAACGTTTCGCTAATTAGTTTCGGTTGTAAACTGGTAACACCAGAGTCGTCAAGGGAAATATACAGGAATTTTGGCTCATGAATAGTTTAGCGCCTTTCATTTACAACGAGAAATACTTGAGCGTATCCCTAATATTACAAATGGTTAAGAGCGTAAGTTTTCGTCGCGTCTATATTTAGGACGATGATTTAAAAAAAATATTTTGATAAATTTTTTTTTGGTTACATCGTTCTAGATCGTTCAATTTTTCTTCTGCGCAAGCGGCACAGAAGTTCACTAAACTTTATCTAACATATAATGCCTTAAGTGTTGCTAACGTCCATACGCCACGGTAACCACTTTCCGTTAGGTAGGTGGTGTGCTTGGCTGCCACTTAATTGGAATAAAAAAAAAACTTTATATTATTCTCAGTAATTAACAAAAATATATAAATTACAACATCGGAAGCACACGTGAGTGATAGCGCTAACTTTACACAATGAAACCGGCCTTGTTCATGAATTGCTCAACTAGCCGCAGATAAGGCGCGTACGACCGATAGTGCGCGAGCGCAGGTAGACGTAGACGCTTCCACTCGTGCGCAGGGCAACGGCCTATCGCGTTTTATCATATTACAACACTGATTATGGACTTCCGAGTCTTATTGTTTGCGTGCAAGCGCAATGACGAAGTCCATCGAGGATTCATGTATTGTATACAATCACGTTTGTATATTCCCAAAGGAATAGGCAGAAGCGGATTATAATTTGGGTTGTGCCTAATAGGGTATGAGCTTTGTAGTGAACTGAAAAATAGAAAACTTGAAAAAATACAATGTCAACGGATATAACATTTTGTAAATAAATAGTTCGGGAAATCAGGGTCACGTCCAGGTAACTCGAATTGAATATCTCCGGGATGTGCCTATGTCCTCGTCTTGGATACGAATAATCTGGGAATGATCTTCATGCTGTTTAATCAATTAATTAATATGAGGTTCTTCAAGAAGGACATTAGAAGGTTCATTTATTCACGAGTGTGAACTGTGAAGTCCCTTGGGTTGCAAACATCCAAAGGCCATTGTAACTATTTTCCACCTAGGACCCGTGCGCTTGCTCACCAAAAAAGTCCCTGGTAGTGAAGCCACTGGCACGCAGGTCAACTTCTACGACACCCAAACTGCACATCTTTGGTCTACTCTTCCTACCAAGCTCGGCGGACGCGGCATGGCCAGACATTTGTATCCAACGTACTCAGAGGCGGACGCAGAACGTGGCCGCATCAGATACTAAGGCAACTTTGTTTCGCCTTATAAATTATTTCTAGTTTCTAGATAAATAAAAAAGAAATAAAAACAAAGAAATACGTCCAAAAATTAAAAAATAAATTTTAAGGGGAAAATAGATAGTAGCCGATTGAATACGCATATAAAATTTAGTAAAAATCGGTAAAGCCGTTTCGGAGGAGTACGGTAACTAACATTGTGACATGGAAATTTTATTAATATTAGGTAGATATTTATTCTAAAATATTGTGATCATGTTTTCGTTTTTAAATGAGGTTTCTAATAATAGTGACAGCATTACACAAACACACATTTCGATATTGTAAGTGAGAAATTAAAGGTGCTAATTGTTTTACGCGGACGTTCTTATCGCGTCTAGTAGCAACTGATACGTTAAATTAGTTTTTTAACGGCGCTATAATTTGGCTGCCGACAGAAGATGTTCAGCGGTTGTTAGATTTTGTATTTATAAAAATGTTACTTTCATATTCTAAATACACACCTAGGTACTACAAACAATTCATGATAGTTAACAATCGAAGTCTGTTGGCCTTCGTCAGTAAAAGTAACGTTTAATTTTGAATATCTTTGATATTGGATATTTTTGATATCGGACTCTCGGGTATCTTTAAAATCTGTAGTAATTTTCATGATAATATCTTTATTCTTATTTCAAATAATTAGTGAAATATTACTTACTAAAAGGAATTTTGAATATCAAATGACATTGCCAAAATACTGCAGAATTTTATGCACGAGCCATTCCTAAATTAAAAGCAGGAAATAAAGTTTGTGTAAGTTTTCAAAAGACGGAGACGGTCCCCTAAAAATCACAGTCGCTGTAAACGCCACCTTTGCGGGCTACTATGAATTTGGTTCATTGAATTTACTGATAAAGTTCTCCCTATTCATAACTGCCAGTGACATTAGCGGCAGCAAATATCGCTACAGGTGCTATCAATAGATAGCGTAAATACACTTTGATACCAATTTACACATATTCATAATATTCTACTTTCCTGATCCATAAAAAAGTTTCAATGTTTATTTTATTGGATAAGTCTTACCGATCTCACGGACCGAACATGGCAACACCGTCTCAATAACTGCGCCAAGCATGGTACCAGAATCGGCTCTAATTTTTTTCTTATTTTATTCACATAGCAAGTCTAATTTCATGTTTCTTTAATCTAAGTAATAAGCGTGGTGCATGTTTCTTCGTTTGTCTTTTGTGATCTCACCTAAAGTTTCCCGATACCATTTTTATCTTCCCTATAAACAGACTGTAGCGTTTTATAGAAGTCATTGGTTGTACCTACAATTAATATATTCAAAATATAGAATACTAGAATAAAATTCTCTTATTCGACTAATATAAAGTTTGCGTTTCAAGTTAGGCCTATGAGTACGTGACCAGCCGTTAGTAAATACTTGGCGTATTGTAGCTTTCTAGGAGTGTACCCCTAGAGAATTTGAGAACTTACTATATTATTTACAGCAATTTGTTCACAAACTGTGTTATATAAGCCCTTGTTGGTATTCAAATTGCGTGCTGTGTAATGGTGAGGATTGAATTGAGCGTAGCAGGGAAATCTCCGCTCACACACGCAGCTTTATTGCCTATATAACATACTCGTGAAATAGAACAAAAATACTAGCTTTAAACTATCACTTTTCATTGTTTTAGGGATAAGCCAGAGGCTAACTCATCTTCGGAAACTGATGGCTCGAGATGGCCGTGTGTTATTGGTCGCTTCGAGACCGACATAACCACAATTGCTGACTTCGGCGAGGAAAAAAGAAGGAACAATAGTACATACATGTTTAGTTTAAAATTTTCAGCAATTGCCACAGGAAAGGTACTCAAAAATATGTTGAGACTTTGGAGTTCAGATATTTCACTTCATTTTAACTATAATCGTGAACAAAACCTCAGTCTATAATTTGTATTTTGCTCACAAAAAAGTTAACACATTTTGTTGCAATAGATAAAAACATATTCGCTTTATGTCATTTGAAACTGACAGTTGAATATCGATATCAAAGCGGGAAAAAATCGCCTCATTTTAATGTGAACAACTAAGCTGGCACGTGAATCTACGAAGGCGGCAAAAGCTCTGCACAAAACCTAAAACAATGAATGGAAACTTTCGCTTCACAGATTTAACATCATAGAATTTTGAACAATAGTAAATATTGTAAGCTGGAACTAAATTGAGTCTAATGGCTTACAAGAGTTACAAGCAAACGTAGACTAACTGCGCATTTCGTTAGCCGGTAAGTCACTTCACTGTAGTCGGTTCCTATATTTAAAAGTACATAGTAGTTTTGTAAGAAAATCTGCGAAGTCCATATTTTTGAACATTATTGATAGCAGTAGCATTTTCAAAGGTAAACCTCACCGAGAATGCCGTTTGGCGAAAATGGTTGGGTACAATAATAAGTAGTAGTGTAAGAGAAGTGCAAGTGTTATCATTAATGTATTGTAGGTAAATTACAATAAGTTCATCAATCAACTATATAAATAACCAATGTAGTTAATCTGATGGAATTCTTGTGTTAAATAGTTTCACTGGTATTTATTTAAGAAGTAAAACATCTTTAGGTGCGTTGGGCAGTAATTAATTAAGGTTCTAAAAAGGGGTACGTACCTACTAACAAATATACAACAAGTTTTGTTGTACGAAAGTAAATAAAAAGTTTTTGTTGGTTAATGTGCAAATTATAAGATAAACATCAAGTCAAAAGTTAATATAATTTACAACTTTCCCGTTGGAAGTAAGTACGAGTATAATAAATATTATTTTATTTGTAATAAAGTTTAAGGTAGCTAGGTACTATACCTTTATTTATAATGTTTGCTTCTATCTTGAATAACATTAAAAAGCTGATATATTAAAACACTTTTTGTTACAAAAGTAATTTTAGTAATACCAAGGCTTTCATCAAATCGACGACAAATTACCACGATTTGACAATATTGAAGGTATAGTGGCGGCCTCACTCAGTTTACGGAAATGTTGATTTCACTGAATTTATGAGGGTCCACGTCAAATTAAAATATTCTGGTTTTTTTAAAGTTTGTTCCATAAAGGTTCGATTCCGATTTATTAAAAATCAGTTTTCAATCCCTTAATACTAACATCTAGTACAGTCAAAAACAATCACATTTACATAGCTATTTAAACATTATATAATATAAAACAATTGTGGGACGGGGTCACTTTCGTCGAATGAAAAAACTCAACTTGATTGTACTCGGAGACTTGTTTATTGTACCAGATACAGATATGTTTACAATATACGGTAACGTGGACTTTCGACACCGCTCAAGTACCAGCAGGCGTTTCGAACGAGACACCGTACAGACACTAGAGTGATGATTCCTAATTTCAAGGATTGCAATGGAAGGTGTTCAATAACTTGAAGGCAGCCCACCAAGTACAATACTTGCTCCTAACAAATTCTCACTGAAGTAAGATTGCACGTTATACTTATAGGATTCTACAATCAACAACGATAGCGCGATCTAATTCGATATCAACGCCATCTATGTACAACTTTGGAACTAAATTTCTACATGGCTACATGTTAGTTGTTTCGGGTACTACACTCCCCCCCTTTTGTTCCCGAGGTGTCCCACCGAGGTAAGTTTTAATGCTTCTTTGGTCTCCCGCGACCGCGAGCAGGTCGATCCTGATGGACTAGAACAGGTCCTTTGCGGGGTCTGCCTCGCTTCCTTAGTGGCTGAACAGGTGCTGGAAGTTCTTCTCGTACACCAGTGTAGGGAGTTAACGCCGACGCATGGTATATTCCAAGGCATACGTCCGGATTTGATGGATCTGCCACTGCATATGAAGATGGTCCATGCTGTTTTGTGATTATGTAAGGACCATCGCGTCGGGGCGCAAACTTGGCACTAATGCCTTTGCTGGCATAGCTCAGTGGATGTAGTGACACCATAACCATATCAGTCTCATGGTAATCAGGTCTAGCCCTACGATGTTGATCCACCAGTTCCTTTCTCTTTTCTTCTTCCATTTCGTGTACTTCTTTGGTTCGTTCCATTACAGTGGCTAACTGTAGTAATTTCGGGGTTATCTCTGGGATAAAGTTCTCTGAAAGTACTATTTGCCTGAAGTCGTTGAAATTGTCATCCACCGTTCTCAATTGTCGTCCGAAAGTAAGGAAAGCCGGAGTGTAGGACGTTGATTTGCAAACAGCAGTATTCATGGCAAACCTGATGCTGGGTAGATGTTCTGGCCATTCTCGGTGATTGTTCCCAACAATCATGGCTAACTGTACCTTCAAGTCACGGTTCTTCCGCTCCACTGGGTTGGCTTCGGGATGATATACCGGGGTATAGGCATGTTTGATCTTCAGACAGAATGAGACTTGCTGCATGATAGAACTGACAAATTGGGGCCCATTGTCACTAATCATTCTCCGGGGAAACCCGTAACGAAGGAAGACTTCATTTATCAAAACGGTGGCACACCTTTCTGCCGTGGCATCTTCTAGAGCAAAGAATTCAACCCAACGCGAGTTGATATCCTCTACGATGAAAATCCAGGTTTTACCATCGGACGAAGGTGGAAGCGGACCAAAGAGGTCAAATGAGATTACTTCGAATCGTTGACTCAATGCGTGGGTTTGTAAAAGTCCAGCAGGTTTCTGGTTGGAGGGTTTGTATCGTTGACACTTGATGCATCGTTTTACATAACTTTCGATGTACCTCCGCATACCAGTCCAGTAGTATCTACGTGATATGGCTTGATATGTCTTATCAGCGCCATAATGCCCTGCTTTAGGGTCATCGTGATATACTGCCAACACATTTGCCCATTCGTGCTCTGGTACCACTAACTGGGCTTCCTCCGAATCAGACTCCGACTTGTGACGATATAGAAGACCGTCGTTCGTTAAATAACCTTTTCCACTCCAATAGTGGGCATTCTCGTTGTCATGGCCATTTTCTAATGCTTGGATTATCTTTTTCAGCTTCATGTCTTTAAGTTGCTCCGATCTTATTTCGGCGGGGCTGCGAGGACGTGAATCTACAGCAACCGTATACACGCCGCATTCAATTTCACTCTCAGTGCACGGTGGTCTTGATAGGGTGTCTGCTACAACATTCGTACGACCTGAAGTATATTTTACAGTGATGTCATGCGCCTGTAACTGTAGAGCCCACCTGGCGAGTCTGCCTGTCGGTGACTTTAACTTCATGAGCCACTGCAGAGCTTGATGGTCAATCACAACTGTGATAGGTGATCCTTCTACGTAGCCTGCGAACTTTTTGATAGCCCAAATCACAGCGAGAGCTTCTCTCTCAGTTGTAGAGTAATTACGTTCCGCCTGTGTTAGAAGCCGACTGGCGTACTCAATTGGGTGTTCATCTTCACCTTCTCCTTGGACGAGTACTGCACCAAGGGCGTAATTACTCGCATCTGTTTTAATAATAAATTCCCTGGTATAGTCTGCTTGCTTGAGTATCGGAGTAGATGTTAGATGAGTTTTCAGATCTAGGTACGCCTTTTCTTGCTCGACACCCCAATACCACACAGCCTTCTTTTTGGTGAGCCTAGTAAGGGGTTCAGCAATGTCCGAAAAGTTCTTCATAAACCGCCGGTACCACGAACAGGTCTGCAAGAACGACAGTAGCTGCTTCACATTGGATGGTGAAGGGCGATCTAAAATTGCAGATACCTTCTCGGGATCAACTTTCAGGCCTTCGGGGGTAATCAAATGACCTAGGTATTTTATGCTGGTGCATCCAAAATGGCATTTGTCTTTATTGACCACGAAGTTGTATTCTCTCATCTTGATAAAAACATCTCGTAGGTCAGAGAGGTGTTGTTCAAATGTGCTGGAAAGCACTATTATGTCGTCCAGGTACGCTAACAGCTTAACATGGCTTAGGGTAACGCGAAATTTATCAATGATCCTTTGAAAAGTTGACGGTGCGTTGCGGAGCCCAAAAGGCATTCTCAGAAATTTATAGATCCCAAAAGGAGTTATAAAAGCCGTCTTTTCTTGGTCGCACTCCCGTACACGTATCTGCCAGTAACCAGCCTTTAAGTCCAAAGTCGACATGTATGGAGTCGACTTTGCTTCATGCAAGAGATCGTCAATACGAGGAATCGGGTACGTGTCGGGCTCTGTGATTGCGTTTAGCCTTCTATAGTCGACACATACTCTGACGGATCCACTTGGCTTAGGTACCATAACTACTGGCGCAGCCCAGGGAGAGGTGCATGGTGTAATTACTTCTTCCGCAATCATCCTTTGTATCTCCGTCTTCAGGATCTCCTTTTTCGGTTGTGTTAATCGGTAGGGGGGCACAGCTATGGGCAGGTGATCTTGTGTATTGATTATATGTTCCACCCCCTTTATTGGTTTACCGTTGGATTCAAAGACATCCCTAAACTCAGATAGTAAATTATTGAGTTCCATCGTTTCTACTGCGTTTAGAGATATATCCAATGCGTATATACCTATATCTCCAAAGAGGGTCTCGGCGTGTGGAGAAAGGGTGACCTCAGCTTCTTCAATGCTTTGTATGGCATCCCTCAGCATATATTCCTGTCTTGGCGAGTATCCGTCAAAGAGCAGTTTTTTTTCCGAACATCCTATCTTTGGAGGTAACTCAGCGGTTTCAAGCGGCTGTATTGTTTTGATACGGGTATCTTCCGTCCTTGTCGTCATCCTTTCCCTTTGGATATTTACCGGGGCAGCACCAAGTTTGGAAGCCGTAGATTCCGGTCTATCAAACATTATAAACCTCTCTTGGTATAATTCATACTCATGTTGGGGTTGTTGTATGTAAATAAAAGTAAATTGTGCAATGTTCAAAATGATACCAGCTCTTTGCAGAAAGTCAATTCCTAGCAACGTTCGGTTGTCACTGGATTGCAATAAGACGATGAAAGGAGTTTTCAACCGTCGATTACAGAGGTTGATATCTGCCTCAAATGTCAGTACTTTCTGCGGTGTGGGGTATCCATCTGCCAATGTGACTGTGGCCATTTCTTCATAGAAAGTTTGTCCACGTGCCTTCAAGATTTCATATAATTCAATTGACGCGACGCTCACTTTGGCACACGTATCTATATACGCTCTGCCCTGGATGCCATTGACTTCAATAAACACCATAGGACGAGATCCCTTGTCTAGCTGTACATTCATCGCACAGAATCCCAAACTACCTCTGTTCTCGGGCACCTTGGTCTGTTTATCGTTGCATATTTTGCAGTTACTCCGATAAACCCCCGGTGTGCCGCAACCGTAACACGAAAAGTTCACATCTTTGGGTTTAGATGGCACTGTATCTGTTTGCTCGTTACTAGCTTCCATCGTCTTCTTGCGTTTTCTACACTCGTCTAAGACATGACCTAATTTCTTGCAGAAATTACACCGGACCGCCTTTTTTGTGCGCGCTGGGGCCGTAGTCTCAGATTTTGAAGTCTCCAAAGTCTTCTCGCTGGTATTTGTTTTATTTGTTTTTCCTGCTTTTTCTTTTAGCAAAGCTTCTGTGCTGCGTGCTTGTCTAAGAAGGTCGTCAAAATCTTGAACTTTTTCTCTGGGGACCCGCTCCCTTATTTGTAAGTTAAGCAAGCCGTAAATGATGTTTAGCTGCTGTTTGGAGTTAAGCTGTTCGTCGCTGGGTAGCTCAGAGAATAGCATCCTCTTCCTTGTGACGAAATCATCCGTGGACACGTCTGGCGCTTGTTTGGTTCCACAGGCCTCTAGATAGATCTCGTACGCGGGTTTCTTTGGTGCGAAGGTGTTCCTTAAAGCCTTCTCGAAGTTTTCCCATGTAGTGATCGTGCTCTTAGTTCCTTGCCACCATACAGCTGCGTCTTCACGTAATATGAGAGGAAGTCCATCAAGTGCATCAGAATCACTTATGTTCTCTAGTTTTTTGAAAACTTGCACTGCAGTGAGGAATGCTTCCACCGTTTCCCTGTCTTTGTGACCGTTATACGATGCTTTGCACGTCGTCATGCTTCCTCGTCGGTTGCCCCCTATGCTTGCTAACAGCTGTTGGAATTGTTCCTGCGACAGGTTGACGCTCATCTTTGTTTTTGTTTTCACTGGAACAGTAGTTTTCCGTCCGGCGCGCGTGACCACGTACCTGGGTTCGTTCGAGCCCGAGTTGGACGCCACTGTGGGACGGGGTCACTTTCGTCGAATGAAAAAACTCAACTTGATTGTACTCGGAGACTTGTTTATTGTACCAGATACAGATATGTTTACAATATACGGTAACGTGGACTTTCGACACCGCTCAAGTACCAGCAGGCGTTTCGAACGAGACACCGTACAGACACTAGAGTGATGATTCCTAATTTCAAGGATTGCAATGGAAGGTGTTCAATAACTTGAAGGCAGCCCACCAAGTACAATACTTGCTCCTAACAAATTCTCACTGAAGTAAGATTGCACGTTATACTTATAGGATTCTACAATCAACAACGATAGCGCGATCTAATTCGATATCAACGCCATCTATGTACAACTTTGGAACTAAATTTCTACATGGCTACATGTTAGTTGTTTCGGGTACTACACAATGAATTTGAATTCTAGATTTGAAACTGACTGCCTGTTGGAAACTTTCCGGTTCGATAAATGCATCCAAATGCAGGCGTAAATCGTAATAGTGGATCCTATCCCAAAAATGTATCTAGCATGAACAATTACTTGAGTTTCCTAGAAGTTAAAAAAGGGAACGAAACGGGATTCTAAAAAGTGTATCTAAAGGAAACATATCTGCAAAAAATGTGTTCAAATATTACAAAATCTACAAAAACTAAGTAATAAATTTAGAGAGTATTGCTCTTACAATTAGAGAGACAGGCAAAAGTATCCTCAAAGCTAGAAAAGAATTTAGTTTAACACGTAAAGTGGACCTACAAAAGTTTCGATTTAGCAAGTGAACCGTGTAAGTAGCAATTAATTTTGCAATTACGTACGCGTTTACGTTCAACAGCACCTGTTATCATAGCCGTCGGTGATAATATTCCGTGTTATCTGATACAAACGTGTTCTAACTCTGTCGACACACACCCGACTTGCACTGAGGAAATCTCGTAGCGATACACAGTGACGTAGTTTAACCACGCACAAATGTGCATAGGTTTACTGAGTTTCGTATTTTTCGATTTAATACACAATCAAAAAATTATTTACTGTCCCCATTATCGTCTTGCCCTCGAACAGCAAGACAATTTTTTGTTCTAAACTACTTGCCTCATTATTTGAATAGGTAGGTAGGTAGATGGAGTCTGAAAGCACTCGAATTACTAAATCAAAATGCTTTCCCTGCTCTAACAATTTCGAATTCTTTGAGCGTGGATAAAAATTCATCATCATTTAAGGATCACCCGCATTTTCTGGACTTCAAAAGCTGGTTCATTTCATCCAGAGAGGTGTAGTCAATAGTGATGATGACAAAGTCGTCCAATTCTACCCAATACTGCTTAATATCTTTGCTTTTGTTGTAAAAATGTACAATGTATAATAAATTATTGTCTAACTAAACTAAAACTTTAACTAAACTAAAAAATTATGAACCATACACGTAAAATGCAACAGAGGCCGAGATAAATGTCATATATTCTCCTACGCTCCATGTATTTGGCTAAGAAGTCTTATCTTGTGGCTCAAGAAATTTAATTTTCAAAATGAAATATTCTTAAAAATAAACTGGTTTTTTTTTAGAAAAAAATAAACTGAATATATAACAAAAATCCCAACGGTAAATCCTATTATGTAGCCAGTTCGTAAAGCAGACATACCTAAATTGTCTTAATAGGTAACAAGTACAGTGATTTCGGAGTTTCGAACGCTCGAAGTAGCTTTCCATTCCATTCGTTTAAGGCAATCATCAGTCAGTCAATACTATAAATCACTATTCACAATGACGTAGTTTCATTCCCAAAAGTATTAATACAAAAGAAAAAAAATCACATTGTATGCTGAATTCGAACTTGGAACATTCGTCACTCAACACCGCTCTTGTACCGACGAAAAAAATCTGGTATACATATAAATTCAACCAAATGACCATTTTACGTGAAAATTGAAACGACTTTTACGGTATCTTCCATTGAAGGTTTCGATTACTACCTACGATAGCTGTTTTTGGACATTAAACAATATATTTTTGGCAAGACTCCATTCACGTAACTACAAGTTTGTTGTTTTTATAAAACTGGGAGTTATTAGTCCATAAATCTTTCAATATACGTTCAGTCCTCCTGACATATACCAAAATCAAGTGACATCTAAAAGATTTATTTATAAATATTGTCTCATATGAGGAAAATACTAATTTCTCTTTATTAATTAATAGTTTTTTTGTTGAAGTAATGAATAGGGTAATTTAGACTTAATGAGGCATAGAATGGCCACTAATACGCTCCATAAAATTATGTAAGTAACCAGAGCTTTGAAGTTGGTTAAAGGTAGCAAACTGGTATACTTCTCATCATATACCTATCATGGCCAGTCAAGAGAGAAACGAGACCCGTGTTGGCGCACGGGCTATTTATGCTTTGATATAATCTATGATTCGTGGATATAGTCATTAATTTAATTACCAATTGGTTGCTATTCTCAAAATACACCATACAAAATAAAAAATTTGCCATCCCTAGATTTTATTTTCAATAAAAATCATACATGATATCACAACATAGTATAAAACAAAGTCGCGTTCTCTGTCACTATATCTCTATGTCCTTATATACCTTTGTATGTTTAATTCTTGAAAACTACGCAACGGATTTTGATGCATAGATTTTTAATAGATTGAGTGATTGAAGAGGAAGGCTTATATGTATATAACATCATGCTACAACCAACTGGTGCGGAGCAGAAGTTAAAAATGTTGCAAAAACGGGGCGACGCAGACGAAGTTGCGCGTGTCAGCTAGTTAGTTTATAAGAATAAGAACGTACCAATTAAAAGTATCAAATAGTGCAGTAACACGGCTCACCTGAAACAAAACAAATGTACATTAATATATACATTGATAGCCGATAGTAATATAATAATAGCATAATAGCATAATAATAGCATAAGCTCCTTAAATAGAAAATATACGCCAGCTAGGCACGGATCTCTTCTCAGCTTTGAAAGGATTAAGCAGTAATCCACTTCGACGGCCGATTACGGATTAGCAGACTTCAAAAACCTAGAAAATTATGATAAATATTGGCTTTAGCTGATAAATCTTTTATTTCAGTTGACTTATTAACTTTTGTTTTCTAGAAGCCATAATTCAAGCCAGTTGACCTATACATTGGATCTAGATAGTACTTATTGTTTAGAATTTTCTAGCATAGCTGATTTATGAGCCGTGTAATTTGGCAGAGTAGAATTTAGGCCACCTCATCCCTTCCTATGCGGTGTGATACAAGGCGACTAAGGGATAGGACGGTAGGGATAGAGTAGGGTAGGGTAGGAAGGGAGGGATAGGTAAATGTACCATCAGACAGATAGGTCTATACAGCCCAGACTCGGCCTCAGATCGCCTTAGGCTCGAGTCAACAATAGTTAGAATACACCAATAGGCTCACCCCTTTTTTGGTGGAATGTGGGTGTTAATTCAACTTTACCCAAGGGAATAGGCGTGAGCATATGAAAGTATGTATGTACGTGAATCATTAGAATTTACAATCGTCAAAATTTTACAGAAATATTACACTTGGAAATGAAACTAATTTTAACAGATGTCGCAAAGATAAAATAGAGTTGCTCAAATGTACAACCATAACATCCCATATACCTTGTATTTGCAACTCATCATTCCCTGAACCTTTTCCCAACACATTTGGGGTCGGCTTTCCAGTCTAACTGTGATGCGGCTGAACTTAGATATTTTCTGTGAAGCGACTGCCATCTGACCTCCACAACCAATGGTCTAATGACCAATGGCGATATCAGAGTTCCAAGTTAGAATGGTTGGACTTTTGAGGGCTCCAACTACCCGTAACGACTGCCATAGATGTTTGTATGGCAACCGAGACCGACGGCTTAAGGTGCTCTCCGAGGCACGACCAGACATTGAAAAATTAATAAAGAAATAAACCAATCTGAAAGAAAAGCAACGAAATACTGCCAGAAAACCCCAGAACAAGTGTGCTACAATATTATTGAGATTAATTAATGCAATTAAATAAATTGTTCTTTTCCAACAACCGTATTGACGGTCAAATATATTACATAACATACAATTTATACGACCTTTTCGATAATTTAATAGTCTCGAAAGACCCGCAACAAGAGTTTCGCAGTATATATTACACAAGTACAATATAAAAAAACAATGTAATAAGTGATGTAAAAGATAGCTAAGGTATGTTATCGCATGTAATATTAACCAAACGGGGTATATTAAGTACCTACATTAATAAACAGTGAAATTAATTAATTCGAAATGTCTCGAAGCGGGCGGACATTTTTATTCGTATCTGCATTTTTATCTTTATATGTAAGTTTCTTAATATTATTCGCGGCAATCTTGATTCAATCCGAGCCGTTCTTCCAGCCATTCCTCAAATCAGTTGATGGTCGATTTTCAGTTTATATAAAAAATGACTCAACCGTGTTATTTTACGTGAAGCGTGACTGCACTGACCTGCACATTTTTGTATTTGAACCTAGCTAGGAACAAGTCAACTGCTCTAATTATCCGTAGCGAACGTCACAGATGTTTTTATGGCAACCGGGAACGACAGCTTAACGTGCTCTCCTAGGCACAGCACTAACTTTAGCGAGAAGTGCCTGCCACAACTTATAATAAACCTTGCTTGTTATAATGTACATTGTATTTTTTGCAGGATGGCTTTGCTGCCCAAGAAACGTTACCCGTTTTAACGGAAACAAGCCCGAATATCAGGGGTTCTACGCTCCAACCAGCAAACCTAAAACCGAATCTGTTATCGGCTGCCCACAGATTATTTAATGGATTTCAACGACCGCTGAATGAGATCACCGCACCACCTTTGATAGCAAAACCTCCTGTGGTTACAATCACACCTCCGTATCAACAAGATCCAGTTAATGTGAACCCTGCACCAAATTTACCATTTACACAAACAATTTTTAATACTGTTGCCCCTGTTCCATATTCTCCAGAAATATTATCGGTAGAGAATGAAGAAACAGCATCACTGCCAATTGAATATTCAAAAGCAGTTGATCAGAACTATGTAGTCCCAATTGGTGCCACGTCTGCCGGTCAAATACTACAAGCATCTCCTTCACCAGAAGCTTTATATGCTCAAAACTTCGTTACACAACCGAGGGTCTCACAATTCTACCAATCACCAATTACAGTACCAACATCTCCAGTAATTACACCTTCCACTGGTTTTATCCAATCAGTTCCCAGTTATTTAACACAAAATAACTTTGTAACAAGCTATGGAGAGTCAGTGCCAGCAGTTTATCAGGAAACAGTCAATACTCCTCAAATTACAGAAACTATTTCTCCAATAGAGACTGTCCAAGTAGATTTTGGATCTGATATTAATTATGGACAAGGATATCAAATGCCCCAGAGTTTAGTCAATACTCCTCATATAATAGGAAGTCTCACGCCAATAGAGACTGCCCCAGTAGGTTTTGGAACTGCTTTTGATTCTAGACCGGGGTATCAGATGCCTCTGAGCTTGCAAATCAATATGCCTTCACCTGTACAAGATCAGCCAATAATTTACTTGTCACCTCCCACTCAATCTGCATCAAGTATTCAAGATAGGTCTTACGTACCTCCTATACCTCCAATGGTTCCTCCTCATCCATTGATAGTGATCGAAGGATCGAAATCAAAGTGGAAGAGTTTGCTTCCTATACTATTATTAGCATTATGTGATGGAGGTTGTCAGAATGCAGGAAATTCCGGTTGTTGCAACAATATACCCATTCCGTATCCAATACCGATACCTACAAATAACCCAATAATTCTTGGCAGTGATAGAAAAAAAATAAAACCAGTAATAGAAATTAATGATGATGATGATGACGATGATGAGGTTTGGGGTGAAGTATTTTTAGAAAAGTAATACATAAAAGTTATCTCGAATATGTATTCTTTTATCATCCAGAAACTTAGATATTCTCTAGGTATGCTTTTACTACTTTCAACGGTTCAAAAGTACTAAACTATGAATATTTTATTTATGAGCATGACTATCTGTTAATCGCGACTTCGTCCACGTGGAATCTGTAACTCCTATTCTTGCGATGTACAAATTGCCTGCTATTCCAGATCATAATAATCAATATCCGTGCCATCCAGAACAACTGAATGTCACCATTTTTGCCAGAAAATGTGTATTGAAAATCCGTTTTTCCATTTTCAAAATCCACATTTAAAATAATATTAGGATAAGTAGTAACTTTATTGCTACAAAATACTAAAAACTACGCAGTGAGGTTGTTATGTATTTATAACTAGAGATAAGTGCAATAATTTAATAAAAAGCTTAATTAAAAATAAAGAAATGTTTTATTTTCATTTATCCACGTAGCCGTATTTAACTTATGTGAACAAAATTGTTTTAAAACTACAAACAAGAGAAGTATCACAAAACTTTAGGGTCGGGATAAACAAAATGTAAATTTTTGTGAAACTAAAACCTAGACCTAATGTAGGTAAATATGTGCGCACGAATAAATCTAAGAAATGCCTTTTGTAAATATGTATTTGAAACATAGTAAACGTGTGGTGACGGAGAAAGATTCGTCACCAACCCCCTCCCCTCCCCCCCCATCATATCCTATGAGGCAACTAACAGTAAACACGATATCACTGAGAGAGAAATCCTCGAAATAAAACCCTTTACCAACTCGTTTGACCAGCGTGGAAACAGTAGGTAAAAGCCTGCCATCTTTGTGAGAGGCCTCCAGCAGTACATTGCTGGAGGCCACTTCGCACTCTTGCACTTCGATAGGCTAAACTGATTGATCTATCACGTACCTAAGCGTTCAATATTATCGATAGTATTTTATCTAGAAAACGGAATATTAATTGAACGAAAAAAAAAAACAATTTGTTTGCAAACGATCTGAGAATCAAGTTCATGGGTAACCAATAATGCTCCGAAGTTAGTAGGAAAGGCAAATTTCTTGGCAGCGTGAATCTGTGTCGCCGGATTCCTGAAAGCCCGCAAGTTCGTAAAATTCCGGGCAAAACTGTCCCGAATAGTCGTCGCAATTTATTTGAAAAACATCTTTCATTTTGCTTTCTCTTTTTTTTCGATAACGAAAAGGTTCAAGTAATATTTGTGTAATGCGAATGTTTGTTTGTTTCCTCGATTTATTAGAATCTTTTTATTATTATTATTAACTATTGTTACATCGATGGTGTGTACTATGTTATGCAATAGACGCGAAACAATGCTGCCAATCCACGCATCGCAATCGTCGTACATACAACAAGTCGCGGGTCATGTTATCGTAAAGAACTATTTGTGGTAATGTTTCTGAGAGAGCATTTCAGATAGGCCACTTTTTAGATATGCTATCTATCCTACTCTCCCAGATGTCATAAGGTCTATCTGACTGGCGGTAGAGGTATCGTTCATCACTACGCATCGTATTTATTACTTTAGTTATATAATGTGATTCAGACTCGGACCGTTGTAGTCCATTTTTTTGTCTTCATCTTGAAGGACAAGTATCTAATTAGACAATTAAATATACACATATTTACTAACAGATACATTTTGAGTATACAACACTAGTTATCTTGAGTATCCGGACTATTATGTTATTGTTGATAGGATGAAATCGGCACAGTTAAGATTTCAATATATTTATGTATTAATTAATTTATTTATTTATTCCTAATAATTTGAATAATTTAATCAATATTTATAAATCAGTGTTTGTATTCATCGATTTATGAAAAAAATCTTTGTATATACAAGTTTATTTTTATAATAGTATTAAGATAACAGCCTATTTATCAATTCCAGCACGTGAGATAATGTACTACAGATTTTGTAATAGTGATAAGATATAGTTACTCATTGATGTAATATTCCCAGGTAATGTATATAATATATCACTTTAGATTTGTTCTTAGTTATAGAAAGAAAGTGTTATCAAACGAAGTACCAATGTCAGCTCAAGATATATATCTATTGAGTCATTGTATTGAATAATTTTAAATATGAAGTTAATATACTTCAGCGCTGTTTTTTCTATATTATTGTTTAGTTATAAGGTAAGTTCACTTTTAATACAATATATTTTCAAGATCTAGACGTATGACAGTTTTAATTATATATTATTCAGCTGTGATTGTTGCCTCAGTTTATAATGGTTTTTTGTTATTCCTATAGCCAGAATCTCAGCTCAGATTTTGGTGAACGCTAGCAAAACAATTGATCTTTACATTGAAATGAATCAATACCTACTAAACCTGTAAAAATAGATGTTTTAAGAGGATGAATAAATAAATAAATACACTAGAACTTTTTGCAATCTTCAGATTCTGGTCATTTTTTACGAAATTTTGAAACAATTAGTGTGCTAACTATTGAAATTAAATTGACTGTATGGACCGGTTGCGAATTAAAATCTCTTTCGCAATTTTTGTTTATTATTTTGTACATAACTTCGAAAAGCATCGAAAGGTCATTGGTGTGTGCCATGGTAAAACCTGGGATCGAACCTGACGTCGTCTCAGCAGTCCATTACCCATACCACTAGGCTACCGCAGACTCATATAATCGTAAGTTCTTCAACAGGCAAAAATATATTTTAACAATAAATGCAACCGATACAACCCTTTCAAAAACTTTGTAGCTAAATCAAACTTTGTAACATGTTGCTTGTCAGCGTAGTTTCGAACCTATTATAACTTGGTATTACGATGCTCGATAATCGATAGACCATGATGCAACTGTTTTTACCCTTCAAATAATACCAACCAGGGGCTCTAGACCAGCAGACATTCTATTGGCGAAAACGCCAGTGAAATCGCTTGGTAAAGTATGTGATTGACATAAATATGTAATATGAATACCAAAATTTAATGAAAATGAATCTTTGTCACTCGAAACATTATATTTCATATATTTTTATTATTAAAATCACCGCAGTCTCAAGTGATTCATTGATTACAAATTCGGTTCGCTTCGACACAATTCTATCATGTCACTTTGTTTTTTTATGCCGCTTAGGTGGACAAGGACGCATCCAACTTGATGGAAAGTGGTTTCCGTGGCCTATGGATGTTTGCAACACCAGGGGCATTGAAACATTCTTGCAGAAGACAAAAGAGGGTTTCTCGGTCTTCCCACTGACAGCACAAAACCTCTCCAGTGAGCTCTGGCTACCCTACTCACCGCTGGAAACACAACACATTGGCCGTGGTATTCTGTAGAGCGGAGGTACTTCCCCAGTCGGACTACTCAATTAAGACAGGAGATACCATAATATCCTACCTCTGTTCTACTCCTTTCTAGTTTGTTCTAGAGTCCCTGTTATGAAATCACTTTAACACAAGTTTTTTTATTCCTCACGTATTATGATGAGATTCGTTTAATTTATTATTATTGCGCACATATTAAAGTTATATCAAAACGTAGTTTATTCTTCTACCTGGACCTACCTCAATGTATCTCTGCATCACCTTAAGGTTGGTACTGTAAAACAGCTAAAAAGTTTTTCGTTTTTAACAGGAATCTGAAGTCACATCTCAAGCATTACACCCGTACTACGGAGGACCTGTCTCATATTCAAATAACAATAACGATGATGATGACATCGGGATTCTACTCACAATTCTACTCCTAGCAGCCAAAAATAGGGGTAACAGCTGCTGTAACTGCAATTGCGCCAATAATATCCCCATACCTTACCCCATACCATTCCCCACAAATAATCCTATTATCACCAGGTATCACAAACCTGCGAATGATGATGAAGCTGGTGCAGACAAAACCGAGAGACCAGGACAACAAATAAATACAGTAACTGGTAATAGTGATAATGATCAGGGGGTTAATAATTCAGCAGGGGCTTCAAGTACTGCCGAGGATGATGACAACAATAGCACGAGTAGTACCAGTGGTGCAATTAGCAACGTCACTTAGATTTAGGATAGTTATACAAACTTTGTTTTAATGTACAGTCAAAGACTTAAGTCGCATAACACTAAAATATTCACAAACCTTTGTACTTTTAAATACATGTATCGATAAATAGCTGATTTATAAGTAAGTTTATAATCCTAAGCGGACAGTGTTAATATTTTACGTGTTTTGTTTCCATCTTATGAACAGTTTCAGACTAAACTTAATAATAAACTAGAATGTAATAAGATACTTTTGTCACTATAGAGGACAACAATTCATCACACTCAGAGGTCTGATAACCAGGGAATATACCTTTGCTGAAAAGGTTAGCCTATTAATAGTCAGTTTATAATACACGATGTATATAAAATTAAATAATAAATTACAATAACCTAATTTTTTTCAAGAGTTTTATTATATATATATATATACACGGTGATTTTATAGTGGTTTTGGAAAAAGAATATTTTGTTTCACACACAGTTTCGGTAGCAAAATCGACTGGAAGTTTTAGTTTTGAAAAGAAAAAAAAAATACTTTATGTATGGCAATAATGTGCAGGTGAATAGAAAAATGTATGGGACGTGTAAAAAAAAAAATATTTTTCGCCAAATTAGGACTTCCTTACGATTTTACTATCGAAATTGTAGAAAAAAATTTTTTTTTTCAAAACCACTATAAAATCAACCGGTATATATTAATGTATGTTATCCATCCATCACGAGACGACGAGGGTCTTGCGCTGAAAAGAGTGGTTATATGGTAGTATTAGCACAGTATATGAAGCGATAAAAGGACGTGAAAATTGTCTGTTTATATAATTATAATTAATTGTTATACTAAGGTGTATGATTTTAGATTGGAATGGTCGTTTATTTATTTATTTATTTAGGGGACAACAGTTACATGATAAAGTGTGATAAAAGTGTACGGTATATTTACCATACTTTTTTTCGGAGTATAACCTATATATTTCGGCGCTGTTACAACCGTTGACTTTTAACAATAATAGGTGTATACTAGCGTTTAGAGAATCACGCTTAGTATGTTGTCTCCCGGTAATGTCCCTCGTAATGACGTTTCTTTTTTCAAATTATGTAGAAAAATAAATATATAAAACTGCAACTAACAGGTTAATAACTCATCCTTAAAAGTCGGTAAGTTAGGAAGCTACTTAGTGGACATACATACATATGCTCACGCCTATTTCCTTCCGGAGTAGAAAAAGGTGAATTTACACACACATTTCACCACCATTGTATTCGGTCCCACGTAATAGGGGGTGAGACTATTGCCGCATTCCGGGCACTCTTGTTGAATCAAGTCTTGCATCTGAAGCTGAGACTGGGCTGTGTGATCCCCTATCACTTAGTCGCCTTCTACGACACCGCATGGGAAGAGATGGGATTACCCAAGTTCTACTTTTCAATAAAAAACAAAACGTTTAGTAAGTAATACTTTTGTGATTGCGATTATTATTATCATAACGATTTTCACATTTAATGTGTTCGCTGCTGAATTTATACATAAATCACAAAACTTTTTTAAGAACCTATGAGTTAGTTGGTGCGTCACATAAACCGATTAATAAAACATGATAATGGCGTTGCCATAAATGTTCATTGACAAGTAATTTTCTTTCATGTGTATGATGGCTTGGTATTGACGCACCTCTTTTAATGAATAATATGAAATAATAGCTGCATGTAAACAATTATCTACATAATTGTACTTACGCTGCCTGAACTAATTGCCAATATTTATTTATTATTTTTCTTCGTGTCAGTGTCAACAATTACAACAAAGTTAGATACCGCGTAAAATGGGGTGAATAGGGATCGAAGGGTGGATAGGGATAAAATGGTCATTGAATATTTTAAATAATTTCTTTTACAAATTACAATGAACTAGTTCAAAGTTTCGCTTGAAAGAAAATAACTACAGAATTTAGCTGACCATTTTATCCCTATCCACCCTTCGATCCCTATTGACCCCATTTTAGGTTACGTCAAGCCCAAAACGCAGCGGCACGACACTAACCGACTTTCCGTCGCTTCATTCACGTCGGCAATAACAGGTGTAGGGGCAAAGCGGGCACGACACGAGATCCATCGACTGCAATTAGTGCACCAGTCTCAGCCACCACCCCCCGCGTCTAGGTAATCCCATTTTACCTGGTTCGCTTTACAGCATCCTACTTGAGACCTCATATGACTTGAGATTCATATATTAAAACTTGAATATTAAAGGGGGAAAATCTTATGATTCATATTTTTAATGATAATATAATTGTACTGACACAAATAACAAATCCAGTACCTAGAGATCGATGGGGAGAAATATTTCGATGCCTAAAGTTGTAGACTTCACTTCTTTTATTTTTATTTTGGTATCTTTATTATAATTAGTATAGGTTTGTATACCTACCTCTATTATTTTGTATCAAATTTTACATTGCTCATTTGTATTTCAAAATAACAATAGTAATAATGACAAACATAGCATTGACAGTGAACACAAAGATTAAATAGAATTGTAGTGACAAGTAAATAACATTGTGTTGTAAGAAATCACTGACAGCCAAACTAGATTCTAAGCTCTAAACACTGATAACATTGTAAACATACCGAAGGGATTTAAAGAGAAAGGCAACGGAAAATAAGCAAGGAGTAACCTACCTAAATTCCTCAGAGCTTCATCCATCAATCGCTTGCTGCCACACATTTCTCATTCGTTTTCTCATGTTAGTCCTGTCTACACGTTAATCATTCTTCGAGGAAAGCAACACTGTTTGCGTTTCACAGGTGTTGCTTTTATCTTGCACACAGTAAAGGTACCTATTTACACTAATATTATAAAGAGGAAATATTTATATTTACGGGCAGCTACATTTACCCGGATTAACATAGGTATATTACACTGCGCTATAACCGACATCCACGCGGGCAGAGCCACCGGCAACAGCTAGTACTTTATTGTTAGCTTGTCGGTACCCGATGGTAGCTGAGCCTCAATGTGCAATATTACTAGGCCACGTAAATACTCTTTGATATTCTCAATTTACATCTGTTATCTATGGTATATTTTACGCGCCAAAAAACAACACATAAATCTGACACGAAAACACACTTTGTTTTTATTCGTGTTGAGTAAATATATTATTATTATTATATAATTGAAATTAATGCTTCAGGAGGATTAAATATAATACCGTAATAATAATAATTTAAGAGAATTGAATATAATATATAAGGATTCATTGTCATGAGCATGTAAGTAAGGATTATGATCCGTAATGTGTAGTTATGTAGTTACTAGATGGATTGGGAAAAGAAATGGAATAAATGCATTCGTTTGTGATCTGATGGAAGAATTCTTATTGAATAAACCCCGTCCTGAAGTGTAGCTAATATTATAAGACACGTAAACGCCTAAAACGTATTTAATATATTCATCAGACAGTGTGCCCAGAATATTTTTTGAGTAACGACTATAAAATCAACGTGTATATTTAGTATATTAGATAAAAAGACATATAACTGCTCGAGGAAAAATGCTGTTTGATCGTCGATTTATCTCTCGTAAGTGAAAATTTCTTCAGATGGAATCGCTACCATAATTTGATTCCCTCAGGGAGATTGTTATTCTGACAGTTACGAGATCGTCTGCTATATGTAAGTATAAATAAATATTTACAGAATTGATATAGTTATTTGTCGTTTTAACTTTTGATATATTTAAAATATCATATTTTACACTTTATCCTGTCTTCACATTTAAAGTTTTGTATAGGTATTTACTTTTTATTGTAATGTTAAGCAGAAAATATTTAAAAAAATAAGGATTGATTAAGTATTTACATAGACTTCTATACATATAATATGATTATATACTTAACTAAAGGTAAACAGCCATGTAGCAACTTTTTATAGAAACACCATATTAAATAAATAATCTAGGTTTTGTTATCGACGCGACCTCTTAGTAATATTTTTTCAACCTTACTTTTTTATTTACTTTCATATAATGTTGCGGAAGTCATTTTCCGTTAGAATGCACAGGATACTAGTGTTTTATGGTTAAAACGGAATGGTCGACTTAGAGGGAATATTAGTAATTTAAATTGCTAATATTCTTAAAAAAAACTCCATTCCAGAGATAAAAATAGCCTTTATGTCATACTAGAATAACATCTACGCCTACCAAATGTCAACAGTCATTTGAGCGTGATTGCGTAACAAATATCTTCACAGACTTTCACATTTATAATATTTGTAGTATGATCTATCATCCACCACATGTTACCATCCCATTTGTCAAGACCCACTATCGATCTCGTGGCCGCAGACCGTGAAAGATGTTGACGTTACATACCTAACTGATGTTGTTAATCACTTGCTTCGCGAATTTATCATACTTATTATTGCGTGTCTAGTTAGTTAATTAATTCAAGGGTAATTTGAACTATCGAGATATCTCTGATTACATGATAATGGTGCGTACACACCGGTCCAACGAATATTAACGAATGAAGTGGAGCTATCAACGATGGCCAACGACCAAGGAACTTACCAACGATAGGTCCTTCGTTGTCATGTGTTGACGGTTGAATTAAATCATGTGCTATTCGTGCAGATTCTTGCAACATTTTTCAATTCTGCTAGGTACCAGTTGGTTGTAGCATGATGTTATATACATATAAACATTCCTCTTCAATCACTCTATTAAAAAAAACAGCATCAAAATCCGTTGCGTGGTTTTAAAGATTTTAGCATACATAAGCATAGGGACAGAGAAAGCGACTTAGTTTTGTACTATGTAGTGATTTCTTCACCGAATTTCCATATATTTAATAGTTTTTACATGAAACAGTAACAAATCATATAGATATGGTTCAATGAATTAATAAACGCGTTCAACCTTAAAATATCCATTTTTCTATGCTTACAAACTTTTAGATTAACTATAGTAGTAGGATTAGCTACGGGTATTAGAATGAATAGAATGTGGTGCAAAAGGATTCATCCAATACTTTCATTACTGAGATTAACGATACCTTCATTAAAGCTTTTTTTGCGTAAAACTAAATGACTTAACTCTAAGCAATGAGAACACATTAAGATTTAATGGGCATTATTCAAAATGTATCTTCATTCATCGAACAGTTTGTTTAATTTCCAACTGAGGTTGATACGTGACGAGATAATGAAACGTACCTCATCTCCCAGATAAGTGATATCGAGATAATTGAAGTATGATTACATCACATCTCTTGGCGAGATAATTAATTGTATATAAGAAGAAATGAAAGATTATTGTGCAGTTTTCAAGATGGCAGGAGCCAGACTTCATTGCATATTTGTGCTGTTATTATACTCACAGGTAACTATTTAATAATTTATCCATTAATTTTGATAATATTGTGTGCGTTGTTCCTTTTTTGTTTTAATGCTTTAGCAGCATAGGAGTTGCGTAGGAGTAGACTAATTTTATTAATTCGCACAGAATATTTTCGAGGGTAATGATAATGACGTATTTTTCGTGAACATTATTGGCCTATGTTTAGCAGTAAATTGCAATAGACTATCAATATTGATTGATTGACTGAACATTTGCATCCGGTAGATAATTTTCATTATTTATTTAAAGAGACAAAACCAAAAATAAATACATACTTGTACACTCATACACATAACGGTGTAGGTACATAAACATTGCATGGAATAATTTCATGTTTTTTATACAGCTGCTAAAGAATATTTATTATTATATTATTTAGACAATACAGTTTATGGAATTATGTTATCATAAATATTTTATATGTCATAAACTTTTCAGGGAAGTTATGGACAAACAGCGTTGGGCAATAATCAAAATGTCGGTGTAAACAGCGCGATTGGATTGCATCAACAGAATTTACAGAGGACGCCAAGAAACTTCAATCCAATTGAAAATGGAGCCATTAATAACAATTTATCACAGCCGCCTAATTTACAAGTCAATTCGCAATTGTCATCTTCCATGTCCGGTACAAATCAAGGTAATTTGCAGCAACAACGGAATCTACCGCCTACTCTCCAATCTCAAACTTCGCCCCAAAATAACTTGCAAATAACTAAAATTGGATTCACTCCAGTATCACCAGGCATTGTCGGTAATCCTCCTACTTCTATACAGCAATTACAAAACGAAGGAATTCAACTAAATGGACAAATTAATACTCCAGTATCCCAAATGTCCAACACACCGATCACAGTATCAAACCTCGCAGAACTAGCAGCACTCAAAGGTCAATCGTTACTATCCATGCTAAGTTCACAAAATAATTGTCAACCGCAGCAAAATCAGCCAACCTTTCCAAACTGTCAAAATCAATTAACTGATGCTCAGAAACAGTACTTGGTGAGATCGCTTCAAGGACAAAATCAACAGGGACTAAATGTGGTTCAAACTCAACCAAGAGTAAACATGGATAACCAACAGGCTATTACAATTCGCGCTATATCCCAGCCGCAACAAGGCCAGGCCATAGTGACACCGCTCGGAACTCAGCCAGCATATATAACAGTCCAGGCCCAACCTATTGCTACTTATCTTCAAAATCAAACACCACAAGTCATGTCAGAAGAAGAACCTTCAATACTGTCTCTAATTCTATCAGAATTAGGTCCTCAGTATGCTATTAATTCAGGTTTTACTCCGCCAAAGAAAGGATCGAAAATGAATCTCAAAACTCTCATTCCTTTGATATTAAATTTACTCAAAGAGAAAAATTGTGCCTGTCGAAATTGTGGGTGTCCAAACAATTACCAAAATAACGATTATACGAACGTGAAACCAGGACCACAGATGGCTCAAATAATTGGAGGGTATTCGAACCAAAGAGAATATATTCAAGACCCAGAAGATTCTGCGGCCAGAATCAAGAAGAATGATAACAATGAAGTCAGAAATAATGATAAGGAAAGGAAAAATGATGTTGAAAAGCTAGCATATAATGACAGTGAAGAGTTTTCAGAAGAAGATGATTCGGAATATATAGAAGACGATGAATGAAATCCAGTATATTAATGTTCCTTTTATTAGCTATCTATTTCTTAAATTAATACTATTGATAAGATTTTTTAATTATTAAATTTTTTTAAATAGATCAATGTGAGTTTCAAATGAATGTCTGAAATTTTCGGGTTGCCGGACTTTAATAAAGTAGAATTTATGAAATTGCTTTTTTTCAATGCATTTTTAATTCGAAGAGCACACGAGAGCGGCAGGTTTGTATGAAACGTTTAATGACAGTAGAGAAAACTCGTGAAGTGGGTAAGTACAGAAGCAAATGGTGGGCTATCGTCTCTGCCTACATTATAGAGAGAAAGAAGTGAGTATATTAAAAATATGTTTATTTGACTACAACATTATGCCATATTAGACATACCTAATATTTAACTGTAAAGGCAAACAGAAAGGTTCATAGAAAATTTTAAAGCATGGATTACAGTTCACCGTGCACAGCAGTGAAACTGAAATTGTTATGGAAGATACCAGTGTATCATTTATTATAAGTATTTAATAAATCTCCAAAAATTATGACCGCGTGCAACGAGAAACAAAAGAGATGCAAGCACATTGTAAAAACTGGCCTAGCGTAGTTTATGTTATTTTCTTTATGTATGTACAGTATGTATGTATGTATATATGACTTGAAAATAACCATGTCATATGTCGCTGAGTCCGCCACTATACCTTCAATAGTGTCAAATCGTGCTAAATTGTCTTCCATTTGTATGCTAAACACAAATCCCTGTGTACCAATTGTCACTGTCAAAGTGTCATCCGTAGTTCATATTTTTAAAAACATTGATTTTACTCATGAAATCTGAACATAATATGTAAATAGTCGCTGCAAGACGCAATTACTTAATAAGAGATGAAGAGTACAACATTTAATGAGTCATAATTTTGTACGTTGTCGCCACACCTTCATATCTATGACGCTTCAGCCAATATTAATACAAAGAGATACAGGACACAAAGAAATATTTTTGTATATAATCTGTGGGTTATTGTGAAATCATAACACAATTACAATGGTGTCAGCAAGTTGCATTATTCTTCTCAGCGTTACTGCTGTATTACAGGTAAGTTTAATCAACAGAGTTTTTAATATTTTTCAAATAAGTTTATGGGCACCATAACAAATGACTACAGATAACATAAAATAATATCTCTTGTCTATGTCACTTGCAATTTATGCTTATCTGTATGAGTAGTAGTTGGCGCGAATATTTATAGATGCATCTAAATGAAAATACCTACTTGTGCTTTTCAGTAACTTATCCAACGCAAACTATTATGTGTGTAATTATATTTTATTTGTTTTCCTATGTAAATATCAGTACACGCTTGCGTATTGATGCATCCTTCCGGGCTGTACAATTGGTATCGAATTTTTGGCGCAATGAAAGTTTCAGATAAACCCATATGTATGGTATCCTGCTAAAAACTGATTAAAACTTGGAAATGTTGCTAGAGGTTTATGCAACACACACATTTCACCAGCTGATTAAATGGTTTAAATTTAATTAATTCGAATTCACTGGGCATTTTGTCCTGATTTCAATCTGTTAGGTACTTATTTGCTTCCGGCAATCAACCCCTCCACCGCCGCCGCTTCAAACACAGCAAAACAACAACTTAAGGACGACACGTGATACAACACATGCGTCTCTGTGAGAAGGTTATGTCAAAACATATTATTATGATACAGCAATAACCTGCGGATGTATTATTTATATTATCCATACTATACACTGCTGTCATTCTGACGTATGCATAATTTAAGCGTCATCGGTAGTGTATTATGGTCGCTAGCCTGGTGGTTAAAACTCATTCTTACGATCAAAAGGTCTTGAGTGCAAATCCTGGCCTCGCAAATTTCTGCTCCCAATTCACATTGCACCTTCTAGTCATTGTTTTTAATTTTCACATGCACTTGATCCCGGTCCTGCTGCACCTTCTAATTAACGCGTTCGCGTAAAGATATTCGCAGTCTAATTTTCCCTACTATAGTTTCCACATAGGTTGAGCCACGAGAATCAAGCTAGTAATCTATTAAGCAGCATTTAGTTTAATACAGTTAGTCCCAAAGGGATAATAAAACCCACATAAAGTGGAAAGCTCCTTATAGTAACGTCGGCGTAACATTCAATGACCGCAGTAACCGATATGATTGAAATATGACCTCAGAAGTAATTTTAAAGTACGAAAAAAATGGTTTGTTTTTAAACTTCAAGCACTTAACTGGACATTTTAGATTGTGTATCTGGGGTTATCCAGGGTACATAAAAGGATATATTCACATGGGACTCAGTTAGACTGGAAAGCCGACCCCAACTGAGCTGGGAAAAGGTTCAGAGAATGACGATTCACATTGGAAAAATTAAGTATTTTACTACCATAATAATATTTTTTTTAATTTTCTTTTCTTATCGAGTCATTACCAGAAAATTACATGCCTTTCTTCTCGACAAAAAATACTTAAGTACCTACATATCTATTAGAAGGATGTTGACATATTTTAACATGTAATATATATTATGTACCTATGTATATCGGTAGATAGTTATCCGTATTCTAGAACCCATATTATAAGATAGCGCTGTATTATCTCTCAGAATATTAATTCTTTTCTTTATTTAAAGGTTACCGATGCCAATCCATACGGTTACCCTGGTTACAGAGCAGGTTATGGAGGATACCAAGTAGCCGGAGTGCCTGGAGGTTTTGCACCTGGAATGCCGCCGTTCTTACCTCCGCCTATCCCGCCCTGCGGTTGGAGAGATGATGATGACTCCTTAGAAAAGATTATGCCGTGGTTGATTCTTTTACTTGCGAATTGAATTCAAAATATATTTGAAGAAAAAAACAAGTACGTAGTAGTAGTAAGAAGAAATAGTTACCAAATAGAGTAGTACCAATTAAAATCGCACTCTAATTTTTATTCCAAGTTACATGGTATTTTGTAATCAATTAAAATCTTCAATCAATCCAATTCAAATCTATGATCCATATACGTGTGCTGAACGACATGTCAATTACTTATTAGTGAAGTTCAGTCGCTCTCAAAAGTTGGTGTAACAAAAAATTAAATTTTTATTTTTTAATCTTCGTGACGCCTTCAATATTCAATAATTATTGTAAAATTTTAGAGCTAATGATACCTATGGAGACTTTAACTACTTTTGAAATAATTTCACGATTGAAAAGCTGCATTCACCCTGACATTTATTGCTAGAAAAGATTAGGGATCCTTAGTAACACTTAAGTAACGTAATCCAAGGTGTAAAAAAGTGACCTAAAACGTTTTACGTCACATACATGCGCTACAGAAACTATTGATGATAGAATAAAAGTATGTGATTCGAGAGAAGAGACGAGTAGAGAGGTGAGTAGAAAATCATGTAAACAGCTAGTTAAGTTATAAAAAGTTAATAAAAACTCTAAGGCGACCCGATTGTTTTACTCCATTTTATTATCCCTTTTGTAATAAACGTAAAAGTTCGTGTATGTACGTGTTTGAGTTCAATAACTACTGAATAAAAACAGCTTAAAAATAACGAAAAGTCGTATTTAATTCCTACTTGTTGTAGGAATTAAATGTGATGTGTTACGAATGTGGTATTTTGAGAATATGATATACAGCGACTAACTCGTATTTTCAATATTACTAAATCGGCTTTGAAGTACGCATTTGACAGTGACAACCGTAGTTCCTGTTTTAGACATTTCACAGATTCGTTGGTACATCTGTAAAATTGAAACTCACTTAACCTAGATTCTCCTTTATGCTCATGTTTTACACACTATTTATATCGCTAGCAGGATATCGTAATGCGCTAATATCTAGATTACAGTCTGACTGAGGCTTCTTGGAACAAATTGTTATTTTACCAGCAGTGCGAGTAAATGTAACATACATTTCATAATAAACAAAGTTGCGTGATATCTTACAGAAAATAATATGCTAAATTCTCCCACTGTATTTTTACTAGGAGGGTTTAAATTTAGTTTAACTGCCCTCCAGTTAAGTTAGCTTAACTGGATGGAATAAATATAAATAATTTAGCAAATATCAAGGACTATAAAAACTCATCAGTTCGTGTCCAAGGACATTGGGGAACAACTACTGCTCTCTATTCTACTCACACACCCCACTTACCTTTTATGAGACCCATTGCTACCAAAGCCAGTCTAAAAGTGTATTAAATGTTTGACTCTTGAACAAATATTGTATCCGTACCTGCATAATATAATTTATACATTTGAGTTCTACAATAGAGATGATGACAAGGTCGTCTGATTCTATATACTAAACCATAAACACGTAAACAACACATACCGATATAAATACGATATTCTCTTGCGTTATTGGCACTTCGCGCTAATAAGGCAGGACGTCAGACCTTTTCTGACGATTTTGTATAGAGGCTTTTTCCGAGTTTTCAAGACACTTCTTTAAGACCTTTTGTTGTAAGAAAATTTCACTTTAGCAGTTATAAATTATTTATCTTTCGAGAATTGAAAAAAAGTAGTCATCATCCCTATTGTATTTTAGCAACCTCGTGAAAAAGAAAACCACTTCAGGTCAGTCACATATTTTGTGAACGGGCTGCCTCTTCTCTATGTGTGTTCGTGTAATAATCACACTATTGTCACCGACGGCAACTGGCTCAGCTTACGAAGACTTCTATAAACATAGCTTAGAATATTACGAGTGTTAGACAACCTTCTCATTTATTAAAAAAAAAAAAAAACCTATTATAGCCACTTACATAATTCTACGTGACAATGGTCATCGGTGTTAAGTAATTTCGGTAACAGATAAGGGAGTAATGTTCGAAGAAGATTACTAATGTTGTAGATATAAGTAATATGTACGTATATAAGTGGAAACTATTAGTTTCGCGAAATATAGTCGAAATGGCGTCGGCGGCGTGGCTCGGTTGCATCTTGCTACTTACAAATGTAAGAATAGATTTCATTTTTGACTAACAATGCAATTTTTTGCATCGCTTTTATTTCTTTTTTCTTTAGTTAATAGCTAAAAGAATATCTGAAAAAATTTAATAATTCTTAATTCGAACAGTTCGACAACAGTTGTCAATAAAATTAAATTGTCCACTTGCTTTAACTAACGAATTTTATATTGGCTGCTTTTCTTACGTTATGCGTTAATACTCAAAATATCTGTTAGTCGGTTATTACGCTTCAACTTATTTTATGCTAATGCATTTTTTTTTCGGGGAGACGAGATAAAGCAATCTTTCTTCGGTTTTGTAGTCTGTAGACTCTGTCGCACGGCGCCTGTCTACCTTCAGCTAGACATTATAGAGTAGTCAAAATCTGAGTTAATCTGAATATTTTTTCAATATTTTTTAAATGACAATATTTTATGTTAACTAATTAACTTATGTTAGCTTATAGCGTAATACTTTATATTCACTTACAGGCTTTCCTTATTAAAGCCCAATACGCGGGAGGCTATCCAGGATACGGGGCTCCACCTCCTTACCCTATCATTGTGAGGGACAATGACGACGATGGTCTGAAACACATATTACCGATACTCCTACTTCTTCTCTGTGACGGTGGATGCGGTGGGTTCGGTGGTTTTGGTGGATGCGGAGGCGGATGCGGAGGTGGATGCGGAGGTGGCTGCGGAGGCGGTTGCGGTGGTAACGGAGGAAATTGTGGTGGCCAGAACATCCCCATTCCATACCCTATACCTATCCCTATGAATAATCCTATAATCTATTAAATATTGATTCTACTAATGTCTAACCTGTAGATTCATATTACAACATTAGGTTTTGTATACCATAACGTCGAAACATACCAATAGTTATTTAAAATTCAGAAACAATAAAATAATAATAATAAGTGCGTATAATTAATCAATGCCGCCGCTGTACCATTTTGTATTGGTAGTGGGAGACCCTGGGGAGTTGAAGCAGGGAGACTAAAGGCCTTATATGGGGAATAGGGAAAATACCTATATAGACGATTGGTAATAAAGTATTACACAAATAAAATAAGACTTGACATAAAGGTCCTAGTTACCACGTCATAAAATCCCTTTAAAAAAATCATCAACAAATAACACATAACAAAATATGGTTTCGTCTTACATTAGACCAACGAGGTGAATAACTTTTTCGATACTGACAGGAATTTTAGAAATTATACCAGCACACACTCATCAATATTGAGCAGATTGAGAGCGTTTTTGGTGTATTCAATTTATACATCAACCACCTCAGATAGAGCTATAAATGAACCTAGAACGATTTTAAAAGTATATTACAAAATTGTGTGCTAACCGAAATGATAAATACCTATTTCAAATATTAGAAATAGCAGTCACTATCAATAACTGAAACGTGCTTTCTACACCAAAAGGGTCTGAATTACATCACCAAACATTACCCAGTGACCAGTTTTGAAATGCAAATATATATAAAGACACAACGATATGTTTACTAATCACAAGTCAACTCGTCAAAATGGGACCTAAAAAGGTTTTCGTTTTCGCAGCTGCGCTGCTTATATTAAACGTGAGTTATTTTTATTATATATTTGCAGATTTCGTAATTAGGAGAAGAAAATGCGAGAGTAGTTTTAATTCTTTGCATTTTATTCATTCAAAAAGATCTCTTATTTTAAAATATTTCTATTAGATCATACTATGAAGTAAGTACAGGTATTATCATAATAATGATTAAATTACATTAGGTATTATATACACCACGACACCAACAGACTTTATTATGGTACACGTTCAAATATAACTGCGAAAGTCAAGGCTTGTGCAAAAACACAGTATTGAAATTTGCACAAGTATCTTCTAACATAATGTAGGTATGTAACAACATATTTATGTAAAGATACATTTGCGCAAGCATATCGTTAACGTGAATGGCTACCTACCATTAGGCAAAATAAAATACCTACACATCAAAACCTAATAAAAAACAGAGACACATAAGTTAACTGCTTAATTTTCTTTTTTCAAAATCTTTACAATGTTCTTTTTCTACCTAGGCATGCAGTGTGGTCAGCCAGGCCTACGTAGAGTATCTCAATCAACCATACAGCACTGCAACAGTAACAACTGGTCCAGTTATCCAACCCGCACCCCAACTTGTGGTGCCAGCTATCATCAAACCCGTCGTTCAGCCATGTGAAACCTATGGTCAAGAAATGGCACCAAGAGTACCCAATTTCAACAACTACGGCGGTTATGGCGGTGGATATTCACCTGCGATGCCACCACCGATGGCTCCTATTATTGTACAGGATAATGATGACGACAATTGGCATCACATCCTATACTTTTTGTTATTTGCGTTGAGAAATAGGCGCGGTGGTTGTGGAGGAATCGGTGGAGGTTACGGAGGTGGTTGCGGTTGTGGTGGCAATTGTGGGGGTAATTGCGGAGGAGGTTATATGAATGATTACGGAATGGGATGCGGAAGTGGTTGCGGAGGTGGTTGTGGATGCAATGGCGGTGGAAATAATGGATATGGATGTAGTTGCGGTGATGGATGTGGAGGATCTTGTGGTGGTAATAATGGCGGTTGCGGTGGTGGATTTGGCGGTGGTGGGTTTGGTGGTTGTAACAGTGGCAATTACTATGGAGGTAATAGTGGCTTCTCGTACATCCCATACCCTATCGCCGTTCCTATGAACGGCCCACCGTGCGGTTGCAGTTACGGTTTTGATAATTCAGGTGGAGGCATAGACGACGGTTCCGGATATCAAAATGGAAACGAAATCAATCTCATTATTAGAACAGACCAGGGCCAGGGCAGTGTATATTGATTAGTTTAATTAATTACAATATATGCTTTGAGTACCACCATACATTGTTTCATTTCATGAAGTAAAATGCGACATAATGAAATAAAAATAACCCGACTACTGAAAAATCACACTCAAAAAGTATTAAACAAGAAAATATTAAGTGTTGCCATGGCCGTACGTTACTTACTCTAACAAAACAATACATTCAAGGGAAAAGAGGCATAGGACCACGGTTATCCTTGATATTTTCTTGTTAAAACCTTTTGGAGCATGTTTTACAATAGTCGGGTTTTAAATTTTATATTTAATTTTTATGTATAGTCAGCGAAAGCCGGATACCAACGCGATTGTGTGGTAAACACAATAATTTACCAATTTTGACCAGGTTGCCCGGGGTCACAAGCTGACAGCTAGTGCAACCTGGCCGAAACATCAAGCAAATCAAAAGGTAAATTCTTGTATTTACCATATAATCGCGTTAATACCCGGGTGTCGCTAACCATATATCGCTAACCATATAGCCAACGCGAAAGTTAAAAGTGAATTTTTAACTATTATGAAATATTACATATCTCGTTGGGACAAAAAGAAATATAAACAGGAGTTCGATGGCTTTACTGACACACAGAGATCAGTTTATACATGGGCCAGATGGGTGGATTAAAAGAAATAACGCCTATTCTACTGTTAATTCAGGTCAGTAAACAATATTTACTTGATAACTACACAAAAAAAACAACCATCACACTATCACATCTGCTCTCTGTATTGGTGGCAAGACTTTGCTCGTTTTGACGTTCGTCTGCGCAACTCATTTCTCTTCTCTACTATGGTGGATCAAACAAAAAATATCAGATAAGTAATACAATTTTGTATTTTTCACAGTTACATCTAGTTCACTGCCAAAGGTGTTATCCAGGATCATACAATGGATGGCCTGTTCTCCCGTACGGTCCTGTTCCTCCCCCAGGTTTCGAACCACCGCTGCCATATCCACCGGACGTAATAGATACTCCGGTAAACCCCAACCAACCGAACATTATCGTCATAAAAGATGACGACGATGAGCCATCAAGAGATGGATTTGGTTTTGAAGAGCTGCTTACGTTATTGTTAACCACAGGATTAGAGAGAGATCGAGATGCTTCTCCCCCACCTCAATATAATCAAGAAAATTCTGGAGGGTGCTGTTGTTGTAATTGTGGATGCTGTTGTGGCAATAATAATAGAAATAACAATAACAGAAATAATAAATGTAGCTGCTGTGGTAACTCTGATAATGATAACGGTAATGGAGGAGGAACTACTGTGCATATTACGATTGTACTACCAAACAATATGTATTGTAAAAACGATAGTAAATGATGATTGATGATGATCTGCTTTTAGAATAAAAAATAATAATAAATACGAAATTGAATATATTTCTTTATCTTTTATTTTGTCCTCTTTAAATATTAATAAGTTAATTAATCCAGTTTTAAAATATATTCAAGCTAAGATTTTTAATTAACTTATATCTTATAAGATAACGATTGCACATGAAGTAGAATATAAACTTCCGAATATTTTTGTTACTTACGTAATATTTTTATTATATTTAAATTATTGTATAATAAATGATTAAAACCCAAAGTATGTGTTTTGTTTTTAAATAGCTTCTATATTTTTTATATTCTACCACCGTTAATATGATAGAATGATGATAGAAATTAAAGGTAAGTAAGTAAACATTACGATGAATGACACGTGTAACTATTGTTAACTTTTGCTTGTTATGAGTCAACATACAGGACAACATAATAATAGGTATACGAACTCACTGTCCTGGTGCCCTAAAACGCATGCATTAGTAAGATATACAGGTTACATTTTTAAAAACGTGCGTTTTTTAAACTTATGAAAACACTAAAATTTTAATTTGTAAATCAAATTGAAAAATTTCAAAACTTGTTCAGAAATTGTTAAATTCGGTTTTGAAATATTAAAACCATCGTTAATAATTCCAACAACCTCACGAAACGCCACTGTTCAATTCAACTTGGCTTGTCTTTCAAATTTGTGTTTTATAAGTTTACACGAAGCTGGTATCAGATTCAGAATTAGACTACGTAAGTATTAGGTACACACAATTGTTTAGAAAAGCCGATCTCGCGCCATGACATTGATAAAATCTAGAGCACAAACGTTTTGCTAAAGTATTTTTGCCGATATTGCATCAGCGTTTTATAAATTGATTCTTTGTTTATAATTAGCTGCGAATGTACTGTAGCAGGTGTAGAGGCCATTGAGACAAATATAATATTGTACAGAATAAATGAGTTATCATTAATTTTACATACATATGGTCACGCTTTTCTCCTCATAGACGCGACAAAGACGAATGCTCGCCTTCTGCTTCTGGTGTTACACACACTTTACAGTCCCCTACCTAAGTATTGGTTCCAGCTGGTATTGCGTTCTTATGATCTATAATTTTTAGGATTTCAGGCATAAAGGTTTTGGAATCAGTTAGTACCCAGCCAACCTCACCTGTAACACAGTAAGTATATCTAGTCTAGTGAGGATTCCAATCCATCCATCCATCCATCCTTCTTTCCGTCGTATATTGTACCGCTGACTATAAGCAGGGAATAAGTCTTCAAACATTAAGACCGGAACGGTGCACACTGTGCGGTATGAAACGAGCTTCATCCCACGCACACTCAAGCTGTCGAATGTACTCCCTGCTGCGGTGTTTTCAAGGTCATTAGGTTTCTACAGGGTCAGCAACACGAATCTTACGCGCCTGGTGTAGCAAACGTCCATAGGACGCAGTAATACTTTCCATCAGGTGAGCCATGTCGTTATACCTATAGACAAGAACCTTGGACTTAAGTCGCGAGAGATATGCGTGAGTGCCGCCTCGCGTCTAGTAGGCACGAACTTCTTGATATTTTTTTATATAATTTATGATTGGAGCTCGACCACCACCGTTGGACCTCATGCTATTCTCAAAAGACAACCCAAAAACGCGGAGGTTACTGTGCGTATAGAGTGCATTATGAGCACATACCATAAACACGAACCGGTCAAGTGCGAGTCACTGATGGTTCTGTAAGGATGAGAGATGATGAGGGTCAAACTTAAGCTACATAAACGGCAATATCTTTTCAACGTGTATGATTTTTTTGGGACCTTTCCCATTACTTGTGGTAAACTACTACTACTACTAACTACGGCTTAGATTTTATTTTACACTTTGACTTATCCGTTCTTTCATGCCAAATTTCATGATTCTAGCTAAACGGATAGTCGCTCTAGGTTTTGCTTCCCTTGCGTTTGGTTAAAGCTAAATAAATCATCATCCGATACAGCCATTTGCCACATTCTTTGGATGACAGGTTGGAGCGTAGAAGTCAGGATATTCACAGTTTCAAGGTATTTTGTACCCTTAACTTTCAACTTGGCGTCTTCACACATCTCCGTGAAAAAGAACTTGACAATAATTGGGCAATTGTGATGTTTATTTAATAGGGCCCAGATAGTCGGACCACCAAGTGACAATGGAAGGGTTCATTTTTTTTTGTTTTATGGTACGGAACACTAAACAGGGATCTCAAAAAGATAGCGGCAAAATATAAAATTTGTTACAATTTCTCGTATTTTTCGTGAATTATCGAAAGTATGGACATGCTGTCGCCAATTCAGTACAAACATGAAGAAAGAAATATAGGTAACATATTATCTGAATGAAGTAAACTATTTCTCACCAAGGTTCTACGTGCCTCAACTGGCCTAGATAGCTTTTTGACGAAATAGCACATGTTTCACAACAGTATGTATTGGAAAATGTATAAAAGCGAATATTGCCTGTGTACAGGAATTGAATATCTGAGTCACAATGGTTTCCTCTGCTAAGTTTGCCGCTTTTGCAGCTCTCCTGTTGGTGCTCAACGTGAGTTATAACATTTATAATTGCCCAGTAAATAAGAAATATTTCTTGACATAATTTCTTACTTGTATTTGACTTTGGCTTAATTATATAAAATTCGCGGTAGCCTAGTGGGTCTCGGGTTCGATCCCAGGTTTTACCATGGCAAACACCAATGACTTTTCGATGCTTTTCGAAGTTATATGTGTATTTATCGCAGATTTATAAATGCCCATTTAATGGCAATAGGCTCGTCATCTATTACATTGGGACCTAAACATAAACTGGCGAAATGTGGGTGCTAGCATCTCTACCTACCTCTTCGGGGATATGGGCGTGTGTTTATGTATGTTTATATAAAATTAAATTTTGTATGACCCATAGACCCATCGATTCTGCTGAGTAAAAGTTTTGTTAATGTTATCAAACTGCAACGAATTCATGATAACCTGATAACCTTGTGTTCATTCTATAGCAGTTCAAGAGAAAAACCATCTCGTGACCTAAATATTTATTTTTTCTGAAGCTTGTTTGCTATCTGTTTACGAATCGTCTTGGCGTAGAACTTTTATTCATAAAATGTTCATACCTAATCTATGTACATCATAGACAATAATATTACTAGTGTAAATAGACCCACATACTCCTACATTATCACGTAACCTGTCAGTGGTAGTGACTTGCTACTTTTAGTATAGAATGACAATGTTATCAACTTAACATAACATAACATAACATAAACTCATGCCTTTATCCGCGAAGGGGTAGGCAGAGGTGTTAACACCCACATTTCGCCAGTTTATGTTTTAGGTCCCAATGTAATAGGTGGCGAGCCTATTGCCATTAACCGGGCACTTATAAACCTGCGATAAATACACACATAACTTCGAAAAGCATCGAAAAGTCATTGGTGTGTGCCATGGTAACCTGGGATCGAATCCGAGACCTCGTCTCAGCAGTCCATTACCCATACCACTAGGCTACCACGGTTATCAACTTGGTATATAAAAAAGGTGTACCCACGGTCCGTATATTCTGTCACTTTCTCATATACGTATGGACACTTTGTTTCTCTAAGGATAACTTTTTGGTCTACTTGTACTTACAGATACAGTGTAAATATCTCCAATTGGCTATATTTGGTCAAGCTGTTTAACTTTTTAGCCTCTTCTTACATTATGCAACTCAAACGAAACTCGTCCAATCAGCAACTCTCACAAAACATCCGCAAGATGGCGGATTCGGCGGGATCAGTGTACCTAATAGGAAATGACGAGACGGCAGTATTGTTTCTAGTTGCCTAGTGTAAGAACGACCTTAATGAAAAAAATGGGTTAGTCTCATAAATTGCCTTATACTATTGGACTGGTTCTTCCCCACTAGTACGAAAACTTGTATTGAAAAACACGCCAGTCCCACACTCATCATTATTTTAGTGTTAGTTTCGCTCGCCTCTGAGACCCTCACAGTTCGGTCCATCTGATCAGGAATTGAGCTACTTTACTTCACCATTTTACAGTCTTGGGCATCCAAATTCATTAATTCCTTGCAAATATGGGTTACATGAGATTTTTTATAATATTACAGTAGGTATAGGTAGGTATTGGCCATATTTCACAATAATAGAAATGCAATTTATTTTTTTAAATTAGGAAAATAATACAATACAATAATCTGATATCAATAAATTCAGTTTTTTTTTAAATATCAAATTAATTTAGCGTTAATAAATTCCAGACATACAAATCAAAATGTCATGGTACTTATGGCTTCTTAAAAGATTAAAATTAATAAAGTCACAGTGCCAATTCATGATAGTACTAGTAGTAGTGGGAGTGCATGAGACACCAGCTACACAAAAGTCATCTTAAGAACATATTGACATGATTTAAAATTTTCTATGACAGATGCACTGGGCAGCCTGCCAGTTCTACCCTGGCTACGGTGGTTACGGCTATCCAGGATACTATGGAGGTGGATGCGATAACGACAATGATTTGGACACTATCCTTCCCATCTTGATCCTGGCCCTCGCTGGTCGCGGAGGTGGATTCGGAGGGTTCGGCGGGAACGGAGGCGGCAACTGTGGTTGTGGGTGCGGGGGTTGCGGAGGTTGCCGATATTGATGACAGATATTGTAATAAAAAAGATGCTGAGCGTAAACATAACATTACAAACAATATATCAAATTAATTTGTAAATACTAGTTGTGCCTATTTTCAATCCCTGTAAATATTCGGTTTCATTATAGCGATCGTTTCCTCTCTTTTTTTCATATTGTTTGGTTTCTAAGAGGTGCAGGATGAATAAAACAAACCTACCTATGAAGTTAATATAAAAAGTGGGTTCTCAAATCCAATAGCAACTTGTTGTAGGTCTACTATTAGACGCTTGTGTTGATAGACTGATTCGTACTATAAGTTTATTGAACTTATTTAATCATTAATTTACTGGTAAGGTAAGTACATCGTTTGCCAAAATAATGAAAGTTTTTCAGAGATTAAAACTATTGTAATTTGTTTAAACGAGTTATCGTCAAAATTACTTACTCAGCTAATTATTAAGAAAAGTAAAAATCGCATATTAATATATTTTAGTCAACATAATATATTAAAATTAACCTCTCATGAACGAGTAATTAAAACTAACTAATAAGCGATCTGAATGAGAATTGAACTTATGATCCTTGAGGTATGGAATGAACTCGAGCTCGATCGACCAGCCGCTCAAAACCTAATTATATACTATGTTCATTATATACCGTCCTTCATAAGAAGATTTTACATTAAAGAAATAATTCGACTCAATTACCCAGTCTTTGAACTAGAAGTCTTTGTATGCGTGTCGTCTTCGAAGCAACTCTGCGTTTGTGAAGCCCAGACGCTACTTAATTTAACTGAATTATGTTCTGAGCAAATGCATAGCGCCTACAAATTATTATCATACATATAGCATATTATTAATGATAGAGGTGTAATTGAACCCATATGACCAAAGCCTATTATAGTGAAGCAAAATTTTGCTATGAATATTGTCATTAATTTCTTTATTTTCACCAAATATGACATGTAATTCACGCTATCAAATCACGACAACGAAATACGCTTTAATGTTATCTACACATATTGCCTTCTAATTAAATATTTTGATACTGATAGGAATTAGGAGATATCACACGTATTAAAAGAATTTCATGGCATCGATATTTTGCACAACGATTCGTAACAATATTGTTAACATACAATAAAACTCTGAATATCTATATAAAACAAGCACTTTTTAAAATCTGCTTGATATGAAACACGGGAGCTAATTCTGTTAGTATTAATTTTGAAAGAAATTATTAAAATGTGTTTAATATATTTTATAATATTCGGTGTTATGATACTAAAAGTAAGTACTTTCCTATAGAATTTTGCTTGTGTTGCAATTAAATCATTATTGTAATTATTACGCATTTCTAATGGTTTGTACGTTCATCGAATTGAAAGTAATTGCATAATTTCGATCGATGTCTAGTTGACGACAACTGTCTATAAAGATTTTTATTAAAATTTGATTATACTTACAGGTACAGGGTTATAATCCAAACCGACCAGAGAAGATGAATGTAGCAGAAAGTGTACATGATACTTTTCCTGAAGTCGAGTATCCCACCAGCATCTTAGATTCAAAACCCTTTTATTTTAATTTGAACCCTTTTTCCAGTGACGTACAGTCTTCTTTTAAATCTCTAGCTTCTGGAGGAACAACTAAAACGGTGCCTACTATAATCCTCAATATAAAATCAGGTGATAATCAGAAAGAAAAAAATAAAGACGAATCTGTCTCGCCAGGAATGGTGATCGGAAAGGAAGCAATTGCCAGCACGGTAAAAGATATGTATTCAACTGTTAAGCAAACAACGGGAACCACGACCAAATATCCTTTTTATGAAGACCTAGAGGATGATATCGCTTCTCAAGAAAATAATAAGGAAACTAATAGCGATTGTAAAGAAATTGACGATTTTATGGAATGGAGTGACGATCTGGGCGTATTCGGAACAATTTTAACTGATGTTGAGACTGAGTATATTGATATTACCAATTCTACGATGCAAATATTTGATAGTGAGCACTCAAACGAAATTACAACAATAACTTCGGATGTGACGTCGGTAAACAGTGACTCCGTTGTTAAATTGAATGATACTTCTACACTTAAACAGATAAACTTATTTGACGATTCAACAAACAATTCATCAGTCTCGTATTTGTTGATAAATGAAGGTATCAATGACACAAGTTTGTCCAATGATACGCAAGGTGATTTTATCATTGGAATTATTGAGACTCCAATGACTTAAATAAAGTCTGTTTCGGAATTCATAGTTACATTGTTTGGAAACGTTATAACAACTATTTTAAGTAACTTTCACAATAAATTATTACTATTAGATTAATAATTGATGAATACAAAACATATTATTTGTAAAAAAACATTCTTTATTGGCCCGCCTTTGTTTAAACTTTGAGAGTAATTTGCCTGTCTCACTACGATAGATGGCATTGTAAATAAACTGAAACATTTGCTAAACATATTCTGTAACATCAAGATCTCATTGCGTTGCAGTTCGATATAGGTACCTTCGTAGTAAAAATCACAGCATGTTTTCAAAAAAAATAATAGTAGCGTAAAGGACAGTTGACTGTTGGTGCCGAAAGGTTCATGTCACAATGGAAACCATTTACTAGAAGACGAGGCGTAGGACGCCCCATGCGTGATGGACGGATGACATAGTCAGAGTCGCGGATACCCGTTGGATGCAGACCGCCACCAACCGGCCAGATAGGTGGTCTTTTTTATATCTTTATTTATTTTGGGTTTTTGATCTAGTAAGGATAAATGTCAACCCCATCGTACCTTAGTTCATAGTGGAAATAGTCTTACAATAATTGATACTGGCTAGGTAGTGTCTAGGTGATACTGCCCAGGTAGGTAGGTGAACATATTATAACAAATCATTGCTGAACCATTGTAATCAGGTGGCATAATTTTTGGGCTGCTTCGGAACTTGGACAACTCATAATACTTTGTATCAGACCCACATCAATAGTATTTAGATAGGAAGTCTATGTTCAGCAGTAGACGACCTATGGTTGAAATGATGATGAATAATGAACGAGAGGGTATCTAGTCAGCTTATCAATAGCGCATAGATATGAATCTATTTAGCAGAAATGGATAGAATTTCTAAAATATTTCAAAATCTGATCTGTGATAACGTTGAATAGAACAAGCTAGCTATCGTATTATGAAAACATTCATATATAATAGACACATTTCCTTAGCAAACAAAACAGAATAGTCATGTATTTACATGTGAATTGATCGTTAATGATAATATATGACGTATGATAAACACTGTACGGCAAATTTCTTAAGCTGTGAAATGTTGTGTCGAGGCAAGGTGCGGCTGGTGTTGACGACGATTATAATAACTGTTCAGGTATGTAATAATTGTCTTCTTATCTATCTATTATAATATGGCTGCTGATATCGGGGTTCTTTGATTGTATTTTGTATATGATTTTGTAGATAAGTACTACTAAAGTAAGATGTAATTGTTAAGGATATAATAGTCACTAGTAGTACTGTCTATGACTACTATAATATGGGATCCACTTTTGACCATGGTTCTCCTACTAGAACTGGTGGTGTTTATGTGGGATTGGAACCGACTAAGACCCACGCTATCTTAGGGTCTTTGATTGTCAGAGGTGAGATATCACAAGACATATGTCTTTTACCCCGTCATACCTAGCGTCACCTATTTCAGAATGGGCCCTTTCGGCAATCGGAACCACGGTGGTGGTCACCATTTTTAGTATTCGGGTATGTTTTGCTAGGGTAACATAATTCCCATGCCCGCGCTCATGAAGAACGGGGGGCATTCTCTGACCTCTGATGCCCGAGTCGCCTCCGCTCTGTGCGAGTTATGGGCTCACTAAGATTTTGAGGGCTCAACTCACATTTACCCGCAAGCCTGTTGATTGGCCGACGAGGCTCTGGTGCAGGTTTAATGTCTCTAAAGGCCCTCGAGGTCGAGGGAAGGGTTGCTGTCCTGAACCGTCCTAGGGTCCAAAGGGTAAGCTTTGGATGCAGTCGGAATTGGAGTTCGGCAGGAAGAGGAAGGCATTATGGCTACCTAATATTGAAAAAAATCTGTACTGTATCTGTTTTTCCTTACAGTAAAAGTTCATTTCGTTACAGTAAATGAATTACAAAGTTACATTTTTTGAAAGTGTAAGCAATAAACTATGCAGACGTCCTTTTTAATTTCAACCTTATAAGGAATAGTTATTTGTGCAACAAGTGAGCAAAATTGTTGTTTGCTGCGAGTGCTGATTTTGAATCCCGAGCAAGCGAGGGATTCTAAGATTGAATCACGAGCGTAGCGAGTGATTCTAATGTAGAATCCTGAGCGTGGTGAGGGATTCAAATGCACGAGATGCAAATTATTTTGCTCTTGTGTGGCACACATTATTTTTCACTACAGCAGCTCAAACAAGTGGGTTTTGCTGCGTAAAAACAGTGTGCAAAATGCAATTTTGCTCACTGAGTGAGACAAAGTAACTTTTTATTTTTATTTTTTTTCAATAAGCAGTGCCAGCCATACATTTAAAAAGAATTGTTTCGCGACGAACTTTCTAACTACATAATCTGACAAAGTAACTTTGTAATTTTTTTTTTATTTTTCAATAAACAGTGCCAACCATACATTTAATTTTAAAAATAATTGTTTCGCGACGAACTTTCGAACTACATATTATAATCTGCACTGTTTCTTGGCCGTCTTTTAAAATATGAAGGTCCAATTTCAAAATTCTAAAATTGAAAGATATTTTGTAAAACGAATAACCATGTTTTTATTTAAATTATTTAATATTTTATTGTATTATTGTATACGAAAATAAGTGATGCATAAGTAATTATAATGATAGCTATTAACAATATATTCAACATTTAAAAAATAACATGTCACAGACGCTGTTTCTGAACGCACCTTAAAAATTAGAGAACACATTACCTTCAGTATTACTTACAAGACAACACAGAGAACAGGAATAGACTGAAACTCTTCTAGTATTAAAATACTGTCTTCATCACTAGTACCGCTGGTCTTTTCTGATTCTTTTAATATTATCTATTTAACAAGTTTAACTGTAAAATTTTATTCCCGCAATTTTTAAGGTGCGTTCAGAAATAGCGTCTGTGACATGTTATTTTTTAAATGTTGAAAATAGTAATCATTATAATTACTTATGCATCACTTATTTTCGTATACAATAATACAATAAAATATTAAATAATTTAAATAAAAACATGGTTATTCGTTTTACAAAAAGCTTTCAATTTTAGAATTTTGAAATTGGACCTTCATATTTTAAAAGACGGCCAAGAAACAGTGCAGATTATAATATGTAGTTCGAAAGTTCGTCGCGAAACATTTCTTTTTAAACGTAGGTATGGCTGGCACTGTTTGTTAAAAAAAAAGAAAATTAAAAAGTTACTTTGTCTCACGCAGTGAGGAAAATCGCATTTTACACAGCAAAACCTACTTGTTTGAGCTGCTGTAGTGAAAAAAATATTATTCGACTATACTATTTATAGACATGTTCTACCAATCTAAAGTTCTTAAAACATTTTTATTTATAACATCTAGTATGTATATATTAATCGATGTATTACACAGTACCCAGAGTTACATACTTTCAGCTCCCCTTCATAGTATTGTAAACCGATAATAATATAATATACATGTACAAAATTTCTGTATATGGTAGAAAGTTTCTTTCAGCGGTTTTTTGGAATATAATAAAATTCTATTCAGGCTGTGCAGTGCATTTCCGTGAAGCGACTGCTACCTGACCTCGACAACCTATTAGCGATATCGAAATTATTACTTTCATAATCAAATTGTATACACTTCTACAGAAGTGGATTCATTCTTTGTGGAGTTGGAATAAATTCCGTTGAAATTTGATTGACGGCCAAGGCCACTAACAACTACTATGGACAAAGGATTACTAAAATATTTACACAAATCATCAATTCCAGATCACAACATTACACTGCGTGCCGAATGTATTAGGAAAGGATGCATTGAACCTTGAGACGAGAGGAAACAAAATACCTTTTGGAAACACTAACAATGCAAAAAAATACCAGAACACCTCACCGAAAACATCGATGTTCCAGGCTTACAATTTTCCAGAGACCGAATTTCCGCATGAATCTTCTAGAGACCCTTTGTATTCAGGAAAAACATTTAACGCAAATCCTTTTAATGCAAAAGGGTTATCAAGTTCAAGAAGCAAAGCGTGTAACGACTTGAAGAAAGATATGCGAATGAAACGCAAACTAGATAGAATTCATGAAAATCATAAAACAAATATGCCATACTTCTCATCGGACCCTGTTATAAATACGTTGACAGATACAGATATGTTTCCAGAAGTGAAATATCCACTGAATGCCATGGACACATGGGAACCGAACTATTGGAATCCGTCATTATTCAATCCAAAAGAAGAACAATATGTCCCACCAGATTTCCCTATTTTCAATTCAAAAATGCCTGACAGTAAAAAAGCTGGTAAACCTTACAAGAAACAGATTAAATCTAAAGCCAAACAGTTTATGGAAGACATTGACATGTTTAATGAAAAAATGCGAAGTTCCAGGTCACAATCTAAGAAAAATATGGGACCAAATATCGAAAAAGACTTGGCTGACATATATAGCAAGAATTCTGAAAGTTTCAAACAACCCGGTAAGCAACCGTTTTTTTTATTAATTTTATCTATTAGTAGAAATTGTACTAATTTGTAATTTGTTTTTAGAATCAAATGACATTAATGTTTTACGAATGGACGCAGAAATCATGTCAAACAAAACGACAGAAGTAAACCATGACGCCATTACATACCAACGTTTATCGAATACAGGTACAACAGAAAGTCGAGAGCTAATCAACTCGTCAGTAAGTCAAGTAAACTCAACAATTACTAATTCTTCACTGTTTTTGACTCCGAATAAGGAGTGTATCAATCTTGACGCGATACCGATACCGATTCCATATAAAGTTCTCGAGAAAAGCAATTTCAATTCAGATTTGAACTCTACTACCGTAAAAGATTTAGATATGAATCTACTCACGGACGCAAAAAATGATTATATTTCAAATGGACCTCTATTATTACAAACAGATGATGTTGATAAGGATATCAGAAGAATTATCTTAAATACAACAAATAGTTCTCAACAACAGCCGGGTAATATTGCAAGCATTACTGACAGCACGGTCTGTCCACCTGCCAAGAATAATAACACAATATTTACAGTACCAAATGATGATCCCTTGAATGTCAAAATACCTTTGGCAGTATGTGACAAAAAGTCTGCACTTGGCTCCATGAAAAAAAGTTCACAATTATCCAGACCTATTGAACGTACACTTGCAAATATAATTGTCATACCTATCAGTAATTCTATGAATAAGAAGAAAATACAAATTGTTGAGTCAAATACGGGCTCACCAATAGTTGTATTCCTGCCAGATACAGATATAGATACAAAATCTACAATCACATCAGGTGATACTGAAACCGTTTCGAATAATGCATTTAGCAATCTTACTAAAACAACTGATGTCCACGAACCTCTACAAATTAATATGACAGATCTTTTGGACATTATTTCTGAAATGACGGAAAATCCCAGTGCTTCTGCTGTTCTTGATATTCCATGCACCACTGTTCCTGATACGAAGTTGTCGTTGAAAGATTTCGAAATGCTTCCCAATAATTCTATGTGTCAGGTTTTGCCAAATGAAGTAAACATAACAAACAATGCAACAGAATCTTCTAATGAGATATTGTCAAATATACCAATTTATATAGAAAATCTTCAAAATTACACGTTTCTAGGACTCATTAAGAATAATGTGTCTGTACCTAATATTGATAGTATTGATACAGTTGATACTAGAGACAATACATCTTTGTCAGAATTTGAACCAACAGCCTATGTTCATAATGACACAGGTAAAACTGCTGGGCTCTTGGTTGTAAGGCAATTGATTGATCTGTTATTAAAAGACTTAGTTCAAAAGGATCCATTTATGTTGGTCGATAAGATACTTACAGAAAAGTCAATAAATATCACAAATTTTGAAGTGCTGCCGATATCAAAAGATAAAGAATTTAAAGATACAATAATGCCCAATGATAATATGACAATATTCGTGAATGTTCTGCAACAAAATGAAACTACAAATAATAAAAAAGGTATATCTGTGCTAAGACAGATTGAGGACAGTTCATTGAGAGAGGCTATAAGGGATGATATATTTTCACAGTTCGAATCACTGCCCAATTTTGATAAACTGACAGATCCTCAACTTACGGACGATATAGAGCATAATAAGTCATTACCGTTGTATATGAAAGCTCCAGATAATTTACTAACGGATAAGGCTTCACTTGATCCTTCACTGACATCCAATGACAACGAATTTCTTGATGTATTACCCATGTATGAAACATTGATGAGTTCGCATCCTAGTGACACTACGGGAGGTGATATGGAATTCCCATTGTCTATGACAGATAGATTTATTACTCCATTAACATCTAGTGATAACGAAAGTCTTGACTCATTGCCAGATTATGCGGTTCTCCAAGATACTCCACTTAATGATAGTACAGTGGATGATAATATACCATTGCCAATGCCTATTAAACTTCTTAATGGTAGTCCATTGGTATCAAGTGATAATAAAAGTCTTCACTCATTGCCGGACTATGAGGAGCTAACAGATGATATTCTTAGTGACAATATAAGTGATGATATACACATATCCACGTCTAGAGAACTTTCAGATGGTTTACTAACGGATGCAATATTTTCTGATATTTCATCGAGATCAAATAGTGATACTAAAGGACTCGATACGTCATTACCATCGTCTGCAAATCTTACATATGGAGTTGTTAATACTACTTTAACATCAGATAGTACTGAAAGTCTCGAATTATTACCAAATTATATTTCATCATCCATGGAACTACCAGTCAGATTGCTAACAAATGAAGCATTCAATGATTCTGCGCTCATACCAAATCACATTGAAAGTGTTGAATTACCTGTCAATGAGGTATTGACTGAAAAATTAGTTAACGATACTCTAGAAAATGATATTTCATTACAATTATCTACAAAACTGCCAGATAGAATTATTGATACTCCATTGACAACTAGCAAGATTGGAAGTCTTGAATCATTGCTAGACTATGAAGAGCCGACAGGTATTCCATTTAGCGCCAGTATAGAGGACTATAGCTCATTATCGTCGTCTATAGAACCACCTTACAGCTTACTAAACCGTAAAACATTTCTTGACACTTCATCTAGCAACAGTGATAGTCTTGAAGAATTACCAATCTATGAGATATTGACGGGTTCTCCACTCTATGACGATGTATCATTACCATGGTCTATGGAACTTCCAGATAGATTTGCTGATACTCCATTAACGTCTTATGATATTGAAAGTCTTGAATCATTAACAGACGATGAGGAACCGGTAGGTACTCCATTTATTGGTGATGTGGAAGATCATACATCACTACCTAAAGAACTTCAAGATAGTTTACTAGTAGAGGATAACGCGTTTAATGATAGTTTACTTTTTTCTAATGATAATAAGAATTTTGAATCATTACAACTCAATCAGGCACTATCAACTAATCCACTTAATGATAATTGGGACGATATGTTGCCTATTCAACTGCCAGAAAACAATGATGGGACGATTCAAGAATTACATAGTACCGATATTTTACAAGCAGGTGTTTTTATGGACACGATGGGACCAGACATTTTTACCGAAAACGACAAACGTTTATTAGCCAGGAATACTCTTCCAGACTATATTGAGGAGGATAAAGTATTGCCAGCTAATAAAGTTACTAACGATATTGATAGAAAACCAATACCAGTGGATAAAAATTGTGCAAATAAAAAGTTAATAGCTAATGAAATACCTCAAAGCGAAGCAGTCAATGGACTTATAAATGAGCAGTTATCTGAAATTTCTGCAAGTGGTAAACCTGTGGACTTAGATGAAACAATGACGGATAGTCATTCAGTAGATAATAATCCATTACAAATGAATAGATTATCCCAAATTATTCCAACTCCGAAAACTATGGCATTCTCTGGTGATTTAACATCATTAATCAACAAAAAAGTTCCAATACTCATGAATGAGCAACAATCTAGTTCTGAGCTGTTATACACAAGTATAGTGAAATATTTGTATGATGCGGTATGAATTTGAATTGTGTGTACAGTTTATTTAATTTATTGTAATTATAAAGAAAATACTTTAGGGTTTAAGCCGTAACAGTAAAGTTACGATTTAGTTGTACTTATTTATTTTAGTTTTAAGGACAATAATTATGATAGTATAATAAAATGTATCTTCTATTTTTGTTTTTTCTTTCACATATTGAGAACTCACTTGTACTTATTTCTTCATTTGACAGGAATAATTTTATTTTCACCACAGCAGCTCAAACAAGTGAGTTTTGCTGCGTAAAAACAGTGTGCAAAATGCGATTTTGCTCACTCAGTGAGACAAAGTAGCTTTTTAATTATTTTTTTTTAATTTTCAATAAAGAGTGCCAACCATAGATTCAAAAAGAATTGTTCCGCGAATAACTTTCGAACTGCATACACTGCACTCTGTCTCTTGGCCGTCCATAAAAAAGTTCGAGTGACAAACACAAGTATTTTGAAGGTTTTTTTTTTAATTTATGGCACGTCAAAGGTCCTATTTCGAAATTCTAAATTTGAAAGATATTTGTAAAAGAATAACCATGTATTTTATTTATATTATTTAATAATTATGTAATGTTATTGAATACCAAAATAAGTAATGCATAAGTATTTATAATGATTACTATTATCAACATTTGAAAAATAAAATGTCGTACGCTGTTTCTGAACACACCTTAAAAATAACGGGTATAAAATTTAACTTTTAACTTTCAACTTTAAATTTGCAGAACAGCAATAAGTAATTAGATTAATTATTAACTTTTAAAATTTTCAGCATTATTTTAATTAATAATAGGTGTTCAGTTCTGTTAATATGTGTTGCATTATCTTCTAAGTAATATTTCTTATGTGTTCTCGCTGCTGAAGTGAAAAGTAATGTGTGCCACACGAGAGCAAAATTATTTGCATCTCGTGCATTTGAATCCCTCACTACGCTCAGGATTCTACAGTAGAATCACTCGCTACGCTCGTGATTCAATCCTAGAATCCCTCGTTTGCTCAGGATTCAAAATCAGCACTCGCAGCAAAAAACAGTTTTGCTCTCTTGTTGCACAAATAACTATTTTCATGAAATGAACATACCACTTTACCTACATTATCTAACTGCCTGCAATAATAGCGTTAACAGTGTGTGAAGTCAGCGCTTATGTTGCTAAACCTAACGATTAAGCGCTAAATAGCACTTAATACTACTTTACATAGATTATGCATCCTAGTGCCTCTGCTAGACAGCCGTTAGCAGGCTTCGCGTCTACTTATACAGCTTATAATGTGCTGATGCATTTAAATAGAGTGATTAAACATTATTGCCTAGCTCATATGTTCAATAAGCTGCTTTTTAGGTCGAGAATTACGCAAAACCTTTTAGTTGCATGATTGGATATTAAAAGTCCCAGTCTCTGTGGAGTGGCGGTAGAGAACACGACTGCTACCACGCATGAGACGCGGGTTCGAGCAACGCTCAGTGCAAATATGTATATGCATGAATATGTTTATTTGCATTTTGTACTGGTCTGATCGCGCCTATGTCAAAATGCAAATAGCCTAACTACAGAACTTCGATATCGAAAATTGTGAAGGTCCGATGGCAGTCGCTTCACCGAAAATATCGAAGTTCAGCCGCATCTTAGTTAGACGAGAAAGCTGACCCCAACTGAGTTGGAGATAGTCAGAGAATGAGAATGATGATTAGGTATTAAAAGTATCGCTAAATTTGTCTAAACTTTCGTGATAGGATGATTTTGATCCAAAATTAAAAAAAATCAACATTAAAATTAAAAAATATATTTTAAGTTAGTTATCAAATGGACCACCATAACCAGTTCGAAACGCGGCCCCAGCCTGTGAAGCCTTTGGCAAGAAATGCAGGTGCATTTTCTTAGTTTTATGGTCTTTAACTCTTTACAACCCACCAGAATCTTCCAGACTCACGTCCACTTTACCTGCCCTTTAATTGTGGTTAACGAATGATGCTCTAGCGCAGGCTTCCATCTCGGGGTTTCTGGTGGTTCAAACGAAAGTTACTACAGTCAAATCATGAAAAAAAAAATTAGAGTGGATCCAAGTGCAAACTTAGATGCAACCGAGAATATCGCTTTGATGATGACGATGATGATGTATTTCACTATAGAACTGAAAGTCTGGAATAGAGTGTTAAATAATTAGATGCTTACAGAGTTCTTAGAACATCTTGCCACTTCTGCAAGATTCATAATAAGAAAGATTAATCTATGGTTTAAGTAACGTTTTGGCGGTAATTTTTAATATTGTTTGTAAAAAATTATTAAACTTGTTTTTTGCTACATAAAAAAGAAACTAGATTGCTTAGGACAAAGTCAAAATGCTGATGTCATAAATTGTGCTTACTTGAATGAACTAGACTACTAAAGTAACGTTTCACCACAGTACTAACAAACTCTTGACACGTTCGTTGAGAAGAAAAGTGAAAGTTCTGTAAATATCAGTAAGGTTCGACTTTGTACAGTGTTCTCTCTTCTACAGCATATCATTTTAAAGTAGTACCTAAATCAAAGCAAAGCTATAGTTGCATTATTACATACGTCAGTTTCAAATACTCTTTGAAGTACATAAAGGTATAAACTGCCACATAGTGCGTGATAGAGGCTTCTTAAAACAGCCACGGAGAGGATCTTTAAAACAGCCACGACAACCTCTGTGAACGCGACTGCTACGCAGGAGGAGCGGGCTATTGTTATATGATATGGCTATTGCACTGGCCATGCCTCAGTGAGCACGTTTAGCCGTCGATCCTGGTTGTCATACGAACATTTACGGCAGTATTTACGAGTAATTGGCTCCTTAACAGTCCAACAACTGGTCTACCTGTACTTCGATATCGCAATTACCTGCAGTTGCTTCACGGAAAACATCAAAGTTCAGCCGCGAAGCAGTTAGACTGAAAAAATCTAAACCGGGACTCCGAGTTGACAGCTTCACATGCGATCGGGATTTACGCAAACTTTAAAACTGGGGCAAGTCGGACTGTTTTTCACGACACATCTTTTTTGGCACAAAAGTTTGCAAGGCATAAGTTTCAACTACCTACTTAAGTATAGGTATATAATAAAATTGTAATTAAAATATAATTTATAATCATACTTACAATATCCCCCACGTCTTACAATCAAGACCTGATATTGGACGATTCATTTATCATATTCTTAAGACAGGCAAGTATGATTTACTATATCGCCGTATAGCATGATAAAAAACCGTATCGGTATACATTGGGTAGATGAACCGGTTCCAATGACAGTGCAAGGCGGCCTTGCACGATTACATCACGGTATCACATTGACAGGCGCGCTTGGCGGCCGGTCGCGCTCCACGGCGCAGGCGCGGCCCAGCGCATGCGCATCTCATGCTCCACTGCGCGGACCAACATCAGTGCGGGCGTGAGCAATAAGTTAACTTTTGTTATGTCTTCTATTATACACATATACATGTATTTACCTTGTATAAAAAAATGTGTCTTGTGCTTAAAAATAACAGTGAAATATACAAGAGAATTATTATTAGAGGAATAATAATTCTAAATCGAAACAGATTTTATTAAGCAACTAGAACCATTAGTAGTTTATTACCATTTATATAATTGATTATCAAAGTGCATATTCATCTGAATAAGTTATTACATAAACTACCTCTCACTCTTAAGATTTTTTGTTCCTATCATAATATTTTGTTCCTTTTTTGTATTATTATATAAAAATTGAAGAATATAAACTAGACCTAAACGAAAAAGTAGAATAACTTTTGCATCTAGGACTAATGTTACACCGAATAATATTAATAATACTCACATTAAATACTTCAAACAAACACTGGACAGATAAATCTCGTTCTAAATATAAACTCGGATTTATCGAGACGAGTCATTTATCTCACATGCGCGTGCGCACCCCGCCCCGCTGGACCAGCCATTATAATGGACGTGTCTTTGTTCCACTAATAGAGCCCAGAATACATCTATAGTTACAATAATTCAGGGGATCTTTTATTTTTGGGCGGTATCGAACGAGCTAAGTGCTTGGTAAACTGTAAATTATTTACCATTTCTGTGCTGTTTGATTTTATTTAAATAAATAAATATTTTAGGACAATCTACACAACGCCATCTAGACCTTAGCTGTGTTACGGGTTCTAGAATGCTTATTAACATACTTAGATACATTTTTTGCACCTGCACCCAGATTATGCACACAAATATTTGCACTGAGTAGGAATCGAACCCGCACCTCCTGCGTAGCAGTCGCGTGCACTACCGCCACGCTACGGTATTTTACTGAAGAAATGTAAGCGAGAATCAAAAATCGAAACCGCGCCACCTGACGCAGTACTGAAACACTTACAAGCAGCAAGCGGGGGAAGCAGCGAGACAACCCCGTCACAAGTATATAATAACTTACTGGGGTTTGTCTTAAGTAGTAATATGGTAATAAAAGTAGTAATATTGTAGTAATATGGAAGTTATAACAATGTATGAGTTGCAAGAAATAAAATATTTTGATTTGATTTGATTACTGATACGACACAGAGATAGTTCAGCAGGGTTCTTCAAAGTGGATAAACTTGATCTTCAAAGTTAATCTTAAATCTATTGTCAAACACAATGTTTCACAAACATGACACGTTTCATTGATAGGGATATCCTATTGGATAAAATGATAAGCATATCTATTTCCGGTCGCTTAATCATTCGATGTCACGAATATATAGTGACAATGACTTCCTTACCTACGTATACTACTTGAAACAAAAATAACTTCACTGGAAAATAGAGGCAAAATCTCAAGTTACGTCGTTATTAAGCGGATCCCAGACTTCGAGGCAAAGGCATCGAATACGACCGTGCCTAACGAAAGGATAATAAAGGATTCGAAAGGATAGATAACGATCTACAGTGTCACAGCTACAACACTTGAATTGGACGTGGATGATCGTTAGTTGGTGACCTTACATGATACCTAGAGCATTCAGTAGGAATACAATAATATATCCAATTAGCAAGGCACGTAGCAAGAAGAACAGATGGCCGTTGGAGCCGAAAGGTTCTCGAATGGAAACTGCGTACTGGCACGTAAGAACGACTTTCAGCGAGATAGACGGGCGACATAGTCAATGTCACGGGTACCCGTTCGATGCACAGACCGTCTTCGGTCGGATTGGAGGTCGATTGGAGAGGCCTATGTTCAGTAGTAAACGTCCTATGACTGAAATGATGATTATCCAATCGCTAAGATAAAGCCAATGAAGAAGATTTGTATTAAATAGTATTGTAGCATTCCCCTAAAAACTACTAAGTAAGAAAGTTAGCATTTTTTAAAATCGAGATTTAGACGTTTATAATAACACTTTCGATAACACCAATAACAGTTATGTAAATAAGATAATATTCGTCGAGAAGTGAAGGCTCTTCATTATAATGTTATTTATAGCTTTACGCCCGAGCGGATTTCGTTTAACACGACTCAACGAATTGCCATCTAACACACGTAAGATTTTAAATCTGAAAGACCTTTAAAAAAAAAGATAACATTAATATCAGTTCAGTATTTGCATCTATGACAGACAAACAGACGGACAAACAGACAAACAGACAAACAGATAAACGAAGAAAGAGACAAGAATTTAATATTCTTTTTTAATTACTTAGCTCTAATGTATAGTAGTTTATTTACGGAGCATAGCCACAACATGACTATGTCGATCAAATAATTATGTAAGTAATAATAAAGAAAACAAGATTTCAATATGGTACAAGCTCCTAATAAAATGCTACGAGCAAACTATTTATGTTAATCAAATCGTGAGATATTTGCTCACTTAATTGTTTGTTTAATAATAATACTAAAATCTATATCAATATGCAGATTGTCACGGCTCGTGGCACAAACGAGATCCTGTTTGTTCTCTCACCATATTAAACTACAAATGGCGGCGAATAACCATACATAAATTGAATTTGCATGTACGTAAACACTTCTTAATTTATTCAAACATCACAATTCTTCGGACTTATAACTCCACACGTGTTTATCCGAGACACAATCATGTTTTATGGGCAGAGTATTTTGTAAGTAGATGTTTAATTACGGACAAATTTAAAAATGTCTAAATTACAATATACCTACCTATAATATTTCACAGTCAGTTTACGCGAAATTTACATTTCAATAAAGTTTAAGTTTAACTTCAACTTATTGTCTTGGAAGCTTTCTACGTTTTTCAATCACATTTCAATAAGTTCAAGCTATAGTAGAATAGTATACTCACAATGTTATTAATACTTTTTTTGTAACATTTCAAAGACTGGCCTGTATTTTACTTATAAATCAATAAAAAACCGGCACAAGTACCTATTTGGTTTTCTGCTATACAGGCTGGAAATTTGTAATGCCACCTGAAGGGGAAGTACTCTTAATACTGTAGATAGAAGGTTTTACTCAAAGGAAACATTCCTTGATTTTTGAAAAAAAAACAAAACTGCATTCAATAATTTTGAAAAATTTGCTTGCCGCGCCTGGTAATCGAACCGACTAAAATCTGTAAAAGTTGCACCCTGTACTTTTATTGCATTGATCGTTGAGGTCAGTTATAAGGAAGAAATCTCTCTAACAAACTTCATGAATTAAATAAAAGGAAAACAATGGAATCTTAAATTACGTACAAAAACTAACTAATTAATTGCTCGAAATGGGCTCCATTTTCTTCGATACAAACATTTAGATCAAAATCGAAGTTGTTCTGCTGAAGAGTTTGCCGTAGCTTTTTGAAACTACCCGTATTCTTTAAATTTTCTTTTATTCTTTTCAGTACAAACCGAGTTGGTGCCTGTCGGTCTCGCTATCTCTCTCAATGCCACCAATAGTAATTCGTCATTTTAATGGATAAAATACGTCAGTGATAATAATAATTTATTAATAACATAAGTTAATAGATGGATCTTTGAGTAAAAGTGCTTTAATTTGACCCATGGAACAATTAATTTAAGATTTCATTGTTTTCCTTTTATTTAATTTATGAAGTTTGTTAGAGAGATTTCAACCTTATAATTGACCCTAACGATCGATGCAATAAAAGTACAGGGTGCAACTTTTACAGATTTTAGTAGGTTCGATTATCGGGTGCGGCAAGCGAATTTTTAAAAATCATTGAATGCAGTTTTGTTTCTTTTCAAAAAGAAAGGAATGTATCCTTTGAGTGAAATTTTCTATCTACAGTATTAAGAGTACTTCCCCTTCAGGTGGCATTACAAAATTCCATCCTGTATAATATTATAGCTTCACGTGTTTGACACATAGGTTTTTTAAACCGATGAAAAAACTGCCCTAAATTAAAGACAAAAGAATGCTATATACAGGTACGGGAAGTCTAGTTATCTACAATCCGAAGGAGCCCAATGAACTTAGACGTGTTGTAGATAATCGAAAATGAGTTTCACCCCAGACGGCTTGTAGAAACATTTTGCAAAGTGTAAAGAAATTCATTTTTAAACAGTTAACGTAAGATGAATTTCATAAATTAATGTCACATAATTTGGTTGGTAATGAGGACAATATCAACTTAATAACGTATTTATTTACTTTATTTTTAAATACGTCATTACCGAAACCCTAATTAAGTTAAATTCTCAATTACTCAAGTATTGGCAATTCAATAAGGTCAAAAGAAAGGTCAATAACAGTCTACATTACTCTTTAATGAATAAGCCTGAATAACGCTAGGTATATTTCAGTATTATTAACATGGCCAATACACAGTTATCACCATACTTGAGACTTCATTACACAATAGATATAGTTTCATAAAGTATTCAAAAATATTATTTTCTGTCTTCTATTACTCCGAGTTCTTTACTGTATAATAGTAATATAAGAGCTTTGTATTTCAGTTGAACATTTATGTAAAGCAATTCTATTTTTTAAAATTATATCTAAAGTAAAAGGTTGATATTTGAGTACTTAATCTTTTTTTCATGGCTTCATATTCATATATGTTATGTTTTCAATCTTTGTGTAATCGTTTATTCTCGTAAAAATATCAACATCTTTGTATATCTTTACTTTTTCTTCTCTGTAAACTGTTTTCTTCTGTTTACACAGATAAGCAACTAACTTCAATATTATTATTATTATTATTTTATTTTTAATTTTATTTAATACTTTATCCACATTATATACAGGCGGACTTAAACCTCAGGCAATCTCTACCAGCCAATCTTATATTTTTAACCTTCATCTGTTTTTGTTTTAATTATTTGAATTTCGATCGTCTGCCATAGATTAGATAACATATTTTTAATTGGATAATATCATAGAGGAAGTATAGTATCCACATTGTTTATTTTATTAGTGTAAAACTTTTTTGAAGAACCTGTAGACAAGAATTTTCTAAGACATTATTCTTCGAAATTAAATTATTTCCGTGTGCAAATTCTAAAAGACAACTTTTTAGCAAATTATCAACTTAGCAATACAAAAATGTTCTTGTTAACACGGTCTATAGTACAATGGCCAACTTTGTTATCAGTAGCCCACCAATCTTGTAGATCATAGATAGTATTTAGTCAATTACGCTTGTGTTCCTGAGACCTAGTTTCCCACGCAGTCTCCTCGATTCTTTAGTTCCCCATTCATTGTACTTATTTCGTAACCGTGTAAAGGTAAAACGCTTTCATTGTAGATGATGTAACTAGTAGCTATATATAGGTATACCGTTTTTGTAGAAAGCGCAATCTTGTAAACGTACGCGATCAGTATGTCGAGTAAGTAAACTAAGACAATGGTTTTGGAATGTTACTTAAACTCTTATCGCGAAGTAATTTTACTATGTTATGTACTTAATAATCTTGGGTGTCTGACTCTTGCGCAAGTTTTCCTTCATGGTAGGGGATTAGACGGTAGTCGCTACCATAAAACCATTCACACATAGGTACATATGCTCACGCCTATTTCCTTACCCAGGCAGAGGTAAATTAACAACCATTTTTCACCAAACATTGTATTGTATTCCCATATCCTACTTAATAGATGGTGAGTCTATTATCATATTACGGGTAAAACCAAATTATGGAAATTAGAAATAAGAGGAAGGGCCTTAATAATTGTTGGTTGTTGTAGCTGGCTGTAGTTAAATGCTCCGACCCATGAAGAATATATTTCAAATAATTTCAAGGCTCAACTTACAGTAAAAGTCCTTTAGTGACAGTTGAAAACAAAATTATGTATTATATTTTCCACAACGGTGTAGAACTCCAATATTATTTATTACTTTGGGTTGCGGAGGCCAGGAGGCCGACACAGCCGCAGAACTCATATATTATTTAGCCGAGCCTTGCTGAATAGAAGTAGAAAAATATTTTGAAGAATAAAAGAACCAAGAAATTCTTTCTTACCAACAACGTAGTATTCATGTAATGCAGATGTTTACCTGAAAAAAAAAAAAACAAAATTCAGTTATCAATATTCACATTGAAATTACCAAAGAATTGTATACCACTTAGGTGGCAGACAAGTACACGGCCCACCTGATGGAAAGTGGATACCGTGGCATCATCACATTGCGATATAAACATATTTGAAATAATGTATTAACACGAAATAGAAAAATTAAAAAGGTGTGGAGTGGGAACTTAAAAATATTTGAGGTGCCGAGTGGGTACAAGATCCGAATTTCGGGAGATGAATGGGCTCGTCGCCTTTTTCGTAAGTAAACTATTTTTTATTCAGTTTCATGACTTTGGTAGTTATTATTATTAGGAAAATATATTTAGTTAAAAAAATATCACTTCATGCCTAGGTTATGAAATAGGTACTTATGTAGTAACTTGGGATCTAGTTCAACCAAGATAAGTACCTACTAAGTACCATAATGCGCAGTCACGACACTATTGCGATGAGCGGAGGCTGCCCGCGATGAGCGGAGGCGACTCGGACGTCGGAGGTCGCAAAATGACCTCCGTCCCCCATGAGCGCGGGCCTGGGGGTGACGGGTGGAGCCGCCGGTCACCCTAGCAGAAGCAGGCCAAGGCGATGGCGCAAAATGCCACCCCATACCCAGGGGCTAGATGGGGACACCATGGTCCCCGCATTGGGGGAGGAGGGTCATCTCAACAGAGATGTCCCCGGGTCTGCCGGGGTGCGAGAGATATGTCTTGTATAATCTCACCTCCGGCAATCAAGGACCCATGATCGGCGTGCGTTTTGGTCGGTTCGAGTCCGACATAATCACCTCCATCGGTTTTGGTGGAGGTGGTATCCGTGGGGATTTTGCGCACGATAAAAAAAAAAGTCACGACACTATTAAGGCATAAAACTCCACAGATATCTAATCTATACGTAATATACATCATATTAAATTAGTCCAAAGTTATAAAAAAAACAATAAACTATTTCATCTCATAATACGACAGCGTCCTTCGTCTGTGTACATAAATCTTCATTAAAGCCCGTATTGGCCACGGTGACCGGCCCTTTTACTCTCACGAATTTATTGGCTCTCAGCCGCGGCGTTCATTGCCTATATAACTAAACCGCGCGGGTATTATTCCTGTTTAGGAATTCCACCACACGCATGAGAAGTGGTGTCGTAAAAGTATCTCGAGGAGAATGTCTTTATGAGTCTGGTCGTTGTATATAAGTAGTTCATGAACAAGTAAGATTGATATTCCAGCTTTAGCTTAAGGAACTTGGCATAAGTACAACAACTTATAACGGTCTTAGCGAATTTAGGCTAACTCTTTGGATTTATTTGTGAGGATTCAGGGTTGGGATTTTAATATCGATCCCAACCTTTTTTTTCGAGCGCAAAATCCCCACGATACCACGTCCACCAAAGTTGGTGTCGGTAATTAAATCGGATTCGAACAGACTAAAACGCATACCGTCTCTGGGGCTTTGATTGTTGGAGGTTATCTCGAGGTTATCTCAACACAAGACTTATCTCTCGCACCCTGGCAAACCCGGGGACATCTCTTTGAGATAACACCCTTTCCGGATGTTTGAACCATGGTGACCCATGGGTACATATTTCAGTCTATCTATAAATCTACCCGTGCCGGCTGAACAGTTTTGACCGCTATGGTAACGGGCATAACCGTCAGTCATTTGAGCAATAGATTTGAAGAGAGAACCACTTATCTATGCAAACTTCTCAACCTTTCACGTTTACAATATTTGAATACAACTATTGTGATCTCCACGTTATGGTTCGAACACCGAACGTATTATGTCACATCCATAATAATATCACAGTATAACAAAGCTAGTTAAACTGTGGTATTATTCTGTAGCGACCGACTATTCTTGACTATTGTCGATTGGTGTGATTATTTTCAATGAGCTAATTGTCAAAGTTGATGCCAGTGGCTAAGAGGCGTATTTACTCAACCATAAACCGGCTCATAAAGTAAATTTCACTTTTAACTGGCGCTCCACGAGCAGTAAGGCTATAATCTAAACTCGTTTCAAAGGTTTAATTGACTGACAACAAAATAAACGTGTGCGTTTAAATATTTCCGACCATATCTAAGAATTAGACATAGGGTTATGTGATGTAATTAATTGTTTCGACAGACTTGTAATTTGTAAAAATACTAGAAGAAGCAACGTATTTTAATTATCGAATGTATCAAATGAAAAATTTCTAATATTCCAACAGTTGAGAGGCTTCGCACTGCACTTTCAGAAAAATTTTAAACATAATATAAACTCACGCCTGTATCCCCGAAGGGGTAGGCAGAGGTGCTAGCAACCACATTTCGCCAATTTATGTTTAGTTCCCAATGTAATAAGTGGCCAGCCTATTGACATTAACCAGGCACTTATAAACCTGCGATAAATACACACATAACTTCGAAAAGCATCGAAAAGTGATTCGTGTGTGCATGGGATCGAAGTCGAGACCTCGTCTCAGCAGTCCTTTACCCATACCACTAGGCTACCGCAACAATTATATGCTTGAATTATTCGTCGTTCCAATAAAATACTCGTAAACAGCGAGAGCAGGATCAGATGTCGTTGCAATCGAAGTCCAACAGCTTATGCAATATGAGATTCACTTCCAATGAAGTACATTTCGAAACAGGCATATTTGTTGTGATGTTCTGGAATGCTCCTTTAATTGGCCGCACTGTACACTACAGTGTGATGTGACCTTTGCCCCGAATTGTCACGGCTGTAGAGATCAGCTGGCGTGATGCAAGCTGTGGAGGATGGGGGCGGAGTCGCGTGGGTGCGAGGTCGATTGCACAACTGCACTGCCGCGCCGGCTTATGGCAGGAGAAGTGGGTATAAGTTTTAGTTAATTTTGACTATTTGAAATTGCTACAACTTGGGGCTCTTTTACCAATAACTATACAAGTATCATTCTTCCTATAATCCCAAGTCTTTTAAAATCGTGAAAGAAGTATCTGATGAGGTCGTCAAGCCGAAGGCTACTATTAATCAAGGAATTACCATTATTGGTACTTATTAACAATCATGCTCTTTCTAGAGCATTCTAGAGCCCATAATACAAGCTAGTTAAACTATGCTTACCATTGGGTCTAGATGGCGTTGTGTAGATTATCCTAGAATATTTATTATTATTATTTATTTCCTGGGAAAGAGCCTTCAGTTTACCACTAGTAGTGATTAAATTATACAGACGTTAGTTATGTAAAAAGGCTGAATTTCATTAGAAAAAAATTCGTTATACAAAATGGTAGTCGTTCACTACCATTTTATTATTGTTATACAAAGGTTATACAAAATGGTAGTGTACGCGACCGCTATTCAGGAGGCGGAGGTTCGATCAGTCCTCAGTGAAAATATGTGTATGCATGAATGTAAAATGTGTCTATGCAATATATATTTATCGATGAACTACAACTTTCAGGCAGGCTTTCAAAGACTTCTATGTATGTCTTTGTCTATGTACTTACTAGATACTTTCAATAGAGGTAAGTGTTGTAAATATTAAAACGCCGCCCCCCCCCCTATCAATCGCTTTGTAAAAATTGTATTTACCAACAGAATTATACATTTTCATGAAAATAAATTTGTATATATAACAATTGTATTTGTATTTGTATTCAAACATTTTCGTGCCTTGTTAATATAATTTAAATTGAGGTGAATTAACCTCATGATAACCATGAGGTTAATTCACCTTAATTTAACTGTCGTCGAGATCAAATATTTTGTTTGTACAAAGAAGTGTCTGGAACTACTCGTATATTGTTAATGGTGGTGGTGGTGCATCCGACCGATTTCGGCCATGGTGACCACTTCGTCTAGTCGGCTCGGCGCTGATGTGCTCGAAGAAGGCTAACATAGCCGATTTTCGCGGTGAACTCCCTTGTACCTACACTGAGGGCACATCGTGAGAACACCACCTACGTAAATATAGGATTTATTAAGAACATATAAAATATACCTGCTATTAGCTAACTAAGTGTCATTTGAAATGGTAAGATATGTATTTTGCCAACACGCATAAAGTCACGCGTCGCCTCCAGTTCTTGGGGAGTTTTGAGGTAGAAATGTAAACAGTCGTCAGCCAAGCGCAATTTATTAAGTGTCTTGAGTGTTTATTGTTGAACGCACTAGGATAGCTGTTTAAGGCCACATCACTCATTCGAGTTTTTCCGATAAATATTTAAATATTTTGCATACAACACGCGCAGATTAAATAGATTTTTCTTAAACAGTCTTGTTTTTTTTTTGGTCAAACGAACCCAATTCTTCCTCAAGGGGCTTAGAGAAGTGGCGGTTGTTAATTTGTTGGTAGTCGATTTTTAGGATGGAATAGAATATAATGTTCAATGTATGGGATTGACACCGCACTATGCCATTAAGTCTAGGACTACCTTACCAGCGCACGTGTTTCCTTCTTCTTACAGTCCCGGGTTCTTTAAGCAGGGCGTGAAAAAGCATCTGATGAGGTCATCAAGCTGAGCGCCACCATTGTAATATTGTACGTGTTTGTAATGGTGACACTCTTTTCTGAGACTCTGCCTTCAGCTTACCATCAAGCGAGGTGAAGTCAAATTGACGTGTCATAAATAAAAAAAAATGACGTTTATGATGACATTTATGACAAGCGTGAATGAATTTTTATCCCATACATTGATCAATCTATTCTATTCCATTCGACAAAACAATTGCCACTTGTCATTTTCGGGTTCAATTAGGTCACGACAATATTGTATTGATGACTGATTTATGCATGTCATTTCATCTCAATCAAACGGGAAGATGAGTCAATTACAACTTGAAAAATTTCATTAAAAACTAGCAACGCTAAGTCCTGATTCCACGAAAATAAAATAGAGATGATAAACAGCATGTTACTCAGGAATAATGTAGCATTCCAATGGTAAAAGAATTTCCAAAATAGGTGTAGTAGTTTTTGAGTTTCTTCGTTACATACAACAATACAATTATTTCCTCTTTATAATATGAGTATATATATTGAGACAGGTGAAGCTGATTAACAGCTTGTAAACATCACCGTTTTCACACAATATTCACTAAACGACCTCAATTACGCACCGCACACAAGACAATATAATAAGAAGACAATTTAAGTGATACAAGAGGTACTTTATCGCTGCCACCGACGACGATTATACTTAAAGGAGCACCGAGCAACAAAATAGTCTGAGGGCCAGCCAAGTTGCTTATCCTCAGTTAATATTTAGTCATCTTATTTTTCTTTTCTTGGATCACATCTAGTCAACCCATTTCAGAGGACATTTATATATTTTTTATCCAGTTATAGTTAACAGCGTGTTTTAGTTTGAGCCGTTTGGCGTTGAAACGCTGGGTCCGTGGGGTCCAAGCGCTTGCGCGCTATACAAAGAAATAGCAAAGCGACTAATGGGCGCTTCCCGTGATCATAGGGCTGGTTTTTACCTCGCTCAAAGAATTGACATTGCCATTCAGCGTGGTAATGCCACCAGCCTTCTGGGCACGGTTCCGGTAGCGATCGATAGGGAGGAATATTTCGATGCCTAAAGTTGCAGTCTCTCCATTTTTTTAATTTTAATTTTTGTATTATATTGTAAATAGTATAGGTTTGTATGTATATTGTCACACAGAGGTCGTCGAATACCTCTTCTTTCGTATTTATATGCGCATTCGTTGCGTTAACTGTACTGGCTGCTGCAGAAGTGCAGGTATACCTCAGGGTGTATATCATGGACTTAAATATACACAAAATGTATACTCTAGGCCCAGTACGCGTTGTTTCGGTACTAGAGAGGCCGAGTTCAAATCCACCAATCATCAAAACAATCCGCGCGCAATGGCCTCGTTACTCTCGCGACTTAGGTCTTAGATAATAATATGTGGCCTGAAGTATACCGCACAGCATTCTACTAACCAACCTGACAAGCAAGCATTTTGCAACCCACATAGGTCAAACAGGTGAGCATTGTTAACAACTGGTTCTATGCAGATAGATGCAGTATCCAAATATGGGGTCGCTACGTCACAGAATGTAGGCGGGAGTATGTAGGCAGCTCTTTATTCTAGTACATCGATCAATATAAATGGAATTCCAATCCTTCCTAGAGCGAAGCGGTTTCTGGTATTTATGTACAAGTTTTTATTAACTTGTTATTAGGTCAGTTTTGAACTGAGTCAAGTCGTGAGAAAATAAATGTCTTGGGCACTTGAGCAATTTATTGACCTAATTTTGAAGTTCTTAAAAATATTTGTAGAGGGTGATAATCTACTTCTAGAAATGAGTCTGATTACTTATTGATTCAATTATATTAGGTGGTCGTATATCCGATGATGAACATTCGAAACTTCACGTCCGTATGATATGCGAACAATATATGTCTTTTTGAAGCCATGTAGTCACTGGATGGTGAATGCCAAGTCCGCATTTCTTGGACCAACCCCTCCTACACGGACCAGACGGAGCCGGCATGACCAACCATTGGTTACCCACGTACCCAGGTGCCAAAAGCGACTCTCCTGCATTTTGTCTGAAATAACACGGACATGGAGGCTGCCTCAGATTCGAGAGTTCCTCACGCGGTCCTTACACGTGACTCCACACATCGAACGCAGCATATTCATCTCCGTAACATACAGCTGCTGCTTGTATCGCTCTAGCAACGGCTATGCTTCTCAGTCGTGAGGAAGGATAAGTCTAATGATAGTTTTTTAGATCTGCCTCTTCAGCCTGACGGGTTTTTGGTATCACAAATGACACCAGTTACCTCGCGCCACTTGACTCAATCAGCGGTAATGCATTGACGTCATAGCTGATATCACCAGTAGCGTGGAGTACCGATCTCAGGTCTTGGTCTGTGCGTTTGACCAAATAATCGCCTATAGGTACGGACAAATGTAGAGTCTGTGGAGTTTAATGCCAAGTACTCGGTAAACTTAGCAAATGAATAAGTTTCAGTATTACTAGCATCTCAAGCCAAACAATAAAACACTTTAACCAAAAAGCAATATGGATCAAAATCATTCAATACACTTCCAATCATGCTAAGCATGTCAGTAATTTCTTTTATATTACTACAAATTAACATTAAATTATGAGACCAAGGTAGTAATTGTACATTTATGCGAATGGCTTAATTATGGAACAGTATATTATTATGTTGGAAAATAACATGAGATTTCCATGTTTGTAATACTGCCATACATGGCATTTAACTATGTTGATTATTTTAAAGTTGACCGTGCAAAGTGACCTGAATTTCGATAAGTAGTAACCTCCATACTATGACCATTTACATTGGTAACTAAACTGCAAACCAGTGCCAAGTAAAATATAATTCAAGATAGAATTAGAACTTTTGATTATATTACTCATGATTATAGAAATGTATTTTTAAGGATTTGCCACACTGAATGCGTTCTGCAGTCAGCGGTCAGGTGATCTAGTCAAGTAAGTGTCAATCATTTTGTAGAATGGAGTATAATAGACTGATCAATGTATGGATTGACAGTCGTTCACGCCTGTCATAAATGTCATAAACGTCAAAATATGTGCTAATGTCATACATTGAACATCATAATATTCTATTTCATTCTACAAAACGACTACCAACGAATTGCCACTTATCTAGGCCCCCTGGTCAAATTGAATTCAACCTGCGTTGATTGAAGATGCCTCGTGCAGAGGAAAAACACGTGTCGAGGTTTGTTCATGCAGAATATCGCACGAATGACAAAATCTCTCCTCTGGTAAAAAGTCTTTTTACTTGCGTGTACGGTGCACGGTTTGAAATTCATTTCTAGGACTATAACAGGATGAGTATGGTTCCACAACACAATACATTTAGTGTACTATGAATATTATACTGTGAAGATTCAATTAACGGGACTAATTGTTGTTGTGAGTCATTAGGATAATAGGAAATTCGAAGACTTTGTTATGAAGTATGAATTATTTTACATCTGCTCATTGTGCGCGGATGTAATATTTGAAATATCCTGGGATACCGTCAATCCAATATCGCCGTTGTGAGTTCTCTTATAAATAAAGATACAGAGATGTTACATGTGAGTTATCATAATCGAAGAATTGCCAGACTTGAAGGAGAAGATTCGCGTTTGATTTGTCACGATAAAAGTTCATGTCGAAAAGGCAGACGGAAGAGGACGAAGTCTTTGACCAAACGTGTTGCGACAAATCTTCGCATTATCACAATACGGTGCCCCAAAATATCGTTGTCTTCACAAGGGTAGTTAAAAAAAAATACTACGAAAAATGCCGAACGTGTCAAAAGTACTTCAAAAACTTGAATTGAAGATTTGATTATTAGGTTTTCTATGAAAACACCGTATTACTATATGTATTTGTAAATGATGGATAGAAATTCGGCAGAACAATAAAATTCAAATGATTTATTATTTCGAAACAAAACAATGCATGTGTTCTTGTGATCCTAACAAACATTATTATTAAAAGAACAATCGAAATTTGAATATATGAACCACTATAGACAATAATAATTACGAAATAAGATCAATGGGAACTGAAGAATTTATTTTTCTTGATTGGGGCTCAAGCATTTTAAACATGAAAGTTTGTAGCATCGATTAATGCTTATAACTCTATCCTGCAAAAACTGCTGAACTGATCCGAATGAAATTTGACAGGATTATAGATTTTAGTCTGGAAAGGCAACAGGCATTTTATATCTGGAATACGAATTTCACATGTGTGGAGTAGCAGTGGGCTGTAAAGTACTGATCAAGGTCAAGGTGCCTGCATTGGACAAACAAAGTTTGACGAAAGACTACGTGAACAAGACAATAGTGTGCTACAAAGTGAAATTCTGTAAAAACTTCTAACATTGGTTGTAAAGTAATAACTGTTGCTACGAGTACGTACTAAAGTTTAGCTTGGATAATTAACGACCGCATTCTTAGATCTTTGAATAATTTGTAAAGAAGTCTGTCACATTCACGAACTTTTACTTAATTAAATGAAGAGAGACTTCGATGGCTTCGCCCTTTATAAGCGGTTCTTCATTCATTGTTGGAGTGGGTAGATGCTAAACTTTTAGTCATAAGCGAAACAGAAAAAAATCTATGGCAATCGTTACGGGTAGTTGAAGTCCTATCAAGCCCAACAACTGGAATTATTGCAGTACGATACTGCAGTTCGATATCGCCTATGCTTAAAGGATGTGTTGTCCTCTTTGGTGGTTTGGCGACCAGGATTAACGTAAGGATCATGATGATGATGATGATGAATATAAGTTGAAGAAATGGGTGGATCCTGTGTATCCTGACAGACGATAACCGTCCGAATCTCATTATGGAAGTAATAATATTATTAGTACGATTGAAACAATATTACTTTTACGAGGTCATAGGGCCCAAGGCCTTCTAGAATTCGTGATTTCTATATCCATCTATAGAATACTTAATAAAAGCAATGGACATTCGATAACATACAGCGAAACTAGGCTACAGAATTAATATCTGCCCTTGCATCATTGAAAGTAAGGTAGTAATCTTCGTGTGTTTTAATAAAGAGTTATAATTTAAACTTGTATTTGTTGCTGTATGACGCACTGAACATATTTCAGTTAGGTAGTGACGCATCTCTAAACTCAGATCACTCGAGTAATAACACGTCGTTTTTAGCTATAAATCATCACAGAATGAATAGTGATTTAAAAATGACCTAACTTTGACGAGTATATCATCAATCAATCGATTGGCCAGATTAACTGATAAAATCAATATTTTGGTTACATCTAAAGCGGAAGTGCGAATTTGGTCAAATTTAAGCCACTTTTGACATATAAGTCAAACGAAACACGAGTCGGCAACTCGACAAATGGAGTTGCTGCGTCTCAACAACCAATCAGCAACTGAAAAAGCAACGGCAAGATGACGGATTCCTCAAGATTGGTGAAATTGGAGTAGACGATATTGCAGTTTTTTTAGTTTCACATAAGAAATGCCTAATTCTTATATGCTCCGTTTTTAAGTTAGCTATTGTTGAAGCGCGCGTGGAATTTGATCCCGTTCCTGTAATTCAAGGGAACCTATTACGAGGGTATAGTAGTAGCCTATGTATAATTTCTAGACTATATTGTATTCGTATATCAAATTTTAGCCAGATCCGTTCAGCCGTTACAGCTTGATTGAATTGCAAACATCTTCACAAACTTTCGTATTTTTAATTATCGATCTGTATGAACATCTATTTTTACCAATTCTATGGAGCAGACGAAGTAATCGCAGAATATTGAAAAAAGAACTGAATGGATTTTATTTTTTCCTAAAAGGTATAATGCCTACGTAATCTAAAAGCCATATTAGGTAACGTAGGTGTAAGAAAGAGGAAAATAAAATGGTTCGCAATATTCGCATGAATGAACGCTTGTCCTTAAGCGTGGGCTCACGGTCAGTGTAACATTTTATTACAAGTTACAACAAAGATACGGACGGTGATATACATCGCATATTAGCATCATTGTGTCTCTGCGGAAAGTAACTTGTGATATATTAGTTTCTGGAATCTGGAATCTTGATAATATTTTGTGGAATGTGCGGTGTTTTTGAACGTGTTGTTGATCTGTGTGGTGACGGGTAAAGAATGCAAATATTACCGTCTCATGCGAAGGGTGTTGTAAGAGACGACTAACGGAAAAATGCGCAGAAGATATCTCAGTGATAAAAGGAAGACTCGAAATAAAACATTGTACCAACTAGTCTGACCAGCGTGGAAACGACAGGCCAAAGCCTCCTAACATTGGGAGAGGCCTTTGAGTGGATTACGAGAAGCTAATTGATTAATTGACTTTATGACCACTAGAGGGCGCCACATTAGATTCAGTGACATATCATATAGTCTATAACCAGCGGACGATCAAGATGCTTCTAACGATACCTCATTCGTTCAATTGCGAGCCAAGAGGTAATGAACCTACATTCATAAATAGATAGTCTATCAAAATCATAACCCTAATTTGGCTTTGCCGCAGTCAGGTAACGAAAGATACACCACCACAAAGCGATTCAATCCTTAATTTCCTCCATTAAAAGCCAGTGTAAAAGCAGCAAAATTGACGTTCACATGGCCGTCAAGCACGCATGAATGGGCGTCGCGAGTGGGGGTCACGCTCGGTTTGAGTGTAGGTACTGCCATAGACAGAAACTACTCTCACCGTTTAGATATTCGCTATGGTTTGCGTGTGTAATCTGTGGTTTATACTTGGAAATGATGACCGCATAGTGTTCGTTGGATTGAGCGTGAGCATGTCAAGAAGAACTTGTTTTTATTAATTGTACTACGTATTTATTTAATAAGTATTTCAGACAGTATTAAACATAGTTTGAAGTTAGTATTAGGTTGAACTTGCAAATTCAATACGCAAGTTTAAAGATTTTTCTGTATATTTTTTTTCTACATCTTATACCTACCAATTATCGAACGTTTTATAATCTACAAAAGTGGGAAACACGCTGCTGAAATCGATTTCCTACTAGCTAGCTAGAATACACAAACTTAGATATAGTGAAACAGTCAAAGCAGGGATAATCAAGTATCTGTTTTATACACAAAAAGAAATCCATGATGAAGTGATGATCTCCTGCTATGACAGTCTGACAACCCAAAACAAACGTTTCAAGCATTGCCAACGGAATCAAGCCAACGGAATCAAGTGGAGGCAGCACAAGGTGACATTAATCATCCTCTGAACCTTTGCCCAAGAAGACTTTCTCATCCTGATGTGGTTTATCTCTGCTTTAACGGGCCTTCTTGCACTTCACCCTCGAGAGATCTTGGTGCGCCTCTTTAGATCTACCTTTTGACTATCGCATCCAAAAATAGCTGTTAAATACAACAACTGTAGCTATTTAACAAATCACATATTAAGCTTTAAAACTTTCACAAAATGATACAGTTTATTGTTTATTCTCGTCTGGCCACCTTGATTTTATTTTTGTTTGGTTATGTGTTGCAGTGCGTGGGTTCGTGACCATATTGCAACTTTTGTTTGGTGTTAATATGTTGCAGTCGTTTAGAAATTGAGTTTATTATCTTTACCGATGTGGTGCCCGTTTCTTTTTTTAAAGCGAATGGTTCCATAGCTGTCTTTAATTGCAGATCTTTAATCATGATTGAGAATGAACCAAATAAAGAATTTTATAAAAAGATATGAAAGAGTAGGTGAATGGTCATACCATTTTTTACATACTTTCATATTAGTCTTTGACTGATTTGTCTGGGTACTTATAAAAACTATTCAACCTTTTTCTTGTTACAGTATTGTTATAAATACGAAAAAGGTATCCATAATGATCTTGGTCAAACCTAAGCCCCTTTACATTTTATCTTAACTATAATAATGTGAAATGTTTTTTTATTAAATAAATCCAGAGAGGAGCAGGTCGCGTCTTTCACGACATTTCACCAAAGGGAAAAAGGGGTCAAAAATGCTTCACGTAATTATTGGATGCCATCAGAAAATGTTACTATCGTTTCTATATTTTTATTTGAATAGATAGATAGATAGATAGATAGATACTATAGATAGATAGATAGATAGATAGATAGATAGATTACTCTTTATTGTACACCAAAAACAAAACACATTGGAAGCACATGCAAAACTATACTGGCGGTATTCGTGGTACTGGCGAATGGTGCGGTTAAGCATTCCGACACCTAATACACGAAGCGTTATTATTCCTTAGTGCGTATTGTTATGTTTGATTAGACCATCCTGTTGAGGCCAGGAGGGAGTTTGATTCTTCAACCTACTCTGTGTCAACTACGTACAAACACGTTGGTATACAATAATTTCTACCTATATCAATTTTAAGTTTGCATAAAACATACACGTACTACATACATATGCTCACGTACGTAATCCCCGAAGGGGCAGGCAGAGGTGTATTAAACTCCCCATTTCGCCAACTATGATTTCCGGTCCCACGTAATACGGGGCGAGCCTATTGCCGCCAATCCGGCACTTTGTCATAAATGCCGCAAAAAAATTCGTTCCCGAAAATGTTGCAGCTAAATACATTTGGAAATTTTATTTTTTGACCGATGCCTTGCTATGACTAATAACCTAATAAACACTACTACTACTAAATGTGGAAGAAGATTGTGAAGTTGTTAGGTACTCTATTGCGGACAAACTGAATTTGGTATAAGGAGATTTTAATCTGAAATAACACAGCAGTAATTTTTTGCTTATAGTAAAAGGGTTTTCGCTCTAGACAAAGACCTATTGTATCCATAAAGTAAAAGTACTACTTATGCAATTGGTCAAGAAAGAAAGTATATTATCCATTTGATACAATTGATATTATTTCCTGAAAATCAGACACATTACACACTTCTTATATAAATGTCATCCACTTTTAAAAGTTTGTGGAATGTTTACAACCTCACAACTCAGTATTATGTTGAGTTGCACCCAACGCTGATTTTCAGTTACAACCCGCGAGTATCATGCAATTAAAGTGACAAATGTTCTAATCATGAAAAGAAAATATATTGAGGTGAGGGGGTGTACCCACCACTAACTCAAGGTTTAACATTCCTAACGATAGTAATAGTAAGATATTACTAATTGTCATAGAAAGGAATGCCAAACCGCACTTACACGAGATGATATGATTTTGTTTGTGCATTAAAAAGTGATAAAGTATTCCAAAGAAGATACCTTTATCAGAGGCAGTGGAAGATGCTGAGTAAAATACAAGTAAATAAACTTAACCTTGTACCTCAAAAGTCGGACAACAATACATTGGTACTCAACACAGTGACTTTGACACACTTTTCTGTAAATTACAATAATGTATGTACTAATGTCATCACTGGTAGACTTCTAGATTGGTGAAACTATTATTTTGATCATCTATGTACTTTTATTTGTTCATTTAATCTTTTTTCACAAATATAAAATAATTGTACAAAGGTAGACTTAATGACATGGACATTTTCTACAAGTCAACCTTAGAGTGATGCAGATTTATCAAGGGACGTGCTCGAAGTGTTATGATGAGAATTCCCTCCACATATTACAGTACAATTAGTAGACTTTTGTAAAAACCTTCAAACACTCATTTATGAACAATAACAAAATGGATTTGATTAATAGTAAGGATATTTTGTCACGAATACCCTCGAAGCTTTGCAGATGCGTAGAGATGTTGCGTCCCTGGCAGTATTTTACTGTCTCTAGCACGGTGTACCTATTAATATTCCATCAAGAACCAAGCGGTTCAGTGAGTCTTTCCTCTGCCGCACCATTAAGTGCACGTGTGTCCAAGACTTGCACGTGTTTCCTTCTACCTACAGTCCCGGGTCCTTTAAGCGGGGCGTGAAAGAGGTCGTCCAGCTGAGCCCCACCATACGAACATTATACAAAAGTACATACGTATCTGTACACTATACAGCCTTAACCATGACCTCTTTTGGTACTGCGCCGTCCAGGAAGGAACATATAGTAGTAGGTACACATAATAATCATTAATACAAAAAATAACCTGTTTACACCTCCGATCAGATATACATAACGACAGGAAACTGGCACAGAAAACACGGCACATGAACGTAATTTTTTTCTTGCATCTATTTAGAAAAGAAAGCAACCAAAGCGTTGAGAAAGCGTGCTAATAATTACATATTGATGATGAGCACTTATTTAGTTACTCGTGCATATGCCACAATAGTTGGAGCGGAAAATAGCGCTACTGGGGATATTACTGGCACATTTATAATTAATATCGATGCTTCTGTATTAATCGGTTTCGCCGACGCAAATTACTTATCAAGCAAATTGATAAGCCAAAGTTTACTAATTAGATCGAATAGTAATTTGTTATTGAAATTTTACACGAATTACTTTTTTTTAATAAATAAATAGCAACCGAAGCATACAATAATAATGTGTATGATAATAGCCACAGTAGTTAGTCTGAGTCGTGGCCGCTTCTAAGTGGTTACCTGATCGTAATTGTAAATGAAAATGAACATCATGTTTACGGCGAGAGGTGTACTGAACCGCTACGTGACGTCCAATTTATTTTCAGTCGCGAGTACACGTTTAGTAAACTAAGCGAAAGTCCTTATCGTAGTAACTAGCAAGTAAAAAGTTAATTTTTGCCTACCCCAAAGGTGAAGAGGTCTGGCTATACATTTAGGGAATATGGATGAACCATAAGAATATAGCTAAAGTAACGAGTACAATGTGAAACAATCTAATTGTAGAATATTTGTAGTTTTGACCATACTCAGTTACTTATATTTTTTTCAGAACAATGGCTACGTATACTTTCTTCTCCATATGAGCCAAATAATGCTGAGAATTTTTCTATCCGGAATATGTAATACTGAACTGATTATTTCTACAAACGCGTGAAAACGTCGGGCGTACAGATTACGTAAAAAGGTATTGTTTTGGGTTTTGTCTATGGTATCTATTGTTATCCCTTGCTGTCCCCGTGCATTGTTCGTGGTCGTGGCACGGTTTCACATGGCACACGCAGAATGGCTACGTATACGATTTCATATGTTTAGGTATCATTTCGGTATGTTGATAATTTCGTGCCTGCATGGAGATGTCATGTTCGTGTGGTATATAATTTTTACCAGAGTACAATGCCTAATTGGGGCTAATCGCGATTCCCCACACTCCACGTTCCGTACTGTCCGTATTATGGGTGTGTTTACCTATTTGTTTTATTTTTAATACTAACATGTTGTGACATATTAACACGTGGTGAAGTCAAATTGGCATGCCACAAAAAAAGGTCAGTCTTCTGGAAACTTGCCACAAGAGGATGTGGAGGATTTCCACGACGCGTTTTAATTCAAGTCTTTGTTTTGCCTAAATGTCATTTTATTTTCAGTTTTATTTATTAATTAATTGATATGATCATCATCATCAGCCCGTGGCAGTACACGGCTGGACATAGGACTTTCCCATGACACGCCACTTAGTTCGATTTTGGGTTGTCGTCCTCCACTACTCCCCCAGCCACTCTTCGTATACCGTTGCTCCATTTAGTCACAGGGCGCACTACCACAGATTACCTAATAGTTAGCTAATAGTTTGCCGGTTTCACGGTTTCCATTCAAGAACTCGTCTGCCCCAACGGTTAATGGTCCTACTCCAGAGAGAGAAAGAGAGAGAAATTATGTGATAATAACTGTTAAATATTTTTCCAAATAAGAAATGTCTAAAGTTTATCTAGAAGTAGGTACCTAGTATATTTAATGACACTATGTTATAGGTATCCGCATTTCAAATTCATTACCAGAATGTATGTTTATTACTAAACAACGGATATCAAAAACTTTTCAAAACAAAGCGAAAAATACGCCCAAATAGGTCTTCTAGGTCGCGAAAACCGAATCAGTATTCCATGCGGACATAAAATGACATTGTAATTAAGTCTTGTGACGCCTACTGTACCTACTTATGCTAAGGCTAACTACAATCGACTGTCACTTTCTCGGAATCCATTACTGACTTAACGCATCAGGCATATTGAGATTCATAGTGTACAGGTTGAACACCACAGATTGCATTACTTTTCCACTAGCAACTAATCGACGGGCTAACGCGAAGGCCGTTTCACAGACTCATTAATATATTAGACCTCTCCTTATATTGAGAGGTTTTTCTTTTTTGGCATATTGTTACTACGTTCTTAATAGATAATTTTATATCACACTACGTCCATGATGGATAAGAGTACAAGTACTAACACAAAATTGAGAGTACTGCCCCCCCTAGCCTTGTGGTAATCGTACGTTGGTCGTCGTTTTGAAGAATAAAAAGTATGGTAGGTATGGAGATGACATGTGTTTTGACGTTTATGACATCTATTCTATTCTATAAAGATATTGCCACTTGTCTAGAGCGGGCAGAGAGGTGTTATAAGTCAAGACGGACACACATACACTTTAATAACTCCATTCATCTTCATAATCCAGTGCATGAAGGTTTGACATAAGAACCTTTAATACGTGCTAATTTATAATGCATTAATTTATCGAACCACACTTGCTGCCGCCGCACCGTGCGAAAAAGGAGCGTCCATACAAAAGATATTCTTTTCACTTTTTAGATTTTGTTTAGTAAGGCTGGATTCTAAAGACAATGTATCACATGTAAGGCTTGCTTTTACTTTCAAAAATTTAAATAGCTTTTCACTTTTATTTCATATATTCTAGTGTGTATTGCATTTGAAATTAACGAATCTCAGTAAACGCTCTCGCTTAACTTTAATATGCTGTGCTAAGCTTGGCTGAAAATGTAAACAAACGTCAAAGCTTTATTGTTTCTTCTCCCTCTTTATTTTTCTTAAAATGGTTTCTGCAACAGAACCGCAATTTTGCCATCTGCAAGTAAATATGGTAAACGTAATACAAAATTAATGTCAAAATGCCAATGTCAAGTTTTTCAAAAAAAATTACCAGAACCACGTTAACCACACCAGTAAATTTGTTTCCGTGTGTCCGCACCCCACGAAATCAGATAGTCGATCAGGACGTGTGGTTGGATTTTATGGGGTCAAACCCATAAAATCCAACGTGTGGTGGGGGATTTTAGTGAGTAGTAGTATAAATGAATGTCAAGTTCAATCGAAATGTCAATCTAAAATCATACGAGTACAATCTTCTCTATCGATAAAAAATATACATGTAACATCCTCTTTACTTAGTAACTGATAAGAAAATTAAATAAATAAAATAGTTAACTAATTTGTTACATAATATCTGATAGTACCTACACATTATATTACGACAGTAGGTACCAATATTTTTCGTCAAAACAGAACCATATCTTAGGGATTCGAAAGTAAAGTTTTTGTTAAAGTTGATGTCTAGACATGAAAGTTCTCAAACTAAAATAGAAAGAAAGTGTTTGTAGAGTAACCTCTTATATTATTGTAATATACAAGTCTTAAATGTAATAAATATTACGTCCATTGAAAATATTTTTTTTATATAATTATGGCATTAGCACAGGTATTAGTCTTATTTGAAAGATATTCCTATGCCATTTGTGCTTAAAACTGTTTTAGCGCATCTGGGTGCCATGAGTGATGTAATGACGCGTAATCGGGAAGTTCAATTTCGACCACCAGTCAGTAACTTAATATTAGGGGAAACTGGGGACAATTGATCCCTATGGGAGACAAGGTACACCAATATTTTTGGAATTACTAATTATTATTATTTATAGCGTATTATTTATACCGTATATTAGTATTAGACTATTTTTAATGTGGTAACACTAAGGGTAATAATATTTACTTAGTGTTGCCACACTAAAAATACTCTAATACACTTAGTAATTCAAAAAATATTGGTGTACCTTGTCTCCCATAGGGATCAAGTGTCCCCAGTTTCCCCTATGTATACGTACTTGAAAAAACGAAGTTAATACACGTGAACTAAGTTTACAAGCTTCGGTAGTCCTCTGAGAAATTGAACTACTTCGTATATATACTTACCCAATTTAATATACCTAAGTATTAATTCAATATCAGTTATCGCAAACATATTTTACAAAGTTTAACATTCTTGTATCACCTCTCAAAGGTATTCCGTTTGTAAATTTAATACAGAGAAGCGTGTGATGAGATTAAAACTAAACTTTCACTTTACCATTTCATTTACAAGTTCACTTACATAACAGATCATATGAAGGGTTTCTTGCACATTACGTTCCACTTAGTTAAATTATTCAAGTAATCGTGAGAATACAATTTTCATCTGTAAAATTGTAATCATCGTCATGGCGATGTTTTTGTTTGCAAAATGTTTTATTTGCAATGTAGTTATTGTAGTTACAAACTGGTACATTATACAGGATAGGTCTTACAACTATTTAGGTACAGCTACAATCTTGTAGGTGAAGTTCTATTTCTCTTGCTAGGTTAGTAATTAAATTTAAGGGTAAGCGAAGGTTGGACCAGGATGTTTGAATTGTAACGAAGGTTTTTGCATCGAAGCCTGGAGCCCGCTTCGCGCGTTTTTGTATATACTTACTACTTGTATGAATTTTCACGAATATTTTTAAAGATATAACAGTCAGCTTCTGTGGCATGGCGGTTGTGAAGAGGCAAGAGGCAAATACTTGTATGCATTAATATGACTGTTTGCTTTGTTTAGTCATACTTTGGAGAGCACGTTAAGCCGTCGGTCCCGGTTGTCATACGAACATCTATAGCAGTCGTTACGTGTACTGGTCTAACTGCAGTACTTCTATATCGCCTCCTATACGTAAAGGTTATGATGGCCAGATGGCAGTCGTTTCACGGAAAACGTCGAAGTTCAGCCGCGGTAGTTAGACCAAAAAAGCGGACGTCGATCACCGAGTTGGAGCTTCGGATGCGACCGGGACTAACGCAAGGATGATGATGATGATTTTTAAACATATTTATGAAAACACAATATATGCTTTTAGTTTGACCTTCACAGACATTAAGTGATATTCATATCTTTAAAAGACACTGCATCCGCCAGCCGCATTCTCACAATTTAGTCTGCAGTTTATCGCGCCGTAACATTTCTTACTGATAAAGAAACATTATTTGAGAAGACCGTCTGTGGCTGCCAACGTCTCTGTACACAGCTGTATTTAATAAGTACTAACATTATTATTTTAATAATAATACCGTGATGATTCACTTTGTTCTCATATAGAATAAAAAATAAGCTTAAATTTTTACAATTGCTACTTATTTAAGTACCTAGTGCATTAGTACGTGATATTGACAAATCATTATCATTCTCTGACCCTATTCACAACTCAGTTGGGGTTGGTTTTCTAGTCTAACTAAAATGCGGCTGAACCTCGATATTTTCCGTGAAGCGACTGTCATCGAACCTCCACAACCAAATTGCCGATATCGAAGTTCGGTAATTAGGCTAGTCGGACTTTTGAGGGCTCCAACTACCCGTAACGAATGCCATAGATGTTCGTATGGCAACCGGGACCGACGGCTTAACGTGCCTGACCGATATTTACATGTAAAGTAAACAAAGATGAAGGAAAGGCGTAGAATACGTAGCAATGACGCATATTGGGCAGTAGATTGCAATACCCTAATTAATTAATCTTGAAACCGTTTCAAGTATTATATTAAACTGAAAAACTAGTAAAATGAGGATTTATGCAAAAAGTTTTCAATGATTTCGGTTCATTTTTCCTTTAGTTATAGGTACCACATGTACTTTATGTCATTGGCTTTCATTGGTGTTAGTCAGTTAGTGTAAAATGGAACGCAAACAAATTAGTTATTTTTTTATGCGCGTGTGGCGCCCTTGTTTATTGTCAATCACTGTTAATGTATTTCGTTCTCCCTCCGGTTTTGAGTTCATTAAATTCTCGATATTATAATTAAAATAGGTACGTTTAATTATTTACCACAAACAACCACGCAGAATATTCCTAAACCAGCGGTTAAATTAAAACGTTTACCATTATCTGTTAATAGAATTTGCTGCTGACTTAGCCTAGGTATAATATATTCAGTTCCGTGTGATAAAATGTTAATTTATTAATAAAAATGATTACTTAATTTAAAATTTGACTCAAAAATTTGTTGCGTGCAAAAATTTGGTAAGTCTAAAGCTTTTCAGAAGTCACAAGGTAACTACTTTGTTATGGTTTTAATCCCCGATATAAACCCTACCCAGCATTTAATATAAGAGTCATATCTTATAGATAGCTTCTGAATATATAATATCCCCCATCAAGATCAACCATATTTATAATACTTAGTAAAACAAGTTTTGAAGTTCATACTTGCTTACAATCATTGAATACAAAACATCTATTATACTACATTCATTCATATTAATTTTGTATAATTAACTCCTTCTTTGACATAATGTTTATACATATTTAATAAATACTGGTTATAATGTATGATAAGGTATTGTCATCCGGATATCACGTATCTACAAAGTTTGAACCAAGTTTGAACCGATACACTAATACATAGTTGGTTCTGTTCGACTTTCAATGTAATGTTAAACGTTTCAAAGAAGAAAAAGAAGGGAAGAAGCCGTTTAAAAAATGTAGCTTCTGCTAACTCGTTTAAAAGAATTGTGGAATTTAATAATTCTGTGGATTTGTGTTACCTCAATAGCGTGCATATCGATGCGTATGGTCCATGGCGCCCATATAGATAATAAATATAATCCATGTATAAAAAATTAGAGGAATAACTTAACCTTTACCAATATCAGCATCATGGAGACGTATTTTCGTTGCATGCGAGGCCAAGGTGAACTCGGAGCTCAGGGTCCGCCTTCCGACTGCTAAAAGTTCAATATTCGTATTTTTTAACTTACATGAAGTTATTTGTGAAATTCGTTCTAGGATCCAGAAAGAAAAACTTCCGAACGTGTCACGACTTTAACAAAATTCTTGAAAGAATAGCCAATATTTTTTTAAACAGCTTGTTTATTTCAGTTTATTTTACTAAACTTACGGCTGGTTGGTACGAAATTTTAAGAAAACCATATCAGTTTGTTAAATTATAGTGTCGGACGTTACATAACTTGATTTTGTTTTCTTTGTACTTACATTCTTACATCGTTTGTCAGTAATCAAGTATTTATCTGAAATTGACGTTATATAATTCATTTAGGTACTGTACGTTGCTACAATCATCTTGTTTACACGCCACATAATTGCTTTAGCTAATTTTTTACTTACTTTTTCATTGCGATAATATGACAAGTAGATATTAATTTCAGAGACTCCAAGTCAAAATCCACTAAAATCAAAGATTAAGATATATTTTTTTGACATTGATCACTAATTTTCGGCGTTACTATGGTCTGCTCTGAACTGGATCTAATAAAAAGCGCGTCCGAATAGGAGTTATAGGACTTCTATCCGTGATTACATAATTCATTTGTAACATCAAGACACCTACAAATTATCTACATTTAAAAGTATGTGGTTGAATTGTGGGAGCGATAAATTCATGGCAAGTTTTATCTTGACTATTCACACGTTTTTTTCGAATACAATGGTACATACAATTGTTAAATATATTACTTATTATGTTAGAAGTTAGTCTCATCTAACTCATCATTATCATCCTTACTTAACCCCGGTCGCGTCCGAGGCTTTCGGATTTCGGAGTTCGCCCACGTTTCTCTTCGCAGTCTTGCGTATCTATGGTAGTGAGACCATTAGCACGCATTTCATCCTCCACGAGACCTAACCAGCACTTTTTGGGTCTTTCCATACTACGAAGGCCCTTGGAGGCACCATGGCGGGATATTTGTTACCTACGCCGCCGCAGAACATGGCCGCACCAGCTAAGAGGACTCTCCTACACTTCGTCTGCTTTTTTACGGACATGGAGGCTGCCTCGGATGCGAAAGGTCGTCACGCGGACCTTACGAGTAAGTCCACATATCCACCGCAGCATATTCATCTCCGTAACCCAGCAGCGCCGTGCCTCTCTAGCAACAACCATGCTTCGCAGCCGTGTAAGAAGACATGGTTTAATCAAAGAATCAATTTCGTTTATTCAGTTTAGGTACATAAAGAGCACTTATGAATGTCAAAGTTTTACAATAATTATGTGCCTACATTTGTCAAAAAAAATATTATAATTTATAATAAATAAAATACTTAGTAAATAAATCATTTGAAAATGATTCTTTCGCTGGTTCGGTAGTTAAATCTCCTGAGAAGAGACCAGCAAGAAACTCAGGTAGATTATCGTTATCCTTTATTTTCGTTTTAATTAGTTGTGTTTGTTTATAATATTAATAAGTTATGGGTGCAAGAGCAAGAGATTATTATAACCATGTATTTTCATCATCAAGATATTCGTCTACTTTATAATAACTTTTTTTCATTAAACATCTTTTTACCTCTATTTTGAACTTATTAAGTGGTAAATCCTGAGGAATTTTATTATATATTTTTATACTTTTGCCCACAAACGAATTACTGACTTTAATTTATGTAGCCTTAGTTTTGGTATCGCAAGTTTATTTTTGTTTCGCGTGTTTAAATTGTGAACGTCAGATTTTTTTTGGAAGAGGTCTAGGTTCTTCCTTACATATAAGGCGTTGTCGTAAATGTATTGTGAGGCAACTGTTAAAATATTAATTTCTTTAAAGAGTTCTTTTAGCGAGTCACGGGGTCCGAGGCAATAGATTGCTCGTATAGCTCGTTTCTGTAGTATAAATATGCTTGCAATATCGGCAGCTGAGCCCCACAGCAGCAGACCATATGACATAACGCATGACGCAATGATAAGTTTTGTTGACCTGCTCCTTCAGCCTGATGGGCAGCCTGCAGCGGCGATACGCGCCTTGACAACACATTCATTGTCACCATTCAGATGTACTGATACTAAGTAAGTAATCAATCCGTAGTAATCAGACTCATCTAACTGGTATTCATAAATAATTTGAAGAAAGGCTTCAGAAAAACAACAGAAATTATTATCTAAAGGTATCCATGTTCATAGTTTTATAAATAAACTTGTTTACGTAACCATAGGCCGGAGTGCAATACTGAATGTGTATGTACCAGTAATTGACCGAAAGGTATGGTTACACCTAATCAAACGGAACGCAAATATGCTTTGAAATGTTCATTAAAATGAAAAAACGTAAAGTTACGTCTTCCAGCAATCGTTAACGTGAATTCTAATCGTGGAATGTTTGAATTAGATAATCGTGATTACACGGAAGGCGGTGGTCGATTACGAGGTCACTGTCATCTGCATCGTTTGTGGGTTCGGGCGCTATATAGACTGTAGCTCGGATGAAGCACGGACAGTTGTTAGAAGTCTGAATGTATGTTTTGTAAGGACCGCTTTCAACAAACGCCTATTTTGCCCTTGTGACTTGTTTTGATTTGCCGAATTTAACAAGAATGTGAGATTCTAGTAGAAATTGGAACTTCAAAGAAGTTCCTACAATAAGATAGTCTTTAGTTGCAATTTCTACCGCATGCTTTTGCGCTGCAATGACATTATCGTGGCATAAGCATACAACTATTGCGCAATATTAAGATTAATAATAATAAACTAGACTTAACTATTACAGAACAGAAATCACCTGTGGGTATAGCATCTATACCTTTGATCTGAACAGGCAATCAAGCTAAGACTATCAACAGTCTTGAAGTGATTATAAATTTATAACGTAAACCTCTATAATGGAGAATCATGAGATCCATGAAATAATAGATTCTATTTAGGCACTAAAATTATAATCACATATTAGGTATTGTTTGCTACAAGTTTATGGTTATCTACATCTACAATAATATTATAAAGAATTTGTATATTTTTGTGTGTTCGTGTGTATGTTTGTAATAAACTCAAAAACTACTGCGCCGATTTCAAATATTCTTTCACCATTGGAAATCTATATTCACCTTGAGAAACATATGCTAAATTTATTGCTAGAGAAGATTAGGGATCCTTACTTAAACTTAAGTGACGTAATCCAAGGTGTAAAAAAGTACCCTAAAACCTTTTTAGTTGCATGCGCTGCGGAAATTATTGATGGTAGAACAAAAATATGTGAGTCGACTGGAGAGGCGAGTAGAGAGGCAAGTAGAACATCGTGTAGAGCGCTAAAATGTACAACACTGCATGAAAGCCGATACCCACGTGGGCGAAGCCGCGGATAACAGCTAGTTGTACTAACTATAAATAAACAGGAAAATGTACATATCTACTAAAATCTCACAGTGACTTTTTATCAAAATTATGATGGATAATTTTAATATTTTAATTAAATATTTCGTAAGTTTAATGTGCGCCTGACTTAGGATGACGTTTTAGCAGCTGTTGTGTTAAATACGTTTGAGTGACACAAAAGTGGTAATTTATTCTATATTTTTGTTATGAACACATTATACGCTGATATTTACGCGGCCTTCGATAACTTTGTATTCGTCGCAAATAACTGCGTCACGATTCAAGTCTTATTTGAACTTGTTTTAACAGCGACTAATGACATCGAATCACTTGTTTAAACATTATTTTGAGGCTCTTTTGGGAAGATGAAATAAAAATATAATGCGTTAGTAAACTCTTTGCTAATTACTCTGTACAGAACCTACATACCTACATGACAATTTTAAATAAAAAAACCTTCCATTTTTGAATGTACCGCGTAAAGTCTGGCGCTCTATACTTTGACTTATATACTGATATTTATTGTATATTTGAACACAGTTCAATTTGGTAATATTTTTATCCTTACTCGTTCTCTCTCGTATCAAGACTTAGTACAAATTTCAAGATTTGGCATTCAGCGATATAGGTTCAAATTTCTAGTCAAAGTTATGTGAATTTACAAGAATTATTAGAAGAACACATCGAATACTACGCGTTTCAAATGAATTGGTTACCTCACACATGCCGTATTCATCAATTCATCATTCAACATGGAAATTTTGTTGTTAGCTGTAAAATTTAGATGAGTACTAAGAGAAGATGTGATCTTCTCATTTGAAACGCATAGTAAAGTCTGACTGTTTATTGGAGTGTATATAGATTATATCAAACATAGTATTTATTGCAAGTTTATTTGTGTCAAGAGGAAGCCGGCAGGATGCAGGTAAAGAATACCTATAAAAAATCCAAACAAATTAGATAAGTCGCATTTTATTTACATTAATTAACATTAAGTAGCAATTCACGATGGCCAGCATTTTTCAACAGTTAATTCATTGTAAATTTAAATTTGCCTTCAAGGCTGAATCTCAAATTGAAGTGTAATTAAAGAAACCACACAATTATACGCGAGTTTACTTACGGATTACGGATATTAAAAAAATAATCTTGTTAATACGAAGACCGTTCATTACTTGAGCCTTGCTTTTATTGGCTTCTAATCTAATATTATTGAAGAACGGATTTTCGTACAAAGGAGAATTCTGTAGGTAAGATACAATAATCGAACCCGCCTTTTAGTTTCGCAAATAATACTAGTATACTTAATTAAAATCAGTTGACAATATTATTTGTTGATAATGTTCAGTAAATTATATTATAAGTGGTCAAAAGAAATACAATCATTATGTTATGTCTGTATGTGTGTGTTTAATGTTAGTTGTGACGAATATCGATGAAAATAGAAAATAAACAAATCAAACGTTTCAACTTTCGAATACATTTTTTACTTCATTCGATGAGAATTTAAATATATTTTGAATATGCTTAATGATGGGGAATGATAATATTTTATGAATGTGTCTATGTGTTTGTTACTTTAGTGGTAATCAAACGAGCAAAACCTCTATATCTTAAGAGTGCTGAATCATTCGATACATTTTTTGTCAGTTTTAGTCAAATCAATTGTACGTTTGAAAACACAGTACGTACTCGTCCCGACGATGATTGTGAGGCTTATGTTGATTACTATTTAAATTGTGTTGTTTGGTTGACGTACGAGAAACATTAACTTCATAATTATAATATCTTAAGGCAATTGCATATCCATTTGTCAAGGTTTAACATACAGAATTATTTTAAACTCAACTTTTATTCCCTAAAAACCTTCTTATCTTTTTTCCTTGTGGTACACCTACAGTTTTTGTAGATAAATGTGCAATATTTCCATTCAATCTTCATACACAGGCAATACAACCCACGCGAACTATTAAATGCCACTTAAAGTTACTTAAAATCGCCGCAATCTGAGTGTATGACGAGTGCAGGGTTACGTAACGCCACACAAAATGAACATGCGAAAGTGAAAGTGGTCAGATTCACCGCTCAATTTATTTTGACAACGTATTTAATTGTGCCTAATCACTAATAAGATATTGAACTACCGACAAAACGCTTTCGTAACTGATCGGAACTTGTATGTTTAGTATTCGAAAGTTTTATAGCCACAGGAACAACAGTGGATAACTCAATGAATGTCTGATTGTATGTCAACTGTTTTTGAACTAACGTTTGCTCTTAATCATTATTTTAGAACATATTGTGTTAAAATAAAAGATCAAATATATTTTTTTTTAACACTAAAATTGGTCAATAGGTACGACTTTCCAACTCTCTCCCCACTGTTACGTTACATAAATATGGAATTCAATCTTATTTGTTAAATTAAAATCTATGCTAGATTAAAGATAGTTAAGTGTTGTATTGTGTCAGAAGGGTATCACATCCAAAGACATTAATATATCTATTTCTGTTAATGTTGATAATCTACCATATAAAAATAAGTCGGGTTTTCCTTCCTGACGCTATAACTCCAGAACGCACAAACCGATTGCCATTGCGATGGCTCCGTGTGGTTTATAGCAAAGAAAATTCAGGAAAAGTTTCAACAGAAAAGCGGGAAAGCCATCTGGTGGCGAAACGTAGTTCGGCGGGTTTGCTAGTAGTTTATAAAAAAACATTTCAGGGTTCGTATATTCTGTCACTTAATTATCGCCTAGGTTTTGTGTATAGATACGTCTTGAAATGCATTACCAGCTCACGTGTTTCCTTCTTCATAGAGTCCCGGGTCCTTTAAGCGGGGCGTGAAAAAGCATCTGATGAGGCCGTCAAGCTGAGTGCCACCATTGTAACACTTACATGTTTGAAATGGTGACCCTCTTTCCTGAGATTTTGCCTTCAGCTTACCATCAGGCGGAGGAAAGTCAAATTGACGTGTCGTAATTATAAAAAAATACTTGCACACGTTGTTCTTTTAACTATAACTTTATGATCAAATCACAATTTACTCTTAACTACGAATACCTATAACTCGAGTCTTCTTCTCCTTTTTTCTTAGATGGTAACATATCAACCAATGTATGGGACAAAAATTCGAGTCAATCAGTCATATTCTGGTCCACTTTATATCTCTTGTCATTAACTCTGGCCCATCATTGGCGGAATTGATGCCGAAAGCACAAAGCCCTACATATAAAACCTTCTGTCCCTAGTATAGTAAGGAATAAATTATAACTCTGGCACATCAACCGTGTGTTTATTTACGTAACCAATTTATTGAGATTACGATTACAAGCATCTTACGACGGCAATTGTTTATTTATTCTGTTATTGTTTATTTACGTTGTTGAACAGACACAATAGACGTCAATTGAGGTGGGTGACTATTGTCTTATTCGAGGTATACGGGAACTCTACCCACACGTAATGACTAATGAGGTGTTTATCGATCTTGCAAGTTCGGTCTGGTCATTAGCCGAATTTTAAATCCGCCCTTTAGTCTGACCTTGGGTATAGAAAACTTAGAAATACTAGTGAACACATTTCGTGTAAACATTAATGTAATTCCTTTTGATGTAAGGAGATTATGAAAGAAGTGGAATAACTAACATAAAATCACGGATTTTTTTTATGAGGGTAAATAGAAATTGGAGCAATAATTCCTCAGTTGTTGTCCTGAGTAAACATCCACAGGCTGAGATAAAAAAAGTTGACAGTGTGTACTCTAGAAATATATCAATAGTAATATGCTTTTTTTTATTGTGCGCAAAATCCCTACGGATACTGTGCCGCCAAGGCGGTGGAGGTGATTATGTCGGACTCGAACTAACTAAAATGCACGCCGTCTATGGGTTTTTGATTGCCGGAGTTGAAATTATACAAGACATATCTCTCGCACGATAGTAATATGCTGAAGAAGCAGATTCAGATATTTTGTCATAATATTATTTTTATTTATGGTAGACCATAAAATGTACTGCAAAACACCAATTACTGTTTGACATTGTAATACTTTTTTTACATGCTATATACTTTTGTACTCTACTTAACAGAAATATTTTGTACGAAATTTATGTACTGAATGTAAAATTATTACATTATTCAAATACTTACCCACCTACTTATTACTAGGAGTAAAATAAATTAAAATAGAAATACTTACACAGACGTCAAAAAGCGTATCTTGTAAAGTTTATTGACAATGTATGTAAAAGCTAAACCCCATAGTGAACTTAGTAGGAATGACGATTTGCACCGCTTGCGCCACTGAACTTCTAGCTAAACTTATCGCGGGGTTCCGATCTTTATTTTAGTTTTATAATAAAGCATTCACCATTGATTGAATAAGAAAATTGTGTAGGTAACAATAACTTTTGGCCTTGCATTATACCTGCGAATAAAATCATCAAGGTACTATGAAACAGCTAGGTCGGAGTCGAAACGCCAAATAGTACGTGGCGTTTCGTACCTCGCGCCTTTCGTTGGCACCTATTTATAGACTACATATTAATTTTCTTCTCTACAAAATAATAATAATAATGAATGTCTTTATTGTACACCAAGGAGACGAAAACAGTTTATGAGGTACATACAATTGGTGGCCTTATCGCTCAGTGGCAATCTCTTACAGGCAACCATGGGATGGAAAGAAGTATTCGGAGAATAATATTTGGGGGCAATTTGGTGTACTTACTTACATTAAAATTTGAGACTGAGAGAGTTGAGTAAGATATTTGAGAGAGAGAATGATAGAATACAACATCAAGGATTAAAGTATTTCATAACATAATTTTATTGAAACAATTATAAATGATTCAAAAACGTAGCCTTCCCGCCTTCTTCAATTCACCCATGTTGAAAATACAAAAATATGTAGCCTTTTTATTCTTTATAAAAACAACAATGTTTGTTTACGTTTATTTGAATTAATGTAGGCTTTTCAACATATTAACGGGCTATAAATTTGTATTAAAAAACCTAATCTTTGGCAGGTTAGCGTGACCCAACTCTATCAAAATACAGTTTCAAATTCAACAAATTATGTATTTTCTTCATAATTATTACCTAACTACCTTCGTAACAGAATGGTTTGCTACGGAGAATAGTTCTTACATTAGAAACAACGTTTTCGTAAAATGGCGAAAATAGGAAGTATGATTGTCACTGTCCTACAGCTACATTAGAACCAACTTTTTGGTAAAATGGCGAAAATAGGAAGTACGATTGTCACTGTCCAATGTATACAATTAAAAAAAATAACACAATTCGATATGATTGCAAGTATAGTAGAGGCCTCACTCAGTTCACGACAGTGTTGTTTTTACTATAAAGAGGGTATCACCGTCATTTCTATGGATCGACGATGAACTACGACATTAATAGCACGGTTGTTTGTGTAGTATACAAGCTAAGTAGCCCACAATCAAGTAAGTACTACGAGGGTTATTGCAAATATACCTACCACTTTAGACACTTTTGTAAAACAGTACCGGCTGCGGCGGCAGTGCATGGATTTCATTCTGAATTCATAATATTACTGTTTACAAGATCAGTGTCAAGGAGATCATAACAAGAATTCCGTCGTATCTTCGCACTGGATTGCCTTCGGTTTCCGCAAATGTCGACCTTATAGGTAGAGAAACTTAACATTTAATTTTACGCAGTTAGCAGACCCGAAACTATATATCATTAATTAGGTAACCAGCCAAGATTTTATTGGAATTCAGAATATTCAGACTTTCCTTTCTAGCTATAGGTTCCTTATGACCTTGCGAATTTACTCGTATTATGCCATAGCCTCGGTCAAAGGCACGAAACATTAAATGGCCCAAACTGTATTGTGGTTTCGGGCTAAGGCATTCGCTAAGGATACAATGTTCCGACATGTCAAACTGTTAAGAATAGTATTATGCAATACAGAAGGTTTAAATGACATGACAAGCAGCTCAACGGTGCTGCAAGTAACTTTCTTTTTACCAAAGTCAAGATTTAACATAGGTAATTATTTCTTTACATGCCCCAATGCTCTACATGACTTCACTACGAAGCAAATAATTTATTATCGCTAAACTGGCGAGGCAATCACATCCCATGTATAAAATCATATTTAGATTAGAAATGAAATCCGTCTTTGGTAACAACTTAAACGAGAACCAAACTTTCATGTACCGTTCAAAGTAGAGCCAGATTAGAGGCTTTGTTAATAACTAGTTATGTGACTGAGTAACTCCTAAACAAAGCACGCGTTATTATCATAACCTTATATAGTCCTAGTGATTCCAAGAAAGGTTCCTGAGAACTTATTAGACTGAGCCTGATCTGGTTGCAGAAATAATTCATTGAGATGAGACGCTTAGCAGTTAGTATGTGCATGAACCTATTGGCATGAGATTCTTGGCAGAAAACAGTTTACACACTTAAGTTATACATACATACGTTTAGTATTATTCCACGTACGTAGAACTTATGACTTGTCAGTTTAACTGCAGCTACCCATGGTGCATTTCTGGCCATCGTGTGTCATACTGAACTTTCCGTGGCATTCTTTTTATAATATATACAGGTACTTTTGGTATTAAAATTCTAGTTGGAATTTTATTTACTGTAAATAATGTAGTGGTCACCTACATTCATAATACCAAATCGTTTAATTTTGATAGCAATATCGAATTCTATGAAATACAGACATATTTTATAACAATACGTCGTGATAAAATTACATAGTTTTAGGCGCCATAATGTCGGCACATCTGTCTATTTATCAGTAAAATTTTTCATAGTACATGTGAACTATGATAATGTAATGAATGAGAAAAACAATTCAAGTAGGGAAAGATCTTTAGTGAAATTAATAATTAGTTAATAAATAAAACATGGATTCGTGTGGTCGAGGAGAAATAATATCAGCTCCCCATGGCATCTCGTCCGAAGGCTAGGTATAGTTTTTTTTTTTTTTATCTATGGCACGTCAATTTGACTTCACCTCGCCTGATGTTAAGCTGAAGGCAAAGTCCCATGAAAGAGGGTCACCATTGCAAACACGTTCAGTGCTACAATGGTGGCGCTCAGCTTGACGGCCTCATCAGATGCTTTTTCACGCCCCGCTTAAAGGACCCGGGACTGTAGGAAGAAGGAAACACGTGCGCCGGCAAGGAATTCCAGGACTTAATGGTACGGCAGAGAAAAGACTCACCGAACCGCTTGGTTCTTGATGGACTAGTAAGAGGTGACAAACAGAAAAATTAGTAGACGATATAACTGCAAGAGAATAAAACCCTGTACCAAAGGCTCTCAACATTGGAGACCTAGTCCAGCAGTGATGTGCGATAGGCTAATAATATTTACTGAAATAATCCTCTAGTATCAACTTAACACCGATAGATACCTACATACATAACCACTTATGGTATTTTTGGCAACATAGGTATTACATTTTACCATATTATCACTTCAACCATATTATCACACCAATCTTAGTTTAGATATCTTATCGTATATAAAATGTACACCTTTCTCTTTTATTTACGAAATTGGAATGTCTTTAAACTTATGTTGCGCTTAGATTTATGGACAAGTACAGATGAAACGTACGAATTATAACAAAATCAAAGTAAATTAACTAACAACACATCACGTCGTTAATGTTTCCGTAAGCTTCAGGATCGCGTGCGAACATGCCAAAGGCCCGCCGACCTTGGGTCCTTACAGCCTAACCTAACTACTTCAAATCAACTTTTATTACCACACCATTGCTTGGACAACTTTCTGCTCTGTGGGCCTATACATACTGCAACAAGGTCGTAGCACTTTAGATTACCCCATTCCAGAAACTTGGTTTTCTTATCTATAAGAAGTAGGTATGTTCAATTCCAATGTTAGTTTGGTTTGGCTTTAGCACAACAACATTCTATAAGTATACGAGTATCAAATTGTTTGTGAAGAAAAATTTGTGAGCTATACATAAATTTAAATTTTTATGTCATTTTATTTGATGCTGACAAAATTGCGATAAGGGCCCAAAAAGCCTAATGAGCAGCAGACCACGCATTGCGTGGGGGTTCAATTAGAGCTATATATGTATAGGCTTAATATATCCACAATCTGTTTATTTATACCCATTTCTCGCTATACAGTTGCCAACGCTTGGAATACAAAATGTACGCGGAACACCAAAAACGAGGGCATCGTCTTTTAATAAAGCACATAAATGTTCACGAAACTGAGAAAGTATAAATTTCACGATATGTGCATGAGCATAGTAAAAGGAGAAATTAGCTAAATTTATTACTATCGCGTAGCTTTAGTATATTTCAACACATGCAGGGATAATCTTAAGCTATTGACGTTTTTAGACAAACGTCTTGTGAAAAAGTGTCAACGCGGAGCAAATTTATCGGCGTGCTCGACTCGAGCGAGATAAACGCAATTGTTCTGGATTCATGACATTTGGAACAGTTCTCGGTATAAATTGCATAAGACCACGTCCCAATTATCTAGTATTGCATGGTACCACGCACGACACCTATGTCGTTCACAATTTTATTGCTTTAATTATGAACAATCACTTCCGATCAATCTGTCAGTCACTTCCTGTCGATTATATTGGAATGATACTGCAGTTTTTTCTATATCGTTTAGGTAATTCATGTAGTCTGCGTACAATTGATTAGCGTTTTCACACTTTAGTCTGGAGTTGTGGCGATAAATACAGATGAATCTATTCTTCTATTTTCTCGACTCATTCGGATGCGTTCGGAAGACGGTCGGCACTGATCGGACGCTGTTGGGCGTTAGCCAAACCATTCCATCGTTCCGACGGATTTAAATTTGGAACACTATTTTTTTCTGTACCCATAGTAGACACGTTTGACGAGGTGAACAATCTTAACGTTTAGAAATATACAAAGTCACATGTATGCTTAATATATTAGTGGTTCCATATTAAGCTGTTTTAAAATGTTGATTTTGTTAGGAAACACAGTGGACACTGCTGCACTTTACTGCGTGACCCGAATACCACAACATAGTTCAATTCATATCTTGCTTGCCTATACTATTTGATGATTCCACGTGCGTAAATGTAACGGTTGTCCGAAAACGCATGTTTAAATCACACTTCATGAATTACAAACTTTCTGTGCAGGTGTTATTTCGCATAATTTATAGTGTCATCCTTATTAATATGACTGTTGCTGTGCTATAATTATGTCAGTAATCTAATTAAGTCAGTACAATTGCCATTCAAGGAAAAACAACAGAAGGAAAAACTTGTCATGTTCATCTGTAGCACATATAAAATGACACGATTGAGGACGTAGCCAGTGTTAAGGGAAAACGTTTTGTTATTTAAGTGTTTAAATACTGTCTACCAGGTGATAAATAACAAATATTTAGAGCAATCTTGTTATTGATCATATACACTTGAATTAATATAGCAATGGTTAAAAACAAATATTGTTCCAGTCTTGTTAGATGCTCCCTGGGAATGGAATTGTATTGAATTGGAATGCACAAAAGCAGGTTGCTTTTGTGTAGGTCAAACCATAAACTGAATCAAACATGGCATACAGAAGAGAGCTCAATGTAAAAAATATGTTCTAGTAAAGTAAGGGTTGATCGGATTAATCCCTCATCCGTGAACGTCGCACGATGTCAAATGTGGACCCTGTATAACCAAGCGTAAATTGGCAATCTGACAACAATGCAACTAAACGTACTGAACAATGTACACCTACCTATCCATACACTAGTAAATTAGAATGCCATGCGCCATGATCGAATGAACCAAACGAACATTAGTTCATTACTCTCATTTTATTATACCAACATGTTAAAGAGTTACCTTGGTATTTTAGACCAAGGTTTATTACCAAGATTTTTCAGAGTTTTTCGCGATCATATTCGATCATTTCGTTGACGCTTTCATTAGGTACCTGTTTTAATTAAGTTCATCTGAGATCTTTCGATCAAAACGTTCCGTGCTTTTTGTAGCCCGGGTCCATTCATGACTTGTGACAAAGTTACATCTTGTTGCTCTACCTAATCTATGTTAAACTGAAGGTAAATTCTCCAATAAAAATCTGTTACTAATTTTATTCAGTCTCGATAATATGTTAAAATGGAATAAAATGTTAATAACGGTTTATTGGAATTGTAACAGATTTTTTTTTCAAGTAAGTATGAACATTAGATCGAGACTTGAAGGTAGGATTGATCCTCTTTTCATTGAAATCGTATTGGACATTAAGAACTTTCAGATTAGATCCAGACTGAATTATGAATAGATTTCATTAGGATAATTTTTTTGCAGTGGGCTGGATACAGGTACAACAAATTGCCTAGGTATTTGCTTCTGATAAGTACTTGGTTAGTGTGTAGAGTGAAAATGACCCTACATTGACATTTAAGGTATTAAATTCATTTTTTTTTTGTAAAGTAAACCGTGTCGTTTGGATACATTTAAATATTATGTTTTGAGTCTGGAAATTAATTAGGTATAAATAATTTTCCAGACTCAAAATCGCGTATGTCATGTCATAACACCTGAAACAATACATACCACCAGGCCGGATTTATGGGGACCCACGGTTGCTTTGATAAAACTAGCTGGGATGCTCGAGATAATGCAATGCCAGTGGCATTCTCCATCTGGCAAGTACCGAATAACCCAAGATGGTGCGTGGTTTTATCATGAAGTCTTTTTACGGATTCTATCGTGATATATTTGGTATTATTTATACTTTATATAGATTTATACTTTATTTATACTTCATATATAGATTCCGTAAAAGTGATTTCATTTAGTAGGTTTAAACTTGAGAAAGTATCGTAGCGTGCGGTTAGTTAGTTCCAATATATATATATACCTTCGGTTGAATTTCAAAAGTGTTTTCGCATTGAGCGAGAAGGAAAGCAAACAAGTGAACAGTTAAGAAGTTTTGTTTATTTATTCGTTAGTACCTAAGTTTTGTGCCAAAGCTTCGTCTTACCTGTGCTCTACTGATAACATCGTGTGGTCCTCGCCAAGTAGTGGCTGCTGGTGATTTTCTTTTGGCAAGCTCTAGCGTAGCTTCACTAGGACATCGTTCAAACATAAGCACACGTTCAGCCACAGAACCACGCGTTAGGAAGGGACGTACTGGCGTCGCTCCCGATGCAGAGGCGGGTTCGCCGGCGCCAGCGCTCGACGCGCGCCTGGCACGGGCCTCGAACTTTGAGCGTGCCTCTGTGACGTGCGAGCCTAGCGACGCCCGGCGCTCGCCGCTGGCGCCGGCGGCCGGCTTTCGAGCACCCGTATCCAGCCTGTCCTGGTACCTGCTCTTGGCGTAATCAACTAATGAGAGCGGCGGCACTACGTCTGGCCGCTCGGCGGTGCGCTCGGCCACCACGCCACCTGTGCGCAGCGCCCGCAGCAGTCGCTCTTCCTCCCGAGCGACTTCGAGTCTCATGGCGGCGGGGTCGGAGCGCCGCGCGCCTGCGCCCGCGCCTGACATGCCATTCCGCTCAGGTACCAGATCCGGTGGCAGAGTCACCTCTATTGTTTCGTCGGCAGGCTCTATTCTGTCGCGACGTTGGTCGATTCTCTGATCTCTGCGGACCTCCAGGCGCTGGTCTCTGCCAATATCTGGCCGATAATCTCGTCTAAGATCTGGTCTCTGTTTTATTTCGGGTTTAGGTTCAGGCCGAGGTTTAGTTCGAAGACTTTCTGCCAATTTGATACCAGGCGTAGGCCTGCATGACAGAATCTCAGTGGGCGCAAGGCCGCGTGCCTTCCAAGTTTGGTAAATAGCTTCGGCGTGGTCCGAAATCTGTTTAGCTATGGCGGCGATGTCTTCCTCGCCCGTATCTATCTCACGGCGGGCAGTAGCCGCCATGGCCGTGATACTCGCCGCTGCGTCCTAGGGAAATGGTTCGGTCGGGTGACACACCGTACCGGCTGCTCTAGGGCCACACCGGTAACCCCATCGACACTCACAGGTCACACATAAACTCCACTCTAAGGTGCACTAATATAAACGAAATCACTAATACGACACTGCGGCAATGCAGCACTTGGAACAGCTGTACGGGAGCGCGCGTCCAACAATAAACAAAGGCGACGATCGCGTGTTACGATGCGGCACGCGACGTGCGTCAACAGACAACAAGCCTCAAGCGGGCGCTCGCGCGGACTGCGGCGCGACGCCCGAGCGGGCCGCGCGCTCCCCCTGGCCCCGCGCTCTTTGCGCCGCTCCTGCCTCCTGGTTCCCGTCCCGTTCCCTACACAGCACAGACACTCTACATAACTACATAAGTACACATACATATGTGTCCTCCTTGCTCATTCACTGACACTAAACAAAATTATTGTTTTTACGGCACCCTGTAACGCAGCTGATATCCTGACATGTTTTTGTTGAGTTAAACAGTAAACTGAGCTGTATCAGTGCTTAAAAAGGTACCTACTAACCTATCTAGGTAAGTACCTAGGTTCACCTAATAAAATTACCCTGTTAGTATTACCTAGTGTTAGCAGCAGCGTTAGTGCTTAGTACCTACTATTGTTTATTCCGTGCTTGGGTTGGGTACTTGGACAGTTACCACAGTTGAGCGTAATTAAAGCCGGGTCCAGACGAGTGTAACGTGTAATGCAATCTGTCGAGTAATGTAACGCGAATCCTGTGTGTGGACGGCTCTACGAGCATTACATGTAACGCTCGCGCCGGCGCTCGCGCTGATCCATCGGCTGTCGGTTTTTTGTGCGAACACAAAGGCGCTCGCAGTGCTCGTTTGGACGGCGTTCGTGACAGTTGTGTCGTGTGGACGTTCATAATGTGGAGTGACGAACAATCGCTTGAACTTATTAGTTTGTATCAAGAAAATCCTGCTATTTGGGATCCAAAAAATCCGAATTACTTTAAAAAAAATGTGAAATGCGATGCTTGGAGTGATATTGCTCACTCATTGGGAAGAGACGTAGAAGACTTTTATACAATTTAGTTTTCCACCATCGACGCTTCAAACGTTTCCAGTTTTCAGTTAGCAAATACATATAAATAAAAGTAGCACCAGCTGTAACGACTTTCCTATTCGGTTATGTTCGCAGCAAGTGAGTGGAAACAGCTCTGAAATAGATTCGCGGCAAACAATTCGCTTTGAGTTCGTGTGCCGTCCACACTATTGACGCTAAATTACGTGTAATATTACATTACACGTTACACTCGTCTGGACCCGGCTTAAAAGAATGCATTTACGTAGGTATTTAGTTTGCTGGTGAGATTTACCTACTTACCTACCTGTACCTATCCACCACCACAAGATGAATACGGTATTCCTACGTCGCGACAATGACCTGCCATTTGGTTGTATCCTTCCACTTCCCATTTAAGGGCAGTGCCATTAGATTTTAAAAAACTGTCCTGCAAGTTCATCGATTGGTGTCGGATTTTTCTGGCCATCTCGCATTTTGTCCAAAATAATTTCATTGACTTCATCCGTGTGTGGTTTTCTGTCCAATGCAAATATATGGATAACAGCAAAATTTTCAGACGGAATAGAAAACAGGGAAAATTGAGACTAATCCTGAATTTAAGGCCAGGTTGCAGTAGTTTTTACAATTTTTAAACGTCTGGATAACAAGTAATATAGCAAATAGCGCTAAATAAAAATCATATTCATAAAATAGACTATACCTTCTAGGGTCCTGTGAAAACAGAAACACGATTCATGATAATTGCCTCGATAGAAATTGGCGTCAAACATGGGTCTAAAACGCTCCAAATCGATATTTCAAACACATTTTACACTAAGACGCCATCATCAAATAATGCCGAGATTAATATCATTATAAAGAGCATAAAAATATCTAGCGACTGGTAAAATTATATTTTATCAAGCAATTATTATTTTTTTCAAAAACTTATAAATCCTCAAAATCTTTGCATTTGAGCGCTCGCAGCGGTCAGTCAGTTGAGTCAGTACCCGCCGAGGCGTGTTCAAGGTAGGACGTGTGCTGTTTGTTTCTGCGAGCTTCACCCCCGCACGTCATTACGTACAATCGGTTTCGCTGAAAAAATGGGTATAACTCGGTTCATTAAAGGAAGAATTCTAAAATGGCGGACCTTATCATTTTCTCTCGCTCGCACAATTGTGCTGTCAATTTATTTTTTATTTATGTCAATTTTTTTTTCTTTTGTGCCACTGTACAAAAAATGTCCAGTAGGTATATAAAAATTTGAATTTGGTGTACAATAACTAGTCTATATCTATGGCTTTAAAATTTTTGGTAGGCTTTTATTGATGACTGCTCTAGTCTTCTTAGCCCATAACTCTTAGCTAAATTACAAGGGGGTTCACGTCAGTAGTTGGTTTGAGTTATTATTTTTTATTGAATAGATTGCCTTATTGCCTCCTTTCTCGACGTTGACGGAGATGGAGCACCTATACCAACAGTTCAATTCAAGGATCAATAATCAGCAACGACGGCAAAATGTAATCCACAGAACAGCAACGGGATGGATGAAGTGGAGACAACTCACAGGCGTAATGTGTGACAAGAAGATGCCCCTTAAGCTTAAAGGCAAACTGTACAAAACGGCCATACGACCTGCCATACTCTACGTTACAGAATGTTGGGCATCTACCAAACAACACCTGTCAAAGCTTCACACTACAGAAATGCGCATGTTATGCTGGTCAGCGGGTGTCACACTGCTGGACAAAGTACGCAATGTCCACATCAGAGGAAGCTATAAAATTGCCCCGATTACAGACAAGGTCAAAGAACGACGCCTACGATGGTATGGACATGTGCTCCGCCGTACGTAGGACCATATGGTACGAGTAGCCCTAAACCTACCGACGACGAAGTGACGCCGTGGAAGGCCTTCCGCCACTTGGTTGACGACAGTGCAGGGGGACCTGGAGGAATCCAACATGCACGCTGAAACAGCGAAGGATAGGGAGAGATGGAGAAGGCAGACAAGAAGAGCCGACCCCAGATAATGGGAAGATGGCTAAGGAAAAGAAGAAGAAGACTAGATTGCCTTAGTCACTAGGCTACCGCAGCTGAGTATAATTATACATAGTTTATGTTACATACCCCGAAGACGTTTCTAATTCTAGTTTGCAAATTGCCACGTAACTATAAGTACTTTTAATAAAATCTGTGACATATTTGAATGTTATAAAACTTGCACAAGAAAATTATCTCATAAACCTGATGAAACTACAGCAGACAGGAATCGTATTGAACGATCAACGATTTTACAAAGAGATTGAAATGAATGGCTCGAACTAAGAAAAAAAACAGATATAACACCATTAGTAAAAAATAATCCTGTATAAAAAAATCTAAACCAAGTGGTTTCAGTAGCTCACGGCATCGAAAACGAGAAACAAGCCATACAGCAAATGGAACAACATGAAAACATAAAAATAGACCAGTGTGGACTTTTTATTGACCGCAAATACCCTTTTACTGGAGCCACTCCAGATGGTCTTGTTGGAAATGACAAAGTTGTCGAAGTCAAGTGCTCTTTGATTAAATTTAAGTGATATTTTTTTCTCTACCTAGCACCCACATTTCGCCAGTGTATATTTAGGTCCCAATGTAATAGGGGGCGAGCCTATTGCCATCAACCGGGCACTTATAAACCTGCGATAAATACACACATAACTTCGAAAAGCCTTTCTCTACCTATACAATAAAAAACTATAACATTATGTGCCCGAATCTAACCTACTGCTTTTACGATATAGGTACCGTGGCGTAGTAACACCCTAGCTTGGTGACATCACAGACATGTTTCTATGACGAGTACCTACTCTAAAATAGCACTACAATCTCCCGCACGCGATTTCATGTATGTTTTTTTTTATAATTTAAAACAGTGTTGCTACACAGTATACATATACACATATAGGGGAAAGTGGGGTGGATTCGTACACCGGGAGCATTCATACAACGGCCATAATTGGAATACGGATCATGGTGGCGCCTTCGTATTAGTGTATGTGGTACCCACACACACGCATAATATAACCGCGAAGTAGCTCACCAATGCAGCCACTGGCTTCGATGTGACAGGACATTACGTGTTTTCGCTTTGCAAAAGTAATTTTTCGATGCAACTTTGAACGTGTTTATATTCTATAAGTTTTGCTGCCATTACTAAACTGATTTTTTGTGGTGTTTGAATACATACTTAAGTTTATTATTTTTACATTTACTTCAACATAATCTTAGCAGCTATTTTTATTTTCAATATTTTAATCGAATTTTTTGGTTGGGGTAGCTTCGTACAGGAATGAACGGGGTGGGTTCGTACTATATGAATGTACTGCAGTAAGAAATGCAATCCGCATTTACGAGACTACTAATAAATTCGGATTTGTCCGGGTTCGTCCTAGTCTAAAAAGTGTCCAGGCGGGGTTTTTACTGTAGTCTGGTGAAACCTAGTGTCCGGGTGGGGGTCCTCGTAAAACCTACTAAATATTTTGAATATAATGTAGTCAGATTTTACAATACAAGTATAATGATCTTATTATTACGTACTTAGCACCCCAGGTTGTTTCTACGAAATTTTGATCTCAATATACGTTACATTTTCTATAAATAGCACATGTACGAAGCTACCCCGTGAGTGGGGTGCATTCGGACGATTTACTTTTTTTTTTTAAATCGTCATAGCTTGGCTACGGTTCTTTCTATGAACAAGTTGTCTAAGGGAACATTGTAGGCAAATATATAAGCAATCTAGCAATGCTCAAATGGTTATCAAATAGTGTTTAGTTTTTCTGCTATAGAGCTCGAAGTGAAAAGTGTACGAATCCACCCCACTTTCCCCTAAGCGAAAAAGGCACACATATATGGTGAGTATTCCGATGAACTCTTACAATCAATCCTACCCTCCCTTTATCCAGAACAACATGTTTTTTATATCACTTATGTGGCAGACAAGCACACGGCCCTACTGATGCGGATCGGGTCACGGTGGCCTATGACCTATATGTTCAGGTCTTAGGTATTGTCTATATACACATATATATACCATATACACTTGTCTATACGATTACGATACTAAACGATTACGATACGGCTATACTTAGTTTTTGTAACAAACGCGAGTCTCAAGTTTTCGCGTACCGGGTTATACTTACTATGGGATCGCGCGCGCCTGCGCGCCGCCCGCTCTGCCCGCTCGTAGCGTCTATACACTCGATTCGGCTGCGGGGACTGAGGTACTGAGGCGACGTAAAATACCTACTTGTCTCACTGCAACCTCGCCTTAAACTATTACATGGGGAGGTCGCTAGCACATAGACAGAAAAGAAACTTCTACGATAAGGCGCCCATTGTAGAATTTGTAGATAAATACTATTGTTTACGTGTAGGCAGACTGTACTTATTACCATGTCTATACTGTAATTTTTTTTTGGTGTACAAGATATCTATCTATCTAATTTTAGATTGCTAATCAATTCTGTGCAGAAGCGACACATTTTAGAAAATATGTACTACCTTTGCATTCAGGATTACTTAGAATTCCTATGAACTACATATCTGTAACGAGCATAACATTTATAATCTGTGGCGTGGTCGGCAGCGCGTCGCGCACGCGCGTCCCGCTACAAATAGCACGAGACGAGACATGTATTTATTTACACGCTCTCCCTATTTTTATTTTTTTATCAATCGAAGAGGAAATATCGTTAAATGTCTCACAAGAATAACGTGGTACAGCGAACGACATAGATACTTAAATCGTATAAAAGTATCTCGCTACCTATATTTACAAAGTATAAACTTAATCAATTTTGATAATACGGATAGTTATATGGTGAATTAAAATTCAGGGGGAGACTCCTGAATTTTAATGCACGCTGGAGGAGGGGCTCATACTTCATACTATGGAATAATACGAAAATATAAAATTAGATGTTCGTTACTCAATCACCCCACAGTAGCTGACTGAACGCATCTGGATAAAATTTCACACAAAGATCGATCATAGGCAGTCTTGAACAGCACATTTCACCTACTTTCTATATCTGTCTTCCATGCGGAGCCGCGGGTAATAGTTAGTCTCGGATAACTTTTCAATACCCAACAAATGCTCGTCTTATAACGAGGAATAGCGGCCACTAAAATATGTAGCGAATCTATATTAAAATCAGAATTGTATTACAATCGTAAACAATGATATCATCGAGACTGGAAAATGAAATGATTCGTACTACTTACTACGATGACGAATAGATTGTTGATATGATAATTCTACATTCTCTACTCATAGTATCGTAACTGCATGTGGCCAAAAAGCCCGGCAACGTTGGTCAAAGACAGTTACGTATAATAGATATTATCTACATCTACACTAATGTAATAAAGAGGAAAAAATCTGTATTTTTGTGTGTATATTTGTAATGAATAAACTCAAAAACTACTATGCCGATTTGAAAATTCTTTTATCATTGGCAAGCTACATTCACCCTGAGTAACATAGGCTATATTGCACTGCGCGATAACCGACATTCATGCGTGCGGAGTCGCGGACAACAGCTAGTCTTATATGTATCAATTTTGTTACAAATAATATCTATCGTAATTATATTATGTATTAATGGTCGATATTGATCGATTACTGCGTTTTTTGGTCGTGGTTGAATAGGGTTGTAGTTCAAAGAAATTTTGTATGAATATTTACGTGGTAGGAAGGAACTTTATCCCACAGGCCACAGACTATTGAGGACATACTCGTAAGAATGTGACTGTGTGAAAAACGACGTGCGAAAAATGTTTCTAAATTTAAGTCGAATGCAGTTACGATATTATACGTTGGGAGTGTCGAATTGAGCAGCATAACGCTTTCAAATTATATTGCTTTCACAACGAGAGTTATGTGATAAATATCAATAAAGTTACGTTTTTAATGTCCATCGTTGTGTAGCATGAAAGTGGTGGAAGTTATCGATATGCGTACAGTCGATCGCAAAAGTACATCCTGAAGCGATCTCTTTGGCGCGTACGGTGCGGCAGAGCTTCAACTCGTAAATATTATAAATTCATATTGAACTGGTGTTTCTAAAATGTCACGTAAATATTCGACTTCCTGAATAATATAATCGACTTCGAAAAAGGTGAAGTTTCAATTCAACTGTATTTTATTTTCAACAGTTTTTTCTTGTCTATTATTATGTGGACTGTACTATTTCCAGTACCTAGTCCCTATCTATCTAGGTAAAGCATAATTACAATATACGATTTCAAAGTTAATTGTTCCTAAAATTCATCATAATCATAGTCATATCTTATCACAAACAGATAGTAGATTTATAAAGAGATTTGAATTTAACAAACCGCAAAGAAAACAGAACCAAAGACCGGCTTTTTGGATCTTACTGATTCTTTGGAATTTTTATTAATTAAATATATTTTAAATAACATACCCACAATAAAAATAAAAGCAAATTAAAAGAAAACAATGACCAAATTTCTGACCCAGGTATTGTGCACAATTGGTCAAGGAAATAAGGGCGGTTTACCTAACTTGTCCTAATAAATGATTTGATGATACCTGGATTTGATTTTTTAATTAACCAATAATAATAAACTACACAGTAGTACAAACTATTGTCTTATAAAATCACAATCAAATACAAGTTAGATTTGTCTAGGGTCGATCGGGTGACACCACTTGTGTTGCAAACGTCCTCAGGCCATGGTAACCACTTTTCATAAGATGGGGCGTGTGCTTGTCAACCACCTAAGTGGTACTAAATAAAACTACTTAGAATAGCGTATTAATTAGGAACGCAATCCAGGATAATGAGCGTACGTAGGTGCCCATGGCATTAAGTCCGCCTTTGTACAATTATTGTGTATTTGTGCATAAAGTTTAAATAAAATAAAATAAAAAGTACGTAGTATTATTATTTAATCTGTGCCAGAAATGTGAATTTAGCTCCGAATTTACTCTAAGATCACGATTCTTGGTAGCGTCGGCTATTTGACATGCCTCATAATAGGATTAGCCTTGTATTGTAAACCATAGATAAACAACCATTCATTATGTATTATAATGTTAGTAATGTTACAGTTGGCTGAACTCTTGGGCAAAGAAGAACGCGGATGTGCGTTTATTTTTTATCAGCTGTTCACTACACTATACACGGTGATTTTATAGTGGTTTCGGCAAAAGAATATTTTGTTTCACACACAGTTTCAGAAGCAAAATCGACTGGAAGCTTTAATTTTGAAAAGAAAAAAAAATACTTTATGTATGGCAATAATTTGCAGGTGAACATAAAAAATGTATGGGAGGTGAAAAAAAAAATTTTTATTTCGCCAAATCAGGACTTCCTTACGATTTGACTATCGAAATTGGGGCCAAAATCTTTTTTTTCCAAAACCACTATAAAATCAACCGGTATAGCCTCTAGCACAAATTCGATATAATCGTTATAAGACATTCTTGATTCTTCCAGATTCTAATTATGCTTAACTCATGGTATAACATAACTTCGAAATCGCCAAGGGGGTCGGGTTGTGGTAGTAGTGTAAGGGGTGTGTTGCTTACTATCTCACTTAAGGCAACCCCAAATCCATAGACGGAGTGAGTTTTAGTCGGTTCGTGTTCGACATAACCACTCTCATGAGGTTAAGAAAAGAAAATAATAATGGATTGTGGAGGTCAGATGGCAAAATATCAAAGTTCTGCCTCATCTCAGTATAAAATAGGTATAGCCAATATATTTTCTATAATATCAGCGGTATAATCAGAAATTATGAATATTTAACTTCTGTATGAGTGTATCCTTGATTATTCAAAACAACATTAAATTTGTTAGTGTTATACACATGTTACATGTACCTACCTACGTAATAATCATTTAAATATTGACGGCATAATATTATGTGATGGTATCAACGGTGCGTCTCGGCAACTTGGCCTTCATAATCGATTCTCATTTGCATACATGTTTTCACTTTTCTATTACCATAATTAATATGACATTAGGCTCGACTCCGATCGACTTAAGCTCGTTATAAAATTAAATATGGGATCGGTCGGAACAATTTTCAGGAAAGGTTTTAAATAAAATTAATCTTCTATGAATTTTATTTCCAAGAAAAATAAGCTTTCCACTCAACTTGCCACTTAAATATTGTATCTAGACTAAGTAGATGATTAATAAATAGGCCAAAAAAGAAGGGTCGCTGAGTTTCTTGAAGCAATCTTCTCAACCGGGGCCGCGTTTCGAACCAGTGCAGCGGTGGTCCATTTGCTAAACTAAACTACCTATAATATATTTTAATTTTGACGTTTTGTAAGTTTAATGATCTGTACATAATAAAAGAAATTTGAATTTTTCAAAAACCTTCAGAGAAAAGATAGACCTATGCATGACTTTGCCATGACTGGCATCCCGGGAATTATATCTCCGGTTTCGAAATCGATCATGAGTGCTACCCTAAATAATGAATCATAAATTCATTCATTACAATACATACGTACACCGCTGAGCATAGGCCTCCACCATCGACCTTAAATCTGACCGGTTAGAAGCAGTAATAGTGAAAGAGCAGATAAATTAGCAGATTGCTGAAATTCCAGTAGGAATCACAATAATTAACTGAGAAGCGCGAAACCGAACCGCGGCGCGGTAGCCAAGTGGTATGGGTAATGGACAGCTGAGACGAGGTCTCGGGTTCGATCCCAGGTTTTACCATGGCACACAATAATGACTCGATGTTTTTCGAAGTTATATGTGTATTTGTCGTAGGTTTATAAGTGCCCGGTTAATGGCAATAGGCTCGCCACATATTACATTGGGACCTATACATAAACTGGCGAAATGTTGGTGCTAGCACCTCTGCCTACCCCTTCGGGGATACAGGCGTGAGATCAATTTATGTTATGTTATGTTTATTGAGTAGGTGGTATGAACGACAGAGCTTATAACTTTAAAAGCATTAAAACGTTTTAATCATCTTGTGGGTAATTAAGTCAAATTCTGAAGGGCGGGTCTCTAGATAAACAATTACCACCATACTAAAACAGCATCACTGAAAAATTTACAAAAAGTTCTTAACGAAGCATCTTCACTTTATTTTACTCGAAATAATGATGAACGTGCTAAAAGAAGAGAGTGCTAAAGCTTATTGTCTTTCATAATTACAAGTGAATAAAGCAAGGTTAATCTTTGTAACAGGAGTGAGGGTAGCGTGAAATAATACGTTAATAAAATGTCAAGTGCGGTGGCTACCCTTGCGGGGCGCGGCGAACGTTGAACTCTGTCCTCCAGGTAAATAAAACCGTGGAGTAGTATACAGAAAGGCGAGACCATAACATTAAGTTTGTCATTTCAGTAATTAATCACTGCTCTACGTGTTCCACTTTGGGGAACGGTGTAGAATACGATCCTTTTTAGCTTTTCTTCATAGTATTTTGAACAAGAACTATTCTAAGGCAGCTGCAATATATAAAGAACCATAAATAAAATATCACCAAGAAAATAAGAGTATTAATCCGAAATGGACAAATATTTACCCAATATTTATGATATGAAAATATATTTGCGATGAAATGATAAGAAAAATACATATGTATGGCTTTAAAATAAAACGATCTTTTAAAATACATAGGTAATCTATATTATAATTATTCAGTGTCGATAATTGGTGCACTTCGTCAGGTCTAATGATGAATCTCAGAAATTCTTTTCGTCTGAGTGATGAATATTGTCTGTGTACGTAGGTCAATTGCAGATTGTAGCCTATTTATTTAAAACCACAGAATCAATATTAGTACTGTAAAACCGATAGACTATATAATTGATCTTGATTTGACTGTATAATCAAGGAGCCTTTTCGGTTTTGCTAAATTCTAATAAGCTATCGCCCGCGAGTCCACTCTTAGGTAATACTGATCTCATTTCCATCATTCATATCATATTGACATATTCCTGACATAGGAAATAGATGAGCTACTCTGCTCTCCTGCAGAAATATGAACGTCCAAGAAAAACTGATATACCGATAGTTGGGAACTATAGGTATACTAAATTATACTGGCGCACTGGCATAGAGTTTTATTTCCCGTTCCGGCAACGCATGGGAAAATTTTCCCGGGTTAAAAAGTGGTGTGTTATTCCAGGCTCCAATCTATCCATTTACCAAATTTCAGCCAGCCATTCAGCCGTTAGAGCGTGATTGAGTGACAAATTGCCACACTTTCTCATTTATATTATTAGTGGGAGAAATAGGTTGCAAGTTTGGTCATACTGTTTACAACAAGATCAAAAATAAACCAGATAAAAAGATTCTAAGCCAATACTTGCATAAACTGGTGCAATCACAAAAAACGTTCAATGTCAATGTCATTTAACTCTCAATATTTGTTATGTCGTGGCGGATTTGAACTAATTTTAAGCGGAAATTTTAATGTAACAAGTTTGAGTAAGACGCACAACTATGTAAATGATTACTTAAATAACGACATCGATATTTGTACATAACAATTTTATTATAATAATTCTTACATGAAGTCATCAACTTCCCATAACAATCCAGTCAGTTTTCAATTGTACTATATTGTACCTAAAAAGAACAATATACAAAATTATGAGTACTGTTAAGCCGAAGATAAGCTTTGGTTGGGATGCAATTGACATCTTTCTGTTTTCGAACGGTCAACAGAGTTCACCTCCAAGAAAGTATCACTTGCGTACCAATGAACTGGACTGGTGGGAGGCCACTCTAAGCTACTTGGCTAGATCTCACTACGGAACCTCGTAAATATTTTTTCATGTTTATTTATTATCTTGTTTCGTTTTTCGCGGATGATACAAACGGTAAGCGGAATTAGAAAACTTCGTGCACACACATCAGCAGTGCAATTCTCTAAGCATACATCGATGAGCTTGTCGACTGTGAACTGCACGGCAGTTCTAGGCTGTAATAGAGCTCGTCGCTCGTGCCAGCCTTAGTTCTACGCTGTGCTCGTCGTCGAGTTCGCCGACAAGCTCGACGATGTATGGTTAGAGAATTGCCCTGCAGAAGTGAATGTAGTCTTACACCGACGAATGACGAACTCATAAGATGCTGCACGCTGCACGGTATCAATGATGGAGGTTTTAGTAGGCTTTTGCCCTTTCTAAGATGAGGAGGAGGGTTCGGATTCCTCTGCTTTAATAACCGGAGATTTGATATAATAGGTCTTTACATATGAAATTGCCGAAATATTCTTACGGTTTCATGAGTTCGTTATTACTGTAATTCAATAACTACTTCCATTATTTATATTTTGTGTTTGTGTTGTTTTTATTGGCCGCTTGATAAAATAAATTGAATGATTCAATCTTCAAAAACAGTACTCTTCCTAAATGCTACCCTTTTGATAATAAATTTTTCGTATTACTTTTTTGCAGCTGTCTCTTTTCAAAAATTTAATACAAGTTATTGTTTGCTTAATTATAGTCTCATCCATACACAAAAAAAATCCATAAAATTCCAATTTGTCAATCCTAAAAAAATGCAAAAATGTTAGTACTGAAAATTGGGTTTCCTCCAATTTCTTCAATATTATAAAAATTAGACGAAAACCATAAGTTTTTAAATTTTTATTCTTCTCATCATAGTACAAAGTACTTTTGATTTTCCGTCAGGAAGTTTTACTAATATTATTGATTCCAGACAAACAGCTATAGAGTTGTACACGTTAGATGGAAGTAAGGTGAAAGGGCCTCTTGAGCTCTCTAATGGCATGCCCTATGTAGCTGTTGTGCCGCCTGATACTTTTACAGATGCTGGTTATGAGAAATATCTAATGAAGGCTTCAAGGCAAGTTGTCATAATATTATTACTTATTATTGTAAGTATAATAGGTATTACGGGGACATCGTGGTTCCTTTACCCGATGGGAATCATCTTGAAAGAGAGGTCCCCGGGTTTGCCCGGTGCGGGTGATATTTTGGCTACTATATCTCACAGCCGGCAACTAGAGACCCAAAGACGGCGTGTGTTTTAGTATTTTCGCACGATTAAAAAAAGTATAATAGCTAAAGACTTTTGCTTCTTAGTAAATTACGAACTAACTTATACGTACCTCAAAAGCTTATCTTCGATCAACTATTGCACCTATGCACGAATGCATTTGTAAATGAAAAGAAAAGAGTGATCTTTTGTTCTATGTAAAGCTTGATTCAAGTTCTTCTTTGTTATTAGCAACCGAAATTACTTATATTTCCTCTAACCCCTCCAAGTTAAGCTCAATGGCTTATCAGTTGGTCTCAGGTTTTAAGTATGTTTTGTATCCCAATTCTGTGCAAAAGTCCTCCACAAGTCTTTCCAGATTCTCTCATTTGCTACATATCACCAATATGGAACAATGTAGTCGATATTGTTAAAATTTCCTAGTTCGACCCAGCAGTGCAATTCTCTAAGTATACATCGTTGGGCTCGTCGATGAACTCGACGTAGAGTACAACCTATAACTGACGATTAGAGAACTGTACTGCTGTTTCTAGGCTGTGCCTACATCGAGTTCAGCGTAGAACTCAACGCAGAATGGTTAGATAATTGCGTTACTGCAGTTCTAGGTTGGTAGCGTCAGTTCTAGGCTGTGCTCGTTGTTGAGTTCGTCGACGAGCTCGACGATGTATGCTTAGAGAATTGCAGCGCAGGCTCCTGCAATAAATCTCCAGATAGGTGGCCGTGTGACGAGATGGTTTCTACCGTGGCGCTACCTCGTTTTCAGTTGACGAACTACAAGCTTTCATACTTTATTAGTAGTTCTAGCTAGTTGCGATAGGTGGAGGTATAATAAGTATATGCTTTATATGGCGTGTGGTACTGTGGAAATTAAAAGTTTTTATAATAATACTAGCTGTTACCAGCAGCTCCACCCGCGTGGACTTCTGATCCCGTGCCCCCTGGTTGGAGTTCTGATCCCGTTCCTGCTGCTCCATAAAAACCTTCCGTAGAGTTCAAGGAACAAATAAAAAAAGAATTACTCGAATTGGTCCAGTCGTCTTCGAGTTATGCGCTTACCAACATATTCCGCGAATCTTTTTTATATTATAGATAATTGATTTTCGATTATATCGTTTAACTTGGTGTAAAATTTCAAGTAGCAATCAAGTTAGCATTGAAAAAATATGGTAAATGATGATTATAGTTATTATTATGTTGAAGGTCTTGGGAAAAACGGCAAGCCAAAAAAGATAACTTAACTGAGGAGTCAGAAGTGAAACACTTAGGTAAATATTGTAAATAATCATCTGTATTTTGGTTTGGATACGTTTTGTTCTAATTCTTTTTCCAATTCACATCCAACTAAATCCTTGATAAGTATCTATCATGAGCTTAGATATTTAACACACACATACTACAAACCAGCTATATTTTACTGCGCGTATCTTTTTTTATTTAGAACACGTCAATTTGACTTCACACCGCCTGATGGTAAGCTCAAGGCAAAGTCTCAGGAACGAGGGTCACCATTACAAACACGTAAAGTGTTATAAAGATTACACTCAGCTTGGCAGCCTCATCAGATGCTTTTTCACGCCCCACTTAAAGGACCCAGGATTTTAACCAACGAGTTACTTTTTAATATATCCTGTGTTCCATAGAATGTGCTGCCAAGTGCCCGTTGTCAACTTGCTGTCCATGTATCATGGATGATAGTGGTAAGCTTTCAACTAATTCTAATAATGAGAGCACGAGTGAATGCCAACTAGTAGGTAGGCAATTTGAATAAGATTATACATTGAGCTACGAAAGTGCTACGCCTGTTTCTAATAGCTGGTAAATGAAGAAATTTAATCAAAAATAAAATTATGAATACTTAGGAGTAGTTAAAAAGCGAACCCCAAGTTCCAAAGTGCAAGACTTGCAAATTAAAGCAAGTAACAGAAAAAGAGTAGGAACTAGGTATATCTTTGGATTCAACATAGTAGCCTAGCAACCTACTCTCAACCGATAAGTGATATGATGATTTTAAAACGTTATAGAATTTAAATATGTACATTTAAATTCAGTATCATAAGCTTGTGTGAAGAGCGTGGGGCTCAAGCTCTCAACTTTATTACTAAGACGTTACGATACGTTACTCTGATGATTAAATAGATTAGATATGTCAACAGACTGTCTCGGCGTTCGTTACAGGTGTGCGAGAGGTTCATTTCATTAGTTATCTATCAAACTTTTCTGTTCTTAAAGTCTTATTAGTGTTTAAAAGGAGTAAGTCAGTGTTTCGTCCTATAGGGGTTCGGCCCAATATGCAATAGGACGAATCACAGAAATTAAAAATAATTAAAGTTTTCCTTCGGTGATTCGTCCTATTGATTTTTTTTCTTTCATATAATACAAAATTTGTATGAAGTAACGTCAGCAAGGCAAATGCTGTTTAAAATAATATTGCAGAGGAGTAATAAGATTAGTATTATTTTAAAGATTGGTGTCTCAATTTCAAAACTGTGCGATATAAGTATTCTCTGTTTGTCTTGTGTTGTAATACACTATAATGTTTACATCTATTCTTTGAGTATAGACGATTTATACTATCAAATTTAAAATTATATTTATGCTATGGAATTAGGAGACATAATTGATGGTAATTAAAATGTGTATATATAGCAGGGTAGGACACGGCGGTATATCCGCCCAATCGAGCATCCCGACGGAGTAAGTACCTTCGCCCTACAGAATACCGCGGCCATAATAACCGCGTGTTGTGGTCCCGGTGGTAAGTAGGGTAGCCAGAGCTCACTGGAGAGTTTTGTTGCTGTCAATAAGAAGACGAAAGGCTTGTCCTGCATTGTCTCCTACACTGACGGCACAGAAACTCTCTGATTACAGGATCGGCAGCGCGAGTGTAACTCCCCTGGTGTTACACACGTACATAGGCCACGGTAACCACTTTCCATCACGTGGGCCGTGTGCATGTCTGCCACCTAAGTGATATCAGAAAAATCTTAAATCATCATTCCTCCTTAATCAATGTAAAGTCATCATTCCTCCTTTATCAAATCAAAGTAAAAGGCTAAGGGTTAACCATTATCACTATATGTATAACTTCTCTTAATTTTGATTTGCACATTATGTTGACAAGATAAACATTGTATATTATCCAAAGGGTTGGTTGAAATGTTGAATATGTGTTCGTAAATCGACGCGAGCGCAGCGTGGAGCCCCGCGCTCCACCCGGCTACACCTCCCCTCCATCAGAGCGAGTACGCACTATAAATGTCCTGAATGAGTGCGAGGGAGACAGTGCCTTGGGAAAGAAATTTGCGTTTCTCCGTCGACAAGTCTCTCAGTCACCCTTAAGTATGCCAGTTAAGTACCACGCGTACATTTCATCCTAATGTAGTGCAACTGCAACAAATATTTGTGAAATTATGTGATAACAGTCACAAAAAAATGATGGTTTAAGACTGTTGGGACCGAAAAAATAGTTGATGAAATAAGAAAAATGAAGGCTACAATACCAACTAGCTAATTTTAATAATGGTTTTCAGGTGTTCAGCCGATCGACAATGAAGACCCATCATTAACGTTAACTAGCGATTTTATAGTTATCAAAAATCCTGATGAAACTTTAGCTAGGACGTCTGTACGTGCTATTTAATTTTTAATACGTACCTAGTACACCTACCTAACATATTGACGACGGTGGATTTCGTCTAAGTTTGTCATAGTTAATATTATCTAAATGCTTTGTAAGTATACATTTTTCAATATTGCTCTAAAATTTCTAATTACAACATTTCACAGGTTATGGTAAAACCAGAAAAACTTAACACACCAAAACCGAATAGATCTGAAATTCGTCAGCCAAGGAGTATAATCAATCCACCATCAAATACTCGCACTATAAGAAAACGGCCTAATGCACCTAGTACATCATTTGTGAAAACCGCATCACTTACCTCCGAGCAGTCGAAGAGTAACTCTAACTCAACCAAAAGGGAGATTCAAACAAAATCTGTAAGAAGAATATCTATTAAATCAAGTGAACAACGTATGAAATCTAAAAGCACAATAAAATATTTAAATGGTAAAGCAGTATCAAGACCGGCGTCACCACCCAAGTGCCCAGGTACGACAACGCTAGCTAGTAAATCTTTAGTGACAGACTCAATCCCAATTCTCGACCTGATCAGTGATAAAGAGATACTGTTCATAGCAAAGGATACAAGTCTAAATCAGAATGTTGAGTCGAACCAGAATGGAATTAGTTCATTGAATGTGATGCACAATTCATCTGTCATAGATGACATGACATATTGCAATATTCCATTTCTTGGTATTGAGGAGGCAACACAGACTAAGATAGATATATATACTAGCGAAATGACCACAGCAACCTCCGAGATATTGGCAAATTCTAATAGTAAAGTAAAAGTGTATCCTGCAACCCTTACTTCAGAGTCTAACATTATTAATTGCGACATCCCTCTTGGAGATAACTGCATAGCTGTTATAAATAAAGGAGATGCTGTTACGTTACATTTAAGCATTGAAGTACAGAATGTTGCCACGAATAGTGAACCTAAAAATAAACCTTCAAGTGTCAACCATTGTGCAAGGAAAGCAAGCTCTTTATCTGACTTATTTAAAAAGAAAAAATCTGATTACGAGGATAAAGAGTCGATTCTGCCAACGAAATCATTGGAGTCAGTTATATGTAATATAAATGAATGCTATGCTAAAGTAGTAATGGTTCAATGCTCGTGCTGCGGAAACAAAACAGCTGTTCCTCGTGTCAATACATTACCTGTGTATAAAGATCCAAATGGTTTCTTCATATTGTTGCCAACGGCAACCCAATACGGTACTCATAAGTAAGTAATTACCACAAAGCTATAATATTACTTTTGGTTGGCAATTATTTTTGGTTTGATATATCTTGTCTATTTTAGTTGTACGTGTTGTACAAACCCTCAAAGACTATATCCTGATAAAGCAGGCATATCAGCATGTGTAGAAGAATTGTGCAAACCAAAGTCCAGCACAGTTTATCCATTCGTAGCACAAGATGTTGGAATGGTGATGACTATAACTGGATCTATGGGTTCGCAAACTGGCGAATTCAAAAGAAACGTAGCTGACATTCTATTGGCTAAACGTGGATTGCGTAATGATTTCGTGTATTTCAATGAATGTCGACGAAGCCCAGAAGAGTGTGGTACATCACCTCCTCCAATTTTAAAGGTTGAATACGTCGTGTCTACATCAGAAATGCCAAAAGCGTTACCATATCATAATCGTGTGGATTCGTTTACACAGACTGAATGGTGCAACGTTTTGGTGAGATGACAATTATTTTTTATATTTAAGTATAATATTATTAACTTATTTGTATGCTTTTTGGACTGTTGTACTCGTTAAATATTTGCGGAGTAGGTATACCAAACCAAAATGTAGACTTGTGAATATTTATTATGTTTAAGGTCCAATGATACTTTCGGTTCAAGTTCTTATTATCTACAGTCAGGCACGTATAGTCCGCCGTGGGCTTGTTATTTAAGGAAGAATATGCTTTTATAGAGTAGTTTGCATAAGTGATCATAAGAACAAACTCGTTGGCTAAAATGTCATTCCTTAAGGAGTTTTAGTCATCCCTCATAACACTTCTGCAGACCCATTGGCGATACCACCAGCCCGCTTAAGGGGTGACGTCACTACTCCTATTACTACTAAAAAGAGTGCAGCAGAAGGCAGGACTCCTGACTTTGGCTGAACTCTTCTTATATTTCCATAATGTTACTTCCCACTTTTATTTTTTATTTATTTTTGTTTTTAATCAATTTAGTTGGAAGCGCAGCGGCATGACGACGGTCGCTACTCGTTTCATCTCCCGCCGCTGCATGTTTTGAAATACTATGATTTGGTATAATAAATAATATAAAATGTCTACATACGTGTTTGTATCCATGATTAAAATTTAAAGCGTACCGTACCGTATTCGGTAAAGCTTGAAAAGTACCTCCATAGGGCTCCTTACGCTACGCCTTACGGGGAAGCTCTGACCCCAAAGCCACGAGGCCACTTCTGAAGCTTTCGAAATACTCCTATACAACCATCTTTGGGGCAATGGTGAGAGCCTTCTACCGATAATTATACGAACTATCGGTCACAATGAAACACGTTACAATCATTTTTGAACATTGTGTTCTGATAACTCCGCCCAAATACTGTAATTTTTTTTGGCAATTATTATGCTAACTGTTCAAATCAAATATAGGTAGATCGGAAAAAGTGTATGCTTCCGCAGAATTCGAACCCGCGATCTTTCCTTATAATACTTCTGGAACATTCTCAAGGGAATATAATAATGTGGTCGGCAGGTGGATCAGCTTGAAGCAGACGTTGATGTGACCCATGAACTTTTAGTGACACCCCATAATTCAATTTCATACATACATACATACATACATAAAATCACGCCTGTTTCCCGTAGGGGTAGGCAGAGATCACGGATCTCCATTTGCTACGATCCCGACATACTACTTTCGCTTCATTCACTCTCATTACCTTTTTCATGCATGCTCGTCGGTTTAGGGTACTCCTGACCTACCCCTTTATTATTCAAATTCATATGCAATTTTTACAGAATCTTCTACATCAAAACTTCCTACCTGTTTGGCTATTGGTAAAAAGGAAAGGGTCTTTTTCTAGATTCAGTTTAACTAGAAAAATACGTCATTGCTGTAAACTGAAATTTTCTAAAAGAAAATCTACAAAAGAAGTTTTTTATGACTATATTATCGGTATCAATATAACACACATTAACATAATACTAAGTGAATGAACAGATCGATCATATCCAGAATTATCGACGCGCTGGCTGCGGTAGGTGCTTATCTTTCTAGCAAGTATGTTCAGCGCCTTTGGTTCTAGATAGCGCAGTTGTATTTCTGTGAAGTACAGCAAGACCTCCGTCGGCATCTGGATCATCACCTATAGAATTTTTTCGTATTTAGCTTAAGTTTTAAATGGCAATTTAGGTAGGTCGTTGGTGAGATGAATCCAGATAGCCAATGTAGTATAGCAGTATTTATCTACTATGTAGCAGTAATGAAGGGTGAACATTTTCAATAGGGAAGCCGGTGGAACTATTTTCAACCTTGATCTAGTTCAGATCCATTGACTTGTTCCATTTTTTCCGAGTTTACCTAACAATGTTTCTACTTTTGCCTTCTTAACTATACAAGTCATACAAATACTTATAACCATTAATGTATATAGCTAGAATATAAAATTAATCTTCTGTACCATTTTTGCTACAAAAAGTGGGCGGAAAATGGATTAGCAGTTGCGGGAGGTCATCATAATTCATCGCCATCAGTGGCGAAGGGCCCCAATACCACGATTCCTGTCGGTTTAGCAATAGGTTGTATTGTACAAGACAACTAGATCGAAATAAGTGTTCACTTTCCAACGGCTTTCCTTCTGAAAATATTCGCTACAGCTCCCCATCATCTTAGCGCTAGTTCGTATGCCTTCCTCAAAGCCACGTCCAGCAGTCAGCAGTTGCATTACCTAGCAGGTGAGATTGATTTGGGCTCCAATTATCTAATTGTTGTCCCTTTCACACTCATTTATTTATTGCGTCTAGTTAATTTTGTGTTGTCTGCTAATATAATAATTTACCAAACAAAGAGCTGTCATGTATTCTTACTTGTGAAGTGATACCAGACATGGCCTCAGGGTTGATAGCGCCCAAACTTGGTCCATCTACTTCAGCTAGCAGCAGGCCTAGTCTGGACACATCTCGTGCGCTCCAGCTGTAAGATTTTCCCAACGCCTGACGAAAAGTTATAGCAATATGTTACTGAGGTATTCCACACAATTTGCTATCTGCGTTATTTAATATTAAAAAGAAAAGCCTTGAGAGACAAGTTTTTTTTAGGATAAGCCTGAAATGCCTAACTCTATGAAGCCGTTGCCTATTTTTCTTAACGTTAACCACTATTATTTAGTACATACTACTGTTTTGGACTAAATGAACCAGATAGGTATACTTACCTGTGTTCTTGTCATCATTTGGAGGTAAAACCTGCGCTGCAATGGATCACACGCTCGTATGTGATAAAATAACTGAAAAAGACATAAATGGGCACGTATGACATTCCAGTTTATTTCTATTTTCACTTATTGCAAAGGTTATAATATAATATATTATGTATTGGTGTCGAGCTGCAATTTACGGCTGTTATAGGTAAGTATTGATAATGTCTTGAATGGTTTAACTCCACTGGGAGTTAAACCATTCAACGATTCCATTCGAACCAGCCGAACTTCAGAAGCCACCGTGATCATTGCTAAGTTGATGTTTGTTAATGACTTGCATGTCCTGTTCGATTCAATAAGCTAGTCAAAGTATGAATTTGATGGATTACGAAAACAATACTCTATCAACTCTGTGGGTTTACCCTCCTACAGTCCCGGGTCCTTTAAGCGGGGCGTGAAAAAGCATTTGATGAGGTCGTCAAGCTGAGCGCCACCATTGTAGCACTGAACGTGTTTGCAATGGTGACCCTCTTTCATGAGACTTTGCCTTCAGCTTAACATCAGGCGACGTGAAGTCAAATTGACGTGCCATAAATAAAAAATAATGATTTTTTGGCATATTCCGACTCGTGTAGTAAAGGGGTCACTCATAAACCTGAATAATGACCACAACACGACAAGAGTGCACCGAAGACGAAGAAGGGTACCCGGAATACTAACATGTGCCTTCGGCTTAGAAAGCGTTTCCCTAACACCCTGTATAGCTCCATACCTCTTCCTCTCTCAGAACACGAACACTTCACAGTTAGACCTTTGAAAGCTTTATCAAAAACTAATTGCAAGAAACAAATTTTGTATTGGTATAGGTACCTGATGTGTCAGCTGCAAATACGTAGTCTTAGGTACTCGCCTCATGAAGATCATGGGTATGCCACAGAGCAGGTTGTTCATAACGTTGAGGTACCGTGCTTGTGTCCAGTTAGCGTTGAGCCGTATGTACCTACTTGCTACAACGCCTACCTGTTTTACATAGAAAGTGGTTACGTTGAGTAACTTTTACGACCTTTAGACATTTACGCGACTTTTGCATTATTTATTATATATGTACCTATATGCTTTTCTGGTGCTGAATGGTTAAGTAAAATTGGTTATAATAATCTCTCACCATACACCATGCATTTGATACTACATAAATAAAAATGAATGGCGAAATATGTTGGTACCAATGGTGACCAATTCGAGTAATCTTTTTTTTATTTGTTCCTTGAACTCTACAGAAGGTTTTTATATGAATTATAAGAAGATAATCTTCTTCAAGCTCATGGTCTCAAGTAATTTAATCTTTACATTCGAATCGAGCTTATTTCTTTACACTTAGGTTTCTATGTATTTGTATTCAATAGGTACACATGTTTTTTTTCATTATTAATTGACTTTCTACCTTATTATTACACCTTATTAAAATAATTTTATCACTCACTTTTGTATTTTTAATAAGTATAAATATGATTCAATAAGGTCAAATTACTCGTGATGTATCATAGACGAACCATATTAATTTTCAGACTTTACTCGTAATTAGATTTCTGGAAATGTAGGTAGGTGAAAAATTCGAAGACTCAAAAGCGTAATACCACGAAATTAAATAGTCAAAATCATATGCACCTGGTGCCTACTCAATTCAGGATGAGTTCCAATAAACGAAAGTATCTTTCTGTCCATCAAGTTGAGTCTGGCTATTTCCTTGCCATTGATATACTTAAACAGTGGCCGGAACTTTTCTAGAGTCTCGTAAGTAATCATGTTCGTGGGTGTAGAGCCCTTTACCACGAGCCAAGTAGCTGCCAGTTTCTCCCGTGCGATTCTCATCATAGCTATTGTACGAGCCTGTTGGAATATTACATAATTAACAAACTTTACAAGGAAGGTACGATGACCTGAAAAAGGCGACTGGTAGAGACTGGTTGCGGAAGGCGGAGGATATGGAGCAGTGACGCACATTGGGAGAGGCCTATGTCCAGCAGTGGGCTGCGATTGGCAGATTAATTGATTGATTGAACAGACTTTAGGTACTGCATTGATTATAATTATGTAAGTAATAGGTAGGTACGGTGGATATTTTTGCGAAAGTAACCAACAGCAAACGCCTCAGCATTTAATTTATACCACTTAGGTGACAGACAAGCACATGGCCCACCTGAACAAAAGTGGTTACCGCGGCCTATGGACGTGCGCAACATCAGAGACGTTTCACTTGTGGTGCCTACATATTGTAGTTCTTTGGGAAAATCACAGCATGGCGAATCTTTTCGCTTTTTCCGACTAATGAAATTGCTGAAAAAAAATGTGGTCACATGATGAAAACGTCATGATTTAGAATGTGATGTACTTATAACTCTTCGACTTTGTCAATCAAAAATGTGAGGTCGCAGCTGAGTTCGCAACTATACGGACGGGTCATTGGATCAGCGCCGAGCACTGACCAACTCGTGATTAATATCTATACAACCTTTTCATATATTCATTATTTTACTGGATACTTAATCATGGCCTTTTAAGAATAAGATAAGAACTAGAGAATACCTACAGATTGTAACACGTAAGCGGGTGGTAAACGCATGACATCCTCAATGTTCCCAGCCAGGAATATGGCGAAAGCATCAACCGCAGTCTGCATATGGTCACGGGATATCTTCAGATAAGCGTGACCAGGGTGCAAGTATTCCGTAAAAGCCAGGTGCACGCTGCTTTTATTATGGAACATTTCGGCTCTGAAGATGCAAAGAAAATATTTCATGGTTAACTACGAAACCCATGATTGTTTTACATAACATAACATAAACTCACGCCTATATCCCCGAAGGGGTTAGGCAGAGGTGTTAGCACTCACATTTCGCCAGTTTATTTTTAGGTCCCAATATTATTATATCATTGGTGGCGAGCCTATTACCATTAACCGGGCACTTATAAACCTGCGATAAATACACACATAACTTTGAAAAGCATCAAAAAGTAATTGGTGTGTGCCATAGTAAAACCTGGGATCGAACCCGAGACCTCATCTCAGCAGTCCATTACCCATACCACTAAACTACCGCGGTTATTTCTCTGTCAAACTCAGAGAAAAAAGGAAATTGATTTCACAAATCACGCAACCGCGATTTGGCGGTTCGAAATTTCTCTCTTTACATAACCGGCGGTGTGACCCACTCCTAGTAAAGGTACCAACTAGTTAGGGATCAACGGATTCTTGCAGTACCTAAGTAAGTGGAATATCGCTTCGCTATACGATTTGAAAAAAAAAATATACATGGAAGTGTCTGTCATAGCCCATATAGTGTATTGAAGATTCAATTTGGACATATCTTTCAAAATTTTGCAAAAACAGATATGTTTAAAGTTAGGGAATTATAAGAAGTAGGAAGTAAATTTATCATAGGGTAAATAAATAAGGTTTTTGACATGGTACTGTGCGTCGCTCGTCGGAAAGAACAAGAGTCCGGCTTAGTTAAGACAAATTTACTGTCGGTCTTTGGCATTTAAAAGTATCTCTATCGCTTTCATATGTTTCATGGTTTTTAGAATAAAGATAAACATACTTTTCATGTTTTTAAATAACTACATTAAAAACAACTAGACCAAATTACCTATCATGCGTATAGGTATTTGCACTGGGAGAGAATTAAACCAGTACCACTGACTTACAAGTCAAATACGAGTACTTTACCGCTAAGTCATCGATTACTTACTACGTACTTTTGACCATGGACTAACCGCATTTCTCCTCCTGAAGGCAAATGAGCCATCATGTCCACAGCCGAAGGATTGACCTGGTCTCCTGTTGTGAATTTTTTGTCACTGGTAACTAGAAGCGAGACGAGGGAGTTAGTTCATTGATCTCCTAATGAATTTAACGGCTTTACTGTCTTGAAAGGTGCATCCGAAACTGCGTGTCCACACGAAACGACCGAAATATGTATCATTTACGTACAATCGATAATAGAGATAAGTATACACAAACACACTGTGTACCGTTTTGTATAATTTTGTAATATGAAAAGCAGTATCACGAAGTTACTTTGAATGTCTATGGTAAGATTTGTACCGAACGAAGTGCCGAAGTTTCGGAAGGAGTTCGGAACTTTCGGATATAAATAAACACATCTAGTGAAAGATCTACAGATTCTTTTGTAATATGATAAAAAAATTAAGTACTCAACAGTACCAAATGAATTGAAATCATTATCATTTTTTTGGTTCGCTATTCATGTCACAAAACTGGATGCGCCTTAAGCCTTTTACCCCAACTCTGTTCGATCCTTTTTTCAGTTTACCTGGTGAATGAAGCTGTACCTACTTCGTAATTGTCCGAGAACCAATTGCCTTCTGATCTCCACAATCAATTACTTTTTAAAGAATATTTGTTAGCATCCAACGAATCGGCCACAGAAATTTTGAGGGCTCCTACTACCAGTAACGACTGTCAGAGATTTTTATATGGCAACCGATCGGGATTGAATATAAGTGTCAAAATAACCAATACGCACCTTGCTGTTGGCCGTACACAACTTGTTCGATAACTCCATCAAATGTGTCTAACGGATCTAAAGGCAAATAATTGATGTGAAAAATCGTTATGAGTACTTAATTAGTAAACATTAATACTTTTATAAGGTTTGTAAAAATATTAAGTATAGCTAGATATGCTAAGTACTTAACTGATTCGGCCATAGTTCTGTCGCTCTCTGGAGAGGATCATCCTTACCCACTTAGATGTATTAAAGAGCAACACACGACCATTTCTCAAACTTACCAAATATACACAAAAATATTCATAAAAATATGGAGCAGCCACTTCAGTAATATAAACCATGGTCTAGCCGTTTCGGAGGTTATTGGATAAACTTTTACGAACACTTGAGAATTTTGAAGATGGTGTGGTACGAATTTTAGATTGACACGTCACTGTAATGGCAACATATTGGCGAGCGTGCTGGCCAATATGTGTAGATCAGGAATTTGTGCATTATGTTGATACCTATGTGGCTGGCGATGGATGGCGGTGTGACGTTCGCCATTATGTTAGCACAGGTGTAGAGCGCCCACAAAATAAAATATAGAAAACATTAACCGTGCAGTTGAGGTTCAAATGGTTTAATAGTAGCAAAGGTATAATTATCTACGTCGATGATTTGCTTGGTGACCTGCCAGTCCTTTAGATTCATCAAATTATCTTTCAATTCGTTTAGAGGTCGGCTGTTGTGGACGTCGCATTGAAATTCTGAAAAGTATTAGTAAAATCATTTACGTTATAGTTATAAATGAAATGAGTCACGGAAAGAAACTTTAGTGTTTTTTTTTATACAACGTAGGTCGTAGACAAGCACTCGGCCCACCTGATGGTAAGTGGTTACCGTGGCCTATGGGCGAGTGTAACACCAGAGGAATAACACTCGTGCCGCAACCTCTGTTGACAGAGTCATTCTGTGTCGTCAGCGCAAAAGATGTAGGATAAGCCTTTGGTTTTCCCACGGACAACACAAAACCTCTCTAGTGAGTGTGCCAAAATCTTAGAAACTCAAATCAACTTCACCAACGTCTTGCTAAATATGCCGACTTATTGAAGTTATGGGTCCATGCCATAAGAAAAAAGAAATATTTATCTATCGAAGTATTTGGGTGATCATAACTCACAACTCCATTACGTATGTCCTATTTTTTCTTTGATATACTTAAATATATTTCAGTAGGTATATTACTTACCAGACATGAAATCCTTTTTCACTATGGTAAATTGTTTGTTACTATAGGTGACCACTAACTGAACACCGATCGTAAGTAAAATCACATTAGTAGATAACATTGTCTGCTACGAGTGTTGTGACTGAGAGTATCATTAACTGATGAGTGATGAAATCAGTAAGGCTATGGAATAAATATATTTTTAAATGCATATTAAAACAGTGGTCTAGTTTTACTTGTAATAATTATAAACTATTACCTACTTAATAATCTTCTTTGCTAAAATCTCGACCACATATCGTCCAATCGACAAAATTAAAAAAAAAGTAACATTGGCAGTAAAAGTTCTTACGTAGTATTGTATTCTCTTTGCTAAAAGTCACACTGACATAATCAGACATGACATTCTAACAAACTAAAAGAAACAGTTAAATAACGGACAATTTTCAATAATAAGTAGCTAAAATTCACTATCATTGTTATAATCCCAGTATATCCAATGTCTACGACATCGTTGAGCACTTGTAGTCGTTGTGAGTGTGGTTGGTCGAAATGCAGCTGTGTATTCGAAGACAACTATGGGAGGATTCAGCCTGGTCTACTAGGCCCCTTCTTTAATACGATGGGCCAGCCCCTTGTCTATTATGCTCAAGTGGTAAGTTGCGCACGCATATAATTATTTAACAAGCGCTAATACATGCTATAAATGGTTACTGTGTCAGTTACGAACAGGCTTGCCCACGTAATACTAGAATGCGGGGCAGTAGCCCCCCAACGATCACAAATCCTCGGCACAGTAATCTCGCTCTACGAAGGTTTTGAAGTCCCCAGTAGGCTTCTGCGTTTCTGGGCGGAGCTAGACTGACTGCTTTAGCCGGTAACTTTGGACGCACAACGGCACAAAAAGGGAGGCTAGGTGCGGACAATAGAGTCCCAAATCTATTTATCACGGGCAGGCTTGCCTGTTTTCTTCCTTATGAAGCTTTGGCGACCGTGTCGTTGAAGTAATTGTTAACCATTGCCAAATTACTGGGATAACAAAAAAATGGCATTGAATTTTTGACTTGATTTCTTCTTCTTGACACGAAAGGTCAATGATCCACCTATGCTTAGACCATTCCAGAATAAAACCTTGCTATGTCGACCGCACCGTCAGTGGGTCCAGTCATGACGTCTTTAGTGCAAGAGGCATGGCATAAGTGGCACGAAACTTAAGTGCGTGATGGACTGCACGAGGGCACCGCAGTCACATGCGGTTAAACCCGGGTTTCGCATTGATTAAATAGCATTATGTAGAGTGACTTAAACAATAACTCTTTTCCATTTAATTTCGAACTTTAAGTGTATGCTCATGAAGCCGAAAATTCAATGGTATTTTTTGTAATTTCAATAGTTTGACAATGGTTTATAATTAGTAGAATTGGGTACTGGTGCACAGGGTGTAGGTGAGCGCCCAGTTAAAATATTACCTGTCTTTTTAAGGTAACTTCGCTTTGCTCTACTTCCTCTAAGTCAAAAGTTCACGATGGGGCTCAAACCCAGCACAATCCAGTCACCATTTCAATTTACCTATTCGAGTTCATTACTGAACAGCGGACATAAGTATCTCCCAACGTACGCCATAGTAGCCGAACCTCCGCTTTCACCCAATCAATCTTATCTCTTTTCAAGCGAATGAATAAGGTAAGGTATACCGGGGTAGCCTAGTGGTATGGGTAATGGACTGCTGAGACGAGGTCTCGAGTTCGATCCCAGGTTACCATGGCACACACCAATGACTTTTCGATGCTTTTCGAAGTTATGTGTGTATTTATCGCAGGTTTATAAGTGCCTCGGAGAGCACGTTAAGGGTGTAACCACATTAATCGACGCGGAATCGGCTGAAGCCGGTTAAAAAAGTCTTTATGCCGACGAAATAAGAGTGTTACTAATAGCTTTCGCATCGGCTCGGCTCGGCCGACGCGACGCGGCATCGGCCGACGGCGAATCGAACCGTTTGTCGATTAGCTGATCGCATCCGTACGGCGCTGAATCCAGCGGAACGTTTCCGACTGCTGCCGAACAGCGCTGGAGACGGTCGAACGGCGTTGAACGGCAGTTGAATCAACCGTTCGCATGCCTTCATCTACGACGGTAGCCGAATGGCGCCGAAGACGGCCGATCGGCGTTGGGTTGCAGTCGAATGAATCCGCTCGCGTGCCTTCATCTCCAAATGAAAGGCCAGAACGTCCGTACAGCTCAGAGTTAAACTTAAATCTGCGATGAAAGCATTTGTTGATATTTTCGGGGTCTCACACGATCACGACTGTCGACTGCCGAACGCTTGCGAACATCCGTCGCGACGGCTGTTTGGAGGTGTCGACTGCCGAACGTAATTGAACAGAGGCCGTGACAGCCATTCGGAGGCGTCGACTGCCGAACGTAAGTGAACAGCCGTCGTGACGGCCGTTCGGAGAAATCGAATGCCGATCGCATGTCAACAGCCGTCGCAACAACTAATCGGCGATAAGCCGAGTAGTGTGGTGATACGCACTCGGCTTAAGCCGATTCCGCGTCGATTAATGTGGTTACACCCTAAGCCGTCGGTCCCGGTTGCCATACAAACATCTATGGCAGTCGTTACGGGTAGTTGGAGCCCTCAAAAGTTCAACCAGCCTAATTTGGAACTTCGATATCGCCATTGGTCATTAGACCATTGGTTGTGGAGGTCAGATGGCAGTCGCTTCACGGAAAATATCGAAGTTCAGCCGCATCACAGTTAGACTGGAAAGCCGACCCCAACTGAGTTGGGAAAAAGGTTCAGGGAATGATGATACCGGGGTGCGAGATATATGTTCCCACTATCTCATCTCTGGCCACCAAAGACCCAAAGTTGGTCCGAGTCCGAAATAATGATTCTCCACGGCTCCAGCTAAGTATCCGCAAGGATTATGCGCACGAAAGAAAAGCGATCGCATAGGTATGTAGGAAATAAACTTTAGGTACAATTGAAAGAGAAATGTGTAGAAAACGCAAAGTTGTTGTCTCGTTGTTCGTAACTTTTTAGAAATCACGTGTGAACTTTGTCTTGAACTTTGTTTGAACCTTTTATATTACGTAAATATTAATATCTTCATAAAATTTCCATATTAATAATTAACATTTACAATTCATAACATTTTTTAAAAGACTACATAATATACTAATGCGCTAACGCCTCCAAGTAAGTTTTATTTTTACTATAGGATGAGTTTCCCTTCAGTGTTGTACTCGGATCCCACCCATTCTGGCCCTGTCTCTTAGAGTATCACTAGACCTTATCTGTTACAAGCCAATTGCTACTTATTATGTGTATCGCAGGTTTGTAAGTGCTCGGCTCGCCACCTATTACATTGGAACCTAAACATAAACTGGCGAAATGTGGGTGCTAGCACCTCTGCCTTTTTGTTTGGTATACAAGTAGCAATATAATTTATAAGTACTTAGTAATCCTCAAGAGCGTAACATTTGACGAACAAACATAGTAATGAACAAATATGCTTTCGGTTAGACAATTCTAGTGCAGATTATTTAAGTAAGAGAAAGCTATGCATTACGAGTATGACTGATGTGCAAATATGGCGAGGCCTTTAGCCCATATTGCAATGTGTAGACAAGACTTAAGAACATAATTAACCACGATAATTATTATATGTCTGTCCATTATTGCCGAGTATTTTTATCCGGTACATCCGAAAAACAAAACCTTCATAGCATCATTCGTGATCTGTCTGTGTGTTTGTCACAATCAATTGCCTACTGGTTACCTATGTTGGAAATATGAAACATATTGAATGTCTGTAGTAAAAACTGACATGTAATGAAAATAAATGACTGGCGTTGTCAGATGGACTGATGATCTAAAAGAGGAGGCTGGCTGAGTATCGGGAGCAATGACGCATATTGGAAGAGGCCTATGTCCAGCAGTACACTGTAATAGGCTAATTAACTGAAAATTAATGAACTTTGAAATCTGGGAGCTAAATATCTCCCAAACCCAAAAAGAAAGGCCAGAGCTTCATCCAATACAAGGAGTTATATTAATTTCAATATTCAAGTACCTACACACAAATAAAGAAACAATCGAATTAATTTTTAAGCTATTCTAAAACTGAAGACTGTTCTCTTATTTGCAGCAACCACAAAATTCGAAGCCACGCGAAAGAAAACGAAAAGAAAATAAAAACTGTTTCGTAAAAGCATTTAAGTGGTACACACAGGTTTGTACATTATGTATGCGATACTGTTATTCATAGATCTTATTTAGAGTTCCAATCTGTTGGAGTCGGTGCATTTAATCTATAAGCACGGGGCATTGTTTTGAACCTGAAAATATGCTCTATATGTAGGACGCGTGGTAAGGGGGCGGACGAGCTCAAATCAAAATCCCAAAAATGTAATTATATAAAAAAGAAAATACATATGTGCATACCTACTAACTTTAATTTTTAAGTCTTTACTAACAAAATGGATCACTGACATCTGAAATTTTGAAATCCACCGATATCATCTCCCTGCCCTTGTTCCAATTACTTGAAGTCGGCTGAACATCTCATTTTCTTCCATACATTCCCATCACATGTCATTTCCTCTGTCATGCCTTATATCAGAACAATCCGCGTGCGCCTGGACCTGTTTCTCTCCGACCAAGGTTCCAAGAAATGATATAATATGTGGTCCTTTGTGTCACAGGATTTCAGACAAGAGCCAAAGCAGGCAAATCCAGCGCCTGCAGATCTAACAGGTTTCGCGAACTGGCTGGACACGAAGTATGGCGAATACCTACGAGAGAGTGACACGCAGCAAGTATACCAGACTACACAACCGCACACGTACCGGGCATCTACTACTGACACCACGACCTGCCCACCCAGGTATTATAATTCACCATGTTTCTGTATTTAGAGGTGGTGTATATATACGAACTTCACTAAGAGCTTTTGGATTCAAGTCAACCTTGAATTCAATACGTTACATCTATTAATTGATGGACCAGATTCTGGCGCAAGTTTTCATCGTGAATCCTGTCGTAGTTAGAATAGCATTCGCTCTCGTAAAAGTCAATTTTGTTGAAATGGTCAGTGGTATCCCCTGTTTTAGTTTTCGGGAGCGTTCTCCGAACGTTTCTGTATAAGTATAAAATATACATCATGTAGTAACACTTGTGTGCCTTCCACGAGACCTAGGACACGTCGCTTGCGCGTTGCATTGGCATGTTTCATATTGTATCTTATCTTCAAGTTCTATAAATAGCGTTCCTCGCTTTACTTAATACAATTTTACACATTACAGCCAAACAACTACGACTAGAAGATTCGCAAGACTGAGAAGGTGATGACTCTTTTTATTAATTTATGCAAAAGTAGTAAAAAAGTTGTTATTACACGTAGTTACCCACTTTGTAGCTGAATGTCGTCGTGCCACTGCTCCTGGACATATTATGCCTTTTCTAATTCACCGCTGCCCGCTTCTAAACACCGCATACCGGCTGGTAGTAAGTAGGCATTACTAACTACCAGCTTATTTATTGCTTTAATCCTAAAATTGATACCATCTCGTTCTGGAGAAGAACATTTGGAAACAATAATGGCACCTAAATTTTAAAGTGTGTATTCTCCAGGTTCTACATGGGATTCGAATTTAAAGAATTCCATAACTGTTCTCTCTTTAAATTTTTGCAATATTATGAAGTTTATTTTATTTGGTGTTTTATTTTACAGTCCATGGTGCAAACGTAAATCTGCGTGTAAGCAAGTAGGAGACATGCCTTGTAAATCGAAATCGTAAGAAAAAATTAAGTTTAATATTGCTACTCCTATGTTTGAACTCCTAAACATTCAGCGCCTCTATCATCATCTCAAATCAAATCAAATCAATAATCATTCAAAACGTCAATATCAACAATATTTTATAAATTAGTGAGCAAATGGACCACTGGTTTGAAACGCTGCTCCGGCCTGGGAATACTCCGGCAAGAAACTCAGCGGGCTTTTCTTTATTTTGGTCTATTTACAATCATTAACTTAGTCTAGATACAGAAATTTGCTTGAGTAGCAAGTTGAGTGAACAGCTCATTTCCAGGCTTGTTTATCGTCTATCGCCTCTATATCATCATGCACAATGATCATGAATTTCATCATGAAGTTTGCTGGCAATTATCAGCAACTGACAACTTCTGCAACGCTTATGTAGCAAGCTCAATTTAAATCCACGTTTCATTTTATCAGTACGCAAATTGTATTGTCAAGTATTAAAATAATTGTTCATTCACACCAGTATGACAACCTGGTGTGACTACGAGTCTGTCATCACTCTTTTCAGTCCAAACGCAAGCTGTCAGTTTCTTTTGCAACCACAAGATTTAAATCGGCCAGTGTCTGAGTATTGCTATCAGTAAGTATTCATATAATTATCTATTTTACTTCAAAACGAGCTCAAAAGTGGACTTAGCTCAAAAGTGGACGTAGCTCAAAAGTGGACTTAGCTCTAAAGTGGACCTAGCTCAAAAGTGGACTTAAATGATATGTAATAGGTTTAGTAGTATGTGATAGTTCGTCCTTCCTGAGATTAACCAAGTTAAATATACAGATAGACAGGGACATTAATTCTTCCGCACAGTGGATTCTGTATCGAAATTATTGCTTTAATAATAAATAATACTACTATGAATAAATGATTACTTCATATTTTAGAACTCTCACAACTTGTCCCAAGAAGTCCGAAACCATAGTGATGTCAATTGAAGCCCTAGGATCCAGGAAGAGCGCAGGGAAATCTCGTAGTATGACTAGCATATGTTCTGAAAACATTATTCGTAATCAAATCGATGTTATGACTGTCCAAGAGGGTCCTAAAATCAGGGAAGTACAGAAATTCATGGCTCCTTGTGACCAGAAATGTAAAGTTATTAAAAATATTCAAGAAATGCCCCAGTTACCCGCTTCACAAAATAAATCACAGTCCCTTTGTGAAAAAGATTGCCCAACAAAAGAGGAATGCCTAATTTACGAAGAAATGCTTCAATCTTTAGCACAAACACTAATCCCATATGAACAAAATCAATCATTGGCACCACCACGAATTCCGTGTGACCAAAGTCTAGAATGCCAAGGAGCGCAAGAGGTACAATCACAGATGAGAAACGCAACTGTTGATCAAATTTATACGAATAATGAAATGCGTGAACTACCTGGATATTCTCTAGTTGAGAAAAAATATGATAAAAACTGTATGGTAAACCAACGAAGTAGCTTGGCACAAAACTGTAACAACAGACAAGATTGCAAAGTTAGAATAGAAACAGAAGTAAATACTTCGGCTAGTCAACCACCTTGTGCTATCACCATGACGCCTTCAAGATCAGAAAAACAAGAACAAATTTGTGACCCAACCTGCCAGTACAACAACGTTAATGAAGAAATAAAAGCACCACAAACACGTGCGTCAGTATTTCCTTCTCAATTCGGTACTAAGAAATCAAATCAATTATTCTTTAAAAAGGGAGTAAAAGCGACAAAAGGGCCTTCTAAACGTAAAAGCACGGATAATGAATGTCAATGTCCTGAACCTTTTGTGGAACAACCCTATCCACATCAATTTACTGTAGAACCTCGCAGAAATGATCTTCCTCCGTGCAAGTGTTTTATGACTGAACAGATGCAGCTTCCAGTGCAGGTACTTATATTTTTTTTTTTTCTTTTTATAATATCACGCCTATATCCCCGAAGGGGTAGGCAGAGGTGCTAGCACCCACATTTCGCCAGTTTTTATATTTAGGTCCCAATGTAATAGGTGGCGAGCCTATTGCCATTAACCGGGCACTTATAAACCTGCGATAAATACACACATAACTTCGAAAAGCATCGCAGTCATTGGTGTGTGCCATAGTAAACCTGGGATCGAACCCGAGACCTCGTCTCAGCAGTCCATTACCCATACCACTAGGCTACCGCGGCTTCTACATCTACATTACACTAGGTACTTATACATCTATTTTAATCTAAATATCCAATCATGTAAATAAATATTTTGAGAATGTTCCACATTTCAGATACCGCAGGTGCCGTATACGCCGAACGAGTATTTCAGAACGGGAAATGAAATAAAATTAAAAACGGAACGAATTTCTTCAACACGTCGAATTACGAATACGGCTTTTGATCAAAATATAATTCCGCAACAAAAGTCCTTTGAGTGTATGATGCCTGAAAAATCAGAAAATGTAGGACTACGTTGGGGTCAAACATGCCCGGTAAAGTATACAAACAATGATGTTGAAGAAATACGAATTCCTACGCAAGCACGCGGGACTATGTTTCCTTGTGAACTAACTGAGAGTCAACAGCAACAACAGCAACTGCAACAACAACAACAACAACAACAAGAACAACAACAACAACAAGAACAACAACGACAATATTATACTACTAGGTCAAATGTGAAAAATATATCTTCCAAAAGATTACACATGAACAATGAATGTCAATGCCCTGAAGAAAAGCCTGTTCCTGAAGAAAAGCCTATTGATCCTTGTCAGTGTATCGTACTTGAAAAAATTCCACCCGCTCCTATGCAGGTAAAAAACTGCTCCAAATCTTAAATTATAGTTAAACAAAAATATTTAATTTTAATATTTTAAAATTTCCATGTTTCAGGTAAAACCGATTCAACGTGCGATACAACCCTATCCACAAAATAGATCTATATCTTATCAATCTGCAGGTGATGTAACTTGCTGTTGTTCCGAAACAAATAACGTGCAATGTGGTTCTTGTTGCCCGAAGAGCAAATGTCTTCAAGTTAAAACGAAGTTGGTAAATGTTTCGCAATATCCAAAGAAAATAATTCCTAAAGTCAACGTTTCATGTCAGTGTTCCGAAAATGATATTAAACATGTTAAAGCTCGATCGTTCAGTTCATACATTCACAAGGAGGAGAAAAAGATAATGGTTAATGTATCATGCCAATGTTCGGAAGAAAACGTTTTACAATATGCCATGCCGTGCCAGTATAGGCGAAACGATTTCGAGAATTGTGATGCCACATGCGTTCATCGAAAGCTGGTAATTTACAGTCGTTTTTAGTTAGTGTATTTATCACCTTGATGTGTTGTAACCTGATGTATAATAATATTTTATTGCATAACGTTGTAGGTAAGGTCAGCTGGGCCTTCTTGTGCAGTTCAGGATACAGACTCTTTTGTGGTAAAGAACTCTTTACAAGTGAGGAAATTATCTCGCACTTCGGCAATATTGAGAAGTGATAGCGTACAAACATCCGATCACTCTATAAACCTTGTAAGTGATTCATAACTTCATACCGATTTTTGTAAATACATCCACTTTGAATAAGAATTATTACACACTTTTCATATTTTCAGGAGAAAGAAGACTATGCATTATTTATGAAAATTATTTGTGCTGACAAATTGAACGACGGCTTTTGTGGTTAAAACCCATGGAACATGAAAATCTTCATACGCATGTATTTTTCTTCAAATAAAACAAGTGTAACAAAATATAAAAATTATTAATATTTATTTTTTTAATTATTTACACAAATGTTCTATATACAAGGGTTTCGTACAATTAAACATAAATTAATTTAATTTGGTAGGCCATAACCAATAGCTGGTTTGTTCTGGGGCAAGAAATTGATAGTCGATGAAATAGAGCTGCTCGATTCAGATTGTGATGGCTGAGCATAGCTTACTGCAGGACTGGAAATTGATGTGGGACCGTCTGCTACAGATGACTGAGAGGCAGATGCAGTCGATCCAGAATTAGACGTATGTGTGAATGATAAGATTTCCTGGCTGGGTTTCGCATTCTCCAGTGACACACCCGACACGAGAGACAAGTACCCAGCATTACGGGCTGAACTATGTTCGTCATCCTTAATGATATTCTGCACACGATTCACGACTATTGAATCAAGGGCGTCCCTGTGAACTTGTTCGCTGGCACCCTGGTATTGGTTAGAGTCAGCTTGATAGCTAGAGATTGTGTTTTGCTGGCCACTGCTCAGTGACTGAGACTGAAGAGGCTGGGCTGGCTGGATTGGTTGCTGATAGTTATATCCTGATTGTTGATATTGTTGCTGTTGTTGGTAATAAGGGATAGGCTGCTGGTCTGGGAGTGGGGCTGGGAGAGCCGGTAATGGTACAGGCTGAGGTAATGGTTGTGGTTGAGGGGCTGGTTGAGGAGTGTAATAGTTGGGGTTGAAAATCGGAGCGGGCTGCTGCGGTGCCGGTGCGATGCGCACATCTATCTGAGGGGTTCCGTACACCGGACTTGGTTGTGGTTGTGGTTGTGGTTGGGGCGCTGGGGCTGGCTGCTGGTATTGTGGAGCTGGCTGCTGGTATTGTGGAGCTGGCTGCTGGTATTGTGGAGCTGGCTGCTGGTATTGTGGAGCTGGCTGCTGGTATTGTGGAGCTGGCTGCTGGTATTGTGGAGCTGGCTGTTGATATTGTGGAGCTGGCTGTTGATATTGTGGAGCTGGCTGTTGATATTGTGGAGCTGGTTGCTGGTATTGTGGGGCTGGCTGACGGTATTGTGGAACTGGTGCTGGTGCTGGATAAGGTTGTGGTGCAGGCTGTACATAGTTAGGCCTTGGTACAGGGTAGTTATACCCTATACTAGGTGTGTAAGATTGTTGGGGTGGATAGTACGGAGCCGGCGGTGGTGGTGGAGGGCGCGGAGGGCTGGGTGCTGGGTAGTGTAGAACAGGAACGTTAGCACCCGGTCGAGGCAGATGATAAGGCGCCTCACAGACTATCGCCCCTACCAGTGACAACAAAACCAACTGCAAAAACAAATATTAGTCTTAGAACAGTAATGCATGGTTTAAAATTAAATATGCATAGTTGGGTGCGTGTATACACAAGTTTCTCTTTCGTGTTAACTCACCGCGCGTCTCATGGTGTCACGGAGGCGTGCTTATTTGTGATGTATCGTATGAAACGTCTGTGACTTTATACGCACCACCTCTACGAGCCACAAAAATTTGGGAACGCTTAAATCTCGCACATAGTGAGGCAGCCCATTGTGCGGCTCGATGATGAAATACTAACACTAGTATTATCTAAGAACGTTTGTGATCTTTCAATTTACAATATTCTTAAGGTTTATATAAAGCGACGACACTACGAAAATGGTTTTGGTGAATAATTCAAACATTTTTGTATATATTTTTATGACGCTCTCTGAAAAGTTATCATCCTGAATAATTAATTATATATGATGACACAGTTTGGTATTCACAGACAACAATATGTTGTGAGGGAGTATAAGACTCTGACACACTACAGATAGTATCTTGATCAGATTCAAGAACAGCTAAAGATAAATAAGAATGGAAAGGTGCCTATGGTGTTGGAATGTGCCCATGGGTCACAAGACGGGCAAGTTAATGTGTTAATTGTTTTATAAGCTTAAATAATTGGGTCAATTGGCACCCCGTCTTTCACCCAGGATTATCTCCGGTTTCGAGGTGGCTCCTTCGTGTGTGAGAACCATAGTGCCCTATTACTACCCTGAAAGACAAGTCTAAAACCTTAGTCTTACTTGAAAGTATCATGTAGAACGAGTAAACAAAGAAACACACACTCAAACACGTACATTTACTAGCAAAAGATGTTTCAAGGGATAACAATTGACAATGTTAACGCAATCACTTAGACGTTGTTACCACTGTTGACAATATCTGTTAATATTACCGCTAGTACAACTGTGGTAATACTCTCTAAGTAATTTTAATAGGTCACCTAGTACCAGCTACTAACATGCGTGTTATAGACACAGACAGCTGTGGGTTGTGCGTGGTTCCGGTTGGAGACAACGAGAGAGTCCATTTCGCAGGCTTTAAATTTTTTGGGGCGTAAATTTTTTTTTTCATACAACAACAACTTATGGTGACCATACACCAAAGCGCCAAGCACATCGCCCTACATTTGTAATAATTTTTAAAGTACTTAACTAAACGTAAACAATCTAGGTGTGTTTTTCAATATGCTTTATTTAATAACTCAGTATAAACTATTTTTCTGCTTAGAAAAGCATTTTAAAGACTATAAACCGGTATCGAACCACAAGTTGTTCAGTTATTTAGCCTAGTTTATTGGTTTAACTACAAAATTGCCTCGAGATTGTTTACCTTTAGTTAAATACCTAAACAAATGAACAGCCTACGTTCTTATATATAAGGCAATTTTAAAAAATCTGGAGGTTCGTCAACTTCAATTCCACCAACAACCCCGCGATATCCGCCATCTTGCCGCTGCTTTTTGAGAGTTACTGATTGGTTGTTAAAACACGCGACAACACCCGCAGATCACTCGAAATTAGTTTTATTTGTTTAATGTAAAAAGTTACTTTGTTGTGTGGCCCCATTTATCGAATCGTTCGAAACCCTAACCCCCAAGTCTCATGCGTAGAACAGTAAGTGTTTCGGCTAGCGGATGAGTTAGCTTGGGCTCTGACCGTTTTGATGGAATTCATGATTAACACTGGTGAAATTACTAGCTGACACCTGCAGATTTGCCTGCATGGAATTTTGATCCCTTTCCAGCAATCCATAGAAAACTTTTCTTGGGATAAAATGTGTCTCTCTTATTCCTGGATCTAATCTATCTCTGTATGAAATTGCAGCTAGATCCGTGCAGCCGTTAGAGGGTGATTGAGTAAGAAACATCCAAATATACAAACGAGTACTGTAGTTGATTTTACAAACTTTATTTTATTATTAGGATAATAAGATTTATATAATATTATTAGGACTTGCCGTTTTTAGGGTTCCGTAACTCAAGAGGAAAAGAAACGGAACCCTTATAGGATCATTTCGTCGTCCGTCTGTCTGCCTCAATACATCTGATAACATTGAGTAACATTTCATTTCAATAAAACGGTAGGCAAGTGTAGCTACTTACGAGTACTAAAGAACGCCGTAATATGTCGAGTATAAATATCATTCGTTCATAATTAAATTTTGTAGTAGGCCAAATGATGAAGTGTGCCAATATATTATCACGGGTATTTATTATTTCGGTTGCACTTTTGAATCTTTGAATCTGTCTATGTGACGAGACGAGATGACAAGCACTAATAGTTCATTAGATGGCCATTGTCGAGTCCAGAAGCTGTCGGAGCAATGTATTGTGTACGATTGTATATGTTGTGTCATAAATTGTATATTACTTGATACAGACCAATATGCTTAGCAGACTAAAAATGTTGTCCAATAGTAACATCTTCAGTTGCACGAGACAAGAGTCAATTATTTGGAAACTTTTTAGCGGAATTTTATTTTCTGGCAAGTTTTTCATCGGGCTGGTAACTGCGGTTTATAAGTTGAGACGTGAAAATCTACTATTTTAATAGTATTATTATGGGAACTTGAATATTTATTGACATATCCAAGTTAGGTAATAGTGATTGCCCAATTGTAATTAAAGATTTATCCAAATTTCTACTTTAGCTCCTGAAAGAAAAGCTGCGCAGTAGCCTCGTCAGTTGTTTAGATTTAGCATGTGCAACGACATGTAGCCTGCAGGACTATTTATTAATCTGTGTTGCCCTGTCTACACCCAAAGTGGCTAAAACCGTATTGCATAATATTAGGAATTGTAAATGAACCTGAAAAGTTCGTAGGACATGATGTTTTCTAACCTGAATACAAGCAACTACAGTGTACATTATTCAGGCAAAGAATAAGTAAATGTGTATTGATAAATTATATAGTAAGTGTATTAAATATAAAACTTTTGCGTGCCTACTTATTCTTTCGACTAGCCTCTGTTGTAACCAATGGGTATTCTATTATACGAGTAGATAAAAGATGTAATAAACATTATTAAGTTCAAACTGGTGCAGACTTCGCACTACATGTCAATCGTACTGATTAAGTTTGATCTTCTAAATATCTAGATGGCATACAAATGTATTATAACAACTTCAAATACGTAACTATATTATACAATAACGTCACAAATGAATAATAGAAACCTCAATTGTCAGTACAATACCGACCTACCGCTATTAGTCACCCCATCCTTTCAACTATTCTACTATCTAAATATAATTTAATGCCATTGTCACTGGATTTAAGTTTGCTTTTCTATATCAAATGATAAGAAAGCAGACTGAATCTGTCTCCTACTTAACCTGTGACAAATAGATAGTTTTCAATCTTACCAACCATTACTATTGTTCAGCGCTTTCAATGATATGTTCAGCTTCATGAACATCCTATATCACAAGTTATAGTTAAGGGCGGCTAAGTACGGCATCTACCAGTAATAATTCCCATTGGTGACGTATAACATATTCAAATTTAGATAGGAAAGCGTATTACATATTCTTTCTCAGTTTTAGCATAGTTCAAAAACGAATACTACTTTCGACTTTGTCACCACGCGTGACGAATGGGAAAATAAGATCCTTACCTGCTATCTATACCAACTATCGCCATCGATATTTTTGACCATAATTAGTGTCATACGCTACTAGCCACTGTTGTGAGGCTTTATATAACCCATTTATCACCAGTGTGGTGAAAAAGCCAGTCGCTATAACTGGGAGAGTAGAGTTCACGTCAGTCGTTATTACGAGTATTGTCCTATTCATACTCAATGGTGTTAAGCTACACGGAATACCTACCGTAAAACGGAGTGAATAGGAATCCAGGATTCGTGATTCTGTTATTACAATGACCTAGTCCAAATTTTCTCTTAAAAGAAAGTAACTACATAACTTAACTGACCATTTTATTTCTATTCACCCTTCGATCTCTATTCACTTCGTTTTACCCGAATCGTTGAGGGTCTAAGGGCGCATAAGGAATGAAATGAAACTAATCCAAAGCTCCTATTTACAATGGTCTGCACATCAGGTATACAACTCATAAATCTAAGTGCGGATAAGCACATATAATATGATGTAATGAGAGATATCAATGAAATTACTGAGATATTTCAACACAATTAACGTGGATCTTCTGAATAGGAGTGTAAACATAGTATTGACCTTGACAATTAAAGATCAGTTGCAACGCACACAGTTTACGCAGTGAGTTTGTCAAAGAACTATATGGTTTGGGTCGCGGTAGCCGCTCTGTGACGAATCAATCACAGCAATCAAATATTGCGTGCGAGTGTTGCACTCGTTTACTTGTAACATCGTATTATACTCGTATGGATAGAGTCAATGCCGCCTTCATCATAGGGGCACTCGGGGCATGTGTCCAGGGCCCACCGCCTCAGGGACGCCCCCCGAAAGGAAGACAATTTCTCGCACATGAATTTAAAAAAAATCTAAAACTCTAAACTATTCAAAAGGGCCTCTACATTCTGGTGTGCTCAAGGCCCCTGGTATAGGTAAAGACGACTCTGGATAGAGTAAAACATAGGAAATTGTAATATACTTACCTACGTGTCTGATGTCAATTTTAAGTGCGCACTGTGCGGTATGAAAGGAAATTCATTCCGCGCACGCTCATGCTGTGGTTTTTGCCAAGCGACTACAATATGAGGTTCTCCAAGAAGGGTATTAGAAGGTTTATACAGATAAGGCAGCACGAGTGTATCGCCCCTGGTGTTGCAAACGTCCATAGGCCACGGTGACCAGTTTACATCATGTGGATCGTGTGCTTGTCTATCTCCTAAGTGGTATAAAAAAACCTACCTATAATTTATTCATTCAAACAAAACTGTACCAAAAGCTCAGAAACTTAAAATTACTTCTTCTGCTACTATACGAGTATAACAAGGGTACAACCAGATACAATCAGGTACAATCATTAAAAGTAGATGTGAGACGTGTCCTTCTTCATTTATTAAATATTCTTAATAACGATTTATTAACAGCCCAATCTCGCATTTGAATGAATTGTATGAGATGACAAGATTTGAAATTAGTATCTAATTTCTAACTTCTTCTTAAGAGGGGCGTGAAAAAGCATCTGATGAGGCCGTCAATCTGAGCGCCACCATTGTTTGCGACCCTCTTTCATGAGACTTTGCCTTCAGCTTAACATCAGGCTAGGTGAAGTCAAATTGACGTGCCAGAATTGACTTATTAATAAGAACAAACTGTGTAGGTAAGGGCAGCAGATTTTTAGGGGAGCTTTTCATTACTGATGCTAGTGAAAACTACTATAACAGTTGTTCATCACTACATAGTATAAAATAAAGTCGCGTTCTCTGTCCCTATGTCCCTTTGTACGCTTAAATCTTTACTACACAACGGATTTCGATGCGGTTTTTTTAATAGATAGAGTGATTAAAGAGGAAGGTTTATATGTATATAACATCATGCTACAATCAACTGGTGCGGAGCATAAGTGAAAAATGTTGCAAAAACGGGGTGACGCAGATGAAGTTGCGCGGGTCAGCTAGTTTTGTATGAACAAAATGCCACTATTAACATAGTGGGAAATGACGTGAGAGTGAAACGCAAATGACTACTTGTTGATTGAATAATAAGCATACGACCACACATAACCCACATGATAGCACACCGTCATTGTAGTTTAAGGATGCTTACGACACCAAAACCACACTTGCGCGTTGCGACCCTGACCTTCAATTAAATTTGATATAACTATGGGCACATGGACCGGCCTATCTCACCATGAAAATGTCACCAACTCAGGGAGTATGTATATTTATCGAAGATAATAATAATTTAATTATTGAAATTAAGGTTTTCTGTTAAATTATTGTAAGATTCTGACGGAGACAATACATGACGATATCTCCCGTCCTAATTGAGCAGTCCGACTAGGGAAGTACCTCTGCCCTACAGAATACCGTGGCTCATAATAACTTTGTGTTCTGTTTCCGGCGGTGAGTAAGGTAGTCCGAGCTTTCTGGACACTGGACTTGTATTGTCAGTGGGCAGACCGAGAAACCATTCATTGTCTTCTGCACCGACAGCACAGAGACTCTCTTAACCTTCTCCCTTCCCCCTTCCAACCTCTTCTCTACATGGTCGGCAACACGAATGTGACACCCCTGGTGTTGCAAACGTCCATAGGCCACGGTAACCACTTTCCATCAGGTGGGCCCCGTGCTTGTCTGCCACCTAAGTGGTATATAAAAAAAATATAGTAAAACAAATCCTAAATTGGTGACCGCGAATCGCAAATGGAAAGGGACGCCCTCCAATTGGATGAACTGAAGACCTGAAAGAGGTAGCTCGGGTAGTCTTGCTTTTTTTTTATCGTGCTCGAAATGACGTGACGTGCTGGCCGGTGAGAATGATATGTCGGACTCGAACCGACTAAAACGCACATCGTCTTTGGGTTTTTGGTTGCTGGATGTGCAATAATACATGACATAAGCTCGGGTAGATTGATTCTGAAAGCGGGACACCGGGTGCAATGGGTGCGGCATATGTCCATTAATGAACTGAAATGGGTAAATTGATTGATTAAAATAAATTTTAATTGATATGCTATGAGCAACTTCCATTTAAACTTGATGCGAGCGCAGACAAATGAAAATTGACAAATAACTCATAGGTATTCTGTAATGTAGATAAAGTATTATATAATGCACGCGTATTGTAATGTATCGTGTTGAATAGCTATACAAATAAATAAATGTGTGAAGAGACAGCCGTAATCAGCGGTTTTCACTTTTAGCTCATTGTCCGAGTCAATATCGACATTTGATAGCGCTATTTCGTAGTTGTTGTACCTTACATGCCAAAAGGAATCTTGCTGTTCAAATTTCACCCATACGGCCCCATTTCCACTAAATTATGAATAGTACTCATGTTGACTTTTTGCACACGTAACCGTAGCAAAGGTGCCAACGTCAACTATTTAGAATTCCATACATTTTATAAATGCTATAGTTCAAAGAATTTCAAAGTTAAGTTCAAACTCAAACAAAATCTTTATTGCAATCATAAAACACATGAATAATAACAACTTAGTGTGATAGTGTCTGCATTAGTTTAGACCTGTGTCGCCGATGCTAACGCCACCCCCCGGTCGAAAGGACACCTGAATTTTATCACAAACATAGTGCAGTAAGTAACTATGATAAAATTGAGAGAAAAATTCGGTATTTGAATAGTTGCACTCACGCAATAGGTTTGCATAACCCATAGTGCTTTAGCTTATGAATGTACTCTAACTTTGAGCATCATAAGTTTTCAAAACGAGTATACCTCGGGTCGCATATCTTGGACCTAAATTGTAATTCTTGCACATCAAACTTTTCTGCCTGTTTGCTATCAAAATATACAAAAGAGCACATTTGCACAGAGGTATACCAAGTCTGCGGCGGCGCAAAATGCGCAAACCCGGGGGCTAGACGTGATCACCGTGGTCCCTACATCCGAAGGGGGTCATTTCGAAAGAGAGGGTCCCGAGTCTGCCAGGGCGCAAGGGATGTATTGGCTACTATCTCATCTCCGGTAACAAAATACCAAAAGACGGCGTTTAGTCGGTTCGAGTCCGGACCTCCCCAACCAGCTCCAGCGAGCTATTAATGAGGATTTCGCGCAAAAATTTCAATCGTATCGTATTTCAAACCAATGTAATTTTCTTTTCATTACGATACAACTTCAACTGGACCAAAGACGTGTCAATGCAGTTTTTCTAAATAAATCTGATGACGCGGGATAACACACATGCGCGATCAGCAAAATAAATCTGACGTTCACAAATAAACGCAAGCATTTACTGCAAATAAAGCATATTAACTTTGTCATGAGATTAGATGAAGTAATATTGTAAAAATATAACATAACATAACATAAACTCACGCCTATATCCTCCAAGGGGTAGGCACAGTTGCTAGCACCCACATTTCGCCAGTCTATGTTTAGGTCCCAATGTAATAGGTGGCGAGCCTATTGCCATTAATCGGGCACTTATAAACCTGCGATAAATACACACATAACTTCGAAAAGCATCGAAAAGTCATTGGTGTGTGCCATGGTAAAACCTGGGAACGAACCCGAGACGTCGTCTCAGCAGTGCATAAAGGTGGGAACAAATTATCGGACGCGTCCGTAAGCCGCGGCTGGCGGACGCGGATTAATAATGTGTACGATTGTGTGACAGAGACATCACACAGACGCTCCCCGTTCACACCGTCCGTCCGCCGTGGAAGCAAAAATATCCAGCCGGCCAGATTCTATTCGGACGTCCGTGCGCTCAAGGATGGCTCAAGGTCACGTCCGCTACTTATGACCGATAGTTTGCACAGTTTCGTTCATTTGTACTACTCAGATACAAGCAGCTTGCTTGTATCAGCCGCGGCTTACGGACGCGTCCGATAATTTGTTCCCACCTTTACCCATACCACTAGGCTACCGCGGTAATGTAAAAAAAATAGTTTAAATTATAACTCACATAAATTTGTCTTATAGCACACGATACTTAACCACACAAACACGCACTCGTATTTTAATAACCCTTAATAAGCATTTTACATAACAGTAAACAGTTTCATAAACTACTATTTCTACTTCGAATAGTTTGAATGATTTAAGGTGATATAAAATTGGGTTACTTACTCTTAGGTATATCTAAGTTTGATAAAAACCTAATAGAAAAGGCCGCCACGTTTATTTACACACAAATACCTAAAATAAGTATAGATTTATATGGCATAACATTTATAACCGATTACGACATTAGGTATGTTAAAATATTCTTTTATTTTAAACATAATATAATTTAATTGATATACAGGGTGACTTAGGATTGCAAGTCCTTGCTTAATTACCCTGAATTGCTGATATTTAAGAAAGGTGGTTGCTTTCTATGAAAATTAGTAATATTGTACCTACTATTGATGTCATTGTTATAGTTAAACCGTGGGAAAAAAATGATAACTCAATATCTTTTTCTAATAAATAAATCATCCCAAAACATTAGGTAAGAACATATTAGTTATATTAACACACTTGACTCTTTGAGAACATTATAAAATGCACTAAATCCAATATTGGCTACTCAATATCATCTTACGTGTAAGTAATGAATTTTGCATTGCATTAGAACTTCAAAAAGTCAATAACATTATATTGAAATTGTAAGTTGCAAGTCACAGTAGTGCGATTGAAGTTCAACGATTTGGTCAGATTTGTTAAAAATTAACATAATACCTATACCTATAATTTCATAATCATCCTGTATACACATCAAATTGTGTATCTTGTGTAATGTGACACAGGAGCCTAATATAATATGTGTGCAAATTTAAATTCTACAAAGTGCAAGTGTGACAAAAGGTCAAATATTGACTTGAACATTTGTCATTAAGTGACGACGATAAAACATAGGTGTTATATGAATTAGAATACCTGCCTATCTACCAATAAAAAAAGGTTGTAAATAGATAATTTATTACTATAGTCAGATTTTTAATTAGACGATATCGGTTGACAGCAGCTAATGTCACTTCGTCAAATAATGTTGCTATATTCAGTAATAGTGACGCAACTGATTCATTCTGTTCCCGTTCACTCGTATGATGAGGGTTCGTTAATCTTTTCTTACTATACAAAAAGAACTATATCTATTTTACAATAAAATTGTATTAAAATGCTCTGATATTGATCTGTAGTATATATTATTATGTAATTACAATCAGTTTTAGGAATAACAAATCCATATTTTATGATTTTATGGTGTATGAATGAGACAACATCAAGCAAACAGAAATAATGATTACATTTTTGAAAAAGACAGCTGTAATGTCTGTATAATACTCTACAAGTTTTTCCGATAACACTTTCCAAACTGTATAACTTATCACAAATGTGTGCAAGTCGAATGTCACTTTCACTTAACTAATAATTTAACCAATGTCTACCCCCAGTTTTCGAAAGTTTCCTATTATTTAACCAATCACTTCACTTAAGCCCTTAACCAATCACTTAATCATATAACTAGTGCTTTTTAGAACGTGTGTTGAATAGGTTTTTCCGATTTATTTTCTAATAGGATAGTTTCGAACCGGTGATAGCGGTAGACCTCCCTTTTTGGCGGCAGCAAGTCGAGCTTCACGCTGTTTACGTTTCTCTACTATGCGTTGGTGAGTGCGTTTCATCTCCAGTATCTCTTTCATCTCCTCCTTATCTTCGTCCTACAAAAACCGATTAAATAATAATACCTTCAACAGTTAACAGGGCAATAAAATCGGTACATTATCGTCTTATGGTAATGGTAAATTTTATTGTCATTGTGGCCTAGACACGCTTCCAATGTAAATAAAAAATATGTAAATATAAAATTGTAGTACCCTGTTAAATTTTGATTTACTTCTATCTTATGAATTTAATCATCCTGACCCACGCTGGCTCAAGTACGAGTACCTACCTTGAATACAGAAAAACAAAATTGTTGAACCAATAAATACAAGCGAATCATAAAACTCGACATCAAATAAAGATGTCATAAAAGGACTACGACGTAGGTATGCTGAAAGGTACATGAAATAAAGACCTACCTGTTCGTAAATAAATAAAGAATCTAGTTAAATTAAAAATATTTGTAAATGATAAGTAGGTAATTATAGAAATATTACGTCCACTGTGAGATGAAACTAAGTTATTTTTAAGGATTAAAGGTAGTAAAATGAATCGAAATATGAAAAACAGTGAAAGAACTCAATAAAGAACGACAAAAATTAAATACAACCTTAAAATTTAAAAGAAACAAATTTAAAAGAAGAATTTAGAATAATACTTTTTTTGGAATTTAAAGTCAGATTATAACAAGAAGAGAAGAGTGGATAAGGGGCTTTATACACGCCTTTTGATTAATCCTCAGCACCAAAGCCCTCTTGCCATTCGCCATCGGCTGGCTGTACGTCATGAGCTGTTTAAGCCGCTGCGCAGGCGGTACTCCTCGCTCCACGACCAATACGATGCGCGCCCACTGCCTCTGCCACTCGTTCCTGGTCTCCGCAATCTTCTGGTACGTGTTGCCCATCATAGCGATCAGCATGTTCACAAGTAAGATCGCTACTATTATCATGTAGACTACGAATAACAGCTGAAAGTACAGATATATTTGAATTCGTAACAATGTCATTAGTCCCTTCAGTAGCCTTAGCACGAAATACTATCGAATTCGTAATGTACCGTAACCTTTATATTACGAATTTTATACGAGTTCATGCTAGTGGTACGGATGTTTCGTCACTCGATAACAAGAAAAGTGTGAAAATATTTACTATCCTTTTCGTAATCTGTATTTCTAGAAATGCTCTAACTAGAGATAAATATTCATTATTTCGATAATTTAAACAAACAACTTGTCGTAAATGTATACTTGTATAGGTACCTACCGGGTGATTTTATTTTAATTTCTGGAAGAAGATTTTGGGCACATTTTCGATTGCAAAAGTCCCTGGGAGTATTAATTTGTGGCTTTTTTTTAATATTCCCGTTCACCTGTACATTATTTTCTATCACCTAATTTATACTTACTTCCAGACGATTTCGAGAAAACATTCACATAATTTTCGCAATTGGTTACTTAATTCGACGAATAAGTTCTTTTCATTTATAGATGCTATACAATATATCAATATAATACTTTATAATCCTGCTTCAAATAGACAAGAACTTCGGTAGATAAATCGAAACATAAATTAAGTCATAGCTTAAGCTTTAGCAATCTTTGAATAACACTGTATCAGACTTAAACAATCAGAGTACAGAAAATAGCACGGAGGTACACCACACCACTCACAATTATTGCAAACAAGAGCCGGTTAACGTTACGTAAATTAGTTTATGATAGGATTCAGTTCATTCAATATCCGTAAACTGCATAAAAACCTTCATTTTCCCTCGTTTATACTGGGTTTGGGAAATCCTTATATGAATAGATATGGGAAACTACAGTATCCGCCGTTGAAGGTTGAACGACTACCGTTTGCCCTCCTAAGCACTAGAGAAAAACATCCAGAACCTAGTCTGTTGGCTTGAGCTCGTAAAAAATCTTGGTGAAGTCCCCATAACCACTTATTGGACAAATTCTATTTCGATTCAAATATAAATTCTAGATTATATTTTTTTAAATAGAATTCTTGTGATTTTATATGAATAAACGTGGGTTGCACAACCTTACTTTAACATTAACAGTGCAGTTGAAGTACCGGTCAGGTATAAAGCAGCTTGCACCATTTGACAATTGTTAAAATGACGTCATAACTTGACGCTAACTGTAACCGGCCACGCTCAAACGTCAAATTCTATCGAAAAGATAACTTTAACCGAGCTACTAAATACTCTGGTGCAACACATTTAGCCAAACCATTAGAATCAATGTTACTGTTACTGTTAAATTTGATGGAAACCTTAACTTTAACAGGTCGTTGGTGCAACTAAGCCTAAATGTTGTAAAGTTTAAAAGATAAAAGTTACCTTGGCCTCAATTTCGTGGCCGGTCCGGTCAAAAGCAGTATAGTAGTCCGAAAAAGACGTAAGTGACATTAGGAACATCGCCATGATGCTTTCCATCGGCGAAGGCATCGGGTTCGTTATAGAATCGTCCACGCCTTCTGGAGTGTCCGGGTTGTCGAACGACAAGAATATTACGTAATATGCTGAAAGAAAACTCTTCATTATACAGACCAATATTTTTTTTATATTAAACACTAGCTGTTGCCAGCGGCTCCACCCGCGAAGACTTTAGATCCCGTTCCCGCTGCTCCATAAAAACCTTCCGTAGAGTTTAAGGAACAAATAATAAAAAGAATTACTCGAATTGGTCCAGCCGTTCCCGAGTTATGTGCTTACCAACATAATTCGCGATTCATTTTTATATATTTATAGATATAAAAAAATTATTTGTTAAGGAGCCGATCTTACGATTGAGAGATCTTAGGAATTTGACTCTAATTTTGTTAGATGCCTATAACTTATTGTGTTCAATAAAGTAGGTAATTTAGGTTAGCAGGAGGGTTAACTAGTACCTACACTAGTAATTTTGATTACTTTCTAGTAGCCTTTCAAAAATCACCTTAATAGAAAAAGGATTGGGTTGACTTGGAAACTCAAGTCAACCTCGCCTGCTAGTTCGTGCACCTGCTAAAGAAAGGAGTACGCGCTGGTTTACAGGACAGACCGCAGTCGCTTCTGGAAAACTTGACTTGCCAATCAAAACCAATAAGGATGGCTACATACCAAAGCAAGAAACATCTGCAACTCGCACAGCAAATTGCGAAGAATTCCAAGAAAAGCATTTTTACGTAATTGTAGCTAAATTTGCTATTTTGGTGCTGGTCCTTTGGTGTGTAGCCCTGGAGTTCAGATTCCCTAAGTGAATCTGAACTCCAAAGTGCAAACTCTGAATGAAACATAGCTATGGATGATGATAACGTGATCTAAGTACTGCTATAGAACATGTAACGAAATGATCAACACTGCCCTAACTTCGAACTTTGACACAATGATCGTGAAAGCGTTGCCGTGTCGTGTAAAATGTGCGGAACCATTACATGAGGCGGAACTGTCGGACAATATCTATCAATATTAATTATGACACGGGCCAGTCAGAGTATTATGTAGTGCTATATGAAAGAGTCTGTCGACAACATCAATAAAGACAATGCTGATATTGTCAGTTCTTAGTATCAATAGAGACAACGTACTATTTTATTTATACTTAGTACAATATTGACGTTTCATGATCGCCCGCGCTAGTTGTAGTTATGTCACTGTTGTTAACATTTGCACATATTACTATTGTTGTAATAATATGTGTAAAAGTAGCCTAGTGGTATGGATATGGACTGCTGAGACGAAGTCTCGGATTCGATCCTAGGTTTACCATGGCACACACCAATGACTTTTCGAAGTTATGTATGTATTTATTGCTGGTTAATAAGTGTCCGGTTAATGGCAACAGGCTCGCCGCCTATTACATTGGGACCTAAACACAAACTGGCGAAATGTGTGCGAACCCTTTCAGGGATATAGGCGTGAGTTTAGGTTTTTTTTATACCACTTAGGTATAAAAAAAGGCAGACAAGCACACGGCCCACCTGATGGGAAGCAGTCACCGTGGCCTATGGACATTTACAACACCAGAGGCGTCACACACGTGCTGCCTACCTGTTATGTTGTTATTATTATTGTCCTCTATATATTCGGAATTGCAGTGGCCCATCATGGGCCACGGGTCGAAAAACAAACCAAATGACACTGATTGACTGAGATAAATTGTAGATATGACTTAATATATCTAGTGCCGTGAGAGAGCTTTGTAATACATTAATAAATATTATAAGTGCAGCTATATATCCTTTATTTATAACATGAATTACTTACTTAATATATGGTGAATAGCTTACCTTGTGAGAACCCCATGACAAACACCAGATAGATGCAAACAAACCGAAGCAGGTCGCCCATTACCATTCTGTAGATCATCACCACGAACGGACCCACAGTTTTGAAACCTCTGATACACATGAAAAAAGTATTAAATGCAGTTGTGACATAGAAAAAAAAACTTACCAAGGAATTTATGTTCAGCAATATAAGGAAATATTTATATTATTTTAGAGTATAGAGAGTAGTAGAAGAGGCTGATTGTATTTATTAGATACTGTTCCACAATATTCCATATTTCATTTTATTGTGATGAAATAAAAATCGCGGAGGTTAAAACTACTCGTATAAGGACAGTCGATAAAGGAGATACGATACTACTTCTTCATATAATGTTTGATGTAAATGTCATACCGTATCTCTTTTGCTGACTGTATCATACCTGCAAAAGAACAAAAAGTACGGTGCTGTGGTCAACATGATGATCACAGCGATGTGGTCCTCCTCCTTGGCGGCACACCACAGACGTAACGCTGGCAACACCAACATCAGCAAGCATGACAGTAGAAACATTACCCTAAGAACAAATTGAACCCTTTTAGCATTAAACTATAGAAAAGGATATATGAATAAGAGAGGAAAAGTGAACAATACAAGTAAATTTAAGTTCCTTCTAGAACGTTCTTATCTAAATCTATAGATACGAAGCATACAAAAGACGCTCGTCTTATTACAATCCCAGGTGGAATACCTAGCATCTTTCAAGGCCATCACTGTACGTGTTTGCAATGGTGACCCCCTTTCATGAGACTTTGCATCAGGCGAGGTGAAGTCAAATTGAAGTGCCGTAAAAAAATCAAGGTAACGATGACCATCGTCTCGTCAGTATTTGAAATCTGGAATGATCGATGATCTTGACTGATGCGTATCTTCTGAACTTAATCCTAGCTTCGTACCATTCGAAAAGTGCAGTTAATTAATAAACCAAATAATGAAATATCATTTTAGGTCATTTGAAATAAGGTCTTAAACCTGAAAACAAAATACTGTACTTCTCATTAGTACCTACCTAGATGGCACAGTGCTTAAATTCTCAATGAACATGTTCAGGCCCAGGAACCTTGCCTCTCTCAGAGCAGCTCCCACGTAGGCCAGGGCGCCTATCCACAATAGGAGTTCCGCCGATATTCTCACCTGAGTAATTATCACTCTCATTAAAATCTTTGCAAATTGACTGCTTACCTACTTACCTACCGATTGCAATTGAATTCTGAAGCTTCCACATTCTTTCCGGCTAAGTAAAGCTAATATCATGATAACGAGTTTCACAAACAGATTAAACAAGAATCAAACAGATTAACCGGCGGTCATTTGTGTTTAAGGTGGTAAATGTGAAATACAAAATTCCCTTTCCTTGGGTTGATTTTTGGATCCTGTATTGGATTTTGTGAATTCATTACTGTGTATAACATACCTTAGCTTGCCAAGTATCGAAGTTCATCAACCTGCACTCTTCCGTGAGGCCCTCCCACCAGCCCGCCATGTCTGATTGAGGCAGCGGCTCTGTTTACGCAGAGAGTAATACTAAATGTGAAAAAAGTCCTGAGTAATACGTTCATCCAATTTATGTTGTTATAGATCTTAAAGTACCAGCTTAGAATCATCTCACCGAGAAGTAAGTACCTAACTAGAGATTTGCATTTAATCACCATGTTTCTTAGAGAAAGATCTTCATGATTCACTCTGTCAATTGATGTCATAAAAATATATGGTGTAGTTTTTTCGGATTTTATTCCTTTCAATTGCCGGGTGTGGCAAACGAGTTTTTAAATTAATCCATTCTTTTTGTTTTTAAAAACATAGAAATGTTTATTTTGTATGAATTTCTCTATCTCCTGTATTCAGAGTACCGTACTTTACCTGCAGGTAAAATCAAAATTTTCTACCGTGTATGGCGTAGTTTGAAATAATTATTTTTAGTTCATATCAATAAGAAAAAGCAAACTCTAGCAAATACTGACTTGGCTTATCTTTGTCTTGTCGATGGCTCTTGAAGCGCGCGCACGGCGGACCATCAGATTTTGTCCCATTGATCATCTCCACAGCTCCAGGGTCAAAGTCGGATGCGTTCAACGGTATAGTGCAATTATCTAAAACAAAATGCATATATCAAACTAAATTAAACTTTTTCAAAATGTTTAACTTGCAGTATCTGACTCCACGAATACAAGATCAGTATTATGGAAATACTGCCTTTATAGAGTACTAACTACAGAACAAAAAGTATATTCTGTATTCTTTATTCCGTACCCATGGAAACGCAGGTTAAAAAGCAAATTAGCAGTCTATTTGTTATTCCAGGAATCTATCCCTGTACTAAAGAGCCACGCCCGATCAGTCGTTAGAGCGCTTGCATAACAAACATCCTAATATATAATTACTTAATGTAGGGTTTCATTTATTCAGCAATAAAATATATAATTCATGCACTGGTGGTGTAACCATGAAGATTTGTATTTACACTACTTTCATCGATTGTATCGTACAGTAGTTATACCTACTTCTTGAATTTTCCTAACGCCCCGGCCTACTTAAAATGTTATCACCACCTACTTGGCTCAAACCATAATAAAAATCTACGCTCTTCTAACAATTTTTCATTCACTGTCCCACACACACTTCAAGTCTTGTCCACTCTTCTTTCTCGGTGCAATCCATCCTTTCGAATGCGCTTCTAGAGGTAAAATAAATTAACTAGAAAAGTAGTACCCACTTTACTCACAAATTTAGTTTAGACAAACACAACATCACACACAGTTTACTTACGATTATTACTAGTACGTTCTAATTACTATTACTAGTAGGTACTAGGATGCCTACTTACCCAACTCTATACCCAGATCCGTGTCATTCAACGGTCCGGCTGTGGAGTTCAGTGCCGTGGCATTGAGGGCTCTGTCAGGGGGACCCCCAGGTCTCAGAGTGAAGCATACCAACGATATAAGGAAATAGCATGAAAACAAAATGAATTGTCTGTAGAAACGGAATTTCACGAACGTGTTCCATTTTGTCTTCAGAAGGTCTATCAACATTCCTTCTAGAAGTAGTAAATGTTCCTCTTTTTCCTGTAAAGTAGAATAATGTCTTTGAATAATCACGAATTGGCGATATCGAAGTTCTGTAGTTAGGCTACTCGGACTTTTGAGGGCTCCAACTACCCGTAACGACTGCCATTGACCTGTGCAAATAGACATATTCATGCATACAAATAATTGCACTGAGTGTGGATCGAGCCCGAGCCTCCTGCGTAGCAGTCGCGTTCACTACCGCGACGCCACTGAGATATTTAGTATTTGCTTATTATCCGTCTGCATTCTAATCCCTAAAGGACAGTTTGTACCAAAGCCTCATCAATTAATTTGCCAGTGTATAGTTTCTGGAATGGAATGGAATCTGGAATCAACAGACCCAATACTTGCAGTAAATGTACAATGCCACTTACTCCAAACACTACCAGGTTAAGTGCAGAATCTTTACTGATCAGTCCAGTTTCTGTGTCTATAGTATCGACTTGCCCCAGCGGGTATGCCGCACAAGTAGTCGCTCCAATTTGCCAGTAGATCTCGCGCTCAATGTTCAGAATGTGAAAAAACATCTCGGTGCGAGCCAGTTTGGCCGCCAGGGTCAACGGAGTCAGATTTTGAACGTTACGAAGTTTTAAGGAAGCGCCTAGTTCGTAAGCCATGTCGAATGTTTCCTGGAAATTAAGAATATGAATGTAAATATATTTCAATTTATGACGATGATTGGGGTAATGTCTATTTTTTTATAATTTTTAATAATGTGATCGTCGTCTTCCGGTCGTCAGCCTTATATTCTAATAGCAAATATCCAATCATCTTGACCCTTTGTAACCGTTCACTTTCACGTTCACTTCTTTGTGGCATTACATTCATCACTCCTCATAACATGTCCAAATCACGACCACCGATTTCCTTATAACTTCTCTATTTGGGGCTACTGTTATTATTGCCTCAAATGTTAATCTATCAATTAGTCTAACGTAGTCCACTCTGGACATAGGCCTCTCCCAATATTGGGAGGCTTTGGTTGGGATATCTGCACTCGCCGGGTGGGTTGGTACATAGTTTTATTTCGTAATTTCCTTCTCTCGCAGTGATATCGTCTCCGTTTTCCTTTAGTCGCCTATTACGACACCCTTCTAATGAAACTGGGTGGTAAGTACCTTTATCCGTCACCGCACACTCCACAAATGTACCTACTCATCCCTAATTTCAGTGACACCACAAATTTCATATCAGCGTTGTTTTTTGTGACATGCAACTTTTCTTTCATTCATCACCTAAAAATGGACCTCGACGATCCATAAAGCTGATTGGATCTAAAATATAATTTGAACAGTTGATTTTGTTTATATCACGTACAATTTTCTCATAAATGACAAGCATATGCAGCACTGTGTTCCCGTTAGTATCCTGCTTATCAGGGTCTGCTCCTCGCGCCAGAATTAGTCGATAGCACTCTTCCAAGCCCAGACAAGCTGAGAAGCTTAAGGGATATTCGCCAAAGTAGACGTAACTAAAACAAAAGACAATATTCATCCGTTATTCATCGAAATAAACATATGAGTTAGATTTTTAATTACACCTCTAGCCCTAACCACCAGTAATTTGCATACAGAGAACAAGCTACCGGTACTAGAGAGGAATCTCCTCACGATACGAACCGTATCGTGTAGAAACTCTTTCTGTATAATTATTACACTATTACCTCCTGTTCCAAACAATAATAATTTCCAAATATCGTTACCCATAATCTCAATTACACAGTTTGGAGTCAGAGGTGACCTAACTTCAGTAATAGTATAATGTATACAAAAATGATTTTTAAGTTACCTACTGCCTAGCTTCATATATGCTATACATGCTGCACTTCACTGGTCACTTACCCGTTATAATTAGTATCAGGTTGTACATTAACCCACTCGTGGTCTACAGAGTCCGTTCTTGAAGCTTTTTGATCCTCAGGGCACATGAAGTTTCCGTAGCAACGCTCGTGGTAGTTAGCACCGGCGTCCAGCAGGAACTTCACCATTGTGGGATCTTCGTTTACTATTGTTATGTGAAGGACGCTTTCTCCTAAAATTGCATCAGAATGAGGACCAGTACCTAGAGGCATTTTCAATGTCCAAACGATGCAAGTAAGTGGTTTGTACGTATGCTCATTTATGAAAGACACACTAAATGAAATTGGAATCATTGCTGTTAATCACAGGTTAATTCATATTATTCGGTCCTACGCAATAGGGGAAGAGCAAATTGCCATATCCTGGGGCATCTTTGTCGCCTCGTTAAAAAAAGCCATGCAACTGACGCTGTATCTGAGTCGCACATATACCCTATCCCTTAGTCGCCTGATGCGACACTAAAGAGGTTGGCCCAAATTCTACTCTGCCGGGAACCAACTAAAACTAAAACTAAATCTCGTTCATTCACTTCAAATGGCTCCCAAATCAGAATTTTATTATCTGCTGGACATTGCTTTTCTTATTTGGAAATTTGGCATCCTTTCGACACCTGATGTCTATAGAGACCATTTATGTCGCTCTACCTCAAGACCTGGACTGCTTTGATTTTATTATGAACTAGCTGACCCGCGCGACTTCGTCTGCGTCACCCCGTTTTTGCAACATTTTTCATTCCTGCTCCGCACCTGTTAGTCATAGCATGATGTTATATACTTATAAACCTTCCTCTTTAACCATTCTATCTATTGAAACAAACCGCATCAAAATCCGTTGCGTAGTTCTAAAGATTTAAGCATACAAAGGGACAAGGAAAATAGGGACAGAAAACGCGACTTTATTTTATACTATGTAGTGATTTGGTGCTGCGGTTTACAATATATTTGGCCCTCTTGTGTATAGGTACTATTCAGCCCTTCTTACTTAATTTGTAGAGTAAATCCCAAGGACTCTATGCGAGAACTCCACTACGCAGTTTGAATAACTTTATGCCACTCTACAAAGTAAGGTAGTCATGGTTTCAAAAAAAATTAATATTACGCCAATATTTAACTATGACAGCTATTAATTCCACGCCCTCAATAAAAACAACCGTTAATAGGTATGTATAGCACCGTTTAACATACAACGTTGAAGTAATTAATTAGCGGGAAGCGTGCAATAAATCACTGCCAGTTAAAGTTTGACTGACGTTATCACCCTCTCTATCAGATTAAATAAAATTGTAGGTTGCACATATTGACGAACACTCTATGTATAATTACGTGATTGAATAACAAATAAAGCGTCCAGTACACAATAGTGCATGATGGTACACAGCAATCCATCGCAATGGTGCAATGGTACAGGTTGCGCACGATTGTCCATCGTGACGCGCAAACGGTATATTAGATAGATAACTGTTTATTGTACACCAAAATAAAAATAATTTTACAATAGAGAAAAAACATACACTTGAATAATTACATGCACAATAGGTTTGTTGTCAGTTTTTTGTATACTTTAAAGGAAATACACCATTGTGCGAACAACTATGTGATGATGTCGTATGCGCATTACAAAGTGTGGATATGGCCTGTTTTAGGATCTGACACTGAAACACTAAAATAGCCTGCACCAGAACCTCACTTGGGCCCCGGTGATTTTAGTAGGTACGACCCCAATAATATTTGTACCTGAGTTTTTCATATTACCTACTAGAGGATTTCTTTTAAGTCAGCGTGTGATTATTCGTTAGTTTATACCTATCTATGTAACGTGTGTCCAGTGTGTACCTGCCCCAAACTATTAGGTAATTTTGGCCGTGGTCCCAGCAAACGGTTCGACCCATTATCGGTTCCATAAGTAAATATATTGCCCTGGTGGTTCCATTTCAGTAGAAGTTCCTACTTAGCTTACCATAATATTCATCTCCCATATAGACGTCATTGATCAGCTTCGGGTAAAACCGAAGCAGTCTTTTTGCTAGGTTGGCGAGCAACGACGATGCATTTAGGAAACACAAGTGAAGAATAGTTTCTCCTACTGCGCCTCTCTCCTAAAATAATAATTAAAGAAATTGTATTTAAAGTGGGTGGATCATTCAGACATGTCAAGTGTAAGTTGTTAAGAGCTCACTGGAGAGGTTTTGTGTTGTCAGTGGGAAGACCGACCCTTCTTTGTCTTCTGCACGACAGCACAGAGACTCTCTTAACCTTCTCCCCCCACCCCTTCCCCCACTTCTCTATATGGTCGACAGCACACATGTGACCCCCTAGTGTTGGAAACGTCCATAGACCACGGTAACCACTTTTCATCAGGTGGGCCGCATGCTGTTCTGCCACCTAAGTGCTATAAAAGAAACTTAACTTAAAGTAGTAATAAAACTTACCTTCAAATCCCAACAGAGTTCCCTGTAACCTTCAGGGTTAGCGTCATACTCCTCTTGCGTGACTACAGGCCAGTCTTTATCTATATCAAATTCCTCATCCGGATTTTCCATACCACGCAATGGCGGCAGCTAAAAATATGGCAGCTAAATGGTATATTATGTTAAGACGTCAAGAAAATGGAGCGACATCAGCCATCTTTCACTGGTTCAATATGCCAAGTAGTTTTTCGTTGTGTGATTTTATGCTTCCCTTAATTATTATATTTTTTATTTTATTTCATGAGGCGTCCAACTAAAACCTATCTAGTAAGGCTTCGATTTCTACATCCATATAATGCAATAATAAATATGTAACTAACTACTACTACTATTCAGATACTAGTGTTAAACATTTGCATCTCGGGAATTTTTATTGTCATTTTATCTTCGGACATTAAGCTATACTTTTAGATTGTCTTACCAAGTTATGCCTGGCTCGTTCCTTGTTCCTAAGTAGCACAACATGTGACACAGGTATGTAGCGACCTTTGCCCTTATTGTACAGAAACGGCTCCACTTTGGTCTTTATTGCATGGTCTATCTCAGCGTACTGCTTATTCTGCAACGCACGCTTCATCATATCCACTAACAAACCACCACCTGACAAAGTAGAAAATATCGGCGGAAAATTAATTCATGGTATCATTGCCGAGGATGCCTAAGATCGTGTGACGTGGAAAAAGAAAGCCATTAACCGGGCATTTATAAACCTGCGATAAATACACACATAACTTCGAAAAGCATCAAAAAGTCATTGGTGTGTGCTATGGTAAAACCTGGGATCGAACTCGATACCTCGTCTCAGCAGTTCATTACCCATACCACTAGGCTACCGCGGTACTTGCGCAGGACACAATTGGAAAATCACAATAAGAATGATGATGACAACTTCAGGGTGTCCAAAGTTAGAAATAACATTTGGTCAGAGAGTAAAAGCGCCCACATTATACAGCGGAAGGCTAAAAACTCGACGTATTGCCACAGGAACTTAGCAGTAAGTCCTTAACATGCATTTAATCCATTGCGGACTTGCAGTATCTAATAGATAAAGCTTGTATGTCCATCACCTTACCTTTAATATCCACCAGTTTATACAACTTTTGCAGTGATGTTCCTGCTTGCTTCTTCACTCCGCTGGTTACATTACTTTCTGTATTACCCATTGTACTTTTACTTTATTTGGAATTGTACTATATTTGTAAAACGATGTACTAAGCTTGCACAACAACTATTGATGCCAGTTATCGACAAAACCTTCCCCGTTACTATAACGATGACGCGATTATCTGAGCTCTATATTGGATATCTTTTAGGACTACACTTAGTACATTCAACGTATATAAACATATTAAAGTGAATGAAACACATTAATAATGGATCAGAGCTTTCCAAAATTTTATTATGTCCTGTAACTACACCATGACATGTTTTAAAAGTGTTAAAAAAAGAGACTGAACGTAAAAGAGCATGAAATTTTGCCAAAAATGGAGGTAAAAACAGTACAAAAAAAATTATACGAAAACAAGAATATCTAGGAGTGGGTCTCTAAACCCAAATCAATGATGAATTCAAATTATTAAGGGAACAACAAGGAAGTTAACCAATAAAATTGCATTCCAGTTTGTCGAATCTGTTTGAGATTCGTTATGGATCGTCTTAAGAAATTTTATCCACATTTGTTCATTGATTCTAGCATTGACGGTACGTTAGATAATATAATACTTGGGCTATATTTGCACCATCATTTGGGGTCGATACTGTTAAATAATGGAAAATAATAAAACAAGTACCATAAATTAATGATGCATATTATATTTATTATACGCTTATTTGTATGCAATACAATACGAAGTGTCTGTCACAAAATAAAGTAATGACGTAAAGAAATGAAGAGAGTTCATTTGTACGTATTATATCAAGGAAACCGTTGCTTTCAAACACCGAAATATCTTTCAACCACTACTTTTTGTATTCGAATGTGACAGGTTTATGAGTAGTGTGATAAAATAAACAAAGTGAAAATTGTGAAGAAGACACAATGTCACTTCAATCACAAACTGCTGAATTAAAAAAAGCAAAAAAGTCCTTCATCGTCAATTTTATTTTTTAATCTATACAATACACAACAAAATACAAAAGACAGGCGGCGTGTTGAAAGTTTTATGATTTAATTTAAATAAGAAAGTTGTTAATAGAAATCTAGCAATAAATAAAAATACATGAGTAGTTAAACAAAATTATTACAATTATTCGAATTTTTGTGGTCTAAAAATAAGATAAAATATTTCCAAAAAACTTAGTATGGATGCGCTGAAAAATAAACCAGCAATGCCACCCACAGATACTGAAACAAATATAATTACACAGATTAAAAAAGAATAACTATATTTTCATCCATATTGAACTAAAATCGCGCCAAGCTGATGTCTCGTGTGACATAAAAACTACACCTTTATAAGCTCATCATGTTCTTAGCGTGTTCAAAGGTTTTTTATAACATCATATGTAAAAGTGTGCTTTAGGATTTGTTTGTAAAATCCACAAAATATTTATGACTTCATTCCTCCGTCGAAAAACAATGTCGTTTGCAAAAGGAGCTATCCCTTTCAATCGTTAGGTACCTAATAATATGATGCTAATTAGAAAAATATTCGAAATCATACGCTACAATGCGTATTATTTTTTTTAATCAGTAGGTATGTCAGCATGACATGGGGTACAGCCTGATCAAAGACAGATATGGTTTATATTGTGCATCAAAAAGAAGCCTTACGAAGTTACCAACCAACTAAATCCAAATTCGTCCTTATCAAATTTCTTTGGTAGCGTAGAGTGGGCAAGGACGCCATTTCAACATTCAGCATAACACCAGGTTTGTCTTTTGTTTTAGACCATCTCCTGTAATAACATTAGAATAGCTACATAATTCTTTTTACATATATACACGTTAATACGTCTTCATCTCGCCTGATGGTAGGAAATCTCACAGGAAAGAGGCTTACACAATGGTGGCTCTCAGCTTGATGGCCCCGGTTTGCTTTTTCACATCCCGCTTAGGTATAGTTCCCAGCCAGGACTAGGTTTAGGAAAAAGTAAATAGAGTGTGCAAGTAAAGAAATATTCACCGCTGCGAACAATTCCATCAAGACCCTCTTGGTTCTTTTTTTTTAATTATGTATGTGTAATTCAGTATGTGGGTGACATCAAAGTTCTGCACGTTTTCATTTACAAATCTATGTTCTGTATCTATGTCGAGTCGAATACCTAGGACCTATTAAACTTTTTAATGAATAAGCAGGAAATACTTTGTTTCTCAAACATACTTTTGTTTGTTCAACAATCATTGTCCAAAGTATGTATATAAACCTTTTGATACAACTGAAAAATTGCTATGATGATAATGAAAATATGCACTACTTCTTCTGTCTAACATATAGATTTATTTAGCCTATCGCAATCTACTAGTTCTCCTCTCCCAATGTTGGGACGCTTTGGCCTACGGTTTTCACACTGGCCACACAGGGTTGGTAGTACAGGGTCTTATTTCGACTTTTCCTTCTTTCCCAATGATATCGTTTGCGTTTTCCGTTAGTCGACTCTTACGAAACCCTTCGGATAAGATGGAGTTGTGAGTATTCTTTCTCCGTCACCACAGGTATAGGTTTATTAAAGTAGGTAATATATTAGAAAAACATAAAACCCTTGACTTATTAGTATTACCTAGCAAAGTGTACAGTAGTGACGTCACTTTCGACACACGACGGTAAGCACTCCTTTATCCCGTTACCCGTCTTTGCACTATCCCTTATCCTTGATTCTGAAAACATAGCATCATTAATTTTTTTACGGTTTGAACTAGTCCTCGACGCTACTAATTGTTTACCGTTGTCAAACCACTAACATTACAAAAAATGCCATTGAATTTTAAACTTTATTGCTATGCTATTAAAGCCTTAAATTAAAGGGCACCGTCGAAAGTGCTTAAAACGATGTAATGAACTCATTTTGATATAATTTTCAACATTAAGCTTCTGTTGATAAAGTTGAAAATTTAATGGCAGTTTTTGTAATTTTATTGGTTTGACAAAAGGTAATAAATAGAATCATGGGCCTGGTTGCTCGTTGTTGAACTTGCTGCCTGAGTTCAAATTTTAATATGTTTCGCTTTACCTTGATATGTATTCCAGCAATTCATTCCGGTGTAATTGCAATAGTATTCCCGGTCTGCAAAAAGGAATATAGGTATTAATAATCACTATCACTACATAGTATAAAATAAAGTCGCGTTTTCTGTCCCTATTTTTCTTATCCCTTTGTATGCTTAAATCTTTAGAATTACGCAACGGATTTTGATGCGGTTTCTTCAATAGATAGAATGGTTAAAGAGGAAGGTTTATATGTAAGTATATAACATCATGCTACGACTAACAGGTGCGGAGCAGGAATGAAAAATGTTGCAAAAACGGGGTGACGCAGACGAAGTCGCGCGGGTCAGCTAGTTACATATAAACAAAGAAAACAGAAACTTAAAATCTACTTACAGGAGAGATCTCTGGCAGGATGTATGCAACCACAATGAGCAAACATTTCTTCAGTAACACGGGCCAGCTGACAAGCCCCTACAGAGTACACCTAAAAGATCAGGCAGCCAGTTATACAATACTTACTACATGTGGCAAAAAAATCAAATATTGACTTAACCTCGATACTCTAATCTCTAATATCTAAATCGCTATTCAAAGTAATGTGCGTGAAAGTGAATACATATTAGCTTGTAGCTGATGCCCGGGTCTCCACCCTCATGAAGTTTTCACTTGTTTCCTTCCGCAACCCATAACCTTAACCCTAATAACCTTTTCCTGAGATAATAAAAAAAATGTTTAGTGACTAAAAGTCGACTACTGAAAAATTACGTTTTGAAAAATATTCTATATCTATTTATACAATTATATAATTGTAAAATGTTTATGTTTGTCCGCGATGGACGCAAAAACTACTGAACGGATTTCGATGCAGATTTTTTGTCTAAAGGGGTTTGGTCCAACTTAAAATCTTACGTTCGTTTGATAGAACCAGAGTTATGATCAGTAATAAAGAATTTAAGTTGCACGAATGGCGCTTAAGTCACAATAATCGACGGCCACGCGGGTGGAGCCGCGGGCATAGGCTAATTATTTAATAAGTATAGAAAAACAACCACTTTGTTTTTTTCTTTCTTTCAAACATCATAATTTCAAATTTATAATGGTGAGTATGATTACCGGGTAGGTATGGAATTTCTCATTTGGAATTTCATGCAAATAACGACATCCTCTATGGTGCACCTCCTCATCCGACAACAACACGTCATTTTCTATCTCCACCACGGAGAAGAGCCAAAGCATTTCGTTCTCGGCGGCCACTCGTACAGTTTCCTTTTGCTTCGTGTCCAAGTCATTCGTTGCTAGTTCTTCAGGACTATGTATTGATATCTGAAATTAATGCTAATAGAAGTCTATTTAGGTATACTACGAGACTGGCTCGTACTGTGCACGGCATCTAATTTGGCAAGATTTTGTAGTAGTCGGGGTAAGTTCGCGCATCGTACACTTAGAGGCACAAAAAGTGCTTGTCATTATTTCATTCACCAGAATGCCATCATTTATTTTCAATCATGTCTGCTTTGCCGTAAAAGAGACCCAAAAATCGTCTCAGATGCGCTGACGGTTCTTGCCAAATTACTTGCTGATATCTGTAAGCATCGTCCAGCAATCAGGCTGTTGCAGTCCAATGCTGGATAGAGGCCACTCCCAATATGCGGTATTGGTCACGAACGTTATCCTTCTGCATCCATTCTACTGCAGCCAATTATTTTAGGTTACCACGACCGCTACCACGGCCGAGAATAGCGCGAACGCCAGGAACCGGGTCCTTTTTTCTGCGCTGTCTTTTGTTGAGAGAGAGATTGTGGGCCTACTGTAAACTCGCTGGCCAGACGGTTTTGTACAGGGTTTTGTTTCGAGTTTCCCTTCTCTCGCAGTGGTGCAGTATCCTTCGGTTGAGGTGGAGAGGGGGGGAAGGGTAGTAGGTATTCTTTCTCTGCATCTCCACAGGCTGTGCTGATCAAAACATTTGTATAGGTAGTTCAAGTCGAAATTTTGCGCCCCACCACCTCCTTTGTATACATAACCAAATTAACGATGATTGTTTTGGGAGTTGCCGTGCTACTCCATAATACAGAGCATAATATCTACCTACTCAGATTCCTTAAGAAGAACGTTCATGACTTACCTCAGCATCACTGAGCGAACGAAATCTTAGAATTCCTGGACCAGTGGTCCTGTTTACAACAATCAGATCTAGATGTTCTCTGAAACAGTAACATAGCGTGCTGAGCGGGGACTGTTTTAAAAATCTGTTTTATTCATGGCCCTATATATTGTATATGTTTAACTAAATATAATTTAACATAGCAATTAGCAATTTAGCAAGCTGAAACGTAACGACAACAATGACTGAATAGCATGCTTAAATGTAAACATGTAATCAGGGCCGTAATCTTCAGATTATGATGTTATCGCTGATATGAGCATTATATTTACGTAAATACTATGTGTATTACTTACTTGTGTTGAAGCGTGTTGAACGAGAAGCAAGGACCGTGTTCCGAGTCTACAAGTTGGAAGAAATGACAACACGGAAACTCTACTCCGTTATAGCTGCAGTCTGATAACATCTCCTCGCATGTGTTGCGAATCTGTTTGTTAACATTGAAGCTTAAAAACGTTGGCGTTTTGAGGTATGTTTTATTGTAGAACACCTACTTATCACTACATAGTATTTAAAAGTAAAACAAAACAAAGTCGCTTTCCGCTGTCTATTCCCTATGTATGCTTAGATTTTTAAAACTACGCTACAGATTTTGATACGTGTTTTTTCAATAGATAGAGTGATTCAAGAGCATGGTTTAAACGTAATGACATACTACGGTAAACAGTTGCAGAGCAGGAATGAAAAATATTGCTAAAACAAATAGTTCAGAAATGTTAAATTAAAAAAATAACGCAGTAAAATAACACTTGTGTTACTTTACGACAGTAATATACAACTATCATTGCATCTAAAGCTTGCACATTGGATTCCAAAGTTCATCCAGGTTGATATGCAGGTGCTCGGCCGGCTTACAAGGTTGGCTTGTGTCCAAAAGATCTCGGTGCAATCCCATAAACTCATGCAAGCCATCTGCTACATACCTACATAATATATAAGCGTACTTCTATCCCCGGAATTAACACCTACATCTCACCAATCATTGTATTCTGTCCCACGTAATAGAGAGTGAGTCTATTGCCGTAATTGGAGCACTAATTATTGTGGGCTCGAGTTATGCGTCTGAAGCTGAGTCTGGGCGTATATGCCTATCTGTATGATGTTAAACAGTCCTATCCCTTAGTTGCCTTGTACCAAACCGTGTGGCTAGATAGGGGGTGGCCCAAATTTTGTACTGCCGTGAACCACTCGGTACTTATTATTATTATCCTCTTTATTATTAATTATAAAACTGAGAAATCACATTATTAAATATTAATTATTTAAAATAATACACTTAAAAAGTAGTTATTATTTATAGTTGTTATTATTATTATAAGATATCTATTTAAATAAATCTTACACGCTCAATGATGTCTCTCCATGGTACGTCGCAAGATATGCTCGTACCACATGGTTGGCATTGTTCTTTGTTGCCGCATGTACCCCGCGAATACAGCAGGTTGGTGAGGAACCGACAATGGTTGTAAGTCAACGGCTTTAGTAGATCCGCTGAAAGGAAATATTAAAATAAAAATTTCATATTTCAAATAATATAATAATAAATATTTTTGGACAATCTACACAACGCCACCTAGACCCATGGTAAACACAGCTTAACTAGCTTGTGTTACGGGTTCTAGAATGCGGATAAACATAGGTACTTAGATACATTTTTTCTTGAAAATACATAAATACTATAGGTACATAGAAACCAATGCAGATATTCATAGTCATGCACACAAATATTTGCACTGAGTTGGAATCGAACCCGCGCCTCCTGCTTTGCAGTCGTGTTCACTACCGCCAAGCCGCAGAGGTCGTTATATCATATTTTGAGTTCTACTCAACTCAACTCGGTATTATGATCAAAACATTGTTAAATTTTAAGTCTGACTAAGCACTTTCTAATAAAAAAACCACGTCAAAACCGTTTTGTTGTTTTTGCGGCCATCGTGGCCAAACGAATAAACAGACAAGAATTCATTCATTTTCAGTCATTCATCAGTTTAGTATCATTAATATAACATAACCCAAATATTTCTTAATATCTCCAATGTATAGACATCACCACTTTACAAATATAATTACATATTATAGTAGAGAGGGAAGGTAATAACAGATTCTGATTTGATGAGCTATTTTCATCATTGACTCTACCTATTTGTATGGGTTATTCCCAGAGGTCCACGATTCTTTTGTTTGTTATTTCCCTTCCGGGTCCATGAGATAATAATATGCATTTTTAAATGTCCATACATTCATTCCCAGCGGGTGCATGAAGTTTGTCAAAAGTACAGTCAGCACTACAAATGAAAAGAGGTGTGTAAATTATGAAGTAGTAGACATTATTAAGTAGTATAATTAAGTAGACATGAATTGGTTATATTTTAGGACCGCCGGTCAAAATGTCTATATCAATTGGGTATTTGACTGTCTAGTCAAATCATTTTATTTACTAAATGTCAGAACAGCAGGTCTAAAATGGTCATTTTGGATTTCTCATCTAAAATATGTTCATTTGCAGATCAGTAGGAGAAAAAATTAAGACCATAAAATGGCGATATTTATGATATTTTATTTGCAATATGTTCATATTCTACTTGATGTCGCTACAGCAAAAATCAATAAACGAGTAGAGACGCGCTGAATCCGTTGTGCAGTGTTTACTAAATTAAGATTTTGCCATTAATACAGCGTAAAACGGTAGTTACGAGTATTATGTTCTTTAAATTTTTACCTGTTTCCAAAAACAAAAGAAAAATGAAATGATTCGCGTTTAAAAAACCTGGATAGGTAAAAACTATAAATAAGTTTTCTATTTATTTTTATTTCAGTGTGGCAATTTTTTTTGACATGATTTTAAAAAAACAGTTGAGGCACGCAATGTTTATTCGCATTCATTGTAACTAGATGGCGACAATGTTTTAGCAAACTTTTCAAATTTTTACTATAAAATGAACTTATTATAGGTATATAAAAATACACTAAACACATTATTCAATATGACTGAATAAAACTAAAAATATTCTAATCTATATTGATACTGCAATAATAGTAAAAGTTATAAACAAAATTTGTCATGGCGCTAGATGGCGGCTTCCTAAAGTAGCACTATTTTAACACATTACCAACAAGTTTTATATATATGTAAATAAACAGCTTTAACTTTTTTTATTTGAATATTTAAAAATTAAAAGAAATGAAAAGAAATAATGAATGTGTTTCTGTGATTAGATTCAGAGGCGTTACATAAGGTAAGTATAAGGTTTAGGCACGTTAATTATCTTAATAATACAATAATTAGGTACAATGAAATCACCAAAATGAACACAAACACATACTTAAGTCCTGACTAACATGTACACTATAATAATTGTGTGCATTACACTATAATAATTGTTCGTTATTGTTGATAAAGAGTTTTTATTTATCTATTAAATTTTCTTTTATTTCTAGTATTTATGTTAATCAGTTGACTACATAGTATAAAACAAAGTCTTTCTCATCTTTCCATCATATCCCTATGTGTGCGAAGACACCCTATGTGTGTCTTCAAAACTTCGCAACGGATTTTGATACAGTTTTATTAATATATAGAATAACTCGAGAGATATATCGAGGGTTGAGTGTTCAAACCCATTAAATGTGAAAAATTAACTTTCGAGATAATTAATGTTGAAGTTTGCTGGTAATAAAAAACAGGTTAATATATTAAATTAATGCAATTTACTTAGTAACTTAGTTACATTATATATCTATGATAATATATTTTATGATTTTAGTGTGTGTTTAGTAATAAACTTTTGCATAAAATTGTAATTAGTAAATTGGGGGGTTGACTTATTGGGTTTTACCCCATAATTAAAAATATGTTTCTATTCATTATTTGCTTTATTAATAAAATTGAACGAAAACCAAATGAATCACGATATTCTTTTATAATACTTAATCAGTGTCAGTTTCAGATTCAAGTATGTTATTGAGTGTTTTAAGACTGTGTATCCACCCATGAAACTCCTCGGGAATGATTTCTTTTTTGCACAACGTTTCTAGATCTTTTTTTTGGAAATACTGATCGGTATCTGACTTTGGTATAATTGTTCCAGCCGTTCTGGTAGTTGTATGTTGGTTGAAAATCGCTTTACCCTCGTTTTAGGTGTGTTTTATGATATGTGAAAAATGTCTATTATCTATTATACATAGGTTACACTAAAAGTTTCCGGAACTGGCCACTTACATAAACAATATTTAAAAAATTTTATTACAACATTTGTAAATAAAACTCTTTGGCTGTAGAATACAGTTTGTTTCATCTGACTGTCTTTTGTTTTTACCTTGTGGCGTCATTTAAAAAATGGTGTGTCTGCATCAACATGGATTTAACTCGGGAAATTTTTCGTAGTATGATTTTCTACGATTTTAAGTGTAATTTGACGGCTCAACAGAGCATCGCTCGGCTTGAAACAGCTTTTGGCGATGAAGCACCATGCAAGACGACTGTTTATAGCTGGTTTGCAGAATTCAAGCGTGGTCGTATCAATCTCAGTGACGAATCTCGCGATGGTCGGCCGTCCACCGCTGTGACCAACAAAAACATCGATGCTGTGCGCCGTATGATTAAAACAGACAGGCATGTGACCTACCATGAAATTCGCGCATCCTTAGAAATAGGCATGAGTCAAATACAATCAATCCTACACAAACATTTGGGTGTGAGAAAGCTGTGCTCGCGGTGGATCCCACATAACTTGACCGAGGATCAAAAAACGGACCGCGTCACTTGGTGCAGTGCCATGCTTACCAGATTCAACGAAGGTGCGTCAAATTTGGTGTGGGACATAGTAACAGGTGACGAAACATGGATTTATTGCTACGATCCCAAAACAAAGCAGCAATCGAGTGTATGGGTCTTTCAAGATGAGCCGAAACCAACCAAAGTGGCGCGCATGAAAAGTGCATCTAAGCGGATGATTGCTTCTTTTTTTAATAAAACTGGACACGTGGCTACTGTTGCTTTAGAAAATCGTCGTAGTGTGAATAGTGACTGGTACACGACCATTTGTTTGCCGGAACTTATTGACGAACTCCGTAAAAATAACCGTAAACGCCGTATCATCCTGCACCACGACAATGCTAGTTCTCACACGGCCAGACAGACAAACGACTTTTTGAAGGCGAAAAATGTAGAACTCATGAGTCATCTTGCATACAGTCCCGACCTGGCACCTTGTGACTTTTATCTGTTCCCAAAAATTAAGAACCAATTACGCGGCCAACGATTTTCATCACCAGAAGAGGCTGTCGAGGAGTATGAAAAACACGTTTCAGAGGTCACCACAGAGGAGTGGCACAAAAGTTTTCAAAACTGGTTTGATCGAATGAAAAAGTGCATAGACTCCAAGGGAGATTATTTTGAAAAACAATAAATTAATTTTGTACCTTTAATAGTATTTTTTCATATTCATTCCGGAAACTAGCAAGGCAGTAAGCATTATTTGGAAGACGTGCTTCGTATTTATGGTAAGATTGTACAGGACTAATTTTCTCATGTAGTAAAATATACTTTCACCTCCACTAGGTATCTGTAGAACAGCTTGTAAATCCATAGTTATAGACATAAATGTTTCATCCGTGTTGGCGCGAACTTTATCAGCGTCTTTTGCTGCTTGACACATGTTCTTTCGCTGTATATGCTGTCGGTATTTATCTTCTAGACTTTCTTTCGATTTAGATTTGTCATATTTCGTGCAAATACTACAAAGATCTTTTTTAGGGTTGAAAAAACTGTAATTATTGCCAGTAAAGATGTCACGATATTTAAATTCCGAAACTTGCAGTCTTTTTTCTTCAGTGCATTTCTCTTCATACAACCTGTACATATTGTTTACTGATTTTACATCTGGAGCTAGATATTTTCTATTACTATCCTTCCGACAGTAATGAGACTCCATCACCGGAAAGTCTTCAACGTGTTGCTTAACGAAATCTACGTCTTCTTTTTTTGTTTTATGAGGTGGCTCTTTTTTCCCTCTTTGGTCATCTGCAGAATAAAATCCTAATGCATCTGCTTTGGCTATAGCATCTGAAATTATGTCCACGCTCACACACAACGTCGCTATAAAAAACTTTTAGCACACTTGGACTTTTTCCATTGTTTCTCTGAAAAAAACATTTTTTACTAAACAATCGGTCCTTTTTATTTGATGCCTTCTGTAATTTCCGCGTTTTGACAGGCTGAACTTTGATGTTAGATAAAATGAAGTTTTTTCTAGCCTTGAAATCCATTTTTTGGAAATTTCAGCATAAATTCTCACGTTCTTCAGGAGTAAACTTTTCAGTGCATTTAAAAAAACATTTATCACACTGCACAGGTTTAGGAATCTTAGCTGGTCTAGTAATACCTTTGGTAACATAAGAAAGTCTTTCAATTTTTCTTGCCTTATTTATGTTTTTTTCCATTCCGCGTGTATTTATGATAAATCATCAAGAGCTAAAACCCGTTAATTAATTTTTACTGTTTTTAACGTTAGATTCTTTTTGTTTGTATTGAATTACTTCTCGTGTTAAAATCCAATACATAAAATTATGTGCTTTTATCTTTTGTATTAGTGTGATTAACGTGATTATCCTTCAGATTTCAATGCCAATAAATACGATTTATACGGTTCTTTCGTTAAAGAAAATGTGAAATGTTTAAGTATAACTAGCTTTAGAGTATTTTCAACTAAAATTATTATTTAGTAATGCACTTATTGGGTTATTTGGTTAGTATATCACTATGTTACACTCTAAAATAGGGTTATCTGGAAACATCACTAGGAAGAGCAAAAAATTCTGATTCTAGTGAGTTATTAAAACTACTTTCGTTTTTTTTTCACTTATCGGGTTTTAACACCCAACCCTTATGTATAATAAATGCACATTTTAGTAGAGAAACACTACTCATTTTAGATGTTCTTAATCTGATGTTGCCAATAAACACCTATTTGGACTTTCATTGCATACGCTAGCTGAAACTCACGAGGCAGATCAAAATAATGTGACACAGAAATGTGTACCTTAAAAAGATCAATAAATTAGCATATATCTCTTTAGGATAACCATTTTTACCTTTTACAGATTACACAAAAACAATGTATCATTTTAGTTATATTTTTAGCAATCCATTCCTTATCCATTGAATACTTTATATGCGTTGTGCATCCTTCAAACTATGCAGTTACATACAATAAATAACTTGAAAGTTATCGCCATGGGAAAATTAGATATGCGTGATGAAAAAAATCAGCCAAAGCAAAAAATTAGGTGTAGGTAACCCAATTTATTCGTCCACAGAGGATAAACTCACAAGACCAGTTGCTTGCTTAAAAATTTTTGTTATTACCAGAAAGTTCATTTAAAAAAACCATTGTTAGGCGTATTTGAAGTATTTATTTTGAATACTCAAACACTTGTATGATACTTCTGATACTACATTTCGATTTAAAAATCAATGCTGCTTTGCTGACTGTACCAAAATACCTCATGGACCCAGTGGGAGATAAAAATACATTTAATTTAAAATGCCATGGACCCATTGGGAATAAATGTATGAACTTAAAATTTTTGAAAACAATAGATTCGTGGACCTCTGGGAATAACCCATTTGTATTGATGTAGAGGTACGATTAATTAAACTCAACAATACCTTAGGGAAAATTTTCAATTAAAGTGAAATAGTTACAATCTTGGAACTCGTCAAGGACCAAACGGAGGTTGTTATAGGTACTTTAATAATCATCAATTTTATTAAAACATGTTCGTTTAATTAATGTCCGTTTAATGTCGTCGTCGTTTCATGAAATTGACTCAACAGATTTTCCATTCAGGATTTGACCAGACTCTGTATAGTATACATGTATCATAGAAGTTTCAAGTGTAAACGGTAGTGCATTAACCTTGTAGTTCTGCGGAAGTAATAACTTTATACTTATAGGTACCTATACGTCAGACATCTCAAGAGGTATCGACTCATGTCTGTTGTGACTGACTCACTGTCACGGCATAGAAAGTCAAGCGGAAGTGACGTAAAATATTTATGCTGTTGATTGATGGCACTTGGTGGAATTTGTTGTTACACATATTGAGAACTCACTTGTACTTTTCCACAGTATTTTTATTGTTTAATAGACCTGACCGGTTTCGCCTTACGGCATCCTCAGAGGTTTACGATGACATACGTATATACGTGTAGAGTATGTCATCGTAAACCTCTGAGGATGCCGTAAGGCGAAACCGGTCAGGTCTATTAAACAATAAAAATACTGTGGAAAAGTACAAGTGAGTTCTCAATATGTGTGACGTAAAATACGTAAAATACTATCCCTATAATAACAGGGTTTGTTAGCAAATAGAGATCTCCCGCCAAAATGTAGTCTCGAGCGACGTCCACGGATCCTATAATTCTTCGTGAATTATTATGAAAGAAAGCTAACACGAAGAGATTCAAAGAGAACGGTAGAGGTATCGGCGAGACCTTCGCCAACCTAAGCTTAATTGGTTGTGTTAAGAATGGGTTCACGTCAGTAATATCTCTCTAGAGAGAGATATGATATGATAGAGAGAGATGTCTTGGGTGCACCGTGCAAGGTTAAGAAGATGGCGATCTAGAGATTACTACCTATTCTAATAGTATCTTCCTATTCTAGTAGTAATCTTCTTAACCTTGCACGGTGCACCCAAGACATGCAATAGCATTATTTGTATCTGAACTAAAGAGAACCGCAAGCTTGACATTCACCTAATAACAGTGAATACTAACCAATTAACTTATGATGATAAGGACAAGGTTTGCGGTTGGTATTGTTGTCTGCGGTTGGGACTCCTTTTTCCGCACCTAGCCTCCCTTTTTAGGCCATTGTGCGTGCAGATTACTGGCTGGAGCAGCCAGCCCAGCTTCGCCCAGAAACTCAGAAGCTTATTGAGGGCTTCGCGGAGCGACCTCACTGTGCCGAGGATTTGTGATCGTTGGGGGGGTTACTGCGTCGCATTCCAGTATTACGTGCAATGAAACAACCCCTGCAGAGGGGGCTGTCTGTTAGACCGATGGCGATGGTATGTAGGTGTTTGTTGAGGGGGCAGTGGCCCGTTATTGCCCCCATAACAATTTTTAGACTTATTCTGTCTAAGTTTAGGAGAAGTCTCGCGAGTCGCTTGTTCACAGACGGCACGGCCATTTTTGATTGCCTGCAGTCGGTAGATTGTGTCCATCTTTGATTGTGTAGTTCTGCGGATTTCTCACGTGTCCGTAGAGGTGTAAGATGAGTATAAATTCGTGAATCATGATTATTATTCAAACACCGCATGCAACTATCAGATACTTACCATACGAAACATTGAACTTGTTGCGCAGCACATTTTTGGGGTCAGACTCCTCGCATACAGTAATCGCCGGGAACGTGGTAGTCCAGTCCAGGTAAAGGGTGTTGGGGGTATAGTTAATTTCCGCCCCAAGTTCTACGACTGGTTCCATCATCAGATAGAGGCCGCCAATCGACGCGATTATTATTATCAGCCAGAAGACCCTATTAAATTTATCAGAAACTAAGTTAGACTTACATAACACTCAAACGAGAAGTAGCAATCCCAGCTTTACCAGATACTCAATAAGTTATGTTGTGTCTTTATGTACAGTCACCTGCAATAATATGTATATGTATACGTTTTAGAACTGTTTCACATTAAACTTGTCAAAGTTTACCGTTTCATGTCATAATGTTGACTTGTCATTTATTATTGTGACAAGGTTCTAAAGAGTATACATATTATTGCAGGTGACCGTACCTACCTTGAGCATGGATTGGCTTTTGGGTTGAACAAACGATTCATTCCATGGAAACTACTATTTTGTCCAACAAACAATAATCGCTGCTTTCCACGTTTTAGAAATTTCCACTTCATCTTGTTATTTTTAAATGGTATTAAAAGTGACATAATTTGCGCGGCAAAATAAGTGTAGGGATTGGTAGCAGACAAATAATTTAAACCATTATATAAAATAAACGATAGCATGTTCCGATAATGGCACAATTTATTTTAATAGGTTTCCAATCAATGTAAAAGCTACGATAAATATTTAATAATACATTAATACGAGTCCACTCATGTAACTACTTATAATTATGCATTTAATTATACATGGGAACTAATTATTAAATATATTTTAAACCTAACTTACAAATATTTTACTGCCAAAGCTGATCAAATCCATTTCTCCTGAGTATTAAGTAATAGTTTTAATAAAACAAAATAACCTATAAAATAAATTAAATACAAGATATCACAATGTACTTTTTGACACTATTACTTAGATATCTACATTTAATTTTTACATAAGAACCAAATTTTTGTTATGATGTTTTAATGGTTCTATTTAAAAAATGGAGGGGATGGAGGTAGTAGGTAAGCCTTGCCTTCGCGAAGAGCAAAATCCGTGAAACCGATTACTACACCCCACGATGGCAACTCAAAAATGCTGTGGATTCGACAGAAGAACATTGATTCACTGTTAAATTCATCGGGATATTTACCATGTTTGTTTATTTCGTTGGTTACTGACGACCGGCGAGATCAACTCGCCGGTCGTCAGTACACCGTGATCATGGCGCTTGCAACAGTGCCGAAATATCGGTTATTCAACGAAATAAACAAACATGGTAAATATCCCGATAAATTTAACAGTGAATGTGTAAATGACCATGTCAATCTTAAATGAGAAGAAGATTGTACCCGAAGCAACTGTACCCGGTGATCACCTGCGTCAGCGAGGACCAGAGATCTCCGTGAGGCATCTCTAGTCCAGTCCTCTATGATGGGTCTTATCGCCACTATAAGGGTGTACCCTACGTCACAGAGTATAAAGGTAGAATTATGCGTAATGGAAAATCCATTAGGCCCCAATAATTGAAAATCAAGGCTAAAGTTACAAACCTAGATAACTTAAGTATATATATCAGTATCATAATCCGGGGACTCCGGGATTTTATTTGAGTTTGAAACTAAGTAATTATAAACCCGCTTAAACCAGTTGGCTACCGTGGTAGCCTTGGATTCAACCGTCGGGTTCGTTCTTGCTATTTCATACGGGATGATTGAAGACATAGTGGAACCGCTATTAGTGGCTGTACTTCCAGTGAGATGCTGTAGGTTATCCGTGATTTCGTCCAGAAGGTCGGGAGATGGATGGTGCTGGTCCCAGTCTGATACTAGAAAAATATTACAGATATAAAAAGAAAATCTTTTTGTATAGATATAATACTAGCTGACCCGCGCAACTTCGTCTGCGTCCCTTTTTTTTTGCAACATTTTCCATTCTTGCTGCATTTTCCATTCACCTGTTGGTCGTAGCATGATGTTATATACATATAAACCTTCCTCTTTAACTATATTATAATCTCTATTAAAAAAACTGCATCAAATTCGTTGCGTAGTTTTAAAGATTTAAGCATACAAAGGGACATAAGGACATGTAAAATAGGAACTTTGTTTTATACTATGTAGTGAAATCGTATACATAATTACATTACAAAAGAAGAGAAAGGTAACTAAATAGCAAAAGAATATAATGATTTCTTCCATTTATTTATTTAACTAATACCTGCATTTTCGGTGCAGAAATAGCGAATGCAATGTACTACAATCAATTATGCTAATATACATAAATGTTAAGAATGGATTTTATGAATTCACTCCGCGAACACGTAACCATTTATAACAATTTGTATAGTAGGAATCATAACTATCATAGTGTTAATCTTTGTAGGAAAACCCACTACCTATAGGCCTACATATTTGCTCTGTACATACATATATATATGCTCGCGCCCGTAATTCCCGAAGGGGTAGGCAGAGGTGTATTAAACACCAACATTTCGCCAACTATGATTTTCGGTCCCACGTAATAGGGGGCGAGCCTATTGCCGCCAATCGGGCACTTTGTAAAAAATGTGTATGCCGAAAAGAAGTTCCTAACCGAAAATGTTGCAGCTAAATACATTTGGAGATAAAAAAATGATCCGATACCTTGCTATGCGGTGTAAATCGCAAGGAAATTAATTATTTGCTTAACCGCATAAGCACTACCAATTAACGTCTTGGAGAGTATCAGACGATTACCTACATTGCGAGCACAAACGTTCTGAAATTCAGCAATGTAATTTAAGTAGATATGCCTATCAAATAATATAGGTTCTTAGAAGCTACCTACTTCTAGAGATATTCACCTATTTATACATAACCAATATGTTGTTCATTCCTGCGGCGGGTACCCACCAGTACCCACGTATCGCTGATATCGTAGAAATATTATTATTATCTATGCTACTAGGAAATGCTGAATATTGTTATATGTATGTACTCGTACAAAACGGAAACCACAGGCACTCTACGCCCTTGTTGTGTCAGTTAGCGATAATAAGTATCCATGAGTTATATCAAGAAGCATCGACTGACTATTAGACTTAGAACAATAGTAGGTACAATACTAATAGGGTGTCCGGGCCCTGGACAAGACCATTGGGGTCAATCTTGCCTGTAAGCTGGTACTCTTGCTGATCGACGGATGAGACTCTGGCATATTGACCTTCGCTGTTAGGTTTAGGTAGTACTAACTAAGATGTGGCTGAACTTCGATATTATCCCTGAAGCGACTGCTATCGGACCTCCACAACCAAATTGGCGAAATCGAAGTTCTGTAGTTAGTAACTTCCCGTAACGACTGCCACGGATGTTCGCATGGTAACCGGGACCAACGGTTTAACGTGCTCTCCGAGGCACGACTAGACCAGTGCAATTACCCATATTCATGCATACAAATATGTATTGAGCGGGGATTGAATTTTGAATTTTGAATATAAAGAAATATCATTAAACCGCAATCTTGTGTATAAGTTAGTTATAGTTAGTTTTGCTGAGCGCTCTTTCTCTATCGTACTATTTGATACCTAAATAAAGTAGTCAAAAACCATTTGTGTTTATAAAATGTATATTAAACTTAGCTTTGCTTTTCCTGCCTGCCCCAGACATATTATGTTCGATAAAAAATGCTCTACAAAACTACTGTACGTTCGACAAACCCGAAGAAAATCGACCTTTGTCGGTTTCACGTCGTGCCGAATCAAAAGTGTACGTGTTTAATAAATATGATTATGAATCTGTTATGATAATAATATTTTAAATAGCTTACCACAGTACGGTAATGTCTCTTCGGTTATCACAAGAAAATGTCCCCTCGCGCTCCTTGCAGCTCTTATACCCATTTCAGGACATGATAAAATGTTTCCGTTGCAGGTCGTCTCCACACTCTTTCTTAGCCTAGAATACAATTTAGACTTTATTTATAAATAACAAACAGATATCGTCTACTCCCACCTGTTCTATTGAGTAGTTCTGTTGGCAGAACTACTGGTAATTTTTTTCCCATTAGTTCTGTCCACAGAACAAATGGGAAAGCCATTCCCACCTGTTCTGTTGACAGAACTACTGGTGGCAGAACTAATGGGAAAAAAATTACCAGTAGTTCTGCCAACAGAACTACTCAACAGAACAGGTGGGAGTAGACGAAAAGATATCATCATTTTTATACTAGACTAGCTGACCCGCGCAACTTCGTCTGCGTGACCCCGTTTTGCAACATTTCACTTCTGCTCCGCCCCAGTTAGTTGTAGCATGATGTTATATACATATAAACCTTCCTCTTCAATCATTCTATATATTAAAAAAACTGCATCATAATCCAGTGTGTAGTTTTAAAGATTCAAGCCTTTGCATAAAGGGACATAAGGACATAGGGATATAGAGACAGAGAACGCGACTTTGTTTTATAGTGATATCGTTATAATGTTAAATGACATTGACATCTGAGAACCATATTCAACTTTGTGCGACACCTATAAAACGCACAGGAATTGAAATCTTACTTGAAAGGTTATATTGAAAATGGGTTGACAATGTAATAAAAATCGTAGTCAGATCTCTTCAATTCTATCAAACTTACCTACATTCACAATTATTTTAATTTTTTGCAAACCAAGTAAAAATGCATAGGTAATTAAAATCTATAAGACTACGAAAACAGTACAATGGGCTGCATTATAATGAATTTATAATACACACATTTTTCTATGAATATAAATGATAAATGATATTAATAAATGTAATAATCCTCACCCGGAAACTGATAAGTCCCAGTGGAATCCTCTAAAGCTGCAGTTTCTGTTTGTCAACGATTCAGTAAACAGGACATAGGCTCGACCGTGACTGCAGATAGCTTGATCAATCGCTAAAAGTAATAAAGTAAAATGATAATAAATCATTATGACAAAACACTTAGGTGTGTATGGTTACGTAACACAATTCTGAACTAGGTACAAATATATACGTAAGTTCATAACACCGATGCCGATGGTCAAAAGACCGAACATCAAAAGAATGACCGAAAGTGTACCTATTTGTGGTGCCCTACCAAGGCATTTTGGGCCTTAGCCACCACTTGTAAGCCGATACACCTACTAATCGACTGACGAGTCTCTGATTCAAGTTTTCCAAAGTACGCTCTCACAAAGTTCACTTGGTCCCTGAAGGACTTGGTAGGGTCTTATACATTACAGAGCGGCTAACTATTTTTGCGATTATATTATTTATTAAGAAATATATGAGTACCTACCGGAAAGCAGTATGGAATCAGAAAACTTATTCAGTCGAAAGTGTACTTATTCAGTACTGAAACTGTGGATAGTTATGCGTAAGACTATAATAAAACGTTTAAAATAAAAATAATCTACTTACTGTTGTAGAAAGGTATCGAGCTACTAAGGCATCCTGGTTGCTTTATGCCGCCATTTGGATAGAAGTCGATGTGACCTATAACAGAGATGGTACCTATTCATTACATATTTAATTTATTTTTATATAAAAGAGTACTAGTAACCAAATAGAGTAGAAAGAGATAGAGAGAGAGAGAGACCAAGAACAGCACATAAAATATTATTACAGCCAGCACAGTCACTGCATACCTACATGCATCCTCTGACTGTCCCACTGAATTTCGAAATTGCAATGAACCCCGGTAGCCAAATGGAAAAGCGATTCACTAATGTTTAGTGCAGAGAAAACCAAAAAAGGCGGTATCATCTCGAATGTGTTTTGTTCTATGTATAAAATCTCGGTATATAATAAAACAGAAACTGTCATTACCCATGGGATAAGGAAATCCGAAACCAAACGAAGATGATTTTCCGTTGGTATGAATGACGTCAACGAAGTCAGCGTCGGACGCATCCAGCCTGTCCTTTGTGCTCGTTGTGTTGAAGCACGGGAGAGCAGGATCCAAACCTATACAAAAGAGTTATGTTGAAATCTTTTTCAATTTTGGTACATTGGAGTTGCTGCAGAACTACTACCAACATCCTTGATCCTTGATAACGACCGGGGCTCTGGCGCAAGCCTTACTCTCAGTTACATACAGTCGACAGATACGGTACCACTTTTTCATATAATGTTGTATGCAAAAGTGGTACCGTATCTCTTTTCTTGACTGTACATGAGGTCAAATTCCAGGCAGTCGTTTCTGGAAAACATAACAGCTAGCTAGTTGTATATGTTAAATTATACTGGAGACTAATCGGCGGTTCACTTTGATTAATAGTGATAAAGTTAAACTTACCAGTGATTCTGCCAACTTTTCCTAATTCAGTCGACGCGAAGGACACAATTTGAGCTCCTAAACTATGTCCAATAAAATGGCAATGCTTAATGTCGAGTCCGGTCGCGTTTTTTAACTGTCCCATAAATCTGAAGACAAATGATAAGAACCCTTTTAGACTGGATTTAAACAATTCAATATTAAACCAACGTAAATCTTCATAAATCTTATGCTAATTCGACATATTATCCTACTTCCGACACTATCATAAATGTGAAAGATTGTAGAAAAGGTTTTTCTTTTATATATCACTAAGGGGCAGAAAATCATTCGGCCCACCTAATGAGATGTAGTTACGGTGGCCTATGGTCCACTCTGTAGGAAAGGAACCTTCTAGAAGAACCATATATTGGTGTCGTCTGGATGTTCTAGTTTGTTACTCAATTAACTGAAACAATTGGGGTGAAATTTATAGTCTGAGATAACAGATAGAGTACTTTCATTCACGGATTTACGGGAACGGGATCAGAATACTACGCATGCGGAACCGGGGCACCAATTAATAGATACATACGTTGCTATATCCCTGCCAACTGTCCTTGTGTTCGCGACCGCGCGCCAGTACTTCAAGGTATTGCTTCCACCACTCCAATCTACAGCTATAACGTTAACATCCTCCTAAAAAGACACGTTCTATTAGAGGTGGATGGATTATGTGAAAGAAGATATCGTAAAGAGGAGTAACTAATGAAATGTATGGACAAGGATGACATGTTGCGTCAAGTAATTGAGACAAGGGCTGGGAGATGCACATCATTTCCCTGCCCTTTCTTTTGTTGAGAGGAATGAGGACCCAATCAAAAATGACATCTTTTACAAATCGAGTAAAACCTACATGGATGAATATATTGGTGTATGCGGAATGAGAATGCCCTCCAAGTTTTTGCGGTCACATCAAAATACATGATGATGATCACGACACATAACAGTCAATTGGCGTCTCTAACTAATGTACATAATAGTACATAATAGAGTTCGCGCAAAACAAAAGCTCTTCCCAATAAATAATTGAGAATTCAATATATAAATCCTCCGCTGCTTATAACCCATGCTTGCCTACGACACTCTACAACATAAACAACATATACAGTATCAATTTATTTCAGTAAATACGTACCCACTCCAGATACGCTCGAGTCATATTAGTGACCCAGTCAGCGCCACTGTAACTCATGAATCCATGGACGATCATCACTGTCTTCCGTTTTGGATCAAAGTCAACTGATTCGATACCAAATTGTCGTCCAGGGTACACCTAAAAATATTAATATTTCATTAAAATACCTCGTCATGTGTAAGCCGTCGGTCCCGGTTGTTACACGGACATCTATGACAGTGGTTAGGGTAGTTACAGCCTTAAAATGTCCAACAACTGAATGCAATACTTCGACGGGTTGTGGGTGTTAGAAGGTGGTTGATTCACCGAAACAATTCAATTACAGGCAAACCCGCAGTCGAATTAGAAAAGTGTCGGACTACAGACTTTTCTTTTCCCGAGCGGAAATCCCCACGGATCCCCTCCCCCACCCCTAGTCCCTGAAATCAGCGAGGGTGATTATGACGGACTCGTAACGACCAAAACGGTACGGCTGTCTTTAGCCATCAGTTATAGCTATATCCCTCACGACCCGGCTGACCTAGGGCCACAGTAGCACCTATCGGATATTTGACGCGCATAAAGCTACCGTCGCGGCCTGCTCCTGCTTAGATGACCCGCGTATCCACCTGTCACCCCCAGGCCCACGCTCATGTACACCGGATATCATTTTGTGACCTCCGACGCCGACAGCAGACGATGATGTGATAGCTATAAGTATGACTGGGATTTACCTACGCGATGAATTCATGTGAAACCACTTCATGAACCATGTGTACACTACAGACTACAGAAGTATTCCAGCCTGATAAGAGTTTTTACAAAATAAAATAGCTATTTGTCATACCTGCACCCTGAAATTCATATTTCGCGAAGAAAAATAAAAGTGCGTGTTGATTTTGTTTGACGAAGCAGGAGCTAAGTTGAAGTTGATTATGCGATTTATGGCTCGTATCATAAAACCGCCGATACCAAAACATCCCACTGGTGGTGTGGGTGGGAGGGTAGTTGTCCTCGGTGACTGGAAAAAAACAAATTAAATGAAAAATCGACAGCTGAAGAGCAAAAGAGTACAAGCGCTAATCAATGTTCAATGGAAATTATCTCAAACGACGTCCGAAACACTTGATTGAAAAGAGATTTTTACGTCAACTGTCTTTTTCCACTTGAATCCTTTCAATTATCGTATACTCATTGTGACGTTATCAGAGGCTCCTTGACTATTATAATATACTCAAAATCAGACATACGTACCGTAGCATTGCTGTACATCTCTGTCGAATTGTTCTGATAAAAATCTACAATCTTCTGTAGATCCTCGGGGTTTATGAAGTTCTCCACTGTGGACCAAGTAATCACGTGAATTTATTATTTAATTAACGTTAATTATTTAACGTAAATTATTGTTACCATTCCCACAGCACTACTTTTCAAATACCGGATACGCCAATATACCTTCACCTGGCCTGATGGTAAGCTGGAGGTAAAGTCTCAGTAAATAGTGTCACCGTTATAGATAACAATGTTAAAATGCTCCCCCAACAACTTATCTATATACTATATCTATATACATATAATTACAAAAAGTTTAAGTTTGTCCGCGATGGACGCAAAAACTACTGAACGGATTTCGATGCGATTTTGATTGTTTAAAGGGGTTTTGGTCTTGGTTTGATTGCAATCGGTTTAGTAGAACCAGAGTTGTGATAGTAATATAGAATTTAAGTTTGGTTGATTAGGTCGCGATAACCGACAGTCACGCGAGCGGAGCCGCGGGCATAGGCTATATGATATTTAAAAATAACAATACATACGTTTTCAATATTTACCCCACCTACCTAATAAACATTCACCGTAGCAGATAACGCTATCAACCTTGTGGTCTGTAGTAGGTACCTAACATTGACTCAGCGGTCATGCGGAAAAAATGTAAGTAATTTAATTTTCAATTAATTACTTATTTAGTTCTACGATTATAAGCAGACCAAGCGCATAAAATAGTTATATTATAGGCTACTGTACTGTTTTTGGCAACAAAATTCTCGATGCTACGAACCTTAATATGTAAATACCTAAAACCTTAAATCATCGACTCCGCTCCCTCCGTCCACAGATCAGGATTTCTTTGAGATACCAAATTAAAATAATATTTTCATTAAAAAATAATAAACCACTACTCAAAAACGAATTTTTATTATCTGTAAATAATCTGTGCCTTTTTTTCTGTGCGGCGGAGAGAAATATTATGTATAATGGAATGCCTACATAAGTATATACATTAAAGGCTCATGGCTATTTCTCTCCGGGGTAACATAGTCAAGAGCCAGTTAAGTAGACAGAACAATCTCATATAAAAAAAATCAAATCGTTTATTGATATAATGATTATGCAAATTTTTCCTTTGGCCCCAATATGAAAATGTATATGAATTTCGAAAATCCAATCTAAGACGTGTCCATATTGCTCAAAGCAATTAGAGAATTCCCCCGGGGACTAGTAGTGGGTTTAAATGCCATCTTCGAAGTTCACTTTTTCTAATCTAAATCTATATCGTAGGTATCTAGCAAACCGGGCGAACTCCGTTTCGCCACCAGATGGCTTCGTTTTATATGTAACATTTCGTTTGGTGATTAAAAGATGAAGAAATTTTTTTTTCCTGAATTTTCTTTCCTATAAACCTCACGGAGCCCGAGACCAACGAATGCAAAACCGTGTAAATCGGTACGTGCTGTTCTGGAGTTATAGCGTCAGGAAGGAAAACCCGACTTTTTTTATATAGTAGATGAACATTGACTTTACATTGACAGAATTCATTTTATAACAGATTTTTTTACAGCAAAAATATTGAAGATGCTAAAATTTCCAAATTTCACGACTAAAATGGTACCTTTCACTCGAACTCTTACCTGCAGTATCTACTGTTTATTTTTGTGTAACCTTCAATAAGTTTTATGACGAGCGCGGAGTAACCAAGACGACGATTCAACATTGTCCTGACCTCGACCAAGTAACGCCGTGAACTAGACTAATGTATATAGCAGGCACAGTGTCTTCGCAAGTGTCCTCTGGCACGCCAGCCAGCTAAGAAGACACGCAATGCGCTCTAACTACTTGTCAAGTACCTAACCTAGGTTCAATGTGCTTATAAAGGACTTACTAAGTAATTTATTGGTGAGTAAGTCGGTTTTATTTGATATCCCAATTTAATTTTAGACTTTTATACATTAGGTACTTAAAAGATGTTAACAATTATTTAATTGTCAACATCTAAGTTTATTTATTATCTATCTAAGGTTAAGGTTATCTATTTAGATATAAGTACCTAACTGTGAAAAGCGCACACAAAAATATTACTTGCTTAAGCAAAGCCTGAACATACTTATATACGAGTATATTGCACTTCAATTCATAAATAAAGTTCATATAAAAAATTATATTTTCAGAGTAGGCAGTTAAAGGGTATAAACAAAAATATGTTTTGGTAACGAATTGTGTAAATTTAGGTTAATACCTTGCACCTACTTATTTTCAAAGTAATTAAAGGGTTTAAACAAAAGTGTTCTTTATCGGTCACCGGTTACATTCACTCACAGAATAGTCACCTGCAATAATATGTATAGTTTGGAACCTTGTCAAAATAATAAATGACAAGTCAACATTATGACATGAAACGGTAAAATTCGATAAGTTTAATGTGAAAAAGTTCTAAAATATATACATATTATTGCAGGTGACTGTACCTGGGTACGACGTAAGACGTAACCCAGTAGTTCGCCCTCGGTAAGAGTGTATAAATTTAAATACGTAGAACATATTTTAGAGAGCACATAAATACGAATGTGATATTGAATGGGATCGTAGAACGTTGTATGTAAGCGGGAATATGCTGGCTCGAAGGTTTACTGGATGATCTATGCATGTTAAGATAAGGTCATGGATTTTTGCCAAACATTTGAAACAGTAGCCTATGGAATGTGATCCATGGGCTACTTGTGTCAAATATACCATATCCAAAAATCGTGCTACGTGTGTAATATAATGATCCCTTCCATATGTTTGCAGCGAAAATCACAGATGACTAGTTTGCGTTCATTTGTAAAAAAATGGCCTCACTTGGTTTCAACAATCACGTCATTTCATTTGCTCTACACGATACCAATTAATTTTAATATTTACAGCATAACAGTAAGATCTAAAATTCAATGGCATTTTTGTAATCTCGGTGGTTTGACAATGGTAAACCATTAGTAGAATCAGGGCTCAGTCCAAAGGTCGTTAGAGAGTACAAAAACAAGAGTAGCAAGTCGATGCCAATCGGACCCTAATTTTTCTTTCCAAACCTGCCAATTCAAAAGTCGAATAGATACTTTCGAGAGTCCTACGTCTCTTTAAATTACAAATTATACCTACATACAAAGCATTTCGTGATCTTTATTTCACTTAGTAATATTCACGGTCGTACTAACAATCAATATTGGCAAGTTATTTACCTAGGATGAAAAAATAGACGACGATAAAAATCACTGCTCAAAAATTCAACGAACTACGTCATTGGCAAACAATCAAACACTATATTATAGGAATATATGAAATACCTATATAAATGAATTCAACACTTGAACTAACAAATGTTCTTGCTTTGCATGTTAAAGACTTGTGACTTCGTGCGATTATGATAAGATAGTATTGTCTTATAAAATTAATTAATAGGTATTAGGTACTATGAGAACACTATGCTTAGAGATTCTTTGAAGGATAAAATTAGCAATGAAATCATTCGACAAAGAACTAATTTAGTTCGCAGTATAAGCCAATGAGCTGACCATCATAATTTAGAGCAAACGAGTCCTAAAGTGGAGACTGGAAGCAGCATACGGAAGGTGGAAATGTGGAATGCCTGCCAGCCAAGTGACAACTACTACAAGCCCAGACTAATTTAAAAAGATATCTGGTATAGACTGGATAGGCAAGGCGGAGGCCTATATCCAATAGTGGATATGAATAAATTATTTATTGATGGAATACATAATCAAATACCTACAAATTAACGCATGCAACCAGAAAATTAATAAAAATGTTACTTAAGTGTGGGCTTGATGAGATTGGAATAAAATCAATGAATGAATAACAGAAATTTATTGTTAGCAGTAGGTCACGGTTTTATCTTACTCAATTATCAAGATAGGACAGATACATTTATCTAAAACGATGCGAAATCACGTAAAGTCGAACCTATCGAATAAGAAGAATTTTATCAGAAGTCACAATACCTATATACAAATGCTTTCAATTAATAATATTTGTAGAGTAAAACGTTTTACTTTATGAATAAACACAGTATCGAGAAACGATAATTCCAAGGATTTCGTAAAAGAAAATAAAAGACTATTCGATAAGGTCAGTGAGGTGACAGGGATAATGCTTTTGCTTACGTCACGTTTACATTCTCTTGCGTACTTAGGCACTCGTAGTATACATAGGCACTCGTAGTATGTAGGTAGGTCATAAATTTCATTATTGTCTCAATTTGAAGAACTCTTTAGACTTTAGAGTATGTGCAGATGAGTCCATCCGCGCGCTAGCCCTTAAGGAGTTGCTTATCCAAAATAATTTTTAATGACAATAATTTCTATTGAAGTGAACTTCAAAACCGTTTGACCGATCCAACCTAGACGACGTTAGACCACTTTTGACTTTACCAATCAAAATTCGTTCTATAATGAGTTCTCATTACGAAATACACAGCAAGAAGAGAGTGAGAAATGTGAGTAGGCAGTTTTGTTGGACTTGCGTTCAGTTCCTTTCATAGTAGGTAGGTATGTATTTGTGAAATTCATTGAAATAAAATTCAAAAAAAATCGATTTAAAATTGGAAAATGTGTATAAAAATTCTAAAGTTTTTTTTCGAACTTAAAAGGCACCTACATCTAGTAAAGGCACCTACATAAAAATTAAAAAATATATTAGTATCTCACTTTCATCGGTGGTCATAATTAAATTACTTCCTGCACTTTCTTCCATCCTTAGCAATAACAAAACACACCAGGCGAAGAAATGGAGTTCCATGTTTGAATAATATATTTAGTCCACGATTATTATGTTACCCGTGTCAAAAGAATATGAAAAAAAATGAACAATAAATATTTCACTATCTATAAATACAGTCTCGGCCACAACTCTGGCAGTAATGATAATAATTTGATATTAACTGAAGCCGTCGCTGAACAAAACTCTTTTATATAGCATAAAAATGATACACAAAGACAGCTACCTACGCAAAATCATGCTTAAAACGTTTCATGAAAAACCCAGTCAGCGACAGGTACCTATGGCAATTATTGAGTTATAATGAGCTAATAAACTGGTGTAAGGAAAGTTTATCTACTTAATCCTTACTGTATCTACAGGTATGAGGATACAAGTTGCTTTTACTTTGTTTTTTATTTTTAACGTTTCAATGGTCTATTCGCCAGAGAAATCGTGCGTGCTTCTTCCGTGAGAACGATCAAAATAACGTCTCAAATATAGGTACATAAATTATATGTATAGTTAATTTATTAGTCTATTGAGGACATCATAGCATTTTAATTTAAATTACTTAATTAGAAATTAAATTTTCAGATAAATAGCGAAACCTAATTGTATGTCCCAAATCCCGATTTCTGTACAATAAATTAAGTTTTGACCATATTGTTGCCGCAATACACTGATACACTTAAATTCCATTGGTACTTTGATATATTGTCTATTATAAATTACCTTTCAAATAATAAATAATAGTATATTTTATAAGTTATACAATTTTGAAGAATGTTCCAGCTAAATATATAAAAATAAATAACGGCCAACAAATTCTCTCGGTTCATAAGAATGATCCATGACATTTTCTGATTGTGTACAAAGTTTGCACTACAGAACCTATAAAACTAATAAGCTTAGTATGTTAAAGTATAACATTTGATTGATATGCTGGCTTTGTTGGGAACAACTGCCGTCTGTTTCCCCAATCCTTAGGGGAAAACCAGCATCAGAGTCTCATCCTTACTTAGCAGGTGAACCGACTTCCAGGTAAAGTTGGCTAGACTCAAAGCTGTCGGTAGGGCAATGGTGCAATGGGCCTTTATTAAGCTCTCTACATAGAATTTTATGAGTAGGATACGTCAATATGACTTCACCTTGCCTGATGGTAAACAGAAGGCAAAGTCTTAGCAAAGAGGGTCACCATTACAGACACGTACGGTGTTACAATGGTGGTATTTAGCTTGACGGCTCGAGGATCTCTCAATGGGCTCACTAAATAAGTTGGATTTTTTATATACCTACAATGATCACAACTACGTTATTAATTTTGTATTCAATTAACTGCACCCCGCTAGATGGTAAGCTCCAGTTTGTCCAGAAGGCACAGGCCAGACCTTGACTACTTGAACTCATACTTTGTGTTGCGTTTAGTGTGACGTGGTGGTTCAGTATTCGGCTTCTACTTGCATGATCAATATCACGGGGTTGATTCCCGCTCAGTGCAAATATTTTTTTTTTACCCAAAGTACCAATCTGTATAATACCACATTAGACTTATTAAATCATACGTAATATGTCATCCGTGTTTGTTATTGTTAGATTAGTTTAGGGATTTATGTTTAAGGGCCCCACAAACATTTTCGGAACCCAAGCTCACGGTCATCTGCAAACTGGTACAATTGCTGATTACAGTAGGAGATTTTCATCCTGTTGGGGTCGAGAGGCAGTCGCTCCCGTAAAAGTCAAAGTAAACTAAATAATATAAATAAAAAATGAAACCACGGCCTTTGGGCCCTTTGGTAAGTATTTTAGAGTCAGGAATACACTGAGTTCCATCGATATGAAGGTTTTCAGTTTTCTGTGGTATTTTCTTACAAATTTCCTTCTAACAATTTTCGTCTCTGGGAATTCGTTTACTATAATATATTAAATCTACGTCAAAAATAACGGAATACATTACTATTGTTTTAAAACAAATTGCACAGTAAAATATTTTAGCATAATTTCCGGTGACGCGAGTTTGTTTCAGGTTTGTTTTGCTATCGTGAATTTTGAGGAAGATCTCTTCAATAATGCCGTGTACAAAAACAAGAGGTTCTCGTTATCTTCTCCTATGTAATCAGAGGCGGGGAAGTCTACCAGAATTACTGGCTGGTATCTTCTCAGTAGATCTAACTACCGAACCGCCGATATTTATAGGTGCTTTTCTATTAGTGTGAAAGATTAGATTTTTTGATTGTACGATAGAAAATAAATTATCGAGCAGACTATTCGTACATTCGCGCGGGATTTAAATAAAAGTTATTTTTTGTGCAGGACTACCAAATCTATTCTTCTCTTCTCTTCTTCTCTATTCTCTATCTTCTCTATTATTCAATCCATCAACCTATCGTAGTCCACGGCTGGACATACGCCTCTCCCAATGTTGGGAGACTTGGGCTACCACCCACGCGGGCCAGACGGGTTGGTACAGGGTTATTATTTCGAGTTATCCTTCTCTTGCCGTGATATCTGCGTATTTTTTCATAATCATAATCATAATAAAATACAATTATTTCTTAAACTACAGGTACAGGTCCTGGAAGCTGGTAGCAGTGACGATAAGATGAGGTAGCTTTACAGATGTTCTTCGTGGATCATTAGGTATTCTATTGCGAGGAGCGGTGTCCAGGTGTGCATGAAACACTCTCAGTAACATGATGGATTGAAAGCAAGTTCTCAAGTTCCATCAGGTAAGCTTTTGATTGGAGATAAGCTACATTTATATTATTTTTCATAGTCTATTAGGTAGGTAGGTACAGTGGGCTCCAATAGTTCCTGGACAATTATAAACTGACATTTTATGAAGCGATGCCACTACACAACTACTAGTCTTAGAAACTACAGGATAAAAGATCTATACCTATAACAATGTAATTCAATCTAGGATACTGTTTGCATAAGTTTATTTATTTCCTTATAAAGAATTAGGAAGTACATCGGTCTAGTTTAATTTATTAACGCTATTAATGTTTCTTCTGGTTAAATTATAATTAGACTGTGAAATGATTATAGATCTTAAGGTGTCCAGCTTTTTCAGTAACTTTAACCTACATCCAGGATGCAGCGTCGAAAGTCGTAGTGGTGTGGAGCGTCTCTGTCTAGGGGTGCTCGGATGCCGTTCACATGTCCCTCTGATAGTAAAATGGTACAGTGGAAAACAGGAGAGGGGACTCGAATGGGTGAATCTCAAATCATGAAAGTCGTGCTATAAACCTACTCGGGCATGGTTACGGCAATGCGGTCTTTACCATAGAGGCACTCGGGGCACGTGCCCAGGGCCCACCGCTTCAGAGGGGCCCACCGAAGGAGCGACAATTTCTCGCACACCAATTAGGTACTTGAAAACGCTTTTGTCACAGAAAAAGTGACTGGATAGTGGATTTTAACCTGTTATTTTGTAGACAAACTTGTCGGCGGTCTACGCCCTCGGTGTTACAAACGACCATAGGCCGCGGTAACCAATCCATCAGACGGGCTGTGAGCTTGTCTGCCACCTAAACGGTATAAAAAAACAAAAGGTAAAGATGACCCTGCCTGTAGCTTGTTTGAGCCCAAATGAAGAAATTTGAGTTTCATTCCTGCCTCATCATGACCGCCAGCTCATGTCATATATAAATATTCGGTCCTCCATGCCCTGGCCCTAGCCCTAGCTAGTTTACTTATGAGGTCAATGAGCCTAGGTAGATGCGGTAAAACGTTTAATTATGTTATTTGAGTTTAAAGGATAACTATCAATGCCAATTGAAAAAAAATTCTGTATTGAATGTTTGTACATATTTTTATATCTTATTAAGTACGTACCTACATAGGTGCTTATTTATTTTAAGATTTTATGTAGCGGCTATAGACAACAGCCAATCAATCAATGGCTACCGCAGTGTTGCCGCTTAAAATATGAAAACTACTATATCCATCCCAAAAAATTGTTAATGAATATTATCTAAAATATTAGCTAATATTCACTATTATCCTGGAAAGTAAATAGGAAATACAAGTAACTGACATGAAAACCGCACTGATCAAGTCCAAATGCATATTGGGTATATTATTTGGAATGCAGTATTACCGCTTTAACTACTTTTATCGACTTTATGTAATTTCAAAGTAGACTTATTTATATTTAACGAATTGAGATCCACATCCACAGACAGTTGTGATACAATTACCTTTGATATTTAACAGTATTAAGTATCCACTCCAAACTTCGACAAACATGTTATATCGTCGTAGAATTGTCAAACCAATCGAGAAATAATATAAAAGCGCCCATTTGATAGTCACTATATGAAATTAAAGTACTTTACCCAAAAAGAAGGCTAATGTAACTTAATTTTCGCGTAGTTTTGTGATGGAAACCCTTTTCTTATAATTTATCTAAGTATTATCTTATGATTTATATATTAAGTCCCTTATAGTTACTTTATTTATAGTACAATAAGTATATTTAATAATTTAATAATTGGACTCCTACCAATTGAGCGTATTTCATATTATAAGTTCATTATTATTTTTCGAGAAAAAGTAACCTTTTTCTACATAGTAGAAATTACAATAACAAGTACGTCGTATATTGGTAGAAAATAAAGCATTGTTATTGGTTTCAAAGTAAAACCGTTAAAACTTCAAATAGCCTTCAAAGTTTTATTCAAACGTATGGCCGTTTGAAATCTCCTTTGTGAATTTGTCAACAATCATCAAGTTTTATTGTAATATCGTAAATTTATTTGATCTAATTATATATTTTTAAGCTAGTTTAAAATGACGTCGATCAAAGAAGACGAAAAGAAAGAAATACCTGAAATTATACATGATCCTCAAACTAACTGCACCTATCAGAGGTTACGTTTTTTTGGAAAGGTAAGTTTTTCGCTTCGATTATTCATTAAAGCATTATCAATAGTACATATTCTTTTTACAGTTTATTCTAAATACGTCAATAAATTATATATGTAGTTATGTGATAAAAGTTTTAGCTAATACTCAAAAATTCAACGGCAATTGCACCTGTTACTTTTTGAAAAAGCAAACATGAATTACCGTTATATTATTATGCAGTTCATAATTTATTGAAGGCTTTTTAGTGGTGCCTGTAACAACTATCACGAATGTTAGCTTTTTAAATTAAACATCATTCATGTATCTGTAATTTGTCGGTTTATTTTCAAACTCTAAGACAAGTTGAACAGGTGCGACATCGATCGCCCTGTTATCATGTGTATAATTACTTATCTACTTTATATAGTCATTTACAAGCAATCAAAGTATGCAATATAATATATTTAATCACTAAACGTTCAATGAGAAATGTACTAATTAGTTTTATAATAAATAACTGCTTTTCGAACTTGTGGTAACTTTTAAGTCCACTAAATGCCTAACTTTTATTTAATTATTTATCACTCCTCAGTCCCCTAATCATCTTCTTGCAGTTCTTGCAGAAGCGCTGAGTCTGATCATCTTCCCCTGTAGCATTCCCCTGATATATTTCAAAGTACATTGACAAATTAAATTCTTCTAAGTCACTCTTTACTGAGTAATTAATTTCCTCATTGATTTCCATTTAGCATTCCCATTGCCATTGCTTTGGAACGTAATATAAATTTTGCAGCCAATATTTGTTGATGCACAATACCGTAAGACTGTATTAGCTAAAGGTATATTTTGTGAGTTCTCAAAATGGAAATGATTGGCAGCATAAATCTGAGACAATCACTGTCCACAAATATGATTATTATGTCCTAATTTGAGGTGTAACAGGTCAATAATTGTATAGCTGTCATACTTCATATTCAACTGCCATTCGATAGTGAACTTGTTTTAAGGGTTCATGGCAAGCCTGCAGAACATTCATTTTGGAGTATGGGATTTACTCTCCTACTTCTCCTTTCTTGCTGATTTTGACTTCTATGGAACACAGCAGGACCTACAGCCATCTGACCTGCCAACCCCTAGAGTAAAGTATCCTCTAGCCTCATCTGTCATTGGACTTGAATACTTGAACTGTGAAAAGCTTGTGTGGGATATACATTCGTTATTCTGTCTGACTTGTGGAGAAGTGAGATAACCATTGTCAAGCTATTCAACTTAAAACTAGTTTAGTTGACTATAATATTCTGTCTTTTCTTTTACAAGATTCTTACAAAATATACACATTTTAGGGAGGTTTTGCAAAATGCTACGAAATTCAGGACATTGCCAGCAACCAAATATGGGCAGGAAAAATAGTGTCGAAGAAGTTAATGGTGAAGTCCAGCCAGAAGGAAAAGATGGCACAGGAGATATCTATTCACCGCTCCTTGCAGCACAAACATGTGGTTGGCTTTCACAGCTTCTTTGAAGACTCGCTCAATATTTATATCATATTAGAACTTTGTAAAAGACGGGTGAGTATGAGGATGATATTAGTTTACAAAAATCATTTGATCATTAATATTTTATCAATCAAATTTATAATTAAAATTACTGCCTGCAGTCTATGATGGAGTTGCACAAAAGAAGAAAAGCTATTTCTGAGCCAGAGACTAGGTTCTACATGCATCAAATCCTACTTGGAGTGCAATACTTACACAGCAAGCGCATCATCCATCGGGACTTGAAACTTGGCAATTTGTTCCTTGATGACGACCTTCATGTTAAAATTGGAGACTTTGGACTTGCTGCTAGGATTGAGTATGAAGGTAGATTACTTAGCTTACTTTATGATTTTAATAATTTAGGAAAGAAATGTTCGACTTGCCGTCAAGTGTCAAGTCAGCCTCTGTAATGTGGATCGACTAGTGAACGCGACTGCTGTGCAGGTTCATTCCCCGCTCAGTGCAAATATTGTATACATGAATATACCTATTTGCATTGGTTTTAATCATTTTTTAATGGACTCATCTGGAGCGAGCAGTTAAAATCCAGTAGACCTACCTATAGGCCTTCAACTCCACATCTAACATCTACTCTGATGTAAGCTTCTGAAAACTTTATTATTAAATTATACACAAGAACATGTAGGTAACTGTTTTCATTATAGGAGAGAGAAAACAGACACTGTGTGGTACACCAAACTACATAGCACCAGAGATACTGACGAAGAAGGGACATTCCTTTGAAGTAGACATCTGGAGTTTGGGCTGCATTATGTATACTCTGCTTGTTGGCAAGCCGCCGTTTGAAACGTCTACACTCAAAGACACATACAAGAGGATCAAGCAGTGTGAATATAGGTATGATATGCACATACAATTTTTCATTCTGTTAATTTAAATTTCTTCATTTCATTCAAATTCTTAGGCTGTCCACTGCGTCGTGCGTGTTCACGCAAGCGTCATGTTTCATAAAATACGCACAAGGCAGTGGATACCTAAAGATTCATCCTGAAAAAAAGAAAAAAAGGCAGCTGAGATTGCTACTTGAAGTTAAAAAATATTTTCCAACTAGATAAATTAACAGCTAAGATTAGATTTCACCAACAGTAACAACTACAATAACATGTACTAAACTGTTACCACATTTGACTCAATAAACTTCATTGAATTTAATGTGGGAACTCAATTTTGTTGAATGGATTTCTTTCCTAACTTTATTTAGCCTAAGTTCACAAAGCCTTGGCGACTATGCTTGCCATTCAATGACCTACAAATTTCAAAACGGCGTTGGCGGTTAGCTCATCGAAATAGTGTCACACTGGTATCAATCACGTTAGAAATATTCAACATTGTTAATACGAGTATCAATAAATACAGTTTAGAATTATGAACTTATGACCCTAAACATTATTTATGGATAGTGTCTAACTCGTAAAACTAAAAATTTCGATTTCATAAGAACCTCAAAAGGACTATGAAATACGTGAAATGGATCACAACATGAATTTACGTGGACGTTGTATATTTTTTTCAACAAAACCTGAACGATTTTCCGTATTGTATTTCTAGTACCTACTAACTGAACATACTCCTTTTACAATTACAGTATACTATTAAAATAATTACGTTGATATGTACGCCAGAATCGTAACAAGCGGTAAGATATCGTTACTGGCGTCTCGTCTACCCCAATTCGAAATAGGCGTTACCAGATGCCGATCAAACGTTGAGAGCGCTGTTGATAAGCATCTCATCAGCTCTGTCATCTTGACCATTACTTACTTACGGAACTATTACTCGTGCACTTAATTTTCGCACCATAGTCGTGAATAAGGCGCGGTGCGAGATGACTTCCACTTCAAAAGCCGTCACAAAGTCTGCTTCTTCTTTTACCAATTCCGCCCTCACGCCTCTTTGTATCTTCGCGCCCTTAAGCACGTGCCTACATTGCCTTTAAGATAACCCGCCTCTGGGCGTGTCTGTATATGTAACTAAGAAATTATTATGTACATAATAATTAGTTCAACGCTAAAACAAACAGGTTCGCGAACTTTGAGATAACATAACGGTGCACGTGTTTACAACTCCTAAATTGTATTTTAACGTCTCGTCAAAACCGGATTGTGTTCTACGTCGTCTCTTGGTGATATTTACGAATCATTAATGAAAAATGATATCGTATTTAAATGACTATCATTACTAAGTATCGAAGATTGCACAATAACTATAAATTCATCCAATAACCCCATCTAAATACGGACCTTGCCAATTTCACAATTGCACTTGATTAGCACTGCAAAATCACGTAAACGAAATCTTATGACAATTTTGCTAATTGTCGATATGTCAAACCACTGAGATTGCAAAAATGCCATTGAATTTTTGACTTTACGTCTATTCTTTTGAAGTTCAAAGTAGAGCTAAGGAAACGCTGTAATGACCCCTTTTTATATTTTTTTCATCTTTCACGCCGAATATTCAATGGCATTTTTGCAATCTCAGTGGTTTGAAATAATTAGTAAAGTCGCGGTCCACATTCGCCGCCTCATCAGCTCAAAAACCCTTATAAATTTCATTTTATACCTATAATATAACCTATAGGTTCAGTCACACAGAAAGTATTTAGCACCATCAAACAAAAATATAAATAAATCGTATATGTATGTAATTTTTGAATATTTTTTGTTATCTTCATGAAGACAATTTATATTTTTCATTATACTTTAACTTAAAGTGTTTTATGTCGCCGTCAGTGTCCCTTACTCGTCATTATTATAAAAATATAATTACATGAAAATAAAGACTCAATGACTGTACAGACGTGTTCAACATGGAAAATCTGATGATTGCTATAAACTGACCAAGGTAAATATAAAAACTGACGTAGCGTTGCGACCTTACCCGAGTCATCGCATGAAAATAATCAGAATGAAACTGATATTATTCGTATTGCAACACAATTGTTTTCAATTGAAAACAATTCAATAATGCGTAAATAACAATATGAAATACGCACTGCTCCATTTTCACAAAAATACTAAACACAGCAGACAGCCTCCGTGGCGTAGCAGTAGTGCACGTGATTGCTACGCACGGGCGCGGGTTCGATCCCCGCTCAATGCAAAAAGTTGTATGCATGAATATGGCTATTTGCACTGGTCTGATCGTGCCTCGGAGAACACGTTAAGCTGTCGGTCCCGGTTGCCATACAAACATCTATGGCAGTCGATACAGGTAGTTGTGAGCCCTCAAAAGTCCGACCAGTCTAACTTGGAACTTCGATATCGCCATTGGTCATTAGACCATTGGTTATGGAGGTCATATGGCAGTCGCTTCACGGAAAATATCGAAGTTCAGCCGCATCACAGTTAGACTGAAAAGCCGACCCCAACTTAGTTGGGAAAAGGTTCAGAGAATGATGTTTGCGATTGCTCCTTATACTACTCCGCCTTCCGCATTCAGTCGCCTTCCAAAAATGTATGTCTCTCATTCCCACATACTTTTTACTTAGATTTCATAATCGCCCTTTCTACTTACTGATTCTGTTGTCCCATGATTGTACTATATCGTCTCAGCTGAGAGCTGTCGCGAGGAATGGTGAGCAACCAGCGTAGATAGCGTAGATCTCATTTTGTACAGCGTTCTCTATCGCACAGCGCAATATATAATGCTTAATATATTTTAAGAGTTGTTAAAACCGCTGTACGTTATATTTTAAAACACGGTTTGTACCTACTAGTCTCTGCAACTATAAAATATCTAAATAAGTGTCTGATGTGCGGTAAAAAATCACCCTATAAAACTTAGGCAGTTAATAAATACCTATCCTGATCTGGTTGACTATTGACATACAGGAACATATTATATTGAAAGAGATGTGTCTAGGACAAACCTCGATAGGAAAACCAGCGAGTCGTCGCTCGTCTGCCGAACAGCAGGTGTACATGATTGCACATAGGTTGACATGGGCTCCATGTTGGGGCCTGGTCTTCTAGTTCCATTTTTTATACCAGTTAGGTGGCAGACAAGCACATGGCCAACTTAATGGAAAGTAGTTACCTCGGCCTATGGAGGTTTGCAACACCAGCGGCGTCACAGTCGTGCCACCGATCCTATAGATCGAAGAGGAAGGGAATGCTTGAAGGTTAAGAGAAAGCGGCTGCTTAGTTAGGACAAGTAGGTGTAGAATAATGTTTCTGATCATCCCATCATGAATCCCGGTAGCATCCGAAGCTTTAACTTCGGATTCCGGATGTGAAAATATGAAAATGTATAGAATATTAAAGAATCCCACCCAATTTTCACTATAACTACGTTTAAGTGAAGTTCAAAAAATAATGTAAAATAATTTGTATTGTCAAATAGCGAGGGAGTGTACCTAGCGATGAGCGTATGTTGCACGGGGCCGTGGCACTCGTTGGGTAGTCGGTACGCCCGAGCCTTAGCCGACGATAATACGGTGAATCAACGCTACAGGTGGTTACCACATTGATGTATACGCTTTGTGGTGAAGGTCCACGTTACAACTAAAATTCATAAAATATATGATCATTCAAAGCCATATGTGATCATTTGAAACCATATATTTATGTGATCATTCGAAACCATATATGGATGGGACGTTTGTTGTTGACTGTCTAATGTGATTAAGCTTGCTTGCGTTATGAGGTTGTATGTTTAACGTTACGTTTATAAAAGTTCATAATTATGTTGTGTTAACACCATTTGTGTATGTGTAACATTTGTTCTAAAAAAACTGAAATATAATTCTGCGTTAAAGCTATTGGTCTATGTTTGCTCTACTCAAAGTACTAATTAGCCCACTCATGTTCATAGAAGGAATCATATCATGTCTAATAAAGTAATATAAACGTTTTCCTATGATTTCGATTTACAGTACTAGACAACCTGTTCAGAACAAAAATTGCGTTGAGGATCCAGGGATGAAATTATCGATAAGGTCGTCTGATTCTTCCCAATACTGCTTAATAGATTTTACTGAAAAGTATGCCTTGCAAAATAACAATTTTAAATTCCTTATTGAATTTCAAATTTTATTATCAATGCTACACCTGTATACGCAACGCAGACCGAGATAAATGCGATATTCTTTTGCGTTTCATACATTTGCACTACGCCCCGTACACAAGTGCGTGTTTTTGAATACGTAACATGAGTTTGTATAAGCGCTTTCGGGGCAGCTAAAAAGAATTTTCAAAATCAGATATGTTCAAAACTATTTGTCGTCGGAATATTTCACTTTGGCAGTTCATTTTATGATTGTAAAGTAATAATTTTTCGAAAAAAGTCTTGTTGTATTTGATGGTTTGTTGTTGTTGCTTACGATAGACAAATGTTTATTCGTACAGACAGTCTAGTATTGTACATTCATTTCCTACTTGTGTATGTTTTTAATCTAAATATCTTAATGTACAATTTGATAGGATCCCGTCATCGTTGCGCAAGCCGGCGGCGTCTATGATAGTGTTGCAGCTACAGTCGAACCCCGCGCGCCGCCCTTCTGTAGACAAGTTGTTACAACATGAGTTCTTCTCGTCCGGCATCATGCCCGCCGCGCTGCCACTGTCGTGTCTCACCACGGCGCCTAGAACCGACCAGCTCGAGGGCATCGCGCTACACCGCAGACCTCTCAATGAAGTTAACACTAACGGTAATATGCCAGGTTTTATCTTGTGACTAATTTCTCCTTGACCGACTTAATAAAACCGCAGGAGAAATCCAAGGGGATCATTGGGATTCCTCAATAATTGTTATTCTGTTTTCAATTCCATTTATAGTTTGCATTATTAATGACTCATATAAATTCTCGGACTCGCTAACTGCACTGGACTGAAAAACCGTCACGAATCTGTCAAGACGAAACAGCAATATGTCATTAGATATACATTATGTTCGATTTGTATAATAAAAGTTCCAATATTTCTGGGGAGAGGGGAAACCTCACTTAAATAGAGATTCTTGCACCTATCCACTAGCTGGATCCTAGGTTTTCGGCCATAAGGCTAAATTTCCCTTGTCTACAAGAATAACACATTTACATAACATTTTGATGTACCAAAGATGAGTAATTAGAGTGTTTGTTGTGTACAGAGCACGCGATGGCGGTGGACTCGCCAGTGAAGCGCGAGGCAACGGCGGGCGAGCCGCGCGCCGTCGAGCCCAGCTCGCACAAACAGAACCTGGTGGCACTGCGCGACCAACTCGCCGCGCTGCTGGATAGCAAGGTAAGGTCCTGCCATAGTTTATTGTGATTTGTTGCGTCTTCCGCAGCGTCTCTTTGACGTCATCGTGGACTATGTGACTTACAAATGGGGTTACGAACAACCCGCCTATCTAAGCGTTTCTATTGTGTCATCATTCCCTGAACCTTTTTCCCAACTCAGTTGGGGTCGGCTTTCCAGTCTAACTGTGATGCGGCTGAACTTCGATATTTTCCGTGAAGCGACTGCCATCTGACCTCCACAACCAATGGTCTAATGACCAATGGCGATATCGAAGTTCCAAGTTAGGCTGGTTGGACTTTTGAGGGCTCCAACTACCCGTAACGACTGCCATAGATGTTTGTATGGCAACCGGGACCGACGGCTTAACGTGCTCTCCGAGGCACTTAATCCTGCGATAAATACACACATAACTTCGAAAAGCATCGAAAAGTCATTGGTGTGTGCCATGGTAAACCTGGGATCGAACTCGAGTCCTCGTCTCAGCAGTCCATTACCCATACCACTAGGCTACCGCGGTAAGCGTTTCTATTATGTATTTGAATAAAATAGTAAGCCTGTGACGGATACCTGCACTGTATACCTACTTAATGCTGTATATGACTTTAGGGTACTCAGCAAAGTAGAGGAATAAAAACCGGAAAACAAATCCTTGTCTCGTAGATGAGAGCTTCAGTTGCACTCAGGAATTGTCATTGATGAGATGATGAGGAGACCGCACAATCGGAATACGATATGGTACGCGGGGATTTGTTCGTCATTCGGAGTTAAAATATCTTGATATTCGTTCATGAGATGACAGAAACAGCATACAGAAATTCTATATTTAAAAGTATTTTTATGAATTACAGTTGAAATGCCGCGCCGAAGCCCTCACTGACGAACTGATGGACCCCGCTGCCCAACCACTGGTATGGATCGGCAAGTGGGTGGACTACAGTGACAAATATGGCTTCGGTTACCAGCTGTGCGACGAGAGCGTTGGCGTTATGTTCAATGACACTACCAAGCTTATTATGCTTGCTAATGGGCTGTAAGTACAATTCTAGGATATATTGCGACTTGTCGCGCGTACTTAATGTCCCATACCCTAAACTGGGGCATTTTAATAAAGTTTCACACATTACTTTTCCGTAGGAACGTGCATTACATCAACCGGCAGGGCCAAGAGCAATACATGACGATGCGTGATTACCCACAGGAGTTGGACAAGAAGATGAAACTACTCACTTACTTCAGAAGATATATGACTGAGCATCTCATGAAAGCAGGTAAGCCACACTCCATCAAAAGATTTTACAAAATAGGAGAATCATAGATAGTTAGAAATATTATTGCTCAAATGATAAGTATGATAACCTACTTCCTACTATTGTTATAAATGTGAAAGCTTGTGAAGATATTTTTAAATTTATATAGCATACAGCACACGGCCCACCTGATGGAAAATGGTTACCGTGGCCTATAGACGTTTGCAGCATCAGGGGTATCACACTCATACTGCCAACCCTTGAGGTGGGTGAGTTGAGGGGAGGGGAGTTGAAGAGAGACAGGTAGATTGCGCTGTCTGTGTAGAAGGCAAAGCAGAAGGTTTCATACCACCTTGGTCTTCCCACTGACAACACAAGACCATGCTCTAACAGTCAATCAGCTGAATTGATCTGGCTGACATTTAGTACAAGAATAGAATATAGTCTGGTCAATACATTACATTCTATCCCATCCCATGGGTAACTGGAAGGGGATCGACAATTTTAGAGGAAATATCATAGGCATTAGCTAGTAAATAAAATGAGTATGTTCCGACTGTGATTTAAAAGCAAACGTGACCTAATGAAAATTGGGATTGTTGCGTAATGTTGAACTCACGAAATACTGTATTCCCTAGCAACAATACCGTGCACAATTTAAATTTATGTTTTATTTTTCTCAGGTGCGTCAGTGCCGGTACGGGAGAGCGACGGTCTGTCTCGTCTGCCGCATTTGCATCAATGGTTCCGAACCACACTGGCCGTCATAATGTACCTAACAAACGGAACTCTACAGGTAGATAACTAATATCATAATCGTAATCATTTATTTATTCAGATAATAAAAATCCATAATTTGATAGTAGTCTTAGTTGTTAGTTATATTAGTAGATAATTTTGCATTTGCGAATATGTATTTGAGTCGCAGTTATACACACATTAATGAATTATTTCACATATGTAACTCAATAACAATTTAATGCAATTCTATTCATTTGAACCTAATCCAATTCAATTCAATTTATTTTATATTCCATTCAATTCAATTCAAACCAACCCAATTCGATTTGATTCAATTCAAAACATGAACAAAGCACTTACTTGTAGACAGTGAATAATTGATAGGGCTGTTCTCTATCTGATAGTAAACATTCATGATAAAGAGCCTATACTATGGACCGTCTTCTATTACATAGGACAGGAAATCATAATTAATAAAATGTCCAATTTCGCCTGTAACGACTGCCATAAACTTTCCTATGACAACCGAGACCGACGGCTTACGTGTTGCAAAAAATGCAAATATTCTTAATCATGAATACAAATAACACTGAGCGAGGATCGAACCGGCGCTTTCTGCGTAACAGCCGTGTTCACTACCACCACGCCACAGAGGCTATCATATATTTAAACATAACATAAACTCACGCCTATATCGCCGAAGGGGTAGGCAGAGGTGCTAGCACCCATATTTCAGTATTATGTAATAGGAAAAAATAAATTGTAAGCAAAATTCGCAACATCCTCTTTGTACGTTTCAAATTATAAAATGCTATATACCCACATAAACTGGTTACTCCAGCACTATCTTACACCCAATTTCCTCAACAGATAAACTTCCAAGACCACACAAAGATAATCCTGTGTCCGCTTATGCAAGCTGTTACGTACATCGACGTGGAGAAGAACTTCAGAACGTTCCCCTTCAGCACCATCCAGGAGCATGGCTGTGATAAGAAACTGTATACGAACCTCACGTACGCGCTAGAGAAACTAAACAGTGTGCTAGCCAACAGACTGTGCTAGTCGCCACTCTGCCGCGGAACTCGTACATAATAATATTGAAATGAATTAGCCTATACTTCATAAGACGATCTCGCCGAAGTTTACGATCTGTATAGGGTTAACGCACTACAGGTGATTCTAAACCCATATGTGTAATTTGTTAGTTTATTTAGCAACATACATGATTTTGTTAATGTTTATTTCGTCTCAAAAATCAATTTCAGTACTCTTTTTTATTCTTAATAATTACTTTATGTCCACCGATTTTAACTCTATATTATTATTTATTTAGTTGTTTTCGTACATTTCATACAATGAGCATGTTGGCTGATATGTCACCCTGCATGCTGATATGTTGTTTTGTATCATTATTTGAGCAATTTTGTTCAAAATACAAATTGTATACAGGACTCGTCTGTCTACCATTTATTTGATTTTGAAATGTGTAGATCTACTAAATATATCCTAGATCACTAGTTTCTGCCTGTTCTGTTACCTTAGTATGTACGCTACACAATTGACCAGTTTATAGGTACGATGCGATTTGCGTTCACGAATAAGTAAGATAAGTTAAATTTTAGTTAATAGCCCTTGACGGTTAGTAATAGACGCACCATGACTGAGAGCGGGCGGTGCGACCGGTTGCATTTGGAGTATTTTTATTTAGTTTTTTAACTATATTTTTATAACTTGTTTCTGTGCTTCAGTTACATCGGATAAAAATGTATTAGTTAATGCACCAATAATATTTAAATGATCGAATGCAAATTTAGTTATACTGTCACTTTCAAATACCCACTAAATTAGATTTTGTCAAACGCCAGTGATAGGAAGGGTCAGTATTAGTGCAAATTCGATGGTGGTGAAGCACTTCTGATTTGTAACTCGGAAGTTTCTCAGAGGTCTGTTACCTCACATCATTGTAATATAATAACATAACTATTTGACAATAAAGTTATTAGAAAAATATCAACTTGTTTTTGTTGTTGTGTTTATCGTTACCACACGTTTACATTGAGGTTTAAACATGTATTTGACATGTTTCAATATGTCGCTAACTTCAGTGTAAACGCAAATGTTATTTAACTGTTTCAATACATGTATAAAACAAGAGGGACTTACAAAATTAGTTGCTTATGTACATACATGATCAATGGCTTCTACACCTATCTATACTAATATGTTGATAGGAGCAGGGTTATCACCTGTAGACTGGGGTTTATTTAGCCTTCTCCACCTTATGATATAGCTGATACGGTTTTTATAAACAATAAACTTTACAAAACCATTATTCCAGTCTTCTGTCGCATCGACGGCATTTTTGAGTTGGTATCGTGATGCAGTAATTTGTTTCACGGCAGTGCCACTACTCACAGAGAGGACCCTAAGATTAGATTTCGCTCTTCGGGAAGACACAGGAATTATAACAAGCAATCTGCCCAAAACACACTGCACTTTTTGTTTCAGTTCATTGCCAATAACATTAAAACTCATAAATTAAAATAAATATAAAACAAACAAATTATATTTAATATCACTTATACAAATTATAACTCTGTATGAACTGCATGTTGGTGGGGTAAAAGTTCTCCAGGATGAATAAATAGCCCCTCCTTGACTTGCCAGTCGGTATATGAACCATATTGTGATGATACGCCCACAATCTCGCCTTGCCCACTAATAGGCCGTCCGAATGTGCGTCCAGACCCAGCTAAGAACCTGTAAATAAAAAAAATACTTGTAAAATATTGTTTGGATGAAAACCTGATGGAGCTTTATACCAAGTCATTTTTTGTGTCGTAATGGAATACAATTTATATAAAGTGGATTTAATAAAATAAAAATGGATAACTATATTATTTAATTTAATAAATACGAATGTAACTCTACTAACATTCTCACAACTAAACCACTCCTAAATCGATTTTGATGATTTGTTACCGACATAGATCAAGACCTTGGGACAGGACAACCTATGTTTGGCAATAACCGACATCCACGCTAGAGGAGCAGCCGCCGGCAACAGTTAGTAATAAACCAAAAGGTTTATTTATTTACTATTTCAACGTTGTTTCAAATTATGACAGAAAATTATGACTATGTACCCTTAACATTAAATTCCCAACTACATACATACATAATGCTCACGCATTTTTCCCTCCAGGGTAGGCATTTCATCAAACATTGTATTCCGGGCACTATTGTTGACTAGCACCAAGCATCAGATGCTGAATCTGTCTGATGTTAAAAACCCAGTCCCTTAAGCGCCTCTTTTCTTTAACCAGGATGGGAAAAAACATACATGTTCAGGCTTTCCAGGTAGTGACAACATCACAGCTTACAATTAAGTGAGGTGCAGTCAAATTGACAGATGAAACTATAAAAATGACTTACGCTCCAGTATCAAGATGTCTGAATTTCACAGGTGTGTCCCTTCTCCAATAGTCATTATTGCAGACCACAGCCCAGTGATCACCACTGTCTCCCTCTCCATCCTCATCACCGTAACAAGAGACTTCTTGGTTACCAGACAGTGGTGATGAAAAGTAATGAGAGTGCAGATTCTTCTTTGTAGCTACATGCTGTAGGCGGATGTTGCTGTTACATTTGATCGGCACCCTGAAACAGTGATTAAAGACTACTATTACATTTGCAGCCAGACGTATTATCAATATGTAGTCAATTTTATGTACTTTTACAAAAAAAAACATGGAATTAATTATTAAAGAATGACATTAAAAAATAGCCATCACATAAGAAATGATGGCTTGATATCATAAGGGACGATCTGATGGGGATGCTTAAAATCATGTGAAATGAAGAAAAATAGTGAAAGCCTTGAATGTAACTGGGATGAAACCTAAGATGATTATTTGATTGATTGAAGAAATTAACATGGTTTACTCTGGATCACCACTAGTGGGTTTGTGGAATACCATTTTCAGGGCCCAAGCTACCTCCTCTGACTTAGTTTAGTCAGTACTTACTCTAGTAATAGTCAATCACACGAAATCATAGCAATAGAAGAGCGGACTTCAGGTTCCTAAGCGCAAGGTGGACGCAACCGGCACCGGCGCTCCGATGTAGATAGTCTGAGTCACCACTTACCCTCTTTTACAACCATCGGCCATGGGTGCCCGCACCAACCAATGGCTGTTGAAATCATCTGATACGTCCACTGCCGTAACTGACTGCTGCCCTGAGCCAGAGCCGTACTTCACATCGTGTGAGTGCAATCGTAACCTCAAGTCTGTGTTTATCAGTTTTACAATACTACCGCAAGTTACGAACTCTGCTTTAGACGCTGAAAGTATTAAAACATATGTTAATAATTATTAAAAGTAATATTTCATTCATAATACTTCAATTATTAGGCCTAATCCTGTAACATGATTAACCCATAACAAAAGGCCACGTAATTTTTATAGCAAGTGCTTCGCGCACGGTAAGTCAAAATATTTGTGCAAGACATAGAAATTCACTGCTTTACCTTGTGTTATGTGCGCTGAGCATAAGATGAATAGGAAAATTGATATAACACTAGGCAGAATACAAAACAGTCTTATAAACGCCATAATTTTGCCAGCAAAATTACTAATACAGACGTACACTCACAAATACACCCACTCAGAATGCTGTCACACCGTCCATAAGTCAATTTTCATTTTGACATTAACTTGACACTATCGATGTTGCTGACGCTTCTTTTTGCGCTGACGTCACTGTGCGTTTAGTGACGGAATAAAGGCTACGCACACACCCACCGGGCTAAAGAATCTACTCAAGAACACGGGTCAACGAGTGCAACTGCAGGCAAGGACTGTTGGGCAGATACTCGTTTGTCGTTGGTCTTCGAACCCGGTTTCTTTTGATCTTGCTCTATGCACCTTCCCATAAACTTCTCGTAGTCACACGGCGCGGCAGCATTCCGTATAAACTTGCTCATATTTTATTTAATAACAGCATTATAGCATCACATACAAGGATCTCCTAGATAAGTTAAGCTTTGCCTAATAACGAATTTTATTGACAATACTAAGGCTTACTCGCCAAATATACCCTACATTACTCTCATTGTTGTCAATTGTAGTGTCAAAATGACATAAAAATTGTCAAAATCCATGAATCGGACTGATTTAGCGATTTACTCAATAAGGTGAAAGAAAATTGTGTACATGGTGTTGAAATTAGTATAACTACATATTTAGTGGAACATATGTGTCGAGAACGTTATATACCTATTTGACGTTTTGAGCGTTCATAATTGTAAAAATGAATAATAGTGCATATACTCCAAACACAGGTGTTTCAGGTAAGTGCATATTCAAAATAATACCAAATAAATAAATGTCTACAGCGATGTATAACTTACGTTATTTTACCATATGTTTAGCTCCTATAGATCCAGGCTGGAACGACCCGCCGAAGTTTTCTTATAATGCCCAAACTACCCCTAATAAACCACGGAATATTTTGAACAAGAGAGTTGCTTTCCCTATGTCGAACACCACATCAAGTCCAGCACCAATGGTTCCTGGGAACTGGCCTCCGACGCCCTTAATGAATGTTCCTCCACCGCCAGTGCAAATTTGTCCAACTGCACAACCAGAAGAATTGAATGTTGACAGTGAAAGTACCTTACAGGAAGTAAAAGGAATATTCTTAGAACTGTTGGATACTAGCCCTGAGTTAGGCAATAAGGCAAATGATATTAAGAGAAGGATAGATGTTATGGAAACTATGTGGACAGAAGGCAAATTAAACAACAGCATATTTGTACAAATGAAAAATTTGGCACATGGTAAGTACAACACAACAAATTTATTCTATTATTTTCAGAAATAAAGAGTTATGTACTTAGTAAACATTTACAACTGATAGTTTGATTGGCATTGCTCTTTTTATAGTAAAAGCAATTATTTAATATTGATTTTATTTCATGCTCAAATTAAGGTACCCACATCAGAAGTTCTGCTGGAATTTACTTTTATTATAATCACAATAAAAGATAGGAATATTCCAGCTTTTGATTTAATATGTACCAAGGTTACAAAAATAGGTCTGCCGACCTCATAGTGTCTCATATGAGAGAATCAAAGAAATTAATGAAATTAATGAATTCTTTTTTTAAAAAGAATTAAAGTATTAATCACCAAAACGAGTCACAAATCAGAATACAATCTCATACAATCAGAATACATATAATCATTCATATTTTGGCAAATAAAGAATTTAAATTGTAGTAGAGCCTACAAGAACCTCAGAACCCCAGTGGTCAAATATGGCCGAATGAAAGACAGTCCCCACTGATAGGTGACAGTTTTTTTAATAAACCTATGTTGACCAGTTAAAACAATTTTTAAAACTATTAAAATGTATGTTTCAGCCTTGAAAGACGATGCACCAAGCAAAGCTGACGATATCCACAGGTCCCTGATGGTGGACCATGTAAGTGCAGTAGGTACTTGGATGCCTGGTATCAAGCAACTTATACACCACTGTGTTGCCCGTTTGGAACTACTCTCTATTGAAAAAGAAGAGAATTAACCTACCCATGTTAGTGAAAAAAAGCTATATCTACAGTGAAACATCATTATAATAATCACTTTTGTTATCCCAACACCCACTTAATATATGAAGCAAGAAAGTATTTAACAGTATGTAACTGTACACTAAATTATTCCTTTGTGGCCCATTTGTCTCGCCAGAAAGAGAGGAGAGGTTTGTGGCAAAGGCGTATTCTACACACAACTGATCAGATCTTCCTTGTCGTAATTTCTGGCGAAAGTAAATTAATAATAATAATAGAAGCCTTTATTTCATAAATGTACAGGATACAACACTAGCTTCCACTTTGATTTTCTGTACCAATGCACAAATCGTAAATCGTTTGCCTATGTGTATTTGTTTATGTGGATGCAAACAATTTTAAACAAATGTAAAACAGGTTTTGGTAGCATTCTCAAGCACTATTAGAGGACTTTTGCCAATCATCAAAGATGTGGATTCATGAATGTTTGTGATTTGGCAATAGTAACTTATATGCATGAGCTCCTCAAACATACGCAGATGCACTAATTTAACAGAATAAATATACCTATTAGATGTATTAAGAAAGATATATTTTATCAGAGTATTTTTTTTTTATATTTCAAAAAGTTTTTGTGATTTTTATTAGGTTAAGTTGACCGTGAAGTTTAGTATAAGGGCCTGTGTATGCATGCGAGCACGTATTAATATTCTAAGCTCGTGCAATTATTTGCAAAAAATCGTGCAATAAAAAGCAGCAGAGGCGGTAATAATTTAAGTTGCCATGTGTGAAACGTTTATGTACAAGTATGTTGTGTTCTCTGTGTAAAAAATGTAAATAAAACAATATGTTTGTCAATGTTTTTTTTATTATTTGTTCTTAAATCTATTCGAGTTATTAACATAACATCAGTTTTATCATATCAGTTTAATGTTTCAAGTCACATAATTTTTAACAATATCAGTATTTACAATAAAGAAATAAAATACTATGTGTAATGTACTTAAACAACCGCATATCTAATGGGCGTCACTTGTTGAGCTACATGTGCCCCAACATTGCCTGATGTATCCTAGTTTGTATTCCTCAATATCTATGGCCACTCATATCATCATTTTTATGAACAACAATAGATGCGCTGTAGGTTCTCGCTCTATGCACAGAATCAACTTCATTTAACAAATTGATTTTTAACTGTTCTATACAGATGATGAGAACGTGTGGGGGGCCATCATTTCATTCTAGACAAGCTGTACATTATTGTATCACCCCCACAGTACTTATTAGTTTCGACGTTCCTATATTATATGCCACGTTTGATGGGTTTGGGCGCGACAGTTACCCTGACAGGCCGGCATAGTTCTACTAGTTGTGCCGGTTCCCTTCCTCCGTCTTCCACGGCGAGGCACACGGAGATGTCGACGCCGCAAGGCTCTGTCCACACGCCGTGTGATATCAGCACCTTGGTTAGGAGCCGGACGTTCTCTGTACCGTCGTCGTCTGCAAGTACACGATTAACGTTAGATTAGCAAAGATTTTTAGTAACTTCTGTAATAGTTTCATTTGAAGTAGGTTCACAGCGATCGCAGTTTCGTATTTCGATGTCATGTAGGAATAAAAATAACTAATGTATTACAGTAGAAATAACATTCTCATATACATAAAGCAATATTCAATCTTCAAATAAGTCAGGGCTCGCACCCCCCAACCGGCTCCGGGAAATCCGTGGGGATTTTTTGCAACGAAATAAAAGGGCGCGCGCACAGTGTTTTATGTTATTTTTTACATTTAACAAAGATATTAATACACCTATACTATACACTCAGCTCCTACGTTAATAATGCAATTTCTGTTTAAGTGGGGGAGAAGTCTAATTTTACTTCTTTGTGATACACCACTGCCTTATTACCGTAGCATTTGCTGCGACGGTTCTGGCATTCGCCTTTGTCATACATAATGGTAATATGGTGGTGGTCCATGAGGGTAGGGCGAGGGATGTATAACTGTATGGGCGCTCGGCGCATACGCACTGGTGTTGTGGTGGTCGAGCGGGCGCAGGTGGTCGCGCTGCGGCACGAGCGCGTGCACGCGCGTGTCGGGGTAGGCGACGCGCACGCGCAGCGCGGCGGGGTTGCGCACGCGCAGCACCTCCGCCTCCAGCGCCACGCCCGCCACCAGCCCCGCGCTGAACCGCACCACCGTGTCGTTGTCCGCCGCCGGCTCCAGGATGCTCGCCGTGCACATGCGGATCTGTCCACACCCGAGAATATTTATTATAATAAAACCATTTTTAACAAATCCTGTCGCCGTTCACACTTAACCCGACGTTTAGGACTTTCGGTTGCTATTGAGCAGACGTCGTTGGACAGGGAAAACCAACGAGGAGGGACGAAGTTGTTAATATTATTACTTTTCTGAATCCATAATGGAAAACCACTAAACTGTCCAGTCTTTTGGGAGACACGATGCCACAGTGGCCTTTCTCAGAGGCAAAGACAAGATCACGGACAAACCTCTGGCGCAGGCTTTCCTCTATTGTTTGAGTGATTCGACAGTAGCCAAAATTAACAAAATTATGGGAAGAATGTGTAAGAGAGTGGACCCTAGGCAACTTATAAAACCATTTGCGTCAGGAGTTCAGAATAATAAAAATTTATTCACATAGATAAAAGTATTGGTAATACTAGATCAGTTTACCTTGAGGCTAGGTTTAGGTATCACGGGCAACGGAGCCGACTGCAGTATTGGCAAGATGGCGCGCGCTAACGAAGCCGGCTTATTGTCCGCATTCATCGACAACTGGCGAAATACTGCTATTGTGAATGGATCTGGTTCAACACCTGTAACATTGGGATTTGATGTAATAAGTTGAAAGTACCTTATATTATGTGTATACTCGTAAAGCTATCCACTGTCATAAGTCTTCATCCACTGGCTGTAAATGAGTTACGATGGACGATGGAGAAGTGACAATAGTTATTTTGTTCAACATGTGAGCAAATTATTCTTTGCCTGTATGCATATATTCGATTACTTAAGTCAGTACGAAATAGCAAAGTAGACCAAATTCCAATATAGACTATAACTGATCACATCTTTCGTACAGGCGAAAAATTTTCCAAGACATTTTTATTATGAATTTCTGAGACAAACACGAGTTATTTGTTGTGAAGAAAATTATTGTCTCAAATGAACATGGGAACGGCCCCGCCCTTAACCAGTACTTGCTTCTTCTTCTTCTTTTTTTCTTAGATGGCAACATATCAACCCAATTTAGGGGACAATCTTGCCAGTGTCGAGTTGGGAATTTCCTTTTATTTTGTGATAAGTCTAGTTGGAATGATTGTTGATGATAATGATGATGATGATGATGATGATGACGATGATGATGATGATGATGATGATGATGATGATGATGATGATGACGATGACGGATGATAATTGCCCTAGTAAAGTAGTGAAGACTTTACTAGAAGCTTTTCTCAGGGAGATTTTGACACCAACACGAAAAATCACAATTCACTACAATATTCCACTCTCCTACACTTGTGTGCTTTGTCCAAGCCGTTATGTCTAAAACTCCACCATTTTTACACATAAAAACTCGAATGCACACCAAATGAAACACTGCAGCGGTATGACACTTTTCGCGTTCAAGCCAAAACCCCCCCAGCACTTGCTTGCCACACGCGCGTTTGTATGCCCGTCAGTACGCACCTACAGAGGCGAGCAGCCTGTCCAGCAGCTCGGCGTGGTGCGTGAGCGCGGCGGCGGCCCCGCCCTTGTCGGCCGCGCCGCCCGCCGCGCACAGCCGCGCCGCACACACGCGCAGCGCCAGCTGCCACACGCACGCGTTCTCCTGCTCCGACACGCCGCTGAATTGATGCTGTAACCTACAACACACGTAGGAAATTAAATCAGTGTTTAGTTGTGAACAAGGTGATAAAATTTCATGTATTTATAATTTTTTTTAAAATTTTGCATACACAGAAAATCAATACTTAAATATTGAATGTTGATAAGTAGGTACAATGGCACGGCTTATTTCTCCAAGAAATTTCTCCCAGCAGACCGGCGAGAGGAGATTGGGGAAAACAAAAAAAATGGTAACTAGAGAGAAAAATTGGACACACATATAGGATAGTAATAAATATAAATACTTATAGATATATATAATTCAATATGATATATATATATATTTATTCAAGGTGAGTCAATAAAGTAATTTGGTACACCAGTTTCGAAATGGTCCTCTCGGGTGTAGGAGCTATGTTGTCTCTAGAGAACCCCGGAAAAAGGGACTTATCGCGCCGACACCCTGGTCTGCTTCAGCTAAGTCTGCACTTATACGGACGGAGGTCCTCAAGGTCGAGAACACGTTCTTGAACTACGCCGTGCCCTACTTAGCTGGCTCCTCGCCCGCTAGGTACTCTGTCTGCGGTGGTGCCTACCTAAGGCAGTCGGTAGTGAGCGAGGCGAGCGCGTGCGTGGGCGGGCCGCCGGTGGCGTGCAGCGCCGTGTGCAGCACCAGCACGCAGCGCGAGAACACGCTCGTGAACTGCGCCGCGCCCGACACCGCCGGCTCCATCTCCGCCAATCTGCGGACAGATAGTACACAAATATTTTCACCTCTCTACTAATCCCATGCTGTGAGCACGAGTAACGGTAATTTGAATTTCAAACGAATTCGTATGTCGAATTAGAATTTCGAATTAATAGCAGATGGATTGAAGAGCAATAACAATGTGGATAAAATATTATCTACACTATGTAATGCATTAGATTAATTATAATTTGATTTTTACCCTTGTTATTTCTTTGTAAATAAACTTCTCTTCTACACTGTACTTTTGTCATAATATCATGACAGTATGTCGAGTTGCAAATCTGACGACTTAAAAATCTGTCGAGTTGGGAATGAGGGAGAATTTCGAATCACTACGTTCACTTTTCTCACCATCGAGGTAAAAAGGCATCTAAATCATTCACTGTATTCAATAGTCTATTGAATACAGCGCTTGTAGCAAATAATAAAATAACTTTGCTCGAGTGTTGGAAAATTACTTTCGACTGCTTGATGAAAAAAACCTTTGCCCACTTTTAAAAAAAAAATAACTTCCTCCACTTATCGAAAAATAACTCTGCTTCCTTTTCGAATCATGTTCGAAAAGGCAGAAAACAGAAACCAAAAATTTCTCGCCTTTATTCAAAATTTGATTTCATTGATATCGTCAAAGCTATTTACTACGCAAGAGTACTTACTTGTTAAGTTGCTCTTCAGCCGACTGCAGCATCTTGAGCCTGACGTTGTTCGACAGTGTGGTGTTGTCTATATGCTGTAGCACCGAGTCGAAGAACCGCCGCACGGCACTGTCGTCCATTGCGGACTCTATCTTCTCGGCGCTCGAATGCTGCGCGTCACCTAATAAATTAAATATGAATTTAAATCACGAAAATTATTCGTATGTTATTAATTTAATCTAATTTATTTACTTCTATAAATAAATGTGTTGGATATAACTTATCGGGTCTTTACTACCCGCAATGATTGTCTTTTCAAATGAGTTTGGTCTGCACTTTTAATGTGTCTTCTCTTTCACCAATGCTGGACGTCAGACAATATTTAATTGGTCGATGATAAAGACACTTAAAACTGGGAGTTTATAATTTTTTTGAAACAATAAATACGGAGTCGATGTTACTACCACTAAATAATTTTGATTTCACTCTTCTATCAACGATATCTATTTATTTTTTATTTTATATGGACCCCTATATCTAATTGTTTCATTGATCGAAGATTTTACCACGAATACTACTTGCAGATTAAAGAACGAATCTCGGGGTTCGGAGATCAAAAACACTCTCTCCCACAAAAGTCAAGATAAGCTAAATTAAGAGGAAAGAAATAAGAGAGCGAAGTCCGGTCTCCAAAAAATTGCTATACACACCTATAGGCAAGTAGGGCACGAGATGCGGCATGGTGGCGCGCAGGTACGTGTAGTGCTTGACGGTGTGCTCCTCGAACAGAGGCAGCATCGTGGTGCAGTGCTGAGCCGCGTTCAGAACCAGGATCAGTACGCACATGTCTGTATACTTCGGAGTCAAGGGTTCATTCACAAGAAAAAAAAGTGTTTAGCATTTTAAAAAAATACAAAAAAACTAGTGTGCGTTTTTACGCAACGAAGGACTCGTTGCGTAAAAACGCACACTAGTTTTTTGTATTCTTTTTTTCACTTCAATATATTTTATTCAATTCGATAATTATTGGAAGAAGTTAAAGCTTTGAATAATTTTGTCAAAAATCACTACGATACGTCCAAATTCGTAAATATTTCAAGCATATTCAATTCAAAGTATGAAACGTCATAAATATTTTTTTATCTATGGCAGACTAATACGGTCATCCCCATATATTGATCAATATATTCTATTCCATTCTACAAAACGATTGACCCCATCTAGACCTCCAGGTTGCACCCGAGAATATGTATATTTTCAAAGGATACATGCAGGGTCTTCGACGTCGGGTTCCGGCATGTCGAAGAATGGATGCACGGCGAGAAGGCGTGTCGTCAGCGGCAACACGAGGGAGGCGTGGGAGGAACCTAGACGTTGCACACAGCGAAACGTCGAGCGTTTGTCCTAAATGGAAAAATACATCAACTTGTGTGGATATTTATTAAATAAAACTAAAATGTTCATGACTTGTGCGCTCACTGTCAGTGCATCACGATCAGTGGGTTAAGTAGACACTCGTCATGACTGCCATTTGGATGGGTGACCGTTGAGTGATATTTAACTAAAATAATATTAAATCAATATATACCTGTGGATATCTCTTGAGATTCTCTAATATTTTATCAATGCACATTTCGAGGCAGGTTTTGGACGCAACTGTACAAGACCCAAGCATGCGATGAAGGCCTTCCCGTACATCCATTGAATAATCCTGGAAATGACAAGCTCATTTAAATACACTTTCAATATACAACAGGGTCGAAACGTTAAGTAAGTTCTGACGACATCCCATGCATAAAATGACATAAAGAGGGAAAAATATCATTCACCCATGCTAACACAAGCCAGTGCGGCGGTACCATTAAAATGGTTAATGATATGCTCACCTCTAAAGCTCCCAATATTATCTCCAGTTGGTCTTCTCTAAGCACGATGTGGTGTGCGATGCGCGTGAGACTGTCTATGGCGCGCAGGCGCACGTCCTCGATCTCGTCGTTGAACATGTCCACCAAGAAGTCCAGCGATGTGGTGGCGAATACCACGTTCTCCATCGACAGCTGGCACACGGCGTCTACTGCTGCCGTACGAACCTCTGTGAACATGTTAAGCTGCGTTGACATTTGTCTGACGTGTTGTTTTGTGATGCATCAGAAAAGTATCGATTCCAAACATCTCAATGGTTGCATTCATTTCTCTGATGCAGTGTGCTGTGACGGATAGTCTTCGTCGCGTCAGAAGTGTGCAGAGTGACAGAGAGCATCACAACACGACAGAAGTGTGAATGTGTCCTTTGAAGTTAATGATGGTGATCTAGTTTTCACAAGTGTTAGTTCAAATCACTACATTTTTTTCTGGTATAAAGAATCCTTGCAAGAAACTGTCTACGTATTATAGGAAAAAAAAGAACACAAACACCATTCTTATTGCAATGATAAAATCGTTCACACAGAAAAAGAATGGTTCCTGAGATAATTCCTGGTATCTGCTATGGTTACATAACTCTCCAAACTGTACCAATAAAAAAAATTACGGACTGTCTAACTACAGTGTGAACAAAAGATAAAAACAACATGTAGGAAATAAGTTTAAAAAACAGGTGTGAGATAAGTATTATATTATTATTATTCCTATTTATCCTATAAGTATTCTACAAGTATTCTACAAGATGGTAGAATACCACATATTGTACAAGTACTGTACTAATATTCTACAGTGTTCTACAAATATTACCTTACCTACTAACTCCTCTGATACTCAAAGGTTTGCTGGGAGAGAACTCATAGTGAGTTAAGCTCACCTTTGTACATGATTCTTCCTTTATGTATGATGCACTGCACTTTGTATACACGTATTTTATATGTTCACATATTCTACAAGTATTCCACGTCCACGTAGCCACGTACCCATGAGCTCGTCCTCCAGGCCGTGCACGAAGGCGCCGGCCGCCCCTCCCGGTAGCAGCTGCACCGTGGCGTGGTGTATGAGCGCGCCGGGCGCGTCGTCCGCCCACCGCCGGCCGCTGGCCCACGCGCCCGACCGCACTAGCTCTGCGCCACGCTCGTGAGCTGTACGCTTACGCTGCACATGTAAATAGTTACAGTGTTATTGTACGGGCCACGTACATTGTAAAACTGCTAGTGTAAGCAACATTTGCGGAAACGGTGTTGTCGGTGCGATTGCCATTTAAAACAGTTCAACCTAAGATCTTATGGGAATCGGGTGCGACCAAACCGTAGCTTAGCGGCACCTAACTAGTTTGTAATTACCTATTGTCCAACGCATTTGTGACGTTTGATTTGTCGGGAAACGAACCCCCTACAGTAATCTTGACTACAAGTCACGAGAAACGAGAACTTAAAGCACGTGGATTGTTTTGGTTATATCTATGTTTTTTAAACGCGTACAGCACATTTAGTATAAAGCGCAAGTTGTAATGGGATTTTAAATCAATTAGTATGTTAACTGTTTCAAATCCATTCAGGGGGCCTAAAAAGGCCACTTCATGAGACGAATCGGATTGCAGGGCGTCTTCCAGTTCGTCCGACGAAACGCTTTACGATTCGCCGACTGTCATAAAATGAAACACATTAACGACGATTCGTCTACAATGCGGTTCGTCGGAGGATTCGGATTAAGATGAAATGTTGCAAGTTTAAAAATACACCGTTTAACAATACACCGGTAACTTTCCGGTTATTTTAATAATACTTATAAAGACTTATAAAAGCGTGTAGATAAGAATTTATTCATATTATATAAAAAAATAGACTTTAAGAACTATTTTATACCATAAATATATATTTTAGCATAATATTTTATTAACTGGTAATAAACTGTGCTTTGTCAACGAGTGTCAATTTATGAGCAAGTGATATGAGTTTCATGATTAATCGCTAGATGACGCTAAAATAAAAAAATAATTCAATTCAATTGAGATATTTTTTTCGTATTAATTCATTACTTTGTTCATGTTCATAATTCTGTAAGTAATAACAAGGAACACTAAATACGTTACGATGAAGTATAGTGTCCGTTTTGGTGAGTGAAGTCGTCTTGGGCTATTGCATGTTGCGATAAATTGTCTTAAAGAAATATATCAGCCATATTTAAGCTATATCTATTTAATTTCAATCAATTGAGTCAAGCAAAACAAATCACAACGATCGACGAATTGTTAGACGCAATGTGGGAGTTGCGTCTTTCAATACTGCCATTTGACATTTAAGGCGATTCGTATTTGGTGAGCCATTTTACGATTTTGTATAGAAACTTGTCAAAAAGGCGAATTGCCAAAAACGAATCGCGCGGCGAATTGCGCTGTGTGTGACCATTTTACGAAATTAAATCCGCTTCGTATTTCAATGCGGATACGATTCGTCGTTAGTGGCCTTTTTAGGCCCCCAGATCTGAAAAGTAAATGGCGGAGCTCGAAAGTCCATCAAGATGTGGATCTGTGGCTCAGCGGTAAGGGCATTCCCCCTGTAAGGGAAAGATTGCGGGATCAAGTCCCGTTGAGGCACTATCACTTTTGCCGAACTGAAAAGAGTACAAACTATGACGTGGTTATACACAAACTTACCTTCATATTACTCATCAGCTGTTTGTCCAATGTCTGCAGCAAGAAGCGGTCTGAGACACCGCGAGTGGTACCGAGTAGGGTGCAAGCGAGAGCACGCACTTGCATGCACAGGTCGTTGACCGCCGAACAGATGCGAACGAACGCGTCGTCAACTAGGCGCATTGTCGTTTCACCGTCGCATAAAGTTATAGTGCTATAATGTGAACATGTTTCAAAGTTGATGAATATGTACAATGTACAGTCAGCAGGACAGTGAAATGACACAATGAAGTTTGCAGTACACTGAACAGAAAATTCCTCGTAACTGTTTATGTAGCTCATAAAATGGGATAATTTGATTTTTGAATGAATTTTTTTTTTTTTTAATCTATTTTTAAAAATCTAAATATTCAGCAATAATGATGATTTAATATTAACTATAGATAGACATTGTTCTATAATGTCATAGTTTAGTGATAAAACAACAGACCAACAACAAAGTTACAACAAACTTGATGCTAGCGACATCTATGTTACCGTTTGAGTTTTTCGCCCATTACAATTCTTAGCATATTATCACTCATTTTGGTTTACAAAAACTAAAGCTTAAACTTACTTTTCAGGATACTTATTGCCAAGTACCCAAACAAGTTTTAAAGCCACTTCTCTCACAATTTCATAGTCATCTGATAGAGCAAGGCACGCCAAGTCATACAAGTTTGCGCTTAATGTTTGTCCACGTTCATGCATAGTCAGAAGTGATTGGAAGGCTTCACAACGGACTCTGGCATCCTAAAAAGACATAATCATATAAATAAATATCCACAAAACAGTGATGCAAATCAGTAAAACAATGTATTTGATTTTTTATATTTAGTATGTGAAGTTGAGACAATATGGGCCTCCATTTACAGTTTGCAATTCGAAAAATTTATAGAATACAAAAAAAAAAATTGAATTACCTCAGCATGAGAATAATCTCCAAGCAATTTAACAATGGCATCAGCCTCGGTGGTCATATCCGTGGTTCTTTCAGACTCAGGGTAGAGAGGGTACAGCTCACTGATCAGTTGCAGGCACCTGCACTTCACTTGGTGACTTGTATCCTTCAAATTGTCCTTAGCAACAGTCACGAGACGCATCATCAATATTTTATCATCACTGAGTTTGCTTCCGAGTTTCAGTAAAGTGGCTATACCTTGAGCTATGACCTAAACAATAAATAATGCAGTTAGAGATTTTATTTCATAATGATTTGTACAGGACATAGTTTTGTTCACTATTTTATGTGACATTTAGGGGCTACAGTGACCAATTAAATAGAATTTTTTAAGCTACATTTATGGTTACTAACTGTTTATAAGTTCAAGAGTAAGTTTGTTCTTTGGAATGCGGAATATTGCACATACAATATCATACATCTACTGGGATACCAATTATTTTATTATGTGATAATTTCAAGAAATGTGTGCAGTCATGAATACAAATATTACCTTCTGCAATTTCTACATTTTGTTACACTTAATTTTATTTACTATGAGCTTTTTACACAACCCAGCAAAAAATAGTATATAGTTGTGGCGAACTACAGAATTAATGTAACTATTGTGTACATACATAATATACTTTTAAAATAAATAATAGTTAACATTGTGATTGGGTACTTAATACCTTATGTGAGGTTTCATTCTTGATCAAGTGTGTCGTCTCATCTATCAAGTTATTGAGGTTTGCTCCCGGACACTCCAGTCCTATATCACAGTACAACCACAATATTTTCACTCTTACTACAGATTCTTCCTCAGACTGAAAATGTTCAGACAGCTTTTTAATAGCTTCTTCAACATCAGATTCCTGGAATTGGAGGCAGTCTGAGACACGAAGCAATAATTGAAGTGCCTCATCACTGGACTTGCATTTTTCTAGGAGTCCCACAAATGCAGCGGCTGAGCTTCCGATAAGCGGCTTTTTTGCTAAATGCAGCTTCTTTGAGGGAGGCCCATCCTGAAAACAATAAATGTTTGCTCTTATAACATTCTGAAAACCATACTTTCCCGTAATAGTTAGATGTGAGAATTGTTGAAGGTTATGTAGTTACTTGAAAGGATTTATTGTATTCAGCCAGGGCCCTTTTCTTCAACACCGCAGCCATTATATTTTGTAATTCCTGATTTCTAAGCTGTGTGCTAAATACACTGAACACTAAAACATAAATGGAAGAATATTTTTATGCATAATGTTTATATGAGGAAGTTTGACAGCAAACAAATATAGTGTTCGTAGGATATAAGTGTTCTGTGCAAACAAATAATCAACATTGCCATATTTATTTTCCAAATTCTCCTTGACTTAGGGAATATGATATTCTCTTTTTTTATCAAAATGTTTACGACTTTAATAAAAATGAAGAATTATACTTAATAAATAATGACAAAAGCAAATAATGTACGATACAAAATTGGTAAGAACGTACCAACCCAGTTGGAAGAAATATTATGTTAGAATAAGTAATTTAATTATATGGTAATAAATTGTTTCAGCTGTCATTTTCATAGGTCTACAATCTACAAAAGATTACGAAGAATTATAGACCCACAACGAATTGGAGAAGGTATGTTTTTCCTTGACACTTGTACACTGTCACAAGCACCAGGTATCACAACTTTCAAAAGTGTCAACACTGTCAAACATTTAGATATTGATAGCATGGTCATATACGCTAAATGATTCTGTTGGAAAATATTTTTTATGCAAATATTTCATAATAAGCAACATTTACCTAATTGTAACGTTTGAGATATAAATTGGTGTCTTATTGATGTCAGCTGTGACTGAAATATGAGAACAATGGCTTTAGGTTCGGGCACTTAGAAGTTACTTGTTCGATTTGCATGTAACTATTTATGTAATTAATCATTTTAGCTCAAAGGAGGTAAGAAATAGCTAATAATAACCATATGATAAGTTAAGAATCAGGTATTCTCCGTGTAAATGATTACTAAAAAATTACTCTAAAACCAGTTGTGATTATTTATATTTTGTTTACTTGGCTTTATGCTTGGAAATAGTGGCGTCCAGTAAAATGCAAGTTAATAAATCTATATCGTAATCATTTTATTTTAGAATGGGCTGTTTAAAATAATGTCATGCGAGTGTGGAGAGCATAATATGTCTGAACAACATCTTCTTGATCGTGCAAGTATCAGTGATGCTCATGTGATCATGCCTGCCCCTGCATCTCGTATACCAGATGCCCTACAGCACTGGAGGGAGTTTCTTTGCGGTGGGGGCTCAGCATTCTGCAATATACTAATCAGCTACCCACTGAACAAACTAATATTTCGACAGGTACCTAAGTTTTTAAGAAAATTGATGGTCGCTTATGCCCCTGAAATGAAAATAACCATACAGGTCTGAATTCATAGATCTATTTCAATTTTGTGAACATTTCATGGAGAAAATTCACACACTTCAATATTTGTAAGTAGGACTTTTGTGCATGGTTATCAACTATTTTTGTGCAGTTATGATTACAGATATTACTTATTATAACAACACCAACAATTACTCCTTGTCTAAGAAGTTGTGGAAGTTATAGTGTGATTCACTCTAAATATGATAATTTCTGATTCTCCCAACTACTTGGCCAAGTTGTACTTACACATGAGGAAGGCTGGGCCAAAGGCCAAAGTCAGGTGATTCCAAAATTATGCATATCCAATATTTCCTGATATACATATACCCACACAAACAAAACTTGCTTCTAGAATTTGTATACAATCACAGTGTTCACAGTGATCAGATTGAATTCTAGAATGTACTTAGATAAAATACAGAATACAGAAGGGCTGAAGTGGTAGTAGGGTTCCATATCAAAGGGTAAAAACGGATGGAAACAGAAAACCCTATTAAATTAACAGGATATGATACAATACCAGGACTTCTGAACTGTAACCCTGACACCTTAACCTATAAACTGAGGATGCTGTGCGTTATAATTTTCATGTGTGCACATAGTGTAAATTTGAGTAGCAAATCGCGGTACTAATTTATACCCCAACATTTTAGGCTGGGCCAGTCCAGTTAATTAATGTATAAAAGAGAGGTGTGGTGCGGTATTCATAATCTAATAATCTAATCAATATAATCGACACAACAGCTAGGTATACGGCCTATAATAACTGTATGATTAGATTATAAAATATCTTAACAAACACAAATCCCAAAAATAGGTAAGTAGGTAGGTAAATAAATGTATGTACGATAATGAAACTCAACATACATATTCACGCCTGTAAATCCCCAAAACATCCATATTACGCCAACCATGACTTTCGATCCCACGTACACAAAGTACCCTGGGCCTCAATTCTACTAATTGTCAACCATTGTCAAGCCACTGAGATTACAAAAAATGCCATTGAGTTTTAAACTTTACTGGTATGCTGTTAAATACTTAAATTAAATATATTGTGTATACAACCTTGCAGAGTGAATGAAGCGATGTAATGCGTGATAAATGTAAAAATCGTTTAGTGAATTAATTTGTTTGATATTGTTTTTTTTTTGTTTTTGTTTCTTATTGTGTTAATTCCATAATCTCTGTAATGGAAGAATGTAGGCTCCGTTAACACGTCATCTGTTGCTTGAAAGAAGTCTTCAAACACTATCTTTACAGTTTTATGTTTTTGACACAATAAAGAATAATAAAAAAACATTAACTGTTCATTTTAATTTTAAATTAATCTTTCATTCAATTTTTAACTCTGCTTGACAGCAATGATAGGCTCGCCCAGCCTCTTATTGCTGTCAAGAGATACATTGTCATGGATTGTATGTCTATTATCAGATGAAGAACAGTGCCTATTTTGTCGTATCCCTTAATTGCCTATTTTGTGGCCCTGTTCTACTCCTCTGCAAACCAATGTAATAATAATAATAGCCTTACACAGTATTACATTTCATTTACATTTTTACATTATACACTTTTATTTAAATATAATGTTACTCTCTTATTCCTAATTAACTACTAGTTGTTGCCCGCGACTCAGCCCGTGTGGATGTCGTTTATCGCGATGCATGACTCTATATACTCAACTTGCCTCTCTTTATTGCTTCTCCTTGCTGTCATGACAACGGAAATAGCGATATTAGCGCCAATGTATAGAAATCTATCGATCTATTGAGATTTACGATTATTGCTCCGCTCGCTCCCTTGAGATTTATGATTATTGCTCCGCTCGCTCCCTTGAATGGTAGCGTGATGATATATAGCCTATGTTACTCCTAGATATTGTAGCCTTTTCATTGGTGGAAGAGATATTGAAATCGGGCTAGTAATTTCGGAGCTTACCCGTTACAAACAAACCATTCAGTTTTCCATTCTGTCCTGTCCATGTGCCGCCTGCTATGGCTTTAATGTCATCCACCTATCTTCTAGTTGGCCTACTTCTTTCCCTCTTTTTAACACTAGCAAACCTAATCTACTCTTTTGCGAACCAATAAGATGACCAAAGTCAAATGTACCTATTATTAATTTCAGATGATGCATGGAGTCCACACAACATTTGCGCTAAACCAGTTGCACCAAGAAGGCCTTGGCTACCTCTACCGGGGGATGCTGCCACCTTTGTTGCAGAGATCCTTATCCATGTCAGTAATGTTCGGCGTCTATGATGAATCTCTACAACCGCTGCTGAAGAGAGAATATAATCCTTATCTCGCAAAGGCTATGGCTGGACTAATCGCCGGTTGCTGTGAAGCCACATTGATGCCATTTGAAAGGGTACAAACACTACTAATTCATCCAGAATATCACTACAAATTTAAAAACACAGCCCACGCAGCTATATTCATTGCACAAAATTATGGAATTAGAGAGTTTTACAGAGGACTAATTCCTATTCTTTTCAGGAATGGGCCATCTAATTCCTTATTTTTTATATTGCGTGACGAAGTGAGAAATCGTGTTCCGCAACAAGAAAAAGCTCTATATCAGGGTATACAGAACTTCCTGGCTGGAGCGTCAATAGGTGCTTTTCTTAGCACACTATTTTATCCATTAAATGTTATTAAAATCAACATGCAGTGTAGACTCGGTGGTCAACACAAGTCAATATCTGTTGAATTCAAAGATATATTAAGTAAAAGAGAGTATAAAGTTATAAATTTCTATCATGGAGCGTTACTGAACATTTCGCGGGCTTTTTTAAGTTGGGGTATCATAAATGCATCATATGAAGTGTTTAGAAAATTATTGTATTCCTAGTCAAGTTGTATATATACATAGTGCAAATTATATTAACTCTAGTTATTCCAGTGATATACAGTTTATTTATTATGTTTCACGAATATACAGTTAGCACTGTTAACACATCGAAAAATTATGTAGCACCCCATGCAGTGGCGGATTACCCCAAAGCCAAAGTAGGCACGTGCCTAGGGGCGCGAGGGCGGAATGGTAAAAGAAGAAAAGTAAGCCCTCTGGACCCCCTCGGAGAGAGAGGTCCTCTCGCACAGCGCCTTGTTTGCAGCAAAAATGGTGCTGAGTGCCAATACTTAGGCTACCGTCGCCTACTTCTGCAAGCAAGTAATGCTCGAAAAGAAGGGGACCGAGCCGATGAGATGCTTGCCTACGGTCCCAACGTTTAATCCGCCTCCGACCCCATGCATTAAAGGAAATAATAATATATATAAATGTCTGATGCTTTACATAACCATGATATGTATCCGAAGGTTTTAGTGCTATGGTTGTCTGTACTTTCAGTATTTCCCAAGAGTATATAATAAGTATGTAATATGAGTAGGATTAATATTGAACACTAAAAGACATACCTACATAATTGGAAACTAGATACATGAGCTAATGAAATATTTGCATTAAAAATATTATTATTATAATTTAGTAATCAGATTCCTAGCCGAAACTTGGTCCGTTTGACATAAGTAGGTAGTTGTTAAAGGATGTACTTGTGTACATATACAAGGTATAATTTATTTTGTCCCAATAAATCTCACATGTGATATCTAAATTTTTAAGAATATATTTTATGAGGATATTCATTGTATCAAAACAAAAAAATTAAATAATGTTTAATTTGCGTAATTTACTTATTGTTTTAAGTAGTCAGTCTTACTTTATACCTACATATTGAGGCATTTATAAAGTGAAGGTTGAGTGCCTGGCTGGCCTGTGTTCATAATTTAGTTTTTATTTTAATACTTATCAACCTTTTCGAATATTGTCTGAACTGTTTAGGAAATGTTATAGATTGTTAAATTTTTATTGGTTGTTAGCAGTGTTTGTTGCACCCTCAAAAAATGTTATTTTTAATTGCAGTATCGATGTACTTTCAGAAATCATGAATAATAATACTTTTTTATTTTACAAAATATTAGCAAAATGACATTACTTAACCTATTTATTCGTGCAGAAACCCCTCGAAATGCAACCCCGCCTGGCCCAGTGGGGACGGTTTATTCTAACTAAAACTACCAAATGCGCACACCATCTTAAGTCTTTCGATCGAGGTTTAAGATTGCTTAAAGCATCCCTCGCACCTCGGCTAACCACTGACCTAAGGCCATCTTCACTTTCGAGATGACCCCTCGGGTGTGGGGAACTCGGGAGTCCCCATCTTGCCCCCGGAAACAGGGCAGGGGCATCCCCCCTGACCATATTTCAACTTTACCCTCTGCTAGACAGAAAAGCAATTAAGAACTCAATTTAAAATATGCACCTCAGCAAACAGACTTTTAGATAGGTAGGTACCATGCGGAAATCCTCACGGGTTATAGCAAGTTCTTAGATTAAAAGGAGCTCTTTTGACTACAAAAACAATCATTATTATTTCGAAGACACAATGATGTCTACCATGGAAAACAAATATAATATGTTATATACCTACAGTTCCTACCTATACTTGATCTTTGTTTTCCAGTGTAGTAGGCATAACTGTCTAGTGTCTACCCTTAAGTATAAGATCGCTATATGCGTTGTAGCTACTGTACTCCATATGCCAGTTTTAATATTAGGTAGGTATATTAGGTTTCTTCAACGGTTGGACCGACTACATCACTATCTACAAGGCTTTAGTATACCTACTAGCAGGGGCATACATTCCACAGAGCCAACGCTACATACTCTACCCAAATTAGAAATTATTATGTACTTTACGCAGTATGTATACCGGGTGATTTTATAGTATATATAAATATTTTGACCACATTTTCGATAGTAAAATCGTCTGGAAGCACTAATTTGTCGAAAAAGACATTTTTTTTTCATACGTCCCATACATTTTTCTGTTCACATGTAAGTCGACAAAGAAGATACAGTACTTACTTTTTCATATAGGTAATGATGGATGTATCGTATCTGTTTTGCTGACTGTACATTATTCCTATGCCTAAAGTAAAAAAAATCTTTTTTGCTATCGAAACTGCGCCCAAAAAATTATTTTTCCGAAACGACCATAAAAACAGTGTATAAGTATCTAGTAAAATACATAAGATTATAATTTATTTGCTCTAGCTGGGATACAATTATAAATGTACTTTAGTAAATTAAAGTATATAATTATATTATGATTATATGTATCTAATAGATGTGTCGATTTGGGTAGGGTATGCAGTGAGTGCACACTGCACACACCTACCGACAAGTGCATCATCTCTCAAGAATAATATGATGATGGGTGGATAAATAAATAGATATTCCACGACATTCTGCACAACGCTATCTAGATCTTGAAATGTAGGTATAGCTTAACTACTGTTATGGGATCTAGAATGCGAATAAACATTTTTTTTGTTTAAAACACTATTATGAAACATGCAACATTCAGATTAATGCAAATATAGGTACACATTATAAACTGAACGGGAATGAACCCGCGTGTCCTGCATTGCTGTCGAATGCTCTACCGCTATATCACTGAGGCCGTCGAATTAACAGTGGGCTCCGGCAATGAAAGCATACAGGAGAAGAATTTGAAAAAGTAATGAATTTATTGGTAGTAATTGATACGTATTAAGTTTGCTAGGTACTTTGTTTTTTTATATAATAAAATGGTATTTTGTCGTTAATTTTCGACAGTTGTTTTGATATTTTATTTTATCGGAATAATATAGGTACAATTATATAATAATCTTTTTACACTTATTTTATTTTTCGTGGGTAGGTGCTAAGTCGATTTTTTCCCCTCTACCTATGGAGATGAGTATGTCGGACTCGAACCGACTAAAACGCACGCCGTCCATGGGTCCTTAATTGCCGGAGGTGAGATTATACAAGACATATCTCTCGCACCCCGGCAAACCCGGGGACATCTCTTTTGAGATGACCCTCTTCCTCTGAGGCATTAAGTAGGTGCTGGAATAATACGATACAGTTTGGAGGGCCTACCACCAGTAGCGAACATAACCTACATCTTCAAACTGTTTCAGTTCATTAAATGAACAGTGCTTTTCTTCAATACATATTTGAATATTGTAAGTGGTTATATGGGGTGTTAGAGAAAGTCTTCCAAAGCCTACCTGGGTAGTACTCCGGCTATCATCATCATCATTTCAGTACTCCGGCAGTAGTCTACATATTGTCATAAAAAAATATTTTGATTGTTTTTATTTCGTTTAACTAGCTTTATTAACTCTACACGTGTTAATTAAGCTAAATGAAACAATAATTTCATTAAAAAAAAATCAATGCGCATTATGGTGCTTATGTTCTTTTTGTAGCGATGCTTTTATGAAATTATAACTTCTTTTAGCTTTATTGATGCGACAGAGAGTGAATACCTATCAGTTAACAGTATAAAAATATTACCAATTCGTATTTTTTTTACCAATATGTAGTGTAGGTACCCGGCGTACTAACATGTCCCTTCGGCTTCGGGAGCGTTTCCTTAACATCCTGTATAATATTCACACCTCGCTTCAGTCTTACCATTTATGTTTGAACTCCAAAAATAAATATTATTAAAATGTAAATAAGTGCCTATACTCCAATATTTTTTGGTCTTGTGTACCTTGTAAAGTATAGGTAATTTCTTTTTATAACGTTTTGCTTGTATACCTACAATAAAATTTAGCAAAATTGTACATTGCCTATTGTAATAATAAATATTATTTACTTCAGTAATTAATCAATTAAAGTAATGTATGAATCTATCTGCCAGCAACGAAATGCATGAATCTATACTTACCTACCTATGTGTCTTTATTTTAGCGGATTGCATACAGCACAGAACACTTATATCCTGCATACAGCAGGTTTGCAGGTTTTGCAGGTTTTTGATTTGTTTAATATTGGATCAACGCCATTTAACGCCGAATTTGTGAAACCCTTTCTCGATAATGCGCATGTGTTCAACAATTTTACGTGATAGGTAGAGAATGAACGAAGCGAAAAGGACATTCGGCCTAATCACCCTGTAAGTTAGCTAAGTTCGATCTACGTTTGAATGTACTATGAATACTATGATCGTAATAAAATTAAATATTGTTTTTTTTATTTCGTTTGAATATGTAGGTTACTACTACCTACTTACATTACCTATGCATTTTTGGTTGCTCTTTCGGGGCTCTAGACAACACAGGAATGAATGATGAATCACATCCTTGCTTTTCTAAATCCAATTATGTACGGAACCTTCACGAATCCGAGTTGCATTGCCGCCCTAGAGTTGATCACTCAAAATTCGCCACAATAATCTATTAATATCCCTAATATTCCAATACAAAAAAGCAAACATCCTATTTCTGAAAATAAAATCAAGCGGAACCCCATATTCCGGTTAGAGAATGAGGCAATGTATTTAATTAAATTAGTTGTGTAGATCCGCGGCGAAGAGAGTGGCCGCCATCGCCGCCATCGTCAGTCGTGAACTCGTGACGGGCAGACTGGTACTTACTGCGTTGTCTGTTCGACGACTACGCAATCGTCCGTAGAATCGCAACGTTTTGTGTTTTGAATACGGTCAAGGTCGTGGACAGTGTGTCACAACATAACTCTCAAACTTATGTCAACTATATTTTCTCTGTTTTAGTATAAGTACTCGGTAAGTGCAGACATTACAAATTCTTAAGTTACTACACATCTATTTAGGTAGGTATTGCCTTTTTATTTATATTTTCATCCTACTTTACGTAATCCAAGTCTCAGTACCTACCTACCTACTTACTTATCTAACTGTTAGGTATTTAATTTTTTGTTCTTTCGAACAAAGTGAATTAATAATTATGATATTTAAGTATTTAATTAACTTATTTGCAGTCCAGCAATAAAAATTATAGATACTCCCAATTGATCAGTTCACCTAAATTGTAGAGTATTTAGGTAATTATTACATCTTCCGTGAATTGGTAAATTATCCTATTATGTTCGTTATCGGTAGACCTACGAAGGCCTCAGGGTCAAATTTAGGGTCACTACATTATCGCCGTGATGTAAAACCGTTACCCATAACACAATTGAAGCTTAGCTAGAGCTGTAGTGCTTAGGATAAACATAAAAAAATACAACTAATTTAGGTATTGGCATTGCAGTTTTAGCTTAAATATGGATTGCATTAGCGGCTGGTGCAAAAGTAAAAGAAGGTTGGATGGGTCGGTAGTCATCGTAACGGGTTGTAACACAGGAATCGGGAAGGAAACCGCATTGGATCTTTATAAAAGAGGTAAGTAGCGTAAGCACGAATAACAAGGTATAGTCTCGTTCTTTATCTGAGTGCTTTTTTTTACTACTTTGATATAAGTACCTACTTGTTACTGTGACTTTTCTGTTCTTTTCTGTCGATCTTTTCCAGGCCACCTTTGGCCTGGAAAAGATCGCCGTTGGCGAGAAGGCCGTCCATTGTACCTACATTCTACTATATGTTTATGTCCATAGTGTAATTTTTTATCTTATTATGTACAATAAAGACTTAACTTTCTTATCTATCTAATTAAGCCTCAGATTAATTTAATCCAAAGCGTTCACTTTGGAGCCCTGGAGTCTACACTACTCTCCATCTCCATGCACTCCATCTCCATGGTTTAGAATTGTAGTCATACCCTAAAATCCCACCAAACCACATTTGTTTTGGTTGGATTTTAATAACTGATTCTTTATTCAGCAACATTGGCTCATTGAGGTATATATTATCGTAGGTTTATAAGTGCCTCGGAGAGCACGTTAAGCCGTCGGTCCCGGTTGCCATACAAACATCTATGACAGTCGTTACGGGTAGTTGGAACCCTCAAAAGTCCAACCAGCCTAACTTGGAACTTTGATATCGCCATTGGTCATTAGACCATTGGTTGTGGAGGTCAGATGGCAGTCGCTTCACGGAAAATATCGAAGTTCAGCCGCATCACAGTTAGACTGGAAAAGCCGACCCCAACTGAGTTGGGAAAAAGGTTCAGGGAATTATGATTGGCTCATTGAGTTAACATTTAGGGTGCGACTACCGTCTATTGCCACAAACACTCGAAGGGAAGCCTGTGCCAGAACCGCGTCCGTCAATTAATAAATAAACCGGTTTGCAAATCAGATGCGATTAAATCAAAAACCTATCTCAACTTTTATCTATCGGAGAACACTAATTTTTTTAGGTGCTCGAGTAATAATGGCCTGCCGAAACGTGGAAACTGCCGAAACGGCAAAGAAAGAAATAGAACAGCTAACAAAATCTGATGAGGCTACTGGTCAACTAGTCGTAGAAAAGTTAGACCTCTGCAGTTTAAGTAGTGTGCGCGATTTCGTGGCTCGCGTGACGTCATCAGAGAGGCGTGTGGCTGTATTAGTATGCAATGCAGGCGTTATGATGTGCCCTGAAGGGCGCACGGAGGACGGGTTCGAGACCCATATAGGTTCTAATCATCTCGCGCACGCACTCCTGACGCTACTGCTGTTGCCCACGCTGATCGCAGGAGCGCCTGCCAGAATCGTTTTCGTTTCATCATTCGTCCATGAACGTAAGTTTCTTAATACTAAGTAGGTAAATTAAAATAGTTGATATTTATATGTATTTCTTATGCAATGGCTATAATGTATGTGATCAATGATGACTATGAAGGTGGTAGGTAGGTACATAATAATAGGTATTAATTCACCATGTTAATTGGTTTTGCCGTTTTAAAATTACATTCAATGAATGCCGTCTTTACCATAGAGACACTCGGGGCAGCGTGCCCAGCGTCCATCGCCTTATGGTGCCCTCCAAAAGATAAACAACTTCTCGTACATGAACTTAAGAAAAATCTAAAAGCCTAAACTTACCAGTGTACCCAGGGCCCCTGCCATATGTAAAGACCTTTAGATTTTCATCATCCTTCCAGCTTGATCTAGGAATACTATTACCAGTTCATTTGTTATAGGAATCCAATTAGGTACCAGTTAATTTGTTATAAACTACTTAAGTAGGTATATAAATGTTATGTTATACCTACTTACCTATTACTGTTATCATTTTTTTATTTCTGTGGACGGCATTAATACATAAGTAAACACAAATTACACTTGCGTTAAGCTTATCATATCAATTACGTTAATCTCTACTATCTAGATAGATAACAATAACACTGCTGTCCCACCAATGACCATGTCCTAGGTTTATTAATTAACAATATTAACCTTGGCAGTGCCACCCACACCAGAATTTGATAATCCAATCAACTATGAGACTGAAAACCAACTTAGAGTGTACGACTAAATGAACTCTAATTGATCGTAATCACATTAACTCTTTAGAGGTAATAAAAAACACGAAAGTAGATCAATTGTATTAGTGCTATGCAAGTTTTGTCGTTGACTGTAGCTAGGTACTTAAAAATATTGATTACAGAACACGAATTGGACTCAGACGACCTAAATTTTGAGCGGAAGCCGTACAACGCATATGAGGCATATTGCAGAAGTAAGGCGGCGAATATATTGTTCGCTAGAGCCCTGGCGGATAAACTAAAGGTAATTGCAGACTGTTACGGATTGGGTAATAAATGGGGTCGGCATTACCTACGAGTGTGACGTCCCTGGGTTATTAGTGCACACCTCCATCAGCCATAGTAACTACTTTCCAACATGTAAGCCGTGTGTGTATAAAAAAAGAATTCAGTTACATTCATGGAGATCCTAACTCCCGAGACTTCCTCTTTAACTTCACACAAGATGTCATATTGTGTACCTAAGTATCGAAAGTTTAGTGGTCGCCTTATGAACGAGAGTGAATACAAATAGTTCATTGAATGTTAAGCTTGCTGGCTTAGCGTGCATTGCATTTGTCAGACGTTATATCCAAGTTCATGGGGTTACAACTCTTGTCCTAATGTCGCCTTCTTGAAAAAAAAGGGTCCAAATGGTTTGTATGATTTCTCTGACGAAAAAATTAGATAACATTTCTTGTTGCAAATAAGATTAACTTCTATTATCATCATTTTAAAGAAATTGTGCCAAAAATGCATTGAAAGTATGCACAGAAGAATTGAGGCTAACTGCTAAGGTTGGAGCCACCGATTATTAATTTTGGCATTATTTAAATATTGTTTTTATTCTGTCATAATATTTTTTGCCTTTATGCAAGTCTGTCCTATTGCGAATCTGGGATTTTGCTATTCTGGGATTTTGCGTATCTGTCCTGCTGCTACAAACCCTACTATATAGATAGTATTATTGCAACACCATGGGCGTAACTTTCGTGCTGCTGACCATATAAAAGGAGGGGGAAGGGAATGGGGAGAGGGTAGAAGATTAAGAGTTTCCGTGCTGTCAGTGCAGACGACAAAGGGTTTCTCGGTCTTCCCACTGATAACGCAAAACCTCTCCAATAAGCTCTGGCTACCCTACTCACCGCCGAAAACACATAACAAGGTTATTATTCGCCGCGGTATTCTGTAGGGCCAAGGTACTTCCCCTGTCGGACTGCTCAATTAAGACGAGAAATGCCGTCATGTCCCAGGGTTTATTAATATGAGGACCCACTATAAAATAATATATTTCTCTAATTATAATCTGGTAACCTGTTATAAATTTTTCACAGGAGAACAACATTCACAACGTGACGACTTACAGCGTACATCCAGGCGTAATCCGCACAAATATTAGCCGACACTTTAGCGAGACCTATGTCTATGGCGCGAGGTTCATATTCGACTACGTGTTCGGGATCTTCCTGAAGTCGCCGCGGTGTGGCGCGCAGACAAATATCTACTGCGCCGTCGACGAAGGGTGCGAGAAGGAAAGTGGCCTTTATTATAGGTAGACCAAAACTTTTGAATTTATAATCCTTTTACTAGTAAATGTTAATTTTTTCTTTGTTTTGGATGAATGCAAAATTCTTTTATTTTTTTCGATAATTGAATGAAAATTTCTTTCATTTTTGGACGGATGAGAATTTATTCGTCTTTTTTTCCTTGACAATTGGAAATTTCTTCTACTTTTTTCTGTGAATGTCTTCTTCATCTGAGCACTAATACTTCAAAGTTTTCACCTTGGGAACTGGTATCCTACTCCTCTTTTTCACGATTTGGAAAATATTGTCTTTTACGGGAGCGTCAGCCGCCTATAAACCGATATACAGTGAGCTACTAATGTGCCTAGACAATTTGAAAAAAAAAATGTTCGAAGCGATGCATAGTGGCATCGGTTCTACTGGTCTTCGAAGTTACTGGATAATAGATCTACTTATTAATGAAATTATTGGTATTAGGCTAGTTGCAGGATTTTAGTTATTACCTTAAAAAGAAACAAGACATCTATAGTTCATTTTATTAACGCTATCTATGTTAATTTGGTTAAATTACAAAGTGTTACTTTGGCTGTCAAATGATTATAGATCTAACGAAAGGCGTTCAGAAACTTTTGGAGCCCATTGTATCAACGCGTCTGCTATTGCACACACTGACCATTATCACCCTTGATATATATGACGCAAACGTTTAGTGATAATGATTCGTAGGTGGTGGAAAAAGGTTGAAAATTTCATGCTGTTATTAAAAAAAAAAATTACACTTATTCTTCTTACTTTTAATCCACACTAATTTTTTTTCTATTTTATTTTTTTATGTTTTCTTCCAGTGACTGTAAGGTAAAGACTCCGTCGAAACAATGCCAAGATAATTCTCAAGCTGTCAAGTTATGGAACGAAACGATCAAGGCCTTGAAGTTGAATCTGAAAAATAACAATCCCTTTTTGGGACCAAATCCTAACGATGAAGCATTCCTTTAAAAACTTCATGTTGATATTGGTTTATTATTTAATTATTATTAATGAGATAAACTAATCTTAAGTTTTTGTGTTGTATAAAATGACTGAAAAACATTTTTTTTGTTATATTTTATATTTTTTAACTAGCCTTGTTTTAATCAGTTAGGGGTCGACTTTTCAGTTTAACTACAAGGCGGTCAAATTCGGTATGTTGTCATCTGACAGACTGTCATCTGACTTCCACAACATACTGGCGATATGGAAGTTAAATTGCTAGTATATGTTAATCATTCGTGCCCGTCTACCTCTGAAAAGCTAAGCAGAGTAGCTCATTGAGCTTTTTAAAGGGGTACAATTGATTTAAAAAGGTGGTTGAAATTCAAACTATTATCATTGGTTTTAGATTAATTGTATATATATTTCAAAATATAATATAACAAATATTTAATACATATTTTCTCTTACATCTAACAAGTAGATAATAATTTGTGGCACATTTTTTCCTCTCAAAAATGGACGGAAGCTTACAACTAGTTTTGCATTTAGTTCTATCATAAAATATTTGAGTATTTATTTGAGCATCACATAAAAGTTAATGTAACGAAGTCATTATAGATATGTACACTAATTAACTATTAGGTTGGTAATGCAGTAGTACCAAGCGATCCCAGTCATCATCAGCCTTGCGTAAATCCCGGTTGCATCGGAAGCTGTCACCTCCGACTCCGGGGTTTGCATTTTTTCTAGTCTAACTGCGTTGAGCCTGAACATATATTTTCCGTGAAGCGATTGCCATCTGGCCTCCACAACCTATAGCTATAGGCGATATCGAAGAATTGCAGGTGGACCAGTTATTGTACTTTTTAGGGCTCCAACTACCCATAACGACTGCCATGAATGTTTGTATGACAACCGGAACCGACGGCTTAACGTGCTCTCCGAGGCACGTCCAGACCAGTGCAAATAGCCATATTCATGCGTTTAGTATTTGCCCTGAGCGGGGATCGAACCCACGTCTCCTGCGATGCAGACGCGTTCACTACCGCCACGCCACAGAGTCTATCAATTATACAGCGATCTTAGTATTGACATTAATATAGGTGATCAAATTTAGTTTTATACAAGTTTAGGTTATGGTTTTATAACATTGTTTGTATGTTTACGCTGACGCACGACATTGCGGACATGAGGCCACGTCTAGGGTCTCGAGATGGTATGGTAAGTACGTAATGTCACGTCCCAAACGTTGAGATAAATATACAAACACTTTACTTCTTGTACTGTGTGAAAATCGTGTTTATATCAACACAACACGTAGACACAACAGGTTAATCAAAAGGTGTCAATAATTATATACCTAAGTAGTTTCCATTTTATAAGGGTATGTAAATTTATCATAATTATCTAGCAGCTAAATAATACTTGATTGTAATAAAAATACCTCTCCACAAAATATCGTTATGATGTAGCTTAAAACTATTTTTTTAAATATAACATAACATGAACTCACGCCTATATCCCCGAAGGGGTAGGCATTGGGGCTAGCACCCATATTTGGCCAATTTATGTTTAGGTCCCAATGTAATAGGCGGCGAGCCTATTGCCATTAACCGGGCACTTATGAACCTATTATTATAATTTTTAATTTCAAATAATTACCAATACCACCACCAATATATTTTTTTTCATTTGTAACCAATAACCATATAGAATAAATATCAAGTATAGTACTTTAAGTACTATACTATCTTTCGCAAGTTACAAAATGAAGAAATTAAATGAAGAATATAAATAAATAAATAAATGGTGTCTCGTTTTGACCTTTTTAAAAGCGCCTTTAGATATAGTTTATACCTAATTTAGGTAAAATTTTCAATAAAAAGCATCACAATGTTGTATTACTAACATTGCCGATTCAGTGTTAATTTGGGTAACACGCGCCATTAGAACGATTGCTCAATCATGGCGATGTTGGCTTGTGCCAGTATACTCCCCGAGTCTACACTCAAAATAATGTTTAAAAGCTTGTAATTGCATGCATGTAGACACTGGTGTCGTGTAAATAATACTGAGCTAATTTTGTGCAAATAATTTGCACAAATTCGTGCAAAATCGACGACGTATACACTCATTCGCTATGTCCTGTTACATAACTTGGATAAGAAACCGTTACAATTTAAAACTTCGATAAACATAAATTCTTTCATACTTATAAATGCATTTAATACAGTGTGTCAAATAGCTTAATCTAAACTCTACTTGGTTTTGACCCCAGGGTCATTCGCTGTGAAGGGATTGAAGTCTCCCAGACCCACCAACTCTACCGACAGGTCCCACAGTTTCTTGGCGTCTTCATCGCTTCCTACTATCGCCTTAGGAGTCGTAACAACACAGTCACTGAAAATAAAAAAATAATATTACATCAGACCTATGAGCTAGGACACCTACAAACCTTGAGCTTAACTGCTAAATGCCTATTTCGTAAAGGGCCGCATAATAATCCTTTATCAGGAAATCCCCCTTCTCATAATGTCCATTACAATATTAATTGCATAAGTATAAAAATCATTAATACGGTACATTCGTAAAACGCCGTCCTTAAAAATGTCTATAAGTGGCAAAAATTCCTTTCGCGTGTGCCCTTTTCGCACAAGAGTCATGTGAGAAATTGTGCCTTTTTCTTTCCATTTGGTGGTGGTGTGGGGAGAGGTGTGAACGTTAACAGAGCTTGCGACTTATTTGAGAACGTAATGATTTTTTTTCTTGTGTTTGTGGACTTAACGGACTTTGATATGTTTGATTGAAATGTCTTGGATCCTGGTCAGACTTAAAATCTTACGTTTGTTTAATCGCAATTGGTTGAATGGAACCGGAGCTATGCGTTAAACGACAGCCGCGCGCGGCGGTTACTAATAAATAAAGGGAACAGGAGAATGAAATCTATCTCTGTGCCAAAATTGAGCCAAAACCGTTCAGCAGTTTTTGCGTGAAAGAGTAACAATCTTCCATTCATCTAACAAACATTCACATATACAATACTAGCTGACCCGCGCGACTTCGTCTGCGTCACCCCGTTTTTGCAACATTTTCCATTCCTGCTCCGCACCTGTTAGTCGTAGCATGATGTTATGTACATATAAACCTTCCTCTTCAACCATTCTATCTATTGAAACAAACCGCATCAAAATCCGTTGCGTAGTTCTAAAGATTTAAGCATACAAAGGGACAAGAAAAATAGGGACAGAAAACGCGACTTTTTTATACTATGTGTAGAGATTAGTAGGATATATTTACCTGTAATACAATCCAGATTCATTAGCACACTTCTCGTCGACCGCGCAGTATATCGTGGTTTGTGCTCCAAGTTCGGGCGTCTTCATAAAGGGCCCTAGGAAGAAGCCAAGCGTCCGCCGCGCCCCCTTGAATAGTGTGTCGTCTAAGTGTCGGCCCAACTCAGTTTTAATCACGCCTGGGTGTAAGCTGTATGTATTCACGTTCTCTATTTTGTATTCCTGGGAACAAGAAGAGCTGTTTTAATAATAAAACTAGCTGACCCGCGCGACTTCGTCTGCGTCACCCCGTTTTTGCAACATTTTTCATTCCTGCTCCGCACCTGTTAGTCGTAGCATGATGTTATATACATATAAACCTTCCTCTTTAACCATTCTATCTATTGAAACAAACCGTATCAAAATCCGTTGCGTAGTTCTAAAGATTTAAGCATACAAAGGGACAAGAAAAATAGGGACAGAAAACGCGACTTTATTTTATACTATGTAGTGATAGTGATAGTGATGGCTGAGTTGCATTAAGTCTTGTGGGAATTATATGAAATTATTGGATGAACAGAAAAATTGCTCTTTTCTTGTCGATATGACTTCACACCTCCCTAATAGTAAGGAAGCTGACTGCTGAAGTTTCAAGAATGAATGTTACAATTATAGCTGATGGCAACCATGACCAATGCTAAGGCCATCTGCTGACTTATGCAAGTAATAAATCAATATTATAGGATGTACACAACGCCGCCTCGACCCGTGGCAAGCATAGCGTAACTAGCTTATGTTATGGGTTCTAGACGGGACTAGAACCCGCAACCACACCTTTTCAAGAGAGAATTTAAGTTTCATTCAACACAATTTAACATTACCTTTAGCTTAGCAGCCAGCTCTCTGGAGAATAAAATGTTGGCAGATTTACTTTGAGCATATGCTTCTGCAGGATTATATGGTCGTGTCTTATAATTCAAATCATCACAGAAAACGCCGTTTCCTGCAAAACATAACATAGACTAGTAACTTTTAGTTAGCTAAGCTATGCACATATTTCACGCACAAATTAAAATAAAACTGGTTCATAAGAGTGGCTGATGGATTTAGGGAAATAGGCTTGCCAGGTGTTCCTGATATTGACGTTCAACCTCAACATAGTTACACTAGGAAAAAATTTGGACCCCAGATTCTGAGGTGGAGGGTTTTGGATGGGACCGGGATTAAAACGGCAGGTGTTCGGTATTACAATTAATTCGGTATTTTATCACCGTGTTCGGAACCGAACACGATATCATAAAAATATTAAAGTATGGGCAGTTTGGTTTGTTTTTCTTTTTCGTTTTTTTAATCTATCATAAGCTATTCAACTTCCATAATTAGCTTTAGCAATATTGCTGATTTGTGATAACATATTACTATTTTCAAGCTATTTCATGGTTTGAATGAAATGCTGTAGATGTTATAGACACAACATTTACGAAGAGATTCGCGTTCTTGTAAAAACCAAGCCTTGTCATCCATTACTATGTTTTTGTGGTAGACGTTGCTAAAGGCAGAACTACTTGTTGTTGTTGTACATTGTCTCAAACTTTTTTCCCAAAGACTGTTTTTTTTTAAAGAGAGAAGAAATTCGTATATAGAATAGTAGTAGAGACCAAAGACAAGCTAATTACCCCAATGTATGGCATTTGTAAAGGAGAAATAAAATGAAATAAAATTTAATACTAACGTCTGTGTGCTCTAGATGATATGGTGACAATCCTCGCTGGTGTACTGTTCCTAATGCGAGGCAAAAGAAGCATAGTCAGTAGAAAATGTGCCAAGTGATTAGTACCAAATTGCGTTTCAAAACCATCCTCTGTTTCTTGTTTAGGACACATCATAACTCCTGCATTATTTACAAGTATGTTAATCTGCGGTTCTGTATCTAAAATATTCTGAGCACATTCCCTGACTGACTTTAATGAAGTAAGATCACACTTTGCTAACACGATGGTGCCGGTGTCAGGTAAATTTTGACACATTGTCTCAATGTCTTTTTTGGCTTCTTCTGCTCGTTCTAAACTGCGGCAAGCCATGATTACCTTAGCGCCTGGAAATAAGAATGAAAGAAATGGTATTATTAACTGCTGAAGGATGTATTGTGGCACTCCAGGAATGCTAACAGAAGTGAAAACAGTCTGTATAAAAACTATTCATTTAACAAAAACAGTGCTCTGTGCTCTGACAACAGCTGCTTGCACTTCAAAGAGGGGAGAAGTAACATGAAATTATAAAAAAAAAAAATGGGTACTAATACTAAGACATTATATAATTAAAAAAAACAAATAAAAACTAAAACCTGGCTATTGAAAAAGTAAGTATTTTTTCAATAGCCAACTTTTCATTTTTATATTTTTTTTTGTTTAAATATGTTTATGTACTTTGTTGTTTATTTGAATTAACGTTTCTGTCATTGATTAAAAAGTTCATAATGTATAAATACCTCTCTTGTAAAAATCCAGTACAGTTTCTTTTCCTATGCCTGTGTTGCAACCAGTAATCAAGGCAGTCTTCCCAACCAGCTTAGCAGTGCTCAGACATCTTCCACTGAAGAATGGCATTATGTATTGGAAATTTCTTCAGGATCTTGAATACTGCAATTATTATAAAAATGATAGTAATAATACTTCACATTCAAAACGCGACTCACGAGCGTTCATATTCTTTCAGAAATTATGCCTTGTTTTTTCTGCAGCACCTACCTTTATGACATGAATATATACACAAGAGATTTATTTTAAAATAAGGGAACTGTGTGACTTGAAATTTTCCATCCATAAGAGAGAACCACCGCAATTTTGCTAATCTCTAAATTCATTCATGAAACAGTACAACAGAAATGTGAAACAGGATACGTAGTATATTACTTACTCTGTGATCAGGATTAAAACCACTGAAAATAGAAAATGAATGATTACTTAACTTAATATCACTTAATCACAACAAAAAAAGTGCCTACGTAAGGCGTAAGGCCGGCCGGCAATAGCTGAAAACGAAACGTAAGCGTAAGGTATATTATTCGTTGACTTGGTACATTTATTCTACTTACCTAATCGCCAGTAAAGCGTATGCTTGTAAATAAAAAAAAATACTTGCTGTATGAAAATGAAGCTGCTGCTGTATTATAATTTAATAATCACTGCATCTGCAATACATAATTGATGCATGAAACGAAAAACGAAATTTCCGTTTATCACACTTTTGACATCTGTCATGTCTGTCATCTCCATAACAGCCACAACCCTGTCATTCTCAGCTGTATTTTGTGTTTTATGACCTGGTAACAAGAACCTTTAAATCAAGTCTTATTGGGCATTTTACTATAATTCTAGTGGACGTTAAATTTGCAATGAAGTCATCCGACAAAGAACTAAGATTACAGACAGCAGCTAGGCTGATTGATGATGATGATGATGATTCCAGTGGAAATTACCATCAACCATCTGTGACCTAAAATAATTTGTTGTTACCGTGTCATACAATTTAAAAAAAAATGAGATTTGTTGTCATTTTTGATTTTGACATTGATTTGATTGATAATTGGCAATTTTGTTACAGCAGCGAATAAATCTGTAGAAATAAGCTAAAATGCATTAAGATTTCAATTTATATTTATGTTTTTATTTTTTCGGTATCAATTTGTATATACAAACATAACTGTATAATCTTTCTTCTTTCATCATTAAAATAGCCACAGTTAGAATATAAACCAATATATTCCTACTCGATCTTGATGCTTCTTCTCATTCTAATATAACTTTAATCAATTGCATGTAAGAATAAACTATATTATTATATACTATATAACCGTGCTTAGTATTGACGTATTAAATTATTCAATTTGGTGTTTAATATCGTGGTGTCGATTGTTATTGTCCATTGTTATTGATAAGCATAACTGATGTATTCAATCATTCGTGACTCAGTTCCAATGGAGTACGATAACGAAGAGAACACTTGGCGTAGGCCGTCGACCCCAAAGGTAGAGCGCACGAAATGTCAACAGATACCCAAGAGATCAACAACTGTTGCTGTACTAGTTTTAGGACTTGCAGTCCTAAGCTGCCTGCTTGGCTACTGTGTGCTCAGTGAGACACTTCCCAATGAGTCAAAAACACTGAGAATTGTAATTATGGTAAGTTATTAGTTGTGATAATGGTACAATTTTAAATTAGCAACATTAAGAAGTGGAATATGTATACCAGGTTTGTTTTGTATAGCAAAGCAAATGAAAAGGTTTTGTCTTTGTCCACCCCCAATAGGAAGGGGATGTGACTTTACATTCACACGTAAAATTTGCACATGAATTTGAAATTATAATTTAAAAGTCACAAACAACTAGTTTAAGTTATAATTGAATTTCATTGAAATTATTAATCAATAGATTTCTTTTGTACTGAATCCAACCAATAATAGTATGTATGTTAGTAAAAAGTCAAATTAAATGCATTACAAATTAAACATGCATTCTAACAGTAATGTTGTATGTAAACTTGTGTGAAACAATGATTTTTATTAATTTTTTTTTAATCACCATATTTTTATTTTTCAATGATCAACACTAACTTTATATTGTTTTCAATAGCAAATTTTTTTTTAATATTTCACAGCTATTTAGGCATGGAGCCAGAACACCTGTGAACTCCTACAAAAGTGACCCTTATAAAAATTACATATGGCCTGATGGCTATGGCAGTTTAACCAATGTAAGTAGAGTATAGATTTTATATAGAGATTTGGGATTCAATTGATCTTCCTGTCATCCAACTGGCTCTGAATATGGTATGTAGCCAAAAATTTGTAACATAACATAACATAACATACATAACATAAACTCACGCCTGTATCCGTAGAGAGAGGTGACTATTTGAAAGACGATTTATTTGAAACTATTTGGGGTTCTTAACTACCTTGAAGGGCACAGACTTAGACTACACAGACCTAGACAGAGTTTAGTGTTTTTTTCTCTTATCTATCTGCATTCAACTAGTATAATCTGATTTTGTTGGAATACAAAAAAATAATTATGACTATTTGATTAGGAACCAAAATGACACATAAGTTCACATGACCCATTGAAATGCAACCTCATTTTAATGATTGCGTTACAATCCATAAAAAACTGGTTTCTTTCGAACAGAATGTTATTGTGGTATATCAATTTTAAAATTTGCAGGCTGGAAAACTGCAGCTATATGAATTGGGCAAGAAATACAGAAGTTACTATGCCAACTTTATACTGGAGGACTATTATGAGAAGGATGTCTTTGTTCGCAGTAGTGACAAATCTAGGTGCTTGATGAGTGCCTACACATTCTTGGCAGGGTTATACCCACCTACTGAGAAACAAATGTGGCATCCAGAGATGCCCTGGCAGCCCATACCAGTGCATTCTCTACCAAAAGAACTGGATAATGTAAGTTTTTTATTAACCTTTTTACTTATCAAGGTGCATATTCACTGGTTATTAAAATTTAAAATTTCACCTATTTGAATATGTGATGTAATCATGTAAAAATGTCAGGCAGGCTGCCATCTATGTAAAAATTACATACATTGGTAGGTACATAAGTTTTAGATTGGTATAACAGCTAATCCAAAACTGAACCAATTTTTGAACTTCTGCCCATCTGTTTGACTTGATTAACCACTGAAACAGCTGGTCTGATTTGGTACTTAAATTTTGGAAAAGAATAAGGACTCAAGTGACGAATATCATGGAGAAAGTTTTAATTTGACCACGATCGCTGTACTGCTCCCATAGAGCTTGTCCAGATGAAGCGATTTACGCGCGTACCGATACGCGCGTATCTACACGCGCGTTGGCGAGATACCAGGTGTCTATACATGCCGTCCACATGCACACGCGCGACTGTTCCACTCGCGCGTAAATCGCGTGCAGTCGCCGGACTCTCGACTCGCGCAAAACACGCGGGTGTTGCGCGCGAGTCGAGATCCTAGAGCGACCATGTTTGCGTCCAGTCCAACGCGCGTAGTTGCCGCGATAGGACGTATTAAGAATTAAAAAATGGAGCGTGAAAACTTCGACACAGAATTATTTATCGATGAAGTAGAAAAGAGGGTGGCGATATTGAATATGGAATCTCCAGACTATTCTAATCGAAACGTCAAACGTAAAAGTTGGGAAGAGTTGGTAGAAATTTTTTCTGGAGCTGGTGATTCGTGGTGGTGAATGGTGTGGATGGTGATGAATGTATAAAACATACTGTTATTCATTCTATCATGTAGAATTGGGTGTACTCTGTATTGTCGATTTTCTCTTTGCTTCCGTTGTTTCCATCTTCGGTACGCAAGCCACAACACAACCGCTTTGTCGCAATCCATAATTGTAACTGACTGAATTTGTCCCATGTCCCATATTTACTCGCGCATAAAACGCGGCATCTGGACGCAATAAAAACTGAAGCGCGCGTGTCGGTACGCGCGTAAATCGCTTCATCTGGACAAGCTCATAGTGTGCAACGTGATGGGGGGCGTATTGACCGACAGATTTTGATCAGTTAGCCTTGTTGAGTCCGCCGCCAACGTTCACGGCACTCTCTCGCTCACTCTCCACTCGTGGCCTTTCTTTACCACGTCCCCAGCCACGACACGCTCGCCAGGAATGCGGCATATCAGTCGCAGTCTAACTACAGTAATAAATATTTGCTTAGTAACACAATTCTAATCTTACAGTGTCCATCTCCATAGGAAACATTGTATCAACATGTCTCAAATGAATTAACACCACTCGTTCGTTATTTGATACCTCAACGTCTCATTTTTCCACACCCATTGTCTACCTTATAATTCTACATTCATGCTACATGTTGTATAAACTTACATCCATTGTATTTCAGATAGTAGCTGCAACAAAACCATGCAAAACTTGGAAAGCAATGTATAGAGAACAACTTGCTGCACACGACGCAGACCCGAAATTCACAGAATTATTTGACTACCTAACCAAACACACAAACCAGACTTTAAGGAGTATATTAGATACTGACTTTTTATACAGTACCCTACTGGCGCAGCAAGAGGCAGGGCTCAAACTGCCAGATTGGACCAAAACTGTGTTTCCTGCTAAAATGCGAACACCTTTTATGCTGAGTTTAGCTATGCTGTCTTATAATGAGACCTTGCAAAGACTGCAAATTGGTAAACATTCTTATGATTATTCATTACAATAGGTACAGTCAGCGACAAAAGTATTTATACATCTTGCAATCACCTTAGCTTTCATAATAAATTAGCGTTGCGTATCGCGTGCCCGGCGCCGCCCTTCAATGAATTCCTAGACGAATCATCACCCACTGTGTTCGGAATTCGAATCACTTTTACTGACGCATTCACATAGCAAAAAATTTATTCGAATTGGGTAGTTGATTTTTTTTTAATTCACAGAGTCCTTCTGTATCTAAAATCTAGAGAGTCGTGAATAAATATTGCACAGGCTATTTATTCGCAATTTTTTGCCGTAGTTCATCTAGGCGGTCCACTGTTCTATTTGTTTCAACAGTTCTGTCTTTGTCAGGTGAGCTACTAAAAGAGGTCCGCCACAATTTCGAGGCAATGACAAGCCACTCCAACGTGGACCGTTCGCTGTACATTTACTCAGGCCACGACGTCACTGTAGTGTCGCTCTGGCGAGCGCTAGGCTTCGAAGAGTTGTTGGAACCAGAGTATGGTGCCAGCATCGTGTTGGAACTGCATGAAGATGTGGAGAATGATGATTTCTTTGTTAAGGTAAGTTTTCCCCGACTCTATATTTACGGAGGGAGGACTATTTTTTTTGTTCTTTTTTTTCGTGCGAAAAATCCCCACGGATACCCCCCTTCCCCGCCGGAGCCGGTTGGAGAGGTTATGTCGGACTCGAACCGGCCAAAACGCACGCCGTCTTTGGGTCTCTAGTTGCTGGAGGTGAGATAGTACCCGGGGCCGTCTCTGGATCCTAGACCGTACGTAAAAGATCACCCGAACGACCAAAGTTGCGCCCTTTGAGATCCAGTAGCTCCAGTGAGCTGAAGTCCTAAGAGTATATCTCACGCAAAAATAGATAATGAAAAGCGAAGTTGTTTTTTTTTAATTGCCATTTAGTATTTTACAGTTAATCGCTAATAAAACTTTGTTTTCTATTTTTTTCAGATATTCTACAGGAATAATACCAAGATAGAAGTGCCAATGGAATTAAAACCAAAATTCTGTGATGATCCATGTACATACAGTAAATTTAAGAATCATATTGATAAGTTGATACCTGATGACTGGGAGGCAGAGTGTGGCAACACACAGATTTGAATTTAGGTACGAGATACAGCTTAAATATAACGTAGTGATTGTGTACGCAAACATCACAAGGCTTGTGATTACTCTTTTATTACTTAAACTAATCAAAATAGTATAATGCTTGTTGCGGATATCGCCAATGATATGAACAGAGGCCTAATTCCTGTAATACTTAAGATGACTGCGAATCCATTGCAGTTCGATTACTACCAATGAAATCTCGAGAGATGTCCGTCTTGGTCATGTGACCGCTCTTTTGCGCGATTTTATTGGTCGGAGAGATATCAAAATATTCACTTCGCTATTTGAAATTGGTATAATTTTGGCAAAATGAGACCTCAGGGATATACAAACCGATGCATACCCGAATCTCCGCCCACAGGGCATACTGATCTGTATCCCACGACCAGCAAATGATCGTGTTCTATCCGTGTGTAAAATTGCAGCTAATTTCATTCAACTGTTTTCGCTGATTATGTAAAAAGCTAACTAACTTTCGCATTTATAATACTCACAAGGGTTCCACAAAGAAATGAATTAAATTTACAACCCATCCATGTTCACAAACACAAATCCATGTTCGTCCTATAAAAGTGCGCCCAAATCTGTACCTGATGCAAAAGTACCTAGCACACTGCCTCTTTTAATTTATTCACAGGCAAGCAGATTTTACCTAAAAGGAAACCCCAGTAATATGACTACGTAAACGATAATATTTTAAATAAGTACGTAACGTTGACCAGAACACGTATAATATGCCAATTCTTACCACCGCCAGAATGATATTATAGAAATAGGTATGTTAACACGTCTCGAAGGTTCTAAGGCCTGCAAGATAATCTAATGTAGGAAAAAAAAATTAAATACTTCTTTAAGCGATTTTTTTGCTAACTGTTATTGGCCTTACCTCCCTTTCACCTGTCGACATATTTTTTTGATAACATATACAACATATATATATATATATACATTCTGTTAATTAAGTAATATCTATAAATATAATATATATATAATAAATCATACAATATAAATCGAGAGAATATGTCCCTAAACTTCCTTAGTACATGAATACTTAATTACTGAAGTTCACGCATTGGATGGGCTGTGGCCGGTCAGGCGTGTTCCACTGTTCCCCTTATCTGGTCAGAGGACCCTCCTCAGTGTCGGCGTCGAGTCACCGCAAATAGAACCTGCTAATTATATTTAAAATCTTTATAGCACTGTGACACAAAAGGCATAGCTACAGGGTACTTCGTCTTTACACTATACTCTGTGGTTAATACTTAAGATAATTTTATTTTCTGGCAGCTTTGAGTTTTGGCTTTTTGAGATTTTTCCCGTTATGTTTATTATAGTTTTGTTATGAATACTTTATATCTTGAAAGTACTAGAATTAAAGAACCACATGTGCTATTTATATTAAATCCTCAGTTTCAACTATTTCGACAGCTGCTAAGAAAACTACTGTAACTCACTCTCACATCACATTTATGAAGTTAGGAACTCAGAGGTAATTTTAATTTTATTACAATATTATTGCCTTGCAATTAAAGATTTGTCCCGGTGACAAAATCTGAGCGACAGTATGTTATAAATGTATCGGTGAGGTGAATTTATTATTGAGTTGTCTAAATATTCTTGAAACTCCCCTGAGTTTTAGTCACTATAAGTTTGAGAAACTGTGCACTTCGCTAACGATTCATTCCTAATATTTATTTAGTCGCTTAAGTTTTCTTATGAAAATAATATAATAAGTATACACTTAGTTTGATAGACACCAAGTTCACCGACTTGTTCTGTGACTCTGGTGTCGGAATGGCCATATTATTTATTAATAGATATGTACTATTTATTTACTTAACTATTTGACTATTAAAAATTGTATATTTCTTTAAGGATATTTTGCCACTACTTGTTAGATCATTTTAATGTAAGTATGTATATTACTATATTTAGTATGTAAGTTGCATTTTGCCCCTTTTTCTGCTGTTAATTATGCACCGTTTGTACCTACCTTAAAGTATATAATTGTTCAACAATATAGGCAGACTATCTATATCCATATATAAGATTATACCAGCAACTTTATCATAAAGACTGTACCTGTTACTTAACATATTGGTTAATTTAATTAACATTTATGTGCAAAAATAATATTTCTATGTTATATACATTATTATAAATAAATAATTTGTAAGATTATGCCTAATGTTACTTATGAAAATAGTGTTTACTATGTTATAGGCTTGTATATTACTGTTACGATAATTGTATGTGCGTATTAAATGTTTTGGGAAAATAGCAATATTTATGTAACTACCTAAATTTTAATATAAATTGTTGTCATGTTGAGAATTGTAATATTTGTCAAATGTAGCCTATTTATAAGCCTATTCGTGCCAGACGGCACTCGAGGTACCGAATTACCCATAGATTTAAAAAAATCGTCGTTCATTTAAACTTTGTCCTAACAATATACTTATTTGCATAAACTTAATAAAATATGTATATTCTACCAAGTTCAGAAAGTAGCCCCAAACCTAAACTATTAAGATGAACCATTTATTATCGCGGTATATTTGGTATTACTTTTCACTAGCCATAATCGCGAGTTGACTCAAGTCATCTCAAAGTACCCGAACTATGATGAATTGTTGGTGTTACTATTTAAGCAGAATGAGCTCACTGTGTCGTTCAGTCTTGCTAGTTTTAACATTTTCTTAGGTTTTATCGAGTGAATAACCGGGTCCCAGGCAGAGGGTAGGTAGGTAAGTACGCTCGGCGCTTCAACCATCCTCTCAATTAAAATTTGAGTGCTTTTTAATTTAAATCTATGTCCTTCAGGCGAGTAGCCTTACCTATTATCTATTCGCATAAACTTCAAAATCTATCACGTTGAAATAGAAGTTATTAAAATATCAAAGAAATCTAAGTTACCAAAAGTGAATCTCAAAATCTTATAACTCAAGATATAAGTAGTTCATATTAATCAAGTATGTATATACACATTATTCTTTTTATCGTATACCGTGATAAGAAATTGAGGTCATGGCATTCATTCTAGCTATTCTTTAAATGCTGAATCAGGCATGATTTCAATTTATATATTTATATTTCAATATATGCATTTTGAGTTTATTACCCAGAGAAATTAAAAAAGTTCTCTATGCATATAGTATGCGTTTTTTGTCTTTTGAGGATAGCACGGGATGTTACGACGGTGAAGCTCAAAACCATAGATTATGTTAAATTAAACCGCGAGCGCCAAGACCAAAACCTCGTTTCTCTCGCGACTTGGGGTTACACTACATGCCGGTAACTATATTTACATTCTATATCTTCCATTCCAAACGATGACTCTGGCACATTTCTGTGTAAGGATAGGTTTATGAAATAAAACATTAAATTGATTATGTAAAGAATCAAAAATTCGTTTATACATTTAGTATTTGTTAGCCATATACAGATGTTAGAATAAAGATTGTATCATTATAATGTTGTTTATTAAATGTTTTATGTGATAAAGGTGTTTTATCTCCAATCTTAATTTATTTTAATAATAATAAATAGACCTATACGTAAAAGGACGGCACATAGACTATTCACAATAATATTATCATTATTGTAAAGTATACAGAGGCGTACCACGATGTGTCCCGTTTTCGCCAAGGTATAAAAATTTTAGAAGTCACAGACCTCAGTTTAGACGCAGTGTAAACGAAATAATGTTTGATATCGTGATATTATTCTACATGTTTAGAACTTCTTTCTTGGTAAAAACGGGGGGTTAAAAAGTCTGCGGTCCGAGCGAAAGATGGCGCTATACACCTTGTATAGTTCTGTCCCGCTTTCTCGTCCGGGACACGAAGACTTCTACACACATACAGTTGCAGTACTTTGCATATTGGTGCATACGTTACAAGACATCTGCATTCATTACTTCGATATATTCTTATCTAACATTATACATTTTAGAATACACAAAAAAGTATATCTAATGGACGGCACATGGACGACAACTAGACAATAAATCACTATAATAAAAATATATCAAGAAATATAGTTATAAAAAACCTAAAATGAATTTCAATAATGACTTAAATCTAAATGGACAACAACAATGTTTCTGTCTTTCTATCGTCGTGAGATGAAACACATGATGAACAGTATGAACACATTATACTGACCAGCGGAGACCTGACTATTCAAACTTATTGCAAATTCTGTTCATTATAATAAAGATTTTTAATAATATTACTTTCGTGGACAGTGTACGTTTATCGTTTAGCTGAGTAACCATGGGTACGCGTCAGATAATATCTACTTTATGTACTTGCAAGGAATACTAAAAATCTTAGCAAAGTTAACAAAGATTGGCTAATTAGAAAAAATACTGAAGCAATTAGTCTGCTAACTATTCAAATAAATCAATAATTCAAATCTTTTTGTATCGGAAAACGAATGCCCAAGACGGGATTTACTTGCGACATAGTCCCAAATGGCCATATCGCCAGCCACACACGTTGAAATATGCTTGCGCAAATTTAGGCTTGCACAAATATTGTAGTTGTTGGAAGATACAGCAAAATTGAACATGTATACCACCACACCAATACCGGGGAGTGCTCTGATTAATATAATATGTATATTTAATGGCTTTTAGAGTCATGGCCTTAAGTTAACCCATTCAGTCGCCGTTGCCAATTCGGCAAATCTTGAATAGATCGGGATATTCTATTCGATATCTGAGGTCAGGATAATCGAGTCTCCGCAGTACAATAATAAAATGGGTGTCATTTAACGCACCAATTTTTAAGCCTGATATGAATTGGTGCGTTAAATGGAATGCACCTATAAAGTGGCTGTATCTTAAAATTATTACATTTGATCCATTCGGTGGAATGTTTTTGTTACGGTATCTATTCAGACTTAGAACATTACGGTTTGTTTAAAGCTCAGTCTTTCCTTATTGACTACAATTAATATGGTTTAATTGGTAAATTTTCACGTCATGTAAAAATATGATGGGTGATAAAAATACTAAAAATCTATAAGAGAATGCTCAAAAAACTCGGCTTCGAAAAATTGTACTTACTTAATTATACTAATAACTTAACTATTCGTGTTCGATGTATAAAATTCTTAATTGTGCAATTTCTATTAAGCTGTACCCTACGTTTCGTTTTGTTGAAGTGGCTGCACGGTGTTGAGCGACAATTTCCGTCGTAAACATTGTCTAATAACAGTTAATGTTCAGTTACCACAACAGGTAAGTACGTGTCGTTCCCTATACGCTCTCCGGGCGGTATAAACGACGATAACAATCCACGTAGCCACAGCTACCCATGACGCGATGACTGCTAAATGCAATGCCAAACCAGTATTAATAAAATCCCCTCGGCGGCTGTTGGGAGCATCCTTCTGTATATAGTCCATAAAGTCTAAAATAGCTTGACATGCTAGACGAAAATGGATAGTGGCCGCGTGGTCCCCAGTGGCACGAAGTTCCTGTAATGGGTTACATATTAATAAGAATGTGTAACAAATGCAAATGACAATGACAATGATGGCACGACGAGGATAAAGGGCAACTGATCCTTCAGACATACAGGATACAGAATGAATTTTTTGCCCCTCTGTGGAGGAAAAGTATTCTAAATACTGCAGATAGCAATTTTACTCAATGGATTATTATAATTGACACTATTGATTGATGCCATTAATGTAATTAGTAAATGAAAAATCTTCCATTGCAGTTTTGTGTCTTTGTAAAAATAAGAGTATGTTTTCTTCGAGTGAAATTCGCAATTTCCAGTATTTAGAGTACTTTTCCCCTATGGATGGTCGAAAAATTTCACCATGTACAGTCAGCATCAGATATATATGTGCTTCCAAAGTAGTCAAAATTATGTAAAGAATATAAATTCAATTTTATGTTCGCAGACATAGCATTCAAATAGTTGTAAGCATCCAGAGTGTTCAAAACATCTTCGATGTAAGTTGTCAATATTATGTTAGCTGTTACAGTGTTCATATTAATGTTGTCAAATAGGTTGTTTAATGGTATCTATGCATTCATACTAGTCAAAAATATCTTCACAATTAGGAAAGTCATCTTTAATATCCGTAGCTAGAGTGTATATTGGAATAAAATGTTAGTAATAAATATTTTGTTTCCCTTTTTCCTTGATTATCCATCCTGCTCATTTCGTGCATGACGTAGTTGATATGTCTTTTGTTTATTAGAAATTTTGATTATTAGAAAGGAAACATAGTTTAGATATGTTCTAACATCCCTAAATAGAATGGAATTTTCTTTGAAAAGGAAACTCTTTTAAGGAAAATGTCATAAATAACAAAGTTTAATAAAATTATATTAATGTCACGGAATAATATATGTCATGTTGTCTATGTGTATTACATAATTCAAGAGTGGTTCAGGATAATATTCCTGAAAACGGAGAGTTAAATTTAATAACCCTACCTCCCAAAAGCCTAGACCTTAATCCTATTGAGAACGTCTGGGGTAGAATGGTCCAAATGTGGGATCATGAACAGGCTCGCAGTACCGAAAATTTACGGATGCATGTAAATGCAATTTGGGAATCATTGAGGGGAAGTTCATTCTGTTTTAACAATGAGACAACGCCTACTTGATGTAATCAATGCCAACGGTGGTGGTTACACTAGATTCTAAGAAAATATAAGTTCTTTTTTACAACTCGTTGTTTTTATTTATTTTATTTAGATTATTTTTTTTTTATTATACAATATTATATTTATACAGTCAGTGCAATAAATATGCCCCGAAATATTACTAGAAATGGGTACGCAGCGATTTTTTGCGTTAATATAATAACGTTGACATAGTTTATGTGAGTTCTTACTAGACTAGCTGTTGCAATAGTTTCAAGCCATCAGATTTTAAATATTCATTTAACACACCTGGTGAGCAAACTAACAATGCACTATGTGTGGCAGGCCTTAGTTTTGAGGAACATGACTCAAAAGGGGATTGTAGCCGGCCTTAATGACTTTTGGCTCTACGGTGCATAGATACCATTGAAAGTCCTATTTGACAACATTAATATGAACACTGTAACAGCTAACATAATATTGACAACTTACAGCGAAGATGTTTTGAACACTCTGGATGCTTACAACTATTTGAATGCTATGTCTGCGAACATAAAATTGAATTTATATTCTTTACATAATTTTGACTACTTTGGAAGCACATATCTATCTGATGCTGACTGTACTATGTACCTACTCAAATTTTACTTTCATTAATATTGATTTATAGTTAGAAGTAATTGGTTAGAATATAATATACAGGTGCTATTTTAGTAACCCCTATGGATTAATTTGGTTCTAGAAATAGAATAGAGCCTATACACCTATAATTTAAAATGTGCATGAGAACAAACACTTTGCAATAACAAAGGTTAAGGGGTAACCTTCAATTAACTTTATTATTTGTTCCCTTAATTAGCTGTAATTGGAGCAGGAGTAACAAGCTAATGATATCAATGTAGCTCCGTATGTGCTCAATGAGTCAACGTAAAAAGTAGGTGAAAATATAATTAGTAAATCCTGTTACATTGTAGTTACGTAAGAGTAAGTGTGTAATGAGGACAACAGTCATAACAGAGATCACCTCACATCTCGAGAATGAAAATTAAAAAAAAACTAAGCTATTTGGCTGATATGGATTGGCCTTTCCATTGAATGATTATTTGAATGAATGAATATTGAATTTCATTATTAATAAATATTGTATCTCATCATCATCATTCTCTGAATGTTTCCCAACTTAGTTGGGGTCGGCTTTCCATTCCATTGTATCTATTTAAGGGGAATTCTGACTTGGCATATTATATTTAGATAACTGCACCCTATATTTTGTATAGCTGATGAAAACTTACTAGTTTATACACTTGTTCATTATGAAACATGTCCCTAGCATGACACCCTATCCACTCTATCTAGGTCTATAAATAAAATGGAAAGCCAATGAGACTCTGCGATGAAATAATTGTTTAATCATTTGGATATGTGGTGATGGTGGATCATCTGTCCAGTCGCCAGTGCCCCCTTTTATAAATAATAAAATATTATCTACAATGTTTGTAAAGCTAGGTGGTACTTACAGAGACTAAGTATCCCCGGTACTGCGTGCAGGTTCTAATAAAGCCAGTGGTCAAAATAGCTGCATGTATTAAGGTATATAAGCCGAAGACAGCTCCAATACATGATGTAGGGATCCAGCAATATATGACAGCATCATTTTGTTTACTGACCCTAGTTCTTGTACTCACTACAATTGATTCTCCTTCACTGAAAATTCATAATATTCAACTTATTAACTTAAAGTAGGTACATAGCTCAACTTATAGCCAATCACAAACAATTGCCATATTCAACCAGTGTTGTAAGTAATCTTTGTAGAGTCTATTGGTATTTTGAGTTAGTTCTTATACAGTTTACACTACTTACAGAATATATTTTGAATTAGAACTTATTAATTGCACATTTCATAATATAATAAGTAGTAATAGGGTACAGCGATCAAGCTACCAGTGGTTTTGTGGGTGTGGGCTCCTGACCTGACGCTTGTCCCGACTGCCTAACGCAAGTATTTTGAGTTAGTTAATTATCAAGAAATAAATAAAAATCCACTTACATTTCATCCATAGTTGTAGATTTTTCATCTTCATATTGGCCAATATTATTTATACATACTCTGTACATATGGAACAGAGCCATTACAATAGCATATACCACCACTGGCAAAGGTGCAAATATTGCATAAAGGCAGTATGAGTTGTGCCCACCGTTAAAGTACTGGGATGTTCGGACACCAAATAGTATGCAACCACAGTTGGTATTCTCAAAGTAGCCTCCAGGACATACGTCTAATGTAGTACGCCAGTGGTTATATGGAATCGCTATACAAATCACAGATACACCCAGTAACACAGACACCAGTAAATAAGACCAGCTTAAACGGCGTTCGGTATCATATTGATTCATCGTGAGGTCACCTGTGAATCATAACAATAATTAATTAGGAATTTCTCATGTTTCTTAATAATTACTATTTCATAAAAAAGCCAAATACTCACTGTTATAAAATTTGTCCAATAACAAACAGTTCGATCACAATATTATTCACAATAAAATAGTTAACCAGTATAAATAAAGTCTGATTAGTTTCTTCAATAGTTGTCCTTAAATATTATAAAGAAATATTGCTGATAACGACAGGGAATGAGACCGCGAATATTTCGATAAAATACTTAGATAAGATTCTGATAACTCATAACTCAATGACAATTGACAAGCACAGCACAGGGTGGGAAGGAACTACAAACAAAAGTTGAAAACTTGACTTGAAAAGCAGAACCATAGAGCAAAACCAAAGCAATAAGAGAGTTGACACTTGACGTCAGTTGGCCGGCGCGCTCCAATGCCAGTAGGCCGCGCTCGCTCATGTCGTGTAGCATAGAATCCCTGCATACCTGCCAATAAATAGCATTATGTACCCTATTTATATATATCATCTATGGCATTATGTTCATTTCATTCATTCATTTTTCTATTTGCAAAGCAAGTACCTACTGTATACGTCATAATAAGTATAATATCTTTTTTAAATTTCAGAATGAAACTAAACAGCAATGTTAAAATTGTTGGAAGCAATGTAATTCTAGTGCCTTATAGAAAAGATCATGTGCTGAAGTATTGAATAAAATTCATCAATGAAATGTTACATGCATTTTTGGGTCGTGGTTTTTCAAGCTAATTAATCTTTGCAGATATCATGAATGGATGAAGTCTGAAGAATTACAAAAACTAACAGCATCGCAACCGCTTTCATTGGACGAAGAATATGAAATGCAAGAATCTTGGCGTGAAGACGAAAACAGTAAGTAGAATATTTTCAGATACCTACTGAAACAGCATTAGTGTAATCTGGAGTTCCAAATCGTCACATGTAATATTAAGCTTATCATAACGCGGTTTCGCTTAAGTTAAGTTCTAAGAAATTTTTCCACTAATTTTCTACCATACTATATTATAACAGTGTGGTGTGACGAGTTAATATTTGTGTAAACCCTATGTCTCCAATAATTATAAAGAAACTCTTTTTTATTTTTAGAATGCACATTTATAATACTGAACAAATGCATTTATGGTCATAGCAGCAATGAAATAGGTGAGTCAAACCAGCACCTTGTTTAGTAAAGTGGCCGTACAGTATTTGAGCTTTTGCTAAGTGAACATAAGTTAAGCTATGCTTATTGTGGTTCTATATTATTATATTTTAGAATGTTTACTTGTTCTAGAATCAATGGTGGGAGATACAAACATTTTTATAGTTGATGAAGAACATTCAACTGGTGAAATAGAGATAATGATAGCTGAACAGTCAGCCAGGGGAAAGAAAATGGGGTGGGAAGCAGTCATTTTGATGCTTCTGTATGGCATTCAGCATGTGCGTTTAAAGATGTTTGAAGCAAAGATTTCATTAACAAATGAAATTAGCATTAATATGTTCAAAAAGTTAGGATTTCAAGAAAGATCCAAGAGTGAAATATTTCAAGAGGTAACATTAGAAAAAGAAGTTTGTAATGAGTGGATTGAAAGGTTAATCAAAGAAGTTCAATATGAAATACAAAGTTGTTGACTTAAGATGACTGTGGAAATTTGAAAGCAATAAAATGACATTAAAACTGTAGAAAGAAGAAATGACCCAAACATTTTGGGTGTTCATTTGCCCTTTGCTTGTCACACTTTGGTGATGAACAGAGTTTACTGATTATACAAGAATACTATTAGTTTATCTAATTAGTAATAGTAATTAATAGTAATTAATCAAATCCAAATACAATTACCTACAAAATTAAATGCTTTGAACAAAAAAATATAATATGTCAAATTATTTGCATTGCTCGTTTGATCACTAATTGACCTGCTGATCCATTACTATATTACAGTCTATCAGTAATAGGGTGATATAGCATGTAGATAATGGTAGTAATTGTGAAATAAACACCAGAGTTACAATTATAATGTGCAAGATGGATGAGGCTACAAAGCACGTCATAATAATTTCATTTTTTGTACATCCTTATATTGATAAGTAGAATAGGAAGACACCATTGAGAACTGATTAAATGATCATACTGCTTATTAATATAGTGGAGGAGAATGATATGTTGCGCCGATCCCAAATTATTGAGACAAGGGCAGGGAGGTGATAATGATGATGACTGATTAGTAATATAGTGGTCAAAAATAATCGTGCTGGTGAGTTCAGTATTCCCATTTTATTATCTCCTATATTCCCATTTAAAAAACAACCTTTTAACTCTGTCTAAAATAACTTAGTACTTGACTAATTGCTCATTGTATGTACCTACTTTTAAAACTTATGTTTTTCTTTATAGACACTTGAATGCAGAAATCTAAATGATTAAACAACGTTTTGTGATGGATACATATAATTAAATAATACTGATATGCTTTGTGAAAACAGGCTGTAGTGGTTTTAATATTTATAAAGATAAATATACCTAAGCAGTCAACTGTTACAAGAATTTGTGAAGACTGAGGACGGAAAATTCGCCTGAAAATACTATTTTAAGACTAGATATCTAAGTTATTATAGTTGTACTGTTTAACATAGAAATTGCCAAAGAACAACTGAAATTGGCGATAAATGTAACAGTTTCATGGAATATAAAGAAGAACTAGGTTAATGAAAATATACTGTGTGGAATGGAGTGTGATTTGCCGCTAAAACAAAGGGCGAACCATTTGACCAGGCGAGGTGATCACGCCCAGACTGAGTTGGGACCTGGTTATCTACATTTTTTAGTTAATAATATTCTAAAATAAGAATATTTTCATAATTTACGTCACTGTATGGAGTATCATCTTCTTCACTAGAGTTTCTGATGTCAAGAAATCCAATTACCAGCTCGGCTGCTTACAGTTTATTTTTCTGATTATCTCTGTATATTCAAGGTATAATCATACCTGCCAATATTTTGTAGTTGGTATCAAAGTAATCATTTTGAAATTTGAAATGAGTACAAATTAGTGTCGAAAAATCGGAAGACCAATCATTAATGCAATGCAACGACGATGATAGACCCAATTTAATAAATGAAGAAGAAAGGTACATACCTAAGACTATAGACCCTAGGATTTAATTAATATTACCTTGTATAATGAATAAATGGTCAAATTCGAATTATCCAATATCATTTCTTTTATTTTTCTACCTTATAATAGTATAATTTAAAAATCTATTAAATGAAATGAGGAACAATTCTGGTATTTTCTCAAAATCTTGATCTAGAGTTCAAAAACCGATCACGGTGTCAAGAGTGAATCGTCGGATTATTCTGGATCAATCTCCATAAGTAGTCTGTGCTTCAAATTTTTCAACAATCAATCGGTTCGGTCAGTCCCGTCAGTCAGTTATGAGTCAGTGTCATTTATCTGTCAATGCAGGAATAGTCGATTTTTTGGAGATTGGTTTCAGTTTAATATTTATAAATTGCCGATATGTTTTCTCCAGTTATTGTTGTATTTTTACTGTTCACGACTAACATTTCATGTCGCAATGAAGTAGACATTAAATCAGAAGAAGATGTAGGCGTTAAATATGCGAATAGATGTGAAGTTTGTAAAATACTTGCTACTGAGCTTCAAAGCAGGCTAGAAGAGACCGGCAAAAATCGCGAAGTCATTGAAATAGGATATTCGCTGGACGATGTACAGCCTAAAAAGAAGACTAAGTATGAAAAATCCGAATTGAGGTTAATTGAGTCGCTAGAAGGAGTTTGTGATAAAATTCTAGAATATAACATTCACAAAGAACGTCAAGACAGTACCAGGTTCGCGAAAGGTATGAGTCAAACATTCCAAACTTTACATGGTTTGGTGGATAAAGGAGTGAAAGTAGATCTCGGTATTCCATACGAGTTATGGGACAAACCCTCTGCTGAGATCACGCACATGAAAACACAATGCGAGAGTCTTTTAGAGGAGAATGAGGGAGCTATTGAAGATTGGTATTGGAATCACCAAGGAGATATTCAACTTCAGCAACATTTGTGTACACATCATGCATTGAGGGGTACTGATTCTTCATGTTTGTCTGAAGAGCTTAGCACTGCTAAGGGCGAAAGAGGAAAGAAAGAGAAAACAGAACTGTGAGATTTAGTTTTCCCTTGGACTATTTATAGCAAAGATTTTTTGTAAAACTGTACAGCAAAACTGTGTTGATAGCTTATAAGTAGAAATCACTAGGTAACTTTTGTGACTTGAATCATAGTTGCAATTAATAAATAGGTAATTGAGCTTAATTTACCATTTCTATCTCATTCATCCATAAGTCTTTTAATGTTAATCTATAAATCTTAAATTAGATGTCTGTAATAAATGTATAGAGGGCCGTTTCCTGCCACCCAGATAGCAATACAACTAATGTATAGGTATAGGCATGAGTTGTGGAGTCAAATTGTGCCCAAAATGTATTCTATATGCACATACACATACATACAGTGCGCATATGCGAGCTGCGTTTTGTGGCCAAGTTCAAAACTACCAAGCATAGATTATATCAAGACATCCGCGTGCATCAGTACTTGTTTCTCCCAAGGACCAGGGTCGCAGCCGATATAATATAATATAATACTTAGTGTATGTGAGAGTTAATGCTCCCACATATTATTATACAATTATTATTAATTGTTATATATGTTATAATTAGAAAAAACAGTAGTAGGGTTGATAACCCTACTATCTCGTCACACTGCTGCGATAATAATGGTGCAATAAAAGTGGTATGTTTTATCACAATAATGCATCCAGTATTATCAACAAAAATAACCCATCTGTGTGGAGGAAGCCTTTATGTGAAGCAAAACCTAAAGATTATTACAAGAAGGGTACCAGAGGAGGCCAGACAGTTCATCCACCTGCGACCTTTGCGAGTCATTTCATACAAAACCTAAAGATGCTTGGCACCAAATCTTTTAGGACAAGAAATATTTATATAAAATCTAGTCTGTCTAGTGTCTCCATAGCTACTTTCACAAATTGATGTCTCCATAGTTCTCAAACAAGGTGCAAATATGTTGTCAAATGAAACCTCAATAAATGACTCAGTGAGGCTCTTTAGAATAAGGTAATCATAATAATTTGATTATTTTTATTACATACATATTAAGAATCCAATTTTTATTGGGCATTTACTATTCACTATTAAAAGATCAATTTTTTTTATAAAATAATCAATAAATTATGTGATATAAATAATATTGTTTATGTCCACTAAGGTGGCAAACAAGCATAATATGACCCGTCCACAGGTTACGTCTAGAGTCTAGACTTACGCGTAAGGTGGATACCTTCTGTGTCTAAAACAGCATGTGACACATCTTATGTTAACCTCAGAACCTTGCGCCCAATTTACTAGCGGCTGGTAAGTATCGCATCTTCCAGTGACAAAAATGTGACGCACATCTCAACCTACTTTCGAATTTGTGACGCCTTGGGTTTGTAGATATTGATTGGAGACATCAGTACTTAAAAGTTCTCGTGGCCCCACTTGTGGACATGGGGAGTGACTCACCATGCGCCCAGCAGTTTCTGTAGAAATGCGAATCTGAAGATATGCTAAATATTCTTTCTTTTGAATTACTCATATGTAAATCACTGCATATCTATTTCTTTTTAGGTTGTCACATTTCGTCACGATGTCACTAATTCTACATCCAAGTTTGAATCTCTTATGACCACCCATTCTCGAAATATAAGATGGGCGCAAGGTTCATGGGTAATAGTATAGGTACTTTAGTTAGTCACAAGGACAGACAGGGTAGATGAACATGTGTTGTCTACCCAGCCGTAAAAACTTAATGCTATTTTAGATGAACCCATATTACTCTAGTTGGTGGTAATGCTGCGGCAGGAGTTCTGCCTCTGCAGCGTAGCGGCAAAGCGTACGACTGGTTGGTACATTGAGGAGCCCGGGTTCCATTCCCGCTATTATTATATTTGTACGAAATTGCATTGTTCTGGGTTTTCCTATTTATATGTAAATAATACATGCAGGTGCGAAAAAATTGCATCTAACTAGCTGCTGTAATAAATATTTATATATTTATTATTACATGTTGTACTCCCTCCGGACTCGTGGTCACCCTGGCAGTATGATCCTGCCTAGTCTTTTTCACAATCACTTTATTTTTAAACTAACTAGCATGCACAGCTCTATAGGTAGTTGTGATTAGGGCTACTGGTCAAATAGAAAATACTTCTCCACGGCACAATCAGTTGAGCTAATTTATTAAAAAAAAACAGTTAAAACAGTTGTGCATGCAAGTTGGTTAGTGAGGAAGATAATTTTGACAGAGGATCCCAACGGGAACCAATGTTTTTCATTGATACAACTACCATGACGGCCGTAGTGAACGTTCTACAAAAACGAAGGACAACGGATTCTCTGCTTCCTGATGTGCCAAAACAAAAAATTGGACACTAATAATTCTGCTGGATAATAGTGGGATAAATCAAACAAAATATAATTCATAAGCACCTTTTTAATCGACTGTCAAAAAGTGTCACCTAAATATAACTATATAAATAAAATTAATATCTCAACTCTATATTTTGCACCAGTTATCTTACATAATGGTATCAGTGCTAATATTTGCAGCCAACCTGCAAGTATATTGGGGCGGGGAGGAAATTGAGTTGACTCAATAACGCAAATAAATAAGGTTAAGATTTCAGGTTATGGATCACATAATATTAATTAAATACATTCGCTCTTGTACTCAAACGCTCATACAAAAATTTAAACGACGTTCCATGCTACGATTTATCTCTTGAGGCTTTCAAAGGCCACGAACGCGGGACGTGGCGTCGCGGTAGATTCTCAATTTGGTATTATTAATGGACAATGTACATGTATAAAAATACGATGTATATATTTCCACTGATAGCGTCAGGGGGCGTGGTCGCGCGGAGCCTAGAGGTAAGGGCTCGTGTCCTGGTACTCGTCGTCGCTGTCGTCTGACCCGTCGTCCGTCAGCTGGCGCTGTACGGACGTTTCCGAGACCCCAACGCGGTCAGAGCTCGATGCATCTGTGGCAACAACAAACAAAAGGTTAAATAATAACTTATTTAGAGCTAGTGTATGTGTAGTGCGACGTGTGAATGGAAATGAAAATAGCCATGCGGTAAAATCAAGAAAAAACATGTAAACAAAATAATTGAAATACTTAGATAATTTTTTCATTCAAAGCAGCAAAACATACGACTATTATTAGTTAGGCGGCCATGGACCCATACTATGTAGCGGTAGTCGGAGCTCCGCAGTCTCATAAATCTATATACATAATAGAATAAAGCTGAAGAGTTTGTTTGTTTGAACGTGCTATAATCTCAGAATTCCACTGGTTCGACTTGAAAGACTTTGGTGTCGAAATGTAGGTACGTTTGTTGTCAAGCTTGTCGGCTATCATCACACTGCTACGCAAGGGAACGGAGCAGTATTCATAAAAGTTCATCCAATCTAGCAGCTTTCCATATATTATTTGAAATTAATAAAATGCCAGCGACGAGTGAAGACGGAGCGGTCTAGTGTTATATATGTAATAAAGTAGGTATTCGTTCTACTCTCTATAACGCGCCATATTATGAGCTATGTAATGTTCAGAAACTCAATTTATTTATAATCGTAATCACTTCCGCATTCTGCCGTTTCAACTATGGATGAGACATGTTGCATCATTGTTTTGCATATCTACTATACCTACTAACTACTTCTGAAAACTTTAGAGAACCGTAAAACATCAAGCTACGACATTATATGCGCTATTAAAAAATCCAATTGCTACATTTGCAAACTCATGATGAATATTTACGAGCTCAAGGTGCTATCTAATTGACTACGTGTAGTGATAAAATTGAAGGGTTCATTAATATTATTAAAACATCAGTTGTTTTAAAGAATGCATTTTATCAAAAGTATGTAAAATATTCATAACAAAACAACATTGTAACAGTGCTTTCTGCAAAAAAATTAATGATTTGAAAAAAAGTTAGGTTTTTGTCTGTTGGTGGCGGCTAATTTTAGTCTGCGCTGATTTTGGCGTGATTTTCACCATCAGATAGTTAATATAAAGGTGCAACTTACGCTAATTTTAGCTCATAAAAAAGTTGCGCAAAAAGTGCACTAAATCTTTCAAGATCATGATCGAAATTTCTCTGAACAGAAGTAACACCATCTGTATTTCATCTTTGTTAAAGGATTATAGACCTTAAAATGAGGAGGCAATGATAACAAATGATTGTGCATTAGCTAGCGATGTCGAATGTGGTGTGGCTAATACAAGCGCTGCAATAGTTACCCAGTTACCTGCGTGCGGCTCGTATAGCGTGGCGTAGCGCCGCGACTTGGGCGGCGGCGGAGATGATGATCCTCTGTTATAACAATAATAATAATAATAAATAAATGATTATGATTAATTCGCGTATAAAAATTACACATAGTAAGTAGGGTAGTCAGAGCTCACTATACCCCTCCCTCTCCCCCTTTCCCTTCAGCGCGTGTGTGACACCCTTAGTGTTGCACACGTTCATAGGCCACGGTGGCCGCTTTCCATCAGGTGGGCCGTGTGCTTGTCTGCCACCTACGTAGTATAAAAAAAAAGAGTTCTCTGCCCACCCCGGAGGGAAATAGCCTTTAGTGTATGTATGTTTTTAAACATTTTGTTTTAAGAATTTAGGTACTAGCTTTTATGGTAAGTTACGCTCTGTAGCCTTAGCACGAAATACTATCGAATTCGTAATGTAAAGGTATCGACAGAATGGACCATTGCGATTGACGGGCTACACACGCACACAAGTTCACAAGAGGCAGACTGCCAATCACAATGCTCCGTTCTCTCGAAAGCTTTACATTACGAATACGATAGGAGTTCATGCTAGTGCTACAGATGAAATACCGCTAAGTGGTCACCCATCCAATCGACAACTGAGCTTAGACAGCGCTACCTACTGATCCTTTACCGAACAGTGAGCGTCCCTAGGGCCTTACCACCACCTCTTACTTACTTTACTTTCATGGTATGATTCGGACTTGGACCGTTGTAGTTCGTCGATATTTGTGTATAAATATCTCGCAAGACAAGTGTAAAATCTAACTTAATCATTATCATTGCGTCAATCTCGATCGCATACGAGTCCGAGTCCGCCCAAGTGTAAAATCTAACAAATAAATGTATCCACTCCAAAAGACTATTTGAGACCCGATTTAACCCATTTAACATTAATATCCTGAGTATCCTGACGGATAATGACGGGTAATAACTTCCACAGTGAGATTTCACTATGGAAGTAAAGTAAGACTAAGATTTAAGAGGTCATGGTAAGGCATCAGGACCCTGGATTCTACTAATTATTAACGATAGTCACACGACTGAGATCACAAAAACTGCGATGGAATTTTCGGCTTTATTGGCATTATGCTAAAAAATTGGCAAATGCAAAAACGTTTATTACAACATCTCATTAATTCTGTACAATGCCATTTAATTTTGGACTTTAATTGTGTAACAGTAGAATCCAAAATCAAATGCCAGTTTTTGTAATCCCAGTTCCTTGACAATTAGTAGAATCGAGACCCTGGTCACGAGTATTTCTTATTTTTAGTACTTCAGACAGGAGAAATGAGCTGTTTTAAATATTCACCTGTGTGTGGGCGAGTATGAGTCTCCATTCTCGCTAGGGGGCGGCGACCCTCTGGGCGAGGGTGGCTGGCTGAGCGCTTGCATGAGGCGGCCCTTCGACTCGTTCCAAATGTTCGACAGGCGCCCGTCCGGCCCGAACAGCAACAAGAATGCGCCGATTAACTCTCGAGACTTTTCCTCCCATTTTGTTAGAATGTCCACTCGCTTTTCACCTATGTCTGTCATCACCTGAAACAGTTTAAAAAGTTAGACTGAATCTATGCTCAAAAATGCTCTATCCATAACTATTATTATAGAGGTGTTTGTGATGTTATAGTGTGTAATCTCTGGCCGATTATGAAAATTCTTTTATCAATAGAAAAAAAAAGGATTTATTCAAAAGTATGTACGTATATTTCATGTAGGTAATTTCTCAATTTATTTATTCAGCAAAAAGTTTATTGAACCGGTATCGGGTCGCCTGGTAATGAACTATAGATAAGCAATGATATTATGTTTAGAAAACAATTTTTTTCTTGCGATACCAATTTTTTGTTAACGACAGTGATATCATTAGTTCATGTAAACAGTTTATAATTAGAATTTTTAAGATGTAACAAGCCTACTACTCAGATTCTAGAACTTATGTTAATATTTTCCCGAGTCCTCCACCCTCTGAGTCTTTTTCGAACGCAGTCGGGGTCGGCTTTCAGTCTAATCTACGAGACGGCAGAACTATAATGTTTTACGTGAAGTAATTTTTTTTTATACCACTTAGGTGGCAAACATGCAGACTTGATGGAAAGTCGCTGCCGTAGTCTACGGACGTATGACCACCACATACATTACACTCGTGTTGCCAACCCTAAAGAAAATTTCTAATGACCTTCTTGAAGAACTCAACGTTGTAGTCGCTTGGGAAAACCATAGCATTCTCTCTCTGGGCCTTTTTCTTAGCTTAGTTGGGGTCAGTAGGGGTGATAGTGCAACAGAAAAAATATATATCGTACCTTTTTGCCTTTATCTTTGAGTTCGTCCATCTTGTTCTGTAGTCGGAACTTCTTTTCATTTAGAAAAGATACGTTTAGTTCCTTCGCGGAGTAGCCGCGCGCTAGATTTCGACGCACGTAGATGTCATAATCCCGTACTATTCGCGCGACGATATCCGATGTTGACACACCTGGAAGTAAAGAAAATACATGATATATATTTTAAAAGATAATCCACGCATCGTTACTTAGAACATCATCATCATTATCACCATCACCATCATCATCATCATCATTTCAGCCACAGGACGTCCACTGCTGAACATAGGCCTCTCCCATAGACTTCCAATCCGGACCGGTTGGAGGTAGTCTACATCCAATGGGTAACCGCGACTTTAACAAGGCCGTCCTACGCTTCGTTTACCCTTCGAGAACCTTTCGGCTCCAACGGCCATCTGTTCATCTTGCTACGTGTCCCGCCCACTGCCGCCAATATTATATCAATCGGGGGGTTCCCCTCGAGTGGGAAGAATGATGTTCCCATCGTGCATCGCATCGCGGAGGTATTTACGTATTTACGTAAATATCCTGCCTTCTCCTATTATGTTTAATGAGATTTTGATAGATGGCCATAAAAGAGTGAACAGCCTAACAATAGCTACCTTAAGGTCATTTGCTCGCTCGTGTGCGAAATGCCTAACAAAAGCCGAACTGACCGGACACCGTTTATTTTGGCCGGACATACGACTAAAAAGCCAAAGTATATTCGGCTTTATCCGGACGCCTCAAAGCTGTGTGAACAGCCTGACCATGACCTTGTTCATTTATTTTTATATGTCCGTCATGTTACCTACAACTGCTGATTGACGTAGCTGGCATAGCCTTTTCTAATATGAGGGTTGGATGGTCAGCAGTAATCGCTCATGTACTTAAAGGCAAAATAGTCTAAGATGGTATGTTGACATTTAAGATTTGAATTTACAAAAAGGCATAGTAATTGCTTCTATCGAATCCCCTTCGAATTCGAACGTTTTAGCGTAGCACCGCTCCAATGGTCATAGTATGTAATAAGCTTCTAATAAGTAATATACAATAAGGTTTATTAGACGGCAATGTTGGCTTTTACTAGGTTAATGTATATTTTAATTAGTCACGCTATTATTACGGTCAGTAACGAAAGACGACGAATTTATTCAATTAATTTATAAATGTTTTTCATTTCTCCGACGATGGCAATATTGTTTTAAAACGTGCGTAGTGAACAGTGTTCTAGCACAGCATACTACAGTCGTCCAAATTCGTAAAAGGACTTCAGAAAATAAATTTTCTGTAGTAGGTATATTTTACATTTTGTTCCTTCATATAGGCACAAAATTAAACATTTTACGTTTCTATCTATTTTAAAGCTAAGATGATCGGTAAAAGTGAATACAACATCAGGTGGGGGTTTTGGGGTCTCAAGGCCTTTCTTTTGAGCATAAACCTCCGAGAGTCATCAGTAGGTGGATATGTCAGACTCCAACAGACAAAGCACACTGCGTTTCGTCACATTGCGCCGCCACCCTGACCCTGTTGCTGAAGCGACACAGGTTTCAAGACCTAATATACAAATTATTATATCATTTTCAAACAAATTATAATGTCTCGCTCATGACATGCAGGCTCCAAGTTTTTACATTATTCACAAATTGCATCATGACATTATGACAGTTTCGGCCTAGAACTAATATTTTAGCTAACTTTCTACTTTCTACAAAAGTTTCTACAAGCAAAGTCATCAAAGAGCAAACCTTCTGTTCTTTGAGTGGCGACGAACATGTCTTTCGCCTTGATGAGCGCATACGTGTCCTCACAGTCTTCTGTTGTATAGGGAATGTCGTCGTGCGCTAGGAAGTCTATTTTGTGTTTCTCTAAGAACTCTTCGCTGTACTCCCAAGGTGCATCACATACTACCTGTAACAAGATTATTTGGATAAGAATTAATTAGAAGGTAAGAATATTTAAGAAAGAATATTAAAGAGAAGTTTATTTTTTGTGTACGATAAGTTCTACTCTCTAATCATCTTTCAAACAAAAAAAAAATTATTTTGTTTTTGTCTCAGACACACTATACCTTAGGGGTAAAAACGAAAGCATAAATGATTCTATTGTCACCTCGGAGCCTAGCTGACTCCTTCTACTTTTGGTCTGGCTTCTAAAGGTATTATGAGCTTCCTTGTTCAATATTCCCGTCATTATCAAAAATCATACAAGTTAATCGCTCTCCTGACGTTCGTTTTGTGTATAACTGTTAGATGCATCATTTTTTAAACCAACCACAAAAATAGTCACGTATTTTACTACTCTTATCTCGTATACATTATTAACTCTTGTATTATTATAGATACTACTTAGATAACACTCATTACCAATATGTTTTTGCTTAATAGGTAGGTATAGGTTGTTAATTAGAAGTGTACAGAAAAACCTTGAGACCGGGTTCCTATCTAATCTAAGATTCGATGAGCAACAATTTCATACTACTGACGACGCCAGACGTCTCATTTACCGTTATCGTAATCATAACATTATCTTCAATGAAAAATAAAGTTAAAGTAGTCAAAAGTAGAAATAGAAATTGAAATTCCTTCTAATGTTGTATAGAGTGCAATAAAAAAGTAAATATATACCAGACTTCACTGTTATCTAATAAATTAATTATTCATACGGTTTTCTCTATACAAATATTTACACAAAGCTTAGGTATAGAATTAACAATTCAACCCCAAACACGACACTACTAACAGTATCTTTTAAAGTTCACCATTAAAAATTAGGATCATAATTTGAAAATGGTAGTAAAGTCTACTAGACTCAACACCTAGGTACGAGTACTTGTTCGACCTACTTGTACGAGATACACTTTCCACGTAAGTAAGGCAATTAAAAAACATAATTAGGTATGTAGGCTAAATTTGAATATTATCGCCATGAATCTTACGATAGTGTACCATAAATTTATTTGCCATTGAGGCTGTAAATTATTTAGATCATTGATTTTATGACATCATTAACCCGTAGAAACTATTTCACTAATTTAATTCTCACGATAAAAAATATTAACTTATTGCGCAAATAAGTATAAATTCGAAATTCGTTTACATTAGCGGCAATTTGCTATAACAATTCGCGACTGCATTCAGTACTATTATTTATTCTGTACTGCAACCTGTAACTGATCACCAAGTGATCGTGTGATAGTTATTGTCATGCAAAGTACCTATATTGTTGTTATTTATTATTATTTTGTCGATCACCGATTGTCAGTTTCCGGTGGCACACACTGCTCTGGCATTTCCTTTTCATATTATGATGCCATCCTGGCGTATTCATCATTAAAAAAACATCTATTTGTAAACAAAATAAACTACAAGTTCTGCATGGAAGTCATAGAATTACTTTAGCACGTGGGATTTGTAACAAGTTCTAGAAATTACACAACTTTGATAATGAACTTGATGTGATTTATACGACCGGAATCACTGCGCAAGCCAACCTTTGAAGTTTCGTTGTTAATCTAAACCTCGCCTTAGGCGCCATCAACAAATCGCACAAGTGGATCATAGCTCACGTGACAAGTTAGGGTTGTCAGGTCAACAAAACACGTGGATACATGAAAGTAGTCAATCTTAATTGATCGCTCCTCCAACTAATAGTGGTTCATTGTGATTCTACTATGCTTAACTCACAATACATTTTAGTGACTATGAAATGCTATTGACTATGTTAGTCGCCTTTGTTTGCTGTCTCCTTCACATTAATCTGTAACGGAGTCCAGGTCCTTGGTCCTTTACGATACTATATCCAATCATATACTGATAGGTACATAGTGATCACTCATCATAATGCAAAATAGGACCAACAATCTCCCCACTAGCGTTACGTTTAAACCTAATTTATTTCCTTTACTAGGTATATCGAATCTTATTATTTCTTGTAATATCATGCATATAATTATGATATAAGATATACAATGAAACTTAAATGTCGATAAAATCGCAGGAATCTACATACTTATCTGTATTTATAAGCATCACGTTTTATGAGCAGTCAGAAGTGGCCGTGAACTTGCTGAAAGGTTTTCTCGGTAGGGAGGCTTTCGATCAACTTACTTGTAGAGTGTGGCGGGCTTTTTATTACAATTTTTAATCTTTATTACTGTATTTTGCGTAATAACTGTTAACCCTCAAGCTTTAAATAGACTATTGCGATATTTTGTTATGCCTAAACTAGTTGTAAACAACCACAAATTAGGACATGACTAACTGATATTCAAAGTCGACTTGTAAGTTGTAAGCTGGCGCCGCGCCGTCAGGTAAATAGGTTCATTAATTTACTAGTCCGTACTTTATACATAATATAGATGGGTATTTACTTCTATAGGTACAAACTAATCACACTTGTCCTCTGAAGAAAATTCTTAAAAGAAAGCCTAATGGTATCGAATGAGTGAAAATTAATTGCAATTGTTATAAAAGTTGCGTATAAATCAGATAGTTACACAATACGAATTTAGTCATTGATAAAACCTTCTATAAAATAATGGAAACGATCTTAAGCAGATTCTCTTTTTCCCGACGTGCCATGGAATATCAAAACCAAAAGCCGGGTATTTTAGTAGACTATGATCACAAACTAAATGCCTGACAACTCTAATACTATTTATACTCGTAAGTTTAGTGAATCAGTGTGTTTACCTCATCGACGTATCTGCAATGTCTGACAGCTTCGTACCTTTCTTCTTCCGTCATGACTGTGCGACCTTTGCGATTGTGCGTAAGTTCATCGCTGCATACTGGAACAACAAGCATTTATTATTCAGTGTAAGACCGCGGTAGTCTAGTGCTATGGGTAATGGACTGCTGAGACGAGGTCTCGGGTTCGATCTCAGGTTTCACCATGGCACACACCGACGACTGCGATGCTTTTATGTGTGTTCGCAGGTTTATAAGTGCCCGGTAATGGCAATAGGCTCACCACCTATTACATTGGGACCTAAATATAAACTGGCGAAAAACTGCTAGCACCTCTGCCTACCCCTTCGAGGATATAGGCGTGATATTATAAAAAAAGTACCTATATGTATTTAATAAAAACGGTTACTCAATTAGAAACTATTTTAATTAGAGAATAATAACTATAAAGAATTTAAATATATCAGTCAACCTTTAAATGATGTAATTCTATCGAAACATTATTGTTAACAAACTTAGTATTATTCACCTCGAACATAACAGTGTAAGAAATAGATCGAACGAAATCGATAAAAGAAACAAGACAAGCATCCAGTACAGAGGGATACCTACTATTAAATTCCCAAGCCGTGAACGCTCGCCAATTCTATGATATTATTTGATGGATCCTGTAAAATTGTTTTTTTTGTGCAACTAACATCGACATCGTGAATACATTCAAAAATATCACAAATACAATCATTTTAAAATATTTTAAGTAACTTTCCAAATTGTATTTATAAGAGTACACTAATTAATTTCAAAATGTGTTTCAAATAACAATCAAAGTTACACAATAAGCCGACAGGCGTCACAACATTATCGAAAGCGATTTATTCAACGAAAGAGCGTAATAATTATAGATTTCCAATCTGTATTGTTTACGTTCCACACGTGCGAATACGTAATCATCGTACGACACACATCCACCAATAGAGTGTTTGTGTTTGTCGTTATCAGTATCACCATATTATAAACTAGTTTCTTCTATAGTATCACTAATTGTGGAATGATAGGACGATACCGCGCGGTATTTGTGATGGCTCAGTGCACCTGTACACGTAATTTGATTGTGGTTGTACGTCAGCGATGATGTACATTACATTACTGCGGTCCTGGCACAGAAACAAATTTTAGTACAACAATTTCAGTAGAGACAAGTATGCAGAATTGTCGTGTACAGTCATCTACACATTGATCTGCTATGTTTTAATGAAAGATTGATTTCTGTTCTGATATTGTGCAATATTTGAATCCGGTGTGCTTCCATGATATTTTTAATTAATGACGCTAGTAAAGTGTGTTAGGATAGAAGCAAATAGCAGACTATTGTCTCTGCCTACCATGAATGAAGAAGAGTATAATTATAGGTAGTAGTGTTATTTTACAACGTACACGTTCAATGTTTAATCTCGCTTAGATGAAAGAATTTGGCTATTTTATGGAGGTCGCTATTGGCGTTATCAGTGCTTATTGCCCAATTCGGCTGGTCGAGGCCAACGACGCTTGTGATTTCGCAATATAGCACACATTGTGAGTTTCCCGGACATACCCGACTGTCGTCTGAGGGGAGTACTCGGCATAGAATTATAATATTACTTCTCGGAATACCAATATTTCCACGGTTCTCGGCAACTGAACCGACATAATTTTGTCGACATATTTACTTATACTCTGGCTTTATAACCTCACGAAAGGAAGGGAAAAAGCATATTTTAATCACCACATTTAATCAATTTTAAATTTTTATATTGTGTACGTACATAGTATGAGTGAACAAAAGAGGAATAAGAAAGAAAGAGTAAAGGTGGTGTGGTGGTTCCAGAAGTCATATTCAAGATCTTATACATCTTCGATACTGACTTCCTCGGAACGTAAAGTCATAGCTAACAGAATGAGTTCTTAATAAAAAACTCAAGTGTAGTCTCTATTTGTCCAGGCAGAACAAGTATATTTTATCATACAATGGGGTATCTATACCATACGGTTATGATAAAATATGTACCATGTCCGTTAGAGTCTACTTCAAGCCATAACAGATCTGTTACATACATGTATCTACAAATGTATTTGCATTGAAGTATTATCCAAGGTCTAACAATGTATGTAATATACAATTAATAATAAATGTATCACAACACAAACATTAGTCGCCTTACTTTCGAAAAGTAGGTAATAATAAGAATTGTAGACGTCGTATTTTAATCAATACTTTCTTTAAGTAATTAGTTTATTTAATAAATGCTTCGAACTCCACAAGTAAAATATAATTGGGGTCAACAAAAACGTATACCATTGCCTACTAATTCATTAAATAAATTACTAGGTAATGTTTATTTACACGATTAATTTTCATAATTAGAAACCTTGTTCGCTTTTTGACAACCTATTTCTACACGAGGGTATTTTAAGTAAGTTAACTAAATTTCTTGAGGTCAAAACCACATTCTTAAGAAAAGAATGGAGTATCAACCTCTAAAAACTGCAATTAGAAAATGTTTTTGATTTCTTCTCTTTTAAAAGCTCTAGAGCTAGGTAGGTACGTAAGTTTTTGTATTGATTTGCAACCTAGTCTCATTTTATTGCATTAAGTACTTGGAGAATGGATCACAGAAATGTTTTGAGTTTGTGCTTTTTTTAACGGCATTACTATTGCCCTTATCTTACTAGGTACGTGGGAATTGGAAGCTGAAAGCAGCTGGCAATCGAGTGTTTTACTTCAGTATTTTTATTATACTTATTACAGTTATCATAGCTGGGCTGCGTTTGGCTTAAGTCTATCGAATTACCTCTGCTATGTGTATTTTAAGTTATTAAGTAAGTACTTAGATAACTTTCTACTTTTTATCAGTAGTTACATATGAGATTATATTAATAAATTTAATATACTACGTCAATTTTGATAATAACTAAATCAATATCGTACATCATTTCTAATGACAAGTTCAAGGATTTTAATTTCCATGTTTGAGCAATTAGTACGGTAGTATATGAATTGTATGAGGTTTTTTACATATAAAGTTCTAAAACAGCTTGTGTGCAAACACCCGCTAAATAAAATACCCATACACAATCTGTAAAGGTTACCGACCACTAGAAACTATTGAAAATAGTGATAGGTCATAGTAAAACGCCACGAAGAACTCACATAAAATAACATAATTTATAACACGAAACCTTTTCCAGGCAATACCGACTTGCGGTTGATCAGTTTCATATTATTTCTTGTTTATTAATCACATTTATGTTGCAAAACCATTCGACACGTCATTGTCATCATAAAATCGATATTGCATTGATGTCACGTCATACGCCCCACGCAGTGACTCATTCATTAGACTGCTAATCACTCACCAAGGACTAAAATATGTGGGGTATCGGAACATGCACTCAATGCGCTCACACAACATAGGAGCTAATAGTAATGTGCCCCTAATTAGAGTTGCTTAGGATGCTTTGAAACTACTATGGTGGTAAAAGAAATTAGGCATGCGGAACTATCGTTTGAATTCGTTTGTTCTTTCGTGTCGACATTATCGAGAGAAACTATTTACTTTACCATCGTCGTGGTAACGTGAATATTTTGTGTCATTAATAGTTTCCATATTATGAAGAAAATCGATAAATATAAATTTATTATTCTTGACCATTATAAGTATTAATATATTTAATGGCTATAAGGTGCTTGCTACTAACTAAATCGATACCCATTATTGATTGTTCTGCTAGTATTGTTGATGTTATAGTATCACTCTTTCAATATTCTTAAGTACGATATTCCCACCTTTTTCAAGCGGATAACAGATCCGTGGATTGGCCATAACGTATTCTGTAGTAGTCACTAAACTTCTGTAATATTTGGGACTGCCAATAACCATGCACAATGCACATACGATAAGATCACGTTCTGAGAAAGGATGGGAATGTAATTACGGGCTTTACTATTATTTTTAGATTACAATTGATTTGTGCTATCTCGTAAGATGTTTAGACCACGGCTTAGCTTATATAATTTTCTGTCAAATATAGCTGAGCATCACTACGCAGGATGACACGAACATGTCTGTGCACATAACGCAACCAGTCAACTAGGTATTTCTTCGGTCGTGTGTGTAGACAAAAGACAATAATAGTCAACACTTACCACCAACGATGAGGTAGACGTTAGGGAAGACCGTCTTGGCCTGTTGAAGTTGCCGCGAGTGTCCCTGGTGGAACATGTCGTAGATACCATCGGAGTACACGCGCACTTTGCGGCTCGCGGTGCCGGCCAGCGCCTGGGCACGATTTATGCGCCCATAGTGACATCGCTCCCGCTCGGCTATTGCTGCAGGGTCTGTACTGAATGGTGCTGCTGTTATCAGTGACTGGAACAATGAGAAATGTGTGGTCAAAAATTATGCGTCGGGTGTTTTATATAGGATTGCCATGTATGTAACTCGTATATCGACGGGTTCTGGCAATAGATGGTCGTCGTGATGTATTTACTTGAAATTATTGCCACTGGTCTATCGGGGTGGTACTTTAGTTTTTAGTCTTTAAGAAAAATAAAAATATGTTAATTTGTACAACACATGTGGTAAAATATAGCGAACATGACATAACCGATAAGACCTTTACAAGTAACCTATGATTCACAGAATAAATAATATGGTTATGAATGATTATGAATAAGCATTGAAGGAAAAACATAAACATATTTCTTAAGAGAATGTAAGAATCTATTTCTGTCATTTTCCTCCAGTGTAACTTCTTTGTGCGTAAATAAGACAAAAAGTCAATAAGTGGCAGTCTAGATATTCTTGATAATATTTGTGTAAAAGCCTTGAACTTTAACAACTGTTTCAGAATCCGGAAAAGCCAGTAAAACAATGTGAATGTATCCTTTCAAAATAAATAAAACCGGTTGCTTGTTTTTTAGAAGGTAGATTTTGTCCCTGCACTGCACCATATTGTTGGATGCAACTGACGTCATCGGTACTGGTATTGAATACCAAACCAACCTTGGTCCTCAGCAGTTCTCAGGTATAAAAATATCGTTTGATATCCTGCCATACATCGTTTAAATATCTAATGCATTAAACACACTGAAGTTATTGTACTCGAGCGCATTTTAAAATTGGGATGTCAATTTTCATTAAATAAAATTTGCTTCACTAATCACAAACTTTTATTTTCCATAGTCCATAGTGTAGGTACAGTTTTTTGGAAGAAAGTACTCCATCTGATCATTGTGAAATCTGGTACAGGTAGTACATTGAATTTGATTCAGGTTATGATTCTCTCCAACATGAGCTACAATATTTTTTCAAAACACCCACAACTGTGCTGATGGAATTGTGGTTATTTTCGGACTACTCGTAATTGATGCGATGTATCACATAGATATCGCATATTAGATAATTCAAGGATATCTGGGTATTGAAATGAGTTAATTAAAAAAAATATTGCATCACTTTTTAAAATCAATACGGAAAACATGGATTTGAATCGATTGGTGTAAAAATAAATGTTGCAAAATTATTGGACTTTTAAATGCTGTTTATGACATGAACTACCGACAGAAGGCGAAATAGACGATAATTTCGAAAAATTAAAAGAAATGATTCGCATATGCCGTTAACTATACCATTAATATGATCACAATGTTTCGTATACTTTTTGGCTTCTGAAACATAATACTTTAACAAAATTTAAGTTTACAGGTATTATACCAACCAACGGGGTGAATAGGAATCCAGGAGTAAATAGAAATAAAATGGTCAGCTAAATTCTGTACTTAGTTATTTTCTTTCAAATGATATTTTGGGCTAGTTCATTGCAATAACAGACTCATCAAATGTCTGGTAATAGGCTTAATTAAAATTTTGTAAAAGAAATTATTTAAAATATTCCATTGAGCAATTTATCCTTATCCACCCATGGATCCCTATTCACCCAGTTGTACGGTACGTGATATTTTGTTTGTCAACTGACTTAAGATGACGATATATTTGCATTTTTTTTAAATGATAGTAACATGTTCAAATTACCGTTAATAAGAGAACAATCAAATCCATTTCCTAGTGCAAATGAGTCGATGAAATAATACTTATTAGAGCTGATACGAATTACGAATAGCGCGATTTTTTGCAGCTTTGTAACATAGCGTGTTTATTGTGATCGACCTTTTAGTTCAGTATTGCGTCTTCAGATCGAATATTTTGAACGTTTGGTTCACCGCTACAGTGATCTATAGACGCGAGTTTCTATTGCCGAATGACGTACCGTGGAGCTGGTAGTATTTAAAAATAGTAAATGCGGGGTAAGGGGGTCTTCGTTACAGTTAGGTACTTTGGAGTTACCAACTCTTGGTAAGATTGTGTACAGAAGTGATAAACTGATAACAAAGTCACAAACAAATACCGTTATACTGACAGGATATTTCATTTGACAAGATATTTTATTTGACACACTAACAAATCATGAATATTATGTGAATCCGGGACCATTTTATTCATTTACTGCAATGGAATACGCCATTGCCGAACGTTTGGCCACTGTATAACTAGGTACATCTCAGTCACATTTACCGTAGTCAAACGTAGAAGTATAACAACTATGCAATTAAGTATTTTTATTAATTATTTCCAATTAATCAGCACTTTATGTCAATATAATTAGTAATTATGGAAACCTTACGAACCAGATAGTGTCGTAAGTGTTGGTTCAAACGTCAAGGTTCAAATGGTTCGGACGATGATAAATGAAGTGGCGTGATGTGATGTGACGCGTCGTTGGTGCTCAGTGCCCTCACAGCGACACAGCGTCATAGGTTAGCAAACGATTCATGATGCCTTATCTGTGTTAGGTCCATGCATTGTGTCCGGCTCTATTAATGACACTGAGTATGTTTAGGTATATGAGTATGCCTACAATTCATTCTAATCATCATCTACATAGCATTTTCCTATTTGCGTTTTAAGATAGCAACTTGGAACTAGAGCGGTCCGTTTAATACTTTCAGCTTTTATACCAAAGTCCAGACCACCTCGTCTGCTAATCAATAGGTGCTTACTTAATAGGTACCTGCTTAATAACGAACCAGGGGGCCTAGCCAAAATGCATTCGTTCGGAATCTACATTCGTCATCGTTCTGAAAATGTATGGAAGTGAAAATTATTGTCGGAATGTCATGTGATCCGATTCCGACAACAATCCAGCTAAAATGGATTCGGAACGAATACATTTTAGCTGGATCCCCTGAGCTCATACTATAAATTCTTGAAACAAGTCAATAATTGGACGGCTGTCATACTACTAACCTCATTAATAAATTACAATGTTACATTTGCAGTTGGTAGTATGACTGCCGTTTAAAAGTTTATGGTTCGCCTGCAGGTTCTAGAGCAGATTTTCTTTTCGGACCTAGAAGCTCAGACGGCAATCACGCCCGGGAAAACCGACATACAAATCAAAAGGAATAAGCGGAATTCAGACTCCAAATCGCCATGAGGACGATAATGATGATGAGGTTGACTTTGGATAAAAACCAAATACCTAAGTCTTAGTTGCGTGAGAAACTGCCATGACATGACTTTTGTTATTATTGTTACACAAGTCTGAATTTGCTTATTATTCTGATGTAATACTTCAGCAAGTCCTCAATAAGTGCTTACTTAACTTAATAATAGCTAAACGGAGAATTTTTTGTCGGGTTTCCATTTCATTAGTGATATCTAAAGTCCAATGTTTATGCTTAATCATGACAACGACTTCCCGTATGTATATACTAATATTAGAATCTATATGTGGATTTCAACTGTTGCCATGGCATAATAGGCAGAAATACGATATGGCAATAAATGTAAAGGAAACAAATAAAATTAACTTAACAGTTGGTAGTAAAACTGTCTAGTGTTAGTTATACAGTAGACATGATGAGCCATGAAAATATCAAAACAAAGAATAGTAGAATTTGGGCCATCGCATTTCTTCCTAAACGGTGCCGTAGGGCTGTTTAACATCAAACAGACATACACAGCCCAGAGTCAGTCACAGATGCATGGCTCAAGTTAACAATAGCGCCTATTAGACGACAATAGTCACCCCCTATAACGTGGAGCCGAATACAGTGGTTATTAAAATGTGGGTGTAAATTCACCTTTGTCTACTCCGGAGGGAATGAGGTGTGAGTATATGTACAGTCAGAGCTCATAAGTGCATTAGCACATCAAGGCTCAAAATGGTTTAGCGTGCGGCCGGCGCGCTTATATGTGTGTGTAATGTTACTATGCACTACGAGGCGACGCTGGCTTGTCTTAAAAGAAAAAGGTCACAAGTAGCGTTAGAATGTTGACGCTATAGTTGCGTAGGATTGCTACTGCACTTTTGAGTTCTACTGTATATATGTAATTTAAAACCACGTGAGCACTGAGGGTCAATTCTCTCAAAAATATACTATTTATATTTGTTCTATCTTGAAAACTGTGTTACAGCATACCGAAATAACAAAACTGTTACATTTTGTGTTAATGAAACTTTCTTCTACTTGACACGCAAGACGTCAGGAAGTATTAACAAAATGCAATGAATCACTTTTACCAATATCGTCATCATAACAGTAATCGTGTTGTTTATTCGGGTCACATAGCTATTGAAATAAACATTGGGCGTAACATTGCACAACATAACTTACAATCTATTCAATATATGAAACAATTTTCTAGAACGAAAAATTCACACTGAATTACAACTTAGTCTGCTGCCTCAAATGAAATATCCAACTGGTAGTTCCAATGGGGTTAACTTTTCCCTGTGGACTATGGACCAAAATTCGATTCAAAATAATTTAATACTTTGAGCGTTCGTTCTTGGTGCAAAGGCTGGCCATTGCAATCCATCGTGAAAACGCGGCGAGCGTGAAGTGCACATTTGCGCCGGGAGCGGTCAGAGGCGGGTTATTTTATAAATTTTATTGACTGAATTGTACTGTATGACTTAATTGAATACTTGTCTTATAATTTAATAGCTGTAGCGTTGGAGAAAGAATATCGCTATCCCATCTCAAGCGAAGAGTGTCATAAAAAGCGACTAATATCACTACGAGAGCATGAGAACTCGAAATAAACCTTGGTACCCTGTACTAACCCATCTGGCCAGTGTGGAAACAGTCGGCAAAAGGCTCCCAACATTAGGAGAGTCCTATGTACAGCAGTGGACTGCGATAGGCAAATTAAAGCTGCAATCATGCTGTTTTTCTAAAACCTGTTTAGAGAGATAAAACTTTCTTTTAACTGTAAGTAGTTACTGAGTTATTTAAGATTGGCTTTAGCCAATGCCGCTGATGTTAAGTAGCAGTGTTCATTTAAAAAAATGCACACAATAATATTGCGTCGTTTTACGTCATACGTGTTGTGTTGTACTTTATCCAAGGTTCCCTGATTGGTAGGCAAGTATACAAATGTATAGTCTGTACAGTTTTCTGTAGTTCTACTGTCTACACTATGACGTGCTATAGTGATGTTTTATTCAATGAGAAAGAGGAATAGTATATATGTTGTATAGTTCCTACCCCACGTCTCACCAACACTCGGTCATAACCACACCTTTTGTTCACACAACACATGCTTAGTTTTGCCTACGCAAACTGTATTCGAAAGTGTCAAAAATATTAAACTACGTCAATAGTGTAAGAACGTTCGCTGTGGCATTGACTTTTGTATTTCTGCCTTGTAACGCTATGATATGAAAATACTTTTAGTTCCTTATTTACAAAACTGTGAATATTATTTAGGCAATTAACTACACGGCAGGTCAGAAGTAGGTGCTCGAAACTTGCATGAAAGGGAGAGGAAAATGGGTCCACCGGTCGTTTAATCTTTGGCGATTCTGCCTACCCCGAAGGTAGAGAGGTGTGAATTGTTGGTTGGTTTAGAATCAATGCAAAATATGCAATTTTTTTATCCCCAACAGCGAAAACTACTTACAAGGCATCATGCACATCAATCATCATATCGTAGGTTTACTTAACTGTATTATAGTGTTAGCTGTTGAGCCTTAAAACTCTGTAGGTACACATGTTGAAGGTGAAAGTGTCGAAATATTTAGTACACATAGATAATGCTTTGCGGGTAACATAATTATATGTAGACAAGTTCAATGATTAGGAAAGATATAATTATCGTCCAACGTGGTCATGGTCGATGTCAGAATGCGCAAATCTGGGTATATTTGGTAAAATCGACAGTACTACTCGGATGCAAGGATAAAAAGTTAAATCTAGTCTTTGCCAAAAATATACTACAATTGTTTAACATTATTTTCTGATGTTTATTGATATTTGCCATCTAAATTAATTACTGGTGGTAAAATTAAACAAGTTACTAAATACTATGTTCCCTCTTATTGTATCGGAAATAAATCCCATCATTCAATCAACATAGCCAGTGAGAAATGATAATAATAAGCTTAAACAAGTCGCAGTGAATCGTTTTCAAAAACGATATGGGGACGAAACTTGTCCATAAAAGATCACTGTATGACCCGGATACATCAAACATTGTTATAATCGGAGTGATAAATGATAACCCATAATCAGGTCAAACGTGGACACCGTTAAACCAATAGTTAACGTTAGTCAAGTCGATGACATCAGTTGCTTACTGTTCACGATGAGAAATCTAAAAAAACAAATGTTCAAGAACTATTAATAGCAGTTTTTGAAGATAAACAGTTATTTATGTACATGTTTGATACACTTCAACCTAACAAATTGACCTATTCATAGAATAAAGATTTTTCTGCAAAATCTCTATTTTACGAGATTTGATCTTGGTTTTCTTTATAGGTAGTAGGAAGAAATGGTTCTTCTATATAACAATCAAAATACTTATTAACTACCTATTTATGCGTAATCAATAAATATTTCAAAAATCGGGTTTTGAATTATAATGTAACTCGATTTATGCATTGCAAAGGGAGACTAATATTTGAGGAGGTAAGATACTTGCACATAACTCACAGTTGCGCTTTCGATATTGACGTGACGAAAGTTTTAGATAGAATGTATGTACAAAAAACCGAGTTTAGAAAATGAATGGTCGAAGGCTGTATTTGGAGGCTTCAAGGAAATATAATGAAACCCGGTTGGAGGTGAAGTTTATTTTCAATTGTACCTATTGTTTTTTTTTGCATTCTATTGTGTAACACTATCTTGAAATGGATCTTGATATAAATTCATGATTTCAACCACTTAGGTACAAAAATAACAATAAATGTCATAGTCATAAGACATCACGACATCACCTAACTAATTAACCTTTGTAGCTGCTGTAATAATTATCTAACTCAATGTTTTAATGAAGAACCAAGATTTAAATTATACCAATCACGTTTAACGTAACGATCACATGCAGTCCAAGCCGAGTACATTGGCTATTCTTAAATAGTTTAATAGAGGATACCTATGTACAAAGTGCACTTACTGATTTAAGTACAATAATTATCAAACCAGAGGCAAGAGAACTACTTGGATAGCAGTCATATTCTTTTTAATGCATATTAACGTTATATTACATAAAACTATCTAAGAAGACTATGTTCGTGTCTAATTGCTGGAAATCTGTGAAGTTCTCGAGAATACTTTTATAAACACGGTATCTATTGAACAATAGACTGTATTTAATACGTAAGCAGAGAATTTAAAACTCTACAACTAAGTTATTAAACGAAAAGAAAGCAGTTTTGACTTATATCGAAGTCTCAACAGTGACGTATTATACACATTTGATATTATTATGTTCTGAGAATACTACTCGTATAATCACTGTAAAAAGGTTTACGTCAAAATCTGTATAAAAATACAAACGTTTCGTAAACTTCCGCATAACAATTTAAACCTGAGGATTTTTTTTTTGCTTCATCATGGCAGGTAAGTAAAGTAAAATGTATAAAGAACAGAGTAATAATAAACCAAAAATAAACAAAACATATTCTTGGTGGTAAGCAGCATCGAACTTGAACCTGGGTAATTTCCATCGTAAAGAAAAGGTTTCGGATACGTAGACCCAAACCTTATCAACACAATAGTGTAGAATAACCTTGGACAAGTTCTTTCACTACAGGTATTTAACATAATGTTATGCTGTTTCAGTAGATATACATTATATGTACATATAAAGTGTGACCGAGATTTAACCTGTCAGCAAGATAGCACGCACTGAATGCTCTCGAAAAACAATTGCTGAATAAGAATAGCATTTACATGGACCACAATTTACCGAAAAGCACATGATTTATGGTAATTTTTCTATTTTAGCATTGAAGACACTAACTTCAAGGATGACAATAACAGACTAATGCCTGCGTTATTTGCTTTAGAAAATATTTGCAAGGCCGCTGCAGGGTGGCGTAGATAAAAACAGAATGTATACCATTATGCAATGCAAACATACGCATCGCGAGTTGATAATATATTTTGGACCTGGTGATTAAACTATTCTGTAAAGCTAACCAATAACCATGACACAGAAAAAAAATATCACTTCATATATTTTCTGCAATGTCTTTATGCCGCGACTGTTATCTATGTACCAGTACTACCTAATTAGTATTATTATATATATATATATTACAATATATAAATACTGTATAATTATAATATCTATGCATTTTTTACATTCAATATACTTTAATTACCTAACTGAAATTAAATTAAAGGTCACTTTCAACTAGTTTAAAACACCTATATTTGACGTCACTACCATAATTTTCAGCAGTACAATACGCAAATATTGTACTTAGTCATGGTTGCTTCGAATTTTTAGAGTTATGAAAAAAATCTGGTGATGATCAATAATATTATGAGCAACAAGGAAAATCACAGACCAGATGCTGATATAACCCAAATACATTTACAGTTAAATGTTCAAGATAGACATACATATAAATAAGGAAAAGAGCAACTATAGTAAGTGCCAGATAAGCTGGCAATACAAGTCATTCACATCCCCCACCACTGTATACGTAATTTGCAAATACGACAGTTTCAATGTTCCCGTAACGACAGAAAAATGCTATCGTTAGCGAATCGTGGTAACAGTCGCCTAGACAGCTCCGAGTTAGGCAGGGGATGATAACCGTTGGATGCGGATGCGGACCATTATTGAAGCAACAAATAATTTAATATCATTGAATATTTTACATAATTATTTAGAACAAAAATAATATTTTTAAAGTTTATACTAGAGATAATTATATAATTATTTTTACTATCAGTGTTCGTTGAAATTAAATACAACTGTTGTCGAGAGTTTTATGAACAAGGGAAAAGTTTGCTGTAGCGTTATTTTACACGAATTATTATTTTGAACTGAAAGATTATAATGTATAAATATGGAATGTGATAAATAAATTTGTGTAAATGTGACGTGTCTGTAGTGCGGGAGGAAGGATCAGATGACAGTCCTTCTTAACATTCACACAAATGCTACATTAGTGATTTGTATATTTAAAGTGGTTGGAATAAACTCTCAGTAGAGGAAAGAACCTTTAGATCAAGGACCTCTCCAAGGACCTTTCGGGATATCATAAAAAAACACAGTGTCATTTTTATACTCAGTTTGTATATATTAAACACAACAAGATACATTTTATATATCAAGATCTAGGGTATGATTCTTAATATTTAACTTTTATAATTCATGTCTCAGAGACTGCTACATCGGAGTCCTCACTCTCAGAGCTAGACTCCGATGTCTCAGCATCTGACACATGAATTATAAATTGATCTACCGTTCTGTCGATGCTGTGATCAAGTCCTCTCATATTATTTTCAATTTTTTTTATGTGTTCAACACAATTAGCCCACTTATGTGGAGTGATTTGCTCCAATCCATCTTTCAATAATTTTTTGACATCATCAAATTTGAAAGTCGTATTATGTCTGGCAACATATCCTTTTACGTCTGCCCAGATTAATTCTATCGGGTTCAGCTCACAATGATAAGGTGGCAAACGTAGTACAGTGACACCTTTTTGTTTCGCCATTTCGTCTATGACATATTTTTGATATTGTCCCTTTACTTCATTCACTTTTGTGATTAATTCTCTTTTCACCTCACTATTTTCAAAAGATATTTCTTTCGACTGCAGCCATTCTTGTATAGCAGCCTTCTTCCATGCCATAGTGGGAGTTTTTTCGATGCGTCTGAAAAACAAATTATGTAGGTAAATATGTGCTAGGCAGATGCAAAGAATAAATAACCATATTTTCGTGAAATGCGAATGTTTCCAATGGTCATTTACTCATTGTCCTGTTACCACCCGTTACTGTCAGTGCTTTAGTTGAAAGTTAAGTGAAATTAATTTTTAGCACGCGCCCATTGCTATCAAAAGTGCCGGGGTTCTGTGTTTATAACGCAAGTTGTTACTTAAATTTCGTTCTACTATAGTGGAAATAAATTGCATGAAATTTTACCTGGAATGGTAGCTTGCATTATCTAAAACAATGACATCGTTCGCCTGTACTTTGGTTAAAACTTTTTCAAACCATGCTTCGAAGTGGGCAGCGTCCATGCTTTCATGGTAGTCGCCGGTAGTTTTGGATTCGAAAACCCAATCGCAGTCCTCGATAAAGCCTTCCTCATTACCGATGTGTACTACAATTAATCTTTTGCCTTTAGATACTGGGTCTTTGGCGCCAGTAGACAAGCCTTCTAGAAAAGCTTGTTTGGTAGATTTGATTGCTGTGTCTACCCAGCTCTTTGCAACAGTGTGGCCTGAAATAACATTGAATATATTAGAAATGTCTTCTAGCCTCTGTGTCGTGGCGGCCGTTATGCATGAGGCGCGGTGTCAATCCCCGCTCAGTGCAACTATTTGTAAGCATGAATATGGATGGACATTTGCAATGGTCTGGCCGTGCCCTAGAGAGCACGTTAAGCTGTCGGTCCCGGTTGCCATACGAACACCTATGGTAGTCCTAAAAACTTCAACAACTGATGTAATTGCAATGCTTCGATATCGCCTTTGGGTCCTGGAGGTTAGATGGCAGTTGCTTCACAAGAAGATATCGAAGTTCAGTCAAATCTGTAGTTAAACTGGTAAGGACTTATGTTTATTGAAAATTATTTACTTACCTGCATTCACCCAAGTTTCATCCGTATAAAATATGCGTCGATTTTCCTGCCGATGTTGTTGAATTTGGGCTAAATATTTGATTCGCCACAAAACTATTTCATGACGATCAATTAAAAAGCTATTTCTCTGCTTTTTCATGAACTTGAAATTCAATTTTTTAAGTATGCGCCGCAATGACGTCATACTTAAGGTGGGCAATGTTTCGTCATCGTTCACGGCTTGTAATATTTTTTTTAAATTAGGCAGCTCATTGTTTAAGTAAAACCTATGTACAATCCTTCTAATTGCGGATTTGTCGAAATTGTCCACTTTTTCCACAATGCTTGGCTTTATTCGGTTGGAATCAGGCTCCAATATTTTGTGTGTGTCCCTATAATCTGCCAAGACACGATATATAGACCTTTCACTGACGCCACTTATTTCAGATGTTTTCTTCACCAATTCGTGATTAGTGACGAGTTCATGCTCCAGCTTCGATTTTTGCACATATTTAAATATGTTAATTATTATAATTTTCTCGCCACTGGTGATAACTTTTGGTGGCCGTTTCTGTGGCGGGGAAGTAAAAGGTATATGCCCGGAACCGGCTTCTGCTTGCATAATATTACGTCGACGGCGGCGTTTACTGGGCTCACTAGTAGATGGCCCGGCCTCTGGATCCATTTCTTCACAATAACAGTCAACAACACAAAAACAATAACAGTAATAACGACAACAGCAATAACAATAATAGTAATAACAAGAACTACTCACAACTATCACGCGAAAAGAACAAAAATACTTAGTTTCCGAAATACGTCTGCACGAAGCGCATGCGACACGGTATAAACAAACAAGATGGCGGAACGGTGCCGCCGAGAGTGCCGCATCCCTGACTGACCTTGACGAGCCGAGCGCTGCAAAGAGTTAGCAATATACTAGAGCGCCGCGTTTGTTTAAAATTTTCGACATTGTTCATTTCAATGATACACATTTAACACAAATTGTAATGTTTCAGGATTTTTATTTGAATATAATTAATATTCTTTAATATATGTGACATTTGTCAAGGTTTTAATATTAAAATAAACTACTTTATAATATAAAATAACAATTAAAATATCAATCTCTTATACAATTTCCACTTATAATAACATAACTAATCAATTCTGATGCGGTAATTTTTTGCAATTATCATTTACTACTAGAAAAGTTATTATGTAATAATACTTAATTCTTTATTTTTAGTTGCTTCTCTTGTAGCTTTGTAAGTCTACATTCCCCGTGTATTATGATAATCGACCGATGTCCGTTTACGACAGTTTTTCTATGGGAGCGATACGTTCTAGTTACCTATCGTTTGTTTCGAGATAAAACTGGGTTAATATCCTGTATTGCCAGCTTATCTGGCACTTACTATAGCTGATATTTCTGGACAGTTAATTCAACGTTTTAGAAGATCTTCTTGAGAAAAAGGGATCTCGAGAAGATATAATAACAACCTCTATCAAGGTTAAAATTAAGTGGACGGTAGATTATGTTGCCATAACTGATTATGTTGATAATTGACTAAAGTTGGTCACTAGCCATTCCTATTTCAAGAATCTTATGTTTTGGGTTTATGCACATTATTCAAATTGTATAAAGCTGGACTAAGAAATTGGTGATCAGCAAATGGTTATGTTGTAACAAATCCAGAAGAATACAATACCAGGTAAGGTTATTTGCAAATACCTACTATTTAACTAAGTGATAAATGTGTGAAGAAAGTTGAATAGGTGTGAGGACGCTGAAGGTATTCGTTATTAGTAATGTCACATTCATTACATATTATCAACTAATAGTCATTAGTAAATGAACTTTTGTGTACAATGTTTTTAAAATTGTTGTTGGTGTCATTAACTAAGTGTGTTAGGCCAGTTTTGTTAGAATTTTATCGAAGAAATTCTTAATGAACTTTCTATGGATTTGGTTAAACATATTATGTACACAAGGTTCTGCGTTCAGTGAAGTATCTTACTTTCACTTGGACCCGGACAAACAATGTAGACTATTTAAAGAATTTAAACTGCTCACGAACATTATGTATTTTTTTATATGATATTATTCGAAATCGTACTCAGACTTCGAATTTATTAATATCTGTTTCGATGGTAATTATTTTTTACGGATTTAAATACTGCATATTTTATGCCGATAATTAAAAAATAATTTATGTGGAGTTGGTACTTACATTGTTATTTATTGGTTCCTTTTTGGTATATCCGTTTTTTCTGTATCCATTGAGGGATGTCTCCAATTTGCCGTTGGTGAGCCCGTGCCCATTGGTGAGCGTTGTGGTTATAGTCAACGCTGACATCATCAATATTTAGTTTTTCAGTTTAATGTCAAACAATAATATTAAATAACGTACATAAATTCAAAATATTAAAGCTATAAATTAGGAACTTTTTGCATTATTTATTAAAGAAATTAAATAGATTTTTTTTCTAAAATATAGGTACGTAAACTTGAGTTTGAGTGATTGTTGACAGTTATTGACAAAATAATGTTTTCTTTTTCCGGCAGTTTCGTACGATTCTACTGAATAACCAGCATTTTATTTCTACAACGGAACACACGCACTCCGCGGACTAGCACAAGTGACTAACTAAACCAACACAGCCACCGATAATACGAGGTAGGGAGTTGGCGTGAGGAATGTATCTGGTATGGGTTGGACGAAAACGGGGGTGCGGATCGAAGAGCGGGGCGGTCGATGTTGGTGGCGCGACGCCGACGTGGAGGCTCGGCGGACACGCGACGCTCTACAGAACGCCCCGATTGGGAACTGTATTTACCGGCATGACGGCGTCGCCCTCTACACATCTGCATATAGTGTTCAAAATATGCACATAATAATAACGATCGTGCGTTTACATTCAGACTTGCACCATAATAATATAACACGTCGTATACTGTCGACTTTCTGAACATATTCCTTATAGAAAAAGAAGTTACGTATCCCATCACAGATGGTGTTTGCAATATTACAATGTTGGTTTATGGTTATTCAAATGGAGTTATGGATAACATTTATTGGACCACAGCTACTATAAAATACCTATTTATCTTCGGGCACGGGCCTCCTTCGTCGGTTTAAAAGAGTCTGGCAATGCCAAGGCTATAGGGAATAGTGGATAATGGATCTTATCGCAGCCAAGAAATAAAGCGCTTTCCCAGTCTTTTTTTATAAAGATTGCAAAAATTTACACTGGTCTTGCAAGTAAGTAGTTATTTATCAACACATCGTACGATGTTGATAATGAATGAATCATTAATGAGATTCTTTACAATCAAAACAATTGCGTTGAAAACATGTGATTATGATGCTACGAGTACGATTTTATACGCCCCGAAAGACTTGTCCCCTTATTAGGTTTTAATACCCTTTCGCTCCGTGTAATACTACCGAAATTGAGGGTCTTCTACCACCCCATGTTCAAAAGTAGGATTTCTTTACAACTTTCATACCGTATAGATATTTTTTTTACAATGTCATAGAAGGTTTGAGTCAATGATCTTTAGAATAATTAAGCAATATATTCTCCTTAATATCTCTTCCGATCACTTTTTCCATTTTAAATCAACATTTATGTACTTAGATTTCATATTCGACAACTTAGAAAATTGCCAGTCATAACTGGGGTACCCCAGGGATGTATATTAGGTCTAAGTCTATACCTGTCTTAAAGTAAATGAGTGATATCCCGGTTAATGACAATAATCCCATTACAACAGTGGCCGACAACGCGGATAATAGAAAAAAAAAAGTTTTTCTATAAAATTACATGGATTGCAATGGTATATATTTTATAACTCTAATAATTACATTTGTTTTCTTGTACATATATTATATTTATGCTCTGTGTTTGCGTGCGTCACTAGCGGATCTATCTGTAAACCAGTGCTGCGTACCTACTCAATGGTGTGCCCCAACATTCATACGTAATTCATATATCTTTTCCTCGTGAGTTGCACCCATGGAAATGTGAGTACAGGTAACGGGGTAGTTTACATCTACCTTTTACAACAGTATTTCTTTCATTTTTATAATGCCTCTAATCTCTCCAGCTACGCTCAATGGTTCATATCGGTAGTGTAATGGCCAGGATTCGAACTCGGGACCACCCAATCCTAAGGCCGACTTTTTAGCTACTAAGCTACCAAAAATTAGCCCATCGGAGTCCATGGCTGGACATAGGCCTCTCCCAATTTTTCTCGAGGGATATCGTCTGCGTATTATTTTTTTTCCGTTTGTCGCCTCTTACGATATACTTAGGATGAGATGGGGTAGTGATATTCTTTCTCCGTCATCACACGGATACTTTTTGTCAGTGTGAAGAGCTTTGCATAAAAGTAAGTACATAATATAATCTATTGTACAACTTTATTAATATATATATTTTTAGAGCGGATAACAATGTCCTTGTCCTAAATTGAGCCGCACTACACAACATTTACATATGAACATTCCTTCTGTTACTAAACACGAGACAATGGCGTAACTATCGAATATTTGGACGCTCTCAACGAAAAGAATAAGTACAGATTGAACACTTGAGAATGGGTCACCAATGATTAGGATTTGTCTGGATGATCTATTACCCAGATATGGCAAAACTTACTCGACAAGTATTGCCATAACATTTATACAATTGCCATAAATGTAGTATTGGTAATTAGTCAATCAGTATAAAGTAGTTTTAAAACCCCAGAGGACACATACAATTTATTTCATATGGTTTTTAGTATTTCATGAAAGGTTTAAGAGCTACGGTGATAATAAGTTTAAATTTTTCAAGTCATTTTTTTCCGTACACTGTACTTTATCCATCAGGTTTTCTTTTAGTCATTCTTACTCATCATTGTCACTTCAAAATCTACAACCTTCTAACATTTTTCCTGGACAGTAATTCAAATTTCAGACGTTTTACTAGTCATTTTATATGCATGTCTTTAAAGATTCATGCGCATTTTGCCACAATGTTCTTCTGATATGGAGGGACTTGTCCATATAAATTCCATTGAGCAGATTGGTTAAAAAGCTCAGTTATGAACTTAACATTACATTAAAACACTTATAGACACTTGTACGTAATGAATGAACAGTATGTGCTCGTATAACCTTCGTTCACCAATGTATTGAACTCCCACGATCAAATATGTATTGGCAAATTTATTTACTTACACAATAACTTATACTAACACAGTAATCGTAAGGTAGGTAAGAAAAGATGCGTGGAATACCAACGTGAAAAAGGATATGACAAAGTAAAAAGGAGTGAATTAGATGGCATCTGGCAGGAATGTATGGCTCCAAATAATATAATCGGGTCAAGGATAGATAAATGAATAGGTAACTGTTGTAAGCCTGTGAGACTATGACAGTGCAAGAAACGGTGTGGGTCTTGCATTCAATCTAGCTTGAAACAGTAAGAAATATTTATGATGATTTGGAAAGCACAAGGCATGCTGCATAAAAAATAAACAAAAAGCAATAGCAACATACTTAAAGTATGTAGGAAGTGACAAAAATATTGATTTAATAAACCTGCTTAGACTTTCACGAAATTCCAATCATCTTGCGTCAGAGCACGCTGTAGTAGAGGCGGTAAGGCACATCATGGGGGACTGGGTAGAGAGACCACGCCTGGTAGTCTCTCGTACCGGGCACGAGTGCTTCGGAGATTACTTGCATTGAATCCAGAAGCAACTACTATCATTGACAAGACGACGAGGTGGGTCCTAATGGCGGCCTTACGTGTGGGAGTACGACTGCGATAAGATGACTCTGACGTCGGGGTTCGCAAAATAAATTTCATCCTTCATGAGCGTAGGCCTGGGGCTGAAAGGTGGAACTACCTAACTCCGTAGTAGAAGGCCACGACGGCAGCGCAAAGTGTGGGGCTAGATGTAGACACCGTGGTCCTCACAACCGAAGAGGGCAATCTCCAAGGGATGGCGCGGTTCTGCCGGGGTGCGAGGGATATTTTGGCTACTATTTCACATCTGGTGATCAAAGATCCAAATACGGTGTATATTCTAGTAGGTTTGAGTTCGACACAACCTCCTCAACCGGCTCTGGTGGGGGTTATCCGTGGGTATAAAAAATCATTTCGCGTCGCAGTTACATAGGGAAAAGAGCCATTCAGACAGGTGCCGTGAATTTCACCACCTTTCAAAGCAATTAGTTTCCGTGGGAAAGTCATTGTTTCAAAGAGCTTGCGAGGTTTGTGAAATGAAACACCTGGACACTGCATTTGAACATGCCAAGTACCTAAGTTCTGCAGAACAGTTAATAATTATACTTTAAGATAATATTTATACTTTTTTTTTAAATATTTATACTTATGAACATATTACACAGTTCTATCTAGGACCATATCATTATATCATCACGTTGATTTTATTAATTTTCAAAGCAATTACTTTGCTATTTCTCTGAGCTATGAGATGAGTTTAAAAAATAAAAATATGTTTCGTTATGGTGCCAAAGATCAGTCATTAATGTCATTATATAAAAGCGGAATAAGACAGCCTGTTATGGAAAACAATGTTGAACCATAGATATTAACATAATCATCAACCTATAACCGATATCCTTTGAAAAATCCTGCTGAAAAGACTCATTAATTATAAACTAAATTGTACAGGGTGTCCGCCGGGAAGGTATACTACTTTGTTTTGCCGCCATTTTGGTAAACGTTAGTCTTGACAGTTCATATTTGGCAGTCGTGAAGTAGACACTTGGCAAATTTATTATGGAAAAATATTCGATAAACCAACGTGTTTTAACCGTAAAAACATTTCATCAAAATCATCATCATCGATTACTGTGACGATGAGAAAGTTACGTGAATTTTTGGGATAAACAACGTGCCACCAAAACGCACTATTTATCGTTTTGGGCAATGGAAAACCCTCAAATTAATCATCAGTCACCTTTACATCCATTAAAAGTGACAGTCTGGTGTGCAATTTGGTCAGGAGGAATCATTAGACCTTATTTCTTAGAAAATGATAACGGCGTAACGGTAACTGTGAATGGGGGATATCGTGATATGATTGAAAACTTTTTAACGCTACAATTAACATGCTTTGGGCTTGATTAACATGTGGTATCAACAAGACGGTGCCACATCGCATACAACCAAGATTACAATGGAATTACTGGGGGATCTCTTTCCACAACCAGTCATTACAAAAAATGGTGATGTTGATTGGCCTCCACGGTCGCCTGATTTGACCGCTCCAGACTTCTTTTTGTTGGGGATATCTGATAAGCAAGACTTATGCAAACAAACCAGAGACGCTTGAGCAACTCAAACAAAATACTCGTGATGAAATTAATGAAATACCGCGTGAAATGTGTGAGAATGAATGAAAAATGTGCTCAAAAGGGCACGCATTTATGAGGCTAACAGAGGCGGACATTTAACTGATATTGTATTCCATACATAATTGCCGACATTAAATAAAACATTTATCAATATAAGATTCATTATCTTTCATTTATTCAAAAATTATAAACAAACAAAGTAGTATACCCTCCCGGCGGACACCCTGTATATATAGGTTGTATACGACGCTATTTCCCAGAAGAAGTGGAAGAATAGATCAGATTGGCGATCCTTGAAAGCAAAAAACCGGGAATTCCCTTTACTTTCGACCAGCACAGCAGGATTTCCCGGTTCAGAAGCCTAGTAGCCTTCGAGTACAACATTAGTGACCAAATTACGTTTGGCGTTTTCCTTGTTGTTATGTAGTAATATCTATTTATACAAAAATGACTGAACTATTTAAATACATAGATAGCATCGTCGGGAAAAAATTATGAATGACATTTAATAAGAACAGTTTTATTTAATAAAAGCAGTATGATGATGGTTTGAACCTATAGTTTGAAATGCTATTGTTATATAAAATCGATTAAAAAACCTAGGTATATGATTAATAATAATAAAACCTCAGTCATAAAATAGTTTCAAAGCATGACAAGCATTGGAATTTTATAATGAGCAAGGTCAAGGAACACCAATACGATGTTCCATTATACTATCCGATATCCCTGTTTCTTCGTAAATACTAATTAGGATATATCCATGTTCTCGTAATCACATTATCGGTTTGGTACGTACGTCCTGTAGAAAAAAATAGAGAACGGAAATATTAGAAGTACTAGTAATGAATGATAAAGAGATCGATATCTCAAATTCTAAAGAAAAGAAAACAAGGGAACACTAATCGAAATGCTTATCACTGTAGAAAGTCATAAACTTAAGTGTGTTACGTTACGAGTATACTTTGAGTTTCAGCGATAAGATGCCAATTGACTGCGTAATACAGCTTTGGCTGATTCAATGGCAGCTAAGAATTATGATTATCAATTTATGTAGTGACAAAGGGTAGGTAATACAGTTCAACGCAATTTTCCATTTATATTGGTTGTTAATTAGAAGACCGCCGCGTAGTTCCCGGCAGAGAAGAATTCGGGCCACCTAATCTTTTCCCATGTGTACAAGGCACTAAGGGGCTGTTTAATCACTGACAGATATTGATACAGCCCAGAGTCAACCGCAGAAGCGTGGCTATAGTTGACAATAGTACCCGAAATACGGCAATAAGCTTGTATTCGGTCCCATGTAATAGGGGGTGCCTATTTGGGACTGAATACATTGGTTGGTGAAATGTGGATGTTATTTCAGCTCTGTCTATTCCGGAACGGAAATAGGCGTGAGCATGATGTATATAATTAGAACACATTTAGGTATCGATTTTAACTGATTAGCGATAGATAAGCTGCCCTTACCATGACATTGTTAGATATTTATGCCTGTTTAGTTGAAATGTCAGGTGTCAGTCTTTTAAAATGTTCTAGCTTCTCATTATCAACAACTTAGCGTTAATTTCTTATTCCAGTCACCTCTGAGGCTTTCAGTAACTACTACTACTTTTACTATATTGAATTGAAAACTGTAATTATTAGAATTGGAATGTTCATTTACACATATTGTAATTACGGTGAATATTTGACGAGTAGGTAATAATTATCCATATGAATAAATGAGTTATGAATTATGAGCCCAGTTCAATTCGTTCGTCGTAAGAGTAGACTTACGCCTTGTCGAGAATATTTTCTGAAGTTTCCAGCTACTGTTTCAACAGAGGTAGGACATAGTCCAACTAGGGAAGTCCACTCCGCCCTACAGAATACCCGCCGCTAATAATAGCCTTGTGCTGTGTTTCAGGCGGTCCCATATAAAAATGATAATTTTTAGGTAGCCTATACTTTTATTACGTAGACACATGGATATGTATCTAAGTAAGTGATATTATACGCCAAAATGTGACATTCTACATAAATAGATATATGGTTATACTCCTGAGCTGTGCTTAGATAGTTCAATCTATCTTGTTTAGGATTTTTCACCATCCTTGACACGAACTATCAAAGGTACTTAGCTAAGAATAAGAACATTCCAAACATTAGTACATTGAACGTTGTATTTATAACTCATATTAAATTTTATTACTCTAGTTTCAAAACAGTAACTAGTTTATCTACTATTAATAGTGTCTGATAAAAATCTACTTAATAAAATTTGCTTAATAACTATTATGTAGCTGACATAATGTGAATGTGTTGGAGAATCCTGAAATACAGTTGTTAAGACTTAGTTTCCACCTTACACAACTAAGGGGGTAACATAAGGAGTGAAAGCTTTCATGAGAATCCATTACTTTTGACTTTTGAAGCCGCAACGAAACTTTACTGTGATATCAAGAAAGTCACTAAGCGCCTGTAAACACATTGCTAACAATTATCGCAAAAGAAATTACTTACGTAAATCATTTAAATGTGTAGGCGTTTTAATTACTTTTATTAATAATTTTGGATAGGAGTTTCTTCAAGTTGTACATGGATAAGATAAGAGAAGTGATAGCAAATGTCAACGACGATGATAATACAACGCTAAAACTATGAAATCTTGGAAGTGATCAGCAAACCTGAGAGATTGGCTGTAGGTAGATCAAAAATAACGGCATATCTACATATTTCTTTACGTAAATGTAGAAATGCCTGACTATATTTTGTAATAAATAGTAGTCAATAGGTGTTAAATAGTGCTCATGGTCTCTTAAATTCATATACATGTTTCGTTTGATTCTGTGTGGACAGCCTCCGTGGCGTGGCGGTAGTGCACGCGACTGCTACGCACGGGGCGCGGGTTCGATCCCCGCACAGTGCAAAAAGTTGTATGCATGAATATGGCTGTTTGCACTGGTCAAGTCGTGCCTCGGAGAGCACGTTAAGCCGTCGGTCCCGGTTGCCATACAAACATCTATGGCAGTCGTTACGGGTAGTTGGAGCCCTCAAAAGTTCAACCAGTCTAACTTGGAACTTCGATATCGCAATTGATCATTGGACCATTGGTTGTGGAGGTCATATGGCAGTCGCTTCACGGAAAATATCAAAGTTCAGCCGCATCACAGTTAGACTGGAAAGCCGACCCCAACTGAGTTGGGAAAAGTTTCAGAGAATGATGATGTTTCGTTAGATTCTGTCAACATGACTGACCCATTAAATTTTAGGTTTTACCTCAGAGACACGGCATAAATACCGAAAGAATGATAGAAAAGCGAAATGAATGAACCATACATCTAGTAAAAGCTCCAGGGAATCTAGACCAGATGTATTTGTCTTCGTGCTACCGTCTAACGTATTCACTCCGTTATCGTATTGAGAACTCGAAACCTTTACATTACGAATTTGATAATGGTTCGTGCTAGAGCTAGCGATATTCGATTAATAGATGCCGACAACTAATGTCACTCCCATACATTTTCGACTTTTTTATTGACGATGTTGGTGGTATGGATGGTTCGATCAGTAGGACTAGAAATGTATTTTGTCTAGGCCCCAGTTTTGTCCCTTTGGTTTGCAGTCTAAAACAAGACCGTTTTTACAAACGTATTATATTAGCGATACACATAATATTTCACGCTTTAAGGCCTGAAATATTATGTGTATCAAAGGATTTATAATTTAGGTTTCTTATAGTTCATACTTTTACAGTAACATTAACCCTCACAATGTTGATTGGTCATTAACTGAACCGTAAGCTATCACTAAAGACCTTTTGTCGTAATTAAACAATATAATGACGATAGTTAAATTAGTTAATGACACTGCTAATACCATGAAAAATATCCTATTTACAAAATATATTAGATACGCGTCTTGGCTTCGCCCGAGTGCACAACACATATCATCATTCTCTGAACCTTTTCCCAACTCAGTTGGGGTCGGCTTTGCAGTCTAACTGTGATGTGGCTAAATTTCAATATTTACCATGAAGCGACTGCCATCTGATCTCCACAACCAATGATCCAATGACCAATGGCGATACCGAAGTTCCACGTTAGACTGGTTGGACTTTTGAGGGCTCCAACTACCCGTAACGATTGCCATAGATGTTTGTATGGCAACCGGGACCGACGGCCTAACGTGCTCTCCCGAGGCACGTCCAGACCAGTGCAAACAGCCATATTCATGCATACAATTTTTTGCATTGAGCGGGGATAGAACCCACGCCCCTGCGTAGCAGTCGCGCGCACTGCCGTCACGCATACATAATCATTACATTATCATACATGCATAATCGCCTGACAAAAACAAATACAATAAAAATAATTAGTCAATTTGTTGCAGACTGTATCGTTCAGAAGGATGATGTTTAAGCGATATGTGAATAAGCGTCTGTTGCGTTGAGTCGGTGGTCTAGTTACCTCTAAACGCATTATAAATATGATATTTTTTTATCTAGGATTTAACTTAACATCGCCTGATGAAGAGCTAAAAACAAAATCTCAGGAAAGAGGGTCTCGCTTAGTTTGACGCTTGACATTAGATGCTTTTTCACGCCCCGCTTAAACGACCCGGGTCTATAAGAAGAAGAAAACACGTGTGGTAAGGCATTCCAGCATTGGTGTTGACGCCACCGTCATGGTGCTATGTCGTTTACAGATGATTGAGAATTAATTTAACAGCTACTGGTGGTTATGATTAGGTATAAATTTAACTACCACAGTAAACCTTGTCGAAACATTAGGTATTTCAAAAGAAAAAAGAACATGAATAAAACCAAATAGCATCATACATTATGTACACTGGTGCATGCAATTTAATTTGAGGAATGGAATGTATAGGCATTAAAATGGAAAATGAGCATTCGTAATATTTATGGCAATGTGATGAATTTGGCATTACCGATAAGGAATAACTCTGGGAAAGTGTAATATATAATATTAGACGTTGCTTATAGTACCTACCGATAATATAATACACAGACGCGTTCTTGTGACCTACAGGTACCTATTCCCGGTACATGTATTACAGACAATCCATCTCTGAGTCAAATTTCATCTATATCTGATCAGATCAGCCGTTCTGGCGTGTTTGAGTACGACTCAAACTCAATTTTTTTATTCAATATAGAGTAGCATAATTACTTCTCATTGACGTCAGTAATAATTCTACTTAAGATAACTTTACCAGCGTTTCCTAGATGTTAGTGGAAAAGAAACTGCGCAAAATCTTTCCACTACGTCATTTTCAGGACGTTAATTAACATGAAGTAATTTCTTAGGATTAAATATGGACGAACGTAGGTACATTTGTCTCGTGTAAAAGTAAAAAATATTAACAGCCATCGATAAGCTAGGAATAACTTGATTACCTAGCTTACTTTAGCGTAGTAGCCGCAAATACCTAATACTTACATAAAAGTTAGAGTAGGTAACTTTGCCGACCTATTTAGACGGGCGAAGTCAACGACCGCCCTACTAACCGAGTGATGGGCGCCAAACAAACGCCTCCACAATACATCTCTAGGTAAAGCATATTCAGCTGCCAAAATATTGGCACACTCACGTGGGCCCATTGCTGATAGTTCAACCGATAGCAAAAAAATAACTGGAAGGTATTTAATTTCAAGTCCTAACTCATGTTATTCTGTAGAACGTGAAACGGACATCGGCCAACGTGAACCAGAGCCGCTTTTGTAAGTATATGAAGCACGATTTTGCGAAAAGTCCAACAACTGATCTAACCGCAATGATTTATCACCAAGGGGGGTTTTGGACCCAAGACTCCATGGTGAGAACTTCGACGTACAGAGTTTCATGATAATAAAATCAGAAGAACGATACAGGAAACGTAAATCTGTATTAATTAAGATTAGTCATCAATAGGTGCGATGATGGCATAGACATAGTCATGAAGTTTCTTGTTTGAAAAATATGCATAAAGTATAATTTTTATACATCGCTAAATGTAATTTTTGCATAAGAACATACTGTATATTTTTGTTATACCACTAAGGTGGCAGACAAGCTCACGGCCCGCCTGACGGAGTGTGGTCACCGTGGCCTATGGACGATCGCAACACCAGAGGCGTCACACCCCTGCTGCCGACTCTGTAGTAACTTTCTAGTGCCCTTCTTGAAGTACCCCATACTATAGTCACATGAAAAAACCACAGCAGAGGGGTTATTCACAGCTTGAGCGTGAGGGATGAAGTCTCTTTCATACTGCATTAATGTTTGAAGATGAATTCCCTGCCTGAAAGTAGGCGTGTGCATCATGTCGAACAATTCTTGAACACAAATTGTACAATCGGTAAAACACACACTCACAGTGCGAGAAATACCCTCCGAGGTTGAGAGGTTCCACACCGCGAGTGAGTGTGGAATTGTCGACGATTCTCATTTTCCGTCTTTGTACCGAATCGAAGGGATCAAGCTGGTATGCAGACGCCTTGGCTAAAAGGAACAGCAGTACATATTTATCACTACATAGTATAAAATAAAGTCGCGTTCTCTGTCCCTTTGTATGCTTAAATCTTTAAAACTACGCAACGGATTTTGATGCGGTTTATTTTAATAGATAGAATGGTTAAAGGGGAAGGTTTATATATGTTTATAACATCATGCTACGGCCAACAGGTACAGAGCAGGTATTAAAAAGGTTGCAATAATTGGGCGACGCAGACGAAGTTGCGCGGGTCAGCTAGTAGATAATATTCCGCTATTAAGTCTAAAAATCTGTTTTAAATCGATATATTCCAATTCGATAATATTCAATGAGAGATGCGCTAAGAAACTCTAATTTCATTCTAACGCACTCTAAGCATAGCAACAATAAAGTACCAATGGTTATAGTTTAATTGATTAGTACAATAGCAATACAATAGCAAAAATGAAACAGACGCAGGTGACATTATATAAGTAAATATGACTTATTTGTTATGTATAGCAGCGAAATCGCAGCGAGCATGGCATCCGCACTCGCGTCGGGCACCCGTAACGTGGTCAGAAATCACGCCACTTTGTTGGCGGCAAGCCCAAGCTATTGATTCTTTTAGCTTTCATTTAGGGTGTAACCACATTAGTCGACGCGGAATCGGCTGAAGCCGGTTAAAAAAGTCTTTATGCCGACGGAATAAGAGTGTTACTAATAGCTTTCGCATCGGCTCGGCTCGGCCGACGCGACGCGGCATCGGCCGACGGCGAATCGAACCGTTTGTCGATTAGCTGATCGCATCCGTACGGCGCTGAATCCAGCGGAACATTTCCGCCTGCTGCCGAACAGCGCTGAAGACGGTCGAACGGCGTTGAACGGCAGTTGAATCAACCGTTCGCATGCCTTCATCTACGACGGTAGCCGAATGGCGCCGAAGACGGCCTATCGGCGTTGGATAGCAGACTAATGAATCCGCTCGCGTGCCTCCATCTCAAAATGAAAGGCCAGAATGTCCGTACAGCTCAGAGTTAAACTTAAATCTGCGATGAAAGCATTTGTTGATATTTTCGGGGTCTCACACGATCACGACTGTCGACTGCCGAACGCTTGCGAACATCCGTCGCGACGGCTGTTTGGAGGTGTCGACTGCCGAACGTAATTGAACAGAGGCCGTGACAGCCATTTGGAGGAGTCGACTGCCGAACGTAAGTGAACAGCCGTCGTGACGGCCGTTCGGAGAAATCGACTGCCGATCGCATGTTAACAGCCGTCGCAACAACTAATCGGCGATAAGCCGAGTAGTGTGGTGATACGCACTCGGCTTAAGCCGATTCCGCGTCGATTAATGTGGTTACACCCTTACACAGGCCTGCAGAATGAAAACATCGTGGTCGCTATAAATGATAAAGGTTGCCCACTACGCTAGAGGGATTATCTTGTGAAAATCAATGTTTGTTTTCGTTTGTTCGTAATTATTGCACGGTTTAATAGTTGCGATTGTGACAAAACTTTCTCAAGTTTAAGTGGCTCTACCAACTTCTATAGCCCAAGTTAACCTCTTTTCCTAGTCAGTGGACCTGCTCCAACTGAAGTCCACTGAAGTCCAAGAAGTCTGCCGCAAACTCCATACTCGGGGTACAGATGTCAGATGATAATAGCTCCCAGAATACCAATAACAATAGTTGAGTCGGCCTAGCCGTTACTTTTTTTTCAGAAAGCACACGGGACACCTGACGCAATGAAAAGTGAATACAGTGGACAATGGACGTTTGCAACACCAGGGGCGTCACACTCGTGCTGCCACCATCACCACCTCTTAAGCTTAAGAGAGTCTGTACCGCCAGCGCAGAAGACAAATTGGTATTTCCACTGACGGCACTTAAACTCTCCAGCAAGCTTTGGCTACCCCACTCATCGTTGGATACACAACACATGAATATTATTAGCCGCGGTATGCTGTAGAGCGAGAGATAGTCCCCCAGTCGGACTGCTTAATTGTGACGGGCGATACCGTATTTTAAGTTTAGAGTTTATCAACATTACTTTTTTTTGTACAGATTTAGTTATAATACACTTAACAACTCCTAGTTCACTGTTATCGATTAAGATTTTCCAAGAATTGGCGACAACCAAGACTGTAATTTGATTCAATTGCGATGAAATTTTCCTGCAACGCAATGAAATTTTCCAAGAAGGTTGAAGGTATAGATAATTATAATTGATAAAAGGAAGTTTTAATTATAACTTGTCATTACTGGCATAATAAATTATCATCAAGTAATTCGTATAATGATACGCTAAGACGCCGAATGCGTTAATCAAGCAAAAAAACAGACGGACCGAATTGACTGAAATTAAGAGTCGACCTTTATTTATTCATTATATTGATTTCATCACAATGTCAATCCCTAATGTCAAAAACGTTCAGGACGATTTCAATCTCAACTCAATCGCAATTAGCGAACACATTCGCCACAAAGTTCGTCAACGTGTGAATAGAGTTTTAGGAAATACAGTTTTTGCCATTTGGGAGGTTGAGATTAGATTAGATTAGATCAAGACTGAATTTTGCACCGGTTCGTATTATAGGAATTGGCCCTCAGTTGTGGTTACTGTAATTTAAATGTCCACATCGTTAAATTCGCTGTAGCAAACGACGAAAGACCAGAAATTCGTGTCGTGGTTGCTACGTACGACCACAATGCGATGTGGCAATGAAGAAACGCCATGATGTGTTCTCAGCACAAATTAGTGTAACTCTTTTTTTATGATGATGGTATCTATTGTAAACTGTAATACACCGATGAATATAAGAACAACCCAAACTGAGTCGCAACCGCATCCACCAGTAATTAGTTTTTTTCAACAAGATATTCGACAAATACGTATGTTTATGTACTTAAATATTAATAACAACAGTTGGCAATGGGTTTCCCCCGAAATCCTTGAGGTTATTACAATAGGTATGAGAACTATTACGTCAATATTACGACTATACATAAATTACATTAAATTTATGAATATACAGGAACTGGATGGGTACTGGTATTATGCATTATCTGTGAATTAAATTGATGATAGTTAAAGTCCAAGTCAATCATACAAGAAAACTGGTAGACCTGCTAATGATGAAGGAGGTCCAGTGCTATGGCCTTGGACTTGAGGTGACAGACGTAAGTTGCTTTACACTCAACTCACTCACGCTTACTTCTCAAGCGTAGGTAGCTTAGTGGTTAAGGAGTCAGCCTGATGATCGAGAGGCCCCGGGTTTAAATTTTGGCCATTACATTACCGACGCGATCCCATTCCTCACACAAGCCATTTAGCTTAGCTGGAGGGGTTAGTAACTTCAGTTGCTAATATTCATTACAAAATAAGAATAAGATGCTGGGTACACCTTGGACTAACGCTGTAGTGGTGATGAGGACCTATACCTTCATATCTCCAAATAGTAGACAGAGATTTCTTCAATTATAAACTCATATTCTGCCGTTTACATTTTTATTATCATTCATGCGAACATATTATACAATTTAAGTGCTAATGATAAGTAATCATGGCAGAGTTATACTGTTGCTTCCTGTGTGAATGGAATGTCGAACATAGAGTAGCTACACTATTCAATTAAAAACTTATGGTCTATTATCACTTTTCCATATTCAAGAAAAAAAAACATGAACTTGAACTTTCGCCTCTTGGAGTTCAGTAGAAGGAGGATGGAAGGAATAGCTATATGGCTTGTGATCAAATGTAGACCTAGGCACATGCACATATTGTTACTCTGCCCAAATCAGATAAATATACTTTTTTGTTTTTCTTTCTTATCAATTTTTTTTGTGGCATATTTATCTATAAAGAAACATAACAATATTATGTTTTATCTATAACAAATCCATTGTACCTTATGACAATATATTTTAGTTTAGATTACTTCAATCTAAACAAAGTTAAACACAAAATAAAAACAGAAAAAAAATAGGTACCCACAGAATCAAACTTGGTACCAAGCCATTTTATAACCTATTCTAAAACCCTGGCCCGAAACACTGACCAAAAGACCAAGCCTTCTAGCCTTATCTGAGTTTGACTCAGACAGCACGGACTGAACCCATCCCACATCAAACAGATAATGTGTACTTTAATTTAATTTAGTATGATATGTACTATCATATGTACTTTATTAAAGTAATTATTGCATCCCACTCAAATCAGATAAAATATATGTACTTTTCTACATATAACTGCATAAAGTACAGTGGGCTCTAACAGTTCTTGGACACCTTAAGATCCATAATCTTTTAACGAGATAGTGTTAATAAAATAAACTAGATCAATATCTTGATTCTCTATAAGAAAATAAGTAAACTCTATGTTACAGAGCCCCTATAGTCTGGGGACTCTGATAGACCTGAAAGGCCTTCCTTCACTGAGGGCAAACTTATGCAAGTAGTATCCTAAACTTAATTACTTTAATAAATAGATCTATTATCCAAATCAATTTGATTACCTAAGCATAAAAAAAATCCAGTAGCCTCATCATATAATTGGTGATTTGGGTACAGTATGCAGTATCTATTTCTTCATAGCAAATGCACCCTTATTGAACAGTCAGCATACTAATTGCTTTTCAAAATTCTCTGCACATTTGATTGGATGGAGTTATCAAAAATACAATGTTTAAAAGTTACTGTAACATCATTCATAGTTTGCCGATAGTTCATATGATTGTCGGATCGGAATCGGATCACATCACATTCAACAACAAATGTCACTCCCATACATTTTCAGAGCGATGACTAATGTAGATTTGGAATGAATGCATTTTAGATAGAGCCCCTGGTCTTTCTAACTGAAGTGACACAAGTTAACTAAAGTGCAACACAGTCATACTGATTGTATTGCCAGAATTATAATAATAAGTAAATTAATTTACCACTTGAAACATACTCTTGATACATTGATGTTAATGAAATAATATTATTGTTCTGCATATATGCCAATAATATGGAACACTTGCATGTAGTAGAAATATCTATAAGCTGACAATATAAATGTAGCATTGTAAGATATTTTTCTCTTTTCTAAACACAATTTGGATCTGTAACATCAAGTCAAATTTACATCTGCTCACCCAGACATGTCAAAAGGTTGACAGTATTTCCCCTCCATATGGCATAATTGAAAAAGCTAATTCAAAACTTATTATTTAATCAAGAAAGCTGTTTTCTAGAACATCTATACTGGCACATAAAGGCACCATTCTCTCTATTAAAATGTTGGTGTTAGTTGGAGCGTGAAGGTTATTTGAATTAATATATTTCACCCTACATTCTATTACAATAAAAATGTTAAGAGCTTTTATTATTGCCCATTAAGGCATCAAATGCAGACAATCTAAACCAATTGGTTTCATTGAATGACTCACTTATACCGTATCATATTCATTCAAGTGTTGCATAAGTTTGAAAATATGAAATAGTTTAATTCATATTATGTATAGTTTGATATCTATTGCAACTATTATAATTATTAATATAAAAAATGTACCTGTGTCTGCAGTGCTGCAGTAAGCGGCGATGTGTTAGAGCTGGCGTCACTCACATTTTGACCTTCACCATGTCCATCAGTCACTGTAGAGCTCATTTCCTTTTCGTTAAGCCTGGACCTCTTGCGGGACATTATCACATTGCCTGCCGGCGTATTCCGCCTTCACGAGATATAGAGATACACTTGTCAAATAGGACAGTCAGGGAACAGTCTATTTCATGTAACAGTATTGCTAACGATGAACATCAAGGCGTAGTCTGGTATGTTTCTGACTTGGAGTTTATTTTACGGTTACAACACGTATATTAAAGAAAATACGCAGAACCGAAAAAATTGAGTACGTATAATTTAAAGTGATGGAATAACTAAACAAATTCGAACTGCTTTTCCAACTAAAGCTTCTTAATTCAATCCTGGTTCACACGAAATTTTTATCCAAGTACTGAAAGGTTATAAAGGAAATATATTTTTCATGGATTACGACATTCGACTTTGACAGTTCGACAACGAAAGAATCTGACACATAGTGTTTGTGGTGTATTTTTTTTTGTTTGAAGAATGTTGACTTGACAATCACAATGACAACACTGACAATTCATTTAAAACATTATGAGTAATGTCTGAATAAGAGCATTTTGCGTAAATTTTAGGCTATTTTGCACAGAACAGTGAAGTATCAAAAAAGTAGTGGTATATTTATTCCGTGCTATTTTTTATTTTAATATGTACACGTTGCACGAAAATCTATCGAATTCTCAATGTAAATGTATCAAAAGAGCAGAGCATTGTGACTGGTGGATCTGTTTATTGAGTTTTTAAATAAAAGATACAATAAATATGGTAACCTATTGAAATATCGAATTTCTGTTACCCGAATCTTAAAACCCCGAAAACGGTTGGTAGAACTTTTAAAAGACAGATGTAATGAATGACAACTTTCTATAATTCCGTTTTTTATTTCCCAGATGAATCAATTTCCAGGTGCACTAAAACCAAATTTTCAAATAGTATTTTTTTGTTTTCCATAGTTTCATAATCCAAATATAGTTAAACCAGATTCTCTGAATAATTTTTCTTGTTTCCCATCGTACCATTTTCCAAATAAACTTTTACCAAATTTTTATAATCTTTTTATTTGGTTCCCATACAATCGTTTTCCATCTAAACTATGTACAGGTATAGTAAAAGTCAGTGAATTTATACGATTCATTTATTAGGTGGGTACCTACATCAAGTAATTTAGAAATATTAGTTGCCTATTACAGATAGGTTTAAGTGTCAAATTCGACTCAGCAGGTTAGGTTAGGTTAGAACTGCGACCCCCGCACGAGCCGAGCGAGCGAAGCGAGCGTGCCGCGGCAGCGGCCGGCGAGTGCTAGCTACCTTGTAATTTTTCCATTGGATTAATTTTTAAAAATCTGGATATTGTTTGTCTGGATATCAATAAACTGCGTTTCAAAAATTTGTGTTTTAAAAATTCGGCTTTCGTGCATATGGATTACGGTCATCTGGAATTTGTGCATTTAGATTTCGTATGTTTGGAATTCGTTCGTCTGGATTATAAAACGTCGTACAAATGAATAAATAGGAAAATGAAATTCGGAGTTGCGATTATATGGCAAATAAAACTTCGGAATTTGGAAAACCGGGATTATGAATAAATGGCCAAACGTTTTCTGGATTATGATATTCGGAATATTAAAATTCGGGATTAAGATAGGTAACCAATAAATATAATTAAATATTCTATAAGACAATCTACACAACGTCACCTCATTGCATGGTAAGCATAGTTTAACTAGCTTGTGTTATGGGCTCTAGAATACGAATAAACATATTTAGATACTTTTTTGTAAATACATACATATTATACCCATATATAGAAATACCCAGACCAATGCAAATATTCATATTCGCATGAATATGAATATTTCTTGCAACAGTGCAAATATGCACTGCGTGGGAATCGAACTCCCTGCGTTGCAGTCGCGTTCACTACCGCCATGCCACGGAGGTTGTCATTATCTTTTTGTGGTAGAGGTACAACTCTGGTAACTACCGTAGTACTACCTATATTTTGATAGATGTCTGTGAATGTCTTACAAAATGTAATGTTTGTGTTGGGTTTGAATATGAAGGGTTTTTTAAGTGGGCGTTGAACTACCCAGAAATCGTTTCTTATAGATGGTTACGGCTTATTTGTCCGGTGACGGTGAACCGGACCACGGGATGATCTATGTTTCCATGTAGTACCACCGGTGGTGGTACAGATGAGAAGTTTCGTCTCATTAGTACTACACTTGTCAAATAGACCCGGAAGTACCTAATCGAAGTTGAATGTATGTACTTATAATATGGAGCGAGGGTCAGTATTCATTTTATGACTGCCATAGGTATATGTACTGCTGCCGACTTCACATTCGTAAGAGTATTTGCTGTATATAAAAACAAAATTTAATGTCAAATAACTTTTATTTTAGTTAAACAAAGAAATGTATATATAATATTATATATTTATTGAATAAAATTATTTCTTATAAACAGACATGACGCCTCGTCCATTGCGAGAAACAGCCACCAAATTCCCATCATAACCGAAATATGGCAAACTATTTAATAAAACATAAATGCAGACGGCCCAATTCTTTCAAAAAACATTTATTTTCATAATAATAAAAAAACACCGAGTACACTTGAAATGTTCAATTCAAACAGTAATGTATACCTAATTTTGCCTTCAGGCCCAATAAATTTTGATTAGATACGTAAAACGCAACAGCTACAACAAAGAGCTTCCTACAAAGTATAAATATTATGGTTACAAAATAGTATTCATACACGGAGAAACAACAAATACCATTAAATCTTTAACTGCCGATATATTTGACATAACATGAAAAGCAAAACATACGTATACGCTTTAGACTTGTAATTAACATTAATAACCTCTTAAATATTTCTCAAATATCAAAGAATAATTGGACCATCCCCATCATAGTTGCTTACAAAATACCGACATTAAGAAAAACAACTACATATAAAGACAATGAATATGCTCAAAGAGGTACTAACATTTTAATGGCTCAAGCACGAAGTTAACTTCAAAAATTAGTATAAAAATATATCACAGCAATTTAAGTTAAGCCAACTGGTATTTTGCTGAATGAGATCGACGGAAAAAACCTCGAAAGGAAACACGAACTCATCATATTAGGTACTGTTACAATATAATTTCTTAGAATCAGTCGTTCCATAAAACTCGTCTAAATACATTCAACATTTTGTTAAGGATTATTACATAGTTTTATACACATTATAGTTGTCGTCCAGGCGGTTGATGCGAGTAGGTGATGAGATGCGAAGGGCGTGATGAGAGTGCGTGACTGGCAACGGATGAGCGCGATGTGCCAGGAGTGTGACGTGTATTGTAATAAATATGTGGAGCGCGGTACTCGATCACTATGTGGACAGTGCTAACTGCAACGCCTCCTTGTGTTCGTTGCTCAGCTGCATTAGAACCGAATTGAATAGCTCAGTGTTGCTCTGGAAAGAAACATAAATGTGAATAATATTTTTGCAATTTATAGCCAATTATTCAAACTAGTGTTCATATAACTAGCAATACCAGAATTAGCTTTTTGCCTGTTTAAGTGAGTGTCTGTCCTAGATGGGTTCCTGTACCTAGGTGGAATTTTCATATTGTTTGTGAAATTATATACATAAAATATTACGAATAAAAACATCCACTTAGGTTATATCCTTTAGAAAATCGATAAGGTGCTACCTTATAGATTATGGATATAGCAGGAAGTATTTTTTTCCTTCCACAATCTAGTTTGTCACACACCATTGGTTGTATCTACGTACTGATCTTTCTGTTTTTGCCGCCTTTATTATACATGTAATACTTATAAGCATTAATGTATGGAGAGTATGAATATAAATATCTGTACCATCTCTGCAAAAAGATGCAGGTGACAGCAGAGGTTATATGTACCCAATGTCACTGGCTCACATCAATATTCAACTAAAATAATGAACTACACCTTCTTACACCGTGATCATGGCGCTTGCAACAGCGCTGAATATCGGTTTACGAAATGAAACCAACAAACATGGTAAATATCCCGATCGTTTTAACAGTAAATAATGAATTTGTTGATATAAGAGCCCTTACGAGGTGTTTTATGAGAGTGGTACCTGTATTTGTCTGACGAGAGCTACCATCTGCGCGTACACAGGGTTGTCTGTTGGCACGGCGTCCCGTAGGAAGGCCTCAGCGAGCGTGGCTATCACTCGCTGCGGCGCGTCGGGCGAGGCGAGCGCGGCGTGGCCACTGGCCGCCAGCTCGCACAGCAGCGAATATACATGAGGCGCCTCTTCAGTGTCCTCTGTCACGGGGAGCCAAGTCAACCTGGAAAAAGAGAAAGAATGGTTAATACCACAAGCGCTATACTGTTATTTACATAATTATGTGCTATAGTAATCTTCTATCGTTACACAGGATCTTCTTCACAAAACGCAATAAGCCAAGTACTGTAGTTTATTTAGCAAGTTCAACAGTATTATCATCATCATCGTCTAGTGTTGTTCCTGATTCCAGCCGAAATTTTCACCTTAGGGCCCAACATAACTTTACTCAAAATCTTCTGGGATTGGTCATTTAAGACTAAGTGCACCAGAGGTTCGTCCTTCATTCGCGTTGCTGGCTTTGGTCCAGTAGTACTTAGTACATCATAAGATTATTACATTATAACTAGTTCATGTTATTTACAGAGTTCAAAAGTAAATAGTGTATAAAAAGGTACCGACCAGTGCCTAATAATTTCATCCCTGTCGATCTGTGAGTGATTGTATTTAATGATCTTGGCGACCGCGGAGATGGCGTTCTCAGTGGCGTTGAGGTTTTCGACGGAGCGCGAGTTGGGCTCAGCGACAAGAGCGGCGAGCAGCGGAGCGGCGCGCGCGCAAGCCGCCGCGAACTGTGCGCCGCCGTACTGCGCCAGCACGCCGCAGCCGTACGCCGCCGCCTGCCGCACCTCCGCCTCGCCCGAGCGCAGCCCCGCCAGCATCGGCTCCAGGAAGATGTCCTGGTACTTTATGCATGCCGGTCCTGCGACACCAGTTTACTTATTAGAACCCATCACACAGAGCGAGAACTTTCGCGACGAAATTATCCCTGAACGACCAATACAGGCTCGGTATTTTTGCTCGCACGTGGCAGCGGCTCATGCGGTTATATATATATACTGCTGTCTCTTTGTGGATCCGTCTATTTCATTCACCCAGGGGTGTGAGAGCCACATGACTGCGTAAGCTTACCGCGTGATATACCGTAAAACAATTCCCCTATACTACGAAACTTTTACCTGCGTGTGATAAATCTAATAATTTTTTTAAGTGGTAACAATGGTTTCGTAAAATTACTGTCGCATTAAGGATTGCCTGTAATACTGGGTGTATGCACGAATAAAAAAAATAAAAAAAAGATAGCCATAGTCCCACCTATAAATCCAATTTATATTACAAACTAGCTGTTATCCGCGGCTCCACTCGGGTCGAATTCTTATACCGTTCCCACTGCTAACCCTACCTCGTTATCACGCGATAATATATAGCCTATGACTATTAATTTGGTGCAAGTATTTTCAAAGATGGTTCAGTAGATCCAGAAAATTACCCTTCAACCTCACAAATGTTCCTTCAATAATAGTTTAGATGTAGTAGTAGTTTAAAAATAAAATGCTTCAGAGTTTGAAATCCTTACCTCCATATTCAATCACGTCGTCGAATATACATATGGCCCACTGACGATCTGAATATGGGCGGCCTGGAGCTAGTAATTGAACGAGATGCGGTAGCAAACTATCCAAATGTGGGAAAAAGCTCTCTCTGTATGCGGACATGAGAGCGTGCAGAACGTCGGCGACACGTGATAATCCATATACGTCTTCGTTGTCTTCATCAGCTAGTTGTTCCTCAACAACCTGAAACACAATACAGACACATTAAACAGTAGCCATTTTAAGATGAAAGAAGTTCTAAAAGGGAACCATGTTTATAAGCCAAATGAGATTGAATAAAAATCAAGACCTATTGTAAAGTTACCTCGTCATAATCTTCATCCGCGCGTTTTTGGCGACGTTCAGTGGCGCGTTCGAAATGTTCGGTGAGGAGTTTGTTTAGTATCCTTAATACTTCAGTCATCATCTCCTCTGACAGACAGCCACCACCAAGTAATTCAATACACTGGAAAAAATAATAAGTATCAATATAGCCAACTGTTGTGTAAAAATAATATCTTTTATGAATATGGTGTAAAAATCCCAAATTCTAAACGTTTTTTATTCTAAATTTATTTATTTGTAATAACAATTGTCAAAATTATTGCTACAGATATCAATATGACTAGCAACAAAATACAATAACCACACTATGGGACATTAACTTTGAATTAAAATCTTATTATACTATGATATTGACATGTACATATTATAAAATTAATCAAACATACTTTAGCAAGGCTATTCAGAAGTTCAACTTGCACTTCTTGTTCCGGTTCAGAGTCCACAGCCTTGAGCAACTCTGGTAAGATATAGGCCCACATGCCTTGAATGTATTGAGGGCCGCGGATACGAGCGCACTCCAGCAAGTACGGCAGAGACTCAGCAGCGGCCGTACGGACGTTGTCGTGGAAATAAAACTTTAACATTGGCACCATTAGTTTGACAACGTCTTCGGCATATTCAGCGAATTCCTCTTTGAGTTCACGGGCATAACAGACAAGCATGTCACATGCTGACGCTTTGTCTTCAAGACCTGATGACAAACAAATTAATTCATTATATCTAACAATGGCTAGTTCTGTACTAGTACCTCAAAATAAGTATGCAATAAACACTAGACTAATAAAACAAATCATTTCTCTTACCAGCGGTTTTAATACCAAAGTTCTGTTGTTCACCAAGTGTAACAAAGTGCCAGTCAAGATCACCCTCAATTGTCTCTAGATCGTCGTTGTCCAGCAATGCAACTTCAGGCTTCATAGCAGCTGTACGCATCACAGGCTCCATCACCATGGGCAGGTATTGTGCAAATTTCTTGCCTATAAAATAATAGAAAACCTAGGTTAATTTAATTATTGAACACTTGGGTTAAGGTATGAATATGAAGTCAACTGCAGACAGCATTAGCATATGCATACAGCAGATATGGCATACCAACTTGTATTGTTTCTTGTTTTAACTATTTGCATATTATCAATGGTGTATACCCGTTTTATAGTTAAACAAGTAGTGTATGCAATAAAATGAAAGAAATAAGTTATAACGGTACTTTCATTTCTTATATTTTTGATAATTTATTTGTATGTGAACTGAGATCCCTTAATTTCTATGTAAGAAAAAAATGGAGCAAATGCCACAATTGATCTTCCAATGATATGGAAGTGATGCACTCAATGATAGAGGTATATCACTAACGAACATTGGATAATGTTTTTATACAAAAACTTGTTCCATATTTTTGAATATTTTTATCAATCAATTAGCCTACAAGCTTCTTCTAATGTGAGCTATTGCTACTGATTTTCCGCCCTCTGTATCCAGTCTGTTCCAGCCACCTCTTTCAGGTCATCAGGCCAGCTCGCTAGTTGGGCTAATATTACACTCACCCATTATTCTGCAAATTCGTGACCAGGCAGATATGAGGTACGAAGTCTGTGGATCATCAGCAGGAAGTTGGTCACCCTCTGTGTGGGTCTTGAGGAGTAAATCCATCACTTCAGAAGCATCTGCTGTGAACTTGGCTTCACCAACAGCTAAACCTATCAATATAAAAATGCAAATATGTTATCCTTTCTTCATTATATAACCACAGGCACAAAAACATGACTAGGAGGTGTAAGTTCCTTTGTTCAATGCATGCATTAGTGCTGCAATAAAATGAGGCTCAGGAAATTGGAGTAATTTTTTATTGATTTGTTACTAAGAGACTGACGCCCAAATGTATAAGGAACATAAAGCGCTAATTATCTTAATATTTCTATTGTAATATTTGTTAAGCTGCTCCACATTATGAAGTAGCCGAAAATTAAATATTACGTTTTAAACTCCATAATATGTGAGAATTATAAATGTAATATTATCACAATGTTCTTACCAATTAGACTGACACACTCAATGGTTTTTCCACGAAGCATTTTGAAGTCATCAGTGGTGGCATTGGCAATTATGTACTTGAGACAAGGCATCAAGCGGTCATAGTATACGACAAAGTCTTTTTCTACAGTATCAGCTACAGAGGCTATAGTTGTCACAATTTGTTCCAGCACAAGCTTGGTGCCTCGTTCAACCAGCTGAAAAATTAAAATTAAAATATTTTAACGATTTTTCAACTACACAAATCTAGGTATGTAACAGTAAAAGTGGTAAAATGTATGTGAACTGAGATCCATAACTTTCTATGTAAGAAAGAAACGGAGCAAATGCCACATTTAATATCCCAATGCTATGGAAGTGATTTACACATACATGTGAGTATATCACTAACGAACATTGGGCAACTATATGGAATACTTATTTTTATTGACATAGCTTACCTCTTTAAATTTAGTGGTTAAGATAATTTCAAGCTTGTTCATCAGAGGATCAAGGTATTGAGTGAGGATTGGTTTGGGACAATCTTCACTGAAGTTTACTAAAGCAGCTGCTGCATGTGCCTGTAATAAATATACAATTTGAGTATTGTCATTCAGAATAAGAAGCTTTTAAATATGTTGGAATCTATATTACCTGCACACGAGGGTTAGCGTTGTCATCAAGGACCATCAGAAGTCCAGGGACTACTTTGTCATGGAATTTCTTTTCAAATATTGGAGCGAAGTCAGTCGACATTTGTCCAACAGCATTGCATGCAGCATAACGGACACGTGGATGCTGTAATATTGTATTTTATTTTTATATTAATGTTTGATACATCATTTTACTTTCTAGAGAACAAAATCAGTTTATTAAGTCAGTACTCACAGGATCCGTTAGATAGTTTAGAACAGCGGAGACAACTTGATCCAGCATTTGCTCCATTTGTTTGTGACAGCCTTCGCCCGCCGAAGAGACCGCCATGAGAGCGGCATGGCGACGTCTCCAGTCTTCAGAGTGCAACATCTCAGGTACTTGTCCAACAATCAAAGACAACATTATCTTGCCACCGAGACCGCAGCACATGCGGTCTAGAGCTGATTCAGCAGCTACGTAATTCCTGTAAGAGTATTTGGAAAGTCAATAACAAAAGTCGAAAATTACTTATAAGGAAAGTGCCCATTAAAGAAGCATATTTAAATACAATAGATAAAATAAAATTGTTATCAAGGGACTGACACTCTGATGTATAAGGAACATAGAGTGCTAATTTTCTTGTTATTTAATCTTGTAAGATTCTTTGCTACAGCATGAAAAATGTAACCAAATAACAGTAATCTTACTAAACTTTATTACACAAACATTTATGAATGATACAACACTATCAAATATTGACGATGTTAATGTCACATAACTACATATTTGTATTGAGAAATCACTGCAATGGTCAGCTGGCCTACCCGACGGAGTCTTTGTTAAAATTGAACGCAAATAAATGTTGTTCATAAATAATTTAGGGACCTTAATGGTCAATTCTAGTTTCCTTCGAGCTTATTGAAAAAGAAGTTAAAATACAATCGCATGTACTAACTGTTCATTGTCATCCTCGGCGGCGTCGTCTTTTAGGGACCAGTCGGGTTCGTCCTCGAGTTCGCACATCATCTCGAGCACCAGGGGAGTGAGCGTGCGCACTCCGTTGGGAACTTGTTTGCGCACCATCGCGGGGGCCGTCTCGCATAGCGTCACCATCGCTTCCAGAGCGAGTTGTCGCCAGTTGTCTTCAGCGTCTTTATCGCTTACCATCTGTATTCATCAATAAATTATCTTTTATCTGACTATTTTTATCTCGCGTGCTATTTTCGAATTATGTATGCCTGTCTTATGTTAACATTCACAACTCATATTGAACATATTGCAAAACATGTTTACGTTTTGCAGAATATGACTGAAGAAAAAAGATAATTGTTTATACATCAAATGTAATTTTGAATTTAAGGAAAAATTATTATGCACCTAACAATACAAAATACTTATAAATTATAAGTAATACAAACCTTTATGCACACATGGAAAATAGGCTCCAGTTGTGGTCTCAAGAATTTAGGTGCAGACTCCGCTAGTTCGATGAGCACTTTCAGAGCAGAGTCGTCGTCACTTTTCTCAATCGATTGAACAATGACCTGTTAAAGAAATATAATTAAAGCGATGTTTTCGAACAGGTATCCCAAAATTATTCTAGTTCCAGTGAGGACGCCGTTAACCCACATCACTTCATAGAGTATGTTGACGACGACAGAGCCGCTGATCATTCAATATGGAATATAACATTGGTATGGTTTTATTAATTAGCTTCATACAGAATAAGCCTGTATTGCGGGGCAAAACTTTAGAAAATTACAAAAATAAACAGGCAATTTTTTTCCATGAGAGTATGACTACATAAGACTCTTTCTAATAAAATAAGGTGAACCTATAGCTTCTTCTTTTTTTTTGTAGTTGATTTTTGTATAAATAGTTAAGTAGAATAAGCTTTTTTTCGCGCTGAACATACGTACTTCTTCGCCCGGAGGTTGCGGTTACGGTATGGAGGGTGTCCTAAATTAATATCTGTTTGTTAATGTTTGGAGAACTACTATCAAACTTCATCCTATGTGGAGGATGATGTTAGCGAAATTCCCAGTTTAATTTTGCACATGTTGGCAATACCACATTCAAATTATAAGCATGGGTATGTAAATATGTGCTAATATTAATATACGTTGCGAGTGGCCTTCCTGCACTTATAGCCTATCAAATTTTAATGTTTTTGAATCACCACTATTTTATTTTAATCATACCATTATAATGGAAATTGGAAACCATTCCAGTACAATTTAACGCTGCTAGCACGAAAAATTCTATCAATGGTTATCGTTAATATCACTTGGTCTACAGTGTCAGTAATGCCTTTAAACATAAGAATAATATGCGCGTATTTACCGACAGGTTATAAAGTTGGTCGGTTTGTAGTCGAAATAGCCATATACAATATTAAGATTATTCTTTTAGGATAGACCGTAAATGATTTAGTAAATCAGAATCCAACTAGGTTTAATAATAATGTAAACGGCATAGCACATCCTCGAACATTGCATGTAAAATATGTACATACTTCATTGGTATTGTGAGTGCCATGTGACGACAATACAATAGAGAGATAAAAATCAACTCTCCATTATTCTAAAAATAGAACAGTTGTAATGAATTAACAATGCTTTGAATGTACAGTGTTTTTTCAATTACTACTTCATGAGTATGATCTTCTAAAACATAATTTGTATGAAAATCACGTGTCGATATTCGTACACTAGAAAGGAATCGTCCAACCAAATTAAAAGTTACCCATTGTATGGCAGATGGAGGATGAAAAAAAGTCTTTTCTAATTTGAAAGGTAGCTTTGTACCCAATAGGTGGGCTTTTGGCAGATTTTTTTTTAAGAATAATAATATGCTGTCTCGCAATACAACGTCTATCCGCGGCCATCTTGATATAAAAGAGCCACGTGTGTTCGTATAGCATAATCTCCGAAACCAGTACTATTAAACCATAATATGTGACAGAAAACGTAATTGCTGTAAGTAGTAAAGGTCCAATTTTTTAAACTGTTAACCGTTAAGGAAGTAACATTAGGCACAAAACTGTTAAGGAATTAAAAAAAATTGAAATTCTTGATAACAATAATAGCCGGCAGATGATTTTTTGTAAGTACATATTGTTCGGCACTTTCTACCAATAGACGTCCATTTTAACTTCTTTTAATTTGCCTCTGATTTTTGCGTAATCAAAACGCAATTATATTAAAAATATTGATATACATAAATCTAAAAGACTAAATACAAAAAATAAATGGCCGCAATTCGAATCATATGCATATTTACTATTATTACATATGAAAGAAAATGCACCAACCTGCATCAAAGGAATAAGTATATCGGCGAAATGTTTTTGGATTCCAGGCTCCTTGTCATGGAGGAGTATGAATGCACCCACAGCTTTTACAGCTTGGATGCGTAGAACATCAGAGTTAGACTGAAGTGCTGACAGCAACATGCGCTTTATCACCGGCAAGTTCTCATTCTGAGCAAGCCCAAACACACCAGGCACCGACCTGATAATGACACAAAAGCATATTTATATTGTCCATAAATATGAAAACTAATGATTCAGATCCAGTATTTGTTGTATCAACTGTGTAAACGCCTTGGCAAGTAGCCAAATAGCTATAAAATCAAGGAACAAGTACTATTAAAATCTTTGTTAAGCTTATTGTAGTACAATTTGATGTAGAATGTCTGAAGAACTACTATCAAACTCCATCCTATTTAGAGGATGGTGTTAGCGAAATTCCCAGATTAATTTTGCACATCTTGGCAATACCACATTTTATATTAAAAATGTGTATGTAAATATGTGCTATATGTATTTAATGACCGCGTACGAAGCACCCAGCACTTACCATGAAACATACAACCGAATTGGTAGATCGATTCCGAGCAATTGATACTACGAAACATATAACACATTACTCGCGCTAACCCGAAGAGCACGTCATTTAAGTCTAAACCATACCGAAAGAAATTCGAAGTAAGTTAATGGTAACGTAAAGGCTGCCTTGTGCTGACCGAAAATTCCAGATGTAAGTTTCATGGAATTTATTATCACCCCTATTGACGGGCAAAGTGGATTATCCATGGAGCGCAATGCCAACAGCTCGAACAGTACATACATGTAGCTTCTAATGCAATCAGTCAATTAAATAGTATACATTTTTTTATTTTATTTTTATTTTATTCTTTCAGAAAAACTTACAGCTAGAACACAATTTAGGTACAATTGTAATATAAAATGGCCAATTACAAGTTTTCGCATTTGGTAATTATATGATATACAAGACGGTAGATATCATTGAAATAGTTAGGTACGGTATATTACATACTAGGTATATTACATACTAGCTATATTACCGATTATTATAATATAGGAAAGGACACACATAATATGGTATGTTTGGTCGCAATAACCAACATCCACGCGGGCGGAGCCGCGGGCAACAGCTATTATTACATATATGAAATGTCACATTTATACAAAATGTAAAAGAAAAGCACAAGTTCATTATTTTGATGCTCGTACTACACCCTGTCAAAAAATGTTTTACTCAATTTGACTTTAAGTTGATGAGTGCTCGTGAAAAATAGATCCAGGTCGTACTCATGGCATAGTGCGTTGTACGCTCGACACACCCTTATTAGGTAGGAATTTTGTCTGTAGGTGCAGGTTGTTATAGGCACATATAGTAGCCTTGGTTTCCTCAGACGCACAGATGACCCGCACAATCCAATTTTGCTTAACAATTCAGAACAGTCAATAGAGTGATCTACCAGTTTGAACAGAAGAGTCAAATCAGCTATATTTCTACGTTCATATAATGGGAGAATGTGAAATTGCCTACATCTGCTCAAATAATCGGGTAAATAGGTACAGGACCATCTAGTAACTTACATACTAGTGGCTATAAAACCGCAACTTTTTCTACTTACGTGAACATTCTTATGCCAGCCTCTTGCAGATCGGGATTTTGGACTGCACCAGCGCAATTGAACATGAATTGCAAGAATTCTGGCCATTGGTTGACGCCATCGTCATCTATGTGGTTTCTTGCCAGTTCCGACACTACGTCACAGATCTAAAACAAGAATTCTTATTTTCTGCTACTGTTAAGACATAACTTAAGTGGTAGGTTAATGTTTTAAACTCTACATGACACCTTTTCATTAGCTTAATTGGAAAATTTAAAACCATATAATATGTTAATGCATCCAAGGCTGCAACCTCGATGACATACCAGTGTGAAGGTAGCACTTGCAATGATTTTATTATACAGAGATATGAAGTATTTATAAAGCACTTCAAGCAGTTGCTCCACCAAAGTTGCATTGAAGTCATAACCACTCTTAATTACACCGGTACATATCTCGGACCCGAGTCGCGAGTGAAAAGAAGACCCAAGTCGCGAGTGAAAAGAAGCCCCAACGCGCGCATATTGATTTGATATAATTATGATTAGTAGATTTGTACTTGCTTGCGGTGAAAAAGGGTCAAAGATATATGAGTGTGCTATACTTATGAGGATTCTATTGTAGATGAAGAAAACACTTTAGTTGTGGCATCTACACTGATCAGATCTATAACCCATGTCAGTCATGTAGTATGTTCTCCCGATATGGAATTTTCGTGGATAGTGACAGCCTTATTTCTTATTTAATTTACTCTTAATAGTCAGTGGCTATTAAGAGTAAATTAAGCTAGCTAAGCTAGATAGCTATTCTTGTGACCCCCATTTAACTTGATTGACCATTTATCAGCTATTGAGTAATTGGTAATGATAACACTATATTATAACATGAATAGTCATGAATGGTTAGGCAAAGGTTACCTACATAGCAAGTGGAATTAAGTACCTACCTACAAAACAGAATGTAATGTAATATCACTTGGTCCTTTAAAAAAAAGACTGCACGCAAGCATACCATCAAGCAAAGCGCCTTGATGTCACAAAAAAAATTGTAATAAAAATTATTTCATAGCTAATATTTTTTGTTGTTTTTACTACAAACCAAGATCAACCGAACACTCTCAAGAGCCTTTTTCCAAACTAAGTTTTCAGTCTAGCCATTGCATAATGGCCACCCATCCAAAAACTGACCTGATAGTATTGCTTAACCTTGCAATGAGCTCTACTTGGTTACCACTTAGCTGTGAGCCCCTCCCAATAGATAGAAAAATGTAATGTACCATGCATGTTTTATGGCTTCTTGTAGTAGTCACTCACTTGTGGTTACAAGATTAAGATCATTGAATGTACCAAATATTCATAAATGTGACTCAGCATGCCAATTAGATGTTAGATTACAGCCATCTCTGTAGTGATGTGTACCAAACTATGAGATTTTCAATTGCAAAATAAAATACACACAATTTAACTGCATGAAGATATTTCACATGTCCGATATTTCAATACTGTTGCAACACTTATAACAAAACATATTAAATATTCCACTGACATTTGACTAATACAAATAAAATAAGATAGCTGCAGTTTATTCGCTATGGTGCATGATGAAGTATGAATTTGTTGAAACCATTCCCTGATTTTTTTATTCATTATCATCATCAATGCATTAAATCCTAGTCTCATCCAAGGACCTCGAGTCTGAGCTCAAGGTCTTTTTAATTTATTGTTACTATTCTACTTCCAGTGGGGACGCCGTTGACAGGATAGGAAATTAGTGTTAATTTATTGTTACTTAATAAAAATAGGTCTCTTTAGAATAATTTTATTTTACTTGCTAAAACTATCCAAGCAAGGAGATTGTAGGCTGAATAAAAGTACATATAACCAACTACTGAATATGACTACGGTTTACTAAATCAAGTTAACCAACTTCTAAAATCTCAGAATATTATGAATAGTTAGTCACTAACCTTGCGCCGCAATTGCTGACTAACGTCCATCTGTAGCGTGAGTAGGAGTTGCTCTCGGAGTGCTGTTTGCTGTTCAAATGGTAGCTTTGGGAAGAATTCAAAGAACTCAGCACTGAATAGTCGTCGCAACAGCACGGCGGCTGTCTGACGCCCTTCTTCTCCAACATCGGCATTCTGGATCGCGCCCACCAAGTAGATCACTTTTGTCTCAGTAGCGATATTGTTGTATGCCTCCTGATGAGTTAAAATAAATCAAAGTTTATTACACCATATGATGTTGTTACAGTAACAAAACTGAAGTCATTGTTTCAGTTTATTGTTGATATTATATTTCATAAACTGTAATGTAAAGCCTTCTCGTACAAAGATAATTTTCCATTGTTTACAAGTTTCAGCACCATTTTTAAAACGGATATTTTAGCAAAAAGACTGTTAGAACCACATGTATAAAAAATTTAAATATGAATAGCCGCCCGGCGGCAAATGTGCGCTTTTAAAGGCTTTGATTAATGTAAACATATCAGTATTAAAGTTCATTATTTGCAAAAATGACGGAATGCATAATATTTTTTTTAGTCAATAATTGGGTTCCTGTTTGGAGACTTGCAAAGATCTAGATCTTCTAGCAACAAAAATTACATTAGATATCCTCCATGACCACGTTTTGACACGAGGCCGCATAGGAATGTTAGGAATAAATATCCGATATTTTGGGGACATTCAAACGAATAAAATAGTAAAACACAATATGAATAAAGTACTTACCTCTGCTTGGGATCTGGTGACATTATCTGTTGCTAATAAAGTATTTAGTAATTGGTAAAATTGCGCCTGATCTCCTGCCATGTTGAACCTCTTCGAAAAGGCCCAGTTTTTTTTCCTAAACTTTTATCTGGCTGGTCACTTCGTACATGTTGCCAGTATTATTGCAATGGTTTGAATGAACATAACATTTTGATTTCTATTGTAACATTTTGAGAAGCAAATTAAATTTAAAAAACTCAATACACAATATTTAGTATTTGCAATTAAATTATAAAAATATTATTTAATACAATTAAATTTGTATCCAATTTTTAATAAAACGATATTAATTAATACATAGACAGACAAGATAGGAATAATGAATGAATGAATGAATATTTGAATGATAATCAGTTCAAAAATCTTAGTACACAGATAATTTTATTAAGGATGTAATGTGTTGACGAATCAAGCCAATCAAGCGGATAGTGTACAATCCCTTTTATGTCAAATGTCAATAGTGTCATGTCTTGTCAATTGTCAGATTGTCATATATCTCAAAATTTGTAGAAAAATGATTTGTGCTGATAGCACAATATTTACCATTTCCATTTCAGTAACTTAAGCTAGTTTACAGTAATAAGTTTGATTGAATATATATAAAAATAGCGTATTGTAATTCCCTTTGACAATGGTGATTATTTTTAGCTATATCGTATATCTGTTGTGCATTTCTAACTTAACCTCAAAAGTGATAACAAATCTTGGTAAATACGTGAATTGGTATTGCTTACAGGCAAGTTCGATTATTTTGGCTGGCCTAGGAATGGCTGCCGTAGGATTTGCTGGTCGCTATATCCTCAGACAGATGCCCAATGCGTCTCTGAAATTTGCTGAGGCTGTCAAAAATCTCCCAAAATTTGATGCAGAAAGTTTAGCCAACTCCAAATATTATAAAGGTGGGTTCGAACCTAAAATGACGAAACGAGAAGCGGCCCTCATTTTGGGAGTAAGTCCGACAGCTAGTAAAGCTAAGGTAATTTATGTTTATTGTATAATTTATAAAAATGTTTCATCAGCAAGTTACTGTAACTGAAGTGTTTATGCATATGTGCTTAATTTCAGATAAGGGATGCCCATCGAAAGATTATGCTACTAAATCACCCTGACAGAGGGGGTTCTCCTTTGATTGCAGCTAAGATAAATGAAGCTAAAGACCTTCTTGAAAGTGGGAAGTCATGAATTTAACACTTATTAAAAATTGTGTACATAGGAAATTGTTTTTAGAATCCCTCAGGTATTTAAATATTCAGTTACTCTTTAACTGTAGATTATATTGTTTTGAAAGGGTAATTGGTTATAAATAAAATACATTTCAACATATCAATAGTCTATTCTGTCACATTGACCATTCAAACATATATTATGGCATATAGGTACTTACACAGTGATTTGGAATTCTAGAACAATTACCCAATTACAGCACAAACACTAAGATCCAAAAGACATTATTAATAAGATATATTATAAAAATACATGTAAACATTACTTAAAAAATTTTGATTCAGAAATACTACTAGTACATTTTATAAATCCTACTTTAGTAGTCCATTGGTTCCATAATGTAAGGTCTGATTTTGTCTCTATGCAAAAGGTAAAAAGTTTCAGTGCTCCTTGGCGTAAAAAAATATATGTAGCTATTTATTGATACCTTGTTGATGATCCTTTTAGAATTACTGCTAAATTTAGTAGCATTTACATAACGTAAGAACATTGAGCAAATATTTGATATATTTAAATAATATGTTTATAATGATGGGCTGCTTATTTTGATACTGCTTGCAAATAAGTATAGATGAATAAAAGTGAAATATATACTGTCTAAACATTTAGTCTACTAGATTGGATTTCTTTGATTTACAACCAAATCAATCAATATCAAAGGTAATAGATGATAAAACTTGAATTCATATATTAACAATTTAATTACCAATGATAGACTACTGTATAGTAAAAGATATTTAATGATTTTGAATACCACAAAGTTTATACTTAAAGTATAAATATTCTAGAACAAACGGTACTTAGACCCAAACTAAATATAGCTAATAAATTCTAGAATGTCAATACTTAGATATTTTTTAAATCTATACCTAGAAACATCAAGACCAATGCAGTTAGACATTCATGCATACAAATATGCCAGAGGTTGTTGATATAATATATCTGTGTGCGTGATATACATCGACTTTTCAGTAGGGTATGCAATGGAAATTATATGTATTGTGTATGTAGTAAAGTACATATAATTTATCTGATTTGTGTGGGATGATAATGACTTTAATAAAGTACATTTACTGTGTACGTTAATATTATATGTACTTCAATAAATTAAGGTTACATATAATTTTTCTCGTTTGGGTATAGTATGCAGTGTCTATTTGTCAATATGGCATGCACGCCACTGTGTTACATTGGGGACTGTCAGTAGGCAGCTATCTTGCTATAAGATAGCACAAGATTAGGCTATACAAGATTGTATTTAATCCAAGTTTTACTCTCATGTATACTATGAGTGTAAATCTCAAAGGAGGTAATATTTTTAAAGGGCATCTTTTTCTCATTGCTTATCCACTAAAAATAAGCCTAATGACAATGTTCTGTCTACAAACTTCATCATACATCATGATACAATGTATGAAACAAAAGCAACTGTTATCTACTAATTTGAGCAAATAATTTATAAAGATCCTTAAAATTTCTGATGTTGTACATTTCACATTTAGCCTAAATATTAATAATCAAAACTACACACATAGCTGGTAGAACAATAACAATTTTATCGAAGATAGATATACTGTATATTAACAGTGACGAGAACTTATAAAGGATACTAATCCGTGTTACTGCGTATTACTTAATTTCATCAAGTTAAAATTTGCAAACCAGGTTTAGTTGAACTTATTTTTCACTGGTGAAATCTAGCCTTAAGTGCAGATGCCACAGGTGAGATTATCTTCAACATGCTAGTGAACTCATGTTAACATGGCTTATTATCTTGTGTTGTTTCTGTTTGTGTTCGAGACTTTCCCTTTCCCGTGCGGAACTCCCGACTTTGGCGGGAGGGTGGTTATATCGGACTCGAACCGACTAAAACTGCACAGCTGTCTTGGTCCATCAGTTGTTGAGGATGAGGTAACCTCTGACATATCCTTCACTTCCGAGGCTTCACCCTGGAGGCTGATGACTGCTTAGGCCGCTCTTACATTAGGCAACTATAAAAAGTTTCGTCAACTCCAATTCCACCGTACCCACGGAAACCGTCATCTTAACGATGCTCTTTGAGAGTTGCTGGCTGGTTGTCGAGACGCAGCAACTCCAGTCGACAACTCGAGTTTAGTTTGAGTTGCCTCATTTAAAAATGGGCTTACACTTTCGCTACTTTAAATTTTAGGTTATGCATTTTTTAATAGGAACAGCTCCTAACCCAGTGAGAATAGCCTCCACCAGTTTCTTTCGTCAATCCTCAGGTGCATCGATTTGCAGGTGAGGTTAAAAAAGAGCCCCTAAAAGATCTTGGTTCCTAAGAATGTGCAAAAAATCTTGTTCCTAGAAAAAACTACCAACTTTGGACTAATTTTGAATCGACAGATTTAAAAAGGATATTTAATTGTAACACATTCACATTTTGTTTATTTATTTACACTGCCTACAAAAGGATTTTTTATTTATTAATTCAGAAACCGCGCAAGCCCTAACTTCTAACACCCCTTATTGTTAATAAATAAAAAAATTCTATTAAATAAATCATATTAAATTCTAAAGCATCTATTTTATAGATTTCTGTTTCATTCAAGGAAATAACTTTAAAGTATCTTAAACACCTTATACTTATATATACCTCAAATAATAGCAAAAATATATGCATTATGCAAATAAATACATTAATATCCTTATTCGGTAAGGTTGGTATAGTATAACTATTGCCGAGTAAAATATCAATTGACTATCCTATGTTTTGTGTAACAACTATAAGTTAACCCAACCCCATATTATTAAATGGTTATCCTTTCACATTTTGAATGCATTGAAAAAGACAAATCTTTATTATATCTACTATTATTATTATTTAATTCTCGGCTAAATATTTATCCATAACTCGTAACAGGAGCATAAAATAAATGTTGTCTTCAAGATGTCAAATATAATTCAAAAACTTATTATCCTTTATGAAACTTTAACCCTTGGTTATACAATCACAATATTCACATAATATTAATTTGGACTAACTAGAGGGCATAGGAATACAAATAAACAGTAAAAAAATGCGCACTTTGTTCATACTCTTACAATTACAAGTACTTATACCAAAAAAAATTGGACAACAAAAATAATACTACTAACAAAAATACTTTAATGATATGCAAAACAACATTAATACTTATCACTAAACTTATCGAACAGCAAATAGGTCGCTATAGGTTTGTCATGACTGCTTAAACTTGAAATAAAGAGTTCTTTTGGTAAACACTTATTTCGACTGAAGAGGGAAAGCTGTAAAGACTAGTAGTAAAATAATAGCAATGATCTTGTTATTTTAGATAGCAGCAAAAAATGCAAACCTTAGGTAGAAAAACAGTGTTGCTCATTCAAAACAACACCGTGAGAAGTACCTTCGAAACTTCGGTCCACAAATTCAATTGCATATTTCATGGGAGGTCTACCAGTGCCTATAGCACGAAAAACTATCGAATTCGTAATGTAAAGATATCGAGAGACGATCTTCACACACACATACAGATGCACGGTAGTCAGGCTGACAATCGAAACTTCGAAAAACTATTGAACTACGATTTCGATAGTTTTTTCGTGCTAAGGGCGCAGGGGCCCTAGACAAACGGCAATAGTTTTGTAAAGTGGAATTTAATAGATTGATTGATTGATTGATGTATGGGATTGAAATGAGTTCACGTCTGTAATAAATGTCATAAACGTCAGAATACGTGTCAATCCCATACATTGAACATTGTATTCTATTCCATTCTACAAAACGACTACCAACGAGTCAACTACACTTGTCTAGGGGTCTAGGGGCTCTAGCCGAAATGCATTTGTTCCGAATCTACATTCGTCATCGCTCGGAAAATGTATGGGAGTGACATTTGCTGTCGGAATCGGATCACATGACATTCGACAACAAATGTCACTCCCATACATTTTCAGAGCGATGACGAATCCATTTTGGCTAGAGCCCATGGGGTACTAGCCAAAATGCATTCGTTCCGAATCTACAATCGTCATCGCTCTGAAAATGTATGGGAGTGACATTTGTTGTCGGAATCGGATCATATGACATTCGACAACAAATGTCACTCCCATACATTTTCAGAGCGATGACGAATGTAGATTCGGAACGAATGCATTTTGGCTAGTACCCCTGGTATCTGATGATATAGAATACAAGAAGCGTCGCTGTGACGTAATGTTACAATTACACTACACCGTTTTTGTATTCATTATAATTGAATTTCTAGGATGGTCGTTCATTTACCAACCAACACCCTAATAGCATCTCGCCGCTCTGGGTCTAATTATACAGTAAAGCTTAGTATCCACTAGACAATATTGTATGCGCTATGTTGCGCATCAGCTGTCAACATTACGCGTGGAGCGCAACGTTGTTGAACTTGTTGAGCAACACGTGTAGAGCGTCAAATGTTGCATAGTGAGTATGAAACATTACATTTACACTGCCGTGGAATATCCTCTCGAAGTTAGCAGGTGAGACGGTAATGACTGCAGTAAAAATCAGCCACACGAGATGCAATCGTCATTAACATTGATGCCTAGATCTTTCCATTGCAGTAGCATAAAGGCATCCTCCATTGCATTGGTGAAGAGCTTCGGGGATATTATATCTCCTTGTCTCACTCCCCTCTGCAACAGTATCGCCGCTGTGCTCTAATCTTGTACTTGGACTGACATGGTGGCGTTTTATACAAACACTTCAGCACTTCGATGTACCGGTAGTCTATATGACACCGCTAGAGAGATTGTAGCACTAACCATGTCTCGATCGAATCAAAGGCTTTCTCGTAGTCCACCAACGTAAACATAATGGTAAGTTATACACATTCGCATAAAGATAGGTGATGTTGATTGGAAGCCTGGTTGATAAATGAACGATAGTCCTTAATAGAAATATTGTTTAGTGTTGAATGCTGTACCCAATATTAGCAAAATAATACATATTCAACTTTGGTTTAGTGGCTACATATGGAAATGTAGATATAATTTTATATTTGGCTCTCAACCAAAATTGTGTAAACATAAGATATGCTCATGTCGTAATTCGACGTCGCTGTTATAAAGAAATACGATATTGTAAGTAGTGCATGTCACATATATGATTTGGTAGTGTATCAAGAATGAGATCAGGACACAAGCATTTGGCCATTGTCTTCACCGCAGTGGTTCCTTCTGTTGTTGCTCTCGGCGCTGTTTAGCAAAGCGGGCCCGTAGTTTTATTATAGTTGAGTTTGATAAAGTTCCAGGTACTCTAAATATTGACTGTAAATAAAAAAAAAATCAGTTGAAAGAAAAACATCAAGTTCCTACTAAACCTATAAACTTTCTTTAGCATAAAAGCAGTAGTAATAGTTAACATCTTAATATACAGTGAGCGTTCCAGCTTCTATGAGAGCAGGGGCTCTAGCCAAAATGCATTCGTTCTGAATCTACATTCGTCATCGCTCTGAAAATGTATGGGAGTGACATTTGTTGTCGGAATCGGATCACATGACATTCGACAACAAATGCCACTCCCATACATTTTCAGAGCGATGACGAATGTAGATTCGGAACGAATACATTTTGGCTAGAGCCCCAGGTTTGTGCGTGACAGCAAGAGACGCTTGCAGCCCCAGCTGAAAAAAGGGCGAAGTGGCATGCCACACCCAAACGGTTCATTTGAAAACCGTAAAGTCGAGATGCGCGGGAAGGGTAACCTTACATCCCGGGATCTGAAACCCACAATGGCGTGCGGATTTAGTCGACATATTCACCGGCGACGGCCATGAGGTACACCTAGACTGACTCGTATTCAGAGTACATAACATAGTGACCATTTAAACCACTAACCATCTTAAATTAAATATTAGTATGAGAAAACTTTTGGTGAAATTCAGTGAGATAATCTTAAACACACTGACCTGCATGAACTCATGACAGTGCAAAGCGCTGGCATTCTTCACAATCGCTTTAAAGCACTCCGCCAGGGAGGTGAAGTCATTACACGCCATTATATCAGCACGGTTGTTTTTTATCAGGGTCAGACAAACGCGAAACAAGATTTTTGAACCTTCATAAAATAGACAGTCCCATATTCGAAGCACAGTCTCGATTGGGAGGACTTCGGCAAACAGGCAGACAAACCATTTCGTGGTTATTACTGCCCAGGGTAAACCTGAAAGGAGCATAATAATAACATTATCAAATAATTATCGGATCAATATTAAGTTAGGATGATTGGATAATTTGAAATTGGTATGGCAATAGGAATATTGACTACTTTTATTCTTCGAAAAATGATCAGTAAAAACGCATCCAAAACGTTTGAATTTTATGGCACATTTTTGTGCAAAAATCTGTATAAACTTGCTAAGTATTCATCATCATCATCATCATTCTTGCGTTCGTCCCGGCCACATCCGAATTTTTCATTTTAAAGTCCGGGGTCCACTTATGTAAGCTTAATCAGTATTATTTTTGAACAAAATAGGTACGCATATCGCAGCGCATGCCCCAATACATACCGAGATTAATAACATGTTGGTGCACATCTGGCACTTTAGCTTTGACTAGTTCAGATAACACTTCAATATCAACGATTAGGCCATCCATAGTTTTAGTATAGTAGTCCGGAAGAATCTTCTCTACCAGCACTTTGAGAAGCCAGAATGACGTTTCCTCGCTTTTGGTAGCTAACAGCAGCAAACCTGAAAATTGCAGTAATATGACATCATTATATTGACACATAAAGCGAAAACTCTGTACATCCTTTTACGAAAATTGCGCGCACCTAAGTAGTTGTGATTTGGCACACTGATAGCTTATATGGAGAAGTGCCGAAAGCTAAAAAAAAAGAATTATGGGCGTAATTCGACCTTCTCACGTACGCGTCATTACTTAAAATAAACTCATTAGTGAAAACGTATTTGAAGCAATCTTATCTTTACGTTCAATTAGTTTCACAATGTGCAATAGTAAATCATTTTAATCTGTCGCAATTAATGCAACTGTTAATTTTTCTAAGTTTCTCCGAACTTGATGTATGTTAGCAAAAATATTACAAACTTTCCAAAAGTGTGTGATAGTTATAACGTAAATTTCAGACACAAAACAATCTCGTTGTCTGTGATAGTAGAATCCACAAATTTAATTAAAAAAAGGTTATGCCCTAAAGCTTATTATAAAATCCAGGATCCTCATATCATTCAAATACTTAGATAAACAAGCCTGGAAATGAGCTCAATTCAACTTGCTACTCAAGCATCTAGACTAAGTAAATAGACAAAATAAAAAGAAAAGCCTGCTGAGTTTCTTGCAGCAGTCTTCTTAGGTCCGGGCCGCGTTTCGAACCGGTGGTCAATTTGGTCTATACAGAATAAATGAATTTTGAATATTTAATTCTATACGGTACCTAACTTAAAGATCAAGAAGATTCTTGTTGTTGAAATGAAGGGTGTGAATTGGTAACATCTTGCTACTACAATAAAGATTCTCTGATAAGATAAATCTTTTGTAACGAAAGCACGTCGATTAGTAGATTAGTTAGAGTGAATGTCATGACTGATAGGAACTGAGATCTATTAACACTTAATTATAACAAGAAATGTTATATACTATGAACTTCTGAGAGTGTTATATAGAGAGTTATATAGGCATTTCACTGGTAAAATCAGCTCTTATTGTACCTACGGAAAAATTATATGAACAGCACTACTAGCTACTGCGACTACAAACTCCAGGACCGGAAAGCACAGAAAAGTAGCACTAGCATGAGCTCCTATCGAATTCGTAATGTAAAGAATTCGAGAGAACGGAGCATTGTGATTGGCAGTCTGCCTCTTGTGAACCTGTGTGCGTGTGTAGCCCGCCAATCGCAATGCTCCGTTTTGTCGATACCTTTACATTACGAATTCGATAGTATTTCGTGCTAAGGCTATGGTAACACTGGTAACATAGATACGAGCATTCGCATAAAAATGCTTTGATTGTAAGTATTAGAATAGTACAGAATAACAAATTGTTCGTTAAATTGTGATAATAGTAGATTTCTAAGGCTAACGCTAGAATCTCACATAGAGTTTATGGAAACAGGGCGAGAGTGCTATTTAGTATGTTCCTCGAGTTAATGAAATTTTGAGCCATTAATATGCATTTGCAAGCTATTTCAAAAATATGTAATCTTAATATGTATACTTACTGTTGATGTGCCTAAATAAATAAATAAATGTATACACGGGACTTGAACCCGCGAACACCATTCGAAATTCTCCTTTACGTTTTAGGGGGCGACGTTAGACCCATTTGCCGACAATCCTACGTAATGGCTACGACAATACAACATACGTTTAAAATGAATGAAAAATCGCTCATTAATTAATGAAAAAATTTTCAATCATTTTAAACATTGATTTTTGATTACTCAAATCAATTAATTTAATGAAATTTTAAGGTATGCTAACTTTTTCAAATCTAAAGTTCTAAAGATCTAGATGGGACTTGAACCTGCGGCTAGTCGCCAGGGGATCGGAATCAGGGTGAGTATAAGGTAGCTATGGTAAATATGATAATGAATACTACTGAGTACATAGCTCCAAAGTTCAGGTTTGTTTCACAATATAATTATTGTGATGGTGTTAAATAGAATATTAGAGGTAGTGCTTTTCTGTAGCACTGTTTTCAAATTTACAGGATACCTATTAACATAGTGATAAATCTCAAGGTACATTTTGTTTACCAAACTTGTTATAGTTCCTATTAAATCAAATGAACTGATAGGAAATTTTGTATCAAATTACGTTTACATTTAATTTTCATTTTAACCAAACAACAAAAATGTACAAGTATATATAACGGGTATTATATTTTAACGAATTCATTGAAATTCTCCAAGAATCTAAGGCACAGCCAAGAAAATTAAATCAATTAATAAGCCATCCAGTCCATTTGACCTATCTCAATCAACAAAGGTCAAGTCAAATAACATGTGTATGAGTGTCCAATATTGTAAATGATGACATAAGAATTTGTGTCATTTGGATGACAGATATTTTTTCATGTAATTGAATTTAACTTAGTATGTAATTTTTTTACTATAAAGAATTTTTGGAACTTTTGTGGTCTTTCTGTGTGAGCCTTTTTAGCCAGTGTGTATTCTGTGAATTCACAGAAAAAATATAATAATAGAAAACTATATAAGTAAAGTATAATGTTTAATAGTAAAGTACCCTGTCCCAGTAATTTTTTATTTCCGTAATTTGAAACTATTGTGGAAGCTTCTATTAATATTAGCTTTGTGTAAAAAAACCATGGACTCCGAACTCGTGGGTGGATATACTAAAGCTTAGCCAATTTCTTTTTGCATGAACTTGCAACAAATGTTCTTCCCTCCATTAATACATCCAAACAAACTTAACACATTTATATTATTAGTAGGCTCACCTGCAATGTAATTGAGTCCTTGACAGTAACCAACTACCCTGTTGTTATGTGCATATGCTATGAGTATGTTGAACAAATGTGTTTGGTGGTTAGCTTCTTTAGTAAAGTATATATTGTCAGGAAATGTTCGTGGTAGATCGGTTTTCACTATCTCAACCAATTCCTTTTCAAACGGTCCATCTAGTATTTTGTGGTACAAGTCAGGGCATTGCTCTTTCATCTTATCTGCTTCCGATATTGCCATCCAAACCGACGGCCGATGTTCACCTGTAAATCAAAGCGTTAACTTTGCGATAAATATTTGACCTTGTTGATAGGATTAGATTATAGATAAATGTGTTTCAATATATACTAAAAAGTTTTGCTTATGGGTTATCTGATTTGTGATAATATGTAATGTTTACATAATTGTGTATTTTATTTTTGTATTGTGAAAATTTTTGCAATGGTTTTATTCACAGTATTAATAATCAACACATATTACTTAACTGAAGTTAACAACAGACTGATCAATAGACATTTTATTGAAATATATGCAGCATTATATAGTCTAAAATAATGTAGATAAAACAAATATGACACATGGGCTACCATGAGATGTTGCTGCTTATCAGTTGACTCTTATTAATGTAACTAAATTATGGCTGCAATATTCATTCCGGTTATTGCTGACTTGTGTACTTAAATTAAGGAAAACAATAGCTAATTTATATATATTTTCACACAAAAAAAAGCTGCCTCAATAAAATATATGTACCTATTTTAAATATATGTACTTGTGTGACCCAGAATATATATATATCAGAACAAAATACAATCAATGTCATCAGAGTAACATGATAGGCAATTATTAGGTATTAAAAGTAACATTTATAATGCTTAAGTACAAAAATGAAAGTTAAGTGAAAATTCTCACGGCATATCAATGTAAACAAAGAGATACTCACTCGGTACTCCTTTGCGGACATATCTCTTTACAGTGTTAGTGCGTCTGACCGACTTTCCTTCGCCAAGCAAGGTGGACCATTTTTGCGCTCTCGTTGCCAGTACCTTTATGTAATTCGACATAAAATCCTCATAGCTCTCGTAATCAAAGTCCTCGTGTCTCTCAAATCCGTACTCATCGACCGCGCTAAAAGCAAAAGTTAAATTAGCAAACAACACTTCAATAACAATACACTTATTTATTCATAATAGCAGCCGATTACTAGACCAGTACCTAAAGTTAGACTGAGCCATTATGTCGTTGAATTAGATTGATTAGTCATTTATTAAGCTTTTAAGCTTATTAGAATATAAATTGCGAGTTTTATTTTTTGTTAGATACGCCCCAAATACTCTACTTCGATCACCCCCACATGATGAATGAATTTTGCTGTCGGAATGAATGAACGACGAGGTCAGTTTTGACAATAGTGACTTTTTCACTCACGTTCAGAAACATTGGACAAAATAAAGGCGTGTTGGTTAGGTCTCTTAAATTATGTATAATTCTATGATATGATCATCATTATTGCTCTACATTTGTTCTGTGTCCGTTATTATGTTGAGTTGAGCTGTTTACATTCAATCCAAAACTGTGTAATACGAATAGTATGGCTTAAAAATATTGTAACCATGCTAAAATCTCGAAAAGAAACTGTAGTGGACCACAAATCAAAACAATAATTAATTCTGTCATTTTTGACGTTTGTGGGTTTGATGATGTTATCATGAATGTGTTGATATCAGAAAATGCTTTTATTTTTGTGATATTCCGCACTTTTGATTGAAACAACAACATAGAAAGATTTGTTTCCCATAAAAATCATTACATACTATTAAACATTAAACTGTACTGAACACGGAATTTCGTAAGATGGGTCCGCCACCCGTGGTAACAGGAATTTCTCCAAAAGAAGGACCCCCGGGGACCCGGGTGACAATACGTGGGGAATTCTTGGGCATCACCGTTACAGATTTAATAGGTGAGCATAGCATGATTAAAAGTTATTTTAATTTACAGCTATTCTCATCCAAAATATTATATCTGCCTTAACTTTCAGAGCAAAGTGGGCGTAATAATATTAATGAAATGTTTCAGGGTTGAAAATATGTGGCTGTGATTGTTTACTGTCTGCTGAATGGAAAAGTAAGAATAAAATAGTAGCTCGCTCTGGGCCCTGTAAAGGACGAGGTGATATTATAGTAACAACAAGGTCTGGCGGAGAAGGCACATCTACTGTACAGTTTAGAGGTATAATGTCACTCAATTATGCTTTCACCTTACTTTTATGCAGTTTTAAAAAAAAATTCTTGTAGGTCAACAATCAAGCTAGGTATTCATAAACTTTTGCCTTCAATGAAATTAAATATTTCAATAAATTAACTATTTTTTTTAGTATATAAATAGGATTAGTATGAGTATTTGAATAAAATAAGATTATATATAAATGAAATCGTTATAGTATCAACATAAATAACTGTTTCAGGTTACCATGAATCTATAGGGCCTGTGAAGGAAAGTGCAGTATGGGTAGAAGAAGCTGCACCTCCCTCTTTACCCTGGGGTCGCAGGCCCATGTCACCTACTGCTTACATTCCGCCTGACCCTTTGGGACTGTCAACTGAAGGAGATGATTGCAAGTTTCCTGAAGAGGAGTTACATGAGATGTTTCCTGACAGGTTTGTTGTTTATAGAATTTACTTGAACAACTTCTATGACAAGAAAAGCTATTAATCCTCCTTATTATGCGTCCTAATTGAGCAGTTGGACTACAAATTACAACAATTAATACAGCCAATAATAACCTTGTGTTGTGTTTTTGGCGGTAAGTAGGGTAGCCAGAGCTCACTGGAGAGGTTTTGTCTTCAGTGGGAAGACTGGTAAAACCTTCTTTGTCTTCTGCACTGACAGCATAGAAACTCATAACTCCTCAAATTAAATTTAATACAAAGGCACATTATTAAAACATAAACCTGCTCTAACAAAAGAATTACAAATATTACAGCTCTGGGAAGCTGTCTGATGATAACTTCCAGCCTGGTTGGTATTTGCTTGAACATCACAGCAACACTTCATATGAAGATCTTAAAGCTGGAATGGTATTTCTGCAACGGAAGGTATGTGATACATTCTTAATTTCTTATTGCACACATAAATTACATAGATCATACATAAATAAATTGCAAGAATCATGTACTATGGTGAGCCTAACTCACTGTGAGTTCTATCCCACCAAACCTTCGAGTATCAGAAGAGTAGGTATGGTAATGAATAGGGTGTGAAATTATTTAATGCATATGCAGTCAAGTATTTATTTGGACAGGGCATACTATTAATCTATACCAGTGTCCATATTCCACCAGTATACCAGAATCAATGATGATTCCAGGTGGAAAGTCAGAAAGAAGGCCAGCTCAGTTTCCTGAAAGCTAACACAGGAGCGGTAATGGACCAGCTTGATCGACTTGTCCTTCTCAAAAATATGTATGAAGAAGACGAGAGGAAGAATGGAAAAGAACCTTTGCCTAGCTTGCAAGCTGCAATAGAAGGTACTTATTTTATTTAGCAAAATATAGTTACGATCCCATTTTTTTTGCAAGAAATCAAACAGCTTATTTCCCTCGCCTGGAGAAGTAAATACAAAACCTGTGTTTAAACTGTTAAATTTCTGACCTATTCCAACCAATTTTTTTTACGTGTGGAATTCCCCACGGTTTCCTACCCGCCAAAGCCACGACGGTTATGCAGAATTCGAACCGACTAGAACCGCACGACCCTCTCGGGCCTACGATCGGTTGGTCCCTTACTCAATACCTTCATTTACACCAGATAATAATATGTATGTGAATTTACCGTTAAATAAAGTAGTGACTAAAATTGTTTCTGTCTTTTTTCAGAATCCATAACACTAGCAGATTCCTTATTTTCGGAGATCTTATCACGAAAAGACAATGCAGACAAGACACGCGAGGCATTATCACTTCTGACCCGACACAAGTTCTTATTCCAGCTGCCAGCTTCCATTGACAGAAATATTAGGAAAAAAGAGTATGATCTGGTTGTTAATGACTACACAAGGGTCAAGAATTTGTTTGGAAATACTGATGTGAAAGTTAGTAACATAATTTATACATGTTTTTTTAAGAAGTATTACAGACTCATAGACAGTCAAGTGGACAAACAATGTTATCGAATAGCTATTGACTAGCCTCCACATATAAACTTAACTTAATATTGATTTAATAATATTTTATATAGCTTGGCTATGGTATGATTTGCATTTTTACTATAGATATGGAAGAAAAGGCGGATAAAAATCTTATGGATATCATTTACCATTGAGGCAGATTTTATTTCAACTAATTTGCACGAAATTCGCTCCTTTGCACGAAATAGATGCACCTTAGTGAATGTTCTGCTGTTATACTTACTTATAACTTATTTGTGGATTTTTAGCTATTCCAGAAGATTCTTGGAGAGATAGATAAGAAAATAGAGGATTTGAAAGAAAAATTGTATAATAGATTGAAAACTATGCCGATCAATGTACAGGAGCAGACTAAATATATCAGGTGAGCTCTTTTCAAAGGGGGCACTCTAAGGGATGGCCCGGGTCTCCTGGGGTACGAGAGATATATTAGTTACAGGGCTACTATCTGACCTCCAGCAACTGAAGACCGAAAGACGACGTGTGTTTTAGTCGCTTCGAGTCTGACATAACTTCCCCAACCGGCTCTGGCGGGGGGTCACCATGGGAATTTCTCGCACGATATAAAAAAGCTGAGGTCTTTGTCACTTTCCAGCCAATCCTCATTACAGGCAAAGTCTGGACCTTGGAGCCAGGAGGCCCGCTGTTGTACGGCTCCTTGCATTTTTAATCGTGCGCTAAATTCCCACAAATATAAAGCAGTGCACAGCCAGTTGAGTTATTAACCAATTTTTATATAATGACATTATTATTGTTCTTGTTTACAGATTATTAATAAGTTTAAACTGGGCAGGCGACGCGGCGTGGGTCGCCATCACTAGCCGCAAAGACTACCTGATGAGCCTCATGAATAAAGTCAAAGACCATTTCAAACAGAAAGAGGAACAAGAATGCTCGGATAAAGGTCAGTTAACTACCTGCTTATCTTTATTGACTTATATAACTTTTATAGGACTACCATCAGACTCCCTATCTTCGAGCGTAAATCTTGCATCAGAGCCTCGTCCATAATTTAACAGGTGTAATCAACTTGTACATTAGCTTGGCTGGGCCCTGAAGGTTGTCATGGGACACCCTTTTAAGTTAGCCATTGTAATTTATACATGAGCAGACTTCCAACATGCGACATAGTTCGCAGAATAAGCAAGTTGATGTGCTGTTGGATCAGTGGTCGTTGGAGCAAACTAGTCTTAGATTGGAGACCGCATGAAGACAAACGAAACTCCCTAACCTGAAAAATATGACTGGGACAGATTGGTAACGAATGGTGGTAGATTGATCGAAATGGACTTTTTTTTTATACAACTCAGGTCGCAGACAAGCACGCGGCCCACCTGGTGGTAAGTGGTTACCGTGGCCTATGGGCGAGTGTACCACCAGAGGAATAACTCTCGTGCCGCAACCCCTATAAGAACAGAGACATTCATGTCGTCAGTGAAAAAGATGTAGGATAAGCCTTTGGTTTTCCTACTGACAACACAAAACCTCTCTAGTGAGCTCTGGCTACCCTACTCACCATCGAAAACACAACACAAGGTTATTAAACGGCGATATTGACTGCAATCCGGTCCAGCAGAGAACTGCATTAGTTTAATGTTACTTCCAGGCAAACGGAAGCTGAAGGAGATGGAGAGTGAGGGCGGGGGCGGCGTGTGGAGCGTGCGCGGCGCGTGGTGCGCGGCGGCGTGCGGCGCGCTGGCGGCGCAGCTGCACGCGCTGTGGCCGCTCGCCCGGCGGTACTTCGCGGGGGAGCTGGCCGGCGAGCCCACCGACCAGCGCAGGCACAGAGAACTTAAGGTCGGGAATTAATAACAATGAAAAATTCATTATTCAAGATTTTCTCATCATCATCATCATACTCCAAGGTTAAGGGTTTTATATAACATAACAAACGTCTATATCCCCTAAGGGGTAGGCTGCCAGCACCCACATTTCGCCAGTTTATGTTTAGGTCCCAATGTAATAGGTGGCGAGCCTATTACCATTAATGAGGCACTTATAAACCTGCGATAAATACACACACACGAAAAGCATCGAAAAGTCATTGGTGTGTGCCAAGGTAAAACCTGGGATCGAACCCGAGACCTCGTCTCAGCAGTCCATTACCTATACCACTAGGCTACCGCGGGTTTTAATATGGCTGATACTATCGCAATTAGCATCGGCCATAATAAATGTATTTACCATTGGTCTAGGTGACGTTGTATAGATTGTCCTAGAATATTTATTTATTTATTTATTTACGTACCATGTATCATGTTAACAATGTTACAGCCTACGTGGCGTGGTGGTAATGCACGCGACTGCTACGCACGGGGCGCGGGTTCGATCCCCGCTCAGTGCAAAAAGTTGTATGCATGAATATGGCTGTTTGCACTGGTCTGGTCGTGCCTCGGAGAGCACGTTAAGCCGTCGGTCCCGGTTGCCATACAAACATCTGTGGCAGTCGTTACGGGTAGTTTTAGCCCTCAAAAGTCCAACCAGTCTAACTTGACTCTTCGATATCGCCATTGGTCATTAGACCATTGGTTGTGGAGGTCAGATGGCAGTAGCTTCACGTAAAATATGGAATTTCACCTGCATCACAGTTAGACTGGAAAGCCGACCCCAACTGAATTGGGAAAAGGTTCAGAGAATGATGTATCATGTTAACAATGTGTTTCATCAATTACAGGAGATGATAATAGCAGCAGTGGAGTTGTTCTCCGACCACATGCGCTCCTGCCTACTGTCCGGCAGTAGCAGCAAAACGTTACCGACGGACGCGCTACGTGTGCGCCTCGTTGCTAACCTTAGACATTTGCGGGAGGCCTACGATGAGCTCATCAAACTGGACTTACCTTCACAAGTATGTTGGGGAGTTTATTATATCTGTAACTTACAGCTTTTGAGTGCTGTCAGGTCCTCAACTTGTTACTCAAGAAAAACTACTGTATCTGGACTAAGTAAATTTTTGTAAATAGACGAAAACAAAAGAATTTTTCAGAACAGAAGAATTCGTCTTCTCAGGGAGGCGCGCGTTTCGAATAGGTAGTCCATTGGCTAACTTATAATATTTCATTGACATAAATAATTTTTGAATCTTGCTATCGTTAATGACAATAAAGGGAGTTCTTAAAGTGTGTAAGCATAGAAGCAAATATAGTACTCTCTCTGTCTTAAGGCACTGTCTATGCTCAGGGGCAGAAATGAGTGAGGAAACAGCGCACATCGCCACAAGTACGCCCACAAATTAGTTATTAAAAAATTTTTTAATAATGTTGTTATAACAGTAATGTCGTACCATTTAATTTTTTTTTATTTATATTGTTGTGTACTTATTTTCATCATCAAAATTAATTTTGTAAGTTGCACTTTGTGCACGATCGCGTCTTTATGAAATAATTTGGATATCAACTATTCAATTTGTAAACTTTCTTCTCATTTCAGCCCCTAAGTATAGTTGAGAAGGTGATATTTGACTACCGTCTGTACGGAATGACGGTGTTCTTACAACGTGCTCACAAACGAGTTAAAGGACTCGACGAGAAAGAGACGTGGAAGATAGAAGAGTTCACGGATTATGGCGCCATAACCAACTTGGTAAGTGCAACTCATGTTGATAAATCCAATAGCCTGTACGACATCCTAATATGATCAGTTAGAAAATATTTACAAACGAAAAAAGAAGAATAACAGTTAAAAACCCTTTGAAACCCTCTGGTGACCCTCCTTCTTAAGACTTTGACATTCACCTTACCATCAGTCGAGGTGAAGCCAAATTGATATGTTCTAAATAAAAAAAAGTAAGTCAAAAATTAGTTTTAAGAAGACCAAACCAGGAAATAAAAATAATTCAAGACGTAGAAACAGAAACAGTCAATGTAATTTGTTATGAACTAACTATTAAAAGCCCTGAATGTCAAATTTGATTGAAAAAAATTACAATTTCGGTTAGCATTAATTGGTCCTTGATAAAGTGTGCAAAATTATAAATCTATTCCACGTTTATAAGTGTTCAAAATCGAGATCAAATTATTCTGTTACATTTTATAACACATACATCTATAGGCACGAATCTTGAACCTAAGTCACGAGATAAACGAGACCCGCGGATTGTTTTGATATAATCTATGATTAGTACATTTGGAAAAAAGCCTACTGCAAATATAGAGCGCATTTGGAGCATATTTCAGGTCCACTACTCGTGTCTACACCTATACCAACCTAATAAAAGAGTAATAAAACTATTCCAGCCACAACTACTCGAGAGCTACACGAACGAGGCATTATCGGCTATACATAAGTGTGTGGCGAGCGGCGGGCGGCGCGAGAGTGCCCTTCTCGTAGAGAACAGCGAGCCGGCTCACACGTTACATAAGCACACACAGAATATACTGCTCGCTTACGTCACCGTGCTGAAAGACCTTGCGCTACATCATGACGATACACAGGTAATTCGTGTACAAAAAGAAAGAATCAAGGTACATATGTTCATCCGCCTTCTGAAAGGACAAGCAAATTTTAGTTTACATCTAGATGTAACTGTGTAATATGTCGTAAAATACTTATTTATTTTTAATTTCATTATTGAGTTTTTAGTGTAACAATTAATTTTTTGCTATATAACACCTAAACAGTAACTTGAGGTGCTATTATATCGTCTTTTTTCAAGAAAAATCTACTAGGTAGTTCTAGAATTTACATACATACATATGTAAATTCTAGAATTTAACCTAAAAATATTCTTCATTTAAACCCTGTACTTTGTATACAAATACCTTCGCATTTAAGTATGTATAGTCTTTAAAGAAAAAGACGATACATTGTTAAAATTATTCAAAGTATTCGTTAGGTCCTAAAATGCACAGAATTGTTAGCATACTTTCATCAAATTGTTATTTTAAATACTGCATAAAAATACTGCTGTGCTTCTACTTTGTACGTGTACTTTGCAGGAGTTCAATAACAATAATTTATCCGTTGCCCTGGAGCAACGCATAGAGGAAGGCGCGAGCAACAGCCGCAGTTGGCAGCAACGATTGTTGCTAGCTGGCACCAACGCACACTACACCCGGCGTGTCACACTCACTAATATATCTGATGCGTTTCAGAAGTATGTAATATTATTAACAGGATTTTTTTTTATTCTTGTCTGTTTGTATGCTTGTAATGAATTAATTTAAAAACTACTGTGCCGATTTCAAAAATTCTTTCACTATTGGAAAATGACATTCACTATGAGTAACATAGCCTATATTGCACTGCGCGCTAACCGACATCCACGCGAGTGGAGCCGCGGGCAGCAGCTATTTATATAATATGTAAAAGTATCGTGTGAAATTTATTCGTCTTAATTATTTCAGTTACGGTTTCCCACAACCAACCGAGGCATTACAAGCGACGAAAGAAGCACTGAGTTCCCTCGAATCTACGATAGCAGAAACATACTTAGAGCACAAGGGTGATCCTCTAGTAGGTACGATAGAGCCTAGTATGGACATGGGGCGGCACAAAACTGATGCGGACGCGGTTATCGATGACGCGAGACCGTATGTGTACGAGATTATCAATAATTTGATCGCTGTGCATGCTGAGGTATGTGTTATTTTTTTATTGTTGCATATTAATTAATAAAAGCGAATAAATAAGTTTATTATTGTACCAAAAGAATGAAGAGAAAGTTAACAATAAGTAGTAGAGCTAATATTTTATTATTATGAAATTATATAAATAAAAAAATAAATTTATTTTTATATAATAAAAAAGCTAACCGCGACCGAGGGCCTCGATTTCAATTTTTGTTTTGACAAAAAATAATTGCATTCGCTTTCGATAGATGGCGTTAGGATCGAATTGGATCGTGATATTACTAAGTGCACAGAAAATTTATAAGTATTTCTGACAAATGTGTTGCTATTAACTTTGCGCAGAGGCAATATCGTAACCAATGAGGTTAATCCGAGGTGCGATTATTGCTAGTTGAAAACTTTACCAATACCCCGCCGTGTGGACGTGAAATACCGTCCGCTATGGCAATTTTTGCATGGCCGTAATGGCCTAAAAATGTCTCATGTTGCGTTGTAGTTGAATTGAAATGTAATTCGGTTGTTAATTTGTAATGTAAGTGAATTGTGGAGAACGATTAGTCGCTGTATATCATATCATACTAATATTCTCAAAATACCACATTCGTAAAACTTCACTTTCGCAAAAGATGATATTCTATTCTCATAATATGGTATTCTCAAGAAACCATATTCGCTATATCATATTCTCAAATTACCACATTTTTAATCTAAAAGTAACGTCAGTGAAGAAATTTCATTTTTGAAAATGTGATACTGTAAAAACTATTTCTATCTAATATGACTGGGCTACTAGGGCATTCTCCCTGTAAGGAAAGATCGCGGCGACTTGTACTATTTTTCTTTTCAGTTTTTGTTTTTTTTTTGTAATGTGTTCTTGCGATGATTTAATTTGCTGATTTAATTTAGTTTGTTTTTAGTTTAATTTAGTTTTTTTTCTGTTTATTGAAATTAGATGATTTTATTTGAGTACTTTGTTTATTTATAACATAACATAACATAAACTCACGCCTTTATCCCCGAAGGGGTAGGCAGAGGTAATAGCACCCACATTTCGCTAGTTTATGTTTTAGGTCCCAATGTAATAGGTGGCGAGCCTATTGCCATTAGCCGGGCACTTATAAATCTGCGATAAATACACACATATCTTCGAAAAGCATCGAAAAGTCATTGGTGTGTGCCATGGTAACCGAATTATTCGAACAACAACAACTGGGATCGAATCCGACACATCAACAGTCCATTACCCATACCACTAGGCTACCGCTTCGTTTATTTATAATAAGAATAAATATTCTGTTCCACAATAATAAATGTTTAATTTCTCCAAAACAACGGAACTGTGGTGTGGTAACAAGTCGTACCATAATGTTTACCTGACTGTACTCAGAATAGGGTCTTTTGCGTTAATCATGTTTCACGAATATCATATTTTACTAGTATGATGTTTTGAGAAAATGGTATTATGAGAATACCGTATTTTGGGAATATCGTATTTTGCGAATGTGATGTTTTACGAATGTGGTATTTTGAGTATATGACATACAGCGACTAATCGAAAATATGATATCCCGTTACTAAATCTGTGGTCACAGAAAAATGAAAAATCGAGATTCATGTTGCTGTGAGGTTAGGTTAGTAGGTAATCTATTTCTTCTATTTAAATCTATTTATCGTTCTTATTCCTACGGCACACACCGATCTAAATCTGTGTGTGAGGTTGGTTTTGATCCGTTGTCATGTGCACTATACATGCGCCAACTTGCCCTGTTGCGGTCAGAATGTTTGCCGGCGGTTTATATAATTAATCATCCTTCTATGTGGTAGGTGGACGGCGTGTGCGGCGCCGCGTCGGTGCGCTACGTGCGTGACATTTGCGAGACAGTGTGCGAGGAGCTAGCGCGCCTGGCCGCGTGTGCGCCACCCGACCCACTGCGCCCACGAGCCGCCTTCCAGGCGCGACTCGAGTACACTCTGCTGCACGTCGCCACCGCCGAACACCTCACGAGGAAGGCTGAGTACGTACTTCCACCTTCTTCCTCTTAGTTTTCTGTTCACAGTGCCCTTGGTGGAACGTTAGGTGGAAACAACAACGTCTCCTTTTAAGGAAGTAAAAGTAACCCAGGGTGCACCTTGATGTAATTTTCTACTGCGCTGCTTTCCAAGCGCGCTTCGTGTACTCGCTGCTGCACGTCATCGTCACTAGGGTAGCTGAGTTAGTAGTAGCAATATCCTCTCTATTAGTGATGTGCCGGATCGATAAAAATATATATCCGCGTAAACGAAACCCATGGCGGATATGTGATTTCAAGATCCGCGGATACGATTTTAATTTCTTACTCAATTTTAGTTACACTTGAGAAGAGAGTTTTCATTTGTATCTCGCATTCGTAATTTATTTTATTATTTTCAGAAATCATTTAATGGAGGCATTGGCAGGCATACCGCCATTAGAAAGTGAAGAAGAAAAGAAGTAAGTTCACTCGTAAAGTAGTAAGTAGTAATAAATAAGTTAAAAAACAAAACCACAAAAAACAAAATAAACTGGAAATAGTTAGTCCAGTGCGAATAAATTTGAAAAAAAAAATATGCCACAAAGTTTTTTGGATTAAAAAGTGTAATCAACAGGCAAAACAACAACCATCCAGATAATTATAAACATGACATATAACTTTTAGTCACCCAATATAGTTTTGCTGGCTATAAAGATATGGACGATTTCGTGCCTATTTCACAGTCCTCGTTATTTCTCATCTATTATCAACATTTTTTTTTTGTAAATGTAAAAGATATCTCATCTTGTACACAAATAGAAATAGAAAAGTACACAAATAGAGAGGTAAATCGATGGATCTCTTCATAGTTATAAAAACGATTTAATTTTTTTTTCAGGCGGATGGACTCTATAGTGGAAGGATTTAAGAAGAGGATGGAACTGCAACTTGCTAGCTTAAACTGCAACATGGAGACTGTGTAATGTATTCTAGATAGTTATATAAATAGAGTATTAATAAGTTGGCGTAGCTTTCTCTTGCATGGGTTATTATTCTTCCTCCATATGAAAGTCGAAGGTGCTTTAGGACGCCATTCTCTACAGCCTGGATATGAGACTGTCTCAAATATCCAGTTACATTTGTTTGAACCAATCAACAAATATTGTATTATAAAAAGTAATTTATTGCTAATAGTACACACAATGTTCAGCATCCGCTCGGTAAGCCTGTTCTATAGGTGCAGTTGTTTGTTGGTATTTTCTTTGTTATGAATGTTATAACGTATTGGTTAAACCAATATTTATCGTTTATTGTTTATAATCAAAGACAATATTATTATTTTAAGTTGAAAATATCTTAAGGTAATCATTAATCATAGTATATGCAACATGTTATTTATAAACATTTATTTAAATATCAAAACTATGTATACAATAGTAGTAAAATAAAATATTTAACAAATATCAGAAGTATTTAATTCTTTCATTTAAATTGATTTCGATTTCGTCGCATTTCATGATTGGTCTTCTGGTTTACTATTTGCTCGAACCTCATTTGCAATCTTGTAGCTCTGCGGATAAATATACTTGTAGGATTGAATGTTGAGTAGTGATGAACTTGTACAATAGACAGTTATTGATTTAGTATCGTCGTATATGTGCCGCATATCCGTAAACCGGATTTTGATAGTAAATATCCGTATTTGGATCCGTATCCGCGGATATTAATTTTTAACAATCCAGCACATCACTAGTCACAAAGTTTTTAAAAATAAGGGGCTACACCACCACCACGACCCTTGATGTGGGTTTGACGTTTAGGGACCACTTCTTCTTTGGTCTCTTTCTAGGTATTGACTAGTTCTGGTTTCGACCACTTCTCAGTGTGTGACACAATGACTTAAATACAAAAGCCTACCTGGGCCGCCTGCTTCTGTAACAATGCGGACATAGTTGGTCCAGTTTCGGCCACCATTCTGCGAAAGTAACTCTTCTTACTCTGAAGCAGTATGTGTGGGTGGTCGTACTCCATGAGGCGACCAGCGTCGAGAACAAGTATCTAGGTATAAAAATGATTCGCTTATTAATTGCTTATTAAAACTTTGATTGTAACTTATTCATAGGCATAGAAAGTTCATAGTTCTTCTACCCTAACTATAAAAATATCGGTTTTTTTCCGTGGTCCGGTTCGATGTTCCGGTTGACCGGACCACGGGTAATCATTTTTTTCCGTAGTACCTACGGTCGACCGGACCAGGGGAGATTACTTATTTTCCGTAGTCCGACCGGACTTAACGTAACAAAAACAAATGAACATCATTAAAAACAAATGAGCATTGACAAAAACAAATGAACATCATTAAAAACAAACATGACAGTTGTAAGATTTTTTTTTAAACAGTATATATTCCCAGAGTCACCAGTAGTATGCAAAGTTTGCACTTTGGAGCCCGGAGTTAGCTCTCCTACTCATTGGGTGCCTTTTACACTACTAAATTTTTGAGACAGGAACGATTGTTGCCGACCCACCAGCCTCGTGGTGACTGGGTATCAAGTGTGGTTGGCTATCACATACACCGTCATACACAGTCATACACACAGTATCTAGTCTACTCTAAATCTGTCATCATTATAAGACAGGCAAGCACACAGCAAATGCAGCTATATGTACGATGAAAATTCTTCCATTGCTAAATTTTGAGAAGCATTTACGTCAAATTTAAATTTCAAAAATCATTCTGTATAAACGGCACTTATAAAACTTCAACATTAAAAATATATTGTAGGTTAGTTTAGCAAATGAAGCACCTCAAAACTCAGCAGGCTCTTTTTTAGTCTACGTATAACCATTTACTTGGTCTAGATACAATAATTTGCTTGAGTAGCAATTAGTAAACAGCTCAATTTCAAGCTTGTTTATAATTCAAATAATCTTGGCTTTTATAATAACTTTTTTGACATAAATTTCTTTTAATTGAATTATTAAATGTCTTCATAACCTTCCCTAATTTCATTAGGAAGCTTGTTAAAAAACCCAGGAATCAAACACAATTTTTTTGCAGTCTACTATCACAGACTACAAGATTGTTTTTGTGTCTGGTATTTATGTTATTTACGGATAAATAGAGGTCAATGTAAGTGCATTTGCTTTGAGCTTACTGCTTTGGAGTGTTGTCTTATACATTTTTCTACTTTATTAAGAATAGCAAGTTTACTTTGTCGGAGTCGATGATCGTGTTGAGCCTATGCGCTACAGTAAGCACAGTGCATGCTCGGAAGTGTTGTCTGATGGCAGTCTGTATAAGCGCGTCAGTTTGTGCGTCCACGTTTGCAGTCGCTTCATCCAATACGAGGATCTTATCGTTGTGTACTATGGCCCGCGCTAAACAGACCAACTGTCGCTCTCCTACGCTGAAGTTAGACCCGCCCTCTTGTACTTCCTTGTATAGGGCGGCTGGAAAAGTAAGTTATTAGTATAGTGTACAGCCCTCTCATCAGTACACGATCAACATTTATACAAACTATACATAAAACAGGGATATATCAACTAAACTACAATATACACAAGGAGCGCGTCTTGCGTCAGTTCCGCGGGGGTTCCCGTCAGTCTCTTTAGTTCCCCGATTGTTCACGGGAGGCGTGGCAGAAGCAAGCGTTCCTCGATTGCGTTCGAATACACGCCCAGTGAATTATTCTCGCTACACGTGTCTGATATTTTTTCATGATTCGTGTAAATATTAGTTAGTTTTCAGTTACTTATAGCCACCGTTAAAAAGAAAATGAACCGCGAAAAATGATTCGTAAATAAAATGAATCGTCTCCGCATGAATGAGCACTTAAATAAGTCGTTTCATATTTGTAGGCAACGACACACTTCAAGTATAACAGAGATAAAAATTTCGGTGGCAATTCTACACTGTAATGGATACAGAGTATTAAGTTTCGGCATTAGATTTGTTTTTATTTCAGTCATTTTTTTTCGATTTCTGGTCTTCACTAACCTGCTCCCACATCTTCAGATTGCAGCTCTACGTTATTCAAAGCATTCAGCAATACATCGTCCGAGTATTGATCGAACGGGTCTAAATTCTTTCTCATGTTTCCACTAAACAATACTGGCTCCTAAAAGTTAATATTATGATCGAGTTATATTGGTTCAGGTTTCAAACGATCTTTCAAACAATCGTACTCCTTCATTCCGTCCAAAATTTTTTTGCTTGCTGTTCTAGTACTTGAAATTCACGAGCACGCGCTGGACTTTACTTTGTTTTCGCGTAACTACATACGCATAAGTTAGCGTGTGTGACTTTTTGGATAGGTTTCTCCCAGCTCACTGTACCTACCGTTTCAATGCTCACGCACACATGTATGAACACGACATGAACACAACTAAAGACCGTGCGCATTCGTAATCTGCATCAACTATATTTACTACTTCTGTTACCTGTGGGATTATAGATATCTTTTCTCTCAAATCATGCAAGCCGATACTAGTAATATCTACTCCATCAATAGTGATAGAGCCCTCTAGATATGCTAATCTGAATAGTGCTTGTATTATGGACGATTTGCCAGCTCCTGTTCTGCCAACAATACCAATCTGCAATTGGGAAATAAAAATTAGAATTCATCTATTTTTTACACCGTATGCTTTGGGGGACCGAAAATCGCAGTTGGTGTGGTGATGATACTGATAATACACCTCAAATGTGGGTGTTAATATACCTCTGCCTACCTTTTCGGCAATTTACAGTGGTACTTATGAAAAGTCTGATAGTAAAATGTTTTGAAGATTGAAAATTTAACTTCGTGTATTTTTAGGCTACAAGGTCTGCCGGTGATAAGGATCGATATGTGTTCATCTTGGCGTTTACTATTAGTATGAAAAAAAAAATTATTAGCATTTCTTGAGCTCCAGTAATAGGAAATAAATATTAGTAAAAAAACTTTTTTTAAGTACTTTACAAGTTAAGATCGATCTGACGATGACTGTACTCCACATTTTTTTATTACTACAAATGACTGTCAGAGCACCTTTTCTCCAGACTGTACATGGAACTGCAACTTATGCAACACGTAGTTGCCATCTGGCGAATATCGTAAACTCAAGTCGTTGAAATGAATAGCTCCTTCAGAGGGCCAATCCTCGGGAGGCTTTTTGTCTGATTCCTGTAATTTAAAAACATGTTATTTACATAATTAAGATTTTTTATTTATGGAAAATTGTGTCCAAATTCATTAAGTGTGTATTATTGCATGCAAATCTGACTGAAATATCGCAATAAATGAATTGATTTGACTTGATTTTAAAAACAAAAACTCACTCATCTAGTTTCTACGTCCCGTTTCACACTCGAAATTCAAAACTCTTTCCCGCCCATCTACTTAAAACCTAGTTTTACTGTTGTGGGGAATAGGAAAATTCCCACAACAGTATACTTATAATGGCTTGTGACACATGGCTAGAAGCTTCGATTGTTCTATCATTACCTGCCTATCCGGTTTCACAAGGGAAATCTTAATCATTCACTTACGCTATACAATGCTGGTTCATTCGGCAGTTTGGTGTATTCAAGGATTCGTTCTACGCTAGTCATTTGATTTTCCATTTCAGCTGATTGTCGCATACCCCATTGAAAGATTCCCGTCAGAGATATTGACTGCGTGATCGCTAGACCTACACTGCTAGCAACCATATCTAAAGGGAATATTTTATTTGATTTAGATATATGTAGGCAAAGCTAACGTAGGTAGTATCGCATCAGGAGCTATTCTGTACTCAGCATAATTCCGTTGTTCACTAACTGCGTAGGTATAGGTTAAAGGGCAATCGACTGCTATATGGGGTCTTTAAGAAGGACATTAAAAAGTTTTTACAGGGTCGGCAGCATCCCATAGGACATGCATACGTCCTTAGGGCAATGTAACTTACCTCAGGTGGAACATGTGTGCTTATCTACCACCTAAGTGGTATAAAAAAATATCACTCTGGATAAAATTTTGAGTGCCTACAAGTAGTACAAGTAGTAGTAGTAGTAAAATTCTAGAATATTAGTCCTTCCCTGTACATCAACGTTTTGTTAGATTTTTCCCGCCCGATTAAAAGTGGTTACCGTGGCCTATAGACATGTGATACTCATGCTGCCGACCCTGTAGAAAACTTCTAAAACCCTTCCTGAAGAACCCTTTGGAAAAAGCACAGCAGGGAGTTCTTCTGTCAAATCGATGGCATTTTTGAGTTGACATCGTGATGTAGTAATTTGTTTCACGGCAGTGCCACTACTCACGGAGAGGGCTCGAGCATAGGTTTCGCTCTTCAAGAAGGCTTTAGAGAGTTTATTCGACAGCTTGAGTGAATCAATTAAAATTCACCAGATGCTTACCAGTCTTCATAATGCAGCTAAATGTCACACATATAATAAAGAGCAAACAAATAAGATCTAGGAAGTATCCGAAAGCTCTGCTGCAGGTTATGAAGAGGTACCACGCGGCGCTGTGCAGGTCCTGATGACGATCGAACTCTTCCGCCAAGAGGAATTCAGCGCCGAAAGAACGGATTGTCGCCAGCCCTAAGATTGTGGCGTTCACGTGACTGAAGACAGGACTGCGAGCTGGACACAACAAAATTGGATGTAAGTTATATTAATCATTTGATACCTTCTAGCATAATATTGATTGCTTTGTATACAAATTTCCTCCCGCGACCTGTAGGAATTTATTTGCTGAATAAGAAACCTACATTATATTTCTATGCTGATGGATTTTACTTGATTGCTTGATTTGCTCCTAGTAAAATATCAGGGATTCAGGGAAGAAGAGACGCATCCGAGTCTGCCCGAGTGCGAGGGATATATTAGCTAGTTAGCTACTATCTTACCTCCGGCAACTAAGGACCCAAAGACAGCCCGCGTTTTAAGAGATTCGAGTCCAACGTAACCTACCGAACCGGCTCAGGCGGGGGTTATCTGTGGGATTATTCTTACAATAAAAAGCAGGGGTAGTGTTCAGTAAAAGTCTAAGGGAGTCATCTCGAAAAGAGAGGGGGGGGGGGGGGGGTACAATACATGGTAAATGTCTCGGTATCTCTTAAAAGTAATGTTAGTGACCATTGACCATTATACCTTAAATAGGTACGATCACCTGCAATTATTTGTAGGTATACACTGTGGAACCTTGTCACAATAATAAATGAGAAGTCAACATTATGACATGAAACGGTAAAATTCGACAAGTTTAATGTGAAAAAGTTCTAAAACGTACACATATTATTGCAGGTGACTGTACCTATACATCATTTTTATTTTGTACTTACTGATCCCCTCTAAACGCTTAACAGCACCGGTAGTCCTGATGTATATTACGCGGAGTAAGTAAAATATTATAAGTGAAGCGAAAATCGGTATCAACAAAGTTATATCAGTCATCAATATCACCGCAACGACGCCGACTAAATTCAATATTATCTGAAAGATGACAAATACGTAACGTAAACGTAGGTAGTTCTATAATATAGGGCTACATCAGTTTCAGAGTACTTGAAGTTAGGTATTCGCTTTAGAAAGAAAGAAGAAAGAAAGAGGAAAGACAGAAGAAAGACATGAAAGAAAAATAAAGAAAGAAAGAAAAAAGACAGATGAAAGACAGAAGAGGGACTCTCTTTCATGAGACTTTGCCTTCAGCTTAAGATCAGGCGAGGTGAAGTTAAATTGACGTGCCATAAAGAATGCATGATGCCAAATCCTATACCTATCAATTATGAATATTTGACTTTGTACCTGAAAGCTATCAATCATAGCCTGCGGAAGTAATTCGTCGACTGCTCCCATATCCTTACTGAATCGATTTAAAATTCGTCCTGATGGATTCGCGTGGAAAAAACTCATCGGCGATCGTGAAATTGATTCAAACATTTGATCATGTAAACTGGAAATTCGACAAAAGCCGTAAAAGACCAGACCAGACCAGTACCAACATTCGATAATAGCTATCAATATAATTGATTTGATATTTACTTGATCGAAGATTTCATGCACAATGAAAAGAACATGAACGCGCGAATCAACGCGACCACTATAGTACCTATAGTGATTAAACCAAAAATCATTACAAAATGGGTTCGTGTTAGCCCTTGTTCTCTCCATATCAAAATATCCACTGTGCTGTCACCCGTCAAACGATCTTCAACATTACTCCTAAAGTAAAAAAAATCTAATATATACTTTACAGTTGTAAGAAGGAAATTAAATGATTATATAATATCTGTTACCATTTACTGATCCAATAATCGCAAGCACTCGCGAAAAATTGAGCTAAAAGGAACATACACAATACAATGGCAACTTGGAGAGCGGGCGCGCCCGCCAGGTAATAGTCACGATACACTGATCCACCCACACGACCTATCGTTTGAAATTCTGCGTCAGGTTTTTGATCCTGGAAATAAACTATAAGATTAGTAGGTACTTAACTGTATTCGAATGCCAGTATGAAATGTAAGGTACGATTTATACCGACAGATCCATTTGGTTGCAAAGTTCCTGTTATATATCTTGAGCCCAAAGCTTAATAGAAAAGAGGCCTTACGCGCGGTTTGATATAATCCATGATGGATGGATTTAAGCTACTTCGCCGCTGTATCACTCCGTTCTATTCTCAAAAGACGCTCAAAATTCGCGTAGGTACTGCACATTTTGTAGTTCGTTTATTACATCAAGCATAAATATAATTACATTTTAGAAGACTATAATTGTAAATTAGTGTGTTCTTTGAATAGTTATAGTTCTTGAATGCTGTGTGGTGAGATTATCCAGCTTATATATCATATAGATATAAACAAAAGAACTCACAGCCGCGCTGAGATCCATCATAACTGACCAGTGACGTCTCTGTAAGCTTATCGCGCTCGGCTGTATCATCGTTGATAAACTTTGAATACTCAGAAGGTTATCTTCTTCGTGCACTTCTCGTGCTTTTTCATTCATTAATTGTATTATCTTTAGCTCTTTTTCCTAAAATAGTACTTATTTAAGTATCCATAAGGCTAATTTTGTAATGGCTACACATTCAGTTTTATTTTTCTATATCATTATATTTACATCTAGTTCATCGAACGCTCCGTCAGCTATAATTTTTCCTTTATCCATTATGACTACTTGGTCCACCATTTTAATGAATTGCAACTGGTGCGTAACTAAAACGACGGTCTTCTTCGCCAAATACCTATTCAGATTAAGGTGTAGTTTAATGGTAATAATATTAATTATGTATTCACATAAATCTAAAAGGCCAAACTCTTACCTTTTAATGCATCTATCGAATATATGTTTTGCGACTTCTGTGTCGACAGCTGATAGAGGATCATCAAGCAAATATATGTCAGCCTAAAGAGAATATCAGTTATTTTATATCGTCCAATTGATTTTGTTTTTATTTTAGTTATTTTAATGGTATTTTCTTTACTTAACTGGCAATATTCCTTGTAATAATACTTTTACGCTAATGTATTGAACGTCCTATAGTTAACCCCTCGTTTTCACCAAAAAACAAGTGTAAACATGCTTGAGACAAAACTAGTTGAATATTGATCAAAAACTTGTAGACATGTCAGTTATTATATCATTAGTTATTTTATATATGTATTGAGATTGTCTCAAAGGAGTTGTAAACAAGTTTAAAACACATTTTCACCACAGCAGCTCAAACAAGTGAGTTTTGCTGCGTAAAAACAGTGTGCAAAATGCGATTTTGCTCACTCAGTGAGACAAAGTAGCTTTTTAATTATTTTTTTTTAATTTTCAATAAATAGTGCCAACCATAGATTCAAAAAGAATTGTTCAGCGAATAACTTTCGAATTACATACACTGCACTCTGTCTCTTGGCCGTCCATAAAAAAGTTCGAGTGACAAACACAAGTATTTTGAAGGTTTTTTTTTTAATTTATGGCACGTCAAAGGTCCTATTTCGAAATTCTAAATTTGAAAGATATTTGTAAAAGGATAACCATGTATTTTATTTACATTATTTAATAATTATGTAATGTTATTGAATACCAAAATAAGTAATGCATAAGTATTTATAATGATTACTATTATCAACATTTGAAAAATAAAATGTCACGTACGCTGTTTCTGAACACACCTTAAAAATAACGGGTATAAAATTTAACTTTTAACTCTCAACTTTAAATTTGCAGAACAGCAATAAGTAATTAGATTAATTATTAACTTTTAAAAATTTCAGCATTATTTTAATTAATAATAGGTTCTGTTCTGTTAATAATTGTTGCATTATCTTCTAAGTAATATTTCTGATGTGTTCTCGCTGCTGTAGTGAAAAGTAATGTGTGCCACACGAGAGCAAAATTATTTGCATCTCGTGCATTTGAATCCCTCACTACGCTCAGGATTCTACAGTAGAATCACTCGCTACGCTCGTGATTCAATCCTAGAATCCCTCGCTTGCTCAGGATTCAAAATCAGCACTCGCAGCAAAAAACAGTTTTGCTCTCTTGTTGCACAAATAACTATTGTTTGCGTTACGACATATTGCAACTTGTTAAAAAATACATTTTAACCCCTGCACTGGTGAAAATGTGGAGTTACAGTGGAAATACCAGTCCCAATTTGTGAATAGTTAGGTGTTGCAGTAGTATAGGTAACTCGTATTCATCTATTATATTTGGAATGATAGGCACTAGATATTTAAAACATTACTTGTTAACCATTTTTAACGATCCAGCAAAAACGTAATAAACGTAGAGGGATACTTTGGATACTTTGAGTTCAGTTTGAGCAAGAATGTCCATGTGCTCTTCCCGTAATTAATATTATAAGTTCGGCATATTTGAAATTTAATTTTGATCACATCAACAATACTCCTGTTACTAGTTACCTCCTTATAAACTGCTCTGGCGAGATTTATTCTGGCGCGTTGCCCGCCACTGAGTGAAACTCCGCGTTCGCCAACTACCGTTTTATCGCCGTGAGGAAATAGCGAGATGTCTCGTTCAAGGGCACACACCCTACACACTTCCATGTATCGTGTCTTTTGAAATGATTGTCCGAATAATATATTTTGTCGGACAGATCCTGCACAATAAAACGCTAAATTGGAAATCTCGAAGAAAATGCTACCTACTGTACTTGTAGTCAAATTGTTGACTCAAATAGTCATATTTACGTCTAAATATTATAATTAGGTACTGAACAAAATACAGGTTTTTGGGGTCCCCCACCAAGATCTTCGAAGCCCAAATCCACCACCTCACCTACACTACCTGATTAACAGCATTCGGTCATGCAAAAACTAAGACAAAGAATAGGAGAGCGGTTCCCGGAATCCTGAATCTAAATGCCAAGCTTTTAATGCATTGAACTGAAACTAACGATATGATGATGTTGATGATGACTGAGCTGATATACTGGTTACCTACGAAAAGCCATGGATCTTGGCTGGCGTAACTGATAGTGCCATTGACCTCGAGACTTCCACTGGAACAAGGTAGTTCGCTGAGCAGCATATGTAGCAAGGTTGACTTGCCGGAGCCGACCGATCCTATCACAGTCGTCAAACAACCGCCGTAAATCTACAATTCGCAATAGTTTGGGGTTGTTATTAACTGAACAACTACCCTCCGCAACTCAACCATGACATGTCATAAAGTGTTCCGACTTCCGGACGAGAAAGAGGTTCGGAACTAAATAGGTTGTCTATCCTTTTTTCTCACGCCATGCTAGGCCAACTAGGACAGTTAGAAGTATGTACTCGAAACCGGAAGTTCCCGAGTCAAAGGGGTCAAACTTGTATTTAGGTCAAAGATGATAGCAGTAAGTTATGTACCCCATGGCGCCGGACGTGCAACTTTTGTAGAAAAATTCATTGCCCTGTAGTAAAGTACTGCTTTGCCCTGTTGATCACTTAAGCTTTTTATTGCTAGTTTGACTCTTCCAAGTGTATAGACATACTTATAATCCGTGGTCTTCTGCCTCCAAAAACAGCAGCTGTATTGTAACGTACTTACTAATAAGTCTAAGTTTTTGACATCATCGTGGTCGGATGATCTTAACCATTTACTTGATGCGTCTTCAAATTTTATAGTTATGTCTCGTTTCATGATATCTGTAATAGAGGAAATGGTCATGTATTGTAAAAGAGGATAGTAGCCGGTAGTTTAATGGTCAGGATTGCAGCTCGGGATTTCTTGATCATAAGGCCAACGCCTGAATCACAAAGTCATTGATGCTTTTATACTTATAGTTTAATTAATATAACTTACCTTTAGACTCATCTTCGGGCACATCCTGCGATGTGCTTGGCTGAGACCGAGGAAAGTTCGAAATACGATGTTGTGATTGTGGTTCTATAAAATACATCAATATTAATTCCTTCGTTATAATTATCTGCTTTATTCACTAGTTACGTACAACGTTCTATACCTATAATAATGACTCGTTTCTTTTTGACCTTAGATACGTCCTCAGAGTGTACCTGAACTCTAGGGGGAAGTACACATTCTTCACTCAGCAAATAGTCACGAATTCTTTGCACTGCAACGTTCATTTCTGCTATCTAAAACATGCAGTAAAGCAGTTGGAAAAATTCGATTAACTCAAGTAGCGCTGTTAAATCATAAAAAACCTAATATAATCAATGTAATGGTATATAGCCGCTAGTAACACATCCAGTCTATTTATCTATCCCAGCTACTCTTTTCATGTCGTTCATTCATCTGGTTGGGTTCATTCCCTCTTGTCCTCCAAATTTTTGGGAGGCAAGAGGACCGAATAAGTAGGTTTTAGAGAGATCATACTTACTTGTCCAACTGCCTGAGGGAAGTACAACGTCATAGTTTGCTTCGTGATATTGTAAAAGCAAGTTAGGAAGAATACATTTTCCACATTTATTCGGTTCACATAAGTAACATACATCAACACCGTGATGAATATGCCGAAACGCGACGTGAACATTATGAAAGACATAATTATGCCACGGATGTATGACGTCATCTTTATGTTGAATATTTCTTGGCTGTTGGTGTAATAAATAGATTATTTTTCGCAATAGATAGGGAGTAGTACTTAGTTATAATTATAAATTGCTGGTATTGATAAATAGACCTTATTGAAATTTTTTATGGAACTTCGTTATCGCCAATTTGACTGTGGAAAAGATGGAAGTTCAGCCCCATCTTAGTTTAGATTAGAAAGCCGACCCCGATTGAAATCCTGGGTATACGTATAGCAACCCGGTTTGGCACATCCAAATAGAACTGTGCTGAGAATGGAGAGAATGCCGCTAAGGCTTGCTGCGGTTTTGTATAACATATTCCCTACTTTATCCTCCATCCTCACTCTTTCCAGCCTACATATGGAAATGCAAATGCGAAAGTGTGAACGGTGCCCTCGTATCACCTAATCTCGACTCCTGTCTTTGTGCGAGAACCTAACGAGAGTGTGGATTGAGCATTTTTGTGTTAAATACTCACGGGCGAGAATGCTCTACAAAAGCGTAGCAAACTAATTAGAGCCAAACCCACAGTCCCTCATAGAGAAATAATCAAAACCCATGCAAGACTTGAAGATTATATTTACTTTTGTAACGATTACATTTACTTTGATTTACTTTCCGTACTCATTGATTTACTTTATTTACCGTCGGACCGTGTCAATAATTTTCCTAAACGGCATCTCCCAGGTGTACATCTTTATCACCTCCATTCCTATGATGATCTCTTTCATCAGCCTCACACGTTCGTCTGACTTTTCCGCCGTTTTTCTTCGAAAATAAGCCGTATTGGTTCCCAAAAATACTACAGGAAAAAAATGTTCAGTATTTATGTTGAATCACGATAAACTATTATGAATCAGTAGCCTTAGCACAAAATACTATCGAATTCGTAATGTAAAGGTATTGACAGAACGGAGCATTGCGATTAGCGGGCTACACACGCACACAGGTTCACAAGAGGCAGACTGCCAATCACAATGCTCCGTTCACTCGAAACCTTTACATTACGAATTCGATAGGAGTTCATGCTAGTGCTACAGAACGCGGATCTAGAAGAACCATACACATTTTACTTCTTCTTCTAGAAGGGAATCATAACAATATCTATGAGCCATGAAGTTACGACCCACCTTAACGAAAATCAAAACCTTCAAAAAGTCATAACTTTTATTAAGGTTTTGATCCTGTTTAAAATATTCTATACTCATAAATAGGAACTGACTCTATCATTCTAAGAACTATAATTTAAATCATTGTAGATTATATTTTATACTGTTGATTGGTGGCACTTGGTGGAACTTAATATTAATATCGACGGTTAAAAGGAAATAGGGGATAAGCGACAAAAGATGAAATGTTCAGGAGAGCCGTTCAAAGTTTTAAATTTTAGAAAAACTGACGTATTTTTGTCATTTATTAAGACATTGTGAAAAGCGAAACAGTTATAAAATCAGATATAAATGGAACAGTTACTGGTATTCTTAGTTTTAGTGATTTGACGTTATTTAAAGTAGTTTTTGTCGGTTATAACCACAGCTTATAATTTTTGAATGAGGAAATATGACATAAGATACAAATGACAAAATCAAATATTAAAGGATAGGAAGCATATGCGACATTCCAATTTATCATTTCGCAAGGTAAAAGGGTATAAGCGACTAGACCGTTCAATCAATATTATAGGAAATGAAGGATAAGGTACTTTTCATAGTGGTTGTATAAAAGGTAATAGGGCACAAGAAACACTCGGCATTCAAAACAATACCTACCAGGATATAAGACATTAGTAACACACAATGTCGCTACGAAGCAAAGAAATATGGATGAAAAGCCACCCCAAAAATAATGAAGTAGCGCAACCACCACAATCCTTCATCAGGAAAATATCTAAAACAGATATTGCACGACACCGTAATTGGGTCTCTAACTTCTAAAGTAGGGTGAAATTGCTTAGGAGTAAATTTTCACAGAATCATACTAAGGATCTATTTTACTAAGAAGCCTATTACAGTATACCCTGCTATAATTTTACACTAAATGGTAGATTTAAAAGATATAGCTCGTCATTTCATATTTGCTGACGAGCAGATAGTGTGATGTTTTTTGAAATAAAAACGTTTTTTTAATACTTTTTAATCAAGAAAAATCAAAGAAAAATTACCAGTGTCATATTAAAATCAATTTAGGTAATAGAGCATAACCGACTTGGCTGTCATTAAGAACTGAATGGAAATAGGGGATAACCGCCAGAGTAATATACGTATGCATTTTGTATATAGGGCACAAGCGCCATAGCTCTGTTAAATTACGAAATGGAAGTAAGCTTTAAGCAACATTTGTACTTTTCAATTGAAATGCTTAAAAGGCATAAACAACCAAAAGCTTGACACCCTTGTGAAGTAAAAATGTATTACCGACAACAGACCCAAAATAAATCATTTTTGTAGGGGTACAATCACCTTTATAGCAAAAATGACCAGAATTTTCGTCGGTTAGCAAAAATAACACTATAAATTGTATTGGTTTTGCTTGGGCATAAACGCCAAAAAAGTTATCGTAGAGCCATGGGAGTAAGCGCGTTCGAAAGAGCAGAAAATTTTAAGTCCAATGGCATTAATAACTCATTTTTGATCAAAATGTCGCTTATGCCCTATTTCCTTTTACCCGTCGATATATTGATAGCACATTGTGCTTCTCCACGGTGTTTATTATTTTTACAATAATTATAGGTACCTAACTGGTTCCGCCTTGCGGCAATCTCAATGGTACAATAATAAATATCGCGGAGAAGTACAAGTGTGTTATCAAAAATGTATTATTAAAAAGGGGGTAGATTGAAAGGAATATTATTTTTCTTACTCTGAAACGGTATGACAGCAACAATGATTAGTGACCCGTAAATTGCTGGCATTCCCATCTCCCGGTATACATAAATAGTTAACAACTGAAATCAATGTAGATCTATGGTAGAGGCACGACAATAATGTATATGTATACTATGTTGGTATATTTATTAATAAATAAGTAAACCTTGCTGAATGGTGTTCTCATGGTCTTATCCGACTGAGCATGCCGATTCGTTCCGACTGATGAATTGCGATTGAAAAGATTGCAATCGGACGAAACGGTTTTCCTATGAGTTCATCACTTTAAATGTTAAAAATGTAATTATTATTCATTATTTTAATCTAAAATGTTATCTAACATTACCTATCTTTCTTTAAATACGTATATATATGTGTATGTACCTAAATAATTATAAGGTTTTCAACTTACCAAAGTTTCTAGCGGTCCTATCCAAAGGTAGTGGACAAATACCGGTCCGGTATCAAAACGGTTGACATCATTTGCCATAAGGTTTAAAACTAACCCAGCACTGCTCTCAGACAGTGCTTGTATGTTGACTTTGAGAGACTGAAGCAATTTATAATTTTGATAAATATTAGTGTCTGCCTTCGTTTTTCTTGTAGGAAGTATAAATAATATTCTTTTGCCCAAGCGCGTGTGCGCAAATCGCATCGTAAACGATTCGCATGTTTACGACACGACTTTAGCAGAAGAAAATTAGGCATGCGCGGCGCGATATGCGCGCATTCGCTTGGGCTGCCATTACCAGAGCTACGAATATCATTTTCCTTTTCACCATGAGGTGATTATCCCTGCATAATCGCCATCTCGTAACAAATGACCTGACAATTTGTGTCATCAACTTGCGGTCTGTAGGTACCTATTGTCCACTTTGCATTTAACTACTTGTGCAGTACTTACTTCAAATTTTCTCTAAATAAAAATAACCTTTTATTATTCTTTCCTTCCTTCGTTCTTTCTTTCTTTCTTTCATTCTGTTTCATTTTCGTTCTTTTCCTTATTGTTTTTTTTTATGCTTGTCACACTACACATCCCTTAATTCGTTTCTCCGCTACAAGCTGTCGTCTTTCATCCGTCGTTTATATGACCAAATATTCTTAATAATGTCGATCTAGTATACCTTTCTGTAAATAAGACTGCAGATTCCGACCCTCATCTTCATGCCCATATGCATGACTGCCATCATAAAAGGGTGTTGTACCGTGACGTTGACGCCGCTGCAGAAAATAATACCGAACGCGAAGAAGACGGCTTCTCCCCAAGAGACACCTCCGTCCATATCGTAATATGAGAACAGACGGTATATATATGTGCCATTTTTTCTAGAGAACAAAATTAAAACTATATGTTATATGACTTACTGAATTAGTGGGGTATTGTAGCATTTGTAGCTTGGAATTGATCAGAAAATAATGAATTGATCACGGAAACACGAATATATATTTTTTATTACGAGTTCTGTAATTTTCTAGACTCGAATTTCACGGTGCCATTTGTTCTCTAGCTGCCCCTCCTAAGCTTATCCCATATTTATTTAGGATAGGCACAACATGTATGCTTTTCATCAACCATATCCAATATCTGATCTATCGGAGTTCAGCAGCAACCCAGTTAGACTAGAAAAAGCGGATCCTAAACTCCCGAGGTGACAGCTTCGGGTGCGACCGGGATTAACACACGGATGATGATGATGAGTTCTAGGAACAAACGTGCGTGTCGATAAGAAACTAAAAATGTACGTGTCTCCTACATTATACTAGTAAAAAACTCTGTGAAATCTTACGAATATTATAATTATCTATTGTACTTACGCTTACTTACCTAATACTCTAGACAAAACTGTTGCAATATTTCCTTAGAAATATGTACTGGCAGGTACTTACTCTATATTTTCTTGAACTGGACTATAGTATCGTAGCAACATGCCTAGAAACAGTGGTTGCTGCAATCTGTTACAACAAAAATATATGGATTATGTCACTAAGTTGTAGACTCGATGAAGAATAAGCACGTTTATTAAAAACATAGTTGTGGCATAAACAGTAAGTGTAATGTTACAAAGCAAACTTTCGCTTCGAGCGAGGCATTGTTTAATTAACTGTAGGTATAATGCTTCATACGCTCGCTTTGTAAGCTCCGTAATATTCATCAGCAATCAGCTTAGAATAAATTTTCGTGAGACATTATGATTTGAATTTACTGGTCAACTTACAATTATAAGCTGAAAAGTATGATTGCTATGTTCTAGCTAGAGCGACCAAGATCGTTAATTCGCATCTGACTCTCTACTCTACGTACAGTACGTTCGTTCGTGCATAATCATTCTGCATCACTGGCGAGGGGAGACTGGCAGGAATCGGTTTATATGAGAATATAAATCGATTCCTGCCGGCTTGCTCTGCAAAGGAAAGCCATGGTAGAGATGCTAAAATACTATGATCGTTCTATAAAAGGTGAGAAATTTTCACCCTTCACCACTTCTGCATTGCATGCCTATCTATTGTAACATTAAGTTTGACCTGATTAAAAATTCCATCGCTGCGAGAATGAGGCCGTACAACATGAGTTCCGTGCCGAACACTTTGAAAAGAACCCTCCACAAGCTTGGCTTACACTCTCTGCCGCGATCTCGAGCACGCTGAGCTCTCTTCACTTCTTCATCCCAGGCTCTTTGTACTGCGTCCCCTTTTAAAAAACAATCTTATAAATATACTAGCTGACACGCAAAACCTCGTCTGAGTCGTCTGCGTTACCCCGTTTTTGCAACATTTTTCACACCTGCTCCGCACCAGTTAGTTGTAGTATTACATACAAACCTTGCTCTTCAATCACTCTACCTATTTAAAAAAACCGCATCAAAATCCGTTGTGTAGTTTTAAAGATTTAAGCATAGGGTATAGGGATATAGGGACAGAGAAAGCGACTTTAATATGTAGTGATTTCTGCATATTTTAGTAGTCCCACCGGCGATGAATGAGTATCGAATAAAACTAGCAACTAGAAAGTGTGTAGTCCGATAGTTTTGTCGCTAAGATATAAATTATAAGCGATAGCGACACGACGGGCGATTACACTCGCTATTTACATATTTAAGCGGGGTGTGAATACTACACATATTTTAACTTCGAGACACGAAATGTAATGTCAAAAGAGTACCGTTCTATGACAGAAGCCATACTTAAAAGACATGCACTTTGTCTTTTATCTTACCTAACACATCGGACCGATGTTCTGGTAAAGGCGCGTAGAGATCTGCATCTTTGATATCTCGACTGTAGCCAAGTTTGAATGTTTCTAATGTCCATCTGGAAAACATCAAATGCATGATATCCAGCAGGTAATCCAAACCAATCGCATAAAATCCGCGACCGTGACCAAAATCTCATGTTTTCAATGTAACCGTTACATCACTGTATCAATGAGCGACAACCTTAAAACACTTTGCTCTGGCATGAAGCACCTATCTTAGGTCTAGCTGTGACGTACCTACCCGAACGTGAGGATGGAGAACAAGTTAGCTCTATACCGCGGATTGATTTGTCTCCTCAATTTTGGACCGGTATCCATTATAAATGTGGATTAAATAATTACAGACGTTTATCAATAACCATATGCCTTTCATTTGTATAATCGTTATGTAAACTAAATATGAAATCTACGTGGTCATGAGGAATTCATAAATATTTTTGTGTGGTATTAGTAATTTAACAATTAATAAGTAAATAATGAATATTTAGGACATGTCTAATATTTTTTCATACTACTTGTAGATGTAGTAAGTACAATAGGTTACTATGTAACTATTTTATCTAGGTTCGTTTGTAATAAGTATAGTGCAATACTTATTTTATGATATAAAACGATGACAAACAGAATTATGTGTAAAGAACGAGAAGTGACAAATTCCAGGAATACTTTTCTGTTAGTATTGTTACTATTAAATATTTATTTTCCACTTTCTATTGTATGAGCCCACCAAGATATTCAGAGCCCAAGGTAACCGGCCAATCTCTTGCAAGGCGGTATATCTGCTGACTGACGAAAGAGGCTCTACCGCAGACGTTTCTTTAAAGACTAAGGGGGATGAATTTACGTGTGTTATAATAAATTTTACTTATCCTCATATAAAAGATGTGACCGCAATCTAGCAATATCTTAGTGAAAACATTACAGACTCACTTAGAATTGAAACTGGAAACTAGGTCGTCGCGTCGCCGTCGTCTCCGATAAAGAACATCACTAATGTTGATATAAGCTCATCACTAGTGATGTTCTGCGGGTCGCTGCTAACGATATGGTGGTATGGTTGCACCCTTGTAGGTACGATTAAATTTTACTGTAGGTACTAACTGATGGCAAGAATTGAAATGAAAGAGGTCGTTAAACTGTAGTACAGGGTATGGTTATGTATAGTATAACCGTGGTATGGTCCGGCGGGCTAAACACCCGAGTAAATCTTATTTGTATTTTTTGATACGGTGTACCTCAGCTGCGAGTGCTACCATAGTGCATATTAAATATAAAAAACTATAACGTAAATAAGTACATACTTACACGTAAATTTGACTCTAGGTAACATAGATTTATATATTCCTACCAGATGTTTTTACAAACGCCAAAATTATAACATTACCTATATTCTCTAAATCTAATCTAAAACAATTAGCTAGGTACCTACTTATATCATTAGTAAAAGAAAAAGAAACCTGACACGTCCATGATCCGTTTTTTTAACACAAAATACGTGACTATTGACTCGCACATTACCTATTCAATTAACATAAGTATAATATTGATATGGTTTAACGAAATATATGTTTTCAAATAAATATGTTGCAATACCTACATTTGTAGGAGTTGCTCTATATAAAGTCTTGTTCCTTGTGTGACATTTAATCTTATTAAGTGAACCATGTTCTACATACGGACTGTTTGGCTCTTCGTGGCCGCTTCCTTACTAACAGTAAGTTCAATTTTTATTAAGTACCTACCTATAGTCTTTGTTAATATTCTTAGTGGCAAGTGGTAATTGCTTATTGCTGCGTACCTACTTTTTAGTGGATGCGAAAATATTGATAAATCATCACTATCAGTTTAGTAATGCAGCTAGGAATGCTTACCTCTCGTAGGTACAATTGATATTTCATGATATTTCTTTTTATATTAAATATCATGGCCTCGTACTGTATCATTCAAAAGGGGACTCTTAAAAACCCATCTGCGCAATATTATATACCTTTTAAAATACATAGACATCAATAAGGTCTAGGTATATTTTAAAACATTACTAAATGTTTTAAAACATGGCAGATGATTGGCGCCAAAATTTTGAAATGTTGATTTTTTTTAAACCGAAGCCATAGAGTACAGTCAATATAAAAAGGTTTATACAATAAGATGAATAAAATAAATTAAAATAAAAAAGCAAATGATACTTTTTTCACAGGTATCCCAAGCCCAATGGGTTCGACGTACACAGTGCTCTACATGCCCTGCAACTGCAAGCGTTCGTTATGACTCTTGCAATTCAGCACTTGAGGACTTGAGCGTTTTGTTACAATTGGTCAAAGCTATCGATGACAAGGAACCGTATGTTCAGCAAAATACTGGACTTAGTGATGAGATTATCATGAAGTTGGTGAACGCTTTGGTGTATACCGCTACACAAAATTGTGGCGGAAGCAGTAATAATCACGGCGGTAGTGGTGGTGGTGGCGGTATAGGGGAAGGTATTGGAGGAGGTTTAGGTGGTGGTCTAGGAGGTGGATTAGGTGGTGGTCTGGGAGGTGGATTAGGTGGTGGTCTAGGAGGTGGCTTAGGCGGTGGTCTAGGAGGTGGATTAGGTGGTGGTTTAGGAGGTGGTCTAGGAGGTGGTCTAGGAGGAGGCTTAGGTGGTGGTCTAGGAGGAGGCTTAGGTGGTGGTCTAGGAGGTGGATTAGGTGGAGGTCTTGGTGGTGAGTTAGGTGGTGGATTAGCAGGAGGATTGGGTGGAGGTGCAGGAGGAGGCTTGGGTGGTGGTCTAGGTGGTGGTCTGGGTGGTGGTCTAGGTGGTGGTCTAGGTGGTGGTCTAGGCGGTGGTCTTGGAGGTGAATTAGGTGGTGGATTAGCTGGTGGTCTAGGAGGTGGTTTGGGTGGAGCGTTGGCTGGTGGCGCTGGGGGTGGTTTAGGGGGAGCGTTAGCTGGTGGAGCTGGAGGTGGCTTAGGTGGTGCGTTAGCCGGTGGCGCTGGGGGCGGTTTAGGTGGTGCGCTAGCTGGTGGGATAGGAGGAGGTTTAGGTGGGGGGTTAGCTGGTGGGGCAGGAGGAGGTTTAGCTGGAGTATTAGCTGGTGGTGGTGGGGGTGGTTTAGGAGATGGTGGTGATGAGATTGGACCCTTAGTTAATGAAGGTATTGAAGAAGCAAATATAAGAAACGCTCGTAATTCGGACAATAATTCTAGTCGGATAGAACTAGCTTCATTTGATGATGACCAATGGTGGGACAACGCGGAAGCTTCATCCGAATCTGAAGTACGTTCAAATGAAGATAATACACTTATAGAAAGTTATATTTCTGATATAGTCCTTCCAAGTCACCTGGAAGATTTCGATTCTAAAGGTAAAGATTTTAAGACCACTGACACAAGCACCGAGGATATGTAGTAATTACAGAATATTAGCTGTATAATATGTATGTAATAATAGTCATTCAAGTAGGTACATTTATAGACACATCAACAAGTCTAAGGATAGGTATTTTAAATTTTACAATATTTGGGTACCTTTACTCCATTTGTTTAGGTACTTACTTAAATTATAAAAACACATGCTTAGTTTATTTGTTCACGAATAAACTAAGCTAACTAACTGACTAAAATAGAGGTTCGATACCGATATTTAGTGCAGAAAACTATTTTATACTGAATTTTTGAACAAAACTTATTTAAAAGTCACACTACGATTGTTAACGTTTTTTTAAGCAGGTACTTAGCCAAATGGACTATAGGCAATAATTTATGAAAAAAAGTTTTTTTTTTTTAAATATAATTTAATTCCAATTTATTGTTTTGCTTAGAAAAAGTAATGTTAGGTCACGACGTAAATTTATGAGGACAAATTCATAATTCAATGAGTTTTGTTAAAAATGTGTAATTTATCAGTGTTAATCAATTAAAAAAAAAACAAACTGTAGAATATTATTTTAACTGCTAGAATGTGAACTAACCAATATCGTCATTACCAATTCCTTGCCTTTTTTTAGTTATATTTGAAGGATTAAAATATCCTTAGACAATTTTGAATTGTGTATAAAAGTCTTACTTACTCACGGAGGACCGAACTATATAGATGACGGAGATGTAACAGTTAGATTTCTCTATACAAAAATGCGTGGCCAGTTGCGGGTGTGAAGGGAGACGCGCGGGGACATGTAATCACACCCCTCCACCCGCGTGTTTGTACCCCTCTGTTTAAACCCCTCCTACTTCCAAGAAATCCATCTTCCAGAACATAGCGAAACTGGAAACCAACGTGACATGCAATTTTCATTGTAGTTTGACTACTGGCCACTAAGCGCTACAAAGAATTCTAGAACTATCTATGTTATGAATGTTTATTTCCTTAAACTTATCTCGGAGGAAGATTCTTGGGCCCAAATTATAAATTACTCGCTCAGCCCATTTTTGAAGAATAAATATTGCATTTAGAAGTAAATATAGAAGTGGTCTCGCTATAATAATAAATAACACTTATTTTAAATAGGGGTATTGTTTTTGAAAATTGGAACATCTGTTGGTATAAGGGCAAATCATTTAGTTTCTCTACATGGTTTAGTCATAGCCCGGTAGATGGCCTAGTTAACTTTATTTAAAATTTCAGTTAAATTAACTATTTATAAATAAAACGACATTTTTGAAATCATTAATGAACTAAGACAAAATGATTGGGGTAAAAATTTCACAGTATGCATTGAGTATTATTACAACTACGATACATGAAAGAGAAGATTACTTACATCTATTCTCCACTAGATGGTTCTATTAGGGTATTTTTTTTATAAAAATTAAAATATAAATCCAGGGGACTTACAGATGAAATGTTGCACCATCAGTATGTTTAGACAGTTTTCCTGTACAAATTTTACACCCTGACACCACACACTTCATGACGGAACACGATGAAAACTATTTTATTCTGCAATTTTTTTAAGAAAAATGACATCCGTACCCAATGCCGTGACACGAGAACTGATGAGTGACGTCAGAGCCTAAACTTCGTCTCTTTCTAACATTACACCGCCCGTTCGACTTGACTGAAATCTTATGACTCAATTGCCTTTGCAACAACTCCGCTTACTTCAATTCTCCATGTACTTACTTTAATGAAAAGTTTGTGAAGTTTGTTTTAAATTTGCTAGAAATCTTTCTTAACATAACCATAAATGTTATGATCTGTTATGATAATGTTCTGATAAAAGAATAAAATATAGCTGTAATACATACTACCTCTGTTTTATTATTAAATTTTGGAAGATTAATGAAAAAAAGAAGTGTTGTTTATAAACATGGCTAGTGATGTACCGATTCAGACTTATTTAAATACGAATCCTTAATACCTTAATCCTTAGTAAGTACCTGCGAACTCGAGTTGAGTACTTTTTGGAGTTACCTCATACACAACCTAAAAGTTAGAACCTATATACATTTGTGAAGGCTGTTTTATTATGAAGTAACTTTATACACAAGAAGCAACACGTAAGAACCCAAAGAAGTTCATAACCTCACCTGCAATGCTATAGAAAAATCTCAAAAGAATACAAAATAACATGTGTATAAGGAACCTCAACTAATTTCTTTAAAAATCATTCCTTGGTTCAAATTCCAGCAGGCTATGTAATCCCATATAAATATATAGCATTACAAAGTTACAATCACATGTCAGCCGACTTATTTAGGTGTTTTAAGAGTTCAAGGTACGGGCCTAGTTATTTATATTACTTATTATTTAAACTCACGCTATCAAAAAACCAGCCGACTCGGCACATCACTATTACTGGCACGACAAAATTGTCATCAAATACGGAGGATTTGGCGGGAACGCGAAAAGTGTCCTAACACTCCTGTGTTGCATTTTCTATATTTGGTGTAAATTCGAGTTTTTATATGTAAAAATAGTGGAGTTTTAGACATAACAGCTTGGACAAACCGCACAAGTGTAGGAAAGTGAAATATTGTAGTGAATTATGATTTTTCGTGTTGGCGTCAAAATCTCCCTTAGAAAAGCTTCCAGTAAAGTCTCCACCGCTATGACCGCTATACTGGGACAACAATCATCCGTCATCGTCATCCATCATCATCAACAATCATTCCAACTAGATAAGTGAATAAAGTGTTATAAAATAAAATAAGACTTGACATAAAGGTCCTAGTTACCATGTCATAAAATCCCCTAAAAAAATGTCATCGAATACGTTGGTTGACGTTTGATAATTTTGAAAAAGTTTATTGTTTTCATTGGTTTTCAGGCACTTATTATTGTTTTATTAAAGTTAAGTGAAAACATAATACATAGAATAATGTAATTAAATCCTTATTTGCTTTTAAGTCAACTGTCAAGATGACTTCAGAGTCCGAAACTTTGAAAACAAATGAGTTTCTGCGACGTCGAAAGCTGAGACTTCAGCAGGTTTGAGTTTTAATAACATATTTTTATAATTCATCTAATATCTATTAGTTGATGAAAATTATTTAATGTTTTAGAGGTTTTTACAAGTGTGAAGTTGTTTTAGGTTCGAGAGCAATCTAAAGATATCGCGAAAAAAATACGACAGCGCGCACAGGTTGAGACTTTACGGCAGGTTGTTGACCTAGACGCTAATAAACAAAAAGAATATTTTGAACGACAAGAAAAACTAGTCAAGCGGTTAGAGGTGCTGTATGCGAGAGGGCTAAATAGTGTTGGTGCTAGTCATCAGAGTGCTTCTGAGTTGAGACAAGGTAAACACAACATTAATTAATTATGCGCCTAAGTAGGGTTTGAAAATATTGTCGGTCTACAAATTTGATGTAAGTAGACCCTTAGATTTTTGCTGACAATAACATTCTATAACAATTAATTAAACCACTTGAAAATATTTCAGATGAAGTAATTAAGACAGATCTGTCTAAAGTGAGGGGCCGAGAGGCTGCTGCGGAACTAAGAAAGAAACGACAAGAAAAACTAGATCAACAGAAAAAACTTTTAGATAGAAAAGTTCAAGCTAGGTATTGTATTTGATGACAAAAGATGGTCTTTAGTGTTTAAAAACATAGGTATAATATGATTCCCATTGGATCCCACTTGGATACACAGAATATCAACAGGTTATTGATTGAGCAGTTAATCTGCTGATTAATGTACTCGTGGCCTTTTTGGCTTCCTATTTTAAAAACAATAGTTTTCTCCACTGCTCGTTATATTGTATATTGTGGCTTCGATATTGCCATAACTACTAACTTGCCTACTGACTACTATTGACTAATTTCGAAAAAGATGTTTATATTCACAAAAACATCTGTACTTTAAAATGGCCTGTGTGTAAAATGGTTCACCATATTCAAAGCACTTTGAGAAGTGTAAATTTTTTGGTGTGTGTTTTTAGTGGAACATTTGTTGCTTATTCCAAACTTAACAGATCTTGCAGTAGCTATTAAAGTAATTTATGATGCTATGTGGGTACTTTAAATTCATCTTATCACCAATTGTGAATGTGGATTTTAAAAGAAAGTATATCTAACATTATTCTATATAATTGCTGGTACTATTGTTAAAAGTAACTAAGTGTTACTTTGTTTTTATTATTTGGCACCTACAGATCAGATGATAATTATATTTAAGAAATATATAATTAAGAAATTTTATTTTTGGCAGGCAAAATAAACATAATTAAATCATTACTATTGAATAGGTACACGCGAAATGTTCCTTAGTCGCTAGCAACACACAGCCCATAGTTTTTATTTTTATACTATTTGTAATGGATGATAACATTGTGTCTCTCCCAATTTGAACTGAAGAGATTGTCTTAGTAAATAAATGGGGAAAATTAGCAATTAAGATATTTGTTTTCTTTTTTCAGAGAAACTGCTAATGTAATAAGTCGCGAAAAATCTACTGCAGTTGTAAATAAATTGGCAAAAGGTGCATCTAAAAATTCAGAAGAGGTATCTCAAAAAGCAGCACTAGCTACTGAAATTGTCAATGCTGGTAAAGCTGATATAAACCATAATGAAATTGAAGCAGTAGTAAAAAATGACATGGCAACACAATATGATGCAGAGACAGTACCCAATGAGTGGGAACCAGCAGTGCCAGCCTTAGCACTTCCAAATGATGATCAAGGTAGCTTTAATCAGGATGAGCCAGTAATGAAATCTGATCATAGCAAACGACTTGACTTGTTTGCAGTTAGCAAAGAAATGCCTACAGATTTGCGTGGCCAGCATGCCCATGTTTCTGATAGAAGAGATACTGTAAGACCTTCTCTGACACTAGTATCAGAATATCTACAGACTAGAAAACTTCGATTACGGGAAACAGAACCACCAAGTAGTACTAAAAAACCTGAAGATATGTCAAGCTTGAGGCAAACTATTCTACGAACACGAAATACTAAAACTGAAGGTAGTCCTAATAATGTTTGCCATGTCTTAGATGAACAAGTTATCCCTGTGCCTTCATGGCATGCTGAGAGAACATCTTGTGAATTCTGCACAAACCCTATGTTTCATAATAAGAATTTAACCCACACTAAACAGTTTACTTCTGTGACAAATTCTCAAATTAATAGAATTTTTAGTTCTATAAGGCCTATGAAATCATGTGATGTAGGACCAAGTCCAGTGCTGCGGTCAACAAGCCCATTTAGAAGGAATAAAGTGTGTCAAAGATCTAGTAAGCAATATGAAAGTATCACGCCTCATCATCTTTGACCTCCATTACATGTGGTTTATGGTATCGTAGTTTTGGCAAACCATTACAAAGTCACTGTAAATTTTCTCACCAGCTTTTCATATGTGGTGTCATTTCTTGTGGATCTTCCTTCATTTCCTCATATAAAATCTTGTCCTGACTATCGAACACAACAAGAAATAAGCCATCTAAATTGATCATGCCAGTCCAAAGTATTGCTTGCAATATTTTATAATTGCCCATTGATAGATAGAAGGTGGGGTACATCTATATAAAAAAGGCTGGAACAATTCTTTTTGGAACGTTTTTGTGGAGCCGTGGGTACGGGGTCCGAAAGCCAATCAGTTTGGAATTAATCTTCATTATTTTCCACTAGCTCATTTACTTGTACTATTTTTAAAATCACTATTCTCTACAGTCCATTATACCTTATCCCTAATTCAGTTCCAGGTAAAAGTTCTTGTGCTGACAACTTGAAAGCACATCATGTACTGAACAAAAAGAGTTCAGTTACTATGTACAATCATAATACTAGAGACTCTAGAGATGAACCCTGTAGTGATGAACAACTGGTAGTAAGAGATTCACAGACAGAAGAGGATGCATATGCACAAGCTCTAAAAGAGGTTTCACTTACAAATACAACTGAAAAGGGAAGTTCAAAAAAAGTTCAAGATATGAGGAGTAAAGTTGCAGTGACTAAACAAACTGTTGAGAAAGAATACAAGGCTACTATAAATTTTTTGAACTCCTTGCCAAAGGATAAGGGTAGTAAAGTTACCGTGAGTATTGAAAACTAATATGATCTGAAAAATTTGTAGTGTTTAGATTTCTTCATGAATACATAGGTATTATAAATTCACTATGAATGACAACATTCATATAAAATTGAAATCAATATTTCAGAAAACGGCATATATGGATGAACGCGGCCAACAAATGCACAACGAAAATCGTCAACACAGGTTACAACAAGAATATCGCAAAATAGAAAAAGAATGCAGAAAACACCACCACGGCTGCATGGTAAGATGCACTCGCTTTTGTAATAAAATGATTAAGTAATAAGTAGTGTGAGTTCTTATTAGAATACATGGCAATTTTTATTACATTATTTCTGGGGTAAAAAAACATTAATAACAAGAACTAAAAAATTTAGCTTTAATCGTTTTCCTTTTTGAAAATGTCCATTTGGCGTTGGCGCCAAAAGTCTACCATTTTGATTATTCCCCTTTTTCGGTATTGGACAGATTCGTGGATTGGACAGTTTCGTGAATTCGGCAGATTCGATACTCGACAGATTCGTGGATTGGTCAGGTTCTAGGATTCGACGGATTAGCTATACGACAGAAAAGGAACAGTTGCGCACAAAAACGGTAATGCGTTACCGTTAAGTCCTAAATAATGATAATGTTTAAGTATGTAAGCTCCTTGCATAATTATGGACTCAATTATCTAGCAGGCCACTTGTCAGTCATTGTCATTTAGCTTATATCTAGGTACGTCAACTTAAAAAAAGAAATTATTCAATTATTTTATTTATTATTCCCACATTTCGCCAGTTTATGTTTAGGTCCCAACGTAATAGGTGGCGAGCCTATTGCCATTAACCGGGCACTTATAAACCTGCGATAAATACACACAACATAACTTCGAAAGGCATCGAAAAGTCATTGGTGTGTGCCATGGTAAACCTGGGATCGAACCCGAGATCTTGTCTCAGCAGTCCATTACCCGTACCACTAGGCTACTGCGATTATTATATCAAAAAGAACAACTTCATTGTAAGGGGAAGCTGCGTAATGCAAAACTGATGCAAAAAATAGTCAAATAAACGAAATTGTCAACGCAGCATTGCAGAATAAAATTAGCTAAGTTGATTGCTTAAAACGGTTGTGCAAATTAAATTTTGTATTTAAAACGAATAAAGACGTTAACATTTCTGTCTCTAATTATTAAAAGTGCGTTACTTTATTGTTTTTTATTTTCTTTACACCTGTACTTCTGTCGTATAGCTAATCCGTCGAATTCAAGAAACTGTCCAATCCACGAATCTGTCCAATACCGAAAAAAGGGATTATTCTGCCTTTATTGTAGGTGTTTACTGGATGTCAATACATACAATGAAAATACAAGCATTCATAAAAAATAACAAGTTTGCCGTACCTATAGGAGGCAATATACTGATAGACATACATATATGGTGATTAAACTTTTTGAAACTACTTCCCTTGTTTTTATCTTCAGATTTTTGGGTTTTATTTGCTAGGAAAATCAAATGCTATGTAATATATTTTATTTCCAGAAAAAACCTCATAATAAATCTAAGCCAACATCAAAGCAACATGTAGATAACGATTTCGACGTCAGAGATTTCCAGTACTCTTGGATGCCTGTGCCAGAAAGTGATGGTAATCTGGCCATACACACAATACCAACCACAGTCAAGGAAGGGAAATCAGGCAACACAGTGAAGTTTAGCACAGTTGATAGCTATCATGAATACAGATCGCGCCATAAGCATACTCCACCTACAAAAGAAACCAGCCAAGATAAACCCTATAAGAACCCCCCAAAAACTGTAATTACTGACAAAAATACTAGCCAATCAACTGACGATTCTTCAACCGCATCAGATACCAGCTCTATTGAAAATCTACAACTTGAGAGAAAAGAAAAGAAAGTTAGACAAGAAACGAAAGAAGATCAAAGCACATCAGATGCTGAAAGGATTATAATTTACAAAATACTTGACAGAAAGAGTGGTAGACAGTTGAAGAAGAAGAATAAGTTATTGAGTGATATAGCTAAATCATTGACTTCCATTGAGAAAGTACAGAAATCTGTAATTGAAGATAACAATGGTGAGCCAGTAAAGAGACAGCATACTAAGAAACCTGTTCAGGATACAACTGACAATTCGGTATCATTTGAACATGTCAATGAAGGTATGTACTATGTATTTTATGATTTCCCTAATTTAGATGCATCCTGTCTGATACTCCCCAAGACGTTAATTGGTAGTGCTTGTGCGGCTTAGCACGTACTTAATTTCCTTGCGATTCACACCGCATAGCAAAGAATCGGATCAAAATTTTCTCCAAATTTTTTTAGATGCTACATTTTTGGGTAGGAATTTATTTTCGGCATACCCATTCTTTTACAAAGTGCCCGATTGGCGACAATAAGCTCGCCCCCTATGACAAGTGGACCGAAAATCATAGTTCCCCTTTGGGTATTACGGACGTGAGCATATTATTATGTATGTATATAATTTAGATCCGAGCCCACAACTTCATTCGCGCGGAAGTCGTTATTATGTACCTTAGTTTTTACTAGTAGAAGTGTAAATACACAAATGTTTTAGATTTTTTTGATAGTATATTATTATTTCAATAATCTTATTTCGAGGTCGATTCCCAACATGGGCATAAAAAAAGTTATAAAGCTTTTTTGTTAGTGAATAATTTCTACGCGTAGACAATTTACACAAATGACAACAACAAAATTCCCTCTTATTACTGGAGCCTCTCTGCCTACTCTCTCTCTTTGGAGATATTATACAGGTATGAGGACTTATTTAAAACAATACTCAAACATTATTTTATTTTACTTTCAGGCATATACAAAATAGCTGCAGAAAAAAAGTGAGTCAATTTCAACTACACTTAACTAACCAATTCTATTCCGATTCTATTAACCTGTCCTATCCTCTCATAGGGGAACCTACAAGGTGATGCGTTGTTTCTCTACTAATTTTGAATACTGGCAGACATCTACCAGATGCAAGCCTTGGTGGTAAATAATAATAAATGATTTCAATGTTGAATACTGTGGAGACTTGATTAACCTGTTATCATCCAAAAAATAAATTAAAATTAGAATTTTCCTTTTTGATAATATGTACTTACGAATGTATAACCTTTCTCCTTAGCGGTGTTACATGGCACTGCAGGCAACGTTAAGGCACTGTAAAAAGCAGATAAGGGGGCGGACTAATTCCCCCGAGCTAAAGCGAGGGGGGACCGGTGAGGCCACCGTTCACCCTAACTGCCTCACCCCCTCCTTACCTGGGTTCGATGGGGATATATTTCTTCCCACACTCGAGAGTTTAAAAATGTCAGCCGGGATGGGAGCGGAATGCCTTATTGTGTCATATAGGGTTAACGTCCGGTAGTCTACTTTGTATAAATATCTTTTGTAAAGAAAAGTTGACTAAGCAGTCCGTTCAGCCTGTGTTGCTATGTTTTAACATTTTTTACCCGACTGCGCGACGCAAAGGAGGGTATTGTGTTTATCAGTCTATGTATGTATGTATGTATGTATGTTTGTTTCTATGTGGCGTTCTAGAGACCAAACGCGTATGCCGATTTTGATCATTCTTACGTCAATCGATTCGTCTTAACCTTGCGAGTGTCACTAAAGACATGACAGTAATCAAAATTCACCACAGCGACAACTAGACGCCATATTGTCAAAATGAAAAAAAATAAAGTCGATGAACTATGTCAAGTGGGGTGTCGTTGAATAGGTAATTTTAAATCATATTTAGGTTTCTTTTACCATTTTTCATTTTAAATAATAGTTTAGGATATATAACGATTTAAAGTTGCTTAACAAAACATTCATTCTTGCTAATTTTCTTACTTATTGATTTAAGTTTATATTTCAAGTATAAACGATATACAAACAAAAATATTTTTGGTAAAAAAAAATAACTTTTCAATGAATCGTAACTAAAAAGTATAAAATAAAAAAATAATTTAAAGAAAAACAAAAAACCCGACTGCGAAAACTAAAAAGAATGAAACAAGCCCAGTAGTTTAAAATTCATACAATACTCACAGTCGGGGCCCATTCAAATTTTACCAATTGAATCTTCCCAAGGGGCCCCGACTGTGAGTATTGTATGAATTTTAAACTACTGGGCTTGTTTCATTCTTTTTAGTTTTCGCAGTCGGGTTTTTTGTTTTTCTTTAAATTATTTTTTTTTTTTAAACTTCGGATGATTGCAAATTCGTAGTAATCGTGGTTCGGATAATCAAGTCTCTACTGTATTTTCATTTTGTAGTGTTCTTTGCTTGGATCACTTTATAAGAATTTTATTTCATACTCATACTCATATTTAGATGTCGGCTTATAACGCGACCCAGGTGAAACATCAATTCTTTCCACTTTCACAGGGACAATATAGCTTCAATGCACTCAACTAATGAAATTGACGGTCCAGAAAACCCTGCCATCAGAGGAGACAATCATCAGTGTAGAAATCTGAGTCACGAGAAGAAAAGAGGTAAAGGAATATTTTTATACAACATGTAACGATGATTGCAATGCAATGCAATGTTTGTTAAGAATATTACCAATCGAAATTACCCTTCTAATCACGGATGTAAAATTACGTAATTTTACCGAAAACGCTGGTAAAATATGGTACTTTTATAAAAATTACGGTAAAATTACCGGTGACTTCAATACCGAAAATTACCGTATTTTACCGGTCAACATATCAACTTCTAACCCATCCGGGTAAGCTAAATTGCTTGCGTTAAGTGGGTTCAAGTCGGTTGTATTGAACCTGAAACCTCTTGAACGTAAGACTCACTCCTTGACCTTGCCGTTAAGGAGTCGGCCTTACGTTCAAGTGCTAACCGACACTTATTACCTGTAGAAACTGTTTGCTACTTATTTCAATAATTCATATTCTTTAGGATCTGTTCCAGAATGGGAAAGCGGACACACTTCTCAGACACAATGGTAATACATTTACTTTTTTGTAAATACCTGCTACATATAATGATATTTTTTTTAACAAAAATGTATATTGTTTGCAGGGTGCCCAAACCTTGCCATTGCTCAACTACTTGCAGAGAAAACCATAGGAATTCAGCTCCAAAAGTTCAGAGCACTGCATCTACGTCAAAACACCTTGCTAGTTCGTCATCAACATCCTCTTTTGAAACTGCCAAAAACGATAAATCGAAAACGGAACCCTCGGAAGGTGGTTATATCAAACTAGTTGATGTGGCAGGACAAGAAACTGGTAAGTTCTTCCTAGGTGATACAGGTTATCTCAAGGACAATGCTTACGAAGTTGTTATACAACTTAGAAAGAAGGACAGTGCAAAGGACGACGAGAAATCACAAGAAAAAACATCGCCAGTACAAAGTAAGGAGTCTACTACTGAAAGTACTGGTAGCAAACTATATGACAAAACTAACGCAGAAATAGTAGAACCAAATCATTTAGTTACATCAGAGTCTGATACTAATACACGTCAGGATAATGCTGCCGACAAAGCTTTTTCTTTGAGGAACACTTCCGGGCAAGCGTCTAAAGGACCATCACCCCGAAATTCAAAAGAGCCCGATATTATAGATTTAGAATTAGAAGATACGACATCTGATCAGAATAAAGATCGAAGTATCCCTTGTCAAATAGAAGAAACACATAAGAAATCGTCTGAACATAAAAATGTCTCTGACAAAGCTACTTCAACAAGCATACAAAATGATGACCAAATACCGATTTCACGATTTGATCCACCATCGAGACCTGCAACAACCACATTTACGCAGACAACGAGCTCACCAGTACACAGACCTGTATATATCCACATGAGTTCGTCAACCTCTACAGCGTACATGAGCCCGCCCGATATGATCTTGCCAAATTTCATGAGACATGATTCTGGCTTGACTGATGATGAAACAAGTGAATTTAAAAATTTAGACACAGCCCGAAAACACAGTGACCGAAATCATAAAAAGTGTAGACATGCCAGGCAAGTAAGCGAAGTGAATATGCAACATGTGGACTGTAGAAAAAATAAACAGAATAATACTCCACCAAATTCTGTAAGAACTTCACATACCAGTGCAGATAATTTAAGACTTCATAAGGCAAGTAGAAGCAAAAATTTAAAAGTAGACAAAAAATGTAAATGTCACAAATGTGCTGCATCAAAAGATGATGTGAATAAATGGAACACGAAAACAAAAAGTAGCGCACTTGACAGCTATCCATCGTATCATAGTTTTAATCTACTGACTGCTATGAGGAGTACTACAAAAAATAAATACCATACCACAAGTTCAGCTTGCAGCAGGAGGACTAGAGAAGCCAGCTTAGCTCCAATTGTAAAAGGTTATATCAATAAATTATTGGCACTAAACAAAGAAGGGCTAAAGGCATTAGAAGTAGCTGATCAAGAATGTAGTTCGGTTGGTACACCTGGCAGCTCCATTATTAATGACTCGTTTAATATTGACGGTCGAAAATCTTCATTAGGAAACAAGATTTCTTTAGAGCATATCAAAAGAGCTTTCATGCGACAAGTTATGCATGAACATCTAAACAATACCCTAAAGCAACCAATAAATCCTCCAATGTTTATTACTGCTAGTAAAAAGTGTTTACCACGTAAACCGCGCCGGAAGTCGGTACACAAAATAAAGTCGTTAAATATATCCAAACATTTGCTTAGGAAAAATAAAGATGAGGAATCTAAATCGACGAACCATGTATCAATTTCGACAACAGATGATTGTAGTAAAACAATCGCGAGTTCCAATGCTAGTAGGTCACGACCACGTAGCTCGCGCTCATCAAAGCAAGGACAATCTACGAGACCATCGTGCACATTTAATCCTTCAGACACGACCCCTAGGACAAAGCCTAAAAATGTGACAACCCAAAGTAACAAAAAAAATGAAGATAAAGAAGTTACTCCACATGCTCGACAGCAGTACATGCCAAAAAGAACCACAGTACCAGAAACTTCTCCAGAAACAGAATCAACGAAAGAGTCAAATGATTATTACAAAAACAAATCTGACATTCCTATTAGCATGTCTACACAAACAAGTCAAAATATTGATAGCGACTTCATGAAATTAGCCGAGGATAAACTTCATAACATGGAAAAAATTGCCGATTTGACTGAAAAATGCACCAAGCGATTGTCAAATCTAGCTAAAGTTTTGGAAGAGGTTAGGAAAAATAAGTCTTTAGTATACAGTCAGATTTCAACCTCTGACTCAACAGATTCTCATTCTGATCAGAAATCCGATAAAGCTGTGAAAACTCCTGTACCTATTGATTTAGGTGATGTACCTAATACTTTTGAAATAAAATCTCCTGAACCTGTCCCAGAAAAGGAACACACTCCAATAGTTATGAGAGAAAAGTCGCCTTCAGAATTCATTTCATTTTTAACAGATATTCCTAAACCAGTATATAAACTATCAGAACAGACTGCAACCAGTCCAGTACCATCGAATGTAACAAACTTGATCCGTCCGATACCTGTATCACCTATAAACACAGATACATACACAACTGAAATTATAAAATGTAAACCAAAACCGCCCCCGGCTTTGTCACGAATTCATTTGAAACATACTCAGGAAGATATAGTGCCTCATGAACTCTCAACAGTCATAGAAGTAGATTCTCCTATGAGTATTAAAAACAAAACACATTCTTCGCGCCGTTACGACCCTAATACTTCTAACAGATCTTCGAACGAAGATAAAGAACCAACTAACAGTAATAAGAATAGTGATACATCAAAAAGTAAAGTATCTGTTGCTAATCCCGATTTGCTGCAGAGTAATCTGGAGCTACCTAAACAACAAAAGCCAACAACTTCAAATGATTCTTCTAAATTTCAAATGATAGATTTAAAACATTTTAATGAAATTATGTTAGAACCTTTTATTAGTATACACGAATATGCAAAAAAATATAATGTAGACGCGCCCGATGAAATGTCCAATATTGAAGAAATACAAAAAGAAGAAATGATAAATGATGATATGAGTTCATTACATTCCGACGGTAGCCTTCCAGATGTTATAGCCGAATTGCTGAAGCGAAATATTATTACCGAACCTTTTAAATTTGACACTCCGTCAAATGTTAACTCCACCACTATTTCATCGGAGTCCACTTTATCAATGTTAGCTTTGTCGAAAGCACGAAAGACCAAAAAGAGAGGTAACGTAATGTTTCGAAACAAAGAAAACGTTGGCGAGACGTCTGATACACTAAGCATTTCATCGAATCCTGACTTGGAGAATGCATTTAAAAAGCTCGGAATGGGATGGGCGTCGTCAACTTTGAAAAAAACAAAAGAGAGGTTAGCTTTATCGTCTTCATCAAATACTTCCAGCTCAAGTATATCTCAATTAAAAATTAAAAGTTTTCATCATGATATACCCGCTCTTGTTACTGACTCAGTATCTTCTGTGCTTTTGTCTAAAAAGGGGCCCGAACCTAAAACAGTTGAAAATTCTAAAGATGCTAAACAGCAGACAAGTTTTCCTGATTCTATGACTGTAAATGAGTTTCTTGCAAATGAGCTAGCAAATAAAATAACATTCACTTCTAATAAGACTGGCATTAACGAAACAGAAGAAGAGTTTGTTTCATTATTTGAGACAAAAATGCCAGAAGGAATGAACCAGCAAACACAGAATATTGATGAAAATTCCAATGACAGCGTGCCTAGTGGCGTTAATAGGGCGCGCACGTCAACTCCAGTGCAGATATTTAAATCAATGACGTATCATTCCAGTTCCGGGTCGAACTTATCTAATGGTTTATTTAGTAATGCTGATGACCTATCATCTGTAAAAATGACTTCTAATTCCATGAAAAATAACTCAACATCTGATAAGGATGAGCTGACTATACCTAATTTTAGCCTTAAAATGAAAAAAGGCATTGACAGTAGTAAAAGTGACTAATGTTTGTATAAATTGTTGGTTTGTAATAATAATATTTATTTATGTGAAACATTTTAGTTTAAATTGGAAAAACAAAGTATTTAAAACTATAATTTGTGATGATGGTTCAGGCTTTATGTATATTATGAATAAATCAAAACAAGTTTAAATATATCTCTTATATTTTTGTTTAATTTTTAAAATATTTTCATAAAGTATTAGCTTTATATTTTGACTGTAACATATTTATTATATATCACCTTGTTAGATCTATTTTCAGATTCAGATAAAAATGGTGTTGAGATTTCTATATACAATATCATACAATATTATCTCCACGTATACAACATAGAATCAAAACACTGTAGATATCCAATTAGGAACATGCTAAATACTTTTTAAATTAATGTCTATGTGTTACTAAGGCGGCTTTCTTGCATCACTAACAGCAGCAAAAACAATCTTTGACAAAGCTCCCACATAATAATAATTTAGAGCTATGAAATTATTTACTACTAAATAACTTAAGACAATAAATAATTACATCAAAGTAAATTAATACCTGCTAAAAGATCACAGAACAATTAGTTCCTAAACTATACTAATATGGAAACATATTTAGTGACAATGATTATAATAACATCGAATTGAGATAAAGAACCAGATTCAAGCATGGTATCAGAGAATGTACCAAACATTAAATAAATTAAATTTCCTATTACTTCATAAAATTTTGCTATTCTTTTTTGTCTTCTTTTAGTAGATGGTCTTTCACTAAGGTATAAGCTAGACCTATAGTTAGTGCCGACACCACAGTGCCTTGTGCCGCTACTCGCAATTGCATTAGGAACACACTTGTGCTCATTTTTCCTCTAGTCTTGTATTTGTATGCTCCGAAACCACAGACTCCAATCAGGCCTAGTATTCCTGAAAGCATAGATATAAACACAATTAATTATTTGGTTCAGAAGCTGGATTGATTTCAATTTATGACTAGTAATTTCTGATAGACCTATTTTCAAAAGTAGAACTTTACCACATGATTGCATGTTTCTTACCCACTATCATAAATGGAGAATCCTTGGACTTCCTGGCTAACTTATCTGCCTGAGATTCTTCATTATAGTCAAATATTGGGTTGTTTGACATTTTTGTATCTGTGCCTGTAAATAAGTGAGGAGTATAAGTCAAGGATGGAAGGAGAGTAATCTGTAAGAAGATGACCTTTAGCATTTCTTAGTTTAAACGTTATAACCATCGTAGTACAAATTATTTATTATTAATGTTATTTTCATAACACGTTCATTTAGACACTTCACAATAAAACGTGTAATTGTGAATAGAACTTTGCAATAACTGAAATTAAAACAATCGAGTAGTGTAGTTAATTCCTTATTGTACTAGTTATGATAACCTAAACATTAATACTAGCTACACTAACAAAATTATGTAACTAAAACATTTTTTAATTATTGCATCACATTATGAACATTTACACAGTACTTACATATAAGGCGAAAGCCAGTAATATAATGATCTATGACAGCTACTGACACCGGGCCTGCATTGAATCGGTATTTCTGAGAACTTTCCAAGCTGTTCTTTTTATTTTTCTATATAATTTTGTTATTGACCGCGTGACGATAAAGACATCGGATCTAACTAACTTGGCTGTTGGCTCAAATTATGTCAAGTCAATGTCATTGTCAATGTCAAAGATTCAGCTGCACAGAGCAGGGCTTGAAACCGGTTTAGAAAATACCGGTTAATAAAGGTTAAACCTGTTTTTAGTAAAGGTTTCATTCAGAGCGAAACCAGAATGGGAACCATACTAAAACCTTAATAAACCGGTTTAATCCAGAGCGACACGTACCTACCCGCGTCGGCATCGCTTGAACTAAGCACGTCACAACTTGCTTGTAAATTGTAATTGTTCAGAGAGTGATGCATTTATTTAAACGATTGCTCACTTAAAGTGGGCTAAGTTATTGGTAATTTCGCAGCTTTGCTCCTAATTATTTTAGGGTTTTCAAGTAAAGAATGGGTCATAAGAGAAAGAACAAAATATATAGTTATTTATTTTGATTACTTGAACGAAAGAAATGTCTAATCGAAGGATGCGGCGTAAAATACGTTATAACTAGGTACTGGTGGTAGAAATTTGATGGAATAAATTTGTCATAAATTTTGACCGGGTGGGTAGCAACCTCGGTTGGATTGCGTTCAGGGGTCAGCAAGTACATAGCCGGGCAGAGGTGGTGGTAGTCGCAGCATTAGTGGGACCAGTGGGTATTGGCGTAGTTTGGTGGGGATGGTGCGGGTGACCCGCCGAGCAGGGAGACCCGTAGAAACTGGTGTCGCGGGCCGCTCGCGGCATAGTAGGTACAGAGGCTCAACTGGGGCTAACCACCCTGGGAGACTGCCTCACCAGGCCGCGCATAATACTAAAATGGTTCGTCGTGCAGGTTGGTGACCGGATGTGGGAACCCGCCGACCATATATTCAGGAGGGGAGGCACCTTCCGTTCGGCGCGTCGGCTCTCGCCATGCCTCACAACCACAGATAAAACCAATCTCCTGCGCTTTGTCACGCGGTGCTGCCACGAGAATCACCTCTTTTTTCAAGCCTTCTCTTACCCCCTACCATGGCAGTACATATCAGAGATTATGGCAACATAGCGGCTCTTTATTCTCTCACTAGCTCGCTTTTTGAGGTGGAGTCTACTAACATCTGTGGGCTCCATGCAAACTTCAACGCCGTCCACCAACAACTAGAGACGGCGTAACCAGACACAAATATGCCGCATGACGACACCTGCCTGCTCTACCCCGGCCATGTTCCAAAGGAAAATTTTCGTGCCAAAACGGGGAGTGCGTGTTTGTTAGGGCGGATGTTTGTTGTCGTCGTTTGCGCTGCCTTGAGGACCCATCCTTTTCTGTCCCGTGGGTACACGTAGACCATAGCTGTACGAGACAAATCTATGTGTGCCGTTACCGTTGCCATACCGGAGATGCCGAGACCACACTATTCTTTGAATGTCTGAGTCAGGCGGCAGATGAGGCGAAGGAGCGGTTTCCGAACGCTGAGTAGGTATTTTTGGGGGTTCCAAGGGGCTTTTAATAGCACCCCACGACCAGTGCAGGGAAATCGGCGTCTCTGGCACTACTCGTCAGCGGACTGGGATGGACTGCGTGACTATCCTTTGGGTTGAGCGCTGTTTTGTAGGTAAAGACCCATTGGATAGTGCAACTGCTGTCGTCCGTGAGATCAGTTTTGGGTATGGAGTACTATATCCCATACACTGATGTCACCGGTGCCCGCGGAGTGCGCCCTTGATTCGGGCGTGAGCAGAGGCTGTTTATCATAAACAGTCTGCGTTTCGCGCTTGGGTAAGGTAAGGCACAACGATTCCAACATAGGGTACTTAAGGCAGCGTACAACAAAGCAAAGGGTCTGCAAAATACCCAGCGCATAGCACAGGTTGGTCAAGAACTAGTGGTGCATCCCACGGGCAGCCGTGGCTACTGGGTACTGGCCAGAGCCGTGCAAGCTAAATTCTACCAGCCCGGCAGCCCAGCTACTCTGCCCCCGCTCCTCACCCGTCCCCCTGCACAACCCTGATGGATCCCTGGCCCATGAGCCGCAAGAGAAAACAATTTTTCTGGTTAATCTATTTACGACCAACTCCCGAATCGAGGACTGTGGTATGCAGCCACCGACCACCCAACAGTGACCACGCAATGCCTGATATCCGTATCAGGCAACGCGACGTCCGTGCAGTACTGCAGTCACTCGATGTCCGGAAAACCAGTGGTCCGGATGGTATACCAGCGGTGGTTCTTCAAAAATGTGCAGCGGAGTTGTCTACAATGCTCACGCGGCTGTACCAACTCTCCCACATTTCGGGTACAGTAGTGCCGACGGCGTGGAAAGAGGCGAATATACAGCCGATTCCCATGAAGGGAGATCGCTCAGACCCAGCCAACTATCGACCCATAGCCGTCACCTAAGTGCTGTGTAAAGTTTTTGAGCACCTCATCAACACACAGCTCATGCATCACCTAGAGGATCACTGACCGGCAATAAGGTTTAAGGCCGAAACGGTCAACGGGTGATCTTCTGCGGTATATAACCTATCTTTGGGGTGAGGCTATGGACAAGCATGGTGAGTCACTGGCTATTAGCCTGGACATCGCTAAAGCTTTCCATAGAGTCTGGTACAAATCGCTTCTTAGCCAACTACCAACCTTCGGTCTGCCTCCAAGACTGTGCAATTGGGTTGCTAGCTTCTTGCAGGGGCGCCGCATTCGCGTTCCTTGTGATGGATGAGCTTCGGAGTTCCTGCAGGTAAATGCTGGCTCTCTACTTTCCTTCCTCATCGCACTCTTCAGAGCACGCCACTGCCATTTCAGGATAACCTCAATATACTCGGTATGGATGTTCGCTGCAAACTGAAGAACAAGAACTATATCGAGAGCATCATCAAAACAGCTTCTCGTAAACTCGGAGTCCTGAACAGAGTGAGACGTTTTTTCACGCCGAAGCAGCGGTGTCTTCATTACAAGACACAAATTCGCTCCTGCGTGGAATACTGCTCGCATCTCTGGGATGGCTCCGCAAAGTACTTATTAGATGCTCTCGACAAGTTGCAGCGACATGCGATCTGCATTATTGGGAGTCTTATTTTTATTTCATAATTAAGACACACAAGTTGTGATTTAGTTTTGTTCATTATAAAATATCAATCAATCAGCCTATCGCAGTCCACTGCTGGACATAGGCCTCTCCTAATGCATCCAGTCTGTCCTAGCCGCCTTTTTCAGGTCATCAGTCCATCTGGCTAGGGGGCGTCCTACCTTCCGTTTGCCTTCTCGCGGTCTCCACTCGAGGACTCGTTTGCTCCAGCGACCATCGGTCCTCCGGCAGATGTGGCCAGCCCACTGCCACTTCAGCTTGGTTATTCTGCGAGCTATGTCTGTAACTTTAGTTCTTTGTCGGATGACCTCATTGCGAATTTTATCCTTCAAAGAGACTCCAAGCATAGCTCGCTCCATGGCCCGCTGAGCGGCTTTCAATTTGTGGACTAACCCCACCGTCAATGTCCACGTTTCGGCACCGTAAGTCATAATAGGCAGAACGCACTGGTCGAAGACTCTTGTTTTTAGGCATTGTTGTAGGGGGAGTAGAAGACCCGACGCAATTTGCCAAACGCTGCCCAGCCCAATTGGATTCTTCTGGCTAGATCTTTCTCGAAGTTGTTTCTACCAAGTTGTATGGTTTGCCCCAGGTAGATATATTGTTGAACAACTTCGAGTGTGGCCCCTTCGACGGCAATCGGTCTCGGTATAACGTGTTCATTGAACATAACCTTGGTTTTGTTCAAGTTTACACCAAGGCCGACGCGTCGAGAGGATTCGTTTAGGCCGTGCAGCATTTCGCCCAGCTGCTCCAGCGACTCCGCAACTATGACGATATCGTCGGCGAACCGAAGGTGGTTATAAAATATGCAATATAATAATTAAATAACTATGTGGGCTACTCATAATAATGAGTCAAAAATGAGTAGGTAATTGTCAAAAAATAAACCACGCGGGCGAAGCCGCGGGCAACAGCTAGTATTATATATAATTAAAATTATAGGGAGTTAATACATGCCATTATCAATAGAATTTTTACCAATATCATTTATCAATAGAATATTTGATTAGAAAAACTGTTCTTATAATATTTTGATGATTAAAATAAATAAATTTTATTAAAAAAAATTGTATTAAATTTAAAATGGATTGCGCATACAGTCCACGATCCAAGTGGCCGGAGGCACGCGACCGACGACGCTCGCACTACACTTTAGTGACCTTCACCACTCCTTTAAAATATGGAAGCACTTTAGCCCTACGCTTGAAAATTGAAATTTTGTACTAGTGGATAACACATGGTAGTCCGCGCGAATTGAATGTGAATGGTGCATCGATGTTGTCGGTAAGAGCGAAATCAAAACCGGTAAATTGAGTTCAAACCAAAATGGTTTTTATCGGTTAAGGTAGAGTCAAACCTAAATGAAACGCTCTTATGTACTTACACTGAAACCGGTTTGATACATTAACCGGTAAACAAGCCCTGGCACAGAGCTCTTTCTAAATCAATGGCATAGCTATAGGTAGTTTTTCCATCGCATCGATGATCGCATCGCATCGTAGTGTGTACCTACTGTGTGGCGTTAAACTTACACTTTTGTCGTCACGCAGTCACGTTATTTCGTGACGTAACACATGAAATAAATGACATGACACTTTGGGCTTGAGCATATTGAGCATTACCCACCAGTAACGAACGAGTAGTGTGTTCAGCTCACGAGTCACAATGGATAGGAGGTTTTTATATTATTCACGTAATTATTGTACGACATGTCGTGGACGATATTAAAAATCGTAATAAACAATCCAAGAATAATAATATTGGTAGGCTTGCACACTATGGTTGGCACTGATTTGCTTTGATATAGATGCAACTTTCATGTTATTATACCTACTGATACGATACGACGCAGTATAAATTGGCAGGAGCTAGTAAAATTATTAGAGCTACCTACCTATTACTAAACGATATTAATAAAAAATGCAAATGCACGTGCTTCCTAACAAGGAAGATTTTTACACGAAATATTTCAAATTTTATTATCAACTAGGATATACGTTACAGTGGCGAAGGGTCCCTTAACACGATTGCTGCCGGCTTGTCTTTTCCGATGGTAGAGATGTTTAAATTTATCCTCTATTATATAATATATGTACCTAGCGCATCTAAATTATAGTAATTCATAAATTCTGTACATAATTCGCGCAATGGGAGCTGCGGTTGTTACGGTGTGCCACACTTGCGCCCATCTAGCGCCACACCCGATTCTACTCCACATTCCATAGATATTCTTTCACGATTATAAGCACCCCAAGAAGGCCGGCCTCAATCTGTTTGTTTTCTGGTATGTTTTAAATAAATAACTTGCATATAATATTCTTGTAGATTGTGTATGATGCCTACCTATGTTTTACGAAATTAGAACGTCGTTTCTAACAGAATTCATAAAAATGCCAAATGGTTTTATATCTTGACTTACTTCTTAGATTAATATTCATTATCTACAGGCTACCGGGTTTCTATCTTTCAAAATAAATAAGTATAAAGTGGGATAAAAGTTTCAGTTAATAACTGAAAATAAAAAAAACAACGATATTATATAAAATCAGCACGTACAAAATATATTTAAATTATTGTTTTTGGTCCCAATAAATACTAGTCATGATTTTCACAAAACAATAGTTACAAATTAATATTTATGATACATTCCATTTCCATTTCCGTAGTACCTAAGTATTACTCTTATGATACATTTTATAGGTATTTATATATAGTAGTTGCGACTTCGTATGATTTTTAAAAGTATTCATAATAAATTAGGATTACCGAATGAAGTGCGTATATTGCTTACATCATACAGGAATTCGATAAATGTACCTACTGGGAAGTACACCTACACGCATTACCTTTTTTGACGAACGCCCTTAAGATTAATCTTCAGTGTAACTAGTGGTAGCTTAAAATAAAACTTTATACAAGTACAGTGACAACTTAGTCCGGCTTGATGATGATTACGGCTAGCTTATGATATATTAATATAAAATAAATATACATAATATAAAAAGTCTACTTCACACAACACCTACAGGAGTAAATTATAAAAGAGTAGGAACTTGCAACTGCCTATTTATTTTGTGTTTTTTCATAACACTCTGTTATACCGTCTGCGCCACAGTTAACATGTGAATGTGGTGTATTCAAACAAAAAGCACATAATATGCAATCTTATCATATTCTAGTACCTATACTATACACTCCATTTTTTAATCTACTTAAGTTTATGATTTTTTAATTCAGACTAATAATTCTATTCAGAATTTCAGATAAGTATTAAAATTAGCGATATTGAAGCGATTCCGTTACTGTGGTATTGTAAGTGATGGGCAATTAGGTACTTTACATTTATTAAATTAGCATTGCCTCTGGTAACTATGACGATTAGGAAATATTTTATGAATCATATCCAAATAAGGTCAAAATATCCAAAATATTCCTAACTAAGTACATACATAAAACATTCGGTCTAGACTTATGCATGAAATAGTTGTCCTACGAATAGAATCGCCTAACTTCAGCTAATATGGTTTCATAAGAGGACTCATCAATAAGAATGAATCGCTTAGCTCGTCTACTGAAATAATAAATATCTCCAGTATAAATATCAAACCACAATGCATGAATGTGCAAGTCATGTTTCTCCAAGCGTCTCTTCAGCATTCCATAGGATGCAATATTTTGTAACTGTTGAAGAGTGTTCACCTGAAATTTATGAATATTTTTAGTTAAATCTAATATTTTTGAAGTCACAAATGTGTATTATCCTTGACCATAACACTCATAACTAACAGGATTAATAGGAACCATTTCTTTTTTATCGTGTGAAAACCAAATGTTCCTGAAGCCGGCGGGGTGTTTATTTCAGACTCAAATCGGCCAAAACAGAACGCTTTCTTGGATCATTAGTTGCTGACTGAAAATGAGATTGCGACTCGTGCGTTCGTCGACGACGTGCGTCCCTCACATCCACGCAGACCCAAGATCTTGAGATGGCTCCCTCGGAATACAGCATATTATAACACACTAGATTAAAAATATTGCTTGATTTTAAAGATATGTAGCTTTTTTTGAAGGGTCACGCTGTCGCGGCAGGGTATACGTGGTTGCTCATGTCGTAGCTTTGAATCCTCCAGACTGATAAGCACCATAGATTTTACTTGTTCATTAAATGAGGTAACAAAAATAGTGTACCTACCTACACAAATAGCTCATTAATGTCACACTATTACCTATGTTAAATGAACCTGTAAGAGTATAAAAATAAATTTATAGGTATACCTGTGATAATTTGTCTTCGATACAAAATTTGTTATCGGGGTCTATATAGGCTACAAATTTTCGATGTGGTGTTTCAGCTGTAAACAGCATAGGCTTTGAGAAGTCGCCTTGCATGTTAATGAATTTATCCAAGCTGGTGTGAGCATGTGTACAAAGCCATGATTTTAGTGGCGACAGTCTCCTTTGCTCCTGAAAAATATTGAATTTTTAACATTTTTACTACTTTAGGTACTGTTTTAACTTTTCGTTGCGTTAACTTTTCCATTTTCAAGATCAGACATTATATGACTCTCTTAATTTGAAAAGTATTCGCAACTAGGTACGTAATAGGTAGGTAATAGTAGGTTTAGTAGGTACCTACATAATGACGACCTCCGTGGCGTAGCGGTAGTGAACGCGGCTGCTACGCAGGAGGCGCGGGATCGATTCCCACTCAGTGCAAATATTTGTGTGCTTGAATATCTGCATTGGTCTGGGTGTTTCTATGTATGATATGAATGTATTTACAAAAAAAAAATATCTATGTATGTTTATCCGCATTCTAGAACCCGTAACACAAGCTAGTTAAGCTATGCTTACCATGTCTAGGTGACGTTGTTGTAGATTGTCCTAGCAATAGCAAATTTGTTGGTCAGAGCATTGCCCCTGAAAGGGACAGGTCGCGGGATCTAGCCCCGTCTTGAGTATTCACTTTTTCCAATCTAAATCTGTACCACCAACGTGTAATTTTATTAAACTACTATGTAAACCAGGTACCTCAATATTTTATAGGATGAAGTGTAAGTACTTAATTAAATTACTTTATTGAACTAACCATGCTGGATTCCTCTTTACTCCTTAACTTATATAGTAAATTCATTGCTTTACAATCGCTATGCCCACACACTATAATGTGCCTTATGTCATTTACAATACAACCAAGTTCCATCGCCGCTGGTTCGCAGCTGGTCATCTCGTCCACGAAGTATTGAGAGTGAGGTATAACATTTCCCGCGTTTCTTACTGCAGTGTAAAAAAAAATGGATTATGCAAAGTTCTCGTTTCTTTATGCATTTTGTAACCGTGTTACACCCAGTAGTACACCAGTGGTACTACGGTTACTTTTTCATTACCGTGGTACAAACAGTGGACTGGTTGTACTAAGGTTACAGCGGTGGTACCACTGACCATAGTCAATGGTACCACAGTTAGGAAGAAATGATCGTGGTGCCACTCATAACTAGATAACAAGTCGTATAGTTATTGACGAAAATTTAAATTGACAAACTATAGGTTTAACGAGAAAAGAAATCAACAAAAAAGTTCGATCACAATTGGTTCGTTTAGCGTAATTTCTCGAGAGCATAACCAACAGATATCACATCTGTTATTAATTCCATTTGAATATCTCTTATCACGTCATCATTTATAACATCTAAGGACCTCCGTTTGTCCGTTTGAGTTGTATTTTAACTTTATTTGCTTTCGTAATTAGATTAATCTTTTTTAATGCCTTTAAACAAGTGTAATAATGTTACTCTATTTTTATTAATGGCCCTATTCAATTTAGCATTCCAACCTTCCAAGACATTATTGGTTCGGTGTTTAAGACCAAAAACACTTATAAATTCAATCAATAATTTAATAATAATTTTATTTCACAAACAAAAAACAAGTCTTATACATAATTGCTATATAGTGATACAATTTAAGCACAGTATATTTATCATATTCACAGTATTAATCAATGTATGTACAGTAAGAGTAAAACTGAGTGGTAATACGGTAGGTACTTTACCACCAGAGGTACTACGGTTATTTTTTTATAACTGTGGTACCACCAGGTTCTACGGTTATTTTTCTATAACTGTGGAACCACCAGTGGTACTACGGTTATTTTTTTATAACTGTGGTACCACCAGTGGTACTACTAGGTGTACCACGGTTTCGAAAGGAATATTGCACGTTGGTACTTAGATGATAAAAATAATGTCTACAAACCAACAAACATGTCTCCGACACTAGTTTCAGTAAACCTTGTAGGAATCATTCGACTGTCCATGCAAGTGTAGAACACTGCTTTAGGCTGAAATAGACAATGTTTAAGAGACTTTTATATCCTTTTTACTTTTATTTATATTTCGTTTTTTCGCAATAATTTTACGCGAATCAAAGTTCTTATGGACTGTACCTCAACGATGTCTCTGCCTATTATAATCTGTGGCGGAAATGAATGAACAATAGAATGATTTCACAGATGTCTGTCGTTCATTAAAATTGACAATAGGTATAGGTAGATAACATATTTATTGGACTGTCAAATTTGTTGAAAATATAAATTGAATTTGTATTTACATAATCGAGTTACCGTGATATTTGATTTATTCCATCAAAAACCAAAAATCTTAGTAATTTTCCTGAGCTTACAAACTCTAGTAAACATCTCAGTGACACAATTTAACACATATCTGTATTTCCTGAATAATTATAAGGTCAGTCGCATTTGCACTTACCGTTGGGTTATCTTTTACTTCTTCAAACTGTTTCACCATACTTGCTCTATCCAAAACACGATACCTCATTATACCGCGCAGGATTTTCTCCATGTTTCTTTATTTTTACACACACATTCACTTTACTACTTCTTTTAACGATATAAAATAAAGAAGGAGGTAAAACATGCGGTTAAACTGAGATTGACATGTCTGACCTTCATTAGCGAAGCTTATCGTGTCCGCTGCGGACTCGTTTCATTGAGTTAATGCAAAGTTGTTGTGGGTCAACGTACAGCCACCAAATTTTGTGACGAAAATCTGATTTAGCTATAAATCCTTATCTTATTTATTTGTACAGATAAAAACATACTAAACAGATAGGGATAGGTAGCAATCTTAATGTACAGATTTTTTGTTACATTATCATGTGATAAAAGTTAATTTTGTTCACTGAATATAATTATTTATTTTAAATTTATTTTAGATGGCTTCAGGTGTTATTGGAGATGGCAACCAAGAAGGTTCTTCTAAAGCACTGCCAGAAAATCACCGTTTTTTAGAGCCAGTGAAAGCAGTTAAAACCATTACTGATATGGCTATATGGGAAAAATCTGAAGCATATATGGAGTATACTGGCTTTATAGCCACACTCAATGAAGCGATCAAAGGGAAACCTCTATCAGTAGACTGCAAAATATCTGATAATGTAAAGAAAATAATTGTATTACTTGACACTCTTGACAAATATATAGATGAATTTCCACCAGTGGAACAGCCACAGAGATTCGGTAATGCGTCCTTTAGAGAATGGCTAGCTAAAGTCAAAGCTAACACTACTATAATATTGCAAGAAGCGTTAGAACCGAGGTTGCATGTAACAATATGTGAAATTAAAGTTTACTTAGAGGAAAGCTTTGGCAATGCCACCAGAATAGATTACGGGACTGGTCATGAGATGGCATTTGTTATGTTCCTATGTTGTTTGTATAAGATCGGTATGTTGGACTCTGATGATAATGTAGCTGTAGTATTCATCATCTTCAACAAATACATAAATATCTCGAGAAGATTACAGAAAACTTATAGAATGGAACCAGCAGGTAGCCACGGAGTTTGGAGCTTAGACGATTACCAGTTCATACCCTTCATTTGGGGTAGTTCGCAACTCATTGATCAACCGAGGATTTACCCTCCGGTAAAGTTCTTAGAGGAGGACATTATTGATAAATATTGTGACGAATATATGTTTATATCGTGTATCAAATATATAAAAGAGGTTAAGAAGGGCCCTTTTGCAGAGCATTCTAACCAGTTGTGGAGTATCAGTGCTGTTGGTTCCTGGACTAAGATTAACCAAGGCCTGATCAAGATGTACAAAAAAGAAATACTGTCCAAGTTTCCAGTAGTCCAACATGTACATTTTGGATCTCTGCTTCCTATTAGAAGATTTCCATTGAATTAATTTTGAGAGTGGAGTATGAATGAATTTGTAAATGTGATTCATAATAATGATGATGATGAAAAAATGGGAGGAATGTATGATGTGAGAGTAGAGTTCAACTGCTATATCAGATGTTGTGGATTTGATTCCTGTTCAGTGCAAATATTTGTATGCACATATTTCTCTTTACATTGGATTGTGTGATCCAGTGTGTAATAATGTAAATAATTATTTTTTTGCATTCTAGATCCTATATAACAAGCTTAACTTGGGTCTAGAAGTTGACAAGTTGAATGAGAATGATGTTGAAACTCCTTATTTATTTTGAACTTGTGTTTTATTATATTATCTGTATATAATTTATATTATTGTTGTTATAGAACCAGTATTAAGAGTAGTGCAAGTTTAGTAGTCCTAGGGCTGCTTTCCACGATTCGCGATTATACATTCACAGACTACATGCCGTGGAATTCTGCAGACACATTTGTCGTAGTAAATCCATCTATGTATGTGTTCACGTCCATGTGTGTTTGCGTCCATGTGTGTGTCTGTGTTTGTAAAATTTATTGTGGAAACCCGACGACGACGTAACAAATCGCTATGAGCAACTAACAAAATTTAATTGTGATATTAAATTACGTAATTAGGGCAATATGGTCGCGAAGCGCCAAAGCCCTTAAAAAAAAAACAATTACGTAATTCTTGTCAGATAAAAGTTGTATCGCGTACTTAACACATTTTATTAATCTATCGTGCTAATCTCGGCATTGTTTCTTTTGTGATATCCGATAACCAGTGTACTTGTAATCTATTGAACAAAAGATATCACTTTTAAACATAGATAGTAGGTACCACGCCATGAAAGCAATGGGACACAATGGATTATGTAAAAAAATTGATACTCTTATTGTAGGACCAAAAATACTAGTACAAACAAATAAGAAGTACCTACATAATTGTATACAACCTATTTAATAATAATAGTCCACCTGAACAGTGACAAAATATTTTTACAGTGGTTCACCTTGTTGACTTGTGAGTACCATGGTATAGTTGGCTGGATTTTCACTTTGGTGTCCAGTCCGTCTTAATATATACTCGAATATTAATTCCAAGCTTCCAATCCGGACACCTAGACAAGGGGCACAATCATTAGTACAATAAAGTAGAATAATTTTATTTATGGGATTGACAACATTTACGAATGGTCGGACCCATGCTTCAACTAGGCTCACTGCCTGCTTGAAGCATGGATACTAATAAGGTCCCGTGCTGTGATGCAGTTGAATGGTCTTCACTGTATGATTTAAATGATCAGTAGAAGTGAATTTGCTTGCATGTACAATAATAATATTTTAGCAAAATAAAATCTAAATGTTTTGGAAATAATGCGTTACAATAAAGACCATTGTTTGTAATAAATTACATATTTTCATTAATTACTAGACTATGCCTAGCATCAGTTGGAGCATGGGGCTTTATTAGTATCCTGCTTCACCCAGATGGAGAGCCTAGGTGAAGTATGGATCCGTCCCGTTTACGACGTTAACATAATGTGTAAATCTCATACATTGATTATTATTTATTATATTCTGCTAATGTCTAAGTGGGTGCTGGGAATTGTATTAATTAAGATATACGTGTTTTTACTTGTCATGTCATTTTTCCTACATACTTACCTATCCATAGGTATGTACGTTTTGTGTGGTCCTAAATGTCCTGCTAGCGATATTACATAATGATGATACCTATTACCAATTCTAGCATTTACTAGCTAATTGGGTAAATAGAAACATTGCAATAAATTACGTATGAAAAAATAATGTTGTTTTATTTAGTATTTACGAGCCTCTGCCAAGATCACGAGGCTATGGCGCAGGCAGTTAGGAGTCAAACAGTACTTGCTCCCGTAAAAGTCAAGATAATCCAGATCAAGAGGATAGGTGAAAAACCGAACCTCGGTCTCACAAATGTCCAGATTTACTTCCTTATAAAATGAAATTACTTTACTAGCTGATGTCTGCGGCTACGTTCACGAGGAATTCTGATCCCGTTCCCGCAAGCCATGGGGTGCTATATCTGGGATAAATTCCCCTATGTGTTGTTCCAGGCTCAAATCTATCACTGTATCAAATTTAAGCCAAATGCGTCCAGCCGTTATAGCCCTTTGCGATACTCATCATTCTATACTATACCGGCGATCGAGACCAAATATTTATTCTTTTGTCATCACGCTAATAGGTACCTACCTATTTAGGTAATAAAGGTATCCTTTTTGTAAGAAAACCTTTTGTTAGGTAAGCCGGCATAAGTCGAGGACCCTTGTTTTAGACTTTAAATAAATTTAAATAAATCTACCGCAGTGTTATATACAAGTTTAATAATATTCCATTAAAACAATTATACAGACATTCATTATACACACAAATATTCATATCATGCAAGGAGGCTGTAGGTAATGTATGTACTTACTGTGTAGTAAGTGTAAGTACTTCGTAAATAAATATTTAGCTACCAACTACTTAACGTCATTTATTATGTAATAGATGCAGAAGCCGAACTTATTATAATTAGGACAGAATAATATTATATCTGTCTAGTTATCTCGTGTATTTTATAATATCCCTATTACAGTTCAGGTTTTATTCAAGACCTATTTCAAATTGTGATAGAAGGTAGGTACCTAGGATTTGTGGAATTTATCGTACATAGGTACAGTCAGTGTCAAAAGTAAATGATCAGTTTCAGATCCTAGAAATGATTTTTTAAAGCACGTTATTCATAGCTGATACTTATAGACTCTATTAAAATCTTGCTTTTCCACAGTAAAGTGTGTGTAAGTGTAAAGTCGAAGAAGTAATAATACTTTAGTATTCTTAATCTTGGCTGTGGTTTTCCCCACGCGCTTATAATATGGGGTTCATCAAGAAACGAATTAGGTTCCTTCAGTGTCGGCATGCAGCGAGGGTGTGACGCCCAAATTGTTGCACACGTCCTTAGGCCACGCCACGGCAACCACTTTCTGTCAGTTGGGCCGTCAGGGTAAGAGGCAAGATCAAGGGATGGGACCAAGGAGGAAAATAAGGTATGAAACCCTGGTATATCTTCTGCACTAATAGCACAGGAACTCTTAATCTTCAACCCTTTCCCCTCATACCCCTCCCCTCGACAGGGTGGGCAGAACAAATGTGATGCCCCTGGTGTTGCAAACGTCAACAACCACGTACCGTAACCACGTTCCATCAGGTGGGTGATGTGTTTGTCTAACACCCAGGTGGTATAAAAATAAAATTGAAATATCTGCAATCATCATCTATCTATGTTTTGACACTGACTATGTTGACTAGACTCAATCTCTGACCAAAGACCTTTGTTCCGCCTGGTCATAGGACTTGGCTTATTAATCAGCTGTGCTACAAATACTTAAGTTACCTACTTCATTTTTCTTTTCTTAGTGTCATAGACATATCATAAACATCTCATTTTTTATTTTGTTTAGATTCTTATTGCTAGGCAATAAATTACCTACTCGATAAATAAGTATATTCAAAACTTAATGTTCATTCGTTTTCGGTATAGTAGCAATCGCAACGTTTTCTTTCTTGTCAAAATGATTCGTGTATATGTGGTAGAGCATGCCCGCGGTGAGCGCGCCCACTGCCGTGCCTTGTGCGATCACTCGGAACTGCATGAGGAAAACGCTTGTGCTCATTGTGCCGCGGCGTTTGTACGCGTATGCACCGTACCCGCAGGCTGCTAGCAGACCTCCGATACCTGCAAACACAAATATTATGATCATTATTTTTTTTTTTTTAAGTAAAAGTCATCATCATCGACTTAGCGCTGTTCCCGGTTTAAATTTGAGATTTTTATTTTCAGTGTTTGGATCAGCTTTTCTTCTCCTTTCAGTTTGGTTAAGTAGGAACGACTGCCGTCGTCGTTGTTGCGTCCTAAAGCTGTGATGAAAGCCTGCGTGGAACCTACTACCTCTAAGGCTCATAATTATGCCCAGTCACCCAATGGCACGGATATTGGACGTAAGTCGCCAGAGCGCTACCGTGAAACAAATTACTTCACCACGATGGCAACTCAAAAATGCCATCGATTCGACAGAAGAAGAAGTGAGACAATCTTTGAAATCTGGTATATTTTTTCCTAAAGGACGGGACGTTCCTGGATTAAGGATACACTCCGTGCTATCCTGAAAATACAGTCCAAAAACGCGTACAGAACGTATAGAGTAATTGGTTATAGAGCGCTTTTTGAGCACATTTTGAGTTCACAACAAGTGCAACAGCAACAATCTAGTTAGTAGGTATAGTAGAGTAGATAATGTACGCTACTTCACGGGGACATACCCTGTTTCGCAGGAATTTTACAAACAAACACTTATTAGATTTTATCAGTGCGTGTATGTTTAGTGTATGAAGAAGATACGACACAATAAGTATGTCTGCTGATCTACAACGGGATGATTATAATCAATTCGCTCCGTCATCTTCGAATTAGTTTACCTATATCATATATTTATGCTAACCTTTTGTTATCAATGTGCTAATTGAATTAGATACTTATTGACTCCGCCAGTGGGCAGAGCCGTAAGTTACGTCATCGGAAAATTTGTTGCAGTAGGTAGATGACAATTAACCTGCAAGCGTTCTATCTTAAAGGACCGAAATATGGTTAGAAAAATGTGCGTGTAAAGTATAAGTAGGTAGGTACCTATTGATTTAGGGTAGTGAATGTATAGGTACATAAACATACACCTATTACTTTACATTACATACATTACTTTAGTTAGGCAGGGCAGGCTTTATGGGACCAATCAACATAAAACTAGTTACGTATCTATCATAAATGTAGTGAAACGCTGAATTTATAGTTGCTATAAGTACTTAAATATAATACAATAACAGAATGTTCCACGTAGGTACTTCATTTTTCAGTGCTAACAATAGAAATGTTTGTGACGGACATTTACCATCTCTGCAAACTATCTAGTTTCTTTTCATGTCCATATTATGATCAACATAGTATTGTTCACACACAGTCAATACCTCTATAATAAATTGATGTATACCTAAGTGAATGTAACCAGTGGAATTATGTTCGAACCATTGAGATAAACAATGGTAATTATACTTTAAACTGTCTTTTGTAGTAAGACTAGTGCTGACCCTAGGTAGAAATAATAGGTACATACCGATAACCATAAAGGGAGATTCTTTGGTTTTTCGCGCCAGTTTCTCGCTCTGGCTCTCCTCGTGGTAATCATACGTTGGTATTTCTTGAGACATGTTTGTATCTGCAACGAGAATACATTTCGTAAAATTAATGGATTAATTTTACTGCATGCCTTAAGTATATTTACAGTTCCTAAAGTGTTTACCGTAAATAAAGTAGAGATGCGTCGTATTACATTACTCACTGGATGCACTAACCATGATGGATTTGCGGTTTTTAAAGTTGCCGTTCTTCGACAATATTACCAGGAATGTGTTACCTATTCTACACTCTTGTGTAGAGTTTCACATCTCTGTGACGTTAAGCAAAGAATCAGAATTACGATCAATGATAAGATTCCGAAAATGCATAGCTTTATAGTTAATTTTTTTAATTTAATTAAGTAGGTACCTAGCTGCTAGTTTGTAGGTAGCTACAGTATGTTGCTCTGTGTAACTAGCAAGGGCTCTACCAGACTATGTTTCCTGATGCCAATAATTTGGAGACTGCTAACTATCCGCTAACACCAACCCTCTGCCATTTTTCCTCTTGAAGTACTAAGCATTTTAATAAGTATATAGGAAGTTAGAAACACTGACTCAAACCTGCGCCATCTTACCTACTGACTTAGATACTTTTTGCTCTGTTCACCACTGGTGGACAGCGGAACACAATTTCGTAATTTGTCTCTCTGTCCACCAGTGGTGGCCAAATTGGTGGTGGACACCGGGAATAATCCAGAATAGTCTATTCCTTTCGTTTGAGTTAGGTAAGTACCTATCTAGCAGTCTTCAAGTTAGTTTTTTTATGCTTAGGTCGTAAAATTGACTGCACCACCCCTGATGGTAAGCAGTGGCGCAGTCCAGAACATGGAGGCCGCCGTTACAGGTGCTCTCCCTGAAACGGCGGTCCCCACCCTGACGGCCTCGACAGTTGTTTTTTCACTCCCCGCTTCAAGGACCCGAGACTGTAGGATGAAGGAAACGCATGTGCCTGTAGAGCATTCCAGGACTTAATGGTGCGACATACAAAAGAGTTGCCGAAACGCCGAACCGCTTGGTTCTTGATGGAATTGTTTGTACCGTATGTGGGTGACATCTAAGTCCTGCGCGCGTTGTCCTGTGTAGGAAGGGAGATGGTGGGACCAGTTGGAAGAGCTCACCAGAACACTCACCATGGCATAGCCGATAGAGGACTGCCAATGAGGCTACATCTCTACGTAGCTGTAGAGGCTCGAGACTCTTAGTTTTCAAGAAGGGCCTTATAAGGTTTCTATAGGGTAGGTAGTACGAGTGTTACGCCCCTGGTGTTACAAACGTCTATAGGCTGTGGTGACCACTTTCCATAAGGTGGGCTGTGCTTGTCTGCCACCTAAGTTGTATAAAAAAACCTCTACCTCTATGTGCGCCACACAGGTTGTATATCTACAATAATCTACAAATTGCACAGTAGGTTGATTTTATTTATTCTAGCCGATTTAATCGCTTTGAATTGAGTAGGTATAACCTATTCTAGTGTAGTTCAAGGTTAACAAAGAAAACTAAAATTGTTGAAATAATGGAATATTAGGTATATTCGATTTTTTTTAAATTTTAGTTTAGTCCTTACAAAGTAATATTAGGAATCCTCTTTTATAAACATTTATATCGTTCAGGCACCTGAGTAAACAAACTATAGTTAGGTTATACTTAATTAAAACTGGTTCAAGAATTCACTACAATTGATGGGAATCAAAACTTACATGTTTAGTATAAATTTTGCTTCAGAGCTGTATCACTCACTAAACAGCAACTGTATGAATCTAAATACAAAGTCAAGGACGAATCCGACGCACTGAAAACCGTACACTCACCACGAATACACGTGATTCAATAAAACCGGCTGGCTAGTAGGTACTCTTAGCTCGCTGACTGAGCGAGCGATGATATCACTCACGATACTGCGGGGAAATAATGAAAAAAATGGCCCATAAAATGTTATATCACCAATCCAAGCAGTACGTAATGCGTCATCTACTCTCATTTATTGCGAGTAGGTACTCAGGTATCATACTTCACAGTTATCTTATCTTAGAATACAGGTAGTGGACGATATATTGAATGAATCCTTTTAGTATTGCTTATAAATTTATGACGTCATATTTTTCAGTAGTGTTATCTTAACACCTTGTACCTAGGTATAGGTATATTAGGGCCGGCGCCCAGTGCTGGTATGGCACGGTAAGTAGTGCTGCGGCATCCCGTAGTATCCCGTGGCATGCCGTTGTATCCCGTGGCATACTGCGGAATCCTGCTGAAGGGGCACCATCGGACTGCGATTTATGAAGACAGTTTTTGACGTCCGAGAAGCATTAAGATTACCTACGTATTTAATTACGTAACGACTAATTATTAAGTCGTTACTTAATTAATTTATACTTAGGTAATGATATTTTGAATACCCCGGTGGCATACAGTAAACTAAGAAGTGGTGACTGCTGTGTGAGAGATATCGAGTCATATCGAGAATAATAATAATTTAGTTTTTCTGTAAGGAATGTCTCAGTACCAGAACACTGGCAATATGTTTGCAAGTAGGTATGTTTGAAATACACATTTGATAGCCACTTCGGGGTTAATATCAGCGTGAATTTATAAAATGGTATTCCAGTTAGAGATGTTAGTAGACTTTTATAACCTACTATAACTGTTATATGAAATTTATTTTCATTGCGAACCGTAATTAATATCTTGACATAATTAATAACTGCCAAACAAGTAGGTACTCGCCTCTAATAATGGTGCAAGTAAGACATGATGTAGGTACATTATTTTCGGTCACTAACATCTTTACAAGCTTACCATGGTTCATGCAATAAATGGATTTACTATTGTTATTTTTCGAAGTTTAATAGAATCTATACTCTAGTTTGTTACGCTTTCACGCTTAAACTACAGAACCGATTTTCATGAAATTTGGTAAAGGAGTGGAATAATCCTTCGGAAATAACATAAAAGCGATGTTAGATTGCAACAACTTATATTGACGAAGAAAATCGAGTCATATCGGAGGGAGACTGTGGTAGCAGGTAACGTCGTAAAATAAAATATATTTTTATTATAAATTATTATTTTAATTATAAAGTTTGAGGTTTATGAAGAAATCAACAACTTCTGTTGTCGTCTGTACACTTGTGCAACATAAAAATAAAGATACAATGTAAAGTCGCCCACATAGCGATAAGTGGAATAAATAGTTGAAACAAATGGAGTGAAATCTCGAACATCTCTATATATATTATATGCGTCTATCTTCACTATTTATATCAGACTTCTAGGGATAGTACCTATTCATGGATACTAGACAAGCTGTTCAGAACAAAAATTGTGTCATAATTCCTAGTAGAGGCGGCAATGAATTTTGAATTTCGAATTTGGAACAGTACGGAAATAGATCGATATTAAGGAATGAATGAATGAAAATCACATAGTGATTTTTTGCCATTTTTATTCTGTACGGTCTGTCTAGCATACACATAGTAAAACCAACGTTTTCGTGAAAAGGCTAAATTAGGAACTACGGTTGTCTCGGTCAAATGCATACAATTTAAAGACAATTTAGCACGATTTGACATTATTGCAGGTATAGTGGCGGCCTCACTCAGTTCACAAAAACCTTGGTTTTACAGTAGAAGTTAGTGATTTATTATAACATATTTATTTATTTGGATACATTGCAGTACATAGCATCATCTATTTACAATATCGTTAGATTTAGTGGAAAATTGTTATTTAATGTTTCCACTATATTATATGATGGTCATGAATTCTGCATATGCAGGGTTTGTCTGCAGGTGTCCATTAGTACGTAAATAATGTTTAGATACTGTCAATTTTATAACTTCTTTTCGATTAATTCGTCTTGCACCTACCTTAACTTGCAAACGCGGATGAGCCTGCAGAGCAAGCTTTCATTCACAGAGTATGATATCGAAGACGTTATCATGAACTGAAATGAATCCATCACAGTCACAGATAAAATAACCTACACTTAAATATTACGGCAACATTAATCAATGATGTTGACATTTTCGTTCAAAAACAAAACAGTTTATTTTTTTAATTTTTAACTTCGAGGCAAAAGTATTATGAAATTTGGTTGGATATACTCGTTTCCGTTTATAGCATATTATTTTATAACAGATTAGGATGATTTGTTGATCGAAAGCTAACGTTATTGAATTTAAAATTAAACAATATAATTTACTTAACAATTACAACAATGAATATTGAATAAACTTAAGTTGTACTAAACATATATTTTTTTTAATATTTTAAGTCATTTAATTTTAAAATAGGTTTAAAATACCAAAAGTTTAAGCTAAGAAGATAAAGAGGACCGATTCAAAAGGCTTTGAACTCTCAATAACCATAAAATAAGGCGTTCAATATTATCCACGAGTGGCGCCTTTGGATCAAAAGAATGGTTATAATAATACGGCTAATGGGTACAGTTGAAGTAAAATTGGTGCCTTTTTCAAATAGGTATATTTTTTTGAATACTGCTGTTTGTTAGTTAGTTTTATCGCAGATCAAAGCAGTTCATTTTTAAATAAGCGTGTTGCCTCTGAGGTTTTCATCTCGAAGACCGGGATATATTCATAGCAAGAGCTCGTCGCGTAGATACGATGCCTGTCTGGATGTGAAATAAGCCTAAATGGAAATCTCACAAGTTATACCTACCATACCTTCAAAATATACTCATTGAGTATTGCAATATAACAAAATGTACTTTGGCATATTGGCAGCAATAACATAAATTGAAACTAGCTATAGAAGGCCTTTTTTTAAACATTTGCTCGCATTGATCCACTCAATTCAAGTGATGATGTAGTCTAGATGCTTGTTTGGCAAAAAAGATGCACATTCGCTTAATCAACGTTATCTATAGTTTTTTTTTAACTAATAAGAAAGCCGTCTTTGTATTCAGCCTACAAATTTTAACAAATACTTCTTAAACATTCAACTATACATACTCAAATAGTAGTAAATTACTATACTTTTCTTGTTTAATATAAAACTTGCGTATATAATCGAGACCAATAAATTATTGTCCTTACATTTATTTATAGTTAAATCAACAATTCCGTGAACTGAAGAAGGCCGCCACTACCATTTCAAAATGTCAAATCGTGCTAAATTGTCTTTGGTTTGTAATAAAACAGTATGCTGTCAAATCAGTGACATGACAACCTTAGTTCCGAATTTAGCCACTTCACGGAATAGTTGGTTTTATTTTACTTTCTGCTTATGACTAAATTTTTGAACGATTTAAATAATTTAATCAGGGTAATCAAATATTGAAAAACTGAGCATAACAGCGAACTAGTATACACAATTAAAAGAAACTATTTTGACTATTGTTTTTCTATACAGGGTGTTAGAGGAACACTCCTGAAAACGAAAACAGGGGATACTACTGAGCATTTTGGCAAAATTGTACTCTTTTATGTGACCGCAAAGCTTTTTTTTGGTGGTATCATGATTTTTATTACCTAATCGCATAATCTACGCAATAATACTATTTAGGATTTAAGAATCATGGGTACCTATCAAAAAAGGAGCCCAATTTTGTTGAACTGGTCACAGGTTGATTTCGTTTTCAGGGTCATTCCACTAACACCCCGTATAAAAGAACTACACTTGGCTATAGGGAATATGCATATGATTCAAATAGCGCTCAGATTATTTTAATTTTATATATTTTATACTTTTCTTTTCGATTTACGTAAATATTCATATTAATAATATAATTACGTTTTGATTAAGAAAGCTTATCAAAAACTGAGCATGTTGAGAGGGAAATATCAATGAGTTGAGAAGTAATGTTATTGGGCAGACCAAAGCGATCTTACTTACCTAAGTTTATCCCAAATGTCTATTGCACTATTGAAATAGAATACAAAACATTAGTAGATTACAGCCCGATACACTTTTGCAGCAGCTATTTACGACATAATGAAAATTGTTTGTTGAACGTAATGTGTGTGTTGTGATGTCACGATAACCACGTCAATATGGCAGTCGTTTGAAAAGCTATTATCAGCCTACTGTTTTAAAACTTAAAAAAAATAAGTAATTGTATTTTTTTGGCACTGTTGTTTTTTTTAATAATATAATGACGTGAAAAAATTATTACAAATATAAAAAAAATACATGCACATTCCCTATCCCTGTTCTTCTGGGGATTTTACATAAGTTCAATGACCTTGACAACTATTTATGAATGACAGAAATTGTTATCTCATGTAGACATTGAATAGCGATGGTAGTTGCTAGGGCGACTTTGATTGTGTTCTAAATTGAAGTACACACCGAAACACAATTACAAACGCACGCAATGAATTTAGTGTGCACGTCTTTACAATTGTGAATCCTATAGCTTTCAGGTACTTTCGGTCATGCTCCAGAGTTCGCACGTTTCAACAGTGTAATCGTTCGTGTGTACGCAGCATTATACAGTTGTATTGCTTATAATAATGTCAATATTGTACACTAGGCATAACATAGAAAATCACAGTGAGTAGACACAAGGCCAACCAAGGAGTCATCACAGGCTCGTTTCGGCAAGACATAACTTGGGTGGGAGCCTAGACAAATGGCATTTGCTCTGAAGCGATTCTGCCATTCCACTCGCCACTATAGAAAGGCTTCAAGTAGACAGTGGTCATCACACCAGTACAGATAGATTTTTGAGGGAAAACAGCACGAGACTCGTTCAAAAGGAAAAGAAATATAACTAAAACAACAAGAAAATATAATTTGCATTACAGCTGCGCATTGCAGAGCATGACTGAGTTTTGTCCACTGTATACTGCAGCCTTATAGTTATGGATCACGTGACATTTGACAAATAACGTCACTCTCATACATTTCCGAACGTTTCCACTGACATCATTGTCAATAGGTTGTCACTTTGTCTAGGCCCCCTGTGCTTTGCACTATGGATTTCCACAGATAAATAATTAACTACTTAGTCCGATAAGGTTATTCATTGGTACTGGCTCGGGGCAGAGGACGAGACTTTTTCGAGTTTCTCGAAGTGCTTCCGCGCGTTTCTGATGTTGATCAGTGTCGCTTCTGAGGGGATCTTTGGGTCGGACATCTCGACCATGACGTATGTGTTGCTTGTGAAGCCGTCTATGAAGGCTGCGAATACGCTGTTACGGACCTATAATTACGGATAAATTTTATCTTATTATAGGTAATAAGGTTAATTCTTTTTTCAGGTTGGATTGTTCAGTCCTACTACTACCTATATTCAGTCGCAGTATTGTAGAATACCACTGGCCTGGATTCCGATTCTATGAAATGACAACCATTGTCAAACTACAGACACTGGCAAAAATGCCATTTGAATTTAGACTTTACCGATATGTAGTTAGAGTCTGGAAATTAAATGGAAGCTTGAAGGATAAATGAACGAATGTAACAATCTTTTATTCATTTAATTTTGTACAGTGGGTTACAAAAGTTCCTAGACAGTAAAAAAAAGGTATGAAATGATGTCAGTACCTAAACAACTACTACTTGCATCAGTTTACTTATTTTTTTTATAAAAATCAAGAATTTTTTTTTATGAAATGCTATCTACGGTAGGTACTCTTAGTTAAATTAGACTTAGGCTGTCAAAGGATTATAGATATCAAGGTATTCAGGAACTTTTGTAGCCCACTGTACCTTAAGTCTAACTTAAGTTTACTTTAAGACAATTAGTAAAATCGGGGTCCAGGCCCGTTAACTTTTGGTCAAGAAGGAAACTCCTTGCCTATCTGTAAATATATTCAATAGCCGCTAAATTATCAAATCGCAGGACGAGCACTAAGTTAATGTACTTTTTTGACATTCGGCAATTTGGACATATAGACATTCTTCTTGTAAATATTAAATTATGTAACATTTTTTTGGAGAAATTCTTCAATACCTAAACGTTTACTTTGTTAACATTTTAATTTGTAATAATGTTTTCCCATATGTACAGCAAATTATAACACATTTTTTTAATTTGATGATTATAAGAAATGTGGACCACAATAATGAGAAAAAAGAACTAAGTAGTTAAAAATAGTATAGTCCATTTTGTTTAGGTACTTACTTAAATAAATGTAAACAATCTTAGTGTGTCTTTTTAATATGATTTGTATAAAAACTCAGTATGAAAATACTTTTCTACTTAGTAAAGTGAAGATTAAAACCTGAGTCGAACCACTAGTTAGTCAGTTAGTTAGCCTAGTTTATTTTTTTAACACGTGTTTTTATACCACAAGATTGTTTACCTTTATTTAAGTACCTAAACAAATGGAGTATAGATACTACATGACGATGTTTTCATAATCTAAATCACATACCTCCATGCTTTGGAACTGAGCAGCGAGTTTTGAACATGAGAGCTTAAACTGTTTAACGATGTTCGATACTTTTTCGAACCGGTGTGCGTCGCAGTGTGGCCGTTGTTGGCAGTGCGATACCACGAGGAAAGTCGCGCGCTCAAACAGTAGTACCTGCACGAATATAAACATTTAGCTGTCACTAAAAACTGCGGTGTTTATTACTGATAAATAACTCAATATTGAGATTTACTATAGCTCTGTGTTTCAAAGTAGAAATTATTTGCAATTATAACGACCAACACACTTTTCCTTCCTCACACAAGTCTAATAGCGCTGCGCTGCTTAAACACAATGACATGTCATTCGTACCATGTAGGCTTTATACAAGTACCTCATAAAAAGAAAATCATAGTCCGTTATTTCGGTGTGTTAGTGTTACAACATGTACTTTATAAATTTGCCGCCGTTTTTTTGGACAAGTTTTTACTGGCCACACTCAAGCCAAGATAGTCTTTAAATAACATGAAGGTAATGTAAAATAGTCAATACAATGTATGCTACTATACCTCATCAGCATCCACAATTTCAGCAAATTGTTTCAATGAAGACTCTAGCGCTTTGACGTTAGGTATTAATTTGTATACTATGCTCGACCACGCTCTGAAACATGACACATTATTGACCTCAGATGTAATACAATATGATAATGAATGGAATATTGTGGGTAAAAATAGCTTCATGATATCATTACTAATACAGATGCAACTTATTACATTGATAACAGTGTTTGAAATGTGCATCTAAAACAAATATTTATTAAATTAGAGTATCACAGTCCACTGCTGCACTGCTGGATATAGGCCACTTCCTAATATTTGGAAGGGTTCAGTCTACTGTTTCTATGCTGACCAGACGGGTTTACGCTTTTAGTTCGAGTTTTACATCTCTCGTAATGATATTGTATTTTTGCGTTTCTCGCAGCTTACGACACCCTTCAGATAAAATAACTTAACCAAATTTCTGAATGAGAATTGAGTATGATTGGTCTCACACACATCCAGTCAAAGTTAGTAGTAAAATAACTTGCACATATTTAAAGATGTTAGCCCATTTAAAAAATTCTTTGACCAATTATTCCTCAGGAACATAAGCTATGTACGTGAAAGGGTTGGGTGATGCAAAAAGAAAATAAAATAAAGAAATATAAACATACTTGTATAAGGTCTCATCCCAAATACTTGTTCTAAAGCAGGTGCACTCCAGTGGTTTTGATAACCTCTTTAAGTCCTCTTCCCGTTCCTTGAAGATCTCTTCACGTTGCTCCTCGGGGACGAGGTCCATTTTGTGCACTAGACAGAATATTCGCGCTTCTGGAGAATTCTATAACATTTATTAAATTAACATTTTTAGTGATTAAAATGTCATAAGATTTTTCAGTATAAACAAATTTATTCTAAATGTGTCTTACTCAATGATATGAAGTAATAACAAAACAAATAAAACAATATCCAAGAAGCTTTTTATACATTTTATGACTGCCCTATTGACTAATGGGTCTAAATATAATATCTGATCAAGTGGTCATAATTATTACACATTTTACGTTATTATTATTGTCCAACTGGAGCAGAAAAACATTTTGATAACAAAATCTCCCATAACTCTGCGTTTATGTTGTTGTTATTATTACACAAATAAGTTGTGCTGTTACCACACAACAATAACTTTTACTAATTGCAAAATTATTCCTAAAATACATAGTTCAAATTATAAGTAAATAATTTTCACATAGCAACAATTTAGGCAATAGAAAAACGCCACATAGTGAGATTAACTTCATATCTAATCTGAAGGTCAATTATGCTAACTGTAAAGATTCTATTTCAATTCAAATGGCTATCAAAATCAATATAATGTCAACAATTACTTTTTCATTTTGATTTCATTTCGATATAAATTAGAAGAAATGACCCTCATTTTCATTTGTACAACTAGCAAACCCGGCGAACTCCGTTTCGCCACCAGATGGCTTCGTTTTATGTAACATTTTGTTTGGTGATTAAAAGATGAAGAAAATTTTTGAATTTTTTTTCCTGAATTTTCTTTGCTATAAACCTCACGGAGCCCGAGACTTATCTAGAAAATGCAAAACCATGGAAATCGGTTTGTGCGTTCCAGAGTTATAGCGTCAGGAAGGAAAACCCGACTTATTTTTATATAGTAGATAACTAACCTGTAATATAGCTTCTAAGCAAGACTGATAGTAGTGCATGTCTTTTTCCATTTCTCTGCTTTCAACATCAAACACGTATATCAATACTTCTACGTTCCTGAATATGTTATCCCTTTGTGATGCAAAATAGTTCTCCATGAATGCTTCCTGCCCTCCGCAGTCCCATAAGTTGAGAACCAAGTTGCCGAGGAAACGAACATGGGAATGTTCCACATCAACTAGAAAATATATAAACTGTCTATAAGAAGTTTGGCAATGTGTTATACAAGGGCTAGTGGCTAAGCAGTAATGGAGTAGATAAACACTGTTGTTGCTGCAGGTTGCCATGCAAACATGTGCTGCTTGTTGCAACTTTGAAATTGCCAATGGGTTGTAGAGGTTAGATGGTAGTCGCTTCATAGTGATTATTAAAGTTCAACAGTATCGCAGTCAGTATGGTAGAGGCCTGGGATGTGACCAGGGTTAATGCTAGGATAATTGTCAATATTTTATACATTTCTATTGTTCTTGATATACAAAATTTTGTAATCTCAGTGGTTTGACAATAGATGACAATTAGCAGAATTGGGGTACAGTTCCAAAATGATGTTCTATAAAATTTAAATATGTATTGTTAGTGGAAATTAATCGTCAATAGATCCATTTATAAATAAATCTATTGGCCGAATATAGATAACTATTTAGAAAAAGAAAACCTATTGTATTGTAATAGGATAGCTAATGGTATTGTGAACTTACTTGTAGCACCCAGCCGTCTAGTATCTCTAGCTATGTAGTTGGCAAATATTATAGACCTCATGCTTGTCTTGCCTGAGCCACTCTTACCCATCAACAAAACCTAAACATGACAAGAGATAACAATATCAATAAATCAGGAAATACAAAGAATATAAACATGCGTAAATACAAAAGCAAGATAAAACGGTAGTATCTACTGACTGTAAACAAGTTAATTTATTAAAAATATGTACCTTTTTCTTCATTTTAATTAAGTTTTACGATCAAGGAACTAAAAGGTATCAGCTGAGTAGTATATTGACTTTGCATAGAATATATTTGAAAACAATTAGAGTTCAAATATCAGCACTTATTGATTAGAGTTAGACGTCAACAAATAAATTAAATAAGAAAAAAGAAAGTAGGCGTATTTCACAATCGCGACGAAACGAACAAAGCCAATAAGAAATTGATGATGATGACACATGATATGACAGGAGACAAATATTATCACAGTTCAAAAATATAGAATATTATCAGAACAGTCATGTTTGTTAAAACAAAATTGGCATATAACATTACATACCCATAAATTGGATTATTTTAAAGTTTCATCGTTAACTTTTAGCGCATAGAATTTAATAATATAAATATAATATTTTTAAAATATGAATAACATGTTATTCAGAGTGTTATTATGTAGTATTTTACATACTCTGTGGTGTTATTCAGCATCCATCAGTGTCATGCACAGGGCGGCCCTAACGCACTATTATAAGGAAGGACAGCGTGCCAAGGTCACCAAAATCTATGAATGCTTTGCGCCCCGTCATTCATAATTTTTTCTAGTCTTTTACTATAACTAGCATACTAGTGACGTACTTCAAGAAAAAGATTTATCGACGAACGATGGGCCGATGACTGCTTATTTGAAATTTAATATCCATAATGATTATAAAGAATTGCTAAAGTGAATTTTCTTAACACAAATATGTAGTTTTGAAGATATTTGATTTCGAAAATTGAAATGAGCAGCTAGAAAACGGTTTTTGTGTGAGTGACGGCATGACTTCTTAGTAAGTAGTGCAAATGCATGAAGTGCAAGAGAATATTGCATTTATCTCGGTTCCGGTTGTGTTTTGTTGTGTTTACGTGTATGATTCATTAAAAAATAAAAGTCATTTGGAATAGTAAGAAATCTATAAATTATAATAAAAATAAGAATTATAATAATTATCTCATGAGTGTAGCATGTTACCGGTCTTGTTAAGTTAATACACGTTAAAAGATAAGTAAACCCAATCGTATTAGTATACGTAAATCGACCACTTCTGCGATAGTAGAAGGCACAGCACTAACGTAGTAAAACGTCCATTCATAAAAATGGAACATAGGTAGGACACAGCGTTTTGTAGGTAGGGCCCATCCCCCCCCTTACACATCAATGGTGTCATGTCATGCATGCGTTGCGTTCTGTCAACTTGAATAAATGAAATGTCAAAGTTGTGTTGAACATATTTGGAAACGTGTGATTTTTTCCAATATTTTTAACAATATGGTGAAATAATTGTTTGTGTAAGTGAAAAATATCTTTTAAATCTTCAGCAAAATGGCTCGACATCGTGACGTGAGAAATAGAACATTTTCTGATGATTATGACTATGACGATGTTTACGGACATTCCGTGGAAGATGAGAGTTATATGTCATCGAGCGAATCTTCACAGTGGATTTACGACCGAAGTCGTAATCAACAGGCAATAGCACACTTCATTGAAAGCCATAATGATATTCAAGAAGAGGTCGAAGAAGACTTACCAGACTCGAGTCACCCCGCACTCGCAAGGCGAGAATCTTTAGATTTTCGCAGTCTCAACCTTTCTGAAGAAGATGAGGTGAAACTTATGTCATGTTTAGATGAATTAAGAAATGTTATTGGTGAGACAGTAGCAGAAAATATACTCATACAGACAGTCATAAAACACAAGTTCGATTATTCAAAATCCCTTGATGAGATCCTCAATACAAAGAGGCACGATGCAGATGTACCTAAGCCGGAGCCTGTGAAGACCCAACCAATTATTGTTGTGGATACAGTTAAAGTGCCTGTTATTTCAACGGCTGAGAAAACTCCCAAACTTATTAAAACAAATAAAGAACTAAAGAATGTTGGCATTGTCAAGGGATTTAAAATTGGTCAAGATGGTGGATCAGGTAGTCGTCCACAGACTCCCAGAGACCAGTCTCCATGTACTGAGAGGATATTAAAGACTGAACAAGCTGATGAAGTAAAAGGGACTCCTAAAGTGAAAGAAAACAAGCTTGATGCTAAAACACAATATTCAAATGAGAGAGGATCAGAGAAAGACCATTTGTACATAGTTATTATAGGTCATGTTGATGCTGGCAAGTCTACTCTTATGGGGAGGTTACTCTGTGATCTTGGTGAAGTGAGTCAGAAAACATTGCACAAGTATGAGCAAGAGAGTAAGAAAATTGGTAAACAGAGTTTTATGTATGCTTGGGTGCTTGATGAGACTGGAGAAGAAAGAGTCAGGGGTATCACAATGGATGTCGGCAGAGCGAGGTTTGAGACTAAAACTAAAAGAGTTATTATTCTTGATGCACCTGGACATGCAGATTTTATTCCTAACATGATAACTGGTGCGGGACAAGCAGATGTTGCATTACTTGTTGTTGATGCTACAAGAGGAGAGTTTGAATCAGGCTTTGATCTCGGTGGTCAAACGAGAGAACATGCTCTTCTAGTGAGATCGCTAGGAGTGAGTCAACTTGCGGTAGCAGTCAACAAATTAGACACCACTAACTGGTCAAAAGACAGGTTCAACGAAATAACTAAAAAGTTAAAAGCTTTTCTGAAACAGGCAGGATTTAAAGACTCTGACGTTACTTACGTTCCATGTTCCGGTCTAACTGGTGAAAACTTGGTTAAGCCCCCAACGGAGTCTGAATTACTAAACTGGTATAATGGACCTTGCCTTCTTGATGTTGTAGATAAATTCAAAGTGCCTGAGAGACCTGTATCAAAGCCATTACGGTTATCGGTCAATGATGTTTACAAAGGCACTGGTTCTGGATTCTGTGTTGCTGGACGTATTGAAAATGGCATTATAAGTAAAGGTGACAGAGTGTTAGTTTGCCCAACGAAAGAAAGTGCTGAAGTTAGAGGTATAAGCATCAATGATCTTTCAAGTAATGTTGCCTTTGCTGGTGACCAAGTCAGCGTAACACTTTCAGGAGTAGACATGCAAAATGTCTTAGTAGGGTATGTTTTAAGTGATCCCATTAACCAAGTTCCTGTAACCACTAAATTTGAAGCTAGAATCGTAGTATTCAACGTGAAAACTCCAATTACAAAGGGATTCCCAGTTCTTATTCATCACCAGTCTTTAGAAGAGCCCGCAAATATAGTGAAGTTGAAATCATTATTAAATAAAAGTACTGGTGAGTTGGTGAAGAAGAAGCCTCGTTGTTTGGGTAACAATTGTGTTGCCGTGGTAGAAATTGAAGTTGGCCGTCCCATTTGTGTAGAGCGGTACAAAGATGTGAAGGAGCTTGGTCGTGTGATGCTCCGTGTTGGCGGTACGACAATCGCCGCTGGCCTTATCACTGACATTGTAAATACTTGATTGATCTGATAATACATACATTGTTGAACTAGATAATGGCATCTTACATGATCAATTTAGGTTTAATTTCGTCTTTCAAAATAATCTCAAGACAGTAACCTCATCTTATGATATTAAATACTTGTTTAATTTATCAATCCAAATTCTAAAATAAATTATAATTTTATATTGACCATACTGCCAGTATGTTGCCAGTGGGTGAACTAGGCTTTTGTGTGGGTCATTATATATTAGGGTATGTGTGTGACCACATGCTCTAAAATATTAAGCTGACCTTATATTGTTGCCTTATATTATTATCATGCCTTGTTATTTTGTTAAACTACTGTTTTGATGTTTTATTTTGCAGGATTATACAATTATGTTTATGGCAAATAATGGGATATACACAGACACACTGTAATTTATAAACACAGTCGCTGCAATAGGGGTCAAAACGTTGACAATGCAAAGGTATGAATATACCCATACATTGATTGCATTGTGTTAAATCTAACACACCAACAGTATACATATACATCATTACATTTGATAATACATGCTCATGTCTATATGTCTCATATTTTACCAATCATTGTCTTCAGTTCCACGTAATAGGGGGTATTCCTCGCACTACTGTTGACTCGAGTCATACATCTGAGGCTGAGTCTGGGCAGTACATATCTGCCTTCTGCCTGGTGCTAAACGGCCCTAACCCTTAGTCGCCTTGTACGACAGTGCATGGTAAGAGATGGGATGGCTCAAATTCTTCTCTGCTGGGAACCACGCGGCTAAATTTGAACATTTGATAATAATAGATATGTATTTTTATTGAAGTTAATTCAGTTTATGAGTGTGCTCTATATTAATGTGCTACAATAACAGTACGAAAATATAGCAATTTCTTGGTTCTTTTTTCTTTTTCAATTCATATTCAAGCTTCCTTTAATTCTACTGTCAATCTTTTACCCAATGAAGTCGAATAGTATTTCACACATTATTTCGATCAGTAATAAAAACTGTTAGAAACGCCATAGAAGAAAAAAATTTAGAGTAAAATATGCTACCATAGCTTTTAGATTGACATGATCATTTACATAATTCTCTCTTGAATATATCGAGATATTTACCATGTTTGTTGAGTTTATTGAGCAACCGATCTAGAAATACACCGTGATCATGGCGCTTGCAACAGCGCCGAAATATCGGTTGCTCAATAAAATCAACAAACATGGTAAATATCCCGATATATTTAACAGTGAACATGGCATTTATGAAAAGGCTTAGATTCATAAAACAGATCCAGTTTTAGTACCTGCGGTTACTGTCTTCCAATTATTCAGCATTTGCTGGAATATCTATAACTTACATTCTGTATTTATTTTTTTAAATTTTTAAAACCAGAAGCTTGCGATGAAATTATAGTATATGTAATAAAGGCCAGAAGAATGATCACAATGCACTTAGATTGACCTGTGGGCTGACCGTGCGTGCAAAAAATGATATTTTGGTTCGCAATCCGGAGGGAGAGGGATGCTCCATCCATGGATCATTCTCACTAGTTCCACCAGCAATTAGTTCCGTGGAACTAGTGAGACTTTATTTTCTCAGTAGTTCCATGCGATCCCATCCGCTTAGATAATGGAACAAATGAAACAAAACTTAGTCGAACTGGTCTCACTAGTTCCATCGTAATTGTTCCATGGTACTAGTGAGTTTTTTTTTTCACAGTAGTTCCATGGATCTTTTTAATGTAACAAAATAAAGTTAATCAACATCGTTCTCATTAGTTCCACTTTCTAAAAAAATGTCATCAAAATATGAATAAAAGGTAAAGAAAACGCACAAAAATATTAATTTTAATTTTTTTCCTAGTTTTAGGTATATTTTTTTATGATGCCTATGATACTTTTTTTTATTTTTTATGATACTTTATGGAGCCTAAGTTTAGTGCCTGAAGCACTAAACTTAGGCTTCATAAAGTTGGTGACTCGTTTGTAGGTAACTATATAAAAATGTTTAACAAAATTCCTCATGATATATTAATTGGTATGTCAACCAATGTCATGCCAATTAATAAATTTAAAATAGAAGTAAAAAAATGATTAATAAAAAAAGGATATTATAAACTAAATGATTATTTCAATGATAAAAATGCATGGTCAACCTAAGTCTCTTGCTTGCTCGCACAATATAAATTGTAAAAAACCGTTTTAAAAAGAAAAAATCTAGTTCAAATATAGTTTTCTGAGTTGCTTGCTGGCTTCTTCTCAGTTGAACTAACCTACCGAACCAGCGAAAGAATCATTTTCCAATGGTTATTTGGCTTTATTTAATAATATTTCTTGACATCATTGTAAAATTTTGACGTTGTGCCTAAACTGAATAAATGAAATTGATTCTTTGATTCTTGATTCTGTGATTCACTTAATAAATAATCAGCCTAGATAATAGAATACAGTACTTATGATATATTATGGTAATCAGGCTCATTTTCGGAAAATTACAGTACGTATGTTAAAGTAATTTGTCCAAAAAATGAGCAATGGTAATATCACCTGAAATTAATTCCATTTGTGTTTCTCTAATGAAATCATCATTCTCTATATTATCTTTTCTTCTTTTTTTGGGAGGTTGATTTCCATAAAATGCAGTTAAATTGCTTTCATTCAAAAACATATTTAATGTTGTCAATAAGTTGGTTTCATTCTTTGGTACTTTTTTATTAATATTATGGTGCCATCCTTCCACAGCGTTTGTGGTACGGTGTCGTTCACTAAACACACACCATAGTTTCATAAAATCAGGTTTCATCCAAAACTTTTCAAAATATTCCATGAATTTTTTAATTCCTTCATTATTTTGTAACGATTGTCGTTTTATATAACCCCAGCCATCGTTAATTTTATCTAAAGGTAAATGAGCTAGATTACAACATAAAGACACTATCCTCTTGGAACGCTTAAATTTGTGAATATTCAAAGCTTTTGCCTTTCGCCATAAACAATTGGTGAAATGGAAGTGGCATCCATTGATTATAATTTTTTTGTCGTATCGGTGTAAAGCCGCGATTGCAGCCTCTTCAAAGTCCACGTTTACTTTACTCGGTTTCCATTCAGGAATTCGTGTCTTGATTAATTTAAATAAAATAGAATAAGCTTTTGTACTTTTGTGGGACATTAATGCATAAACTAACGGCAGAATATTTGTATTACTGCTGCTGCTCCCTATATCGCCATGAATGGAATATACCTGAGCGAATGGAAAAGGACAACATTTGAATGTTCCATCCATGAAAAATTGCTTTGTAGTTGTCATTAAAGATTTAGCTTCCATAGAGCAGAAAATCAATATTTTAAGGTCACCATCGAAATAATCTGCCAACATAAATTTCCTAAATGGTGCGGGCACTTCAACTTCTTCTAGACTTTTCCCACATATTATCTTATTGACTTCAAGTTCTCTATTCCTTTTTCTGTAAATTGAAGCTTTTTTTTGTTGAAATGACGGAATCGGTTTTTTAGAAACTAAATCAAGACCCTCATTTCTTATTGCTATCATATTTCTTTTATATACGCTTGGAGCACATTCTAATCCTTTTGCAGCCTCCTCACAAGTTTGACTTATTTTCTTATCGATTAAGTTTTGAGTTTCATCTGATAGACAGATGATGTGGTGATCTTTCTTAAATAAAACTGTTGTTTGGTCCTTAAAAAAAGTACAGTGCTTTAAAAAAGAGATCGTCATTTGTATAAAAAAATCAATTATGGTGTAACACTCCGATTTCACCATCGAAGTAATAATAATAAAACTACGAGATATTGGCGGAATTGCCGCTAAATGCGCAGAGCTATTCAATAAATAATAATAATAATAATAATAAAACATGTTGAATTCTACTTTATATATATAATTAACTATCATGTATCTAATAAATGAAATTCGCGAGTAAAACCGCGTCCTTGGGACAATTGAACTACGGGGAAATAATGTGCATAATAGATTTATTTTATCACCATAAGACTCACTTAAATAATATATTAAGTGAGTCTTATGTGTGATAGACTCACTTTATATAATAAATACTCACTGTTGAGATTGATCCAGCACATTTATTTTTCTTATAAAATTGACACCTCCATATGCTTGTTCCATTGCGATAAATGCTATGTCTATAATATTGGTAGCCACAATAAAGTAACACGTTTCCACGACCCCTTTTAATAATATCAATTTCACAAGACATGTTTTGCACAATAAAACAGAATTAATCAAAAAATTTTAACGCATACAACTCTGGTTTGTGTGAAAAACCTGTTTAATTATACAATTACTATATGAGGGTAGTTTTATAATATCTATGATATACAAGATATTGTTTATTCAGAAAATATGCGAGTCAAAAATAATTAAACGTCTAGATTTAATTATCATCTTCAACTATTTGTAAACAGGAAAAGCATTAAAATTATAAATCTCCAGGATAATTTACTAGTTATTACATAAACAAATAGATGGCGCTTACATATATTTCTTCCAAATTACGATGTGGAATTAATGTTGTGTACCTATTATCAAAATATGTTATTTCGTATTTTGATGATATTTAAGAAAGTGGAACTAATGAGAACGATGTTGATTAACTTTATTTTGTTACATTAAAAAGATCCATGGAACTACTGAGAAAAAAAAACTCACTAGTACCATGGAACAATTACGATGGAACTAGTGAGACCAGTTCGACTAAGTTTTGTTTCATTTGTTCCATTATCTAAGCGGATGAGATCCCATGGAACTACTGAGAAAATAAAGTCTCACTAGTTCCACGGAACTAATTGCTGGTGGAACTAGTGAGAATGATCCCCATCCATAAAGGATGTATAGCTCCATCTTCCCTTCTATACGATCGTTTGTAGCATGCATGATCAGCCCACTACGCTCTGTACTACAGAGAACAATAAAATGTATCGTGCTATTTAAATACAAATTGATATAGCTATATTATTATTTATAACGTCAATAAACATTAAAATAGTTAAACTGCTTTTTATTTTATAGTTTTAATATAGAACAGAAATTGAACGCTATTCACCATCATCATCATCACTAAGTACATAGTATAAAACAAAGTCGCGTTCTCTGTCCCTATATCCCTATGTCCTTACGAGTATGTCCCGTTGTATTCTGAAATCTTTATAACTACCCACGCAACAGATTTTGATGCGGTTTTTTTATTAGATAGAGTGATTGAAGAGGATAGGTTTAAATGTATATAACATCATGCTACAACCAACTGGTGTGCGCAGAAGTGAAAAGTGTTGCAAAGACGGGGTGACGCAGATGAAGTTGCGCGGATCAGCTAGTTAAATATATTTTCCTCCAGAGTCGTTCAATGCAAATATACAATATTCATGAATATCAATATTTGCACTGAGAGAATCGATCTGTGACCTCCTGTGTAGTCGAACATGGGTCGAATGCACTCGATCCAGGGGTAGTGATATTTTTTTTAAATATTAGTAGGTAACTGAGAACGTAGAAGCTTTTGCTTGTGTGGAGTAAGTTCACGTCGGTAGTGTACCAGGAGGGATTCGAACTGAATACCTTCGATCCTAAGGCCATGAAGCTACAGACGCTTCACAGAAACAACAATATGTATCTGTACATTTTTGAAAAAGGAGTGTTTTTTTGTTTATAAGTAGGTACCTACAGGGTATTTATACCCATACGTTGCGTTCGGAAACTATGGGCACAGTGTAGTATGAAAGGAACTTCACCCCACGCAAACTGTGGAACAAACTCGCTGCTGTGGTTTTTCCAAGCGACTACAATTTGGTGAATATGCCCCGTGTCTCAAGAAGGGTATCAGAAGGTTCTTGTAGGGTCGAGCACTAGTGTGACTCTGATGTTACACTTGTCCATAGCCCACGGTATTCACTTTCCATCAGGAGTACCATGAGCTTGTATGCCTGCTATCTTAGTCGTATAAAAAAAGATATAGAGGCTCCGTTTTCTAATGAAGTAGGCACGAAAAACAATTTTGATATTGTATTAAGTACGAATTTATGAAAGTTAAGTCAGTGATGTTATTACTGTTAAAGGGATAAGTACCTATATTGTGGCAAGGAAACTGTTGCCAGGACCAAGAGATTTAATTTAGATAAGTAGTTTGCCGACGACAGCTTGTTATGTGAGCTGAAATCAACTTACGCGGAACGCTTGCAGCTGTCTAGTGAGATATTCTCTTTTGTATGTCTAGCTCTAGATACTCTAACATGAGGACTGTTACGAGTCCTGAAGGTGCGGCGTGGTGGATCCGTCAGTTGTATCGTTACAAAATACTCCATATCGTCTTGTTTGGCCTTGATTGAGTTATCATCAGTAGTTACGTCATCTTCGTCTATGTACCAAGTGGGGTTGAAGGCTGGTGCCGCCTGTCACTAGCTAGCAGAAGCGTTGTGCGACTGTCCATATCTGGGGGCCAGTCAGCCGGGGTGCAAGGGATATATTACCGACTACCTCATTTCCGGCAACCGAAGACTCGAAGACGGCGATCGTGAACGTGCCGTTCTAGTTGGTTCGAGTCCGAAATAACCACTCTCACCGGCTCCGGTGGAGGAGGTATCCACGGGGATCCTCCGTATCAAGTGGGGGTGACGAGTGGAGCCACCTGTCACCCACGCAGAAGCGGTGCGTGACTCCCCACACCCGGGGGCTAAATAGGGACACCGTGGTCCCCACACCCGAAGGGTCGGCCGGGGTGCGAGCGATATGTTACCTACTATTTCACCTTCGGCAACCGAAGACCCGAAGTCAGCGATGACGAACGCGCCGTTTTAGTCGGTTGGAGTCCGACACAACTACTCTCACCGGGTCTAGTGGGGGTGGTATCCAGGGGGATGAAAAAATCTACGTAGGTACATAGCGATTTCCCCGTAGCAGCCTAAGTTTAGATCCACTTTGGAGCCCGAGGTCCGCTCCACTCATTGCTTGTCTCCGAAAAAAAGCACCAGAATATCATTTTGCTTCACAGGCCCAATCAATTAAATAAATTAGCCTATCGCAGTCCACTGCAGGACTTAGGTCTCTTACAATGTTGGGAGGTTTTGGCCTACTGTTTCCATGCTGGCCAGAGCCGGGTTGGTACAGGGTTTCATTTCCAGTTTCCTTTCTCTCGCAGTTATGTCGTCTGGATATTTTCCCGAATGTCACTTCTTACGGCATCCTTCAGATGAGATGGTTGGTGCTATCTCCTCCGTTATCACACGGATATGTAGGGCCCACCACACAGTAATTGTCTACTTTATAATATTTTGAAGAAACCTCTTAAACTTTCGCTTCATGTACCTACTACTTTCTATTATTATTTCTGTGTACAATGCCTAATTATTTACAAGTTAAACGATCGTATCAAACTTGCTAAAACATTTTAACAGGGGCTCCACCACGTCCACTTTATGGTTAGCAGACAAAGTTTCATTGGCTCCATAATTTCCAACCCTTAAGTTAGTAACAACTTACCAAATGCTTAAAAGGCTTCAACTTTTAATTAATAGAACTCTTGCAATTCACGAAACCATTAAGAATAATGAATGGGCTCCTCACTTTTGAGATAAAAACTGCATGAAAATTAATTCAGTATCAGCGGGTTCCGTGGATGAAAACTGAATTCTTAGAACAGAATACATTTGGAAATGGATAATGGAATTGAAAGAGCGGCAAGAGCCATAGAGTAATTCGGCTACATACCTCAACCTCTTAAAAGTACCTATCTAAGTGATATTATTTTAATCTTAAATTACTTTCATATTGTGATACGGACTCAGACCGTTGTCGTATAACAATGTTTGTTTTACTATACAGGGTGTAAGAGGAACGCTTCCGAAGCCGAAGGCCCCTGGTAGTACTCATGGTACCTACACAACATATTGGCATAAAAAATTACGGCAAAGCAAATTTTTCTTTCACCTTTTTTTAATTTTTTTTCGCATTGTTTACTCTCTATCATATCAGTAAAGCTAAATGAAATGAAAGGAGATGGAAATCCGTGGGCCCAAAATGTAATAAGTTGAAATATGATCTAAAAAATTAGTAATATTTTTGTGTCTTAGAATATGAGAAATCACCTCAATTCTCTGTCTGGAAGCGGAGAAATATGAGAAAATAGTTTTCGTGAGATAATCGATTAAATAATCGATTACACATTTGCAGTAAATAATTAACTCAAAGTAATTAAATGCACTATATATACTTACATGCAATATAGTGCATATAGTTACAGTCATATTATTAAACCAAATATCAATTAATTACTGAAAAACCAATATTAATGATTATCGATTTAATATCGATTGAAATCTCTCTAATATTTTTAGTCTGTTACTGTCAGTAACTGGCTGTTACTGACAGCTAAAAAGAAAAATAATAGCATTGACAATTGACACTAGACAGTTACCGTTTTGTTTGCTCATAGTGTTGTTGCAATAGCGATAGTTTTGCTATCAATAGTTGACCTTGAAAAATAGTCGATAGCGCGAATAAGCCTATCGAAAATATCGAAATGCTGCAATAGTATCGTAAAATGTTAGACTATCGATAGGGCAAAACTATCGATAGTATCACGCTTTCTTTCGGTAGTATTGATACTATCGATACTATCGTTTGTGTCTGTAATGATACTATCGATAGTATCGATACTATTGATCTAAAGCAAAAGTATTACTTATTATTAACAATCGATACTATCGATAGTATCGATAGTATCGTCCAGGGTCGATATTTTCGACAGGACAATCGATAGCAATCAAAAATAAAAATCTAAAGCAAAAGTATTACTTTTTATTAACAATCGAGGTCAACAACAAGGGTCGATATTTTCGATAGGACAATCGATAGTATGACTGATTCTCAAGGTCACGTTAGTATCACGATACTATCGAATTATCGATAGACTATCGCTATCGCAACAACACTATTTGCTCACTCGTTTCGTGTTTTCCAATACGTTTTGATTTCTTGCCCGATTATTTGTGATTTTTACGACCACTGCTTTGTATTTTACGGATTCTGACCCTGCCTACCTTGTGCTACGTTGGACACCGAAGATCGCTCACACGGATTTTACCGCCGGCTTGTGGATTGGATATTATTGAAACTATGGATCGCTGTGTGAATTGTGGGATATCCACTGGTCATTGCAATACACTGGGTCGACCACCCTTACACGATGAAACAATTCTGTCAGTGATTCAGGAATGGCTTGCACCTCAGTTTGTGAGTAAATATAACCTCATCTAACCAGCTACCATCCTGGGAGGTGTAAAAATACATATAATTAGAAGGCCTATGGAGATTGTTTACAGTTATGGCAAAGAATTATTTTTTTATCAATCAATATTTTATTACCCTAATATGTTTTCTTGTATTTATTTTTTGTTTTGTTTTTGGTGTACAATAAAGAGTAATCTATCTATCTATCTATCTAATACAGAACAGTTAATTATGTATTGTTTAATGTAGCTGAAGATAAATAAAACTTATTTTATTAATATTTTAGTCGACGGCTCTCGTAGAAGAAGGGAGGCTATAGTAATTCATTACTGGTACTGCAATTGTATTGTAGGGAAACGACCTATAGGCTGCTGCGCTCATATTCTAGACGACATTTTAATTATAACAGAAGGCGAAAAAAATGATGTTTTATTTTATTTTAGACATCCTTTCCCTATCTCTTCACCTGTTACCTACCTATAGCTTGAAGTTCATATGATTTTTCAAACATTTTCTAGTAAATATAATAACTATAAGTGCAAAAGAACACATTTTGCACTTCAGGAATCAGCTGTAGTTAAAGATTGTAACATAACGTCACTTTTACATAATCTCTTATATCTCTGTTCTCAGATTGACAAAATCCGCAGAATATTCAGTAAATGGTTGATAATATATATAAGCTATTAATTGACACCACTTTTATCTTCTTACACCCTGGGCCCAAGATTGTATGAAATCATTTCAGTCTCCTTTCATAAAAAAAACCTCACTGCAAAAAAGAACAAGTAGCGCCGTCTTGCGAGGTCATGTTATTTCATGAAATTTTTATATCGTTCAGCTATACTAACACAATTGAGAGGGAATAACGCAAATTAAATGATAAAAAAAAATAATTAAAAAATAAAATTTTCCGTAGGTGCCGTAATTTTTTTTTGTGCCAATATGTTGTGTACCACGAGTACAACCAGAGGTCCTCGGCTTCGGGAGCGTTCCCCTTACACCCTGTATATTGGAAGACAATTGTAAAACAGTGCAAATCACACTATGAAAGTGAAGTAATATTAAAATAATATTAGTAAGTTGTTTGTGGTTGGAGGGTGTGAAGGCCCTGGAACTATGAGTGGTGGGAAATTAGTAGGAAATTAAATTTCATAAGTTTGCCGCCGGCGCGACTCGCGCGACATATTTCGAAGTGAAGTTGACATGATGTCATATACAGACAGACGTCGCTATTGCTATAAGTTTTTTGCATATAGAATGAAGTGGTAATTTTATAAGTACTCCCTTTTAATTATTTATTTCTGATATTCAGGGAGATACGGACAAGTGAGAGACCTATGTAACATTTTATGTATCTACGAACAAACTTTCGTTTACATAAATAAATAAATAAATATTCTAGGACAATCTACACAACGTCACCTAGACCCATGGTAAGCATAGTTTAACTATCTTGTGTTACGGGTTCTAGAATGCGGATAAACATACATAGATATTTTCTTTTTGTAAATGCATCCATATTATACATAGAAACACCCAGACCAATGCAGATATTCATATTCAAGCACACAAATATTTGCACTGAGCGGGAGTCGAACCCGCGCCTCCTGCGTAGCAGTCGCGTTCACTACCGCTACGCCACGGAGGTCGTCATATATATATTATACATATTTTTAAAGAAATTCAAGAAAATCAATTCATTATCGTCATCATAGCTAGGTGTATATGCTAATACCATAGATAAAATAAGATATACTTTGTATCGGAATACATATATTTCCCTCGGATATAAATCACAATACATATCATCTTAAACCGACCGAACTCTTCACAATACACCTACGTAATTTAATTTAAGTTGTTGTAATAAGGGTCGCTCTATGCGGTGCCTTCGCGAGGACTTTATAGGGTGTTTGAAATGGCTATTACGTGAATTGAGGGTACGAATAAATCAGCGTCGGATGTTGTCTCCGTTCTCACACTTGTCTTGTCCTAGGCGGTAATAATGTTACTAAAACAAACGACTGTGACCTTGGGCCTTTAATTTGTGAAGAACTTAATATTGTTCTATGCCTAGCAGTCTGGCTACAAGTTCAAAAATTATTTGTCATAGAATGACATGATCATACGATTAATGTGTCTTCACAAACGCCGTCATTATCCTATAAAGCATTTAAACCTGTATTAAAACAAAAATTGTAATGACGAATAAACCAGCAATATTTTTAAAATACTTAAGTAGGTAAGTACCCTACCCTAAAACTCTACTAAAACTCGAGAGAACTCCACCCGAAATAAAAAGTTAGGTACATACTAAATTATGCCATGCTCAAATATGAGGTATCGTTGGATAGATGCATTTTTTTGCAAAACTCCATTTTCGTGGTTATATATCTCTAAGAGATATACCTATCCCCCCGGTGGAGACCACGGTGTCCCCATATTTTTTTTTATATTTCAATAAATTACATTCTTGGACAATCTACACAACGCCCCACCCAACCCATGGTAAGAATAGTTTAACTAGCTTGTGTTATGGATTCTGGGATGCGGATAGATATAATCCCTATTTTGGGCCGTTAAAAAAGGTGATGGCAATATAGTTTACCACTACTTTAAAAAGGGTAGTGAATTTTCGTTTTGTAGTAAGTATGATTTGAGCTAATATGGCATTAAAGGTAGAATATAAATAAGTAGAGTAGAACGACAAATTAAAGCAATTATTTACTATATAGTAATGCACGGCATTTTTAACGGTTATAATATGAGTGAGTTTGGCGACATCAGGTCCGGTACTGAAACAATCCTATCGAATTTCTACTAGTTTTTTCAGTTGTGTGTGTGTTACTTACTCATCTATAGTGCTACGAAAGCCATCACTCTACATTCTACAGAAATACCCGTATATCTACGATAAGCAGCTTACCCAGGTATGCTAATCAAGCGAGCGCCGGCGTCCGGTCCGGCCCGACTAGTCCGGCCGGCACAATCCCGCCTCCGGTAATTACTTCATGTCCCCGTTTGTCGCGTTAATTAATCAGTGTTCCAACGAGATGTAATGAAAAGGCTGAATTACTTAGTAGCTGACTCGCAATGCAGCCAATAGACGACAATGGGAAGCACTATTCTATTTCCAGAAACATTTTTGGTTGAATTCGTCTCTCAGTGGTAGAATTCGATATTTGAACAATATTGTATTTTACAATGCATCTAATAACAAATGAATACATAACTTTTAGAGGTCCAATAGGCACTACAGAAGAGGTTCAGTGGAGCATTTTTTATTTGATTTAATTTTGAAGGTCCAACGGGCTCTGGATATGAGGTCGAGTGGGCACATTAATTATAATATTTTGAAGAAGGTCCAGTGGGCACTACACTGGATATGAGGTCGAGTGGGCACATTAATTATAATATTTTGAAGAAGGTCCGGTGGGCACTAAAAATGAGGTCGAACGGGCACTTTTGTGATTGGGGTCCAATTTTGCAGGTCGAATGGGTACGTAGCCATTGATCCACCGGGATCTCTGTATCGTGGCGGTAGTGACGCAGAAGTCTTATATTCGATTCCCCCTCAATGCGAATATTTGTGTTTATGCACACAAATATATTATATTCACATTGGTCTGGGTATTTCTATGTATTATATGATTGTATTTACAAAAAAAACCTAAGTCCCTATAAAATATGCTATAGATAAAAAAGTATTTATGGCGTTTCATACTTTGGATCGAATAAGCTTGAATATTTACGAAAAAGTTTAGACGTATTCTGATCAAAAAGGTTCATATTGTCGAATTTATCCTTCGTTGTGTAAATACGCACACCGATGACACGAGTGCACCGACTACATCACACTTCCATGGTAACATTAGTGTTTGATATTCACATTGATTACCAGAGGTGGATTAAACATGACAACACAAGCAACTCATCTGCTCCATCGCCTTCTTCTCGAGCATTACTTGTTGGTAGGAAGACGACGGCAGTCTACGCATTCCGCAACATCATTGTTATGAAAAAAGGCGCTGAGAGAATTCCCACACAGAGGCCCCAACAGGGCTTGTTTCTTCTTTTACCAATTTCGCCCTCACGCCCCTAGGCACGTGCCTACTTTGCTTAATTTAGGATAATTCGCCACTGCTGATTACATTTGCGGCACCGCCACCAATCTGAAGTAGAATACCTGTGAAAGGAAACTGTTAATAACACAATTTAGGTACTGTAGACCAATGAAGAAATATAACGTGCTCCTTCTTGTTATGAAATAGCATAGTTATATAGCAGTCTTACTTGTAGATACTCGTATCATGAATCAGACGAGACGCTCGTGTGTGACTTGGTGGCGGTCTTCCTATTATAGTAGTTTTTCTAGAACAAGTACCGATAGGGATGTGAGTGACGGGATGCTACGTAATCTTTATAGAGATATGCATTTCTATTCTGTTTCTAAACATTAGAATACAACTATCAATGGATTGCGGTACCTTATCTGTAACGTAGTAAGCGATTTCTTTTGCAGAAAATATAATTTAATTATTGACCATCAAGTTGAATTTAGATTTATTTTGTAAATGTAGTAGGTATAGTAAATGAATGATTTTTAATAAAAGAACAGAGTTTTCATTATAAAAAAACAAATATCAAGCTACATAGTGTTCAAATTACGTGTATTGGATTATCTCTGGATACATTACATGCATGAGCAAGATAGGTACATAGTACAGCCGACATTTAGTCGTCCATCCAGCCCGCATTTCCGGATGAACAATGCAATCCTACAAATTGAATTGAGTTCAATCTCAGTACAATAAGGACCGTGTGCATCAATCAAACGTTCAAGAGACCACTATGAAAACAATAGGTCCTCGGTAAATTACTGTATCTGAGGCGTGGGAACCGAAGTTAGCCGGCCAAACGACTGTCATTTTTAATTATGTAAGTATTTGACCTCAACAAAAGTATGTTTTTTTGTTCTTTCATCAGCGGGCAAGCTGTTTCACACATTTCATTTTAAACAAAACGCATGTTCTGCAGAAAATTTATTAGTGCACAATAGTCATGTACTTAGTACGTACAAAATTATCGAACTACCGAACAGCTGACGTGTACATTATTCGGAATGTAACTCCGATGGCATTGTTGAAAAACACGAAATCCCTTTTCTTTCAATTCCAAGAACATGCGACTGTTACACGCTTTTCTTACGAACCTTTTTAATAATGTCTCTCTTGACGTCGAACGTATATTTTCCCTTTTTTGTTTTTTCTGACATATTCGTTGCCATTCAGTCTTGAAGTTATTGTTATTATTGTACATAGAACAACAGTTTTCGAATTTCCGCGTTACCAAATTTAAAATGTCAAATTAATTTAAACCCTTTCAAATTATACCCTTTTCAATCCTCGTTAGGTACTACATTTTACTACATACTTAGTCATATTGATTTTATTTTTATCTAGACTAAGTATTCGAGTCCATACTCGTGGTCACACCAGTGTGACTATCAGGATTTCTAGGATGCCTATATTTTATAAGGACACCCTGACGACTTTAAAACAAGCTATACAGACTGCGGTTCCACCCCCGTGAAATGCGTATTGTGTGCCCTTAGCATGAAAATCTATGGAATTTGTAACGGAAAGGTATTGAGGGAGCAAAGTATTACGATGGGCAGCCTACTTTGAACCTGTGTCTGCGTGAAATTCGCCAATCACAATTCTTTCGATAAATTTGCATTACGAATTTGATAGTTTTTCGTGTACACAGAAGCCTACTTTCTTGGGTGAACAACTAGCACCACATCCTGTTTCGCGTGCAAGGGTACCAAGTACCAAACATGCAACCTTCAGACTACTTAAATCTATTTTCATACTTTATTTGACTTGAGGTCCTCTTGAGTTAGGAAAAAAACGCTCGTGAATTTAAAGAAAATAATTAACCCTCTCGCCGTCGGCTCCCGCCGCGTCTCTCTACCGGCTGGCTCTACCAGCTCAACCTGACCTGTAAATGAAGTACTAATTAGCAATTATGACTTCCAGCAACAAACCTTTGAACCTAGGAACAAAAAGAGCATTCTTGAAGTTTGATATAATATAAAGTTCGCTGTAATTGAGAAGACAAACTTTAAAATAATTTTCACGTAAGAGAATTTTGGGAGTGGCCTTCGTTTGAGTTAATAATTTTTACCTAAGTGGTTTAATATAACAGGACACTATAGCGCCTCCTTCAAGAAATTTAAAGAATTTTAGTCTTTTTAAGTTACTAATGTACTATGGGGAGTTGGGGCCCGAGGCCGTTAATATTCATAATGACGACGTGATATTAGGTTTCTGCCTTCTTTTTGTTCATAATTGCTTTGATAGTGATGCGCGTCAGGTAACACGAACGTCGAAAGCGATATATTTGAGTTTACAGATCATTTACAGCCAAGGCAATAGGTAAAGCTCTTGAGAAAAGAAACCAGCAATGAAACTGACAGGCACTCTTTTTCTGTCGAAGTGTGTGGAGACTACATAAATAAACTCACGCCTTTATCCCCGAAGGGGTAGGCAGAGGTGCTAGCACCCTCATTTCGCCAGTTTATGTTTAGGTCTCAATGTAATAGATGGCGAGCCTATTGCCATTAACCGGATACTTATAAACGTGCGATAAATACACACATAACTACGAAAAGCATCGAAAAGTCATTGGTGTGCCATGAAAGACCTGGGATCGAACCCGAGACCTCGTCTCAGCAGTCCATTACCCGTACCACTAGGCTACCGCGGTACTTGTGGAGACTATTTCATATATTAATGTTCTGGAACAGAATGAGGAGCACATTTAGATAATAGGTACCTACTCTATATAACACGAGCATGTTCCTGCATAATTAATTAGGCTTTCACATTAGACCCCGAGGTCGGCTTATTTCTTAGCCTTCTTTTAGTTGGGCTTATACTTAGGACTTTTAAGATTCCCTTAAAAGTCCTAAGTATTTCTAAAAATTAATAGGCAGCTTCTACAGAAGGCAGCTTCTGTTCAAACTCTCAACTTGGAGAAGAAATTCAGCGGCAGAAGCTTACGCTGACTGCACAGAAACTCATTTAAGCTTCACCCTTCACCCTCCCCCCCCCCTCCCTGATAGGCAGCACGAGTGTGACTTGGTATAAATAAAAACCTCGTACGTCGATCAGCACGCTTGTTAGTACGCAGATTAGGCCCGCCAAAATCTTACAGAGGGCCTTTTTTCGTGTATTCCCTGTGCGGTAATTCTCACGGATACCCCCCGCCGTAGTTAGTGAGACTGGTTATATAGGACACGAACCGACTAAAACCGCACAGCCCTATTGAGTCATTAGTTGTAGTGCCGAGGGTGCCGTAACACCCTAAAAACAAGATCGTTGTTAAGTATAACAATTTCATCTCATAATACTGTCGCGTACTTACTCAAAATTGATGTTTCGTCGCCAGTCCTTGCCTAATCTTGTTATAAACTCGGCGACACTTGAACTTATGAGGTCAGACGGGGCCATGGACGAAATATAAGTAGACTTGGAAACGATATTTTTATTTATGTCAAGAGGCCGCCATAAAATGAACACATAGGCGTTCGCGCCGCATCGCCGCGTCATCGGCCAGTACACTGACCATGCAATACTGCCTCATTGGTTTTACGACCACGCAAAATTACTTCCAGCTTCATAAAGTCTTGGATACATAGATATATATAATGGTGTTAGACCAATTATTAAATCAGAATATAGACTCTATATGTACAGTGCGCGATTTTTGAGGGTTTTTTTGTGGTAATATTCAGCATAGCGATAGATACCGGCGTTGAAGGAAACCAAATCCAACTACAAATGTGTGCGCTCCAAGGTCTCGTTTGTCTCGCGACTTGGCGTCAATATACATATATGCCGGAAACTATGTGTAATTTAGAGTGTAACGTTATCCCCAGTATATTCTAGTTCCAGTGTAAGTACTTACAGTCACACTCGATTTCAAACGACGGAGGTAGGGCATGACGGTATCTCCCGTTGAGCAATCCGAATGGGCAAGTACCTCCACCCTACAGAATACCGCGGTTAATAATAATCTTGTGTTGTGTTTCCGGCGGTGAGTAGGGTAGCCAGAGCCCACTGGTGAGGTTATGTGTTGTCAGTGGGAAGACCGAGAAACCCTTCTTTGTCTTCTGCACCGACAGCACAGAGACTCTCTTAACCTTCTCCCCTCCCCCTTCCTCTTAACCCTCTTCTCTATATGTATAGTCGGCAGCACGGATGTGACGCCCCTGGTATTGCAAACGCCCATACACCACGGTAACCACTTTCCATCAGGTGAGCTGCGTGCTTGTCTCCCACCTAAGTAGTAAAAAAATAGATTTCAACAATAAACTTCGTAACCCGCGTGCCCTGTCCACATTATTTGCACTTTTCATTTACGAGACTATGACGTGCTCCTCGAATAAACTCACTTTCGTGCATCAAATTTATTCAATCCAATTAAAACTTAGGGAAATTTAGGGAAGCAACATGTTACTCTAATTGGGGAATCGCACTGTAGTTTGGATTACTGAATTTTCACTTCAAATAATGAAGCTAGTAAAAGTTGCAGATGAAGAAAATTCATCTTCACTTTGCGTTACAATGTCAAATAATGATACTATGAAACTATGATAGATGTTAGATAAAGGAATGCAATAAATTTTAGAAGTAATGTTTTACATTTCAATAGTAGTAACTATTGGAGTATTATAGTTATTTACTATAATAGTTCACTCAACTTACTACTCAAGCAAATTTCTGTATAGACCAAGTACCTAAATGTTTGTAAATAGACCAATAAAAGTAAAGCCCGCTAAGTTTTTTACTGAAATCTTCTTAGGCCCGGGCTGCTTTTTGAATCGGTCGGTGGTCCATTTGCTCACTAATTTATAAAATATTATAGATTCTGTAAGTGCCGTTACGTGGTTTATACGGGTTTGTAGCAGAAGGACAGATATGCAAAATCCCAGATACAAAATAAATGACTATTGAATTTTGTATTATATACTGTAAAATTCCCTAAGTGTCAATTCTAGGATGTGCCCGCTGGCGGACATATCCTAGAACTCCTAAAGGATGAAAAGGTGGAAACTCCACATTTCATACGTCGTAGTTTGCTAGCTTCTAACCCTTATTAGACCACACAACTCCTTACCCATACTGTACTTATATATTTTTATGTGGAATTATTATGTAAATAAATGAGGGAACTTGTTCAATTCTGTGTATTGCTGCCTATACGATAACTGCTCGTACAAATGTACGGGAACCCGTATTTGACCGGTTTTATGTAGGCATACAAATGATTTTTCACCACAGCAGCTCAAACAAGTGAGTTTTGCTGCGTAAAAACAGTGTGCAAAATGCGATTTTGCTCACTCAGTGAGACAAAGTAGCTTTTTAATTATTTTTTTTTAATTTTCAACAAAGAGTGCCAACCATAGATTCAAAAAGAATTGTTCCGCGAATAACTTTCGAACTACATACACTGCACTCTGTCTCTTGGCCGTCCATAAAAAAGTTCGAGTGACAAACACAAGTATTTTGAAGGTTTTTTTTTTAATTTATGGCACGTCAAAGGTCCTATTTCGAAATTCTAAATTTGAAAGATATTTGTAAAAGAATAACAATGTATTTTATTTACATTATTTAATAATTATGTAATGTTATTGAATACCAAAATAAGTAATGCATAAGTATTTATAATGATTACTATTATCAACATTTGAAAAATGAAATGGCACGTACGCTGTTTCTGAACACACCTTAAAAATAACGGGTATAAAATTTAACTTTTAACTTTCAACTTTAAATTTGCAGAACAGCAATAAGTAATTTAGATTAATTATTAACTTTTAAAATTTTCAGCATTATTTTAATTAATAATAGGTGTTCTGTTCTGTTAATAAGTGTTGCATTATCTTCTAAGTAATATTTCTTATGTGTTCTCGCTGCTGAAGTGAAAAGTAATGTGTGCCACACGAGAGCAAAATTATTTGCATCTCGTGCATTTGAATCCCTCACTACGCTCAGGATTCTACAGTAGAATCACTCGCTACGCTCGTGATTCAATCCTAGAATCCCTCGCTTGCTCAGGATTCAAAATCAGCACTCGCAGCAAAAAACAGTTTTGCTCTCTTGTTGCACAAATAACTATTTTCTGTTAGGTACCCGATACGGACAATAGTACGACTGAGTATATTCCCATCTCATGATTAAATTATTTTTTTTAAAGAATATTAGCAACTGAAGTTACTAATATTCCCTTTAACCCCTCCAGCTAAGCTGAAAGACTTGTGTTAGGAGTGGGTTCACGTCGGTAGTGTAATGGCCAGAATTCGACCCGGGACCTCTCGATCGTAAGGCCGACTCCTTAACCACTAAGCAACCGCCGCTTTCATAAATAAAAACGTTTTATCGAGAATCTGAATGCACTGGATTTGATTTTCACCAGGAGCCAGCTGATCCCTATCAGATAATAATTGTACATCGATAAATCAGCCTGTCAAAGGTCTAAACTTTGAATGCATACAAATATTTGCACTGACCGGGGATCGAATCGACCCCTTGCGTAGCAGTCGCGTTCACTACCGCTACGCTACAGATTGTTAATAATGCCGAAAATTCAATGGCAGGTTTTATAAAATTCTTGATTTGACAATGGTTAATAATTAATTACCTAGTATAATCACGTAGTCACGGTTCCTGAATGTCTCGTATTGCGGTCATTTTCAATTTCAATTTGTTGTTTATGTACAGCCAGTTCAATATACTAAACAGAAATCATTGCTCAAAATCTTGCATTTAATGTGTCTTTTAGAACTAGGAAATGATTCAACACTATAATGTAACAATTCCACCAAACCCGATGGCGTGTTAGATTCCAGCGGCAAAACGCAGCGCGGGGCGGCAACTAGCTAAAGAGATAAAGCTGCAAATTTATTGACGTGACCATAGACTGTTGTGGGTTGTGCCAAGAGTGTGCCTAGAGTGTACGAAACAAGCACACAACTAACATAGCTGGGTACTGTCTAGCACTATAAAAATAAAACAAAGTTTATTTGAATCGATTTTGATTGTAAAAAGCACAGAACAGAAAAAACTAGTAGAAATGCGACACGATAGTTTCAGTAGCGGAACCGAAGTCGCTAAACTTACACCTACCGTTAATAAAACTAGTCAATAATTGCTTTAATTGATCGTACCTATTTATATACTACCTTTAAAGCCATATTAACTCAAATCATACGTACTACAAAACGAAAACACACTATCTTTTTAAGGTAGTGGTAACTATATTGCCACCAGATTTTTTTAATCGTTCAATATAGCGATTACTTTGCTAAAGATAAAAAAGATTCGAGAGAGATCGAGCAAGTTTGAATAATTACACGTAGGTATTCTTACAAAAAGGTTCATATTGTCGAATTTATCCTTCGTTGCGTAAATACGCATACCAATGACACGCGTGCACCGACTACATCACACTTCCACTTGTTTTTTCTTTTCCATGGTAAAAAGTGTATGCAGAGAGAGAGAGTACACGAATGCGTGACCATCCCCTTACAGGGGAATGTTCTAACCACTGACCTACGTCATGAACATTCGAAATTCTCCTGTACATTTTAGGAGGCAATGAACGATTTTTCAATCAATTTTTAAACTTTGTTTTTGGATTACTACGCTCAACCAATTTGATGAAATTAAAAAAAAATAGTAAGCTAACTATTCACAACGATTTAGATTAGAAAAAGTAAATGCTCAAACGTAATCCGAGCCCACGATTTGATTTGAATAGTTAGCATACTGAATACTTTAAAAATTTCATCAAAAAGTTTATTTGGCTTACTAAATATTAAAAAGTTTCACGCCTAGTCCACGTTACAATAACGTGGACTAGGCGCGAAACGACAGGGCAAAGTGGACTGACCCGGGTCTGTGCGAGACATATGTCTTGTATAATCTCACCTCCGGCAATCAAGGACCCATGGACGGCGTGCGTTTTGGTCGGTTCGAGTCCCACATAATCACCTCCATCGGTTTTGGTGGAGGTGGTATCCGTGGGGATTTTGCGCACGATAAAAAAAAATTGGTTGCCTGTAAAGTCGGTATACGGGCGAAAGTTTTACGTGACAACGACTTTGAGTGGTAAAATAATTTTAATGTGAATATTCATTAGGGACGCGTGCCTTTCACTTTTTATGTCTGTCTCTCTCGCTCTTAGGCGGGCTAACCATGCCCGAGTGGAAGGGACGCGTGCCTCTCACTCGCTCTCATTGTGAGCGCATAACGTGAGCGGAGCGTAACGCAGTTTCTTGAAGTGTCACCCGGCAAGCCAATTTATAAGACGTTGTCACGTCAAAAAGGGCAAAGTGGACTCAAATGGACATCTAATGTCTATAATCCTTTGACAACCCTAGTCTAATTTAATAAAAAATAATATAGACTACCGATGAATAGAATAGCTTGTTTTGTTATATGCATATGAACTCATGCAAGTTGTATCCTAAACTTAATTACATTAACAAGTAGATCTAATATCCATTAGCTTCTAAGACTAGTACGTAAGTAGCGGTATCAGTTAATATCTACACTTTTAGTTTCAAACTGTCCAGGAATATATTTTATATAATACTATATAAATACTGGCAACATTTCGGTCTGAATAGATAGCGGTGTCCATCGCTTTATTGAACTGTCCACACCGGACGCAGAATACAGTCTCGTGATTAATTAACGTTGCTAATGCTTCCGGATTTAATGGCTATGCTATTATACAATATGATGATTAGTTTTAAGTACCTATAAGTTTTATATGTAGGTGTGTTGTGTTTTTACGTAAGAATAACTTAAATAACTAAATTGATTCATCATACGTGCGTTTATCCCGTTCGCCTACGAAGCTGCCACCTCGGAGTCCAGTGTTCGCTTATTTTCGGCATTTTCCGTAAAGCAATTGCCATCAGCTGGCCTCCACAACCTATTGGTATATGCGGTATCGAAGAATCGCAATTGGACCATGGGGCCTACACAAAATGCATTCGCTCATCGCTCTGAAAATGTATGGAAGTGACATTTGTTGTAGGAATCAGATCACATGACATTCCGATCCGCGATGGCGAATGTAGCTTCAGAGCGAATGCAATTTGTCTAGGCCCCCAGTTGTTGCACTTTTTAAGGCTCTACGTCCCCGTAAGACAGCGTTTGTTCTGTAAGGGAAAGATCGCGGGTTCGAATCCCGTCGAGGCATTCACTTTTTCTGATATAGATTTGAACCCTTAAGTAATCCCGCTCGTAGCAAAATGTGATTTTGAGCGGTGAAAAATTTAATATAGTGGGCCAGAGCTCCGATGAGACGCTGAAATTAGATTGACCGTAGTTTTTATTGTCTTTTTCTTTTCTTACTTGCTTTATATATTGAGATTTCTTTTGGTGTATGTGTTATGTATGACCTAGTTAGATGAATAGAAAACCTTGATTTAAATCGGAAAAATGTGTATTTGAATTTGAAGAACAATCTTTGGCGACTGTCGTATTCTTTCCTTGGTTCTTTGAAAACGATAACATAATTTTATTGTGTACGTCAGGGCCTAATCTTTAGTGGGCAATTATTATGTTATTTATAGCCCGTTAATTTAAAATTTACATGATCACATAATTATTGTCATTAATTTACGGTGACGGTAATAGTCTTGAAGACAAATGTGAAAAATAGAAAACCGCAATACGAACTAACGAAGACATTGACATATTTGTTACACAGTTAATACAGTTAATGTTTGTATTTGATAGGTTTGCTAAAGAAAAGAAAATATAGGGAAAGGGAGGTAACGAAAGAGAAAATAGGGAAAGGAGACCTAATTAAGGTGCTCGCATGATTGCAAGTGCATACAACAACGTAGGTAAGCAAAGTCACAGGCAAAGTGCTAGGTTTTCGGAAAAAAAAACGTCTGACTAACTCTACGAGTATGTGTAGGCCAGAGTATAGGTATACAGGGTGTAAGGGAAACGCTCCTGAAGACAAAGGCTCCCTACTTATTGTCATAAAACGGGTTAGGGTACATCCCGCCCCCAAGGAATCCCGCCCTCGGGCGAGTTGCACCATGTCAACAGTTGCTAGGGCCAAAAACATACCAAATATTTTTTTTTACCGTTTAATGCTTTATTCACTCTCCATCATGTTGGTAAAGCTAAATGAAGCAATAATTTCATAAAAACATCAAGTTTTTTCTAGTTATACCCAGACTCTAGATACTACCATGTGTCATCGGCGTCGGGAATGTTTCCCTAACACTCTGTATATCTATACTCTGACTTACACATACTATATATTTTGAATATTAGATAGTAAGAGCGTAAATGCATACTTATTGTAAATACCACTAAAGTACTTTGCTACTTGTCATTCTAGCTGGGCTTACCAGATTAACTGTACCAACTTTAGTTGCGAACTCAAACTAAGCTAAATGCGTCTTAGTTGTTGGTTTGCGTTGATAGTGTAATGGGACTCAATTTGTTATGAGTTTCATGATAGTTTTAACTTTACGCGAAACATATTTTGATGTTACGAGTGAGATATGTTTATTCGGGTCATCATCATCCTTGCGTTAGTTCCGGTCGCATCCGAAGCTGTTACCTTGGAGTTAGGGGTTCGCTTTCTAGGTTTTTCCTTGCACTTCGCATGGCCACTTCGGTCTTGCGTATGGTAAGCTCATTGGCATGCATATCATCCTCTACAACGCCAAACCAACAATTTTGAGTTTACCCTTCTTACCGGGACCCGGTTGAGGCGGCATCGGTATCATCATTATATAAATTGCTACTCTTTCGTCTGGTATGAAGCTTTTGATTCTGAGTTTCTTGATTTTTTTTAAAATATTTTTACCTTTTTTTATTATGTTTTGTGTGTAACCCACCTCGTATCGTTCCCGGCGCAAAAGTGCCCATGATGCTGACCGCGTAGTCTCGTTGAATCGCAACGGTTATTTTATTTGTAATTTTCAGTTTAGTTCCTCCATCGTTGCAGCATGAGCTATCCTTAAAAGACAATCCAAAAACACGTACTTCATGTATAGAGAGTAATTTGAGTACATTTTGGATCCATAATTCATGCCTGTATTTATACAAATCGCCGGAATATAAGCAAACATGGATGAATGGAAAATTAATCGAGTACAAATAATGTCTTGATGTCCGCAAAAGATAATTTCAGTGATTTGTTTATCTTATTGTACGCAACCGTAAATTCTTTGAATCTATTTTGATCCGACCTTTCAGTTTCATGGAATATACATATAGAGACTCGTACCTACATTTTACATAGGCTCTTGTTAATATATTGAAGTGGGCGGTACATGGTGGAAAATGTATAAAAGGGGGAGGGGGGAACACTGCACATACGATATCCTATCTTCTCGGATAAGAAGTATTTTTATTTCCTTTCAGGGGCGCCGTTAGGCATTCCTTTCTATAACAATTAGTACAATTTCAATCATAGAACTATTAACCAATTAAAATTCACGTGATGCACGTTAATCTTCTAAAAGTTTAACCCTCGGCATGCCTGGTAGTATAGCTGGCAATGACAACTGGCACATTTCAATAGCTTGAATTTTCATTAAATACAACTAGGTAAGTATTACGAGTATGATGTATGGCGACTAGGTATAGATAAATAATGAAAATATTTATGCATTTTAGATGCAAGGGTTCACCACCACCTTTTGGCCACCATTCACCAGCTGGCCATTATGAGTCTCTCGACTTTAATGACGCTTCCTGAGCCTGATTTGAAGATCCATCCTCAAACCCGAACTGCATATGAACTCGCACGTTTCCGTTGGGTACGATTGCTCCATCCGCAAGGACAGCTGTATTTATTTGCTACCTCTTTATTACAAGAATTGAGAGATCACAAATTATTCATGTGGGACCATCAATTACTTAACCTGTTCGATTTCAAAACGTACAAGTCACAGTTACTTTTAATATATGAAAATTAAATACGTGAATGCATAAACGAGATACATGTATCGATTGAGTCGTCATGAGATTTATTACTTACCGTCATTTAGTTATGTATGTGTTATCGATATGTGTGGGCGGCGCTAGATGCGACATTCTGATTGAATATGAAAGAAATCATTGTGCACAACTGTACGCTTCGGCGCCGGCATCACTTATGTTTTACCGTACGTACCATGGTTTTTACATCATTGCATGAATTATGCTAATGAAAAGGTTACAAAATCATTGGTAGGTACTCATCTAACAAAAAAAAAGATTTGCGATCAAAACAAGTAGCCCAACTTTGTTAAAATGGTCAGTGGTATCTCCTGTTTTCGTTTTCGGGAGCGTAACTATTTTACTAGTTAGGTGGGTAAGTTTCAAAGCTGCTCATACTGAAACAAGTTTGTAAGCGTGACAGATTGTAAAGTCCGTGATACGAGGCTCCAGTAAGGATAGTACCTTGGTAACGGAGTTCTCTCCTATAAAAAGTAGAAAGGTCCATAATATTCTTCACTACACCCCTCGCGAGGCGTGTGGAGGCTATGCCCTCTCCTGCGAAGGTCTTTACTGCGCCTGGACAGGGGCAGGTCCTGGTAAGTGGCGAATTTCATCAGTGGTGTCCCTGGATTTGCGCCGACGCGCTCTCCACCCGTCCAGCGGACGCCGCAGCCAGGTCAGATGGCCGGTAACCCGGCCAAGGCCCAGCTGAGGGCGTTTAGAGTGCAAGTAAAAAGGTCCTGGGTGGGTTATATATTATATATTACACTGCCAAAATGCGGATGTTTACACCTTTGTGATATATATATAAAAAATGACTAATAAAAATATATATTCTTTTTGACTAATAAAGTATCTTTTTTTTTATAAATGTATCTGAAGTATCATCAACGGCATCATATCCTAAATTCTATAAAGTATTTTGTACTTTGTACTTGAATTGATTTATAGTTGAATACCTAAGTGCTACAACTTGTGTCATTAAAAACTTAAAAGAATCGACAGTATTTTCAATAATACTTCCAATCGATACTTAATAATAATTCACAAAGCTGTAAAAATCCAAACGATTTCAACGTTTCATTTATTTTATCTGTGCTAAACCGTACCGCCAAACCGAATGTGTTGAGCGCACAAAAAAGAAAAAAAACAATGTAGGAACAGCAGCCTTACCCAGATAAATAGTGTTGACACCATAATGGCCATTTATCAAGTGTACCTCACACGTTGTAGATAATGTTTTTAGTAAATAAATCTTCCCAAAAGATGGATGTAGTCGTTTTTTCCCGGTTCATGACATTTAATAGAGTTGTCCGTTCGGTTATGTTGGTAGCATAATGTCGACGACTTTAGAGATTGCTCGGCTTGAACCAAGCGAATTGAGTAGCATGATATATTTACTTTAACCTCCTAAATATTATATATAATACTCGTAGTTGGTTATATGCGAAGTACATATAACACAAGGGCTATCCAATCAACCAATCCCGTGGTGGAAGAAGAAGTATCTCTATCTGATAGTAAACGTATCATCATGATCCCATTCCCAATCCCAATTGCATCCAAAAGTCTTGAGAACCCGAGTTTCGCTGTTCTACACTTTTTCCTCTTAATATATATAATACTTCTGATTTTATTTCAGATCTCTCTTTCTCTAGAGGTCTGCGCGAGATTCGTCCGCCAATCAACAACTATTGGCACGAATCTTGAACCTAAGTCATGAGAGAAATGAGACCCGGCCGCGGGCGGATTGTTTTGATAAAATCAATGATCAGTTAATTTGAATTCGTCCATCATCGTTGCACAATTAGCTAACCTCAATAGGCAGCCCTTAAACGCGTCCAGCGCATATAGTGCGCATTTTGAGCCTATACCTATAAAGGTTAGCTTGAGTTCCTAAGATTTTTAGCTAAGTCAAACCACCCAACAATAAACCATACAGTTATCTACTATAAAGAGAATGTAACTTGGTATTCTGTCCCATTCACCTGCCCCACTGCAAGAGTGACATTTATTATAAGCCAGTATAATATTACACAATACCGTATCTAAAACCATAGCTTTGAGACGGTTGTATACACATTTGTATTCTAGTAACAGTATTACTGGTATTACCGAGAGGTCTATTACGTTTATAAGACTGGTTACTAATGCATCGGACGTGCAAGTGAATGTGAGCCGGCCGCGCCTTGTGCACTTATTGGCTTGCATACTGCAATGCAATAAGGTAAATTGATATTGCAAAGTAATACATAGTATTGCTAAGTGTGGAATAGGTATAGGCACGAGGTGTGGATCCAAAATGTATTCAAGATGGGCTCTAACGCACACTACGCGTTTTTGTCTGCGTATACATATATTTGCAGTCCTCAAAAGATATCACGTTTTTGGGATATCTTTTGAAGACCGCGGTACCCAAGTGGTACCTATGGGTAATGAATTACTGAGACGAGGTCTTGGGTTCGATCCAAGGTTTACCATGGCACACACCAATGACATTTCGATGCTTTATTTTGCTGTTTTTATCACAGGTTTATAAGTGCCCGGTTAATGGCAATAGGGTCGCCATCTATTACATTGGGACCTAAACAAAAACTGGCGAAATGTGGGTGCTAGCACCTCTGCCTACCCCTTCCCATGAGTTTATGTTATGTTACAAAATGTATACACACCTATACTAATTAGAATTAAATACAGAAATAAAATACCTACAAAAAGTAGAGAGACTGCAACTTTAGGCATCAAAATATTCCTCTTATCGATCTCTACCGGAACCGTGCCCAGAAGGCTGGCGGCATTACCACGCTGAATGGCGGTGCCAATTCTTTGAGTGAGGTAATGGCCAGCCCTATGGTCACGGGGAGCGTCGTTAAGTCGCTTTGCTATTTCTTTGACTAGCGCGCGAACTTGGACCCCACGAACTTCATATGCCTATAAATGGTTTATATCAAATATAAACGTATAAATAATAATATGTACATTCATTTGAACATATAAGTTCTTCATACATAAGGAACTATATATGTATAGCAACATTCAAATTACAATGAACTTATCCATTTCAATTCCCGACCCGATCGTAAAAACATAATGGAATCGCCTTGGTGGGTTTGTGTTCGCATTTTGTGATTCGATATTTTATGAAATTGTCCTGTAATGTTGAATATACATACATTTAGATTGGCATATATAAAAATGCATTAGGTATATGCCACATTTTTTTCGGTTAGGAATTTATTTTCGGCATACTTTCTTACAAAGTGCCCGATTGGCGGCAATAGGCTCGCCCCCTATTACGTGGGACCGAAAATCATAGTGGCGAAATGTGGGTGTATAATACACCTCTGCCCATCCCTTCGGGGATTATGGGCGTGAGTATAATTATGTATGTATGTATGCCACAATGTTATAAACGTCATTGGTTACTGGTATCTCCTCGGGTAAGAAGTTTTTTTAATTACTTTGAGGGATGTGATTTGGTATTTCTTTCTAGGTATGAAAATTTGAGATATTTGGCTATTGATATCGTTGGAACTGTTAAACCGTGGGTGAGTGGTGGGTTCCCCTGCCTCCCCAATATATTTTCTTGAATTTCCGCAATGTACCGCCTATTTCGATATCTTATATTATTTCAGTGTAATAATTCAGTGAATGAATTCAGTCCAGCGCTAGACTAGACCATCTCGACTACACTTATTTCAGCAGCACAGTCTAGCGACTGAATCCAGTTCTGGAATGGAATACTATTAGAATAACACGTAATGATTAGGAATAGTACCTAGAGATAGAATTTCATGTAATGTCGTGAACGTCTACTTACTGCGGCACTGGGCGTAAGACTAGATTTAATGTCAATTTCTCAATTCAAATACTAAAACAATCTGCTCTCAGATTTTTATAAGGAAACTAGCTGTTGCCCGCGGCTCCGCCTGTGTGGATTTCTGATCCCGTTCCCGCTGCTCCATTCCGACCACCGATATTTGTTCACCTTTTAAACTTAGTCTGGACTTCCACGAATAATTCAATACCAAAATTAGCCAAGTCGGTCCAGCCGTTCTCGAGTTTTAGCGAGACTAACGAACAGCAATTCATTTTTATGCATATGCCATATTACGCATACCTTCATAACGTTTTCATAGTAGTTTCACACGGAATCCAAATATCTGCTTTTTCTGCAATAAATTACCCAGACATAACAATTTTAGTAGAACCGCTCCAAGGTTCCTTAAAATATAGTATTGTAATTCGACAGGACCAGGACACTGGCGCCGGTCTGACATTTGGACATACTTTATTGAGGTTATTGGTATCCAATTTGAACTAAAAACTAAATTGTGTTTTACAAAATTGAATCGAGGCACAAATCTACAAAAACATTGCACAGAATGGCGTGGGTTGAATGGATGGGGCTAACGACTTGGGTCCACTTTTTGGCTGTAAACCAGTTTTCGTCAAGCCGCCAAAGACGTTATCTGGTGCTGAATCGCAAAACCAATATAAAACCATGTCCGTTTGCATTGTAATTTCATATGTGTGCATCTGTATATCGTGATGAGACAGACTAGTGAATCACGTTTTAAATGACTCCCGAGATGTTTTATGATTTTATTTTGGGTCTAATTCGACATCAGATCATTCACACTTGAATTATAAACGATAATTGCCTATATAAACCTAATACCTTACCTACAGATGGTTATTTATGTCAGTATAACGGTATTTTTTACTTAACAAAGGTTTTAATTTAATTTGAAACTATCTATATAAACAATGAATTGCAGAATATGTTGCTAATCGCAAAACTTAAAGACGTCTGAACCAGTTCAAGTCATTTTCTTAAATTTATTCCTTGAACTCTAAGAAAGGTTTTTATAGAGTAGCAGGAACGGGATCAGAAATTCACGAGGGCGGGGTCGCGGGCAACAGCTAGTTGCTAAGAAAAATAAAAAGTTCTTTGCTACGCGTATAGTCGTAATGTAAAGGTATAGAGCGGAGCATTAACATAGGCAGCCTACCTATTGTGAATGCATATGTGTAAAATCCGCCAATCGCAATACCTTCTTTTTTTCCCTTTTATCCCCACCGTTACCACCTCCGTCAACCGACTAAAACGCACACCGTCTATGGGTATTTGATTCACGGAGGTGATATTATACTAGACATAACTCTCGCACGCCGGCAGACCCGGGGATATCTCTTTGAGATGACCCCCTTCTTCTAATGTGGGAACCATGGTGTCCCTATCAAGCCCCCGGATACGGGGAGATGCACTTTGCGCCGCCGCCCGTCGCGGCCTGGTTCTGCTTGGGTGACAGGCGGCTCCACCCGTCACCCCCAGGTCCACTCTCATGAAGGACGGAGGTCATTCTGCGACCTCCGACACCCCAGTGCGTGTATAAAACGGCGAGTGAGACAACACCCACTCCTAGGGCCGCCACTAGGACCCGCCTCGGCGTCTCCCACACCGGGCACTCGGTTAGCATGTGCGTCCTAGACATTCAAAATGAAAAAATAATCTATTCTGTATAGACCATTAAACGGTACATACAACACGTCAATAATCGACAATATTTTATAAATTAGTGAGCAAATGGACCACACCGGTTCGAAACGCGGCCCCCCGGCCTGAGAGTAGTCGCAATACTATGCACTGTCGTTATGAATTATATTACGAATTCGATAGCTTTTCATGCGGGCAATGTATCTATCTATTCTAATATTATAAATCTGTTTGTATGGCTGTTACTCTTTCACGTCTAAACCACAGAACCTTGGAAAAAAATATGATGTGACTGCAGAAAGGTGGTCCATTGTAGCACTGTAAGTGTTTGCAATGGTGACCCTCTTTCATGAGACTTTGCCTTTAGCTTAACATTAGGCGAGGTGAAGTTAAATTGGCGTGCTATAAATAAAAAAATAAAAAAAAAGATTCGCGATTCGCGATTACCGACATCCATGCGTGCGGATGTTATAAATACTTTATCCTTATCAACATTTTAGATTAATTTGTTTATCCTGTATTATGAAGAAGAGTAAACCAATAATATATTATCTTACCTCAATATACACGGATATCTATGTAATGAAAGCTCATTATAATTTCCTAATGTCTTCAACTAGTTAAGAAGGATACAAGCTCCGTATCGTGGGACTGAGAACAGAATTACCATCGGCTTAGGTAGCCACAAGCCACTAAGACAGGCTCTTCCACCTGACCCTCCATGTTAATTAATGTTACGGATTATTAAAGTACTCTCAACATACATTTTACTGATTTATAGTGTTTGATAAGACTCGCGAAGTATACTTGTATAAAATTTGGTATTAATATAAATAATGATACAAAGGTAACCAATATCTAACTCTATATGACTACCTCTGTGGAGTGGCAGCAGTGATGCGACTGCTACGTGGGAGGCGCGGGTTTGATTCTTGTTCAGTGTCAATATTTGCATTGATCTGGGGGTTTCTATTTTGTACAAGGGTGAACATAGCTTTCCAATGGTCATAATTTTTTTGAAATCGGCGCAGCAGTTTTTGATTTTATTCATTACAAACATACACACACGAAAACAAACTATATTAGTATAGACTTGTGTAGACACGGCTATTGTAATACATTCGCAAAAAATATATCTAAGTATATTAATCCGCATTCTAGAACCCATAACACAAGCTAGTTAAGTTATGCTTACCATGGGTCAAGGTGGCGTTGTCCTATATTTATTTAAAATTAATAAGTGTTTATAGTTCTATAATGGTACCCAATCGACCTATACGGTGTCAACAGTGCGTTTACCCCCTGAACTGTATACCATGTGTGTGCACAACTCCTACGCATTACGGTACGGTACGGTACGTTTTGATAGACCGTTAACTTTTTGTATCAAACCCAAGCAAATATATTTATCATAAGAGTACCGACCCACGTGCCGAGAACACAAAGTAATTTAATATATTACCAACATGAATTCACAATTTATGGCCGTACACAATTATGAAACTTTGTGGTAGAGGTCAGCTTAATACTTTAAAACTATATTTTTTGAAGCTTTTATTTGTGTGATTTAGTACGGTTATGTGATTTAAATGGCGCTCTTTTACGTGTTATTTTGTTAACTTGAATAGATTCATCATAACATTTTTTTTTAAATCTCATCGGAGCCGGTGAGAGCTTTTATGACGGACTCGAACCGACTAAAACGCTCACCGTCTTTGGGATCACACACCCAACATCATACAGATTAGAATTTACTTCACTCTCTACAGATGAAAAACAAAGGGGAAGTAAAATTGCGAATCTTCGTAATAGTCTTTGAATGATCGGCGCTTGCGCATCTTGAGTGGGACGAGATGAATGTATTTCCTATCAGTAATGAAGCTCTCATACATAATATCTACACCCACACGACAGTCAACCGCAATGGTACAGGCCAGAGATTCTCAAACTTTTTTGTTTTGTGACTCATAGATAATGTTTTTCGGTAAGTAGTGGGTAGACCCCCGTTTCTCGTTTAGTTAATTTTATTTTGCTAATTCATCGATTTTACTTAATTGCTTATTTTAGTTAATTATAGAACCACCATGTTCAGATCAACTCAACTCACTTTTTCCAACTCAGCTGTAGTCGGTTTTATTTTTCAGTTTAATTACTAAAGGGACGAACTTCGAAATTACCTATAACTGAACTGTCTGCCACCTTATCTCCACAATGGTGGAGAGGTTTAAAGTAAAAAGCTGACAGAAAGTATATTTATTGACTCTAAAATAGTAAATACTCTCATTGACAGTCATATGTTACGTATGCAGTTGATTAATAAGCAACAAATTATCTATTTGTGGGCGGTGAGAATATTCACATGAATGAGAAATCCACTAGTGTGGACAACTGTTTATATTTTACCTAAACTCAATTCCTTTTCCTTTTGGATCGTCATCGTCTACTTTCGGGGGACATAATCTAACTTGAGTATCACTGCTATAGACCGACACCCACGAAAAGATGCAATCTTCAATACTTAAACACTATTGTTTGTAGGTACTCATTAATAGACTGAAAGCCCACACAACGAAAAATCAACGCTTATCGGCAGGTCAGTGACCTTAATAAATGGAGGGAACGTGATGCAAAGGAAGGAAGTCTGCTCTATTGTGGACCAAAACTTGGCGTCAATAAGTATGATAAATGAAAATTATTGTTGAAAGGATAATCGTCGTTGAAGCGTGTGAACTCGTGTTCACATATTTTAAAAGACATTTATTATTCTAGACATTTATTATTTATTAATCAGTTATACTCATATCATAAAAATAAATAAATAATTATTCTAGACTTTACAAATGTAATACAAAATCATCACGTCCACGTCAAGCCAATAAGTTCTAGGAAAGTAAAGTTTGGACTAGATTTTTTTTTCAAATATGTACTAAGGAGCATAATCACACGGCCAACCTAATGTTAAGTAAATAGAAGAGGGGAATAGTGCTATATTCATAGGTAGATGGTTCTTCCTGGGTATTATTGTCTAAGTTTACGAAATAAAAATTATAAAAATTCATATTGTCTTACGCTAAGTAATAAGAGCACTTACATTTTCCAGGATATTTAAGCCGAGACAGTCTGTTCTGCCAGTACGAATGTCATTTTTTTGTTTTCTTTTTAAAAAAAGAATATTGTCTTAACTCTCTAGCTAAGCTATTATATTTATGTTAGGAGTGTATTCAAGTAGGTAGTCACAACTCTATGGAGTTATGCGTTCAAGACAATTGAATGTACAGTCAAAGACATGAACAGAATCATTGAAGCAAGTTTACGAAGCGTTATTTCCTCTGCAGTCGTAAAATTGAAAACATTTACTGGTAGGGGAGAGTGGGTAACAATGGATCACTTTTTTTTTCAAGCTCCACAAATCCCAAGTTTTTGCGTAAATAATTAATCTATGATAATTAACCACAAGATATGACCCTAATCTACAAAACCAGGTGCAATTAATGGTAAAAACGGTATAAATTTACAAGTTATAACAAGTTTTTTAAAAAATGGGAAATGATCCACTGTGACCCGTAGATGGGTCACTTTGGATCTTTTAATGGGTCACAGGGAATCGCCTGGGGTACACTGGATCTTTTAAAAAAAAGTTCAATAAAATACCAATTTTCTTCATAATTATTTATTTATTTATATTCTAAGACAGCCTTCTATCACAGTCTTATCAAAAATTAACAAGTCTTTCAAATTATGCTGGTATAAAGAGACCTAAACTAATCAACATTTCGTTTAAATAAACAACAGTTCTTCTCCTTTCATTTCCACAAAGTTCTCTTCTCTATTCAAATAAACATAAGTATTTACTTCTTCAGTAATCATAACAAACATTTTAATAAGAATTTTGTTAAATCAACTATTGAACATAAACATATTTACTCCTCGAGCAATCATTAATATAAACTTTAATAGGAACATTGTTGATATATCAACTATTAAAAATAAAAAATATTACTTTTTCAGTAATCTTTAACAAAAAATAAACTATAATAACAAATATTTTCATTTTCTGATATCTCAGAATTGTCTGAGATTCAGTTTGAGGTGAAATTAAATTAGATTAGCGTAAATTAATGTTAGAAAGATTAACGTTAAAGTTGTACACGCCTTGCTTCCTCTTTGTAGTCCCAGAAAACGTAGGTTTTGGTAAAATCATCTTAATATCATGCAGCGGTACCGTGCCAATATCTGGCACATTTGGCATATGAAAATTATTTGGTGTTTTGTCAGATTTTCTAAGAAAACTGACTTCAGTCTCATTTTGTTTTTGATCAATAACTTTAGCCGCATAAAAAATTCGTTTTCGTTTCACTTCGAATTCTACTAAAATAAAATCACCTTCCACAGGCAAGCCTTTCAGTGCAGGAAAGTTATCAGGGTCTATCGTCATATTATTATCTTCTTCATCTTCAAAAGCTGCTTCCTCTTCAGAATAAATACTTATTTGATCTTCATCGTCACTAGAACTTTCTTGCAAAATTTTCCTTTTTTTTGATGTTGCAGCTGCTTTTGTTTGTTTTTGTTTTTTTTGTATCTTTTGTTTACCTCGCATTTGTATTTCGTCTTTATTCGGGGTGTCAGTAACAATCATTGATTTCCCCTTGCGTCTCGCTGCTCTTCCTTCTTTGCGTGGACCCGCTTTAGGTAACCCTCGTAATTGGAATGGACTTAAAAATTTCTTTTCAATACTCGTGGAAGTACCAGCTACAGTCGAAGATGGAATACTAGCTGTCGCTTTTGGTGATTTGTCGTGCACTGGAGCATTTTGAATTGGCGACAAAGAGTTGCTTGATGGCATTTCAGTTGTTTGTGGGACGTTTCCGGTTAGCGTTAGAGGGGGCTGCAGGACAAAAGGCAGTGGGGTTTTCATTATTTCCCTGTCGTTATCATGAGCATCATTTTCATTAGATCGTATAAGTTGACTTGTTCCAGGACATGGTGACGTTAACACAACCGATGATGGGTTTAGTGGTCTAATATTCTCGTTTTGCTCCTCAAAAATTGGTCGTTGTATAAGTTGGCTTGTTCCAGGATACGGTGAAGTTGACACTGGCCATGTGGGGGTTGTCGGTCTAATATTCTCGTTTTGCTCTTCGAAGATTGTTGGTTGTGTAAGTTGGCTTGTTCCAGGACGCGGTGAAGTTGACACTATCGAAGTTAAGGTTGGCGGTCTAATATTCTCGTTTTGCTCTTCAAGGATTGGTCGATCAGTAACTTCACTAGGTGCAAAATCTAGATCAGTAAAAACGTCTCTGTTGAAAGGGAATATTCCAGTGGCTTTAAAAGCGGCGCAAATGTTTGCAGGTGTCATAGCTTTCATGTGGGCTTCCTTAACGCAACTAGCAACTTCATATATGGAAAAAGTCTTTCCGGGATTTCGCATCATCCAGCTGTCTACAGCCTTGTTATATGCGGTTTTAAAAGGCCCAAAAACACCGACATCCAGTGGCTGTAGCTTTCCTGTGGAATGCGGTGGTACGGTTAATATGGTCACGCCGTTTTCTTTTGCCAGATTCAAGGCTTCTATGCATATATGTGATTCGTGATTATCGTAAATAAGCAAACTAGGGTTGTCTTTGCTGCTGTTTGTGTGGGTTATAAAATGTTGAATCGTTTTCACAAAGAGTTCTGAGTTCATCCAGCCGGATGTGTTGGCTAGCCCTAAGGTCCCAGCAGGAGCATCCGCAATCATGTGTTGTTTAAAGTGCACCCTTGGGAATATCATGACAGGCGGTAGTGCATTCCCTAAAGCACTAACTATGTAACAAGTAGTTGTTAACGTCCCTCGTTCTGCGCTTGTAACCTTTGAAACCTGTCTTTGTCCTTTGGCTGCTAGCACTTTAGCATTTTTTTGCACTGTCATGGTATTCGTTTCATCTAGGTTAAAAACTCTGGTGCCATTACCAAAAACAGATTGCCGAGACATAACATTCTCTAAGTTATCAAAAAATAAACCAACATTGTGGCGGTTGAAAGATGTCGCTCGACTTAAGCTGCAGCCCTCGGGAGTTCGTAATGATAATCTGTTATCTCTCTTTCTAAGATTATATAGATATTCGACACCTGCCAATTTAGTCTCATGCCACTTTTCTGGCACTTTTTTGTTGTTCAACAGTGCAACTTCGTAAACCAGGCTGCGCACGTCTGTGACAGTGAGTCCATAGAACATTTGACTACATTTAATAATGTAATCAACTATCTCCTTTTCTTCCGCGTCAGTAAATATCTTATGAACTGCATAATTAGGTGTTAGCCTCACTGGTTTTGCAGGATCAGGATTTTTTGTACTCTTGACATGGTATCGATATAACGTTGTGTATGGAATAGCAGTTGATTTAGCTACAGATCTTATTGTTCGGCCATCAGATATAAGTTTTAAGGCGTTACTCATCTGTTCTTCAGTATGAAGACCGATATTGGTTTTTCGTATCCTATTGCGAGGCATTGTTACCTACGAAAAAGAACAACAGTCCACTGTGACCCAAATGAAAATTATTCACTGTGACCCATAGGCCGGTACGACACAAAAAAAATATTCAAAAAATAACTACTTATACCCAAGCCAAAATTACATTACCCACGACAGATTTATCAAATAACAAGTTCAAAACATACGACTATCATTTATATTTATTAAAGGGTTTGGTATACGACAAATTTCTAAATTATGTAAAAAAATACTTTCGTACTTACCTACTGGTCTGCATGTGACAGCACGTGATTCCGCTCGGCGAGCGCGGCGGCGACTGGCGCGTGAGAGGGGGGTATCGACGAGCAGTAGCCACGCGTTTGCTTGTGTGCGTAAAGCATCACACGTAAGAATTATAGCGAATAATCCACTGTGACCCGTGATCCACTGTTACCCACTCTCCCCTACATGAGTACATCCTTAACGTACAGGAAATACGGTAATAGCCCAGAATAATGTTTTAGTGCGAACTAGCACGGTATCTGCATAAAGTAATTGGTAATTTGCAAATTGTGTAGTGGTAATTATCGTTAAATGTATAGATTTGTATTAAATAATATCGTTATTAGAATATAACTACGTTCAGGTTTAATTTTATTACGGAAACTGTTTTAAAAATAAATCCGTATCGTGGTGGTAGTGAACGCGACTGCTACGCAAGTGGCGCGAGTTTGATCCCCGTTCAGTGCAAATATTTGTGTGCATGAATATGAATATATGCCTTGGTCTGAGTGTTTGTGCGAGTATAATATGTATGTATTTGCAAAAAAATGTATCTAAGTATGTTTATCCGCATTCTAGAACCCATAACACAAGTTAGTTATGCTATGCTTACCATCGGTCTAGGTGGCGTAGATGAGAGTGAGTGAGTAGATGGGTGGCGTGAAATTTAGAAGCAATTAATATGCGTCGTTGCACGTTGTCTCGGCTCATCATTTGCCGGGTCAAGTTTGACTCTGGCATATACGTACGTTATGCCCTGTCTGCACTTGCCGGTGTCGTCATTTTGGTTCTTCAGATGACCAGGTGTAGACATAATGCAATAAACAATACGACCAGCATGATCAACTCCTGCTCATGGGTAGCTATCTCACAGATGCATATTTTTTAACCATTGTACGATTCAGCGCTCCGTACTGTAGCCCATAGAACGGACTAATTTTTTTATTTGAATTAGGTAGTAGATACTATTTCAAGCTGTTTCCATGTTCCGTTCTACAATCCTCAAAACGGTCTCTATCTACAGTGGGCTACAAAGTAGACAATCCGAAAAAAATAATATATGAAGTGAAGCCACACATAACTACTAGTCTTAGAAGCTACTGGAAAATATATCTACTATATAATGTAATTAGGTTTAGGCTACCACTTGCATGCGTGTACTTGTTTTTTTATTAATAAACAGGACATCGATAGTTTATTTTATTAACGCTATCTATGTTTACTTTTGATTAAATTACACTAAGGCTGTCAAAGGATTTATAGATCTTAAAGGGTCCGGGTACTTTTGGAGCCCACTGTACATACTTTGTAAAATTTAGATTTATATTTAAAAACATTGTTCAGTAGAGGTCTCAATGGAAGAAGTAGCAATTTTTAATTCCCAGCACTTTGAAGTACTATCTTGTACAATGGTTTTAAAATTCGCAACCGGAAATGCGGGTGCGCCAACTTTATGATCTGCGGTTACGCAATTTATTTATTATATTTATCTGTTTATGTCTTTACGACATTAGGCCGCCCTCTGCTTGCGTGGCGTGCGGGTTTCTATTTAATGCAAAAAGAACTTACATTTTTCATAATACAGGGCAGGTGCACGCATGGTTGAGTTCTTTTTTCATTTAGACATCAAATATACCTACTTACCATTTCGGAGGTAGGACATGACGGTATCTCCGCTCCTAATTGAGCAGTCCTGCTGGGGAAGTACCTTCGCCCTACAGAAAACTCCGCTAAGAATAACATTGTGTTGTATTCCCGGCGGTAAGTAGAGTAGCCAGAGCTCACTGGAGAAGTTTGGTGTTGCCAAAGTGGGAAGACCAAAAAACCCTTTGTCTTCTGCACTGATAGCACAGATACTCTCTTAACTTCTCCCCTCCCCTTTCCCCTTCCCTACTCCCCTCTATATGGTTGGCAGTACGAATGTACCTAACCGTCGATAGGCCACTTCACTAATTCAGTAATAATGTACAACAGAATCGACGCCAATAATATCAGTCATGTGAAATCAAAATTACAGTTATTTCGCAACATGTGGATACATTGCGAAGGATATGAGTGAGGTGATCATATCTGCTAACCAGTTATTAGAGTAGTTAATAATACGGTTTGTTTTATTCGATGCGGATGCCGTAATGGCGTGTTATGACTTGACAATCAACACCTTAGATTGATTCAGATATCCGCTACGTGATGATCGGCAGGAACATCCTTTGTGTTACAGCTATGTGCAAATAATAACTGCGGTAGGCGATACATATGGGTTTTTCTTTACTATTGTTATAATGAGGTAAAGTTTGTGAGTTTTCGAATTGTGAGTTGGTGAATTGTTAGTTTTAAATGGTTTATAAAAGCCTTCTTAGACAGCCTTCGTGTTAGATCCCCGCTCAGTGCAAAAAGCTGTATGCATGAATATGGCTGTTTGCACTGGACTGACCGTGCCTCGGAAACCACGTTGAGCCGTCGGTCCCGGTTGCCGTACAAACATCTATGGCAGTCGTTACGGGTAGTTGAAGCCCTCAAAAGTCCAACCAGTCTAACTTGGTCATTGGACCATTGGTTGTGAAGGTCAGTTGGCATTGGCTTCCCGTTCCCGCTGCTGCTCCATAAAAACATTCCGTAGAGTTTAAAGAACAAATAAAAAAAGAATTTCTCGAATTGATCCAGCCTTCTTCGATTTATGCGTTTATCAACACATTTCGCGATTCATTTTTATATGTAGATAGATTATGCTGGCCGAACAATTTCGAATGTAACGATGCGCGGCGTAGCAAAAGAACGGTGACTACTAAGTCATAGGTCGAAGGTTCGATGCCCGAGTAAATATTTTTATCCTTAAATATGTATATTGGTGTTGATTTGGGTTTTTACCGATATATGTTTGGAATTATATTACTATTTAAACAATAATAATTTTAGAAAACGAAATATGACACTAAATAATTGTGATGTTGCCACATGCTCTTCGTATTGTATTTCAATCATTGATATATAAGAGAGATTTCAATATCCAGTTGCAAGAACCAGTTGAAAGTGACAGGTTCTTCTTAGGTACGTTAATAAATGATGAACGTGTCTAGATTAAACATTTTCAATTTATTTATTTTACACTCCTCTTTACCAAATCGGCTAGGATCATATGATCTCTTTCACTACACATAGAGCTTGAGATGAGGGTCTATGTTAAAGTGGTGTCATCAGTCTTTAAGTGCTATAAAAAGTTATACAAGACGATTTGCGGAAATGGCTCTTTAATTGGATAAAGGCGTCCACATAGACCGGTCGTGGCAACTGTGGTAAGCGCCTACGGCATGCGATTGTCTTCGTTCTCGTGCTATAATTGCACCAATAATGAAATAGCGCAGTGTGGGTTGTGACTCGGGTAGTTATTGGGCTCAATTCTGATGAACAACAGAATCAATAGGGGATCGGACAGAAATCAGATTATAATCTAAAAAGTACTTGCATAAAATGAATACGGTTGACTTAGACCCCGAAGACCTTTGAGATGACTGACGCTTCCGAAAACGTAAACAGGGGATACCTACTTAACAAAATGGGCAACTTTTTTACACGCATCAAATGAAAGGGTTTGCTGTCAAGAAAACGAAAAAATAAATAGTCATGTGACTTAAATCCAATATGGCGGACGTTTAAGATTGCGGACAGGCAAAATTTTTAATGCGTGTTAAAAGCGCGTTTTTAGTTTTTGAAAATATCATAGATTATTATGACATACTTACTTCTTTTTGGTGGCCCTTTAAATAGTATTATTGCGTAAATTATGCTAATTAAAGGACTAAAGAATCACGGCACCAACTAAAACAACGATTGCGATAAAAAAGTAGCCCAATATTATTAAAAGGGTCAGTCTACCTAGTTTTCGATTTTGGGAGCGTTCCCCTAACACCCTGTATACACACTGTTCATTATATAACAGTGGCAAAGGGTAATCATTTCCGAAAAGTATGCCTCGATCAACCAGATAACATTTTACACATTATCACATATATTTTTTCAACAGCAGTACCATGAAACATTGTAAAACCAGCTGAAATTGTGTTATTTTATTTTATTGTTTCAAGAAAACTCACAGCTAAAACAATTATTGTAATATAGAATGGCCAATTACAACTAATTACAAGTTTTGCCACTGTTATGTATGAATTAAATGAAGTTATGTATGTTATGAAGTAAATGAAGGATATTAATACATTCAAACAAATTATTGATTTGTAATACGTTTGCACAGCTTATAATATTTGGTATTCTGTATTCCCGGTGGGAATTGTTATATAAGGTGAACTTTGCAAGATAGGAGTGTCGGATATGTATTGTATACTCGTTGTTAGTACCGCTTGGTCACGTACTCAGCTTAGTAACACGTAGGTAGGTCTAGACTTTGCATTATACACCAGTTGAAGTCATAGATACAATTGAAATTAATTCTTTACTTGTACAGAAGGTTCCAAAAGTTTCTGGACATTCGTATAATCCTTTGCCATTTATATAAGTGCAAGTCTAGTAACCAACCACCAAAATTAACATAGATAGCATTAATAATTAACTAAATCGATGTCTTGTTTCTTTATAATAAAATAAATAAACTCAAGCAAGTAAAAAACTAAACTTAATTTGATTTGATTAATTATATGAATATGTAGATCTATTATCCAGTAGCTTCTAATACTAGTGGTTGTGTAGTAATATCACTTCAATCAAATTGTCAAGGAACTTTTGTAGTCCACTGTACATGTCGTTGGTTGATTAATATCATTATGAAGATACTGGCTCATACCCTCGGCTTTGGCTATTCAAATGGTGAAGAATATTCGGATTCTGGCTATTATGAACCCACTTCTGACACAAGTACTTCAACTAAGGTGAAAGGGTTATAGTCGAAGGAATATTAAAAAAAACTAGCTGTGGACCGCGGTTTCGCTAGTGCTGAATTTCAATTCCTTGCCCGATCCTTGGGAACTTATTTCCGGGAAATAATGGCCTATATGCTCAGAGTAGAAGAAAAACTTAGGTATTTTATTAATCATTTGTCTACATATTATAAAATAAAAATAATTATTGCTGTTAAATGTGCCATATGTAGCATTTGGGAGACATTTTCAAGTGCTGGCAACATTACGCACACCCTAGTTAGTATCATTACACGGAAATCAGAGCCACATGAGGACATTAAAAGTGTCATTTGACTTCACGTGTTTATTTTACATGTTTCGTCTATGTTATTCTTCTAGTATAAGTCTATATTTTCGAGGCTGTAATCTATCCGTGTGCCGAATTTTAGCCAGATGCGTTCAGCCGTTTGGGTGTGATTGAGGACAAACATTCAAAAATTTTCAAAAAGTTTATCATATATTAGAAGGAAATAGGATAGTAGAATTGGATCATGGTTGTAAATATTCTTTATAAAAATATTGATCCAGTTCACAAAAGATTAGTTCAAAAACTATTTAACAAATTTATAACTGTACCTAACATCAGAATTGACACCTCGTTTTCATATCGACTAACGATCGTTGTTATTATTGAAACTGGATCCTAAGCAAGGAAGCCCGAGATTTTAATTAATATTATAGCAGACCTGTTCATATTGCATGTCTGATCCATACACTCGATATAAGACGAAGAATCTGCATAGACAGGTTGCATATTGCGTGGGACAGTTGCAAACATCTCAACTGCTATCTCTATTGAATATTTATGGATTCCTGTTTCCCTTGGTCACACCAATCTATAACTTTAGACTGATTTTTGAAGTGAAATCTTTTTTGGGAGTTGAACACTTTTTGTAAATAATAAATTAATTAATATCTTAGGACAATCTACACCCAGACCCACGGCACAGATTAATAAATAGTTACTATGTCACACGGTAAGCATAGTCTAATTAGCTTGTGTTATGAGTTCTAGAATGCGGATAAATAAACTATTTTTTTGTTGTTTTTTTTTTTTTTTTTTTTTTATCTATGGCACGTCAATTTGACTTCACCTCGCCTGATGTTAAGCTGAAGGCAAAGTCCCATGAAAGAGGGTCACCATTGCAAACACGTTCAGTGCTGCAATGGTGGCGCTCAGCTTGACGGCCTCATCAGATGCTTTTTCACGCCCCGCTTAAAGGACCCGGGACTGTAGGAAGAAGGAAACACGTGCGCCGGCGTGTTGTAAATGCATACATATTCTACATAGAAACTCTCAGACTAATGTAAATATTCATACTCACACAAACATTTGCACTGAGCGAGAATCGAACCCGAGACTCCTGTGCGTAGCAGTTGTATTTACTACCGCCACGCCACAGAGGTAGTGTCCTCACAGTTCACACACATGGAATTCGTGTGATCGTCACCTAACGTTTGGGCCGTCACCTAACTGCCCTTTCTGATATCACGATGATGCAATTCACAAGTTATGTACCTACTTAATTTTCATGTCGGAATGGCGGTCGCTCTCGTAAAAGTCGACCAAACTAATACTGGTGGAGTAGGGGAGAGGATTTCGTATTCCAAAGTGAAAACTTTGGGTGCAATAATGTTAAATATATGTTTATTAGCTAGTGCTCAATGATTTTCGTTGCTGACTGTACATTATAAAAAAAAGTTGAACTTTGCTGACACATACTATAAAAACGAAATTCAAACGCATTACGGGGCTTCTGTCTGAGTGTATTGTACAATAACATAATTTTGTGAAAGGCCATTATGTTAATTTATAGACGGTTTTATCGTCTCCGGCGCTTCAATGGCGATGCTTCGCGATCATGAGAGTTCTTGATAAATAATTATAATGTCGCATGAAGGTAAAATATCGTCCCATCTCCTATGGAATACCGTTAAATTCAACATTTTTGATATTATTTTTTATGATTTGTGGCGGTATAAAAAGGTGTTGACGAAAATAGATATCCGTTGGTGTACAGTCTGTAAAAAATGTGGTTGAGTATTAAGTAAATATTCAGCAATGTTCTGTCAATGACTTCAATGCAGGTATACCAACTAGATAAGTAAAAAATAAGTAAAATAAGGGTATAATAGTGTCATGGTTCCTGAATGAAGGCACAACGAATTTTAATTTTCATATTAGGAACGAGATGTAGGAACTATAATGAGCTTTCTTTTTCTATGATTGCTTTACTTAATTCACACAGAATTTCACGTTGCGTTTCGATAAAAAAAAAAAAAAACTAGAAAGAGGTTTAATCGCCAAGTCAGTCAATGCGAACTTGATATTCAAATTCAATGAAGCAAAAATCCGACAATTAGCAATCGGAAACTATTAAATAACACCTGTAATAATAGCCTCTAATAAAAATAAAAATGCAACACCTAACAAACTTGTATTTCTTTTTTTTTTGGATATGGTAACTCAACACCTTGATTGACTATAAAAAATCAGCACAGGTAACCTAAAAGTCTAAAAACTTCTTGAGACTAAAAAGTCAAGCATAAAATTGCTCACACTATTTATAAGCCACATACCTACTAAATAAAAAAGGAGGTATGAATGTTATCAAGAAATGAAGACTATAAGCTATCGTTGTATCAAATTTCTGCCAGCTTCGTTCAGCCATTTGAGCGTGATTGAGTATTTGAATATCAAATATGCAATCATTATAGTAAACTTTCACATTAATATTAATTTAGTAGGAGTAGGCAACCTGACCTCCATCATGCTGGATCTTTAGTCCTGAACATTTTTTATTCTCAAATTAAGACCATAGTGTTCCAATTCCTTCGATAAATAATTTGAAACATATTTTGATAAATAAATTTTACGAGCCGCCCGAAAACGTCGCGCATATTGCAAATGGGTAATTTCACCGACCGCATTTTTAGAGTTTCTTCGCATGAAATCACTATGTAAAACGTTTATCTATGACCACTCTATTTTTTTTCATGTAATACGAACACTATATAGCTTATATGAAGTCACTACTGAAAATACATTTCTCTTAAACATAAAATTAAAAAAAAAATAAAATATGCTAGATTCCAATAACGGTGGCGTGTCCGCGATGCACCTTTAAGCGCATTTACCTCTTTAAGTCCGCTATGATTGCAAATTTAGTACTTAAATTAAGATTATTATGTTAATTAATATATGAAGCAACCATATTTACTGCTTTCATTACTTCTATTATAACGCAGACATCGTGACAATGTCGATAAGGAACGTCCGCGCCTAAAGTGCAATTTCGGTGTGTTTTTTTTAAACCCTTATACAACGTATACACGTCAATTTAAACGATCTATCTTCTTACGCACGCGGAGTTCCAGTCATGCTCTTGCGTTTACGCAGTAATGGCATGTCCGATTCTGCCCAGTTTTCCCGCTAATACGTAAGTACCTTCTTATTTCTAAGAGGGAGTACGAAATTTTACAATCACGGTGGGTTACTGTATGAATGAATAATATTTGGTTTTAACATTACGATTTGCGAGTATGTTGTGTGTTGTTAGGTACCCTCAGCAATCATACATTTCACGTGACGAATGCATCACTGAGTTTTGTTTAATTTAATTTTTTCTTGATATTTCTAACTTCGGTGGTGCAATATCGGTGGTTTCGGTGGTAGATTTATTGCCACCTATATTGCATCAATACTAAAATGGCTATGAATTTCCATATCTTTGGTAAGATATTTACTCACAAGGTAATAAATAATAAAATTACTCATTTTTTTGTTATAATTAACGTATTTACTATTACTACTGAGAGTGGGGAAATATGAGTATGGGAGGCGTAACCGAAGGGGTTGGAGGCTGGCCGACTTTCTTGAGAAAGAGCGACTCTTTATGATGAACTCTTTCTTCAAAAACCGCCCCACAGGAAATGGACCTGGATGGGCCCCGGTGGTCGTACCAAAAATGAGATCGACTTCATCATGACGACGCATAGACGGATATTCAATGATGTCTCAGTGATCCATGGGGTGAAAACAGGAAGTGATCACCTAATGGTTAGAGGCACATTGAATATTAATGTTAAACAGGAGAGATCCCGTCTGATGAGGTCTACGCTCCGACCTAGAGCTTCCCATATACAGTACCCCGAGAGCTTTCAACTCGAACTTTCGAATCGCTTCTCTTGCCTAGAAGAATGCAGTACAGTGGACGAGATAAATAACAGGTTGGTTGAAGCTGTCCATTCAGTGGGCTCCAAATTCTTCAGGCCCCGTCGAAGAGATAGACCACAGAAGCTCACCGATCACACCCTCAAACTCATGGCCGAACGACGCTCTATGAGGCTGCAGTCTACCAATGACGCTGAAGCACATCGGCAGCTCAATAGACGTATCCAGCAGTCTTTGCGACACGACATCCGTGCTTTTAATACTCAATGTATAAAAGAAACGATTGAGCGAAATAAAGGCTCCAAAGTGTTCGCAAGAGACTTGTCTATTGGGCAGAGCCAGTTGACAAAACTGAAGAGGAAGGACGGCAGTGTCGTGTCGACTAAGGGAGATGTTTTAAGGGGGATCGAGGGGTTTTATGGACAGCTTTATACCTCAGTCACTAAGCCTGCTACTGATACGGTTAAAGATCCAAGAGCCAAGCTAACCCGACACTACACCGAGGATATCCCGGACATCAGCCTGTACGAGATTAGGGTGGCCCTCAAGCAGCTTAAAAATAACAAGGCACCAGGAGAAGACGGAATCACTTCGGAACTTCTGAAAGCGGGTGGAACACCGATACTTAAAGTCCTTCAGAAGCTCTTCAACTTCGTCTTATTCGAAGGTACTACGCCGGAAGCATGGAACAGAAGCGTAGAAGTCTTGTTCTTCAAGAAAGGTGACAAAGCTTCTCTTAAGAACTACAGACCCATCTCGCTTCTGAGCCATGTTTATAAGCTGTTTTCGAGGGTTATCACGAATCGTCTCGAACGCAGGTTTGATGACTTCCAGCCGCCCGAACAAGCCGGTTTCCGAAAAGGTTATAGTACGGTAGACCACATTCATACGCTGCGGCAAGTCATACAGAAGACTCAGGAGTATAACTAGCCACTATGTCTAGCGTTTGTGGACTACGAGAAAGCCTTTGATTCGATCGAGACATGGGCAGTGCTACAATCTCTCCAGCGGTGTCATATAGACTACCGGTACATCGAAGTGCTGAAGTGTTTGTATAATAACGCCACTATGTCAGTCCGAGTACAAGATCAGAGCACAGCGGCGATACTGTTGCAGAGGGGAGTGAGATAAGGAGATGTAATATCCCCGAAGCTCTTCACCAATGCAATGGAGGATGCCTTTAAGCTACTGGAATGGAAAGGTCTTGGCATTAATGTTAATGGCGAATACATCACTCACCTTCGTTTTGCCGACGATATCGTGCTCAGGGCAGGATCGCTGGAGGATCTTAACACAATGCTCGACGACCTCAACCGAGTCTCTTATGACGTACTATGACATCATAACCAAAGTACATAAGCTGCAACTAGGAAATAGGAAATTATATCGTACACATAACTACTATAAATAAGAAATATACAGGTCAGCACTAAACGTACGCTAAGCACGTACGCTATGCCAGCCCCACTACAATTAATTAATAAAACAATAGTATATAAGGATGTAAATATTAATATAAGACAGAATAATATACAAATACAAACTGTGGTACAAACTTTATTATTCTCCGCAATATTGGTGACCCCGACTGGGCTCATTTTCCAGTGCTGATATAATTGCAGGACAACTGCTACCCTATAAGGTTTTCAGCATAGAATCTGGGAAATGAGCCTAGTAAACACCACGGAGCAGGAATAGCATATTTCAGTTGGCTTCCACAAGCGGTCTCACCAGCTGGAATTTCAAGAAGCTAATTAGAAAAAGTTAAATACCGAGATGGCACCACTAATCCCAATTGGATCGCCTGCGAAGAGTAGCCTCAGCTCGTCAACAGAAGCAACAATCGATAACCAGGTGGTAGCAGCAATATCCATTGCGGAACGATTGCCACAGTTTTGGACCGACTCGCCACGCCTGTGGTTTGCTCAATTCGAGGCTATTATCGCCCCACAGAAACAAGGAGACGAATACAAGTACAATAGCGTAATCGCAAAGCTACCTAAAGAAGTTATACACCAGGTCAGCGACATACTCCACAGCCCGCCAGACACCGACAAATACGCCACTATAAAGGACAGGCTAATTGGGTGTTACGAGGAAAGCGAGCATCGGCGATTTCACAAACTACTATCGGAAATGGACTTAGGTGACTCAACCCCATCACAACTATTAAGAAAGATGAAGGAGGCTAGTTGCGGCAAAATGAACGAAGATACCATTCGATTACTGTGGTTCTAAATAAGAAATATACAGGTCAGCACTAAACGTACGCTAAGCACGTACGCTATGCCAGCCCCACTACAATTAATTAATAAAACAATAGTATATAAGGATGTAATATCTCTCAACAGGTGGGCCTCAAGATGAATATGGACAAGACCCAGGTTATGGCGAATGCTCATATTCTAAGGCCCTCCCCAGTGTCAGTTGAAGGCTCGACCCTCGAAGTTCACAAGTACGTCTACCTTGGACAGATGGTCCGATTAGACGGATCAAACTTCAAGGCGGAGGTCAATCGTCGAATCCAACTCGGCTGGGCAGCGTTCAGGAAGTTACACAGCGTCTTCTCATCCAAAATACCTCAGTGCTTAAAGACAAAAGTCTTTAATCAGTGCGTGTTGCCCGTGATGACCTATGGCGCCGAGACGTGGACCCTCACTATGGGCCTCATAAGAAAGCTCAAGGTCGCACAGCGAGCTATGGAAAGGGCTATAATCTAAGCTAGGCTCGGAATCTCTCTGCTGGATCGAATCAGAAATGAGGAGATCCGCAGACGAACGAAAGTGGTCGACATAGCCTACAGGGTTAGTAAGCTGAAGTGGCAGTGAGCGGGGCACGTAGCAAGAAGAACAGATGGCCATTGGAGCCGAAAGGTTCTTGAATGGAGACCGCGTACCGGTAGACGAAGCGTGGGACGGCCTCCTGCGAGATGGACGGACGACAAAAGCAAAATTGCCTTTGGCAGCATGATGTAGCATCTGCATCATGCATCCAAGCCGTTGGTACATTTTGTTTAGATAAATATATCACAATTTATAATTTCGGTGTGATCTTGCAATTTCGGTGGGTTGACAATTTCGGTGGTTGTTCTATTTTTATAACAAATGCAGTTATTTGTTTCCTTCTAAATATCTAGAATACTAATGTGTTCTAAAAAAACACCATTAAATTTTTTCATCGGTAAACCTATGATTGAAAAATACCACCGAAATTAGCAAAAAATGAGGCATGCGTGAAATTACCCAAATGTAGGTATGGAACGTAAAAAAATCAAATATCGTATTTGTCTCGGTCTAGGTAAAAACGCATATTGTTCATAATAAAAGTAATTTCAAATTAAATTATAAATTCTCTAAAAGTTATAAATTTGCACTGCATTTGAACTTAAAATAATGCAAAGTTATGGTTACTGTTTATTAAACCTATTATATTATTTTGCTATGCATATTTTTTCAGTAAAAACCTTAGTTCTTATCGTAATATTAAGTAGTTTTGGCAAGATTCGGACCACCTTGTAAATATCCTTATTTTTCTGTATGTAATAATTCTTGAGACTTCTCCTTGAAGGCATATTGACGTGTACTGTATAAAAAGTATGAATCTAAACTATTGTTAGCAATAGGTACGTGACAAAACATGACCACAATCATCATAGCTGATTGGTTATGGTTTTTTGTTCAGTTTAATATATTAAATACATATGAATCGATGACATCATTCTTTCTTAACAAACTAAAATACGGTACACTTGCTTTGTTAAGTGTAAAACGTGAATTTTAAAACTACTACCTATTTGTTTATAACTGTAATAATTACTTGATTTGTTATTATTGGAGATTGAATCGATTAGGAATCTCTACGGTTCCTTTTTCCAAGGCCAGATGGGGAGACGTGTTTCCCACACCCGAGAGGCCAATCTCGAAACTGGAGATAGCCTAGGGTCAGGTGAAAGTGAAGTGATATTGAATTATATTACTTTTAATAGGTAGTGGTAAGGCCTTTGGTAAAGCCTCAACTTCAGGTAGGCTGTGTGTCTCTGTAAGCTATCTTAGCGGCGTGCACAAATTTTGAACATAAGTAATAATATAAATCTGAAAGTTTATGACAATATTTGTGATGGGGTATGTTTATTAACAGAACAGGTCCCTCATCCTACTAATTGGAAAGCATTGACAAGTCTCTGTGATTACAAAATATGCCATTGAATATTAATATTTGAGGCACTGAAGTTAAAGTTTCAAATCAAATGGCATCTTGTAGAGGATGCAATGCTATGTTATTTAATTTTAGTGCACTTTAAGTTTATTCCAATGAAGTTTAAAAGTTATAGGCATTTTTTGTAATCTCAGTGGCTTCATTATGGTTGACAATTAGATCTGCCTGAAATTTGGTACAGGGATATATTATAATTCATAGGCTACAATTTTGACCCTAGGACAAGGTTCAGAGCGGTTTCAGGAACTGGGCTAAAATTCGGGCGAATCCGCGGGCATCAGCTGGTTAGATAAATTTTTCACTTTATTAAGTTTTCCTTTCTAACCACGATCACAAATTCTTTGGCGAAAATTACTTTCATTAGTCACTGTGAACGTGACTAAAGTTTACCTACTTAACATCCAAGGAACACTTGCGAGAAGAAGAGACTGGGAATTCGTGACTTCCCACTGAAGCATAATTCCCAAGGTTTTGGACGCATATTCGAGTAGTTAAGGTCAAGGTCGCCTATCAGTCGGCAATCGTCAGCCATCGTGCATGACTAATTTTATCTATGTGGGTATATGTTTCATATTTTAATATTCATTATAAATAGAACAAGCCTGTTCCCGCGGCTCTGTCTGTGTGGATATCGGTTTCGCTACTTTTGGAGAATTCCCCGACATTTTCTACTCAACCGATTGCAATCGATAATATAAGTTTTTAACAAAAAAATTAACCTAAACTCAAACCTTAAACCCTTTCTAATAAAAAGATAAAATGCACCAAAACCGTTTAGTACTATTTGCGTCAATCGCAGACAAAACAGACACACAGAAAATAATGAAAAAAATGTTTTCGTGTTCAGTATCGTTACTCTCTTAGGCAGAAGGCTAAGAGAGTATTTGTGTGGGGAGAAGTGTGGGGAGAGTATCTGTGTGTGAGGGGAGAAGGAGAAGCGAAGAGACATTGCGCCATTGTAATTAAAGGTCAACGAACGGTCTGAAAACCACTCATAAGGATGTACTGCCTCCCTCTTTCTCTTCTCCACTCTTCTCTAAATGGTCGGCACCACGAATATGACGCTGATGGAGTTGCAAACGTCCATAGGCCATGGTAAACATTTTTCATCAGCTGGGCCGCGTGCTTGTCTGCCACCTTAGTGGTAAAATAAAAAAGAAATAAAATTACAGGTGGTAATCTGTCGTGTGCTACTGGCGGCGCCCAAGTGTTCGTTCACATGCAGTTAGATTTCAGTTTGAAGAGCAAAACTGTAAGTTAAGTTCATTAGTATTTATTTATCTATGAATACAATTTGAATAAATAAACAAAACATTTATACACTGACGGACTCATAAACTGCATCAAAGTAATAGACGACTTTGAAATAAATATTTTAACCAAGTATGCATACTTTCTATACAGATTTAAATTGAAACCTCTAGATTGGTTCGTGAACTTTAAAACAGCGTAGGGTCATATCTTTAAGTTTAAGTTTATGTACTGGAAAGGACCTTAGACTTTTTTTGAAGAAAAAACAGAAATTTAAGAAAAATTGGTTCAATTAAAAAATTGGTTTTAACAATAGACACAAACTTTATGCAAGGGTTTATTTGTGTTTTAATAAGGTGTATTACCCCCACGTGCCCTTATTACGGATTCTAATCGGTTCCGCATAGACTTTATAAGGGTTTTTAAAAGATCTTGCGGAATATTGTCCCATTCTTCTGAAAGTGCTGTTCTTAGTGCTGCCACTGTCGTGGGCGAAGGGTTTCTCGCATATACAGCTCTTTTTAAATTGTCCCAAACATGCTCGATGGGATTAAGATCCGGGCTGCGTGCTGGCCAATTCATTGTACGTATCCCAACCTCTTCGCAATAATGTTGAACTTGTGCAGCTGCATGCGGCCGGGCATTATCCTGCATTAAAGTAAAATTTTCGCCTATGAATCCCATGTAAGGCACCACGTGATCTTCTAATATCTCTGTTATGTAGCGATGTCAAACCCCCTCTATTACCGTTTTGACGGACAATGTCTATGAACACAAGTTCTGTTCGCCCGTTCATCGATATGCCACCCCAGAACTTACATGAACCGCCTCCAAAAGGAACACGCTCCTCAATGCAACTTTGAGCATATCGCTCCCCACGTCGACGATAGACTCTTCTGCGACTATCTGCACCATATAAACATGTCCTACACTCGTCCGTGAACAAGAGGCCAGAACAGAGGCCCACTGCTCTTCTGTCCAATTCAGGTGATGACGCGCAAATCTTAAGCGAGCTTGTCTGTGAGCTGTAGACAACCTTGGACCATTTGCTGGTCTAAAAGCGGTGATATCCGCTTCCTTTAACCTTCTTCTTATTGTTCGTGCACACACGTCTACTCCACGCACTTCATTAAGCTCGGTTTTGATGTTAATTGACGTGAGGAAACGATTTCGCAGGGAAGTTATAACAATAAATCGGTCATCACGACCTGTGGTTGCTCGAGTTCTGCCTGTACCACGTCTCCTCCTGTAAGAACCTGTCTCTACAAACCTTCTGTATATTCTAGAAACCGTAGACTGGTTTAAATTTAAATTTCTACCAATCGTTCGTTGATCCAAGCCCTCCCGCACCAATGGTACAATTTGTGCCGCTTGTTCGGACGAAGTATCCATATTATGGTTCAAAAACTCTCGATGTGTTAAAAAACTAACCCAACAATTATGCTGGTAACAATAATTCAATTGACAAAACAAAAAAAATCAATGAGAATCAATTTAAAACTTTGCTATAAATAACACGCAAATCTGATACTACAAGTAAATTTTCTTTTCCCGGCTATATTCATTTGTTTTACTGCAGTTCTATTTTTAAATTTAATTTTTTTTTAAGATTAAGAGTCAGTCTTTCCATATTTATATAATTTAATCTAAAAAGTTTGCATACTTATTATAAAAAATCCTTTTAGAGTAAACCTGAACTTTGATGCAGTTTATGAGTCCGTCAGTGTATAAAGTTGACTCCTTACAACTTGTAAAACGAATTGAATTTCTAAGGTTTAGTTTAGAATTAGACCAAGGCAACACTAGGGATGTGCCAAGAAGCTGATTTATGAATATTAGAAAGGAAAAAAGAAATGCACTTTTATCTACCTATTTTATCTTTTTTTCTTGTTACCTGCTAGCATACCTTACCCAAATATCAGTTAAATTATATATTTAACTATAGATTTGGGTAGGGTCTATTTGTCTGTATGGAATGTACGCACGATTTTTAGATGAGCACTTTGAAATGTCTGCATATTACTGCTTACCCTGTCTAAAAATCCACATGCATGCCACTGCGAACTTGAAAACCAATCTTTCAGCCTGCACTTTCAAAACGTTGCATACTCGTATCAGATTCATAAGACTTACGATTCTATGTTGAACTTTTGTGGGAGAGTTGCCATATGGCCTCACCACCCCAAGAGCCATCAATCAGCAGTACCGGCTCACCAGCGCGGTTGGCTTGCTCATGAAGACTTTAGTGGACTTCAAACACTTTGAATATGTTACCGTTCTCATTTATATCATCGATATTGTGGGTTATCGACAGAAAGGGTAGTACATCCTTATGAGTGGTTTTCAGGCCGTTCGTTGACCTTTAATTACAATTCCGCGTTGAGGCCGGCGCAATGTCTCTTCACTAAACTCTGATAATATCTAAAGTAGAGAAGTCTGACCATGCCTAATGGGATCACCATTAAGGTTGCACATATTAACCGCAAGTGCTCGGCCACATTTGCTAAAATTCAGCTTGAGCTTTATTCAATGAAATATTTAGCATTCTATAATAATGAATAAATCATAAATCAATTCATTTTATTGATGGGTAATTTCACGCATGCCTCATTTTTTGCTAATTTCGGTGGTATTTTTCAATCATAGGTTTACCGATGAAAAAATTTAATGGTGTTCTTTTAGAACACATTAGTATTCTAGATATTTAGAAGGAAACAAATAACTGCATTTGTTATAAAAATAGAACAACCACCGAAATTGTCAACCCACCGAAATTGCAAGATCACACCGAAATTATAAATTGTGATATATTTATCTAAACAATATGTACTAACGGCTTGGATGCATGATGCAGATGCTACATCATGCTGCCAAAGGTAATTTTGCTTTTGTCGTCCGTCCATCTCGCAGGAGGCCGTCCCACGCTTCGTCTACCGGTACGCGGTCTCCATTCAAGAACCTTTCGGCTCCAATGGCCATCTGTTCTTCTTGCTACGTGCCCCGCCCACTGCCACTTCAGCTTACTAACCCTGTAGGCTATGTCGACCACTTTCGTTCGTCTGCGGATCTCCTCATTTCTGATTCGATCCAGCAGAGAGATTCCGAGCCTAGCCTAGATTATAGCCCTTTCCATAGCTCGCTGTGCGACCTTGAGATTTCTTATGAGGCCCATAGTGAGGGTCCACATCTCGGCGCCATAGGTCATCACGGGCAACACGCACTGACTTTTGTCTTTAAGCACTGAGGTATTTTGGACGAGAAGACGCTGTGTAACTTCCCGAACGCTGCCCAGCCGAGTTGGATTCGACGATTGACCTCCGCCTCGAAGTTTGATCCGTCTAATCGGACCATCTGTCCAAGGTAGACGTACTTGTCTACAACTTCGAGGGTCGAGCCTTCAACTGACACTGGGGAGGGCCTTAGAATATGAGCATTCGCCATAACCTGGGTCTTGTCCATATTCATCTTGAGGCCCACCTGTTGAGAGACTCGGTTGAGGTCGTCGAGCATTGTGTTAAGATCCTCCAGCGATCCTGCCCTGAGCATGATATCGTCGGCAAAACGAAGGTGAGTGATGTATTCGCCATTAACATTAATGTCAAGACCTTTCCATTCCAGTAGCTTAAAGGCATCCTCCATTGCATTGGTTAAGAGCTTCGGGGATATTACATCTCCTTACCTCACTCCCCTCTGCAACAGTATCGCCGCTGTGCTCTGATCTTGTACTCGGACTGACATAGTGGCGTTTTTATACAAACACTTCAGCACTTCGATGTACCGGTAGTCTATATGACACCGCTGGAGAGATTGTAGCACTGCCCATGTCTCGATCGAATCAAAGGCTTTCTCGTAGTCCACAAACGCTAGACATAGTGGCAAGTTATACTCCTGAGTCTTCTGTATGACTTGCCGCAGCGTATGAATGTGGTCTACGGTACTATAACCTTTTCGGAAACCGGCTTGTTCGGGCGGCTGGAAGTCATCAAACCTGCGTTCAAGACGATTCGTGATAACCCTCGAAAACAGCTTATAAACATGGCTCAGAAGCGAGATGGGTCTGTAGTTCTTAAGAGAGGCTTTGTCACCTTTCTTGAAGAAAAGACTTCTACGCTTCTGTTCCATGCTTCCGGCGTAGTACCTTCGAATAAGACGGAGTTGAAGAGCTTCTGAAGGACTTTAAGTATCGGTGTTCCACCCGCTTTCAGAAGTTCCGAAGTGATTCCGTCTTCTCCTGGTGCCTTGTTATTTTTAAGCTGCTTGAGGTCCACCCTAATCTCGTACAGGCTGATGTCCGGGATATCCTCGGTGTAGTGTCTGGTTAGCTTGGCTCTTGGATCTTTAACCGTATCAGTAGCAGGCTTAGTGACTGAGGTATAAAGCTGTCCATAAAACCCCTCGATCCCCCTCAAAACATCTCCCTTAGTCGACACGACACTGCCGTCCTTCCTCTTCAGTTTTGTCAACTGGCTCTGCCCAATAGACAAGTCTCTTGCGAACACTTTGGAGCCTTTATTTCGCTCAATCGTTTCTTTAATACATTGAGTATTAAAGGCACGGATGTCGTGTCGCAAAGACTGCTGGATACGTCTATTGAGCTGCCGATGTGCTTCAGCGTCATTGGTAGACTGCAGCCTCATAGAGCGTCGTTCGGCCATGAGTTTGAGGGTGTGGTCGGTGAGCTTCTGTGGTCTATCTCTTCGACGGGGCCTGAAGAATTTGGAGCCCACTGAATGGACAGCTTCAACCAACCTGTTATTTATCTCGTCCACTGTACTGCATTCTTCTAGGCAAGAGAAGCGATTCGAAAGTTCGAGTTGAAAGCTCTCGGGGTACTGTATATGGGAAGCTCTAGGTCGGAGCGTAGACCTCATCAGACGGGATCTCTCCAGTTTAACATTAATATTCAATGTGCCTCTAACCATTAGGTGATCACTTCCGGTTTTCACCCCATGGATCACTGAGTCATCATTGAATATCCGTCTATGCGTCGTCATGATGAAGTCAATCTCATTTTTGGTACGACCACCGGGGCCCATCTAGGTCCATTTCCTGTGGGGCGGTTTTTGAAGAAAGAGTTCATCATAAAGAGTCGCTCTTTCTCAAGAAAGTCGGCCAGCCTCCAACCCCTTCGGTTACGCCTCCCATACCCATATTGCCCCACTCTCAGTAGTAATAGTAAATACGTTAATTATAACAAAAAATGAGTAATTTTATTATTTATTACCTTGTGAGTAAATATCTTACCAAAGATATGGAAACTCATAGCCATTTTAGTATTGATGCAATATAGGTGGCAATAAATCTACCACCGAAACCACCGATATTGCACCACCGAAGTTAGAAACATCAAGAAAAAATGAAATTAAACAAAACTCAGTGATGCATTCGTCACGTGAAATGTATGATTGCTGAGGGTACCTAACAACACACAACATACTCGCAAATCGTAATGTTAAAACCAAATATTCATTCATACAGTAACCCACCGTGATTGTAAAATTTCGTACTCCCTCTTAGAAATAAGAAGGTACTTACGTATTAGCGGGAAAACTGGGCAGAATCGGACATGCCATTACTGCGTAAACGCAAGAGCATGACTGGAACTCCGCGTGCGTAAGAAGATAGATCGTTTAAATTGACGTGTATACGTTGTATAAGGGTTTAAAAAAAACACACCGAAATTGCACTTTAGGCGCGGACGTTCCTTATCGACATTGTCACGATGTCTGCGTTATAATAGAAGTAATGAAAGCAGTAAATATGGTTGTTTCATATATTAATTAACATAATAATCTTAATTTAAGTTCTAAATTTGCAATCATAGCGGACTTAAAGAGGTAAATGCGCTTAAAGGTGCATCGCGGACACGCCACCGTTATTGGAATCTAGCATATTTTAATTTTTTTTAAATTTTATGTTTAAGAGAAATGTATTTTCAGTAGTGACTTCATATAAGGTAGTGTTCGTATTACATGAAAAAAAATAGAGTGGTCATAGATAAACATTTTACATAGTGATTTCATGCGAAGAAACTCTAAAAATGCGGTCGGTGAAATTACCCTGATATTGGATGCCATTTCTCTATCAAAATACATCGATAAGAGCCTACTAGATTTGATACAGGCTTATCTGAAAAAAATATATTTTAAAATGTCATCCACTATAACATGCATCCTATGAGTTATGATCATCTCTACAAAATATTATATAAGTAATTTTAGTGAATTTGATAGCGCCACCATTGTAATAGGTACTAATGGTTACCCTCTTTCCAGAGACTTTGCCTTCAGATTACCATTAGGCTAGGTGAAGTCAAATTCAAGTACCATAAATTAAAAAAAGGAATCGGTTGATTCTGGGCCTATACGATAAACATGTAATCCACATTTCATTAAATGTGTATTCGGTCTCTCATAACAAAAGACGAGCTTATTGCCCGTAGCATGGCACTGTAGACTTGTAGACGGTAGACTTTATTGTCTCTCGAGTCTCTTTGACCAATGAAATGAGTGTTTTCACACGTTCACTCATTCGTCAATGACTAATTTTCTCCTAATTCATTGGTCGAAGGGACACGAGTCTTCCTGTATTGTCTTTGGCTGAATAGGGGATTGGACAGTAATCAAATTAAAATCTAAAACTTACTTACCTACGCACTTACGTATTTAGATAAAATAAATATGCAGTATGACCAACATTTATCGAATAATAATGAATACTTAGATATTTTTATGAATAGAGATGAAAAAATTTTTAATCTGTACTGAAACACGGATGACATTGCGCGACGTCATACGTGAGCATCACTACTGGTTCCTGCAAGCAATCTTATTTTTATCATGAAATACATAGTGACGCGTTCTCAGATGACATAACGTGCATTCTGGATGGTTTCTTAAACAAACAATTTTAAAACATACAAGGTACACCCAGACGTCATTGGTTTCATATATTTCGTTGCAGTTTGCAATATTATCGCATATTTCTGTCATATTTCGTGGGCATAAATTTATCATTTATTCATATAAATTTGGCAAATGTGGCCGTAGGCTTGTAATCTAATAGTATTGCGACAAATTGCAATGTACTCGTGGGAATACCGGATTTAGAGTAGAATTGAAATCTCCGAACAATTGAGTGAGAGTTCCTCAATCATTCAGAGACTAACTGCGGACACAGGATAAACAGCTTAGCTGTGACAGCACCTCGGGCGCTCTATACACTCACAACTCACACACATCAACCGCAAACTGATTACTGTGTAAACATATAGATGTATACCCATCGGCGCATATCTTAGAGCTAAGTCACGTGAAAAACAAGACCCGGATGGTGCGCGCTTTTTGGTTTAATCTATTATTGGTAGATTTAAGCTTGTCCACCATGCACACTTAGGTAACTTCAAAAGACAGCCCAAATATGCGTATAACTCACTTTAACACATTTTGGATCCCCAACTTGTGCATGTATCCATCTTTGTTCGCTATACACCATGTTCCATGGGAACCCTAGGATGTTGTGCCCATGGAGGTCCATTTGTTAACTAACTTACAATATATTATTGATATTGTCGTTTTATAAGCCTCGTTTATTGGTCTATACAGAAAAAAATATATTGGAATTTTTAATTTTGAACATAACTTCTTAACGTAACATTACATGAAATTATATTGGGGAGTCATTTGATTATATCCTTTGATGCTACACTTACTAACATAACACCGAAAGTTTGATAACAATATCACGTGTCGAAGACTAAACCCAAGTACCAAATATTTCGCTTCCCCGCTCCAACATTAGATCTCTTCGCTAATGTTAAATTAGTGAAAGGTACCTATCTAAGTTTTGAAAATGATACGACAATTAGATGTTATCGATGTCCTGAATAACCAGTGGGTTTGACACTAATTATCCGTATTGGAATCTGTATCAGCGGATATTTTTCACCATCCGGTGCTTCACTAGTTGAAATTAAATCGAATTCACCATCGATGTCGTCAAAAGATTTTTTAACCTACATAGTTACAGGTGAGTTAATAAAAAGCTTGTTGAAAATGCCACCAGCTTTCTGTTTAGATAATGTCAGATTCGTTTCTAAATATACTATTTTAGTGAAGTGGATAACGGTAACAGTTTGTTATCTGTGGTTTTGTAGCGCTGACGTCAAGATGACGTTTCGGAGATGACGGCGGTCACTTGTGGTCGTTTTCAAATGTCGCGATATTAGACTGCATGTTGTTTTAGCTGTCAGTGCTGTAACTGACGTTATGGGAGATTGTCTTCTTGACACACTTAAAACTTTCGATTGTTTAGATGTGGGTGATGTACAGTGGGCTCCAAAAGTTCCTGGACAGTTCGAAACTAAATTCGCAGTGATGCTACTACAGCTACAGGATAATAAATCTACTTACTAATGTAATTAAGTTTAGGATAATGGCATGAGTATAGGTACTTATTTTCTTGTAAAGAAATGAAGCATGATCTAGTCTATTTTATTAACTGTCATTGTGATTAAATTAGACTGTCAAAGGTTTATAGATCTTAAGGTATCCAGGAACTATTGGAGTGGGCTGTACTTAAATCACATTTTCTTCTGTTGCCCAAACCAGTGGATCTCGCCGTAAGACATCCTTACTTCACATATAATTCGTCATTCTACATCTGTAAAATATCTTCTAGCCTTAGTGTATATGCTATTCCTAAACCCTGCCAAATTCATACATTGTATTGTAAATTCATTCAGATTCTGTTGGAATCGAGTCGAGATGTCTCTTGAGCTTCTAGAACTTTTTCGAAAATACACTTAACGGTAGAATGTATAACTTTGGCGACATTAGTTCCCCTACGAATCTTTCATAACACATTTCTATTTATTTTTCTGTTTAGCGGGTATAAAGTTGTTAATATTTACCTATACATCTATTTAATAGTTCGATTACCTATCTGAAGATTGTGATGATGCATGACGTATACATAATTACATATACACACGAATGCGTAAGATTATTACTGTTCTAAATATAATCGTAAAACGTTATTGCTTTTTATGGATAGCAATTTAAATACAAGTTTAAACAAATATGTACTTTAAAGTCAATTTGCATTAATAGGTATATGTTATAACCATTACAATAAATAGGCGTAGACGTTTTTGTAGGTAGGTATATGTGGTTGATGGGTATATGTATTGAGGTTATGGACAGGGACAGACAGGACAGTTACCGCGGTAGCCTAGTGGTATGGGTAATGGACTACTGAGACGAGGTCTCGGGTTCGATCCCAGATTTTACCATGGCACACACCAATGGCTCGATTCTTTTCAAAGTTATGTGTGTATTTATCGCAGGTTTATAAGTGCCCGGTTTATGGCAATAGGCTCGCCACCTATTACATTCGGACTAAAACATAATCTAGCGAAATGTGGGTGCTAGCACCTCTGCCTACCCCTTCGGGGATATAGGCGTGATATTATAAAATAAAAAAAAGTTATGGACAGGTGCGGGTAGTCAATTTCAACTAATAACCGCTCTCGCGCTTGCTTTCCGCTTGAAATCAGATGGAAGTCAAAGAAGTCGGAGCGAATTCAAAAGAAGAAGTAATTGACCCTAAACCGTAAGGTATAATGTATCCGGGGACAACTATATCTTATAGTTGTATGATTCACAGAACATCAATCAATTTAATAATTAGTTGCTGTATATGGTATTTCCTAATGGTGCGTACAGATTTGTGACATGAACACCGGTGCGGATAGCGTGACATCAAGATATGACGTTGAGTGTGAAAGTTTCAATTTAAGGCACATGAACACACAAACTAGAGTTGTGCTGACACGGCCACCAGTCGATCGAAGTTTTCATTTAAGCTCAGCTATCATGCAGCTGAATACGCGACGGACACGCACTTCTGACACGGTCACGCTATGATGTTACATAAATGTAGACGGGGCATAATGGGCGCTTATTGCTCCCGATCCTCCGCCCTCCACATCAAGTCTATCTCAGCCGTCTTTTTCAGGTCGTATAATAGGTCCATATGGCTAGAGGGCATCGTCCCACCTTCCGTTTCAAAGATTTATTTGCTTCAGCGGCCATCGGTTCTTCGGTCAGATGTGGCCAGCCCACTGTCTCTTGTAAAAATAATAAATACCCATATATATGTTTAGTAAAATATTTTTTATGAAGAATTATATGTTATGTTTAGTATTATATTTTTATGAAATATTCCCTCCCGTAGTGTAATGACCGGGATTCGAATTCGGGACCTTTAGATCGTAAGGTCGATTTACCAATAAGTTTAGTTTAAAAACAAAGTACAATATAAAATAGAATAAATATATAAACAACCTGCGTCCCGCCGTTTTACTTACATTTTATTTCTCCAGGTAAAAGATAGGTACATGTTATATCCATTAAACGCCCAAGTTTCAATGTGATCGGTAAAACGGTGACGTTGTTTATTGATTTTATATTAGCATATGTACCAACATTTATTTTTAAATGTTTAGATTAAAACAAACTAATGATATGTTAATTTTGTCGTTGAGTCGTTACATCGTGGGCGGTATATTACGGGTCTGGCATAGACAAAACATAATAGGTTTGACCCCAAGGCGGCTCGTGCCGGTATTTCCAAACTTCGGAACAGTAGTAGGTGCTTAAAAGATATTATTACGAATTTATGTTGTATTTGTGACTTAGATTCCATATTAGGTATTTTGTGAAATAACATGAGATTCAGTTATACGACTAATATAAAAGAGTTTTGACCTTTGTGAATTAAAGTGAACTCTATAAAGATATTTTGTTTGGATGCCAGACATTTAATTTGTTTGAAATAACAGTACCTAACAAATGTTTTGCATATTAAATAATTTAAAATATCTATACTCAAAATGAGATTTGAACTCGCTGCCGTCCACATTATAACGTTAGGTTAACTTTATGTCAACCGTAGCAATTCGCTCGTTATTAAAAAAATTAAGTCATACTGACAAGACCGTTTGACAGGATTTTGAAAGGAATGTCAAAAGTGTCGTATCGCTGCAGTGTTTCATTTTCTAAATGTTGTGTAATTCGAGTTTTTATATATAAAAATGTTGCCATTTTAAATATAACGACTTAGGTAAACTGGGCAAGTATAGGAAACAGGTGGCGTTGTGTAGATTGTCCTAGAAAATTTAATATTAGAATATTTATATTGCTGGGACTCCATAGAAGCCTCTAGTAAAGTTTCCATTACTTTCCTGAGCTAACAATCATCCATCATCGTCATCACTAATTATCATCATCAACAATTAAACAATGACTAAACCTATACTAAAAAGTGAATAAAAATTATTACTCAACACTGGCAAAAAGGTCCCCTGAAATGGGTTGACTAGATGCCATCCAAGAAAAGAAGAAAAATATGTGTACCATTTGGCATTACGTAATGGTCCCGTCGATATAACTTTACCGCGTCTTATGGCCAGCTATAGGCAAAATCTCAGGAATGATGGCCAAAATTATAGATACCAAAAATGGCAAAGGCAAAAATCTCTTAGTTTGGCCTCATCGGATGTTCTTTCAAGTCTTGTTTAAAGGACCCAGGATTGTAGGATGAAGGAAACATGTGTATTGGTCCTACTTATCTATGTTGAAAAAATCTTGAAGTGCACATTTTTGGCGTGACTTATGTGTATCCATGCCAGATTACAGTTTTCCAGAACTAAGGTTCTTGGGGTTAAGCTACAGATAGACGGGCGGAAGTGAGTATGCATGCACATTTCATGTGGACAGTGCAACCCATAAAATTAGGTGCTTAAATATATTATTGCTAATAAAGACATCCGCAACTGGGTGGATTATTTGTAAATAATAAATAAATATTCTAGGACAATCTACACAACGACACCTAGACCCATGGTAAGCATAGTTTAACTAGCTTGGATTCTAGAATGCGGATAAACATACTTAGATACTTTTTTTTGTAAATACATACATATCATAGAAACACCCAGACCAATATTCATATTCATGCTTACAAATATTTGCACTGAGCGGGAATCGAACCCACGCCCCCAGCGTAGCGTAGCGTCTCGTTTACGCTTCATGTGTGGACCTCGGTCATTTTATCTGGTCCTCTCTATTGTGAGGGATGTGGTATATCCAGCATTCTTCCAAAACTATTTGAATATGGAACCCTAAAACCCCAAGCGTCTCCGTGGGAATATGTTTATTATTATGCTTTAACCACAACGTATCGCGGTCACTTAATCGAGTAGAAAATATAAGTACTATTTGTGGTCACATCGATATCAGTGAAACATGTTTCGATAATGAGATAATACCACAAGCCACGACACTCTTAACGTTAATGATTAAATAAATAATTGATACAGCCACTACAATAGACATTTTGATATAACTGGATGACATCAAGTGCATGATGTCATAACGTATATTATTAATAACATGCTTTAGACCTATAAATATAAAGACTAATTTTCATTATCATGAAAATAAAAAAGACTTATGCGAATCTTCGTGGGTGGTCTATTTGTACCGCTCTTCGTATTATAATGGTTGTCTTGATATCCTTGAGGAGTTAAGCCGATGTATATTATAATAAACATGCCTGTATTTACCTACCTATCCATCGAATATAGACATATCTGTTAGATCTCTTTACAGGACAACTATCTTAGACAATGTACCTGACTGCACCATTATGAAACACTTATTTTTTTAATTTATTTACAATGCCAACTGAACGCATCATTTCGTAGGTCAACACAAGATATAAGTGTTCTGTGGTCAACACTATTCAAATTCTTTTCTTTCCCTTTTCCTACGTCAGTGCTACCAACACTCTGTAAAAAACCGCCGAGCGGTGGGTGTGCATAAATTGTTAAACGCTCCATTAAAACTAGTTTTAATGTCAACAAAGTCTCAGAAAATTTACAATGTAGATGAAAAGTGATCAGTTTGCTCCGCTGATGCCGTTTTCGAAAACCTATCCAGAACTGTAGAACTATCTGGGATGCCACTGGAATTCACGTTTTTTGGTGAGATGCGGAGTTCACATACGTTGCGTCAAGCTGCCGTGCAAGATATTGGAGGTAAGCGCTGATTCCCTACAGTAATTACGATTTTAGAATTGTCATGGTTATTTGCATTCTTGTTATAAAAGTCAACGGGATTTTATCATGTTTGTTGCTTTTGGTGTTTAACCGATATTTAGGAGTTCTTACAAGTGCCAAGATCACAGTATACTGATGACCGCCGAGCTAGTTCTTATTGTGGCCAACCGTATCAGTGTACCCTCTTTCTCACTCGTTTATTACGCGCGCCGCCTTACCACTGTCCACGTTTTCACGCTGTATTCGATCGCGACATACAGCACACAAAATGACTTTTGTTTAAGTTTTGTGAACTTATGAATCACCGGATACCAGACACTCGCCAATACCCTACACAAAACTTGCTTCAAATTTTTACAGAAATGATTCTTATTCATGAACATTTATTACGAGTATGGATACTATTACCAACAGTATACAAAAGGGACATCGGTTTAAAATCATAGTAGGTAAGGTATGTAAACTTTATTCTAAGCATAATATCGATTGGTATCTATGTACTAAGACGTAGGCTTTAGAGTAAAGGTATGTTTTAAACATGTTTCGCTATTTACCTGATTGCACCCGAAGCTTTCAGCACGGTAACCACGACTTAGGATTTCTTATAGGGACCATTTAAGTGACAGAGAATCATACGGCCCCTGATGGCAAGTGGTTACCGCGGTTTATAGACGTGTGCAACACCAAGGCGTCACACTTACGCTGATAATCATGTAAGACCCTTCTAATGCCTTTCTTAAATAACCCCAAACTGTAGTTGCTTTGATTTTTTTTCCGCGATCAACGATTTCTGACGTAGCCTCAGTCAAGAATAGACACAGGGGTAGGACATGACGGTATCTCGTCCAAATTGTAGTCTGACTGGGGAACTACCTCCGCCCTACAGAATACCGCGGCTAGTATAAACCTTATGTTGTGTTTCCGGCGGTAAGCCTTCTCGAAGAGCGAAACCTATGCTCAGACCCTCTCCGTGAGTAGCGACGCTACCGTGAAACAAATTACTACACCACGATAGCAACTCAAATACCGTCGATTCGACAGAAGAAAGTAAGTTGGGAAGCCAGAAGTTTTGTCTTGTCAGTGGGAAGACCATGCAAGGGCTTAAGTTGATATTGCTTTGTGGTGTTATGAAACCTTGCTTTGTCTTCTGCACTGACAGCATAAAAACTCTCTTAGCCTTCAATTCTTGCTCCTCCCCCTCTACAGGGTTGGCAGCACGAGTATGATACCTCTAGTGTTGCAAACATCCATAGGCCACGTAACCATTTTCCATCAGATAGGATATTTGGTCTGCCACCTAAGAGATTAAAAAAAAACGTTATATAAAATTTTGAAGGAGGTCCTGGGACTATAGCATCATAGTGTAATCAAACACCGTGAGAGTCGTAAATCCCTCACAAGTTCCATCGTTACACGAGCATATTGGACAGACCCTGCTCATGATTAGCGACACTTAATCCATACAAATGCTGCCCTTAATTGGGACTAATAAATATCAAATTACACTCTCCCTTCCTCATTCTAGTTACATGTGAACTTAAAACAATTTGTTACATAATATCTATTAATATATTGTAAGTTCTATTATAGTCTGTGGTATTAATCTAATATGTAAAATTTCCATGTCACAATGTCAGTTGCCGTACTCCTCCGAAACGGCTTTTCCGATTTTTACCAAATTTTATATGCGTATTCAGTTGGTCTGAGAATCGGCTACTATCTATTTTCCATACCCCGTAATTTTTTTTTTAATTTTTGGACGAAAGTTTTTGTTAACTAGAAATAATTTATAAGGCAAAACAACGTTTGCCAGGTCAGCTAGTTTTTTATAGTGTTGACTTGTGTTCGGAGCTGTAAATACAAATGTGAAAACAATTTTTTAAATTAAATTTACCTTTACTTTTTGTTTGATACAAGCACTAAAAGTAAGAATTTTAACATTCACTACTTTATTTAATAGCCAAATAAATAAATGATTTTTTTCCATAATTAGAACAGCTAAAGTTAGCTAGTGCGCGCTACTGATCGACGAATCCTATTCACAAAAAGCACTACTGTAACAAATATGTCATAGTGTCAAAATGGTCAAGCGAAGTGCTATGTTGGAAGTGCTGTTATTACCTAGTCGCACGCTCGGGAGCAAATTCAGAAAAACGTCAGTGTTAATTTCCTCTTCAATTAACGCCCGGCAACACTACTGTCTCTTACTCACACATCCTCAAACATTCGGCCTCATACACACGCACACAGTAGTGCTATTCGGTTAAGTCAGTGTACAATGTCTCAATCAAACGAGAAAACGTACTTTGGATATCTTTTTAAGAATATTAGGAACCGAAATTACTTACTTAAGTGAGAAATGTTCGGGTAGCAACTGATTTTCTTCTTTTTCTTGAGCATACACCCACTTGTATTATGTACTAATAATGCTATTCTGTAATGTGCAATAATAATACAATTCAATGTTGAGTCAAACGAAAGACAAAACTTGAAAAAATATTTCGAGAAGTTTTCTTTTTCACCCGAGCGCATCCCGGTTGGATTTAAATAAAAAAGTTATCCTCAAAGGAACAAAGTGTGCGAGTGACATACGTATTTTACACAAAACAACACAACACAAAGGGACAGAATATAAGATCAGTGAAACGTTTTTTTATAAAACATCATCAATTTTGACAAAAATAGATATATTAGTGTCTATGTTTAAAACTAAAAATTCTGCATAAGTCTGTCATCTGTCTTAGAGGACAGCCTGCATCCTTGTCTGTTTATCTGCGGTTGTATTTACTCGTTTTAACCAAGTTTTAAAACATGTATTCGATATGTTACAAACTTAAAAAAAAACGTATTAAAAACGGCGGTAGGACTTGACGGTATCTCCCGTCCCGTCCGTCCTTAAGTAGTCCGATTGGGGAAGTACCTCCGTCCTACAGAGAACCTTGTGCTGTGTTTCCGGCGGTGAGTAGGGTAGCCAGAGCTCACTGGATAGATTTTGTGTTGCCAGTGGGAAGACCGAGAAACCCTTCTTTGACTTCTGCATTGACAGCACAGATACTCTCTTAACCTTCTCCCCTTCCCCCCTACCCCTTCCCTTCTTTTCTATATTGTCGGCAGCAATGTGACGTCGCTGGTCTTGCAAACGTCTATAGGCCATGGTATCCACTTTCCATCAGGTGGGCCGCGTGCTTGTCTGCCACATAAGTGGTATCAGAACAATAAAAAGCCGATATTGCTTCTACGGTAAATAAATATTAGAATAACAGAATCACGCTAGAATTTTCGGAATAGACATTATTTTAGTGAGTTACCTTAAGGCGATATAAAATGCCTAGACTTTTGCCTTGCTCATGTACGAGTTCCTCGCATTCTTTGCTGGAATTGATTCACTGACATTATTAAATGAACTCAAAATGGCGGCAAAGGTTGCTTCAGTTTATATTTTTATTGTTTTATTTAGATTTAATCATTCATGCACCATATTATTTTACTACTTAATTTATTTATCTGCAGGAAAATACTCAATTTGCCTAAAATAAGTGAACCGTTGGAATCATGTCCATATATGATATATTATACTTTCAGTTACAAAGCGGGCCGCTCTTAGCTGAGCAAGGCCACAGTCTAGACATTTTATATCGCCTTACGCCTATACACACTAAAATAATGTCTATTCCGTAAATTCTAGCGTGTTTCCATTATGATAATATTTATTTACACTAGAAGCTATATCGTTTAATACATTCATCATTTTCAATACCACAGGACGTGTTCGAACGGAAATAATGAATGAGAATGAGAATCGAATGTGGTGACGAGTGATTATTTTATTATTGCCGATTGGTAAATATTTGGTAGGTATGTGATTTTGTGTGTGTATGGTGTGTGATTTGGTGTCTGCTACCAAGATCCAAGAGCGTAAAGAGACATCTAATATGCTTTAAATCACATCATCTCGGGATGAGTTCAGCAGGTCGTTCTTAGGGTATCCAGAGTTTTTTGTATTATTAGTGGTAAGTTTGTCTGCCACCTAAGTGATTTAGGAATTTCTTTTTTACTTTTTGTTTTACTTCACAGAGAAAATAGGTTAAAAGAAAAAAGGAAATACATTTTATTGCAAGCAACTATTACCAACATAAAAAAAATCACCATATTATGCCTTTACGCAGTCGCGTGATTTGAAGCTATTGTACAATTCAGCGCCACGGGGTGCCAACTGAGTTCTGAACTGTAGCTTTATTGTTAATTGCAGACCAAACAATACAGTTATTTGGTTTATTAACTTAAATCAAAGGCATTTGGGTACAAGATTGAGAGTTGAGAAGTCTTTCAGGGATTAACACTTATAGGCGCGAATACATACTCGTACATATTATGTAGTACATTAGATGAGAAAAGTTTTGTCAATTTAGAATTACTTTTTTGTTGCCTATTGGGTCAGTCATTTAAAATTTAAGAGAGAGTTTGGGTAGAGAGTGTATACTTAATTAAACTTTAAATTCTTGATTTTATTGTAAAATTGTAATATTCAAAGCTAATGATATCAAAGCTAGTCATAAAGTAACATTCTTTTAATAGCTTTGCGTGTCAGAGAAGATATTAAAATTTATTAAATTCCCCAATAACTTTACCTAGAATACTTATATTCGAATGTCTCATTCAACATTAATTATTATTTCTGTAATAAAGTATGGTGTAATAAAAGACGATTCTATTATTACGGCATGGTAATAATAATTCGGCAATTTATTTTGAATTGTAAATGACAGCCGCTTCCATCAGTGGTGTTTATTATGACGATAATTTGGTTTGAATATGCTTTCCTCGGTGATCGTCAAGCGAGCGGATAAATTGGATCAAATCATCCAATTTAAGAAAAAATACCGATTTCTTAAACGGGTAATAAATAATGTGCCAACGAATTTGACGACTTATTTTTTGGGATTTGACTTGTCCATCAATTAATTATTCAGTTCGCCTATTACAGTTCACTGCTGGATATCTTAGGCCGCTCCCAATACACCACTGCTCCCTATTCTCCACGCATCCAGTCTTTTTCTGCCGCCTTTTTCTCTGGCTCGGGGACGTCCTACCTTCCACTTGCCTTATCGCAGTCTCCACTTCAGCTTGCTTATTTTGCGAGCTATATCGGTAACTTTAGTTAGTTTAGTTCTTTGTCGGGTGATCTCATTGCGAATTATATCTTCCAAAGAGACTCCAAGCAGAGCTCGCTCCTCTGCGTGAGTAGCCCCACCGTCAGTTTCCATGTTTCGACACCGTTTCGTCCTAAAAGGTAGGACGCACGGGTCGAAGACCTTTGTTTTCAGCATTTGCGGTAGGGGGAAGAAGATCTGAGGACCCGAGGTATTTTGCAAAATGCTGCCCAACCCATTTGCATTCTTCAGGCTAGTTCTGTTTTTTTTTGTAAATTAGCTAGTTCTTTATCAAAGCTTATACTGAGCTGTATTAGCTTTACCAGATGAACATTGTTTGATTAAATTTTATGTGTATAACAGTCATTAAGCATAACAATTTTTTATATGGCTGGTGTATGTGTGTTGTGTTTGCTAATTTTTAATATGACTCTGACTCCATATGAATGATATTAAATATATCTCCCATAGTCTTGTGCAGTTCTGGTACATTACTGATTGTTTCCTTAGAAGCTAATTTTTCTCCAGTCGTCATGAGTAAGGGCATCCATACATCAAATTCAGATGTATCATTTAAATATGACCGAGCAGACAATCATAGTGCTTTCCTTTGAATATTTCTATGTAGTGAATGTTTTCTTATTTTGTATATCGCAACATTTATGATGTATAATCATGCCAAATAAGATCTAAAACGGTTTTACTTAGGTTCAATCGTTCATTCAAAGAATACTTTGTAATCGTTTCCGAAGCGAAAATAAGGGATATAGACATAAGTGGTAATTGTTTCTTTCTGTAAACAGTATTATATACGCTCAAATGTCGGGTGGGACGAGGGTCACATAAGTGACCAGGACATACGCGGTAAAATCACCCAATACCGTCGCACGTTTTATACATAAATGCTTTAAGACTGATATAATTTTCAATATTAATCATACAAGTTGGGTAAATTATTCGCATGTAGTCGAGTTCCTGGCATTTATCATGATTCCAAATTGTGAGATAAACTAGGACTTGGACTTAGATTATCTGTTGGCATATTTGAGCTCCTCCATCATGGTAATACCCCATGCTATCCTCAAAATACCTCCAAAAACGCGTACTGCGTAAAAAGGGCATATTTTGGGGTCAATATGCCGATAATTATGGTAAACTTTTTGTTTTACGTAACACTTCGATTAAGTATATTATCGCTGTCGTCCCGTTTCCCTAAAGCGATCAATCACGCATAAACTGGCTTTCAGTAATAACCGCTTATTTTCGTAATCATAATTTATTATATTGTAGAGACGTTTAGTGACGTGTATGGGGAATCAGGAAGATGCATATTGTCATTACTGAAAAATTGCAAAACTTGTGAAGATATTTCATAATCAATAATGCTCGAAATCCTCAAAGGATCATGATGGTCTGGACCAGGGTTATATGATTATTATATTATTATGGATATATTTCATAAAAATCTAAAACTTCCTCTCATGCCGGGTCCACATTTACGTAACATTTTGCCGCCGTGAATGTATCAGAAGCACGTGTACGTCCGATAGTGTGGACGTATTTAGCTTAAATGAAATCATCGTTTGACGTTTGTGCTGAACATGACAGTTTGTACTGACACGGCCACGAGTTGTTCCGTCCACATTTAACATCATGCCCTACATCGATTCTACGCAATCTGGTCTGTTGTTCGCATCACAAATGTGTGTCCGGGTTGACTGATTGAGCCCTATAATTTTGGGGCTGGCAACCAGTTCGATGTATATCGATATACTCGAAATGTTCCCCAAAAGACAGGGTATTAGCTGGGATTTTAACTAGGATTACTCCTCGTGATATTACTGCCTGTATTATTATTATACAGGTAGCAATAATGGTACGGGTAGTAATCCGTAATGTTACCAGGCTCATAGAGGAGCTTAAATATATGTTTGCAGAGCCTACTTTTATACCTATCGCCAGGGATCTTGGACCTAAGTCACAAGGGAAACGAGGCGCGCACGGATTGTTTTTAATTAAGGTACGATTGATAGATGATAGATGAACTCGTTCACCTCCGTTGTGCCCAGTGTAATCCTCAAAAGACAGCCCAAAAACGTCTACTGTGCGTATAGAGCGCATTTTGAGCAAATTCCACTGCTTAACAAAAGGTCTCTACCATCCCAGTGTGTTGAAAGTGGATGTTGAAAGTGGAGGTTGGTATGACACCAACCTCCACTTTCAACATCCAGTCCATCTCTGCCATAACTTTCTAACCTCCGGCAACTAGGGATCCAAAGTCGATTCGAGTTCGATATAAGCTCCCCGATATAGGCACCCATGGGGATTTTCCGTACAATAAAAAATCGTCCAACTTTACCACCCTGTTCGGGTCGTCTCGTTAGTCCATCTGACTGGGAGGCGTCCTGCCCTTCATTTGCCTCCTCGCAATCTCATCTCCATGACTTATGGATTAAGGTTTTAACATTCTGCCCCTTTGTGTGTTAGCGTGAAATTCGTCCTTCCGCAACACATGGGACTCTATTTCTAGGATGAAAAGTAGTGAATGTGTTATTATTTGAACCAATCTTGGCACTAATTTATCCTGTTGTTGGCCGTATTCGACACAAATCTGGTGTGTAACATTCGTGAGGTGTTATCTATGTACAACACGTCTTCAAAGGTGCGTGAAACGTGATTAGATTGTGGAATGCTTGGCCATAAAGGTGGAATCACACTTCGTTTATAGGTATTTTTGCTATTATTTTTTATATTTGTATAAATCCCTTAAGAAGTACACTGACGGACTCATAAACTGCATCAAAGTAATAGACGACTTTGAAATAAATATTTTAACCAAGTATGCATACTTTCTATACAGATTTAAATTGAAACCTCTAGATTGGTTCGTGAACTTTAAAACAGCGTAGGGTCATATCTTTAAGTTTAAGTTTATGTACTGGAAAGGACCTTAAGACTTTTTTTGAAGAAAAAACAGAAATTTAAGAAAAATTGGTTTAATTAAAAAATTGGTTTTAACAATAGACACAAACTTTATGCAAGGGTTTATTTGTGTTTTAATAAGGTGTATTACCCCCACGTGCCCTTACTACGGATTCTAATCGGTTCCGCATAGATTTTATAAGGGTTTTTAAAAGATCTTGCGGAATATTGTCCCATTCTTCTGAAAGTGCTGTTCTTAGTGCTGCCACTGTCGTGGGCGAAGGGTTTCTCGCATATACAGCTCTTTTTAAATTGTCCCAAACATGCTCGATGGGATTAAGATCCGGGCTGCGTGCTGGCCAATTCATTGTACGTATCCCAACCTCTTCACAATAATGTTGAACTTGTGCAGCTGCATGCGGCCGGGCATTATCCTGCATTAAAGTAAAATTTTCGCCTATGAATCCCATGTAAGGCACCACGTGATCTTCTAATATCTCTGTTATGTAGCGATGTGCTGTCAAACCCCCTCTATTACCGTTTTGACGGACCATGTCTATGAACACAAGTTCTGTTCGCCCGTCATCGATATGCCACCCCAGACCATACATGAACCGCCTCCAAAAGGAACACGCTCCTCAATGCAACTTTGAGCATATCGCTCCCCACGTCGACGATAGACTCTTCTGCGACCATCTGCACCATATAAACATGTCCTACACTCGTCCGTGAACAATACAGAGGCCCACTGCTCTTCTGTCCAATTCAGGTGATGACGCGCAAATCTTAAGCGAGCTTGTCTGTGAGCTGTAGACAACTTTGGACCATTTGCTGGTCTAAAAGGGGTGATATCCGCTTCCTTTAACCTTCTTCTTATTGTTCGTGCACACACGTTTACTCCACGCACTTCATTAAGCTCGGTTTTGATGTTAACTGACGTGAGGAAACGATTTCGCAGGGAAGTTATAACAATAAATCGGTCATCACGACCTGTGGTTGCTCGAGTTCTGCCTGTACCACGTCTCCTCCTGTAAGAACCTGTCTCTACAAACCTTCTGTATATTCTAGAAACCGTAGACTGGTTTAAATTTAAATTTCTACCAATCGTTCGATGATCCAAGCGCTCCCGCACCAATGCTACAGTTTGTGCCGCTTGTTCGGACGAAGTATCCATATTATGGTTCAAAAACTCTCGATGTGTTAAAAAACTAACCCAACAATTATGCTGGTAACAATAATTCAATTCACAAAACAAAAAAAATCAATGAGAATCAATTTAAAACTTTGCTATAAATAACACGCAAATCTGATACTACAAGTAAATTTTCTTTTCCCAGCTATATTCATTTGTTTTACTGCAGTTCTATTTTTAAATTTAATTTTTTTTTAAGATTAAGAGCCAGTCTTTCCATATTTATATAATTTAATCTAAAAAGTTTGCATACTTATTATAAAAAATCCTTTTAGAGTAAACCTGAACTTTGATGCAGTTTATGAGTCCGTCAGTTTAGGTAGAGGTGTATTAACCCACGAACCGGCGAACTTTTCACCGTTAAGTGACCTCTTCCTATTTTTTTTCCCTATTCGGCCGTCATTATCATTCACCGAGCCTATTCCTAACTCAGTTGGGATGGCCTTTCTAGTCCACAGCCAAATTAGCGATATCGAAGTTCTATAGTTAGGCTAGTCGGACTTTTGAGGGCTCCAACTACCCGTAACGGTTCGTATGACAACCTGGACCGACGACGGCTTAACCAGCTCTCCGAGACACGACCGAAATATTAGCAGTCGCGTTCACCACCGTCACACCACAGAGGCTGTCTTTCATTCGTTCATTTGTCTCTATTTGCTTTTTTCATTTTGCATAAGGCATCAACGTGAATAGTGATTATGCGAATCGTTTTTGTCTTTTTCCGGTTTTTATCCGGTTATTTTTGACACATCAGCTCGCAGTATGGATGGCACTTGTGTGGTTCCACCTTAAAACGAGAGTTTTGATACAACTATAGCTTCTGGATACAAATCTTGTTATACAGAGGGATTTTAGTTGTATTGTAATATCATTTGTGTCGAAACGAAATGTTGAAATGTTTTTGGCAATATTATATTTACCTATTAAAAACAACATAATCATGATAGAAGTATGTAGAGAAATTTGTCCTGAATAATCGCAAGTATTGATTTAGTTTATAAGCGTTGGTGGATTAGTGGTTAACAAGTCAGGATTCGGAACCTGGCCATTGCACTACCTATGTGAACTCATTCCTCTGTCTAACTATTCCCTCAAATAACCACAGAGAGAAATGAATAGACTTACACAGAGAGATATAATCTATGATTGATGATATGATAGGACGATATGACGATGGAAGTTCAGCAGTGGACGTCCTATGGCTAAAATGATCAATGATGGTTGGTGGATTTGACTCACAAATAACGCGTAGGTACTGTGCATAATATAGATAGTGTTTTGAGTACATTTTCTGGTCAACATAGTTATATGCCGGTAACTAAACAGCTTTGTCTCATTTATTAAGTGACGTTGCTGGGCATGAAAGATTTCGACGATTCGTCCTAAAGACTATGAGCTTAAAAATCCTATTTCAATGACACATTTGCAAATAAAATCATACTGGAATGCCTATGGTTTAAAAATAAATCGCAACCTTCGTTTTAAAAAAGGAAGTAGGCAATTCTTTATGTTTATTTATTGTATTGTGCGTGTACTTTTTTTGAATAGCTTTACATTCAATGTAAGTGTGATGTAGCGTGATGTGTATGTTGAATTAAATAGGATAAAGCTGTCACACAGCTGTCAAATGAATCGCGTTTGGTCACGTTTGTTCCCTAGTGACGCTGAGACATCGGTAATATGCCTTATTGAATTATGGCATAAATTATTACAGTAATAATATGGTGAGATACTCTTTTGAGAGTTTTAATTTAACATCTTTCGGCCAAGGGGGAAACGTCGGCATGCGCATGGTGAGGCGCATTTTCAGAATTCTTGAAGTAGTGGAATCTTCTTCAGGCACGCTGGGCACTTTTCTTAGGAAATTTTGACGGAACAAAACTCGTGGAACTCGTGCCATCGTCATTTCCAGATTTTAGTTTTTAAATCCTATACAGCTAGTATTGAAAATTCAGATGTGACATCTATTTGAATGGAAAAGTTCTTCAGGCATCAAGCACTTTTTGTGAGGATACTTTAAAAAGTATTTATACAAAGTGTTTCCATCTCTATCGGCGGTGTCTAAAGAATGCATCGCATTTTTCTTTTCCCATTATCATAGGTATACCATACCACTAAATATATTTTGTTCTAACGTCACACTGTCTTGTAGGTTTTTCAAATTTCGAACAGCCGATTTAAAACTGGAATTTAGGCTTATTTTTTAAGTATGACAGTTACACATGTACTTAATCACTCTCGAGTCAAACAAAGAAGAATTAAAAACTAAACCTTCATAACTTAACAGCACAGTGGGCGTACAACTGACTTTTACTGGGTTACAGAAGAAACCTGAGACGCACGAGTTTACATTTATTGATTATGCATCATCAGACAAGTCTCATTAGCCTAACAAAGGCATTAATCTGTTAGCTTCACGGATTAAAGTGAAACAAATTGAAGTGTCTTTGCCGTGGGCGGGTAGAGACATTTTTACGACGCCACTAGTTTTTAAATGGTCTATGAACAGTTTTAAACTTCGAATGTCAATTAACACCGTTGCTCTGGTATATTATTTATCATCGGATGCAATGGCGGCCGGCTCACGGCGGCGCGTGCGTGTCATCACGAAATGTCGTTTTGTCATTATTAGACTTTTACTTTTAATTAATGTTTTTTGTATGGTTTATGTCTTCGTCATGTATTATTATAAATTCATGAAGTTATAACGGAATTATTTTGGATGATTTTTAATTTTAATTTATCACTTGATTGATACTTGAAATATAATGACGTATATCAGAATACCAGCTATACTTGTCAGAAGATAAAAAGTTTTATTATACTTAGTTAAGACTTAATCAAGTTTATATCCACAAACCAAAAGATGGGGTGGTCGTACACGTGGTGGAATAGTCGGATCGAAAATAGAAAACACTACAAAAAAATATTGTAGCCACCGTACCTAGCATTCGGAAGTTGTTCAGGCAACAAAAATGAAGAAACTCGCATATGTATATTTGAACACTTTACGCCTTTTTGGGTAGTAGGTAGTGAAAAAAAAAGAATGTCGTCAGTCAAAATAAAAAAAAATTGTTCTTAAAATTCGTTCGGAAACTAGAAGTGTGGCTAAGAATCGATATGGCTTCAATTTAGTAGGGCGTTCTTTTTACTGAAAAAAATCACACATACAAAAATAACCTAACCATTTAGAAGAACGTTTTTGTATATTTCTCATATACTACTATTTATATTTAGGTAAAGACAATATATCCTAAATGTTGTATAGATAATAAGAAAATAGGTATATCAATACTGCGAATCGTTAAGTATCACTGTAAATGATTTAATTAACTTTCATAGATAACGTTATTTCCCTTTCATTTATGCAAAAGCTACTGAAAGTTTTACCAATGAGAAATGATCTAATTCGAATTCAAGCACTGTTCCCCCTAATTCCTTTTAAATTAAATCTTAGCTTGGTGGCGCGTGTCCAAATTATGCTAAGCGACTAATAAGTCTGTCTATGTATACTCTATATAGATGTTTTGTATGGATATTTTGCAACTGTAATGATTTTGAAATACAGCACAACATTACAAAAGGTATTAAATAACAAACCTCATTTATAATGTTATCATCTATACCATTATATAATTGTAAAAAGTTTGTTTGTCTGCGATGGACGCAAAAACTACTGAACGGATTTCGATGCAGTTTTTTTTTATTTGAAGGGGTTTGGTCCAACTTAAAATCTTACGTTTCCTTAATTGCAGTTGGTTAAGTAGAACCAGAGTTATAAAATTATTAGTAATTTAGAATTTTAATTGCACAGATGTCGCTTAGGTCGCGATAAACGACAGCCACGCGGGCGGAGTAGGTACAGGATAGTACAAGTACTCAGCATTTTCACTTTTGTATCTTTGCGTAGCCGCAGCGTTGCGTTGTCCACAAACTAACCATGGTTTCTGTGAATACAGATATACATACCTACTTAGATATTTTTAAAATACATGCAAAGAAATCTCTGTTCAATGCAAACAGATATCTTTATGCATAATCGAACTATCACACCATAGAGGTCGTCATAAATAAGATAAATTGCGATAGAGAAAAAAGCGAAGAAACCGCCAACAAACAGTCAAGAATTAAAAAAGAAAAATCCAAATTAACTTAGCCTTATTTAAATAAATACAATGTACAGAGACACAACTAATTTACAATGTCATAATATGGATAACATGTTTATCTAGCATGGATAACATGTTTGACACAAAAATTGTGCTTTTTGAAATTCAGATCTAATAACGATTAAACAAATGAGTGCTAATAACCTTATACATCATAAACTTTATAGTTTAACTTATAACTTTTAAACCTTATAACATAACATAACATAAACTCACGCCTTTATCCCCGAAGGGGTAGGTAAAGGTGCTAGCACCCACATTTCGCCACTTTATGTTTAGGTCCCAATGTAATAGGTGGCGAGCCTATTGCCATTAACCGGGCACTTATAAACCTGCGATAAATACACACATAACCTCGAAAAGCATTGAAAAGTCATTGGCGAGTGCCATGGTAAACCCGGGATTGAACCCGAGACCTCGTGTCAGCAGTCCATTGCCCATACCACTAGGCTACCTTGTAACTCTATGATAATGATACCCAAGGAAACAGAATGCCATGTGTCGGTGAATAATTATTACGTCATAAAAAATTTTGATAACTGCGTCCTGCCAAAGTAGATTATGAATTTAAAAAAATGCTAATCAAAATCGTCTCTCTGATTATCAGAGCATAAAACGTAGGGAGGGAATAGGTTTTTATGGCACCTAGGTTGTAGATAAGTACAAGGCCCACCTGATGGGAAGCAGTTACCGCAGCCAACGGACGTATGCAAATATAGGGGCGTCAAACTCGCGCTGTCGACCTTGTATTGAAAACCTTCTAATGTCTTTCTTGAAGGTCAGATACATTATCTACATGGTCTGGTTACACAGTATACCACTGGGAAATTGGACCGCGTAGAAAGTTGACTTAGATCGGAAAATGTGAATGTTCCGACGGGACTTGAATCCATGATCTTTACTTTTACTTTTCGATATGCTCTAACCACTGAGCCATGGAGGCGCATTTATCAAAAGTAATATTTAAAAATGATTGTATCATCATTCATTACATCACAAGAGGCGACAAACGGAAAATTACGCTGACAATATAGACCATCTGGGCAGCGTTAAAACAGTAGCCAAAAGTTGCCCAACACTGTACTGTGATAGTGCAATAGTGGACATACAGCACCATCATCAGCGTCATCATCCGAGGTCTATAAACCCGAAGTTAATTTATTCCGTCTCCACCTTTTGATTTGACTGGTTAGTGATCCATGGAAACCATTTTTTTTTTTTTTTTATCGTGCGCGAAATCCCCACGGATACCACCTCCACCAAAACCGATGGAGGTGATTATGTCGGACTCAAACCGACCAAAACGCACGCCGTCCATGGGTCCTTGATTGCCGGAGGTGAGATTATACAAGACATATCTCTCGCACCCCGGCAGACCCGGGGACATCTCTGTTGAGATGACCCTCTTCCCCTAATGTGGGGACCATGGTGTCCCCATCTAGCCCCTGGGTATGGGGTGGCATTTGCGCCATCCCCGTGGCCTGCTTCTGCTAAGGTGACCGGCGGCTCCACCCGTCACCCCCAGGCCCGCGCTCATGGGGGACGGAGGTCATTTTGCGACCTCCGACGTCCGAGTCGCCTCCGCTCATCGCGGGCAGTGCGGGCCCGGAGTCTTCTCCGAACCTTTACTGGTGGTAGAAATTTGATGGCACAAATTTGTCATAAATTTCGACCGGGTGGGTACCACCGTGCACATGTGCGGAAAACCCTCCATAGTAATCCAACCTCGGTTGGATTGCGTTCAGGGGTCAGCAAGTGCATAGCCGGGCAGAGGTGGTGGTAGTCGCAGCATTAGTGGGACCAGTGGGTCTTGGCGTAGTCTGGTGGGTATGGCGCGGGGCGACCCGCCGAGCAGGGAGACCCGTAGAAACGGTGGTGCCGCTGGCCGCCCGCGGCATAGTACAGGGGCCCAACTGGGGCTAACCACCCTGGGAGGCTGCCTCACCAGGCCGCGCATAATCCCGATATGGTTCGTCGTGCCGGTTGGTGACCGGACGGGACCCCGGCGACCATATTCGGGGGGGTACGGGGGCCCTTCCGTTCGGCGCATCGGCTCTCACCATGCCTCACAATCACAGATAAAACCAATCTCCCGCGCTTTGTCACGCGGTGCTGCGACGACAATCACCTCTTTTTTCACGCCTTCTCTTACCCTCTACCATGGCAGTGCATATTAGAGATTATGGCAACACAGCGGCTCTTCATGTTCCCACTAGCACGCTTTTTGAGGTGGAGTCCACTAACATCTGTGGGCTCCATGCAAACCTCAACGCCGTCCACCAACATCTTGAGACGGCGAAACCAGCCATGCTCTTTCTGACGGAGACACAAATATGCCGCCCTGACGACACGACCTACCTGCTCTACCCCGGCTATGTTCTAGAGGAAAATTTCCGTGCCAAAGCCGGGGTATGCGTGTTTGTTGTCGCCGTTTGCGCTGCCTTGAGGACCCATCCTTTTCTGTCCTGTGGGTACACGTAGACCATGGCTGTACTAGTCAAATCTATGTGTGCCTTTACCGTTCCCATACTGGAGATGCCGAGACAACTCGACTCTTTGAATATCTGAGTCAGGCGGCAGATGATGCGCAGGAGCGGTTTCCAAACGCTGAAATGGTATTTTTGGGGGACTTTAATGCCCACCATGAAATCTGGTTGGGCTCCTCCAAAACAGACCATGCGGGAAGAGCCGCCCACGCGTTTGCTCTGGCTCACGTCCTGACCCAACTGGTACACGAGGTCACTAGGATACCAAGGGGGCCGGGCCTAGCACCCTCCTTGTTAGACCTTCAGCTGACGAGCCACCCAGACCAGTACAATGTCTCGGTGCGAGCCGCTTTGGGCAACTCCGACCATTGTCTGGTCTGTTCCAAGGTGCCTATCATAGCGCCCTCACGACCAGTGCAGGGAAAACGGCGTCTCTGGCACTACTCGTCGGCTGACTGGGATGGACTGCGTGACTATTTTGCGTCCATCCCGTGGGTTGAGCGCTGCTTTGAAGGTAAGGACCCATCGGATAGTGCAACTGCTGTCGTCGGTGCGATCAGTCTGGGTATGGAGTACTATATCCCATACACTGATGTCACCGGTGCCCGCGGAGTGCGCCCTTGGTTTGGGCGCGAATGCGCAGGGGCTGTTCAGCATAAACAGTCTGCGTATCGCGCTTGGGTAAGGGCGCGCGCTACGCACGATTCCAACATCGGGTACTTTAAGGCAGCGTACAACAAAGCCACTAGGGTCTGCAAGAGGGCTTTTGTCAGAGCAGATGCTCAGCGCATAGCACGGGTTGGTCAAGAACTAGTAGCGCATCCCACGGGCAGCCGTGGCTACTGGCGACTGGCCAAAGCCGTGCAAGCTAACTTCTGCCAGCCTTCGCTGCCCCCCCTGCGTAACCCTGATGGATCCCTGGCACATGAGCCGCAAGAGAAAGCAAATTTGCTGGTTAATCTCTTTGCGGCCAACTCCCGAATCGACGACTGTGGTATGCAGCCACCGACTCTACCCAATAGTGACCACGCAATGCCTGATATTCGTATCAGGCAACGCGATGTCCGAGCAGTACTGCAGTCACTCGATGTCCGGAAAGCCAGTGGTCCGGATGGTATACCGGCGGTGGTTCTTCAAAAATGTGCAGCGGAGTTGTCTCCAATACTCACGCGGCTGTACCGACTTTCTTACATTTCGGGTACAGTGCCGACGGCGTGGAAAGAGGCGAATGTACAGCCGATTCCCAAGAAGGGAGATCGCTCAGACCCAGTCAACTATCGGCCCATAGCCGTCACCTCAGTGCTGTGCAAGGTCTTCGAGCACCTTATCAACACACAGCTCATGCGCCACCTAGAGGATCACTCCCTAATTAATGACCGACAATATGGTTTCAGGCCGAAACGGTCAACGGGTGATCTTCTGGCATATGTTACACATCTTTGGGGTGAGGCTATGGACAAGCATGGTGAGTCACTGGCTATTAGCCTAGACATCGCCAAAGCGTTCGATAGAGTCTGGCACAAATCGCTTCTTTCCAAACTACCAGCCTTCGGTCTGCCTCTTAGACTGTGCAATTGGGTTGCTAGCTTCCTGCAGGGGCGCCGTATTCGCGTTCTCTGTGATGGACGAGCATCGGAGTTCCTGCAGGTAAATGCTGGTGTGCCGCAGGGGTCCGTCTTATCACCCACTCTCTTTCTTCTGCATATCAATGACATGCTGACCACCGGCAGCATCCACTGCTATGCAGACGATAGCACTGTACACGGGAGCTACCACGGACATTCTGCGGCCAAGCAGTCCGATATAGCGGAAAAGAGGCGACTTCTTGTCACTGGGCTTGACCGGACCCTCAATCACGTTTCCCAATGGGGATCTGAGAACCTGGTCGAGTTCAATGCCAAGAAGACGCAGGCATGCGCGTTTTCAGCAAAGACATCTCCTTTCCTTCCTCCTCCCACTCTTCAGAGCACACCACTGCCATTACAGGATAACGTCAATATACTCGGTATGGACGTGCGCTGCAAACTGAACAACAAGAACTATATCGAGAGCATCATCAAAACAGCTTCGCGTAAACTCGGAGTCCTGAACAGAATGAGACGTTTTTTCACGCCGGAGCAGCGGTGTCTTCTTTATAAGACACAAATTCGCTCCTGCGTGGAATACTGCTCGCATCTCTGGGATGGCTCCGCAAAGTACTTATTAGATGCTCTCGACAGGTTGCAGCGACGTGCGGTCCGCATTATTGGGAGTCCTGAGGTCACAGAGTCCCTCGAGCCTTTGCAGATGCGTAGAGATGTTGCGTCCTTGGCAGTATTTTACCGTCTCTACCATGGTGAATGTTCTGATGAGCTCTTCCAACTAATCCCACCCTCCCCTTTCCTACACAGGACAACGCGTGCAGGGCTTAGGTGTCACTCGCATACGGTACAGAACATTCCATCAAGAACCAAGCGGTTCGGTGAGTCTTTTCTCTGCCGTACCATTAAGTCCTGGAACTCCTTGCCGGCGCACGTGTTTCCTTCTTCCTACAGTCCCGGGTCCTTTAAGCGGGGCGTGAAAAAGCATCTGATGAGGCCGTCAAGCTGAGCGCCACCATTGTAGCACTGAACGTGTTTGCAATGGTGACCCTCTTTCATGGGACTTTGCCTTCAGCTTAACATCAGGCGAGGTGAAGTCAAATTGACGTGCCATAGATAAAATAAAATAAAAATAAAAAAAAATACCTGCTCCGCCTCCTCCTTTTCGAGCATTACTTGCTCGCAGAAGGAGGCGGCGGCTGCCCAAGCACTCGCGCATCGTACCATCACCGTGAGCAAGGTGGCGAGCGAGACAACTCCCACCCCTAGGGCTGTTGCTAGGACGATCCATGGAAACCCTGGAAGCCAAAGCAAACCAAATCATGGAAAGCAGAAATAGGAGAGCGAATTCTTGGCTTCAACACTACGACGGGATGGACGCTGGAATAAGTAGAAGAAATGTAAATTATTAAAAGTAAACTGTCATAAATTAGGTTATATTTTTATGCGAAACATTAGGTATACTATGATATTATTAATTAATCTACAAAACTCATAAATATTCATTAAAATTCATATCATTTTAGGATTTTGTTATAACTTTGGTGTATTAGCAATTAAACCAGATTGGGAACGTGTGAATCGCTCCAAACTGTAGGTATCCTTTTCAACCATCCAAAAGTTTATAAAATAAACCACATCACATTATGTAAGGTGTAATAAAATTTGTCATTCTACGTATAACATATTTCGTTTTTATATTTAACTACCGGATTATTAAGTTTCCCAATTAAACAGCTATAAAAATTGTACGAAAAGGTTCAAGTAGGTCCGTTGAGTGGGTGTAGGCCGACGTGAACGCTATCTTAGTCATTATAAATAATGTACAGATAAGTGACTAGAGACAATAGACCAAACTGTGGGTGGTGGCACGAACTACCAATTAATAATGACCCATCTGAGGGCCCGTTTTCAACTGTTTTTGGGTATAAGTATTCTTGTGCTGGGGTCTTCGTATATTGGTGTTCCTGTTAGTCTGGTGGGTGCACGTCAACTAACTAGGAAGAATGGAGTTGTGTTCTTTGTTGTGATCGGTACAAAGTGCATTTAAGTATTTTGATAGAAATGAATTGTTTTCTTTTAGATATTAATCTTATTAAGAACGTTTAGCGCGTGGGATTATTATAACGTTTGTGTTTGTGATAATCTTATTTTTAAACGACTAGTAGATAAAGTTTTATATTTTCTTAAGTTAAAATTATTCCGTTTTAAAATTAGAATAGTGAATTAAATACGCGCGAACAACACTTTGTTCTAATTTTAAATATGAAAGTTTAATAAGCTTCGTTATTAATTTTAGCTGAATGTCATTGATATTAACTATTATAAACGCATTTAATATTTAACTTAAACTACAGCACAGCTTACAATATTAATTTAACTGAATTAAATAAAAACGGAAGCTCTCTAATTAAACTCATTGCAACCAGCCTTAATATTGTGGCAAAGTGATTACGCGAAATTCAAGCGCTATCTGTCATTTTAGTTATTTTTTCTTTGCTTTGTGAAAGACTACGCAGCAATAGGTATGGCCGCAATTTCTGAGTCTCGTTTCCAATTCTAAATTCGAAATACATTTTCCACCTCTCCTAGGAACCGTGCCATCAGGTAAACATACATACGTCTACTAAATGTTATTCATTTGTGTGTATATATACCTCAGACTTAAAGTAAAGTAAAGTAAACAAGTACCTAGTCAGCCATTTTGCACTCACTAGTAATACTATTTTTGTCTTTCACAAATTTCATGTGCGAAATCGTAGTAGACTTTACAAATTCATATGTCAAATCGTAGAACCTACCCTACCCACTTAATATATTCTCAAAAATATCTAAGTATGAAAATTTTCTCAGAAATATAATAATGCCTCATCTGGGTCTAGTTTCGAAAACTGGAAGGAAATAATATATCACTGTTATGAACAGCTGATACAAGAAATGAGTTCTGTTATGATAATATAATGGTGTTGTGCAAAATATAGGTACCTAATGGTGGTGTTGTGGGACTCCAATCCGGGGTTTGAATCCGGGTATTCAAATGCCGGGTTGGGTTAAAAGTGTTGAATATGTTTGTAGGTGTGAATATTTCTGTAATTTTAAAACCTAATTATTATTTTATGTGTGAAGTACACGTATTAAATAATAATGTAGTCATAACGTACGTGTTTTATATGCAACAAATAATATTTAGGGTGCGACAGATAGGTATCACTAACTACACCACTATAAAAATGGAATGGAATAAACATATTTTTATGTTCGTCTATTACTTAAACAACACATAAAAATAGCATATAAAAACATATTACTTACATATTATGTAAATAAGTTGTTTTTACACCGATAACCGATGGTTTTTACTTCAATACGACACGTCCTATGTAATATAATATTTTATTTAATCGTTTAGATATAGCAGGATGTCCTTATTTTTTTACGCCTAAGGTAACAAATCGTAACGCCTGAACACTAGTAACACCTCCTTCGAGCCTTTTCTGAACTCAGTAGGAGTAGGGTTTCCGGCCATGTTACTAAAAATTGATCGTATTTCGATTCGTCAAAAAAAAAAAAGTCTCCCACCATCATTATTATCATCCGTGCGTTAATCCCGGTCGCATCCAAAGTTGTCTGGGGTCCGCTTTTTTCAGTCTTACTGCGTTGTTGAGCCCTCTTGTACGTAGGTAGATAATTTGCCAGCGGCTGACATTTGGCCTCCACAAGCGGCATGGCATGGCATGGTTTTCTATTATAAACCGCTATAGCCATATATCTAAGAGAGAAGTGTCAGCGGAACCCAGGCTCCGAAGTGAGAGCAAAAGGCGGTCTTCGCCAGTGAAGATGATTGAGATATAATTAAACGCTAATGCTATGAATTTCTTAGAGCAGTTCTAAATATACCGTCCGACGTAAAGAAACAAAAACTGGTCTCTGGATCCCGAGGTTGCAGCAAACCTTTGTTATTATATATCACCTGATGATGAGTTTATTTCTTAAATAGGACAACGCACGCAGGGCCTAGATTTCGCCCATAGGTATATGGTACTAACAATTGCATAAAGAACCAAGCGGTTCGATTCGATGACTCTTTTCTTTACCGGTACACGTGTTAGTCTCGAGTCCTTTGAGCGGGGTGTGAAAAAACAACTGTCGAGGCCGTCAGGGTGGGGACCACCGTTCTAGGAACAGCTCTTGTAACGACGGCCACCATGATTTAGGTTGCACCCCGGATTCCTGCAATCATTTTGATAACCTAAAAAGATTCAAGACTCGCTAGTGCCACGTTTTTATAGATCAACTAGCAAACCCGGCGAACTCCGTTTCGCCACCAGATGTGAAAAATGATTTTCCCGCTTTTCTGTTGAAATTTTTCCTGAATTTTCTTTGCTATAAACCTCACGGAACCCGAGACCTTTCCAACGAATGCAAAACCGTGGAAATCGGCTCATGCGTTCTGGAGTTATAGCGTCAGGAAGGAAAACCCGACTTATTTTTATATAGTAGATTTAGGGATAGCGTAAAACTTCAGTAAAAATGGAACTGTCCGGCTCAAAATGAGACGTATGGTCACGTTTCTTATCAAAACAGAAGATTATCTTATTACTTACGACGTCTAGTTGCTACAGCAGTCAATAACCCGCCTACAAGACATGCTCAATGCTCATTATGTTAATGTCACTTCCGTCGCGCTTATTTTAGCAATTACCTGATATTTTATGGTTGTTATACGATTTGAAACATTTATAAAAGTACTAATTTATCTCTAAATGGTAAGATTTCAATCGTTTTCAAATTGTCAATTCGTAGCCAACATCCATTTTGTAGATAATGGTGAATTTAGTGGATGAATGCATTTGAACAGAGCTTAATAGGTTGATTAAATTTGAAATATAATCGCTTTGGAGCTCAAATTGCTAGTGGTAATATTTATGTTACCGGTCTAGATATGTGGCAGCATTTTATAGACATTCATTCAGGATTAAGCCTACGATCCAGGGTAGCAGTAGGTATATGAGGGGCAACATACAAATTATAAAGAAATACTCGAACAAATAAAAATATTTTCCTAATTTGTTAATACATGAGGCCCAAAACTATTAAACCCAAGCCATCCAGCAAGTCGGTAGACCTACTGACTGACAGTCTCAAGTCAAGATTGTTTACAAATATTTGCACAGAGTGGAATCGAATCTGGGGCTGGGTCCGAGACTTATCAGTCTATAGCTTCATTACCACGACACATATTTAATCGTTTATGACCACAGTGTGTATTATTAAAACTTGATCATAATCAGTAGTAGATTTAATTTACAGGGACCCTTAAACCTGAGGACATGGCGTCCTTTTTTCTAATATTGTTTAATTATTACTGATTAATTGGTTGAATTATTTTAGTAAAGAAATTCTACCCTCTAAGCGGTACTAACTTTGAATGACACGAGGGCAATAAAATTAAACTTAAAATTTGATGTCACAATTTAAAGCAAACGCATTCGATTTTTAATTTTGGCGCCATCGCGCCATCTAAAATGGCCGCCTGTGTCTTACTGGCCTAACCCTGAATGCTGACCATAATATATTTCTATTGCAATCCCTACTGAATTCCCTGGAGTGTCCACAATAAATTATTATGAGTACGAGTGAGCAGTTCATTCATTATTCAGTCCTGACCGTGATCGCCGACATTTTACGTCGCTAAGAGTTGGAACAGCCGCCAGCCATGTCGTAAAACGAACGAACTTCGAGACCGTTATGACAACAGAATTTCACTCAGTATGCTTTTATTGCTGTCATTATGACTTGGACTGCAAAGTTGTGATTTAAGATTTTTCTTTTATAATGTCGTCGCGTTATATTCACTTACACCGAAGACGCTGAATTTATAAAGTAATGGTTCCTAAGAAGGCACATCTTTTGTGAATATTTGTAAATTGTTGGTAGGTTGCTGTTATCCATTGAATAAAGAGCCCGATGAATATTTGGGGTCGGCGTTACATGTCTTTCTCCTTCATACATTCCTATCAGATGTCATTTCCTCAGTCAAAAAGATGAATGGATTGTGGGAGAGATGATATGACAAAGAAGGGAGTTCTTTTCCATATAACCTCTCAAACAATCCCCTATATGGCCGATCTCTGCTCTTAAAGCTCTCTACATGCATACTTCGGACCTTTTTTTACACTGTTATACGAGTAAAAACTAAATAAATAAATAAAAAAATATAGTAGGAATCTAAGTAGGTTTCAACCAACAAAACATATTTTTGTACATATTACAATACTTGATATTCAAAGTGTAAACATACATATAAATACAAAGGAGAGCCTGCTCGCTGAAAGCAATTTACAGGTAACCTTTATATGACCGTGAATATATAATGGGTACTTATTGGTGTATTCGGTAAGAGAAAAGGATAGCAATAATCATATAAGCGAATCACAATATTATCGAAATAGCCATAACGGGTTTTCCTTTCCGATTTTTTTTATATTTCGCTAGTACAATCAACGATAAAAGTAGCTTCAGTCGTTCCCATATACATTTGCTGTTTAGGTATACCTCTTTGGTGTAACCTAAAGGGAATTTTGGGATCCCTATAAGATCATTGAAACTTAATTCAACCTCATCTGAAATCTGGTGCACCTAGATGATCCAAGGTGAAATCCCGGATGCCACCAGGAACAACACTAAAATAGCAATGTTCGCAGCAATACAATATTTAGGTAATTTTTCGTTTAGGAAGTTCCTTATCATCATCAAATCATTTCAGCCATAGGACGTCCACTGCTGAACATAGGCCTCTTCCTCCAGACCTCCAGTCAGAATGGTTGGAAGCTGTCTGCATCCAACTAGTACTCGCGATTTTGACTATGTCGTCCGTCTATTTCGCAGGGAGCCTTCCTACGCCTCGTCTGTCATTACATGGTCTCCATTCGTGGATTGTCTCCAGAAGATGCTCAGCTCAACTTATTTGTTAGTTTAGGAGTCGCTTGAAAGACAGTTTTGTGTTGTAATCGTATATAAACATAGGTAAAAAATACCATCAGGCTATTGTATGTCTTTATTTCCTTAACCGTACAAAAAAAGAAAAAATAAAAACAATGTTTTCGCAGCAAAACACAAAGTTTATTTGATCTCAAAAACTCAAACGTAAGTAAAAGGTAGACGATATGCGAGTCGAACGAAGCACTTTTGTCGTATTTTGGTTCTGAGAAGTTCAATCGAGCAAATCTATAAAGTTTTCGTTGTTTCCGACAATTTCGACGACAGACTTGGAGACGCGAATTGAATCCGATCGGCGCGGCGAGATTAAATCTTTGTGAGTACGCAAGGGTTAGACTTATCAATTTATGTTCGCAACTGTACTTTGTTTTAAACTTTGAAAATGAAAATGGCAGTTGGATTTAGTTGAGACGATTAGAAGGTTAGATTATTAATTTTGGGTTAATTATTTTTTTAATTTATGTTAAAAACTGTCGAAACTTGGATGTACCTGCAGGTACAGCACCTTTGGAACATCTTTAGATTCAAGCCAACCTCATCTACTAGTCGTTGCATAATATGCTAATGAAACGGACAAGGCTCTTGCGTAGGTCTTTCTCTTAGGGTTGTGAAGTCAGACAGCAGCCGTTCTCATAAAAGTCAACCAACCAATGAATAAGCTGATGAATCGCAGACGGAAATCGCTAGCAAAATGATCATTGGCAGATATGAAACTGGTTCATATTACATTGTAAGAAGACTTCTTGTGATGTTGACTCGTGTATCATACAAAAACGTTAAATTATACGACTAGTGACACAACATCAATCATAGCTTAGTTTATTTATGACATGGATTGTTAGACGGATGGACATTCTCACAGTGGTCAACGACATACTCAGGCGTTATAACAAGGTTTGATTCCTTTGAACAATTTGACCGTTATTTTAATTGAGATAGGCTGGTATTTAACGGAGGATGCCTTTAAATGAAGGTCTTCGACCAGTGGGCCTACCATGACTATCTGCGTTTGTGTTTTGGGCGCCATTTAAAGGCTGTAACTAATATATACAATATAGTTTTTTCTGTTGTGTGGATTTTAATGAAAATATAATCGCGATCGCGGCAACTTCACTCCGTACTCATCTAAATCGTCCAACTAACTACAAAAAAATCATGTCAGATAGGTTCATACGTGCATGAACGAGTGAGAACGACTTGATGTTTATTTTCTTAAGTACATAACATATTTTTTACTAATTATAATAATAATTTTCTTTAATAAATAAAACCGTAGTTAGCAACACGATTCAAAATGTCATTATGACAGTTATCAACTCATTTGAAACTCAGAATAGCTTATAGACTCTGATATAACAATGGCCATGACTATTCTATATGACCGATAGAACAATTCACATTATAGTGTCTAGACATGTGCAATGTTTTCGTACACAATTATGAATGTTGGTTACGATAGTTTATTGTGATAAATAACAATATTAGGAAGACACTTCATACATTTTTTTCCGATTGAACTACCTAATTGCTTGAATTAGATTACTATGCAAATTCCAGATAAGTTAATTAGGTCAGAAACGGTCAGAACACATTGAAAAAAAAATCGAATTTTATTTGTCCATGTTTTTTTAGTAAAGTAGACACACTATTAAGTGTCAGATCAATGACATCATGTTTCATTGATCCACTGGATCCACTAGTAGATAATTTAATGATAAATCTGACAGACATTACTCTAGTTTACAACTTTCTGATAATACAACCTGTATTATAATAACTAAATTAACCGAAAGCGCTAATCAAATATGTAAATTTATAGGTCCCCGTTTTCTTTGCAAAACAGTGTAAGTAGGTGCCTATATTCATTTTAATTTGATGTTTTATGACTGTGATTGACTACTTTTTACTTTCCGCTACTATGTCGCTCCAGGGGGCTTAGTTCAGATTCAGACATTTGATACGAATAATTATTATTGACTAGGCAGTGGCTATACCCGTGACTTCGCCCACGAGAATTTAAATCTGGGTCTTATTTTGCGCGTTACTGTAATAAGTTTTTCTATACAAATACAAAATACAAATAAAACCTAACTTTTATTTCCTGATGGACTGCTGAGACGAGGTCTCGGGTTCGATCCCAGGTTTCACCATGGTACAAGTACCTATGACTTTTCCATGCTTTTCGAAGTTATGTGTGTATTTATCGCAGGTTTGTAAGTGCCGGTTAATGGCAATAGGCTTCGCCACCTATTACATTGTGACCTAAAACATAAACTGGCGAAATGTGGGTGCTATCAGCACCCCTGCCTACCCCTTAGGGGATATAGGCGTGAGTTTATGTTATGTTATGTTTTACCTTGACATTGGCGCAATCGCGGTGAATCTGCTTGCAGAAGAAACCATCTTAAGAAGAAGAAGACAATGTAGCCATAGGTTCAAAATGTATAATAGAAATACATTTTGTCTAGGCCCCCTGAGGCGCCTAAATTCTACTTTGCCGAGAACTACGCAGTAGGTATATCTATTCTAGTTTAAGTTAAGTGAAAATTAATCACGATTCAAGTTGCAAAGATTGTTCAAATAACGTTTAGCGCCTTGAAGTTTGTGCTATTATCGGAATAAATGGCTGCGACATGATCGTACTGTCAAATTACACGTTTAAATACTTATCTATGTATATTTATGACTGTCTCTGTACCGAGATTGGAAGTCATTGCCGGGTATACTACCTTTGTACTAAGGTAAATGAACTATTTAGAACACCACGGTTCTTATTCATAGGCCAGTTTATTTGCATAATTCGCACAGTATTAGATATATTTTGCAGGTTTTTGGAGACATTATACTCAACAATAATGTGGTTTCCTGTTATCAAAATATTTTTTAAAATCAATACATCCTCATTCAACCTCCCATCATTGATCCAGAGAGAGCCTTAAACCCTAGCCTTAACCTTGCTGCATGTGTTGAGGGCGCCAATTACCCGTAAGGCCTGCTAAAGATGTTTATGGCAAACGAGACCGACGGTTTAACGTGCTCTTCATGGCCTGATGGACCAGCGTAAATAGGCATATTCGTGCATACAGATATTTGCACTGAGTGGGAATCAAACCCGCGCCTCCTGTGTAGCAGTCGCGTTCTCTACCGCTACGCCACAGAGACTGTCGTTTTTCTCTTGGTAATTTCAGTATAATATATGTTGCTGATGACCAACTGAAACAACCGGTTGAGTGAAAATAATACACACTGAATAAATTACGATGAAACGATTATAAGATAGTCCGGTATATTTATAGGACTAAAGCCTAGTGGTATGGGTAATGTACTGCTGAGACGAGGTCTCGGGTTCGATCCCAGGTTTTACCATGGCACACACCAATGACTTGTATGTACATGTATTTATCGCAGGCTTATAAAAGTGCCCGGTTAATGACAATAGGCTACCACCCATTAATTAGGACCTAAACATAAACTGGCGAAATGTGGATGCTATGCCCTTCAGGGATATAGGCGTGAGTATGTTATGTTATGTCTCAAAATGAAGTCTAACCCAGGCCTTTTGTAATAGGGTCTAAACTAGAAGTACGTTTTTACTTACAACATCTATTTATTTAAATTGCACCAACTTTGGCCAAGTTTATGAAGAGATCTTCCTGTAGTTAATAATGCGTAACTGTATCTTAATCTGTCCCCTAGTTCGCAGAAGCCGAAGTCACGCCAAGGAGGCCAGTTGCAGAGATGTACAAAATACTTTTCGAAAAGTATTTAAATACAAAATGCAAATACTTTTTTAATATAGTATTTCAAATGCAAGATACAAAATACTTTTGCCTTTTGTATTTAAATACTAAATACAAAATATGTATTTTCAAAATACTTTATTGAAATAAAATACTTTATGGTAATTTTCTTTATTAAAGATTTTAAAATCACAAGCTCTTCAAAAAGAGCATCTGACATGTTGAGTCTTTGTGGACGCATAATCGTACCGGTTTTTTATAAATAGGTATATTTTTCTATTTATGTATTTTTTATTTATTTATGTCACGTCAATTTGACTTCACCTCGCCTGATGTTAAGCTGAAGTTAAGGCAAAGTCTCATGAAAGAGGGTCACCATTGCAAACACGTTCAATTTGTCGTCTATACACTGTCGCAAAATGACCACTTCTCAAAATGACTACAGGTAGTAAAATGTCCCTTTCGCAGAATGTCCCTTTCGCAAAATGTCCCTTTCTCAGAATGTCCCTTTCGCAAAATGTCCCTTTAGCAAAATGTCCCCTTCCTCAAATAGGCGTTAAATTACTTTCATCAGTAAAAAAACTGATCAATAGTCAGTGTACAACACAGAGGGATAGTATATGGGTAGGTAGGTGTATGTATGTATTTCTTCTTTTGTTTATTAGTAATTACGAAATCGGACAAATAAATGCAGTAAAATCTGTATACCCATATGCAAACCCATAAGCGGTTGCTATCGTCACTACAATGCAATTGTAAGATATTTATGTTTTCTTATTTTTTTTTTTTGGTTAAGTTTAATTTGTTGTTTGTTTATTTATGTAATTTTTTTCAATAATATTTTTATATTTCAATTTTATTAATCTAAAATCTAAATTATATACTAATCTGACAAACTTCTATTTCAATTAATCTTTTTAGTTTATGTGCACATAAACTAAAAAAAATACATACATACACCTACCTGTTGTACACTGACTATTGATCAGTTTTTTTACTGATGAAAGTAATTTAATGCCTATTTGAGGAAGGGGACATTTTGCTAAAGGGACATTTTGCGAAAGGGACATTCTGAGAAAGGGACATTTTGCGAAAAGGACATTCTGCGAAAGGGACATTTTGCGAAAGGGACATTCTGCGAGAGGGACATTTTGCTACCTGTAGTCATTTTGAGAAGTGGTCATTTTGGGACAGAGCCTATACAGTTCATAATCACTTAAATACGAATCGTTAAAATAACGTCTCATTGCCTACACGGCATATTGTTTAAATACAATTTGTTTTGGCATTTTTTTAAAGACATTTCGAGCGAACAACACAGAAATAATGAAATAGCTGCCAACACAGCAAAACGTAACAATGACTTTGAGGATTGTCAAAGGGGTCCCTTATATATTATTGGTCAGGTTTTATGTGCATTTCATTTCATCTGTCATTTTGCGCATAGACTTTCAAAGTTGCTGCGCCACTAGTGGCCATTTTTTGTTTTTACTGAATCGCGGAATGCTTTAGAAAAATGAAGCTAAGAATAAAAAAGTATTTTGTATTTTACAAACCATTTCACAAATACAAAATACGTCTCGAATAGTATTTCAAATAAAATACAAAATACTTTTTTAAAAAAGTACTTAAGTACAAAATCCAAAATACGTATTTTGTATTTAGTATTTGTATTTTAAATACAAGTATTTCAAATATGTCACAACTCTGGCCAGTTGACATTGCGACCTAAGTCGACCAGATTCTAGATAACATTGATGTTTTAATTGTTGCGAGAATGTCCTTAGATTGACCTGGAGGTCGACATGTCGAGCTTATAATATGGTATATTGGTACCCTGAATCAGTTGGTACAGGGCGCTGAATACATTTGTATGAATGTTGGATCAATCGGTCAAAAATTTCGCGCCTTTGAACATTAAAGTATTATGGATACCACATACATACTCAAGCCCATAATCCCTGAAGAGGTGTATTAAACACCCAAATTTCGCCAACTATGATAATCGGTCCCAAGTAATAGGGGGCGAGCCAATTGCCGCCAATCGGGCACTTTGTAAGAAAATTAGTATGTTGAAAATAAATTCCTAACCGAAAAAGTTGCAGCTAAATCAATTTGGAAAAAAAAATGACCCGATCTCTTGCTATGCGGTGTAAATTGCAAGGAATTTAATTACGTTCTTAGCCGCACAAGCACTACCAATTAGATACTACACTTCAATTAATCAATTAGCCAACAAAATATAGGCCTCTTCCAATGTGCGCCATCCCGATTCTTGGCTCTCCGCATCCAGTCTGAACCAATGTCAAACTGCACCCCTCAAAGCAAGTAAAAAGACAACTTACCTGAAGAGAGATGTTATTGTATGTGCAATATTCCGCAAGTTCCACGAACAAACCTCGACACGTGTTTCAACTCTACACGAGGCATCTTCAGAAGCACTTTCAAGGTAGATGTAACTTCTGATTAGAATCTACGGCAAATAAGCGAATATTTATTGCGGATAAAGCAGTATTACCCTCCTCATGTAAGTAATTGTATAAATCGAACGAAGTCGCCCGACCTCGCGCTAAATGGCCCGTGAAATGGTCGCCTGATACAACTCTTGACTTATTCCATCTAATATTGGATTCGATTGACTGGCTCAGACATTTGTCTGTAGCAACCAGCGTTAAATGTATTGAGAGTTACTTATGTGGTGTATTGTATGATGTTATAATCCTGTTTTTTGCTTTTTTTGGTCACGTTATTATGGACTTCTCCTCGCCTGAAGGTCTGCCTTCTCTACGAAAGAGGCGTGACTGACCTTTTTTCCTGAGATTTTGCCTTTAGCTTAGGTAGGTACATTACAAACACGTACAGTGTTAGAATGGTGGCGCTCAGCTTGCCGGTCTCATCAGATGCTTTTTTATTGCCCGCTTAGAGAAATCGAGACTGTAGGAAGAAGGAAATTCGTGAGTTTAACTAAGGAATTCAAGACTTAATGATGTGGCAAACGACCAATAAGGTTAAATAAATAAAGTTTGTGAAGATGTTTGCATTTTTTTTTATAGCACTTATGTGGCGTCTGCCATCCCATCAGGTGGGCCGTGTGCTTGTCTGCACACACGGCCCACCTGATGGGAAGCGTTCACCGTGAATGTTTGTTACTCGATCATGCTTAACAACGGAACGGGTTTTGTTGAAATTTGGAACAGCGATAGATATGTTCTGGCATATGGTATATAGGCTTTCCTCTTTATCCTCCTATGGTATATAGACTTTTATCCCTGGAATAGGTTACCATTGGGGTCCAAGAATGAAATAAGAATTCCACACGTACAGAACACCGTACATCGGCTAGTTCTGAATAATTGTGCTTATTGTGCGAACCTAATTATAGTCTCCGTTCCAAAACAAATGGTGCACAAGCTATTCAGTTATACCGAGCTTGTTTAAATGCTGTTTGGTAATGTAAAAAAACCGGCCAAGTGTGACCCCCGGACTTGAACCCGGAGAGATTCATACTATTTTTTTTTCTCTATTTTATTATGGCGGTGGCGATGGAAATACATGATTTAGGCAAATGGCCGTATAACAGATAGGCACATACGGACATATACATAAAAAATGTTTGTGAATATTCTAGAGTAAAATATCTTCTGTTGTTCAGTACAGTGGCCTCCAAAAGTACCCGTACGTGGACTATTTGAAACATAAATTTTATGAAGAGACCTCGAGTGTCAAGGTTAATAAGTAGGTACAGTTAATACGGACAGTTAATATGTACAGTTAAAACGTACAGTTAATACGTGCAGTATATTATATCAGAGGGTTACAGACCGAGAGAGAGAGGTGCTCAGGTATTTCTGAAGCCCGCTGTAATTGCATGCAATGTGTAATTATGGTATAATGTAATGTGCATACAATAGCGACATGAATAAAGTATACCGAAATGTGGTTGGGTGGTGCGCCGCCGTCGTAGCTACGTGGGGAGTGGGGACACTTGTGCAACTCCCACGGTATCTGGTATTTTTAGCACCTATACAGGTTGGCCTCAAATTTACGTCCATTTTTGAACTTCTGATATTTCAGTTTATAAGCGTCAAGGTCCAACTATCCTGCTTTTATGGATATGCTATTTCTTTTACACCGATGCCGGACCATGAAAGACTCCGGGCCGATATTCAGGTACCATTACATACTGGGCCACCGTCAGAGCAGAAAATACCTAGTAAAAATGTAATCTGACAGATTCAGAAACGGAACCGATGTCGTCAAACTCACACATTCAACCGTTAATAATAGATGCGTTGCATCACTAATAAACGATTGTTTTGATTGGTTGCAAAATTAGCTCAAATCTCATATTAACCGTTCACAGTAGAGATTACTTTGCTATAGATAAAATAAGAAAGTGTGAAAGATATTATTTATTTTTAAAAAATGCAGCACTTAGACCACATATAATGAAATAACTTTAAATATAACAAATTGAACAAGCTTGAAAATAAGTATACGAAAACGTTTAGACGTTTGTCAGTGAATTTTAGGAAAATTAATTAAAACAGTAATTTCTTACATACATGTAATAAGATTCATATTGTTGTATTTGACTTTCGTTGCGTAAAAATATCTTCAAAATAATTTGGCAACACAATTAGTAACTTACAATAAATAATGTCGTATGTTTCGCACCATCCTGTATAGGTAAGACAAAAGTCAATACTGTTTATTCAAATGTTTGCAACACCGGTTGCTACCCAGTATGCCTAGTGCTATCGTGAACCCATTTCAAGTGGTGATCAATGGGGAGGCGTTAGCAAGAGTAGGTACTTTACTCGTAGATAGTCATTTGTGACTCAAAACCCTTTTTATCTGAATGTACGTTGGTCTTTCAGAATACTATAACATCTTTTAATGTTCAAATAACAATATTCAATAATCAATAATCAATAATCAACTTTATTTCGTTCAACATAAGTGGTACAAAGGTGTTACATTAAATAATATGCTCTTCCATGTTCCGCCTAAAGGCATACGAAAGTAATTATTATACAATATTAGATTGTCGGTTCAAAGTCAAAATATATATTGCATTATTTAGTCGGAGTATTATAACTTTCCTGTAAAAGACTTCGAACGAACTTCAACCAAAAGACGACCGTCTTTATCCAGCGAATTTAGTTAGCTCCGAACATATCTGACCGTATGAAGAGCAGCCTGCCGGAGTCTATTATTATTAACATCGGTCCGGTTGGTTTGACACGGGATTTGTCCGTTCAAGTTAGATCGTGTGGACGGACCATCATGGTTACTGCTATTTTATGGCAATCTGTGAACAACTACAGACAGTAGTTATCGATATGTAGACCAAAGGTGAGGCAAGGTGTGATACCGCACAATTTGCTTACAATGTTTAATGGCAGTCGTTACGGGTAGTTGGAGCCCGATGGAGCTAAATCCATCAACTGGTCTAATAGCAGTACTTCGGTATTCTGTTCCTGGACAATTTAAAACTAAAACTGTAACCTAAACAAATAAATAATTATACCTAATTTCGAATTATATTCATAGGTGTCAATTTCAGAATTTTTATATTATGCGTTCTATGCTTTCGATCTGTGTTTGAGCAAGTTTCTAGAATACGGGCCTAAGTTTAATAAAAACAAAAACGTAGCTCTAAACTGGAGTTATTTTTGTTACGTACGTGAGATACAGCAAAATGCAATATCATAAAATATACTCGTATATTCTTTTCATAATAAATTTATTTTGCACCAGCTTTTGCTCGCAGGTTTCACACGCGAGAAATACTTACTGAACAATGTGAAAGGCGGAACCTAAACTTAGGTATTTATGCAAATACTGCATATTACTGCATATGTATTGTGTATTTGTTTGTGTACCTATGACTTTATCCGATGTTTCAAGCGCCATGATCATGGATGTACTGAAGGTAGCTTTGTTATTTCTTATTGCGGCCAAACATATCGGTTTATCAAACATACCCTCTTTCTTATTCGTTTTCGCACACGTCGCGGCTACCATTCTTAATGGTACCGTAGAAACAGCGCCGAAATATCGGATAAACTCATACCCAATTAAACATGGTGAATATCCCGTTTTTTCACCATGTTTGTTAAACAAAACAAAGCTTTTGACAACTCCCAAAAAATCTAGTCCTATCTGTAAAGTCAGTCTATGTAAAGAAACAATTTATTATAATAGGTACAACGTAAAGTCAACTATGTGATCATAAAGACAAATAAAATGAAAGTCGTAACCCAAATATATAACTTGTGTGAAACGAAGGCCTCAGGAATAAAACAAAAGAAATGTATAGTACAGAATTTATTTCCATATTATATACTCAGATATAACAGCAATTGTCTCCTTCCACACGATATACTCTCCAACAATATTTACATTTAACTTTGGGTATCACGACGCTACACACGATGAAACAGGGAAAATACAAACTTCAGTGAATACAATTTTCGGTGATTACAAATTTCGGTGATTACAAATGTCGGTGAATTTAAACTAAGTATACACAATAAGAAACTGTAGAGCTGATACTATAGGTAAATTAGAAACTGTGGAGTGATTAGAAACCACTAGTGAAATATAAACTAAAGAATGTGAGGCTAAAGCCGAAATATAAATTGCGGAGTGTTTAGAAACTACGGATTTAATAAAAACTGCGTGGTGATTAGGAACTTCGAGTGAAATATTAACCACACAGTGATGTGAAGTTTAGGGTGAAATAGAAACTGCGAAGTGATTAGAAACTACAGATATAATACAAACTGAGTAGTGATTACATATTACGAGTGAAATATCAACTACGGAGTTTTGTGAAGCTAGGAGTGAATTAGAAGCTGCAGAGTGATTATAACTTACAGATATTATAGAAGCTGCGCAGTGATTAGTTACTATAAGTTAGATATTAACTACGGGTGTAGCTATGGGTAAAACAAAAATTGAGAGATTTTTTGACACTACGTAACTACGAGTACGTATAGACGTAGCGTAAACTAGGTAGGTACAAAAGGAAGAAGTAAATGCAGAAATGAATTAGAAGGACGCAGTTCAAATAAACACGCATTATTGACAAATAAAATTAATTACCTAAATCATTTATTAACTTTTCACACAATATTCTCATGAACTGGATTTATTCATTCCACAGTTTATAACTTCTCCGCAGTTCCTTTGCTCTGTACATTTATTATTTGTAATGGTTTAACTGCTTTTATCCTGTCATTAATAATGTAATGAATAAAAGATGCAGCGTCATGTACCCGCGCCTTTCCTGGTCCTCACGTCAATCATCCATATCTATGATCCATGATTTCTGTTTACCTACACTTCTAAAGAAATTCGGAACTTAGATTTCAATCCATTTTTTATAATGTTTCGTGTACTTGTATCTTTTAAGATTATCTCCCTCTCACGAATTCGCGTCTTTAAAATGAAAAATATTATTTTCTCCAATTTCATTTAACTCACTTCCACAGTTCCTGGTAGACAGGATCGAATTTTCAGGCTTGTCAACAGCTAAAATGTAATAAAGATGGCACAATAGCCAGTTGACAATAATATTAAAACGTTGCTCAACTAACAGAATATTTATTATTGTGTTAGTTGAGTTTATTAGAATTCCACGTGAATCCACCGTTTCCACTCGTAATCGTAATTTATGTTCCGAATTTCGATAATAAACTTAAACATTGACGTAATAGTCCACAATACATACCAACTGTCATGGCCGCCATTACATGACCGCCACTGACTTTATACATAAAATTCACTAATTTTTAAGCAATTTACAATCGTATTTTATTGCTACGTATTACTGATATAACTTATATTTTTATATTTTCTTGAACTTTTTTTAGTTCTAAGTTACTTTTTCTTAAAATTTGAACAGTACACGTAGAACTTAAGCTTGTTCACATAAATACACAATCATACATTTTGTTCAGTGTTTTATCTCCATTTTATTAAGCTGACAAGATTATACTTCTGTTTACATGTGACCGGCTTAAATATTGTATGTTTGTAACTAATTACAATTGTTATTAATTTAATGAGAATAAACCAATTCACCTATACATTTGACGACTTCTATGTGCTAACAAATTATAAACAATATTAGTATAATTACAATACCGTTGACAACCACTGTATAACAATTAGTTTGTTAAACATTTGATATTTGCTGTTCATTTTTTTGTAATTTTACTAATCGAGTTTTTATAGGTAGCATAATGTATTTTTTACAATACGGAAATATATTATTTAAATTAAAACAATACTTACAAGAAGAAAATCAATCTGCACCTACGATCTTGTGGGTACGTTATTACCTAAGTTAAAAACATCCACTGTTAAATATTTCGGGATATTTACCATGTTTATTGATTTTATGGAGCAACCGATATTTCGGTGCTGTTGTAAGCGCCATGATCACGGTTGCGCTTACAACAGCGCCGTCGTCAGATGCGCAAATACTGTTAAATATCCCGAAATATTTAACAGTGAATATTTATACCGTGTCAATCTAAAAGCATCCTTTAGAATATTGTTATTACTAATGCACTTCAGTTAATCTGTTTCATAGACAAATTTGATTTTCCAAAAGTTGTAACTAAAGGGATAAAATACATAGAAGTCATCAACTAACACAATAATATGCCACTAATGCCTAACTTAACAACTAACCTGTATCACATAACATAATATTAGTTTAAATAATGACTTAATTAATATTATAAATAAAAATATCCGTAATATTAATATGGCAACGAAATATATTTACTAGCTAAGCACCTAGATCAGTAGGATTTCAGGTATTTACACATTCTGTACACAAAATCCTTAATTTTAGAGTTATCACTCGCTTCTAATCGTTATACTTTTTCTTAATAAAATTATTGCCCATCAGCTAGTGTTCAACAACGCTTAAAGTTCTCTCAAATAATTTATTATTATTATGACAATAAATTTTCACAATCACTTCGAAGTTTTTAAATGCAGAAATATAGTAAAGCTTCCTTTAAAATGTATATTCTCAACTAACCCTACGAGGATTCTTCAAACAAAATATTTACAAAATGAAGACAAGACCAATATAATGTAATGTACACTTGAAATTTTTAGGTCGTGTATATACCTACCTAAACGTCGAGGTGTTATTTGACTTACAAGAATTTTATAATTGATTTTAAAGTAATACTTCATCAGCACTAATTTTCTGCAATTTTTTGTAAAGAAAACGTAGTTGTTAATTTTTTATAACTTCTAAGCCTCCAGCACATATAATGATAAAGAGATCATTCGATAATTTGAGTGTAACGTGCAATAATATTCAACTTTGATTTACGATCTTGTCGCAAAAGATATCACAGTTTAAAAGAGTGTTTCTTAAATATTTTCTCAAGAATTCGTAAATCTAGTTAATTATTATTCTTATTTAAAGTCTATTATGTCTCTATAAATGATCGCATATTATAAAAATCTTTTAGTCAAATCACTTTACACAATCATAGTAACCTTAAAATCAGATTATAAAATATTATAGTCAAATCACTGAATGTGTATAAATATTCTTAAAAATTACAAATAATTAAAATAATAGATGTTAAATACATGTTAAATTAAAAATATTATACAAATATCTTTGTAAAACGCGGAAATCTGGCATCGGACTTCGATACTAACGTAGTTCGGGACTAGCTAGAGAACGATCGTACTAGACGTCAGGGGGCGTCATATGTCTTTTATAGTCTACTGTTCAGCAGTCAAACACGCTTCTCGTACACATGACGTCATAAAAATGATATGATTATTCTTAAGTGTGTGCTGTGTGTCGCTTAGGTAGTGCGAGTTAGTGCGATGTAAGCGACAAGAAGAAGTACGGCAAGCATTGGGGGGTTTAGTGCGACGCTTGAGCCTGTTCGCGGTGTCGATGTGTCAACGGGCGGATCACTGATGTCGGGTCTGCTTCCTATTAACAAAATACAAGTATTTGAAGAAATATTACACAAATAAAAAAAAAGATTTTAATTCGAATTTTGAATTAAAATTGTGATGAGTTAAGAAAATATTTTCCAAATATTGTAAGCTCGTTAAATTACATTTGAGCGAAGCTTAGGAGCGAACTTATCTAAATGGAAAATAGGGTACCTTTCAATACGTTTTATAAATACACCTAGATCTGGGCACGGCAGTATAAGGTTTGGATGGAATGGAGACTACCATAGTTAGACAGAATCTGTGGCGTGGGGGAAGTGAACGCTATTGCTGAGTAGGAGTTCTTCTGAGGTTAGCTTTTCGCTCAGTGCAAATATTTGTATGCAGGAATATGGTTATTTGCAGTGCTTTGATCGTGGATCAGAGACCACGTTACGCCGTCTATCCCGGTTATCATACGAATATCTATGGCAATCGCTACGTGTAGTGGCAGAACTACTAAGTCCAACAACTGGTCATTGCTTTGATATCGCCAACAGGTTGTGGAGGCCAGATGGCAGTCGCTTTACGGAAAATATCGTAGTTCAGCGGATTCGGTCTCCGATGTGATAGCTTCTGATATTTAACTTTAATTATGATGATGGAGATTACCGTTAAAATAAAGGAATTCAAATAATATTAAAATTTCTCTGATTTTGATTGGATGTATATGAGATACGTGTAGCAAATGTTTAGTTTTAGGTAATGAGCACACTTACGTCCTTCAATATCTCCAGAGCCGTCGTCCCCGGAGCCCTCTGAGTCGTAATCATCAGGGTAGCTCCTCCCTGAGCCGGAACCTTCCTCCCCGGCCTCGTCGCCTTGCATAATAAACGATTCTGCTGATGCCTCGTTACTCCGCGAGTAGGATACAAGCAACTAGAGAAAAAGAGTGAGATTATAAAACTGTAACATTAAAAATACTTTAAAAAAGTTTATTAGTTAAAATTGAAAATATACTTGGCTGGAATTTTTAAAAATGTATATAATATATTGGTATTTTCTCAAGTAACGCTATTTGGAATATAAAATCCCCTTGGATACCACCTCTACCAAAATCAGTGGAGGTGATTATGTCGGATTCAAACCGACCAAAACGCACGCCGCCCATGGGTCCTTGATTGCCGGAGATGAGATTATGCAAGAATCTCTCGCACAGCCCAAGAAGCCCTGGCCTGATGTCGTACAGGATGACATAATGTGACATATGTGCACTATCCTGGACGCACAAGACTGTGTCCATTTCGGCCTCAGACGGATGTAATTAAGAAAATACTCTATATAATAATGATCAGATTGGTTTCTATAATCCACGTAAATAATATTAATTACCTTGTGGGCCTAGACAAGTGGCAAGTCGTTGGTAGTTGTTTTGTAGAATGGAATAGAATATAATGTTCAATGTACGGGATTGTGACTTTTATTAAAGGCGTGAACGAAAGTCAAATCCATACATTGATCAATCGGTTCTATTCTTATTTTTATTTTTTTATTACATTATTATATTTTTATTTTTTTATATTATATATAATAATAACTGTTAATATGTAATGCCAATTATAACACCTAACTGTTAAATGTTCCCAATAAATGAATAAATAAATAAATCTGTTCTACTCCATTCTACAAAACGATCTCCAGGATCTCTAAAAACACAGACAGACACTCGTGCTATAACAAAAATAACTAAACAAAGTTCATAGGAATACATACCTGTCGGGCTTGCTGCAGACTGTCGGCCAAAGATGTAACTCTTGAGTCTTGTGGAAGACTCCCGCTGAGTTCAGGGTTGTACTTCTGGTCGCTTAGAGACGCTGACGACACCAGAGGCTTTGTGTAACTAGACGACAAAATAGTAGACTTCATTAGCAACACATAAATTAAAAGCCATAAATAATTCTTGAGAACGTCTGCACCAACTTGGATATTCATTTATCTTTCTTTAACAAGGTGTATTTCGTGTCTTACAAGGTGACAAGAGATAGGGCTGTTCAACATCAGACATCAGACTCAAATGAACGGCTCAAGTCGAATGCCCGGCATCGGGATCCGCAGTTGATCACTTGTTCATTAACAAAGGAAGGAGCCAAAAACCAAGCAGTCGCTTCTGTAAATCTAAGATATTCAGAACCTTGCTTCAACGCAGAATCTTACCGTCTAATTTAATCAATTATTGTCTAACATGGAATAAAATAATTTCAATAAAAAAAAAAAATATGCTGGCACTTAGTCAGCAAAGGCATTTCCATTCCAATAGCGTCCTGAACTCAACATTGAAGAAAATAATTTAGAAGAATCCTGTTTATCAATGAAGAAAAAAACGGTTGGTACTTACTCAGCAACGGCATTCCCATTCCAACAGCGTTCTGAACTATCCTCCACCGCGAAATCTGGTTGCTCACACAATCTGTCGGCTAGACCAGCGAATAGCTTCTTCGTAGATGCCAAAGTTGCAGCGAACTGCAGCAGTTCCGTATCTGGCGGTGGGGCTCTCAGGTTCTCTCTTCTATAAGAACCGGGTGAGAGGTGGTGTGAGGATAAACTCGGAGACTCTATCGTAGAAGGTAGACCGCATTCTTGGCGAACCTAGGGACAAGAAAATTTTGGTTAAGTATATTGGATGGACTGAATGCGGAAGGCGGTAAATTGGGATCAATGTCGTATATTTTCGCGAGGCCTATGTCCAGTTCAGCTTTCTTGGGGAGCTAATTGATTGATTGATGTTGGAAAGCAAACTTATACTACGAACACAAGTTACTATTTGCCAATAATCTGCATTAGAAGCTATACATATATCATACAGTTTGTGGAATACTTAATGATGTTGGATACCGTAATTCACAAATAAAAAATACCATTATTTCTACGTTTGAACATCTAGCTATCCAGACAATGTATATTACTAAGTATAAACATTACCGTTATGTTCTAAATAACAAAAACTAGACGCAATCAGTTCCACACGATGAAGATGACTGATAATGCAGGAGTCTATAGAGTCTATATTATCCATCAGCATACCAATGCGGCTGGTAACGACTGCGATATATTATGACCTATAATGCGATGACTAAAGATGCGTTCACATGTTCACACACAGCAAAAATGCAAAAGCAACGCAAACGTTACATTTAAAAATCTCTTCTTAGTAATTTCGCTTGACAGAGTAGAATCACGTTGAATCGTTCGCTTCAGTGTTACAGCCAAACACAGTTTTCCAGTTACAAATAAAAAAAATATCCCGATAAATTTAACAATGAATACCTATGTAAATGACCATGTCAATCTAAAATCATACAAATAAAAAAAGCTAAAGAAAGCCGTCTCACTTTTCTAAAAAGGCATTTGAAGAGGACGTTTTCTCAATAAATCACAAGCGCATTATTGTTATTTGTTTAAAATAATAGATTATAAATAAAATAATATACATTACATGTATTATAAATTCAATTCGGAAGTGAATGCGATTTTTACGGAGGAGTTGCGTGTTCGATTCCAAATATTCCAATGCTCATTGTCAATATTTGTGTGTATGAATATACGCATTGGCCTGAGTGTTTCTATTTATTTTAGAGGGCGTTGTGTGAACTGTCCCGGAATATAGAATATTTTAAATGAGAAGCAAATGTCAGACTTCTGTCTATATCTATCATAGAAGAAGAAGATCATTAATAAGGAATATAAATGAATGTTTTTTGCAATGCGAAATGAAAATTCGCACCCGCAAAAATGGTGTGTAGTGTGTATAAGCCTTTACTGCGGAAATAGCAAAATAGTGTATGTAAAGTGCAGTGGGAGCAGTGGTCGCGCGTGCTCTTTCGTGTGAACGTCCTCATAGACGCGCGACACACGCAAATAAACCGCCATAATACAACAACGCAAATACGCACATAGTTCCAACGTAATTCTTGCAAAAAGCCCACATAATACGGCACGGCTTCTGTGAATTCGCTTCCTTTTGTTCTACTTTTAATACATTCTTTATTCAAAACTTGTTTCCGAACGCTTGAAAGTATTCATGCTGTGTCACACAAAGTCTTGTATGCACTATGACTCGAGTCGCTAACTCTTGTTATGTTACATACAATTTGTAATATTTTCTTTTTTTATTTCTGAATGTTTATTTTAAATTAACGTTATTCTTAGAGGAGAAAAGTGTACGAGTGACATACGGTATATAGGGGAAACTGGGGACACTTGATCCCTATGTTCGCTTAGTAATTTAAAAAATATTGGTGTACCTTGTCTCCCATAGGGATCAAGTGTCCCCAGTTTCCCTTACATATCTTTATACCAAAGCCTAAGCGCGAGAAAGTGATAGAATATACGAACCGTGAAGTGTGTCTTTTATAAACCATTATCAACTTTGACAGAAATAGATATTGCCATGGCGTCAATGTCTCTATACTAAAACTCACAGTCAGAAGCCATTGCCACTTTTTTCTCGTGCGAAAAATCATTGTCACTGACAATTTAAATTCGGCAACGCTGTATTGTAAAAGTCTATTTACGTTAGTAATTTAATGTCTATGGTCTTATGGTATGGTATGGAATTAACTAATAAATTAATTGATAAATGAAATGGTATGGTATGGTTGCACTTCGGGCTATCCTCAAAAACAGTGCATAAACGCGTCCTGCGCGTATAGAGTGTATGTTGAGCACATTTTTGAGTCCACACCTCGTGCCTATAACACCTATAACATTCAAAGACTTATATGTGGCTTCTTCTTTGGTACAATTCAATATGTATCATATATGACTAATATGTATAAATCATGTTAGCTAAACAAAGTTTTCCCAAGTTAGGAACTTACATCCCTGAAGAACGCAAAAGTTTTATTACGGCCCTGACATCTGTCGCGAAAGCTCGCACACAGAAAGAGTTAGCTCAATATTCTTATTTTATTAATATCATATCTACTTATATATTTAAATAAATGTTCTTCGGAACTAGTTGGAAAACTGTCCCGTACACAAATTTGTGAATGGTCGGTCGTTTTAAAATATAGTAGGTATAAAGCGAACAATATTATGGTAATTATAATGTTAATTTATTGATATCTACACCAATATTATAAAGTGGAGAGATTTTTTTTGTTTGTTTGTAGTAACGAATAGGCTCCGGTACTACTGCGCCGATTTCAATAATTCTTTCACCTATAATAAGCTACAATATCTAGGAGTAACATAGGCTATATATCAGCACGCTACCATCTAAGGGAGCGGAGCAATAATCATCCAGATCAATAGATCCAGTAGATTTCTATACATTGTCGCTAATATAGTTAACTATTTCCATTGTCATGACAGCAAGGAGAAGTAATATAGAGAGGCAAGTAGAGAATCGAGTAGAGTCGTACAACTCGATAATCGACATCCACGCGGGTGGAGCCGTGGGCTACAGCTAGTCTATTATATTTTAGCTATGACCATAAATGAAACAACAATACTATGTACCAGCTGTTCAGTGGTTTCAAGAAAAATATTGAAGTTCGGCATAGCAGTTAGACTGGAAAAAGGAGGACACATGAGTCCGACGTGACTGCTTCGAATGCAACCGGCATTAACGGAAGGATGATGATGATGATTATGTACTTGCTTTAGACAGACAGAGTTACTTTAGCCTGTTTGTACATATAGGGTGAAATGGTATATCGACAGAAAGTGATCAAAAATGCTTCTACTAATATAAAAAATGTGAGTTTGTGAAGTTATTTGTAAGTTTGTTACTCAATCATGATCCAACGGCTCAACAGATCTGGCAGAAACTTAGTACAGGGATGGATCAGAGTCTGGAAAAGCACATGACTTTTTATCCCGGGAATAGGTCCCCATGGGTTATGGCAATAGGACCAAGATACCACGAGAGCAAAGCCGTAAGCATAAGCTAGTCACACATAACTTTGCTTTATGTGTTAATTACTTACATGTTTTATGGAAACCGTGTTCAAGGTAAGAAGGGCTGACTGCTAAATATAGTAAATATTCATACAACTGGCTCGTGCCGCCTTCGGGACTTCAAAAACAACCGGTCAAGCGCAGCTCATATATGGAAGGTTCCGTATCTACTAAAGAAGAAAGAGTCCTACCTAACAACACTATGTATTTCTTAAATATTGTAAAATTAACAGAAAGCGTCCGTAGCTTAGTGGTTAAAGAGTCGGCCTTACGATAGAGAGGGCCTGGGTTCGAATTCTGGTCATTACAGCTAATACAAACTATTGAGCTTAGCTGGAGCGGTTAGAGGGAATATTAGTATTTTCGGTTGCTAATATTCTTTTTTTTTCAAACTAATGAGGTAATATATAATATATATTTAATATATATTTTTATTCAATACAGCCTGTAAAATTTAGCCTGACTAACTATTGCGATTTATGAGGTGAGTTCACTATTAGACGAACATATAGCAGAATTTTAGCAGTAAGGGAACCCTATTAACAGTTTTAACACAGAATATCATCCTTTTTGAAGTCGGTTAATGAAACTATAACACATTGTATGACGTTATCCCTATTTTAAGGCTGGCTTCGTGGATTAGCGCTTAACGAATTCCCTATAAGGGAAAAATCGCGGGTCTGAGCTCCGTCGTAGCGTTCACTTTTTCCAATCTAAATGTATAGTGAGAAAGTTCTCAATTCATTGCAATCTTTTTATTTTTTAATATAAAATCGTTGCTATTTTTACGTTATTACATTTACGGTACCCTAAAACCTTGTGTGGTAAAGGATTCATTTGCCGCGCGGGTGGGTAACCTGTAATTAGACTCCAAGAAACCGGACACAGCAAGTAATGTAAACGGCAGATACAAACGGATAGCTCGCACTTAACATTTTGCAGTCATATATTTGTACTGTAACGAATAATGTACGCTGCTGCAAAGCTGCTATTTAACTAAACACAGCTAATTTGAATTTCTGTAATTGCGTAATTATTTTCCTTTGGTCATAAGAAATTATTTAACAGTGTTTAATAATGAATAGTAAAAGAGCAGTAAAAATGGCGGTGCCTAGGTTTTATTTTATCGCTGGCTACGCCATAAATATTCCTTTATTTATATTATGGTCTGGCATTTAATAGTCACACGCATATACCAAATTTCTAGGATAATGCCAGTGGAGAGGAAGAAAGGAGCAGTGTTGCCATGATATAGGCACATTTTATGCATACAATTACAAACAATTAAGTAATTTCAATTTAACTTAATATGCTACCACTAACAAGTTAAGAATGTGTCAAACAGTTGTCACAATATTTTTTTTAAACGCAGAAAAATTACAGATTAAATTTTTGTGTTATTTTTTGTTTCGTTTGAATCTTATCAAATTATTGTCAATATTAGTTATCCAATATTCAATCATCATCAATCAAATGGCTGTTGTCATTCGCAGAATATCACAGTGTGGAAAGCTGCCTTCGCTTTTAAGACTGAAACCGTGAACTCAGGTGGATAATTCCTGAAGAAACTCTTGTAGTGCGCTTTAAAACAAGTCCAAGACTAAAACAACCATGTAACTTTCCCGCTTCGTATCGCAACTGCGATCTAGTAATGGCTACGTAAAAACTTCACTTAAAGTAACTTTAAATATTCTGATAAAAGAGCATTTTTATGAGAAGACTACCGTCATAAATCGCGTAGAAATATAAAGTATAATGAATGTTTACGGTGCACAGTAAACGTTAGTGTGTTTTATAGCTGTAATATTTATTAAATAGTACGTATTTGCATGCAAATGGCCGATGGTGTATCAGCGACGGATAATCCTTGCAACACGAACATTTATATATACACTTATATAACATTTCGATTTTAAAATGAACTTTTGCAATGCAGTATTTTTTACTAGGATTTGTTGTAAGTTTATTTTTTTTTATCTACATATCAAAAGTCTTTAATCAATGCCTGTTGCCAGTGAGGCGTGGACCCTTACTCTGGGCCTCGTAAGAAAGCTCAAGGTCACACAGAGAGAAAATTACTCCGTGAGATCGAATCAGAAATGAGGAGATCCGTAGACGAACGAAAGTTGCCGACATAGCTACCTGAAGTGTGGCAGTGGGTGGGCACATGGCAAGAAGAACAGATGGCTGTTGGAACCTAAAGGTTCTCGAATGGAGACCACTTACTGGTAGACGAGGCGTAGGACGCCCGCCCGCGAGATCAAAGAGTCAAAGAATCAATTTTGTTCATTCAGTTTAGGCACATAAAAAGCACATATGAATGTCAAAGTTTTACAACTATATTTGTCAAAATATCAAAATTTATACTAAATAAAATGATAAATAAATCAATTGAAAATCATTCTTTCACTGGTTTGGTAGTTAGATCTACTGAAAAAGGACCAGACAGCTGGATGGACGAAATAGTCAAAGTCCCGTCGGATTGGAGGTTCATGGGGGAGACCTATGTTCAGCAGTGGACATCCTATGGCTAAAATGATGTTGACATTTCGTCGCATTTGGTCCACTTCGCATTTGGTCTATTAGACGAAAACGTTCCTATTTCGCATTTGATCTATTACGCACTTTATCAAACGAAATCATATCAAAATTACAACAGTAATACATAATCTTCTTAACATGTTTGATACCTAGATATCCATTCTTATCTATTACATTGAGGACGACTCTTTATAGCATCGAACAATCTATTAAATTAACATTACCGTCTCGTGAGTAACGGTATTGTGTATTATATCAGTATCAATTACATTGAATTGTATTAGAGGCTCTTTGTTTCTCTAAGTGAATCAGAGATAATGACACACTTTGTAAGGAAATGTATGATCTAATTATTTATACAATAATAAAATGTAAGGATAGTTTTGTTTCAACTAGCATATGTTTAGATAACATTGGCTAAGTTATACCTGTGTTATGACTTACAATTGCTAACGATTGCTAAGTTAGAGAATACTGTTTCGATTCTTGTTAAGTTTAGTTGGAGTTTGTATATTTAGAGTGGGCTGGTGTTTCTACGTAACTAGATCTAGTTAAGTTAGGAATGCTTATTTTGGTTGTAACACTGTTTATTATTATATATATGTATATATTATATATATTTACATTTGTTTGAAGCCCAATCTAGCCCAGCCAATCACAAAGCTCCTCTCTCTCTAGATACCTTTAGATTAGAAATTCAATATTTTTTCTCGTAAAAAAAATATTTGTGCCCTAAATAGTAGTATTTTTACCATTTCCGTAATTTTGTCAGAACTTATATCAGATCCGGTGGAGTATAATAGGGATACACCATCTTTGCCAGTGGGTGATGTAATTTTTGATAGAAAAATTCACATACTTATTAACGTTGAACGCTAAAGAGTGGAACGCCCTGCCCGAATCTGTTTCCGGATAGCTATAACTTGAAAGTCTTTAAGACTAGAGTAAATAGATTATTTCTGCGTGCTCCACCGTCGACCGTACTGTCACTTACCAATAGGTGAGACAGTGGTCAAACGCGAGTTATCGAACATAAAAAATACCATTGTATGTTATTCAGTACTACCACAAGGAACACACTAGGCCCCACAAATTATATCTCAACAAATAGTAATATTTCGTTCTACCGTCTAGCTTTTATCGCCATTTTTATTTATTCGCCTATATCCTACTATATACTGCTAGAAATAAATAATAAATGTCACTTTTATGGACACTTGAGACATGACCGTAAATATTTTTAGGTCCAACACTGTTCGATCATTACAGAAACGGATGATATATGAATGGGAGCGATATAAATGGCTGTAACTTACTCAATCTACGATAACTCGCACCTGGGGCCCGATTCAGTAAGACTACGTTTTTAAAACATGTGGATTCAAAACTTAAGAACATTTATAAACTATTTTTGACGAATTCTTTCAATAGTCAATATTAAACTTTCGTTTTACATGATTTATATGGTTAGCGCAACCCGTGTATTACGCGATCATAAAATATGATAAATACAATAATTCGGTGTCCGTGGGAATTTTTTCCGTGGGGAACAGAAATCGGTAGGAAATTTTTTACAAATGATGTATTTCTGCTTTGACAACAAATAAAAAACAGAATGGTACGGAAGTCTTCGAATTTGTATCGGTTTATTTTCTATGATTCGATTTCCATTACAACATCGAAATAAAATCACACGTTTTGTATTCGTAGTGTTACTGAAATAGTGAAAGATTCGTTTCGAAATATTGCCCGTATTTCGGAGCGAATCTTTCAAATTGCACGTGTGTTACGGCCTGTCGTATAAAGTGACGATTCGTAGTGTCGTAAAGTTTATAATACCGGTTAACTTTATGTCGTCACACGCGTTACTAACGTTCAACGTTACTGTGCCGGTAACAATCCCTGCTTATATACCCGGTTTGACGACAGCTGTATGGTGGCTGAAGGGCGTTTGATTGCTACGTTGCCCGGTGCCGGTTCGATTTCAGTTCATGGAATTTGGTATGCTTGAACGTGTCTGTTTGCACTCATTTATTTAAACTTTTTGCACTAGTACATATTTTTGTACAGAAGCGGACTTAATATCATGGGCAAAAAGACGAAATATATGATAAATGTATGTTTTCACGACAAAATAAATAATAGTACCTAGGTATGCTATATAATTTATCTGAGATTTATTTATAAAAATATTATTTCATTCAATTAACAAGGTTCACGATATACACACATATAACCTCTATATTGAAATAGTCTGTAGACATTATTTCTCGGCTTATTTTGGTTTTATCCTTTCAAAGTTGTAAATACTTTTCGACCTTCGCGGTCCCAGGAGTGCGAAAAACTGTGCGAAATGTTTGAAAATATATAAAAGGGATCGGCGATAAAAATGGGAAAACTATTTTTATTACGAATATTATTTTATTTATACAGTGTCAGATAGTTTTTTATTTAGTATCATTTAGTGAATAAATGGATGTACGTAGCATTCGAAATTAAGTACAATACACATACAGAATCATCACTTAAATAACTAAGAAACAGTCTTTAGAAATTCCATAATAATAAAATTGATAAATTATTGACAATTATAGCTGATTGCAACAATGGAATAATGGAATTCTGACGTCACTCTTTTTCTACTCAATGGGTTTTGACAGTCATTTGCTGGAAATGATGCAATAACAGCCGAAGAGCCCACCCGGAAGATCACTTTGTAGAATATAGGTAAAGTTTTTGTCGTCATTGTCTACTTAAAATTAATAAGCTTACGAAACTTTTGCTTGCTATTAAGCGTTTTTAGAGACAATTTTCAGGTTTCAGTATTCGGAATTAGCTGGTGACCCATCTAAAGGCTTCACTTTTAGGGTATTATGACGATAAATAGCTTCTTAAAAATTCATTTGTGCAGAGATATGAATCTTTTTGAAAAAAATTTAGGCAGATTCCATTTGGATTTCTGTCAAAATTATCTCATATTTTCTATACAAATTCGATTGTATCTCTACATCACTGTGTAACGCAGGCAATACGCGGCAATAATAAACTGCGGCTTTCTTCTTAATTTACAATCGTCATCGCTCTGAAAATGTATGGGAGTGTCATTTTTTGTCGGAATCGGATCACATGACATTCGACAACAAATGTCACTCCCATATATTTTCAGAGCGATGACGAATTTAGATTCGGAACTTTAGAGACTTCGCCTCCAGTTTGTTATTAGCGATGTGTGAAATCAGATTGACGTGCCATACAAAAACAATAGGTAAGTATACCTGGTAGTAAACTTACTTGAGAAAACCTACGCGATTCAATGAGCAATAACATACGAAGGGACTGTACAAAGGTTTTATAGCTACATGGTCTAAGTGTTCGGTCAAGGCCAATAGGTCTGTATGCAACCTTTATGCTGCTGGGACGAAGGGTTGACCTTATGAAAATAGAATGAAAGTTCAATTTGTGAATGTAGCATTTTATCTTCGACCCTTGCACGCTATCGCATAGAACATACAATAAAATTCGTAAATGAATAAACGAGAAAGAGTTTTATTTAGATGTTTTCCCGACATTTCTTTTTTTTTTGTTGAAATATTAGGTTACATATGAAATTGCCGTTTTGTTTGATGAAATAGGAGAAATCCCATGTTTGCATTTTTTAGGAATTTCAAATCCATCTTTTAACATTTTTTGTGTATAAATGAGACAACATTATGCAAACAGCAAATTTTATTACATTTTTAATAAGTGTCTACTGCAAAAAAGTAATACGATATTTATCATCAAAATAGATAGCATTTATGAAATACTGTTTTTGTAATCGAATTTATATTTTTGATTATTCTCAATAGCAATTTCTGTAGTAGTTTCTCTGATAGTATATAGGGCAATATTCAGCTGTAGATACAAGATTAATCCAACCAAAATTTCGCCGCCAACTTTAACATTCACCTCGGAAGCCTTGTTTAGCACAAAATTAATAAATAGTTCCCATAAAAAGTCCTTCAATAGACAAATAGCAAGCATATTTAAGAATGAACAACGACACTAAACGAAATAAAATAATTGCAGATGAACTAACTGTATTAATAATAGCTAAACCGTGCTTTAAATAGCATTAAGTTTACGGATAATATATCTACCTTAAGATTTGCCCAAGAAAATCCAAAATAATACATTCTAATAACTTGATCCGCTCAGTTATATCATTAGCACGAGTCTCTTTAACAGTAAAAGGTGATTCTATATACTACTTGAATGAATAGAAGTACATAATAAGTCGCCATTGTATAACACACAAACAGACAAACGTGCCGCCGAATATTGAACATAGATTATCAAGTAAATGTCATCAGAATAGATCGTTGTTCGAGAGTTTTCTATGAATAATAAAATTATTATAATAGAAGTATTAGGTGTTAATGCGACTATCAACTCAGCGCTAAGTCAAACATTTCGGTAGTTCTATAAGTACATATTAAAATTTTATAATAAAATGTTCAAAATATTTGTGTTGATTGTGAAAATGTTAGGCAAGTCTATTATTGGAGCCGGATAACTCGCCTACACATTTGTTGAACCAAACAGCCTAACGACAGATTAGTAGGAAATTGTTTAAAAATAACAGTAAAGACAGTTAAGGTATAAGTTGCGGCGGTAGTGAATGCGACTGCTACGCAGGAGGCGCGGCCGCGCGGTTTCGAAAACCGCTCAGTGCAATATTTATATGCATGAATATCGCTATTTGCATTTGTCTGTTCGTGCTTCGGATACGTTGCGTCGGTTCCAGTTGTCATACGAACATCTATTGCAGTCGTCACGGCTAGTTGGAGCCCTAAGAAGTTCAATAGGTAACTGGTCTAACTGCAATACTTCGATATCGTCATTAGGTTGTGGAGGCTAGGTTACAGTCATTTCACGGCAAATATCGAAGTCCAGCCGGGATGCAGTAAGATTGGAAACCCCAGATTCTAAGGCTATAGCTTGGAAGCGACCGTGAAGATGTTCATACAACATACATACATATAGGGATAGGGAGAGGTGTATTAAACACCTACATTTCGCCAACTATGATTTTCAGTCGCACGTAATAGGGGGCGAGGCAATTGCCGCCAATCGGGCACTTTTTACAACATGGGTAGGTATGTCGAAGATAAATTCGTTTTGTCAGGGGAACCGACGCGTCGTCGTAAATAAGAGTACCTACTGTACAATTTCCCAATAAAAGTTCACCACAGAACCAGTAGTTGGTATCTATAAACACGCAATTGTATTCCAATAAATAAGAGAGATGCGGGCATTCATCAATGCATGGGATACTCAGTGTTAAGGCTGTGTCGCGCCCACGCGGGCCGCGATCTAAACCACGAGAGGAGCCGAGATACGCCTGCCTACATGGTGTTTAGTGTTACGTACTCTTTAACTAATCTTCTAACGTATTCGTAACACGATCCGAAGTTTTATTTACACTAGACATAAATACTTGCCCTAGACGAGTAACAATCGTTCTGTAGAATGGAATAGTATAGATTGCGCAATGTATGGGACTTTCGTTCACGCCTGTCATAAATGACATATACCTACGTCAGAATACGTGTCAATCCCATACATTGAACATTATATTCTATTCGTAGTTGATAGTCGTTTCATAGAATGCTACGAAATGACTACCAACTACGATGAGAGGAGGTAGGACACGACGGTATATCCGTCCCAACCGAGTAGTCCGACTGGGGAAGTACCTCCACCCTACAGAATATCGCCCATAGGCCATGGTAACCACTTATCATCAGGTGGGCCGCGTGCTTGTCTGCGACCTAAGTTGTATGAAAAAAAAAACTACCATCGAATTGTCACTTGTCTAGGCCCCTTGATATACAATATGTATATTTAAATACTATGTGTGTAGTGTTTGAGGTTCAACTAAAATCCCAACGTCATTTGTAAATTGGTATACCTGTTAATTGACATAAGTGGTTGACAGGTTCAACTTTCAGGTTTTTATGATGAGCAGTTGCTACCATAAAAGCCGTATAAACTAAACAAAGAGGTGTAAAGGAGTAAGCGGGCACCAAGCTTTGAAGTGTAAATCTGATTGTAATGACTGCTTTAAGTACATAATTTTTTTCGGATTAAACTCATTACCCTGTGCATTAATTATTCATTAAATATAAATAACAGAGTAGATAATAAATAAATAAAATAGGTAATAAAATGTTAACTAAGTTAGATAAGTGTATGGTAAACATTATATAGGTGTAGTAATGTTATACTGGAACAAACGCGCCGATTTGGTCGGATCCAACTTAGAAATCGGATGACATTACGACAGCAAATGACACTCCCATACATTTTCAGAGCGATGACGAATGTAGATTCGGAACAAATGCATTTTGGCTAGGCCCCCTGAATTGCAACGTCGAATACAGACCAAACTGAAGGGCCTACGAACAATCTGACAGATAGCGTCCGACTTAAATCGATTGGGACAAATGTGGGTAGTTGGTCCGATACGACCAAATCGTTGTGTTTGTTACTAGTGCGTAGGCGCATAGATGAAACGTATTGAGAAATTAATATTAACGGCTTTTTGAGTTGCATGTTATCTTTCTTGTACGTTGTAAATTTTTGTATCGAATTTCGTGACGCCCGCTTGTAAAATAGTAACTAGTTGTAGCTGTCAGTTTTCTAATACTTATTATCATATTAATGTTTGTGGTGCCATAGATTTCTACGTACAAATTTTCATTTACATTTAACACGTGACGTTTAGTTGTATGAAAATATCTTTCCTGGATAGCCCAGGATAGAATAGCTTAATAGGGAGATAAAGTAGGTACATTATAATCCCACCAGTTGTTGCACAGTTAATATGGCTCGGCAAATATGCATATTTTGAACCTGGCAAATGAAACTAAGCAATTTACCGGTATAGCCTTAAGTAGCTCATAAACTGTCTGTTTAGTTCATATATTATTCATTTTATGAATACAATCGGCTTTTAGAATAGTTTTCTAACATAACACATTACAGCTTATAATTTGTCAATATTATCATAAGGAAATCTATGATCATCTGTTATAATAATATTAATTATTAGTTGAAGATGCCCGCTGACGCCTACAGTTTGGGTCGTAATTTCGCGAGGTGAAAGCACGGGGCACGCGTAGGCGCCCCTGCTTGATGGAATATGAGATGCGACGCCGACTATAACTTGGCTGTACGATTGTATACTTGCGCCTGTTCGAAATAAAACCATAGACCACAAAGAGATATACTCACATACTGTCTAGGCTCAATTCAAAATGGCGCGCTTTAAATTTAATTGAAAAGAATTGCTAGTTTGCATTTGATTTATACGGATAGGTATTGAAATAAAATTACTCTTTTACGGATTCTATCACGATACATTTGCCATTATATACTTTTAGTTTTTTTTCCGCCGTTCTGGTTTTCAGTACCCATGATCGCGATTATAGGCTAGGCATAGTTTGCATTCGGTAAGTGACGCTACAATCAAGTTGTAGTATTTTGTTTTTATATACTTTGTTATAAAATGCCCCCCTGAAGAAAGTTGAGTAACAGGATTAATAAGAACCTACCTACTTAATTATTGTGGAGGTGAGTACATCACATGTGTCAATATTACATTTATTATAATCAAAAGGGTTACCAACACCGTAGGTGTTAGGCGCCAATAATTTTACATAATTGTTTAATTTGAATGATTATTCGTATTCATTTAATTAATTTATTGGAACAGTAACTATTAAATCATTACTTTCTCTTTTGACCTTTAGCATACGTCCAATGCTTTAGGTAAGTATTGAATGAAATTCAAACAGACACTTTCAGCTGAATAGGCACTTTTCCTACACAGTTGTTGAATCGTCATATCAACTGAGGTATATCATTATGTCAAACGGATCTCAGAAATTCATAATCTGATTTATTCAGAATGTGTTAGTCAAATTCTGAATTATATGGTTATCTTTCACAAGTTCTACACACAATGTCAACATTTTCTTCTGCCATAAGTAAACAATGTAAGCCAAAAGATAACCCAATATTTTATTTTCATATTGCAACTCTGGTAAAGTTTTGCCGTTATTTCCCTAGTTTCGCGTCGCGTTGTGGGCAGGAGATTAGACGATGTATGAAGGGAGATTGGATGCAGTATAACAAGAAAATTGCGCTCGTAGGAAGCGCAGAGGAGGCGATCATTAGCCGTACTTGACATAGATATGTGACGTCAACAATTTCAAGTCTTTGGAGTATGAGAAAAATAATCGATGTATGAGTAGAAATGTTTTTTGTGCGTTCGTTTTTGATGTGATAGAGTTTTCCTTTTTTTTTCCTTCTCTCGCAGTGACATTTTCTGCTTTTTCCGTTAATCGCCTCTTACACCACTCTTACGAAACCTCACTGTACGTGTTTGTAATGATGACCCTCTTTCTTATACCACTTAGGTGGCAAACAAGTACGAGGCCCACCTGATGGAAAGTGGTTACTGTGGCGCACTTTGCAACACCAGGGGCGTTACATTCGTGCTGCCGACCATATAGGGAAGAGGGAGGAAGGGGAAGGGGGAGAGAGGTGAAGAGGAGACTCTCTTGTGCTATCAGTGCAGAAGACACAGAAGGGTTTCTCGGTCTTCCCACTGACAACACAAAACTTCTCCAGTGAGCTGTGGTTACCCTACCCACCGCCAGAAACACAACACAAGGTTATTATTAGCCGCGGTATTCTGTAGGGTGGAGGTAGTTCCCCAGTCAGACTGCTCAGGACGGAAGATACCGTCATATCCTACCTCCGTCCGTCTTTCCTGAAACTTTGCTTTCAGCTTACTATCAGGCGAGGTGACGCCAATTTAAGGTGTCCTTTATTGGGTATGTATATAGTTAAGTGCATAATATAACTGATTTGGGTGCTGTGTGCAGTGTCTATATATCTCTATGAAATGTACCCCACTCCTTGTTTACATAGATCCCTTATTCATTTATTTAATGAAAAAAACCACGAGTGTCGTTTTAAACAATTTAATTAATTAAAACATGAAATAAAGTGAAACATTTATATTATTTATTTATTATTATTAAAGTAGCTTATTAACGTTCTCATTGTATATACAATTTGCTAGGAGAACTTAATACTAATGCTTTCAACTCTGTTCTCAGTTGGCTAGCACTTTGTGCGCGACACTAATTCAATTTGTAAGATCAGAATCAACTTCGTGATTCAAAGTCAACAACCTTTGGCTACAGACTTTCTTTTATCTGAAGTCTCCGCCATAATGTCTGGAGATAATAATAGCACAGAACACTTTTTTTTTCTTAGTGTTGTTACTCATTTCTTTTCTATTTTATAAAGATATAGCCAGTGTAATTATTCGGTCTATAAAATATGATTTGTACCTATGCATGAAAAGATTTATATGTATTGTTTTGGGTGTTTCTATATAACATAACATAACATAAACTCAAGCCTAAACTCCCAAAGGTTTAGGCAGAGGTGCTAGCACCCACATTTCGCCAGTTTATATTTAGGTCTTAATGTAATAGGTTGCGAGCCTATTGCCAATAACCGGGCACTTATAAACCTGCGATAAATACACACATAACTTCAAAAAGCATCGAAAATCATTGCTGTGCGCCATGGTAAAACCTGGGATCAAACCCGAGACCTCGTCTCAGCAGTCCATTATCCATACCACTAGGCTACCGCGGCTATTATCATATGATCGCGTTAATACCCGGGTTTCGCTAACCATATATCATGCAACGCAAAAGTTGGAAAGAGACTTAGTAAGCATGTCTTTATTATTATTTAAGATTATTTTATTTATAAACTCGAAAGGTGTAATGGGCAGCTGTAGGTATACTCGGATGATTCTATAAATAGGTTTTATGTTCAATTATATTGAATATAATTGAATATAAAACTTATTATAGCATAGCACGTTTATTTCTTCCTAGTAATAAACCTCACATAAGAAGAACTTGCAAAGACATTAACTTAGTACTCATTTTAAGTACGAATAAAGTGGGTAATTAATACAATTTTATTACCAAGTAATACCGTTTGAGAAGCAATACGGTAGGTACCTATAAGATATAAGAATATTTTCGCTAAAATATTCACATATTTTGTATTCTTAGGCTCTTTATTGCCGAGACGCTCTGTTCTTTACGCTCAAAGCAACGCGAATCAAACTGACAATATAATATAAAACAGATGAAGTACTACAGGGAAAAAGAATCTAAACATTTTTTTGAAGCGAGACACAGAATGAAATATCTACAGTACAAATGAACACAATTCAGCGAATAAAATAGAGTCACAAACGCAATACTGATGTTGTCATAGTTTATTGAATCAACCGCCTGTACACCGGCAAAATGATTGAGACCGAAATAAGATTACCTATATTGGCAATATTGCCACGGCTGATTACGGAAGAGGCCTCAAAGTAAAATATTCCCTCCCATAAACGAAATAGTCGAGGAGATATATCCCAACTATTTTTCGTTAGAGATCAAAATTGATTGCTATTGATTTCGTTACTTACGCCCTTGTTCACATATTATAGGGATGCATACAGGATATGTTCAGTTTCTTTTGTGCAGCCATGTCCGAATAATCTGTTCCTCTTGTCGTCAAAGTGGAACTTGATACATCTGCCCACACTTCATAGTTAGGTATAGCTTGTTTAAGCTCAAACGACCTCTCTTATGCACGCAGGCAATTAATGAAGAAATATGTGAAATAACTGACGTTTTTATCATTTCGATAGAACTCTAAATACATCTAAAAAGGCCTGAGTATCAAACTAAAACCAAGCCGTTCAAACCTCATTCTTAATATTTAATTAACTTAAGTAACAACACCATAAACACAGCTAAGATGGAATACGACATTGCGTATATGCCCATAAAATTCGTGCAAGTATTACTTCTAATTTGACCGTTGACAAGCTGGTTGAGGTTAGAGAAATGAGGAAAATACTAGCTCCTTCTTTCCAGTCTTCTTTCCACTAAGGTGACAAATTGAGCTAAACAAACTTTAGTATGACCCGATCAGTTTACAGTTTTTAGACAAAAATATAGTTGGACTCGGAATGAAGTATGGGAATTGCGAGACTATTGCCAAAGGTGCTGGATCCCGAATTGGAAGAATCTAGAGTAAAAAACGTGAGTACATTTTGCAGCATATCACCATTTTAATGGAAATTGTATTTGATTTTTTATTCCTGCCCGGATATCTAAAAAACACGTGTACATCTAGTAAGATGATTTAAAAAAAAGCACCGAAGCAGAGTACTGAACCGGATTACAGTCCATTAGAATTGAGATTAGTTATAGACGAAACTATAGACGGTTTTTTGCTGCGACGGAAACGCTGGCCTCGCTTACTGTATGACACATTTGACGAACGGTGACGTCACAGCGGCCATGAACAAGATTTTTAGTAAGTATTTCTATTATTTGTAGGTACATTATTGTATGAGTCGATGGGACATTTCATACCTATACCTATATTAAATTTGGCACATCAGGAAGAAAGGGTATTCGGCTAAGTTCGGCTGGCTTCGGTTTTGTATAGCGTTATCTTTATCGCACCTTTAACTGACATTTTGATACCTATATAGAGAAGTTCTTTTTATGCGTTACTTTGCAAATAACAGATATTGGAATGGTTTAAGACTAAAATGTTTTAAAGAGTGACATTTATAAATCTTCAGGGATACTGCAAACCTAGGTCACTAGCATTCGAAGAGTTTGTGTATGTGACAAATGCAGTCAATTTGATTTTAAAATTCGACAGAACACACACCTAATTCAACGCAATTAAAAATGGAAGAAGTAGTCGTTTAAACAATAAATATACGATGTTTTAACCTTCTCCTGCAAAGTTTGGTGTTATGCATATCTCGACTCGATTTTGTTTCTGACTGTACCTACACGCAAACTTCCATCTCCTTTATCGATCAAGATTTAACAACGCAAGGCATTTAAGTGAGTAATGGACAGCTATATAAATTATTAAATAGTAATCGCTGACCATATTGCTATATTAATATTCATAAAAACATGTTTTAAGATACTTTACTACGTGCATTCAATTAAGTATAGGCAATGCCGTTTTTACCATAGAGACACTTGGGTCACGTGCCCAGGCCCCGCCGCTTCAGAGGGGCCCACCGAAGGAGCGACAATTTCTTGCACACCAAGTTAAGATCACTTTTCTCACAAAAAAGTGACTGGAGGATTGTTTTTGTGCTGTTATTTTGAAGACTAAGTTGTCGGCGGTCTACGGTCTCGGTGTCAAAAACGAACATAGTCCACGGTAACCAATCTATCAGGTGGGTTGTGAGCTTTTCTGCCAACTAAACAGTATGAAAAAAACAATTAGGCCCCCGAATTCTTGTGTGCCCAGGGCTCCGGGCATAGCTAAAGATGGCTCTGAGTATAGGATTAAGTTTTATGAGTCTATTTATTTCTCATGAATCCAGTAGAGACGAGAAAATATGTACAATGGGCGGCCTTATCGCTAGAGACGATTTCTTTCAGGCAACCTTGAGACGGACAGTAAATTGATAGAATAATAAATATGGTGTGGTTATCATGATTGTAATTCAATCTATTGCCAGGTCGACTTTCAGCGACGTGACTGTCTTATAAAATAAGCTCCAACCGCAACTAAAGTATACCCAACTCCTATTCCAGTACTGTGTTATTCCAGACTATGATATGGTTACCATTTGCCAAATTTCATCCAGATCCAATCAGTCCTGGTGTAATTGAGGAGCAAACATGTATGAATTTACATTTTCCTTTACTCTCCAAGAAGGGCATTAGAAGAAGAAGGGCACAAGTGTGATGCCCACTGGTGTTGCGAACGTCCATAGGCCACGGTAAATACTTTCCATCTGGGCCTCGATTCGATTCCACTAATTGCCAACCATTGTCAGGGCACTGAAATTACAATCAGTACCTTTTAATTTTACACTCTGCTCTTTAAACGATTAAAATCCGAAATTAAATGGCATTGTGTAGAGATAAAGAAACGAGATGTAATACAATCTTTTTCAATTTGAACTTTAATCTTATGTAAATAAAAACCGAAATCCGTCACAGTTTTGGTAAACCCATATGTGTGACTAAGGTTAACAATTAGGGTACTGGTGGGTCGAGTGCTTGTCTGCCATGTAAGTGGTATTAAAAAAGAATAAATTTAGACTTTGCAGACTTATTTTTTTTTTTTTTTATGCTATCACGCCTATATCCCCGAAGGGGTAGGCAGAGGTGCAAGCACCCACATTTCGCCAGTGTATATGTAGGTCCCAATGTAATAGGTGGCGAGCCTATTGCCATCAACCGGGCACTTATAAACCTGCGATAAATACACACATAACTTCGAAAAGCATCGCAGCCATTGGTGTGTGCCATGGTAAACCTGGGATCGAACCCGAGACCTCGTCTCAGCAGTCCATTACCCATACCACTAGGCTACCGGGGTTCCGCAGACTTATAATAACACTTAATAACTTCAAACAGATTTAACTCACATGCCTAAGCAATAAAATAACCATTGTAGTAGATATTATCTCATTTATGCCTTTAAGTCGGATGATAAAGAGTTCACTTAACGTAAAAGCAATTTTCTCTTTGTTGGCGAGAGTGGGAGCCGACCTTCGCCCACCGCTGACCTGCGCTCTGCCTACGAGCCTTTTAAGTATTTATGATGGCAGAATACCTTGGAGCCAATCGGTACGTCACCAGATATTCAATAGTTTATAACAATTGTTTTTAAATGGCAACATTGTTTGAGTTTGTCAGATAACTGGATGTATTGGTACTTTATTTCGTTAGATTATTTATTTACAAAATGTATAGGTAGTTAAAGTTTATTTCGTTGAACATTGTTTAAGATCGGAAAAATCGTAGGATTCACGACACTTAGGTATGTGTACATTTATTTCTTATTTATTTAGGACGCGTCAATAAGACTTCACCCCTCCTGATGGTGAGCTGAAAGCAAAATCTTCGGACATCTAAGCAACGTAGTCCCAGCAGGTTCCATACATCATTTTCAGAAAGTGAGTGTGGTAGATTTCAGAAAGTAAGTGTTCAAACATTTGTCACTCATTCTGAAACCCCTGAACTCCATACAAATTATTTTGTTACATACATTCTCAATAACTTACATTTAGTATTTCGGATCGATCTGACACACAGATATAACGGGCATTCTGAATTCTTGTCTAGAATATTTCAGATTATGAATATATAACATTACTTTAGATATCTGTACATTTGAATAGAACGACACACACATTCGAAATTCAGATTCTGAAATTATGTCACCCGAGAGGAAAGGAGTCAGTATTAATATCTCCGGAGTTTTTCGGACGTGTGTGGCCAGTCTTAGTTCGGGATTAAGCGCCCGTTTGATTGCTTCATGGGAGCGGAGCGGTGATGTGCGGTGCTATATTTCAAAGCTCGCTGCTTGTAGAAATTTCATGCTAAAATAGCGTGCGAAATGTGAGACTCCTGTTAGTGAACAGTATACCGGTATATCATGCTAATTTATAGCAAGTGAATATAGTCATATTTTACCGTCCATTGAAAATATTATCTTGTTCTAAGTTGTTCTTCGGAAGCAATTAAATAGGTACACACTTGCAAGGAAAAAAGAAAGTATACACTTTCACATATTAATTTATGCTAATATCCTAATCTGTATGGCTAACAGAAACGCTTGATCTGTATTGTGTACGTACTTTACTAATTCGACTGCTACGTCAGGAGGCGCGGGTTCGATTCCCGCTTAGTGCAAATATTTGTACGTATATGTATATTTGCATTGGGTGTTCCTATGTATAATATGTATGTATTTATGTATGCCCACATTCAACACCCATCCATAAAGCAAGCATAGTCTGGAGAGTGCTGTATAGAGAAAAAATATCAGAGGAATCAGTCTTTGGTAGAATCTCGTAAAATATTTATTTATAAGTTTACCTATTTATCGTGTTTGTATTATATTTATACCTAATCACCAGTATCACCACCCAGCAAGACAGGAACTTGTTAATTTAGAACTTGACCGTTCATCAAGCTGACCTCTTCAACAAGGTGCAATTAAGTGAGATGTGTTTTTAGTTGTATCTTAATCTTGTTTTTTAATTTACGACTTAGTATAAATATAACTCAAAAAAGTTTCGCTCCATTATGTGTTTGAAGAGGTGCGGCCTAAACAAGCCTGTATAAACTTGCTTCCTTAATATTTATGTACCTAGTTACTTTTTTAATTCAACTAGTGCTTCGAAATTTGAAGCCTATACTTTTTATACATTATGTGTATTTATAGTTCGAATTTTTTTCTTTTAATTTTAAAATGAGAATAACTTGAAATATTGGTTTAATATCGAATATTATATACTTCGCATCAGTGGTAGCATGCTACAAATACGTTTTGAAGTTTGATTGGAACTTATTTTGAAGTTTTATTGCAATAACTGTTTCAATTTTTTTTGTTGTTGTTGAAGCAAAGCTTTAAATAATATTATAGAGTAGTGATATATTAAGTTCTGCATCGTGTTAAGTAATATTGTAAAATATAATCATCTGCTTGCTTTGAGTCCTTGACCACAGATTAATAAATAGTTACTTGACTTAAATCAAATTAGTTTCTTTTTAATAAACATTTCAAGAAAATTTGGAAAATAAACTTTTATGAAATAGAGAACCTATGACATTACATCACTGTCATCTTCTCAGTCCCCTGTTCTATTTTTCTGGCCATGCCCTCTTCTTATTCTGGTATATAAAATCGTTTCATCAATCTGTTGCAGTCTAACGACTGGACATAGGTCTCCAGTGTGTACCCGTTCGTTCGTTTAAATACCTACACGTCATTTAAAAATCCCCTACCCAATTCTAAATTGAAAGAGATAAATGCTAATGGAAAACGTCACTTCGTTTGGAAACTAATATCTTTCATAACAAATGGTGTCAGGTATAATTTACGTTTACAAATCTGCATGTTATATTCCCTTGGCAAAATTTTATATAACCAATAGCAGTTGACCGTACGGCCTTTGAGGATAAAATACGATATTTGTATTTAATTTGTATGATAAATTATGATTGTATCCTTGTGATGGCTAACAAAGAATAAAATACACCGTTAAACATGAAAATGATTACAGAAGAAATGTACATATTACAGCTATGGAGTGGCACTCCTAAATCTGTGTTTTAGGAAAACTTAAACCTTAAATTATTGTACTTCTCCACTGTATTTATTATTGCGGTCGCCTGCATTAGACATAATAAAAAAAAATTGAGTCATGTCATATTAATAATACTGAATACCTTTTTAAATTTTGTTACATAATTATAATTATAATAACTTTGCTAAAATAAGTAAACCATAGAACACATTATAATTTATGATGCAGATTTTTTGTTACAAAGGTCTTCGTTACACTTAAAATCTTTGTGAATCAATAGTCGTTATAACCGACGTCCCCGCGGGTAGTGCCGCGGGCATAGGCTAGTGTGATATAATGTTAGGTCAAATGTGAACCTTTCAAAGGTACCTACAATAAAAAATTAGTAGGTATGCTCAAATGGTTAACCACCCATTTAAAAGGTGTCCTAAAAACATTGTTACCAAGGAACGGTAGCCATATTGAATTATTTTGAAAGAAATAGTTGAAAATATAAAACTCACCTTATTCTCTGACACCGCTCTGTTCTCAAGCGCGTACATGATAGCTTTTGACACTTTGGTTTCCAGCTCTCTAAGTGCGACGTCTGCGTCCACCTTCGTGAGTCTCTCCACACCCTCCACGTAGCCTGACCAAGGACCATCCAGCTCAGCTAGTAACGAACCTATGCACCTGTTGGAAATAACATTCATTATTATCCGACTTCAGCGGAAAAAATAAAAATAAAAAATTGAATCGCGCAAAAAATACTTCTTCGACGACAGACGAAGTAGTAAATACTTCTTCGACGACAGACGAAGTAGTATTTAACGAGGCGTCGCAGTATGGTGATGTCGGTGAAAGGTTTTCGAAGTACCAAAATTCGATGATACGGCTTTCGCACTAAAGTAGGAAACCCAGTTGCGGCACTGCTAGATACTCACGCCCGTAATCCGCGAAAGGGTAGGCAGAGGTGAATTAAACACACACATTTTGTCAACCATGATTTTCAGTCCTACGTAATACGGGGTGAGCCTATTGCCGCCAATCGGGCACTTTGTAAAAACATGGGTAGGTATGCCAAAAAGAAATTCATAACCGAAAATGTTACCGCTGAATAAATTTGGAAGAAAAAATTGCCCCGATTCCTTGCTGTGCGGTGTAAATAGCAAGGCAATTATTTACGTGCTTAGCCGCACTAGCACTACCAACGTCTTGGAGATTATGAGACTGCTAGATTCAGTATTATTATTGAATATGCTTCTCACGCTCTCGTTCATATTTAAGTAGATTTGTGTGTGTACTAGACACGAAAGTAGGTACAACCAAAAAACGGATATGATTTTTATACAAATAGGTATACGCAAGGCAATAACTATAATAATTTCTATAATTCTAACCTCCAAGCTCATATCGTTGGTAATGACAGGTAGCTATGAATAAATTACACAAGATTATATGTGTGCCTAGGCTTGGCATACATGATATAAGATGGGGTCAGCTTAATAAATTGCAGTAATCAATCGTAACATACATTTGATACGTAGTTTCATAGATACGGCTATCAATAAATGAATAGAAATAAAATATTATTTGTACAATGTGTTTCAATGAAGAATAAGTCTGTCAGCCGCTCTTTTTACCCGACTACGGTGAAACAGAAGGAGGGTTATGATTTTGACCGGTATATATGTATGTTTGTACGTTTGTTATCTTTATATCGAAACTACTTACCGGAATTGGATGAATCAGATATTAATTAAATGTCTTAACTGTCCACTAGTTATAGGCTATGTGATGTAGGTAATATAAAATTGAATGTGCCGCTATCTATATAGCATAAAATCTTTAACTAAAGAACATCTCTTTCAATATAGCAGTGTTGGGCGTCAAATGAAAGGTTTAATTAGCACATTTCAAATATGTATGAATCTTATTAGGTGTTACTCGCCCGAAAATAATTTGATTAAAAACGCCGGACTACCGAAATATCACACTCTTAAAAGTGTTAAACAAGTACCTACCTAGCAAGGTTAATTCTGGTCATATGCCACATAGTACTCTAACTAAATAAAATAGCGTGTGATTTTTAAAAAATCGGGTTTTATTTCATAAAACCATAAATAAATCAATTATATACTAACAAAAAAAGCATAATTATATCAATTATAAACTAACAAAAATCTAACAGGAAGAATCTAAAAAGTTCCGTTCAATTCCGTTCCCGTTCCTGCAAACGTGAATAAATAAACAACATCTAAACATTTTGAACAAACTCTCAGTTTTATAATTTAGGAAAGTAAAAAAGGTTTTCAAAACAAGTTTTATTTAAATTTTCGCGGTTTCACCAAACAAAAAAGAGGTAGGAAAAACAAACCATTACCTACAAAAGAGTATTTTAGTAACAGTATCCAGTTTAGTAGAAACATTAAAATCTCTAGCTGTAGGGTGTTAATTCTAGAATAGTTCACATATTTTCTGTAATCCAGTAATGTGGTATTAGTTACAGCTGCAGGCCACAACCACTTGGACAACACTCGCAATTTCCTCGTGGAATGCTGCACGCGATGGTTTAAATTATATCCATTTATTTAGATGAGCCACAAGAATATGCATCTCGTGTTACATTGTACGACAATACAGCTACACATAACTGACTACGTGTTTATGTACTACATACATTCAATTATTGGGTGGTGCATTCTACAAACGGTCAGTTTATTAGCTGTTATTAAAAGTGTTAAGGCTGGTCATTTGTAGAATGCATTTTACTATAATATAATTGTTATATTTTGAGTCCTGTTTTCGTATGTTGCAGACAGAAAAACATTTGTTTTTTTATTTCATCATCATCATTCGCTGAGCCTTTTTCCGAACTTCAATATTTTCCGTGTAGCGCCTGCCATCGGACTTCCACAATCAAATTGGCGATATCGAAATACTGTAATTAAGCTAGTCAGACTTTTGAGGGCTCCAACTACCCATAACACCGCCATAGATGTATGGCCACCTTTTATATTAGCAGTGATAGTGCAACTGTTGTCCAACGGCAAACATATCTTTTTTGTCTAACTAGTGGCAAATATGTAGCATTACATTCCACTTACCCTCTGGCGACGTTTAGACAGTAGTTCCTGCAGGGCGGTGCAGTATGACCGTGGCATCGCGAACAGCCAGCCGCTCGTAGCAATCGGTCTGCGCAAGCGTCGCTGGCACTGGCTAGCACTTGCTCGGTAGTCGCAAGCGCATCTGCGCCTACAGCTAACATTTGTAGCAACGCACGCGCAGCTTCCAGTGACCGGGATAACGTCAAACCCAACTGTTAAAGAAAGTAAGTTTCAATTTATTTTCTATAATTTTCAGTCTCCGTTACATGATTTATATTATTATTTTTTCGCGATTGTGTAACATTTTTACGGACCATGTGGATCCGGTTAATTAGACACAACTTGCATAGAGGAATATTTCTGAAAATGAGCATAGCTATACCAATATAAAATGTTTACTCCAATGCTATTATTTGCGTGAAAACAAACTATATTTAAAAGCAAAGTTTATGAGAATGCAGTAACAAACAAACAACTATTAATAAATCAGCTTTAATCTTCTAATATAGTGACCATAAAACCTATCAAAATGTCGGCGAACACGGGCTTTGAGATACAAGTTCAAATTTAACAAACAACTTTAGATTTGCCCGCCAAGTTGTAAAAACAGTATCGAAACTGATTTATAGCTAGTTCCGAAGGCGAAGAGAGATATTTATATAGTGGTATTAATTCCATTTTTACAGTTTACGATTTGACCACCGGCCATGATTTTAGTTTTGGGGCTAAATTAAAAATTTAGCTCAATATTTAACATAGAATTGTCCCTAGTTACTCTCAACTTTATCTCGAACCCTTTGGTTTTACTTATACGACTTTTATTAGAAACACCCAGACCAATATTTATACTGAGCGGAATTCGAAGCCGTGCGCGTGCATTCAGAAAAAAGTTATATACAACTAGCTGTTGCCAGTGGCTCCGTCCGCGTGGACTTTTGATCCCGTTCCCGCTACTTGGACTTCTGATCCCGTTCTCGCTATTCCATAAAAACCTTCCGTAGAATTCAAGGAATAAATAAAAAAAAGAATTACTCGAATTGGTCCAGCCGTCTTGGGGTTATGCGCTTACCAACATATTTCGCGATTAATTTTTATATATATAGATGGGTGTTGGCGCTCAAATAATTAAGGATTCTAGACTTCCGTTAAACGATGATAAGTTAAATGGGACTATTTTGGTCCCATATCAATCCATCAATTAGCCCATTGCAGTCCACTGCTGGATATAATCCACTCCCAATATGCGCCATTGTTCCAGATCCTTCGCCCTCTGCATGCAGTCTGTCCCAACCATCTAGTTCCAACTGAATAGACGCATTTCGTCTTCTGTATGCTTTGGTCCCATATAATATTTTCAGTTATACCTTAGTTACAGGTGCAATTTACATAACATAACATAATCTCATACCTATATCCCCGAAGGGGTAGACAGAGGTGCTAGCACCTACATTTCACCAGTTTATGTTTAGGTCCCAATGTAATAGGTGGCGAGCCTATTGCCATTAACCGGGCACTTATAAACCTGCGATAAATCATTGGTGTGTGCCATGGCAAAATCTGAGATCGAACCCGAGACCTCGTCTCAGCACCATTACCTATACCACTAGTCTACCGCGGTTATAATAGGTGCAATTTAGACATAAAATAATTCTGCCAATTCTTTCAGGAATACATAGATGAGAGTCATCATTATCTAAGCGTCCCAATCTCACCCGAGGCTGGAAGTCCCGGGTCCACACAGGTAAGAGTATAACTAACTCCAAAATTTATGAATTTTAACAAAACGCTACGTACACACATAAAATTAAGTTGAGTCCTCCTTAGGGATCGTCACGGTATGAATATGACAGCACATGTACCAGTTAATTCGTATAACACCCCCCTTATCTCCGAGTTAACCAAATTACGTAATTTCAGCGCTCAAGTAAAGGGTAATGTACTATAACGTTTAATGGCGGAGTACAACAGAATGTTCAGCGTTAAGGCACTTGAAGGCAACTTGTAATGAAATTTTGAATTTTAAATAACGACGTTTTCGAGCTAAATACATCCCACATGGCATCTTCGCATAAAGATGTTTAAGGTAAGAACGCGACATTACGTTACGTCAAAACGCGATGTGAAAAAAATTACAGGAAGATATATTATTTTAGGCGAGTCTACGGCAGTTTTTATATACCTACCACTTAAGTAGCAGAAAAGGATACCTGATGGAAAGTGATTACTGTAGCCTATGGACGTTTGTAAAACCAGGGGCGTAACTACTAGTTTTGCCGACCTTGTAAAAGGATGGCGAGGGGTGAAGATTAAGAGAGTTTATGCGTTGTCGGTGTAGAAGACAAAGCATTACCATCACTGTCAACTTAAGCCCTTGAATCTCCCACTGACTATACAAAACCATACAGTGAGCTCTAGTTACCTTACTCACCGCTTGGAAACAATACAAGTTTATTATTATCCGATGTTCTGTAGGGAGGAGGTATTTCCCCAGTCGGACTACTTAATAAGGACGGGAGAAACCGTTATGTCCTTCCACCACGAAAAACTATCTACTTAGTCGGTAATTTCTAGTAGTTAACAGATGTATAAATTAAATCAAAAGGACGAGAAAAAGTGAACATACCCTGGGAGTCGAACCTCAGATGCAACCGTGAACGATACTATGATAATGAGGACTCTTGGTTTTTAAGATAGGGTAGGATTTTCTTCAACCGTTAGCAATTAAAATGCCCAACTGATGGCAAGAGACATAGCAATTTTTCCACGTCCATACTTGTTTGCTAGTAGTAATTGAACACTCACCTGCTGGGGAACATCACCAAATGGCTGGACAGCATCATACGCATCTTTCAAACATGCTTCATACTCCGGCGTGAACTGCTTCGAGTCTAATTTCAGGACATTATGGTGCGCTACAGGGAATATATCCCTGAAGAACTTCTTCGTACTAGATGCCAGGTCTTTTGGAGACCTGGTGCTGAAGCTCTCGGTGCTGATATCCGTTTCTTCTGCCTGGAGAACTATTCGGATGTCATCGTATAGAGTCGCCAGCGGCTGTACCGTTCTCGTCGCGTGCCCTCGATATAACTGTGAGAACAGCGTCGCTGTTTTGTTTTGTGACTGATGTGATAATCCCATCAGGTGTTCTGTGGACAAAAATTCGTATAATTTAAACGGCATTTAGGAAAAAGCTAGGCTAATGTTTAGTAAAGGCCCACGGTAGGCTGTTAGAAACTCAGTGGAATAATTTACAATTATATTTGTTGCAGGTAAAATGAAACGGAATTTTTACGAACGGAATAATGTGCATAAAGGGGTTTTCACTTAAAACCCAAATAAAAATGTACTTTGATATTTTGTGTAAATAAATACATATTATTTACACCAACAGACCAGACCAGACCAATGCAAATATTCAATTAATTAAATGGTCACTAGTTGTTTTCTTTCAAGCGAATTTTTTGACTAATTCATTGTAATAACAGATTCATCAAATATTTGGTAATGGACGATCTCTATCTACCACTGGATACCTATTCACCCTGTTGTATTCGATAATTATCTGTGGTAATAATGTGATTAAAGTACGTACACTAATGACAAATACATAAATTATTATGCTATACTAAGTAGTATATATTTACAAGTACAAAATATTTCGGCGGCGCGGCGACACTTATTATAACCGCGATCCAGTATTTCGACTCTTGTTAATAATTTAATTATTGCAGCCATTGTAATAACGGTAGAAATAATTTAGTTACTGGCATAATTAGTTTACAATCGTAAATATTGGTAATGGTGGTATACGGATTTAATTTATAGATTATGGCTATGTTTCTAGGGCACGACTGGGTCGGTTCAACCTAGGCAGTACTTTCTCTTAGATAATATTGACGTTAAGTTGCTAAATGACATTTTGAACACACGCATTTTACTACTAAATAGAACGAATTGAGTCGCATATGCTAAAAATTTAGTAAATAGTAATTTTGTGATGTCTAATTATATTTAGTTTACACACACTACACAATTTCACTTTTTCATATACGTTACTTGTAGGAATAAGCGGCCTCATTGAGAACCGCAAAGAATTGAAACAATAAACAATATTATCATATTCAAGCCTATATGACAGTACACTGTAGCTGCTGCATGCCTCTGCAGTTGTGTAACGGCAACGGAATATTACCTTTATATTTATTTGTTTCTTTTTTTTCTGTTTTATTTCTAGTAGCTACATAAGATATAAGTGTTTATAGACCACTTAGCTACGAAGCACCAGGTGGGGCCTGCTTTAAATAAATTTGAATATATAATCCTATTCCAAAACTAAGAGATAGACTATCAAAAAGAAAAGGACTAAAACATAACCCAACAAAGTTACGAAACAGCTGTGTACAATAAATTAAACGCTGTTTAACTGGCCTATATAAATACGTTTAGTTGTCGAGTAAACATTGCCTTGTTTCTCATAGTTGGTGACACCTGCTCAGCGCCCAGAACTTTAGTATCTGGTGTTATCTCAACGGAATGTAAGAGTAAGACTCCTGGGATCAACACATTCCCACATACTTACCTCACAAGTAAACTCATTTGAATACTCAAAGATACCCTTATCTAGCAGGTATGAACGTGTGTGTATTTTTCTTGTTCTGTGTTTACTCTTAAAAACATAATTTAAAAAATTATATGCGGAAACCATTAACAGGAAGAGATATATTTTTTGAAATAATTTATTGAAATTATCTTTCTACTTACTACTTAATTTGGATATGAAAGTTTGGATGAATGTTGAATGGTTAGATGAATGGATGGATGTTTGTTTTAATCTCGTCAGATAGGTTGAACAGGTCTAAATATAAGATAGTAAAGAGATTAATTATTATAGTCTGGATTAGATGACACCTGATGATGATGAGTCCAGAATAGTATATAGGTTTTTTACCTCGGGGATAGGGTTCGATGCCCGGGTCGGGTAAAATATTGTTAAATTCCTGAGTTGCCCAGTTAAGGCCAGTAGACTGGCTGATGAAATGTGAGTGTAATGCACCGCTGAGTCGTGATTCCCTTATACATGTGTGACTGTTCATAAAGGGCCCAAAGCAAAATAATTAACCTGTAGCACTGATTTAGTAGTGGCAGTAAATGCGATTGCTACGCAGGAAGCGCGGGTTCGATCCCCGCTCATAGTAAATATTTGTCTGCATGAATATGGCTATTTGCACTAGTCTGGTCGTGCCTCGGAGAGCACGTTAAGCCGTCGTTCCCGGTTGCCATACAAACATCTATGTCAGTCGTTACGGGTAGCTTGAGCCCTCTAAAGTCCAACTAGCCTAACTACAGAACTTCGATATCGCCAATTTGGTTGTGGAGGTCCGATGGTAGTCGCTTCACGGAGAGTATCGAAATTCAGCCGCATCTTAGTTAGACTAGAAAGCCAACCTCAACTGAGTTGGAAATAGGCTCTGAGAATGATTACTGATTACTTTAACCTATTAATCCAACAGATTATTGAATACTCCAGCACACCGTAGCGTTAATATTTTCTGACATACGAAACACCAAATAAAATAAACATTTTTAAATATAATAAACAGATAATTAACATACATGTATAATAGATGAGACAAATATAATGACATGTATACATTCAGTCGTCATAATAATTAAATCTCGCTAAATACGAATGCCCGTGTAATATAATGTTAAGTATAATAGACAGAGATTAAATAATGTGTATAATAAATTGAAGATTAAACGACACGTTTAATATTTAATCGTCATCATAATTAAATCTGAATGTCCGTGTAATGTGTGCGGAGTCATACTGAGGTTGTAGAAAGCCGGTGAATTAATATTTGTGTGAACGGGGGAAGCCTTTGATCTTAGGCTTGACGAAAAGCTTTTTATCCGATAACATTTACGACGTACTTTTCTGTTGATATGATTTAATGTAGAGGCGTGATTCAGTAATGTCACGTTATCAAAACGTGTGATTTCTATAATTGGATTAGGTGGAATGAAAACGTACAACAAAACTTCGATATTGAATGTTGTGTTTGATATGTTGAAAGTAAACCTGTCTACGTATATGTGTGGTATATAGGGCTGTTTAATATCAGATAGATATACAGCTCAGACTCAGTCTCAGATGTATGGCTCGGGTCAACAATGCTTTCTTTTTAATAGTGCGAAAAATCCCCACTGATGCCCCTCGCCAGAACCGGTCGGACTTGAACCGACCAAAACGCACGCCGTCTTTGGGTCCTTGGTTGCCGGAGGTGACATAGTAACCAACATATCCCTCGCACCCCGGCAGACCCCGGCCATCTCTATCGAGATAACTGCCTTCAGGTGTAAGGACCACGGTGTCCCAGTCTAACCCCCGAATGTGGGGAGGCGCACTTTTGCGCCGCCACAGCAGCCTGCTTTTGCTAGAGAACAGGCGGCCATTTCGTCACCCCCAGGCCCGCGCTCATGGAGGATGGAGGTCATTCTGCGACCTCCGACATTCTTCATTCATGGTTGGTGAAATTCACCTCTGCCTACCCCGTAAGTAGGCGAAAGCGTATTTATGTATGTTGTAAAAGTTTTAGGCAAAGTGAGCATATTGCTGCAAATATATTATTCAGAGAACATAGAAATGAATAATTATCAGAAACTCTATTAAACACAGCGTTGATATACAAAAGCTTGATAAATCGAATGTCGTATTCACAGTCTTCATTTACTTCTCTCAGTCGCCAGACAATGTAAAGGGAGTATTAAAGTTTCACCTGCACAAAGGGGAATTGATGACAGGGTACCGAGTTGCAGAAATAAATCACCCCATTGAGTGTATCGCGGTGACTCGTAGTGTTACCAAATGAATAAATTCTCCCTGAATTTTTGCAACCAATGAAAATTTTTTACTCGGTTTTGTTTGTAATAAAATATTTACAGTATATGAGTTGCGTATTTTATATTAGCTGTTTCAATAAGTTTGGGCTGGTATACTTAATTTTAGTACTACCCACATATGAAAAATTGTTAACCAGTGTAATGTTTAGGAATTAGAATGTTCATAACTGTCAATGTAAACCTTTGAGAATGCCGAAAGGCGAAACCGGTTAGGTACAATATTGTACTTATGTACAAGTGTGTTATCAATCATGTAATATATTTATTCCTGAATATAACACTTAAAGTGGTACTTGTACGATTTACACTTAAATTCAAACGATACTCAACTTGACAAATATTATCTATATTTCTGTCATTTTCTGTCACAACAATTTATGTTAAAGTGACATGGATAGGTATAGTATGATATTTAATGACGTCTTATACTGTGAATATGAGTATTCCGTCGTTAAATACTGGTCAAATCGTGACCGAGTCCACACAGTGAGTCAAATAGTATTGCAATTTGAATTTATAGTTGGTGTTACTGGGAATCGAAACTAGATAAACTTGTGTCGTGTGTTGTTAAATTATACGGAAAAATAGCAAATGTATTTATCTATTCTATTCTATCAACCCAGCGCAGGAAATTTTCCTAGGTCTTTTCTCTCCATGGAGGTCGCCATAATCATAAAATCACTTCCTATATCATGGGACTGAAAAATAATAAATTAACAAAAATTGAGTATTAATATTAAGTTGCGGCTATCCTGCTGCAGAAGCCATTTTAAGAAAAGAAGAAGAAGAAGAAGAGTATTAATATTATATCTCTACTCTTTATCTACCCTAAAAATGACAGAATTGTACAAAAAATTAGAATTTTTGATTTATCAAGGGAAATTAATAACGTTAAAAATAGCAACACTAATAGTTCGGAGCGTGGCGTGGAGGCGCGACGCCCGTCGTTGGTTCAATAAATAATAAGTGGCATTCGTCTTTTCAGCGTAGTGAGAGACCTCCAGACGTCCTTTACTACGGCCGCGTCTATTTGTCTCGTGAACTTATAAAATTTCATGCGTGACTGTACTTTCATTTTATCTGAATAAAACGCTGCAGGCCCTAAAAATGGTGTTGACTACAGTCTGCAACGAAAGTAGTTTTGGTTTTTAAAAGATTTTTTTTTTATACCACTTAGGTGGCAGACAAGCACACGGCCCACCTGATGGGAAGCGGTCACCATGGCCTATGGACGTTTGCAACGGGGCGTCACACTCGTGCTGCCTACCCTGTAGAAACCTTACAATACCCTTCTTGAAGAACCCCATATTGTAGTCGCTTGGGAAAACCACGGCAGGGAGTTCATTCCACAGCTTGAGCGTGCGCGGGATGAAACTCCTTTCATACTGCACAGTGCGCACCGTTTCGTATTTTAAAAGACTGTGCTTAAGTTGTTTTCAGATGGTTTGCATGAAGTCCCGGGTTCGATTGCGGTTCGAGTGAAACATAATTGAAGAAGACTTATTATTTGGATTTGCCAGCTTTCACGAATCCGGGTTGTTACTGCCCAGACTAGTGTGAAGTGTGAAGTGTTCCTTTCGGTTCACCTAAGATATTATTGTAACGCAATATTAGATTTTATATACTTGGTCATCACTATATAGGGTGTTATATTTATAGAAATAATATTTTTATCGGTTTGAAGACATATTTTTGTCGGTGTTAAAAAATGGCCGATGAAAAAGTCGTTTCTCTTACCTATAACACTTTTTCTATTTTTCGTGCCTTTAAATCATTCACTGCGCTCACTAGTCGGCAGTTAAAGTCGGAACTCGTAGCAAAAAAATAACTTTATTCATTTCTTTAGCGAATAACTATTGCAAAACTGTTGTAAAAATTAGAAATAAATCATTGATATTAAATTTTCTTTTCAAAATAAACCACTTCTACGTGATACTTTATATATACTGTCTATGTGAGCTTTTAGGTGTGCCTTTTGGGGTTTTTAGAATAGCAGTGATAATAACCTTTGCCAGTAAAGGTGTTAGGTATTACTAGTAATTTTGTCATTTTTGTGGGATTGCAGGCTCCTGAGCTAAGAAGTCATTATGATTCTAATAAAACTAAAACAATTTAATTTAGACTGCCCTTGCTGACTGTACTTATTGATCGTGTTCGTTCTTTATTTAGGTATAGTGGGCTCCAAAAGTTCCTGGACAATTTGAAACTAACTTGTACAGAGTGATGCTTTTATTTATATAACTATTAGTTTTGGATGCTACTGGATAGTGTTACTTTTGGTTAAATTAGTCTTAGGCTGCCAAAGCATTATGGATCTTAAGGTGTCCAGGAACTTTTAGAGTCCACTGTACCTAATTTCCTTTAAATTTCTCTAGAACAACCTAAATACTAAAGATACCGTCGCCTCCTGTATATTTTAAACATTACCATGAAATGTCGATAATAAAGCGCTTCAATCAAAATTATTCCGTCGTTTTCCAGCGCTAGTTTTCGTACATTAAAGCTTTAAAGCAATTATTATGCTGAAGAATCATAAATGGTATTACAGTGTAGCAGGGCGAAGTGTGAATAGTCTTTCGAGTGGACTAATTACTTAGTTATGCAAATCTAGGGTTGTTCCAACAAATGAACTTCAGTTGAGCGATTTTTTACCTTTCATACAATTTCATTTCATTAAGTCTTTGGGCTTCCAGACTGTACCTAACTGAAGTAACGAAAGTACTTGGTGATTTAGATAAGAGATATCCATAATCGTGATTATACTGAATAGAGTAGTTTAATGTTGATATTAGTTTATATAACCAGATAATCAGATACTTTTTGTATCATCTCAAAGAGATGTCCCCGGGCTATTCGATTCGAGTCCGACATAATCGCCTCTACTGACTTTGGTGGGGGCGATATCCGTGGGGATTTCGCGCGAGGAAAAAAAAATGCTTTTTATATTATGATTGTTGTGTAGTTAAATGCTTTCAGGAAAGGTTAATTATGAAATCAATATGAAAGTAGAAGAAACGATAGGTTTGAAGGGTCTCAGGAAATGGAAAGATGATGTATCATCTTATCCAAATGAAATTGTGAGTGGGTGTATCCAAGAACATTATTGTTTTTGGTAATAGCTCTATTAGGCAAATACACAGTCTACCGAGTGGTAGTAGTCCACTCGATGGACAATGAATTAACGTTTGGGTATCCGATATCTTAGACTCTGCATTCTTCGGAGTCCGAATGAAACTTTTATTAAAAAGTTAGATCTCTTAGTTTTATAATTTGACACAAGAAAAATCAAAAGTAGAATAAAATGACAACACCTTTTATCTTTTAGCTGCAGGGGTACTCGTAAAAAAATCTACGGTACTTCTTTTTACAAATACACACTACGCAAGAATAGGTACCTAAACTATAGATATTACTTAAGTACCTAAAAATGGTAACCTTTGTTTTGAATAGCAGACTGTAAGGAATCATAATAAATAAATAGAAGACCCGATTGAACTGATGTTAAACGCGAATAGGTTCCACATACAATAAATCTTAAGGTATGACACAAATAGGAATGTGTATAAGGTTATTTAATGATGTAAGTTGTGGGCATTATATCCTGTTAGCGGCTATGAATCATTGTACACCAGCTCATACCCATTAATAAAGTAAGGTTTCTCAAACTTTTAGATTAAAGTAACTTAATTATACAGTACAGTCTCTATTTAACAAATCTAAAGGGACCAAGGCAATATTCGTTTTAACAAATTATTCGTTAAACTGAGGTTCGTTATATGGAGGTTCGGTTGATTTTCCAATTCCAGGAATAAACATTAGCACGAGAAATTTGTTATATCTAAATGCGTAATATCAAAGTGGCACTATGGTATGTGGCGTATACGGCATTCGGGATACAAGTTAATTTGACCTGTTAGCTGGCACATCGATTAATTTATCGGCAAGCCTCTGCTGCAGCAATTCTTCTAAAGATTGAAATGTTATGGCATTTGCTCCCATTAGAGTCCAGATAAGCCAAAAGAAAGAGTAGCAGAGCAGACTGGGTTCCAAAGTACAAGGTTCAATCGCAACATACGAGTAGGTACAAGTACATTTTACGTACCTAAGTGTTAGTGCGCGACGTACCTAAGTTTTTACAATCTACTCCTAGTTTTCGAGAGCTCCAGCAAAATGCCCTTCAAATGAATCGTCCGAAGGACATTTTTTGTATGACTTAATCCGAAAGAAACTTATTCAATTTCTTCATAGAAAAAGTAAGGACTATTTTTGGGAATGACGGGCGATGAAGAGAAAAATGGGTTATGGATAGAGTCTCAGCAAAACCTTTGAGGTCAAGCTAACCTCTCTACGCAAATTAAAATACATAAACATACGAATACCAAAACTAAATCGTAACATAAATTGCGTGTGCGTATGTGTACCATCACACATAGCCGGGACTTGTGATATTGGATGTGCATGTATTGTGTATTCACGCAGAACGAAGAATGTTCCTCCAATGTGAATTAAACGTTTAATGATACGAATAACTCCGTACTCATCTATTCACGTCAAAAGTTAACGAATTCCTTCTGAAATTCGACGACATTCCAGACTTAAACTATTAATAGGAGCTCTATTAATATTAAAAGGGCTATATTAACGGTAATTGCGGTACCTTTATAAAACACAAAGCTAAATTATTTTAGTGTTCTAATGAGGGTCCATGTGTGTGGTCCTTCGGGAGCAGGCATTCTCAGAACAATGGAATAAAGCGGAACCCCTCGTTTGAAGCATACTCTGATTATTTCCTCTGAGGAGCTGGGGGTTGGGAGTGGATCTCATTGTTTTATATTTGCTAGTTGAAAGGTTGTTGCTCCCTATATTGTGTTTTTTCAAAGCGCACTATTAACGACGAATGGCAACATTTTCAAGTGCACTTGAAGCAGCTTTAAGATCTGAAGAGACGAGACTTGATGATAAAGTTAATAGTTTACTTTCTATAGTATAAAGTAACGCGTAATTTAGGTATGCCGATCTCAATACTAAAAAGCTTAATGACGCCATCTTGTGAAAAGAAGACAAACTTCTACTCAGCTGTTTCTACATGTCGATATAAGAATTCTCACGTTGAACGACGTCATCCTTTTATCAGCTTTTGGTGAGGTGAGGTTGGTCGTCGAAGATTTTGGCAGTGTTAAAAACTCCCGGAGACGATAGGTGCACCGGTATCGATAGGTGCATAGAATGGATATAAAGAGATACCTATGCCTTATTATTCGCTGGGTGCAAAGCGGGGAGTAGGAACAGACAAATCGATCGCAGCGCCCGCCGTGGCTAAAAAAGGAACTCGCGGCGGATGTCATCCTTGCGTATACATAGTGGAGTGTTGTTGTTTATTGTATTTCGTTAAAAATAAAGAAATATGGGTCACTATACCTGCTGTGTTGATAACTGTAAAAACACTGGCGTAAACAGTGCTTGTAAATTCTACAAATTTCCACAAGCACGTTGGAAACAAGAACAACGAATGAAATGGATAACAGCCGTCAAGAAGAAAAAGTAAGTTAACCTATAAAATAACACTTTTATTGTTTAATTATCCATGTAGTATACATTTACATGTTTTTAGTTTTACAATAAACGATTTTAAATACGACGTTTCATTGAAAATATTTCTTTGTTTATTTTACTATTCGTAATGACAACTCGCCATTTGACACTTCAGAGTCCGCCTAAAGTTCATCCGCTAGTTGGCGCTGCCGTCGCGCACCCAGCGAATACCCTCTGAAGAACACGCTCACTTTACCAAAAATTCATTTATGTTTTACACACTGCTTTAAAACCAAACAAATAAATCCTATAATGCTAGACTGTATGGCGGCAAGGAGACCAATTTGTTGACGTTCACAGACTATTATCCAAACAAGCATTGTCCGTTATCATAGCCGCGTATTCTGTGTATTTGTTGTTATAAATAGATTGTGGTAGACCGCCGTGAATGGCGTGGCGCATCTGTTTACTATAATTATTGATCTTTGCTTATTATACCTATATTAAGGATGAACAACACTTCGTTATGTGTTATTTGTTATTCAGCTACATACGAGCAAATGTGAAAAGCTTATTCTACTATATTTGTGTTATTCGCACGCATAAGCGCGTATAGTAAAATGTGTATGCGTTCATTAGCTACTAGTATCAAGGCAACGGTTAGTAAAACATACAACATATTTAGCACGTTTGGCACTTCAGATTGGAAGTGTTGGTGGTATTATGTATTGTTTTCTCACATGATAAAAATGTAAAGTCAAATATAGCCCAACCCATTGACAAATAATATATTTAAAGAAATGTGGTCCCGTCTTTAGAAGTAGGTTGTAATAGGCCGTCGTGAATGATGTGGCGCATCTGTTTACCATATCGATTGATCTCTGTACGTTATATTTATGTTCGATATCTATCTATGACGTCTTTATTTTATGAAAACAATGAGCTTACAGAAAATATGTAATGTTCGTAGATATTCTTAACACGTGCACTATGTGAACGCATAAGCGATATTTTTGGATGTTTGATGCGTTACTGTAGTCTTTATAAGTAGGTAAGGAGTCACCTGCAAGCCGAAATACCTACATATGGGGTTACTAACCTTCTGGTCCGGTAGACTCCGAATATAATGTTTGCCCTCCCGAAGTCCCGGAACGCATTGATTTCGCCCAATTGCTATGCTCGCAGTGAAATATAACTTTGAAGTTCCAGAATGGCAAGTCATGAGAATATTATCTCTTATCAATGGATAGCTATTACTAGATTCCAGGAGTGTTTGATTATTCCTGGAGTCTCGTAATGGCTGATTGACTTAGCGACAAACTGGACTTTGCAAGGATCATTCTCACTAGTTCCATGGAACAACTACGGCGGAACTAGTGAGACAAGTTCTAATATCTTTAGTTTGATTTGTTCCATTATCAAAGCCCATGGAACTACTCAGAAAAAAAAAACTTCTCACTAGTTCCATGGAACAACTACGGCGGGACTAGTGAGACCAGTTCGATTAAATTTTGTTTCATTTGTTCCATTATCAAAGTCGATGGAACTACTGAGAAAAAAAATTCTCACTAGTTCCATGGAACTAATTGTTGATGAAACTAGTGAGAATGATCCTTTTGCAAAAGGGCAATCATAGCTTGTTGAATCTATAAATTCAGGTATTTTTCTCTTTAAGTTACAAAATATTTCACGTCTAACAGGTAGGTTTATAGAGTTGGCAACTTTACCTACAGATTAATGGACGCCATTTTCGTGTGTCGGATTAGGCAGGTCAGGCAGTAGTCACTGTTAAAAATCATATACTTAATAAAGGTTCCAAAGCAAAATGTAACCGAGAACAAGGTTCAGATGACGATTGGATTGGATTTTCAGGCTCACTACGTCATTAGCCTGGACGTAAATCCTTACTTAATAACTAATCTATCTTATACACTAGAAATATCAAATCAATAACTTCTTATTTCGATGAAGTCGGTCGAAAACAATATGATGAACTTTGATTACATTTCCATACAGCACTCCCTGCTCTATTCCTAGACGGCGGAGTCTAGGCGGAAGCTTGCCAATTTATTTGATGGAAGCGATGGTATGGCATAGTTTGGGCTGGGCCCTTTGATCTCCACGTTTAATTTTCGTAAGTTACGTTGCTGAGAGACTTGTGCGTCCTGTGTTACAAAGTTAGTTGCTATTTGCGATGAGCAAGCGCCTGGTATTTCGGCTAGATGATATTAGATCTCTATTATTGGGAAAGCAGAAACTGAGTATTTTATATTTATTGATTATTGGAATTGTACTAAAGTAACTGCCAGAGTCCCAGCTTCGTCTGGGAAGATTTTCGTAAAAAATCGTAGAATTTGCAGAAAAGAATATTTAATAACCTACCAATTATAAGCTAGCTATCATCATCACCTTCGGTGACTAAGCCAACCTTACTTGCAAGTAACCTGCTGATTGACGGACGAAGCTTAGGCACTGAGTTGAACCCAAATCCAATCTCGGACCTAGATGTGAAAGCCTCGGTGGCCAGAAACAATGTTAAGATGATGATGATAATGATGATAATGATGATAATGATGATAATGATGATGATGATGATGATGATAATAATAATGATGGTGATGACGATGTAGATGATAGATAAATAAATAAATATTCTAGGTTGATGACAATGATGATGGTGATGATTATGATGATGATAATGATGTTGAACTTACCTTGGAGTGACCGCCTCGTGGACAGCAACAGTTCAGCTGTCCTCTTGGTAGTGGCTGCTGCACTAATTTCTGCGGCCCGCCGTAGCGAAGACCGCAGCTTCACTTCACGCCCCCGGCCGCAGCACTGGCCACCACATATTGGACCTGATGACATGGAAAAGTAAAGTATAAAACAATGGCAGTCGTCATACTGGAGTCTTTATTATGGGATTGGAACATGTCCGAACGAACAGTTGAAGTTTATAATATTCGAATCTATAATTCTATATTCGAATCGAAAATAATCATTCATCGGATTCCTTGCTATGTGGTGTAAATCGCAAGGAAATTAATTACGTGCTTAACCGCACAAGCACTACCAATTAACGTCTTGGAGAGTATCAGAGTCATTTTATCAGGATAATAGTTTTTATTCTACTGTCAAGGTACCAGGCAAGCAGCAAAAGTAGGCGTTCGTCGGCGACAACATGTTCTTATTAACGGCCCAACAAGCGATTTCAATTACCGTTTAACGTGAGGTCAAAGGTTTGTTGTTTGAAGTGGGGTCACGTGACAGGTGTCCGTGATGAGGGTGCACCCCGGCCAGTTAACACGCTTAGAAACACTCACGTTAATCACTCCACTATCACTAGGTGTATTATGTATCGTAGCGAAATGGAGCGAAGTATTAATGTATGAATAATTAAATTGGTAAAGCGTTGTCTACTGGGCCTTTTCTTGGAACAATCTGTGTGAGTTTCAGGGATGTGGCTTTGGCAATTCAATTATATTAGTCTGCTAATAAGTATTATAGAAGAAATGAGGACTACTTATATTTAATATCGAAAAAATTACCACTTTTTTGGCACGCTGACAGATTCGAGCCTGGAATAACACATAGGTATACACGAAAAGATTCCCATGGATTTCGGGAACGAGATCAGAATTCCACGCAGTTGGAACCACGACCATCAGCTATGTATTAAGTTATAAGAAACTGCATAAGGTATAATTATTGTTTTATAACACTACCGTTCATCCTAATGTTGTCCTTTATTATCGTGCGCAAAATCCCCACGGATACCACCTCCGTCAAAATCGGTGGAGGTAATTTTGTCGGACTTAAAACCGACTAAAACGCACGCCGTCCATGAGTTCTTGATTGCCGGAGGTGAGATTATACAAGACATATCTCTCGTACCCCGGTAGACCCGGGTACATCTCTTTTGAGATGACCCTCTTCCCCTAAAGTGGGGACCATGGTGTCCCCATCTAGCCCCTGGTTATAGGGTGGCACTTTGCGCTGTCGCCGTGGCTTGCTTCTGCTAGGGTGACAGGCGGCTCCACCCGTCACCCCCAGGCCCGCGCTCATGGGGGACGGAGGTCATTCTGCGACCTCCGACGGCGACCTCCGACGTCCGAGTCACCTCCGCTTATCGCGGGCAGTGCGGGCCTGAAATCTTCTCCGGACCCGCTCCACCTCCTTCTTTTCGAGCATTACTCCTCGCAGTAATCCTCGAAGCAGCCGTGCCCGGTGATCACCTGCGGTAGCCGGTACGAGAGGCTACCGTGTGGCCTCTCTAGCCAGTCCGCCATGATGGCGAAGCGAACCTCGGAGTCCGGTCCAAGTTTCGGATATTTCTCAAAAAAAAGTATTGCAATTAAAAAAAGTAGCGTTTGTTAAAATTAACAGTAGTAGGTATTCCTTGCTGTCGCCTTTTTGCTTTGGGAACGTTCCTCAAACACCTCGTATAAATGAATCAATATCAATAACCTACTAACGAGACAGTAATCTAAAACGATCACGAGACACCGGTCGCGTGGTATTTCCACAGTCTCCTTGGCTGCTGTCCAAAGACTAGTCAACAGCCGGTGAATAACGCAGGGCACGTCCGCACTCGTAGCTAGGTATAGCAGCCAACATATTTTTATTTATATGACTGTAAACATTAGAGGCTATTCAGTTGTCAATAGAAAAACGGATCATTGAATTCTCATATCGAACATTAAAGAAAGATCGATCAAACTAGTAGAGAATTCAATATCAATAACATTTCACGCGGAAATTAACCTTAAAATACTTTTTATAACATATAACACTAGATGACCCGCGCAACTTCGTCTGCGCCACCCCGTTTTTGCAACATTTTTCACTTCTGCTCCGCACCCGTTCGTTGTAGCATGATGTTATATACATTTAAACCTTCCTCTTTAACCATTCTATTTATTGAAACAAACCGCATCAAAATCCGATGCGTAGTTCTAAAGATTTAAGCATACAAAGGGACAAGAAAAATAGGGACAGAAAACGCGACTTTATTTTATACTATGTAGTGATGATACATAAACTCACCTCTATATCCCCGAAGGGGTAGGCAGAAGCGCTAGCACCCACATTTCGCCAATATTCTATTCCGAGGATATTATAATATTTATCATATTTGTATAATGTATAATTCAAAGGAATAAAATATACTGCGGTACCAATTTCGTTGAATAATTTAGACATCAATCTACATTTTGAGTTTGCTATTCATGAATATATCAAATACACCTAAATGTCAGGCCAACCAGCGGGCATCTATTCAAATATTCGTAATTCAAATACCTATACTTATTTACATTTTTTTCATTACTTCATGATCATATCTTGAATATCTCTGGATAGATCTTGGGGTTCATATACCCATGTTTGAACCCCAAACCGCCCCTCCCCCCTAGTTCACTTTAGTAACAAAATAGTATTATGTAGCAGTTTGTATATTCACTACAAGGCGTTGTAAATACCTATAGATATGTACTAAATAATTATAATATTATATTTGGCACAATGTCGTGAGAGCGTCGCCCGCTCAGTGGGTTCAAGGCTGCGCCGGCGCATTGTTGTGTGACAGCTAGACGAGAACACACAAAGGCTGCCTGCTGAATACTACTGCCGCAGTTTTTCTTATTTGAATAAAAAAAAACTAATCTATGAAGCGTTTCTTGTTTATGCTATAGATAGTTTATTACTTATTTTATTATATACAGGACAAGATGTAGATGGAATGGGCCTCATGTCAATCTGATCACACGGCAGTAACTTCTGTAAAATGGGTAGTGTGGGAGCAGATTTAACCCTCAGGCTCCTTCGAACTTTGAATGGTTTCACGCTCAATTATTGATCGTCCACATCCACATAGCGTTTTATCAATAGAGTGATTACCTTTTTTTTAATCCCACTAGATGTCGCAATGTAGACTATGTCTGTCAAAGATGTGATGTACATTTAAACCTGGGTAAATAAGCCATTTTCTGGTAATAATAAATAAAATAGCATAAATTAAACGTTATCTTATAAAAAACTTAGAAAGAAATCAGTATATTAGAAAATATATATTGATCCACTCTCTTTCGAGATGACCCCTTTCGGGTATAGGGGACCACGATGTCCCCGTCTAGCACCCGGGTAGCAGCCGGCCTCACGCGTCACCCCTAGGCCCGCGCTCATGGGGAACGGAGATCAATCTGCAACCTCCGACGTCTCCGGAGTCTACTCCGAACCCGTCCTTCTCGAGAATTACTTACTCACAGAAGGAGGCAGCGGCCGCAACGCCTGCGGGATCTAGCGTGTTCTAAATCTATAGTTTGTGTAAAACAGAGAGACGGGTGGCGATAACTATACAAATGTATGAGCTGTTTGTGTAGAGATGACGTGGACAAGTCACCAGACACAGCGGTGCCTCACCTAGACCGCCTATACTACAACATAACCTATTACGCAGATTGATTGTAAAATGAGATCAAACTTTGTAGTATCAAACACCTACACAATTGATAAATTACGACGAAAGATATTAATGGTTATTGGCGCTCGAAAACTATATAACAAGCGCTTGTTACATATAAGAATGAATTAGGGTTTATTGGTAGATCTATCTCAGATTAAACGTGTGTTTTATATTAGACGTTTACGGAATTAAATACAAAAATATTGTATATATAATTTACTTTTTAGCAAGCGAAATTACTAATATTCCCTCTAACCCCTCCAGCTAAGTTCAATGTAGTGTAATGGCATGGATTCGAACTCGGTACTCTTCGATTGAAACCGACTGATTAAACTACTAAGCTGACGGTAGATCAACGTCAATACGATGTCAGTAACAGTTTTACTTTTCAGGAAAGAGCATTGGGAGAAATCATGATGGGGAAATTGAGTAACTTCATAGTGTATTGGCATTTTTTACTTGGTAAAAATGGTCGTACCTATTTATATACTACCTTTAATGGCAAATAAGCTCGAATCATACATATTACAAAACGAAAACACACCTTAGTCGTTTAAAAATAGAAATAACTTTGCTATAGATATAAAAGTATTAATAACATTTCATACTTTGAATCAAACAATCTTGAATATTTACCCAAAATTTATACGTAGGTATATCCGTAAATTCTAATAAAATTATTTAAGCCTTGAACTTCTTACACTAAAGTTCATATTGTCAAATTTGTCCTTCGTTGCGTAAAAACGCATAGCAATAATTCGCGTGCCCCGCCTACTTCACATTTATACTTATTTTTTATTTTTCCATGGATAAAACAGAGTTCAGAATCTATAACGGAAGTTCTAATTGCAACTATAATGAAAGATAACGCTAGAATGATTATTTTGTCGTTTCTAAATCAAATTGTTGGTAGTACCTACAATTGAGTCGTAAATCCAATCTACCACCGTCTCAAGGCTATTATTAGCAGGTAATAAAGATCTCAAAGTATATTACCGGTGTTAGTACAAATAGACCGTTCAATCAATCATTCAACAATATAAGTGGCCGGTAAAAAGTGGTATTATTCTTAACAGCATCTGGTAAGGTAACACATTCACAAGCCACTTATAGTGTACCGTTAAAATGGTCTGATCTAAAAAAACGTAGGAGATTTTCCTGCAACGTACAGTGGGCTACAAAAGTTCCTGGACAATTTGAAACAAAAATTGTATGAAGTGATGCCACTACGCAACTGCAAGAAGCAACTGGATAATAGATCTATTTAATAATGTAATTAAGTTTAACACACCACTTGTACGAGTTTACTTATTTTCTTAAATTTATTATTATACATAACCATTATATATCTCCAGTCCACCTATGGTTTGCAAAATTGTTTTAAACAGTTTGTCTGTGAATCCGATTAAGTCTTTGTATTAAATATTGTTTATTTGTTTACATTATACGTATATTGTATTTGTTCTCATATTTTGCAAGATAAATTTCCTTGACAGATTTTTTAATTTACTCTTATTTTCCATTCTGATGTTTACAGACTAACAGTCAGTTCAGTAGTAAAAATCTATATTTATCTATGTTACTTTTAAATAAGACTTAGGCTGTCAAACTTTTGGAGCCCACTGTACTTTTATACAAATTATCAGAAATAAATATTGCAGTGACAGTAACGTCAATATTAGATTAGCCTGGTCACAAGTCGCTGCCACAGACATTTTACATTCAGTAACGCGATAATTAATAAATATGTGGTCTATGTACGCTAGTAATATTATTGTCTATGGTATTACCACTAGTCTAGACGAGTAGCTACCGCCTACCTTTGTCGTATTTCATTTGCCACCTAAATAGCATTAAAGAAACTAAAAAGCTTTTAATTAATATATTTTTACAGTAGATCTATTTTAATTAAATATATTTGTTACAATAACCCGCCATTTTTTTGTCTGACCATCAATTCAGATTGACTTTTCAAATTGAAATGACCTACGGCTATGTTTGAACCTGTATTAATGTTATTCCAAATACGAATGTATACGATTAACGATTAAGTACGTCAGGCATAAAGTCATATTTTATTCGAAGCTGTTAATCCTACCGGCTTAAATTTAATACAGAAAATCAAAGAGGAGAGAACATTTACATTCAATTAGATTTTAACTGACTTCATAAAAAGAGGTTCCGTGTGTATTAGAGTTTTTAAGACCGTCCTATCTAATTGGAATAACCTATGACTGTTATTAAACCTGTTTTTATCTTATTATACTTAAATACAAGTAATTGATTAGATAAAAGTTTATTTTTTATTTTTATCTTAAAAATAATTAAAAACCGTTTTAGTACTTTTTTAAAATAACTATTAAATTTTATGGTTTCGGCCAGAAGGCTGTTCACACAGATGTGTGAAAAGTCGCTTGCATAAGTAAAAAGAAACAATGAAGCTAATTGGTTCATGCTTCTCTTACTAATAATAGTTCCATACTTACAATAACGTTAAATAGTAAGTCTCAGTCGCTATACCTGGTTTGTAAGATAGCCAAAATTTTATGTAATCATGTGTAATCTGACTCAATCCAGGCTAATCTAATGTAATGTTGTCTAACGCTACCGCATTTTTTAATTAGTGAAACAGTTGTATTACTCTTAACCTTTGAGATTTCTATGTACCTATTTATGATACCTGTGGTAAACGTCGTGGATGTCACAATCATTACTTTGTTATAACACGACTATACTAACTATCTACTATTGTGATGTTGCTTGTTTATCCGATAAATAAATGAAAATAAAAACCATAGAATAAACTCTACATCATCATTCCCTGAACCTTTTTCCCAACTCAGTTGGGGTCGGCTTTTCCAGTCTAACTGTGATGCGGCTGAACTTCGATATTTTTCGTGAAGCGACTGCCATCTGACCTCCACAACCAATGGTCTAGTGACCAATGGCGATATCGAAGTTCCAAGTTAGGCTGGTTGGACTTTTGAGGGCTCCAACTACCCGTAACGACTGCCATAGATGTTTGTATGGCAACCGGGACCGACGGCTTAACGTGCTCTCAGAGGCACTTATAAACCTGCGATAAAAACACACATAACTTCGAAAAGCATCGAAAAGTCATTGGTGTGTGCCATGGTAAACCTGGGATCGAACTCGAGACCTCGTCTCAGCAGTCCATTACCCATACCACTAGGCTACCGCGGCTATTACTCTATATACTCTATATATACTCTATATAATAAACGCTATATTAAAATAATATTAGGTAAGATTGTCCCCACACGTAATAAAATTAAAGCGCCGGCAACAACATCCGCTGATAATAATTCTTTTATGATTATTAAAATAATAATCTCGTATAACTTACACTTCACAAGCTTTTAACCACAACGTAATGTAGAAAGATGTATTTAAGAGACAGCAGGTGTGCCGAATAAAAACTAATAAAACGTTTATGACATCTAATTCGTGTTAAAACTAGTCTAGATAAATACTGAAATTAAGTTTACCATATTTAAGAACTTTGAAACGGGACAAAAGCTGGACTATTTCGTCGTCATCATCTTAGTATTATTTTTGGTTACATCCGAGGCTACATTTTGGAGCCTGATCCGTATATGATTCCAGTTCCAGTATATGAAGCCTAAGAGGGCGAGCGGTTTTAGTGGGTTCGAGTGCGATATAACCCAGTGGGAGTGGTGGGAGGGGGTACATATGGTGTGCACGCACCCAGGTTTAATACACCTTAATTTTATAATAATTATTATCATCCATTTTCAATCCACTGAGATTACGAAACATGCCATTGCGTTTGTACTTTATTAATATACTCTAAAAGTCCCAAATTAAATGACATTACATATACATAAACTCACACCTATATCCTCGAAGGGGTAGGCAGAGGTGCTAGCACCCACATTTCGCCAGTTTATGATTTTTTTTGAAATAGAGTTTAATTTATTGTTTTATTCACTCTACAAGAAGTCATTTAAATTAATATTTAATAGCATAACAGTAAAATCTTGTAATCTCGGGGTTTTGAACATGGTTGATAAATTAGTCCGTAAAATCGGGCAAGATCTCAAAAAGTGACTAGTTTCGTAGTTTTCGAATTTAAACTAGTTCCCCTAGCCAATCCAAGTCACAAATCCGGCTGAGGCACCTGACCTCCTATATTTCAAATGTTGTGTATACTAACACTGTATTTGATTTAGTTTGATCCTATTTATCAATGACTGAGCGCTAAAATTATACTGTTATAAAAAGTAATGGTTGACTCCTGGACTAATGTTGAAAACCGGAACGATCCCCATAAAATCCGAGCTTGTGGTAACCCTAATTAAGATAAATAGATTTCTTATTTAATTTACACCTTATAGAGCTGGTTTTTTAATATATCGATATTTACACGAAGCTATTAATTTATATTACAGAGTTTATCGTAGTATGCAAATCGTTGCGATAACACACAGGCACTCACAAGTATCGGTAAATATGGAGTATTCGAAATTACAGAGATATGACTTCCGTTCCAAAATATACTTAGAAGATAGCTTACGGTTATGGTAATCTTTTTTAATATTTAAAGGCATTAGAACATTTACAATCAATTTATTAATTTGACGACCTCCGTGGCGTGGCGGTAGTAAGCGCGACTGCTATGCAGGAGGCGCGGGTTCGATTCCTGTTCTGTGCAAATATTTGTGGACATGAATATGAATATTTGCATTGGTCTGGGTGTTTCTATGTATAATATGTGTGTATTTACAAAAAAAAAAATATCTAAGTATGTTTATCCGCATCCTAGAACCCGTAACACAAGCTAGTTAAGCTATGCTTACCATGGGTCTAGGTCTATAATCCTTTGACTGCCGAAGACTAACTTAATCAAAAGTAAGATAGAGCTAATAAAATAAACTCGATGTCTTATTTCTTTATAAGAAAATAAGTACCTAAACTCATTCAAGTGGTATCCTGAACTTAATTACATTAATAAACAGATCTATTATAGTTGTGTAGTGGCATCATTCATACAATTTTTGTTTCGAATTGTAGAGGGACTTTTGAGGCCAACTGTACATACGATCAAAGACATCCCATTAACTTTGCGCTAAAGGTAAACCCATTGTTCTCGGCTCCAGGTGGAGTAGACCAGGATACAAGGATGTCGTATAATGCATCTAAGGGATAGGGCTATTCCCAATCCAATAAAAAAACTCACCAAACTCACGCCTGACTACTATTACCGCCCCAACGTGGGACCGAAAATCAGTATTGGACAAATGTGGGAGTAAATACACCTCTGCTTACCCCTTTGGGGAATTACAGGCGTGAATATAAAAATGAATCGTGAAATATTTCGGGTGGACCAACTCGAGTAATATTGTTATATATGCCTAAAGGTTTTTATAGAGCAGCAGAAACGGGATCCATGCGAGTGGAGCCACGGGCAAAAGCTAGATTATATAAATTAATTAATTAATTAAGTCTACACACATAGTACAGTGATCATACATAAAATATTGCATTGCATACCCTTGAATATGTATCCTTAAGAAACCTTTTTCTTTTTTCTTCATTATAAAGTATAAACTGTGGGCTATACGCTCTTCAACGCGGGATAATTTCTACGAGCGTGTGTACAGTATAATAAATGCAATGCTAAAGAACTTCACAAGTAGCAAAGCCCTCAAAATAAACAGTAAGTGAGAGAACTTTATTCCTCAAATGTTTGTTCACTGTCTAGTTAATGATAGTGTGAAAAGCGAGGCGCGTTCACCTACTGCGGGTAATGATAAGTAAATATAACACTCGACACTCGAGACTGCTAGTTTTTCTATGTTGAGATGAGATTTGATAGATAGATAGATAGATAGATAATTCTTTATTGTACACCTTAGAACAATGTTAGCGGTACAGTAGTAAACGTAAAGTTGCATGTACAATGGGCTTTGTTTTGTGACTGAGAGTTTGGTGACTGATGAGATCAGGTATGCATTAAAATCCATTATTTAAGTTGTATTAGGCATATCATGATAACTACACCTTATTAATTATTCTATCACTTTACAGCCCATCCCAAAGTTCCCTGGAAGAGATCGCTTCTAACGAAAAGGTCGGCCATTGTACATACAATTATTTACGTGTAGCTACTTTTTTGGTGTACAATAAAGAGTTATCTATCTACCTATTTAGGAGACGTAGTAAGCCTTTCCGAAGAGCGAAACCTAGGCTCGAGCTCTCTTCGTGAGTAGCGACGTCGCCGTGAAACAAATTACCACACAACTTAACTTTTGGCAACTCAGAAAATGACGTCGATTCGACAGAGGACGATTTATCTTTCTATCTATCTATTATAAGCAGCATGAATGCCAAGTTTACCGAGGAATAAATTCTAAAATTGTATAATCTACTATTTTCAAAACGTTATAGTAGGATTACCATCATTACTATTACCTTCTAATGCTACACAAAAAAAAATCGAAACTCTCTACATATCAACCTTTTAAAAATCGCAATCTTGTTCAGATCGATAGAGATTAGTGCTCATTAATACATAACTAAATAAAATCCGATCGATTCCCATATGTGTTGGTTCTCTCAGCAGTAACTACTGGTAAGTTTCAATAGTTCGGCTGATGCAGGCTATTTGTGCAGTGTGTACCCCGCCTATTGCCACAACTAAATTTAACCAGTAACAACATGCGTGTTATGGCTATCCCAATCATAATATTTGGCTATCGAATCGTAAAGATAGAATTCAATTTACTAATACTGAAAGGGAAAGTGTTGTTTTATGTTAGCTGGTGTTCACTTATTGCAATTAACGATTAATTTAGGAAACTTTGAGACAAGAGTGAAAGGGCTGAGGTAAAAGAACTTTATCTATATAAATAAAGATGAATAATATATTACTAAGCTCAAAACTTGAAGATGGCTGAATCAATTTGAGGAATTATTTTTAAGTCTATGGAAGGTTTTTATGGATCAACAGAAACGGGACCTTAAGTCCTGGCGAGTTGAGCCACGGGCAACAACTAGTTTATTTATAAAACTAAAGATCATGCCAAAAATATGATCTAATATTTTATCAGTATTGAGTTTCGTAGTCCACAAATAATCACCACCGAACGACATTTTTATTCGCGCATTGTGCATGAAACGATGGAAATTAGAAAACATCACAATTTTAATCGGGAGAACAGATTCTACGAGTATCTTTTACATAGAATCCAGTGATTTAAAAAACATTGCCTCTTGTTATTTTACTGTCCGTAGTGGTCACAGAACACATTTACTGCGAGGGTGTTCCACTACAAAGTGGTGGAAAATAAGTACACAGCTAGTGTAGTGTGTCGTAACATGTGCAGTGCGGGAGTAGAAGAAGATAAAACTTCACCCTCCCCTCAGCCCTCAGAGTCATGACAGCGCATACTCCAGTCAGTATGTGACTACGGCTAGTGCAACCTGGCCGATACGTCAAGGAAATGAAAAGGTAAATTATTTTACTTATCATAAATGATCCCGCTAATGTAATAGGTTTCGGTACATTGACCCGATTCCTTATTATGCGGTGAAAATCGCAGGGAAATCAATTACGTGCTTAGCCGCACAAGTTGCCAACCAATTAACGTCTTGGAGAGTATCAGACAGAAGAAAATCAGTTCATAATTAAATGGTACTCATAAGAAAAGATCGTCCAAGATTTTATCCCTTTTACTCTACACAGCTAAGTCTGTATAGTAATGGCCAGTCATTGACCAACCAAACGGCATAATCATTAAAACAAAACTGCAGTATAACATAGTTCCCACAGTTTCAAATACCAAATCATTACAGAAACTTGTACTCGTATCTACCTAATAATTTCACAGAATACCTACCAAAAATGTCAAGGTGAAGAAAAACCTTCTCAAAGCGAATATATTCTTGGTACAATCGGGGCTTTGCATGCCTTTCTACTTTTATAGCGCTATTGCGAAATTGCAATGCGGCATATCGTTACAGCAACACTGAATAAAATCTTATTAAAAACATTCGTAGTATTTTAAACCTTACCGCACTAGAAACAAAGACTGTAATTCTACACAAGAGAATGCATTTGAGGTAATCGACACTGCTGTTTGTAATGGGTGTTTTAAAATGGCAACTATTACTAGTTAGCTATATAATTAAATGTAATCTCCGTACCTGTAAACTATACATTTAAACTTGGAATATTTCAATTATTTCCTTTTTACTGGCAGGGTAACGGTAAACTGTGCATAACTACATATTATTCCTTCAGTACTTACTTGAAATAATGATAAGTATAACATACATTAACGTATTTGAGAGGCCCATAATTGAGTAAGCAATGTGAATTAGACGTATGTTGGCTACTATTTCACCTCCGGCAACCAAAGACCGAACCGAACGGTGTACGTATGAGGATCCTTCCTTTAGATAAAAGATAGAAAATTAAATTATTTTTTAAGAATCTGTAGCATGACAATGGCTTTCGTAGTAGTTGGGAAAGTCTCGAAGGATGAACCTTTGAACATCGTATGATTTTAGATTGACAAGATCACTTATATCAACTTTATAATTTTTCGATGCTTTTTGAAGTTATGTGTGTATTTATCGCAGGTTTATAAGGTGCCCGGTTAATGGCAATAGCTTCGCTACCTATTCTATCTTTATCTACAAAAATATAAAACACACAATAGTCATAGCGGTGGAAATGCGGTGAGGATTTATCCGAGGTCAAGTTCTTTCCTCTCAAGGTTTTCAAAGTCTGACAAAATCAGCCGTGACATCGGTAGAGTGGTACCTAAAATTGCACGCGAAAAGAAACATGATCTCTGAGTTATGTTTGAATAATATTTATTTAAAGGAATTGAGGTTCGATTGAGGTGAGATGTTGGTCACGAAATAGTTACATAAAGTGAAAGAGTTTACAAAGTTCAATCTAATGGTATCACTTACAGTGACAAACTTTAATATTACATTTGTAGAATGTCATATAATATTAATTTAATTTACTAATTTAATTTTATAGTGGTTTAAAGTTCCAAAATTGCTATGAATCACCGGTCTAAAAAAATATAATTTGAAGTGTGCTAGTGACATGAAATAAATGAAATAAAAGTTATTCACGGAAAATATTGCAATATTACAATAGTTTCTTCTGCCAAACTGTATAACAGATAGCCCTAGCATAAGTTTCACTCGTCGGGAAAGCTTACTACGTCCCTTTATTTATAGTCATAAAGTCACATAGTTAGAAAGTCATAGTGTTTGTTTGTATGGAAGCGCTTAGTTCTGGGGCTACATGTCTGATTTAATGGAAACTTTTTGCATTTTAAATCCCCCGTTTTTATGACGGTTATAGATTATATAGAGCCCTTTACGGTTTACTCGTTTATGGACCAAAATAAAATGGCTACATAATGAATTCCAGGCTGGGCCTACAACATGCAAATCGTAATGGCGTCGAGCTCATGAAACATAATAAAACCGGATAAAATCGGAACTAAGCAAGGCAGTGTGTGTATGTGCGTGCGTGCGTGCGTGCGTGCGTTTGCGTGTGTGTGTGTGTGTGTGTGTGTGTGTGTGTGTGTGTGTGTAGTGTGTGTGTGTGTGTGTGTGCGCGTGTGTGCATCTTAGGGTATATTTCTATTTATGTTTGTGTGCATAATAACTTAGTTACCATGAAAACATCGACTTTTTCAAGTCCTGTCTATACAATCATAAATATTAAGGAGCCTGTTAAAGAAAACGTTGTATAATCAGACAGGTAAATAGGCCAGACACATTCTAAGCTAGCTATAATATGTGACCCGACACACTTCTACTGACCTCAAACAATACCATCCATTTGTATAGCCCATACCTCACAGACTGAACTAGTGATGTGCCAGATGGAATATCCGCATATGCGGATCCAAATACGGAATTGTAGCGTCAAATTCACACGGTACTTACCGGATATGGAATTTAACTTTAACGTTACGTAACAAGACTATTACGTAAATGTGTTTTCATTTGCACTGTGCATTTGGCTATAAATAATAGAAATAATTTAAATTACATTTGTAGTTTTTTATTGCCAAATAATCATAATCAACTTAAAATAGCATACATGTTATCATATATGTTCAATTGTAATGTACCTATATATGTCATAATACATGTTGAAAATTAATATCGTAGAAGAGCCGTAATAAGAACACTAGAAAGTTATAATAAATAATAAAAATAAAATCTTCTAGGTAAGATATCCGCAGATACGGATATCCGTCACATCACTAAACTAAATTCAGTACACAAATGCGACTGTAACAGCGAGCAAGTTATTACTAAGCCGAGTTTACCGAAGCTGTATATCTGATGTGAGGTAAGTCAGTAAGCTTGCAATCAACCAACTTGGGATACAATTTTGTCTTGATCTTACGTTATACAAACGTATTATACAGTTCAAATTTGCTTATACGTCATTCTGCCTCAGATTCCTCCTTAGACATGCAAATAATTAGATACATAAGTAGCTAAAATAACGTTAGATTATGTATACAGAAGGTTTGTAGAGACAGGTTCTTACAGGAGGAGACGTGGTACAGGCAGAACTCGAGCAACCACAGGTCGTGATGACCGATTTATTGTTATAACTTCCCTGCGAAATCGTTTCCTCACGTCAGTTAACATCAAAACCGAGCTTAATGAAGTGCGTGGAGTAAACGTGTGTGCACGAACAATAAGAAGAAGGTTAAAGGAAGCGGATATCACCCCTTTTAGACCAGCAAATGGTCCAAAGTTGTCTACAGCTCACAGACAAGCTCGCTTAAGATTTGCGCGTCATCACCTGAATTGGACAGAAGAGCAGTGGGCCTCTGTATTGTTCACGGACGAGTGTAGGACATGTTTATATGGTGCAGATGGTCGCAGAAGAGTCTATCGTCGACGTGGGGAGCGATATGCTCAAAGTTGCATTGAGGAGCGTGTTCCTTTTGGAGGCGGTTCATGTATGGTCTGGGGTGGCATATTGATGAACGGGCGAACAGAACTTGTGTTCATAGACATGGTCCGTCAAAACGGTAATAGAGGGGGTTTGACAGCACATCGCTACATAACAGAGATATTAGAAGATCACGTGGTGCCTTACATGGGATTCATAGGCGAAAATTTTACTTTAATGCAGGATAATGCCCGGCCGCATGCAGCTGCACAAGTTCAACATTATTGCGAAGAGGTTGGGATACGTACAATGAATTGGCCAGCACGCAGCCCGGATCTTAATCCCATCGAGCATGTTTGGGACAATTTAAAAAGAGCTGTATATGCGAGAAACCCTTCGCCCACGACAGTGGCAGCACTAAGAACAGCACTTTCAGAAGAATGGGACAATATTCCGCAAGATCTTTTAAAAACCCTTATAAAATCTATGCGGAACCGATTAGAATCCGTAATAAGGGCACGTGGGGGTAATACACCTTATTAAAACACAAATAAACCCTTGCATAAAGTTTGTGTCTATTGTTAAAACCATTTTTTTAATTAAACCAATTTTTCTTAAATTTCTGTTTTTTCTTCAAAAAAAGTCTTAAGGTCCTTTCCAGTACATAAACTTAAACTTAAAGATATGACCCTACGCTGTTTTAAAGTTCACGAACCAATCTAGAGGTTTCAATTTAAATCTGTTTAGAAAGTATGCATACTTGGTTAAAATATTTATTTCAAAGTCGTCTATTACTTTGATGCAGTTTATGAGTCCGTCAGTGTATATTCACGATGAATGTATCTATACTAAGTATGAGAGTCTAATATTATAAACAGGAAAGATTTGTTTGTTTGTTTGTAACGAATAGGCCCCGAAACTACTGGACTGATTTCAATAATTCTTTCACGTCTAAAAAGCTACAATATCAAGGAGTAGCATAGGCTATATATTATCACGCTACCATCCAAGGGAGCGGAGTAATAATCATAAATCTCAATCGATCCGGTAAATTTCTATACAGAGTAGTAGAGTCGTACAACGCGATAATCGACATACACGTGGGCGGAGCCGCGAGCAATTGCTAGTGTTTCATAAAATGCTTAAAAAATAGGATTTCAAAATAGGTCTCGAAATCATGTCTGTGTTTGGATTTATTTATAAACGTAAACTAGCGGTCACGCTGATATCTACTATATAAAAATAAGTCGGGTTTTCCTTCCTGACGCTATAACTCCAGAACGCACGAACCGATTTCCACGGTTTTGCATTCGTTGGAAAGGTCTTGGGCTCCGTGGGGTTTATAGCACAGAAAATTCTGGAAAGAAAATTTTTCTTCATCTTTTAATCAGCAAACGAAATGTTACATAAAACGAAGCCATCTGGTGGCGAAACAGACTTCGCCGGGTTTGCTAGTTTAGTATAGAATTAATAATATGGAATGCATGGTCATTTTGTTGGGCCTAAACTTAAATTCGAAGCAACCTCATAGCACTCATATGATTACAGGTCGGGCTTCATGCGGGAATTTTCGGATATACATTTTACGGTATCCCCCAGATCTGAATATTTGAAACAGTCCAAATATCTGTTAGATTAACTGTGAAACTTTAAATCGAGATAGTATAGTTAAGATATCCCGACTATTAGTAGATTAGAGCACAGATTAGGGAATATATTCTATAACGCTACATTAATACTAATATCCAGTTAAGAAAATCTCGGAAACAATTCAAATTTTACGATAGCAGAGGTCTACTATATTGGGTGACGCATTCGCAAGTAGCAAATTGGTACATTTAGGTACCTATATATTTCGATATTCGGTTCAAAGCGGGCCATTTGCCAAACTATGACAATTAATTGGTACATCACGTTTAATTTTGGCATTAATATAATGTCTATGCTTAGCCGGCGATCAATTAATGGATTAGGGGGCGAATATACGATAGTAAATATATATGTGGTAGGTATGATTTAACACTTACCCCGCTAAAATATTATCTGGAGTTAATCTATATCAATTCTTAGTGATGTCCGACGCGCCAACTTATTTAAACCATTTTTTGATTCTATCACTATGATTTTAATAATAGATATTATAATCAGTTGTTATCCTGTCATTCTCTGTTATAGATAGATAGATTACTGTTTATAGTACACAATAAGACAAAAAATTACATCATGGAATGAATATAATGAACTTGTATGTCGGCATACAATAACATTTAAAATGTAATGGATTTTTTACAGTGGCTATGGTTGGATAATGGTTGACAAATTAGTCGATTCGTGTCTTAGTTGACATCGGCACATTTGGTAACGACTTCTTATGCTACCGACATTAAAAAAAAAAACACAGAGTTCTGACACTTCCGTCTTTATACATTTTTGAAACAGCACTTTTTGTAAAATGCAACGCTCATCTATTTCCACAGCTGTCCGATGTAGTAAACCGCAATAGACGTAAAAATGCACTATGTATTCGAAGAGTTAAGACAAGTCATATGTGGAGTAGTATATTTTGCTTAGCTCCAAAAATATTCAATAAGATACCTAATAGTTGGAAAAATTTAAGTATTGACATGTTTAAAAGGAATTTAAAGGATATGCTGTATGAGAAATGTTATTATAATATTGACGAATTTTTGAATGACACTCCAACACTGACATGAGTATTGTATTTCAAATTGTATTGCATGTATTTGATATAATCATTTTAATTTTTAATGTAAAATTTTGTACGCCAGAACCGGCAGAATATGTGATCTAACCCTATATTGTAAACATCACTATTGTACCATATTCGACAAATAAAGGACTTTGACTTTGACTTTGACTTTAAAATATATTGTAGTTTCCGTGTTCCCAGTAGAAAATGATATACGTAGTTATAACTCGACCTCGACAAACAACACACAAATCCCCAATTTTACAACAAGGTAAGGCCATAGGTGGAATTCACTACGCTATGCGTTCAACCCCTTGTTTCCGATACCTTGTGCTATCGTAACAAGATCTTATCGTCAGCTAACACGCCATCAAACCTCCTAAACACTGTCAAACGATTATAACTCATATTGTACTATACTTAAATAATATGAGAAGTGCATAGCAAAAAGTTGTTACATAAGACCGACTATCGCGTGCAGTGTTTCCGAAGTTTTATTGTCCCAATCATTTCTTTTGGAAATAGGTTTGTAATGCATGTTTGGAGGTTATAAATGGGAATTTATTTATTAGGTTTACAAAGTCAGGTTGTATAAAGTCGTACCTACCGTGATCAGGGCGTAGGCCGACTTCATTTGCAGACTTCATTTGCCGATTGATGCAGCCTTCGTAATTATTGTAGTACTTGTACAATCACCTCATCCGGCAATAGGAGCCGTATAAAAGAAGAGAGGTGGTAAGAGAAACTTGAGCTCAAAGGTGAAAGTCTCTGTTGCAAATGGGAAAAATGCGGAGATGTTAAAGACCCTGCTTCTGCTAGGGTGACAGGTGACTCCACCCGTCACCCTCAGGTCCGCGTACATTGGAGACGGAGGTCATTCTCAAGGGGGACGGAGGTCATTCTCAAGGGGGACGGAGATCATTCTCAAGGGGGACTTAGTATGTTCATACCACGACAATTGTTCACTTCTCAATTTTTTCAATTACTGATGCCACTTTCAAACTTTCACTAATATGCTCATTCTTTATTTTATTCATTCTCGTCGTACCACACATTTATCTTAACATTCGCATGAAGAAGACACTAATTAAAAAGCAAACTAGAATCATCGCACTCTTGGTAATGCATGTTTGTAAAGTTAAAAAAATATATGTTTAAATAAAGTATGCACATTATGCATATTACACATATAAACTTCCAGATCAATGCTGACCTACCTACATATTACTGAATACAAATATTAATCAAATGGAAATCAACGGGATATTTAGGTTCGTAGCATCGGTACTGACTGTTTAGTGTTTTATTAGATTACAGAAAGATAGAAAAAAATAGAGGAAAGGTAGGAAGATAGAGTGGCATGCATTTGGTGACCCGAACAACGCACACCTGCTGTGCCAGACCGTATGTGGGTGATTTGAACCACCAGCAATAGCATTCCCAAGGAGGGTTGACGTCAGACAGGTGGTTGATCTTTAAAAATAAACCTAATCTTTCCGTAACATGGATATAATGAATGGAAAAAGCATACATGTTCCGCCGACCCCACATAAATTTCGACTGAGGGCAGGAAAATGATGGTGATGATGATTAATCTACGGGAAATAATTCTTTCCGAAATTTCTACTGCTACGCTACATAGTATTTCCCAAAACTGTCCTCAATGGATGGCTCATTTGAAGTCAATTCTATTATTTTTAGTTAAAGACTCCTTAACATCATTTAAAAATAACGTGACGTCTTTTGCGTAACACGCACCATAACAGCGAAATGTCAAAAAGTTCGACATAACATCGTAGTGGAAAGCAAAATCACTGTACAATAAAGGTTTTATGGCGTTGTTTAGATACATTTCTCTTTAAAAACACGTAGCCACATAAGACGTTATGGCTATTTGATAATAATGGTTTGTAATGAAATTGTAGAGTAAACGTCAGAAATAGAATATGAATGAACTCAAGTTATAAAAATGCAAATTGAATTCGCTATTCGATACGTAAGTGTAATATAGAACCAAGTGTCAAATAACATACATTATGTCATCGGTGTCATGTCACCCGTGTACCTCCTTCTACGTTTCTTTAATTTTTCACGCAACATTTTATATAATACTAGTGGATTTCTGCAACCCCACTCACGTGAAATTCTTATAACTTAGGAGGTTAAACATTGATAAGATGTTAAAGTAGGCACACATGACGGAAATCCATCACTAGAAAATAAATTATGCATTATTTTTCATTACTGAAATACCTTCCCATGTGTCGTTGAAGTGAAATCAGAACCACGCAACAATTGTCATTCATATTTGTATATGAGTCTGTTGGCAACACGTAGAGACAACGTAAAACATTATTTATATTTCTTCTTCTTAACACAGCTGTCTAAGAAATGTATACATTTTAAGAGAAAAACGACAGGCAACAAGACAAGAAAACGGAAAGAAAATGTCGTTCTCGGATATTGAAATCAAGAGAAATGGGAAATGTACTGCTGTGAAGAAAATTGGTATCGTTAGACATAAAAGTGAATGTAACAGAATACGTGTACGAATAGATAGTAGGACGTAATACTGAGTATGGAAAGACATTTATAAATCACGATGTAGTATTTGAAGATTAATTAAATTATTTTATTTTGATCAACTTTATAGATAACCTTTTATTGTACATAAAAAAATACAGACAAGTAGAGAGAGTTAACGTTGTTCTAATGATGCTAGCAATAATCGCTTACAAAATCGCCGCGTTAGTGTGCGGTCTCCCTAAGTTATTATATTTGGAGGATGATGATAAAGAAATATGGACATAAAAATAATTACGTAACTTTAATTAAAAACTAAATTACATGTCAAAGCAATTTGCTCGTTCATTCAAATGTTTTCAATGTCTCGTAATTATTTTTCCTCGCAAGCCGTGTTTACAATTTCCTAACAAAGAGTATTACCTACGTATTAAATGTTTAAGACCTAATCTCCGATTCAGTACTTTTTGTAAAGATATTTTTAGATTTCATGAAAATGACGTTTCTTGACCTTATATATACGAGTAAGAGGATTAAGTCTATACCATTACAATTTTGCAAACGAGTCGTGTTTATACACAGGTGATATTTTTTAAATATGTACAGACACGGCACTTCAAACTATGTGACAGCTACCATCCCTCCAATAGTCACTTCACGAATATGGTTGCTGAAAAGTAGCCAAAACGTTGACCTAAAATTAAATAATCTGCCAATCTTGTCTGGACCTCGATTTTACTAATCGTCTACCATTGTCAAGCCAAAAATGGCCATTGAATTTTAGACTTTACTGCTATACATAGGTATAAAATCAAAGGCCATCGTCTAGAGTGCAGGAAACTTTATCGTAAAGTGTTTTTCATTTCATTTTGAACTTTAAAATCAAGTTCTAAAATTGAAAATTCAATGGCAGTTTTTATATTGCAGTGGTTTCTCAATGGCTCACAATTAGTAGAATCACTCTCCTGTTTATGAGTATACTATTGTGTCTGTCGACCCACATCACATCATGAACCACGTAGTAAACTCAAGAACTTTTTTCGTGTAGCGTGCTGTTCATCCATCTTAAAAGTTCTTTCAAGTTTTTCACACGATCTCAAAATTATTGTCCACTTATCAGCAGTTATTCCACGTTTTAACTGAGTTTTCGTCACGCCACGCCTGCGCACCTGAAAATACGTGCCTAGGTAGACTCGTGGCATTAATTAAAGTTAAATAAAATTAAGTTTCTTAATTTATTCCCTTTTTGCGACACCACGTGCGACCGTTTTTTTGTTCATGCGTCTTTTTTATACACAGCCACCACTTCACCCATCTACCAACGTTTCTAATAATGTAAGTTTATTAAAGTAAATATTTGAAATAAAACAATTTTTGACGAATTCTGTCGCCATGTTTATCCTATTATTTTATAATCCCGAAGTTTCAGTTGCTTTTAAACAACCATAGTCATTTTGGACTGAATATGGTTCACGTATTCTAATGAATAACTGTTTTTATATTAGACAATTGGAAGGAAACTTGAGTTTTGTCAACTAGATTTTCGGCCAATCCTGAAATCCATCATTTTGCTGATCCTATTTGAGAGCTGCTAATTGGTTGTTTAAGTTGAGGTTCAGTGCAAAAAAGCATTAGTAACTAGGAGGCTAATCCAAGTTAAATCGGAAAATGTGAATGCTCCGACAGGATTCAATTTGAAACAGATAGCATACTAACAGAAAAAAGAGGCTAGTTATCCCAAAATATATGAACTATTTAGAATTTATTGGTGCCACTATTTAAGCAGAATGAGCTCACAGTGTCGTTAAGTCTTGTTGCACTTTGTTTCTCTCTAGAAACCTCCGACAATATCCAAGCAGATATTTTCACACTGTGCTATGTAAAATAGACTGCAAACAAAGTGTTTAAGAAATGCAAGAGTCGGTAATGAAACTGGGTGGCGCAGGATGGGCGGAGCTTGTAAAGTATATTTAAATACGCCAACGGAACAGAGAGTATTTACGGTTGAGAAGAAACCCTGTGCGACATCTTAGAAATGTTTGTGGACATATCTTTACTAGTATTTCTACATTTTTTTTATCTGAACACGTCAATTGATTTCACCTCGCCTGATGGTAAGATGAAGGTAAAGTCTCATGAAAGAGGGTCACCATTACAAACACGTACAGTGTTACAATGGTGACGCTCCAGTTGACGGTTTGAAGCCACGGGGGTGAAGCCGCGGGCATAGGCTCATTAACTTAGAAATTTGTAATAAAATGTATTGCTAAGAGCGTTTTCATATAAGTACCTACTTATACTATTCTAAGATCTTATCAAGGTACTTAATCATTAAGTGCTCATGTTCTTTATATTTTCATTACTGAAGACATTTTTAACCTTGGATAAAAGTCAATATTGACCTAGGTCATGACCCCACCACGAATGAGGTCGCAGCTGGATCGGAGTTTATACTTGCAAATAAGCGACGTCTTTAGACTTTGCTTCGTTAAAGATGATGACCTGCATCCAAATTGTAGTGTGTTGAAGTCGTTATATAATAATGCAGTTCTGAAGATTTACTTATTTTGCATATAGTATTCATAAGTCACCGGTTGCAGCTTCATTATCCTGGTTTTATTCTACCAGACTAAAATAAGTAGTAATGATTTTTTATGAAACATTGAAACAATGACCTTGGTAACTTTGGAGTTCTAAAAGAAGTTACTAAGTTAATTTCTTGGGCCTATAATCTAATAAGGATTAAATATCTTAGCTGATAGATTGTTCGACTTTAAAATAAGGTTTTCAAAAGTTAGTCTAGCTGTTTATTGCACACAAAGTATGAATCTAGAGGACTGTAGGAGCAGAAGTAGGGTTAAAAAAATATAGATGAATTGTGTGAAAGAAGATATGGCAAAGAAGGGAGTGACTGAGGAAATGACATCTGACAGGAATGTATGAAGAAGAAAGACATGTTGCGCTGACTCTAATGAATTGGAACAAGGGCAAGGAAATGATGAATATAACTAAACTTAATTACTAAAAATGTACCATTTAACCATTCCACTATTCGTATAGCCAACATCGCAACAATAACCCAAATACATTATAATAAGACATGTTCGTTGACCGTAAAACACATTAACATGCCACCAAACTTTTCTAATAAAAAACCCGCAGTGTGTATCGCGCCTAAACCTACGTCTACGGTCTACAGGGCTACTGCTACGGCGTAGCACAACACCATTATTTATGTAGACGAGTGCTGAAACAATCATGACTCGGTGGTGACGTCACTTAAGTAAATTTATTCCGGTTTCAGTTTCACGGAAAGGTTGAAAGAAGGTTTAATGGCTTTGGGAAGGTATAGCGGTATAGGGAGGGATGGTATACCAGTAAATTACCTTTACAGTGGGCACCAAAAGTTCCTGGATACCTTAAAATCTATAACACTTTTACAGCTTAAGTCTAATTTAACCAAAAGTAAGGTAGCGTTAATAAAATAAACTGGATCGATGTCTTGTTTCTTTATAACAAAATTAGTAAACTAATTTTAATTACATTAGGAAGTAGATCTATTATACAGTAGTTTCTAAGACTTTGTAGTAGTGTAGTGGCATGTCATACAATTTTAGTTTCAAATCTGATTTTTTGATTGATTGTACTTTTTTTAACTGGATGCGTTCTGCGGTCTGCGGTCAGGTTAAATAAAAAGCAGCTCGCATTATGACAACTCGAAATAAAACCCTGTACCAACCCGTCTCGTCAGCGTGAGAAGAATAGACCAAACCCTCCCATTGGGAGAGGCCATGTCCAGCAGTGGTCTAATCGATTGATTGAGATATTAAGATAAAAAAAGTTTATAAAGATGTTTGGATGTTTGTTACTCAATCACACTCAACACTTTTATATTACTAGTAATAGTATCATACGAAGTACCCTAAATATATAAATATACGTACAGAAAAAGATACATACCTACATTAATTAGCTCACGCTTATTTCACTTCGGGGTAGGTATCGTTTGATTTATTGATAAAATGAATTGAAACATTATCCCAGCGTAAATTGGATTTTGTTTTAATAGGGCTGTTTTATATTTATATACCTTGAGGAAAACAGCAATCTCAAAATTATCACCCAAGGCTACATAAGTAATATATAGATGTTTTTGAGAACCCAAATAACAAAATCTAATTTTTATGAATACGTAATTTCTGTTGTGTGGTTCTACATGGACCATTTTTATGACTGAATATTTTTTCTACTAAGGTAGCAAACAGTAAGCGCCATGTAAGTAGAGGATTGTTTGTGTTAATATAAATTTAGTTTTTATATTTTTGTGTTTCATACTCAATTCATTGCACTTTACTGGATGGTAAGAATGGGGGTCTTTTTTAGCAAACCTACAGTCGGTATACAAACATTTTAAATAAAGGAAAGTTATACAAAAAAGGTTTTTAAAAAATCGAAGATTATTTGAATGATAAACAAGCCTGGAAATGAGTTATTCACTCAACTTGCTACTTAAGCAATTTATTGTATCTAAATACCTAAATGTTTGTAAGTAGACCAAAAAAGAAAAGCGTGCTGAGTTTATTACCGGAGTCTTCTGAGGCCGGAGGCGTTTAGAACCGGTATATTTGCTAAACTAATCAATAATGTATTATTAATTTTGACCTTTTGTAAATGCCGTGTAATTGTCTACACAGAAAAATTCTTTTCGAATTTTAAATTTGAAAATATGTGCCGCTAATTATATCATAAGGCATCCTAATTAACCTTTAATATGTTATGAGTGCTAAACATCCGTACACGATCTACCTGTTAAGGACGACACCTACCGAACCTCGCCGGGGCGGCGCCCCGTCGGGTCTTCCAACACACCCTTCATTACCCCACTTAAGGTTCTTAATTAAATTCCTCGTTGATACGTACATTACTTCAAATGATTTATATATTGTGTTATATACAATACAGGGATCTGTTTTGTGAAGTGGAAACGTCTGAAGGTTTCGTAAATTTAATCTTACCTACTATTTCTATGGCTTTTTTATATTGTGCACCATATGTGGATGACTTAATATGGTTGAATTTTTGTTAGTCATTCACGCCAGAAGAACTGAATGGATTAGAATGAAATCAGATGCGGAATATAGATTGCAGTCTGGAATAGCCTACCATTACAAAAAATTAGCAATTAGTCATTGTCCATAAAGCACTTCTCTTCCAGAATCATCTAAAGTTATGAGAGCCCTTTCAGGTGTTGAACCACATTGTTCTCGTTATGTCCCTGACAAGGAAGGGTGAGGATCATGCTTTTGCTTTTATGACAGGCGCACCTGTGAAGCGGAACTATGGTTTAAATATACAAAACCATAAACATCATAAACTAATTTTTACAATAAATTTATATAAAAAGCAATACCAGAGCACCCTGATTGCAATATAGACTTATATTAAAATTTAAATATGTATTACACACGTATTAAGTAGTGAACCACGTCATTTAACTATTTCTATTTCTTTTCTAAATCAAGTCATGTTACTTGCCGATCACAATTTAAGATTACATCATTTCACCACCACTTACTTACTTCTTTTTTCAAACGTACGTATAACAGGCTGTTTACTCCTAATATGAAGCCACGCCTATTTGCCAATTACCTGAAATAAAAATAAAAGGTCATATTACTAACTATACCTATATATACTAACTATAACTATAACTATATATACAAATTAATTAAAACAAGGGACCCAACGACGTGCGAGTTCAAATGGAACGCAGACTGTTTGGCGAGTCCATCATTCCAACTAAATTCTAATCTGGTAGAGTTATATGCGTTCGCGACGGTATCGGACGACGCGAGCGACACTGGCGCATGCTAAATTAGTTCTGTGTCGTTACCCTGCCGTCTCCGCACCTCACACATCCATTTATTTCGAGAACAGTTGCACATGCTACTTCGCTAAACCTTACACGTTGTAAACTTAACACTCCCACGCGATGTGATTGCGGCACAATTAGCACGAATGCAACCCCACCAAATACGAAGTGTTTGTTTTATTGCCGCGCACCCTACCCCGCAATCGCGACAATGGAACGATAAATTTTAACATCCAGCAACAAACTTCTATAATAAAACCCAACACGACTTATTGCTGTCACTTCATGGAAAACACAAATTTGTTGCTTCTAATTGCATGAAAGATTATGTTTAAACCAATAGTTTTTTACTTCAGCGCATAGCAACCCGAGTCGGTGCGGCGGTATGTCCGATACAAGAGACGAGTGAAGTTTTTGAGCGTCAGACTGTGTGCAAAAAAGTCAACTAAGCGATACGAGGCACGCAGATTTATAAAGGAACAACAAGATAGGAACGCAGCGGGCCAAAGAACGAGTTCCGTTCGTGAGAATGCAAGCTAATGTATGCGATATAAGAACATAATGCGACGACCGCAGCCGCACGAGCCGCACCCAGCCGCGACGTACTCACTTAATGCTTCTAAATACTTTATTACTACGCGTCCCCACTCACATCTTTACACTTAAACAGGTTTAAAAACATGAGTGAAAGACCTAGGACAATAGAGCATTGTAGGCAAGTAGTGATAACGATTACTACGAGCCAATGACAGCTGCACGCTCGGCCCCGCATGCAACAAGAGCTCGGTTCGTTAGAGCTACAGATTTAAAATAAAACTCTTCGCAGTGGGAACAAAAAGAAAAATCTGCGGTACGAAGTAGGCGCTTGACCTGAGAGCTAAAATGACATCATCGTACACAACAGCGACACTAAAATAATCCTTGCGAAACTGCAATAAGAATTAATTTAGCGCGTCAAACAATTCACTTGCAGCTTTATAGTTGCATGTGCTGTACTAACGTTTTATTTCAATTGTCTCTGCGGGTGGATTGCCCTATTTCGAGAGTGCATTCGCGAACCGTTTTCGCCCAATCAAATCCAGTGTACTTGTGATTACCGCACAGTCCAGCGCGCTGCGCAAGTAATATTGAAGTGCAATTCATAATTAGTGCACGCACGCTACATGGAACCGACTTTGTTCCAATTAAAATGTTTTTGTCCGAGTAACGTAAGTTTTATCAATTAATATCTACGGGCGCAGAGGAGACACATTCTGTTGCGTTGTTGGTTAAAAACTTATTATCTGCGCTCGCGATCAAGCAGATATCAAATTATAAAGCTCCGGTTGGTTTAATGAATAGTAATCATGTTACAGCCAAGGGCTGTCGTCCGCTGATTGAGTAAAATTAGTCGAGACTGTATCAGATCAGGTTACTGTGGTCGCAGACATCCCGATTTCGTACACGAGGCCTTTTTATCTCGCCAGACGCAGCGGCGCGTCACTCTGTAATAATATCTTGCAGCTATATAATGCAAATGGTACGTAAAATCCCTTCACTGGCGAGAACGGAGTTGCAATCTGTGAACTCGATGTTCTGCACGTGATTTGGAAGATCGCCCACAATATTGAGGCTTTATGAGTGTGGAATATAAAGATTAGTCTATTGCATGAATGGTGTGCGCTGAAACAGCTGGCTTTTCGAGCATTATATAGGTTGATATTCTCGTAACACACTTCTCAAGAACATACATCGTGAGGATTTTACAATCAATCAATTAGCCTATCTGAGTCCACTGTTGGACATACACCACTATCAATGTTGGGAACCCTTGGTATGTGTTCACGCTGACCAGACGGATTAATATAATATAGTTTAATTTCGAGTTTTCCTTCTCTCGCAGTGATATCGCCTGCGTATTTATTTCGTTTGTCCTTTCTTACACTCTTCAGATGAGTTGGGATGGGATGGAATGGTGATATTCTTTCTCCGTCACTACACGGATAACTGACAGATTTTTTTAAAGATTTTTCATGACCCCACAGCAATAAATAAATTAATGATGTTTAACCTTTATTATGTTATCTGTATGAGCTCAATAATAAACGCTCCATTTTTAAAAATTCCTGCCGATTTTAGTTATTTACATTTTATTAAACCAACAAACCGTTTATTTACAACCCCTGGTAGGATTACTGAGTAGATATAGTACATCGAGGGATATGTAATCAATCGCTTTAATCCGGAAATCGAAGTTCAGCCTGGCTGGCGTTTGTTTGTACAGCGTACCTAAATAAACAATAGCAATCGATGTAATTCCGTACATTAAAATATCTATACTAGCTGACCCGCGTAACATCGTCTGCGTCACGCCGTTTTTACAACATTTTTCACCTTTTTTCCGCACCAGTTGGCTGTAGCATGATGTTATATACATATAAACCTTTCTCTTCAATTACTCTATACAATAAAAACCCCGCATCAAATTATGTTGCGTAGTTTTAAAGATTTAAGCATACAAAGGGACATAAGGACATAGGGATATAGGGAAAGAGAACGCGACTTTATTTTATACAATGAAGTAATTTAGCGATGGCGCTTCATCCATGGCACTCTATTACAGATTATACACAGTATGCTATATGGTACATTTATAAGCACGAGTTGGGAACCAAAAATGAGCTTAAAACGAGCTATATTTGCGGAGTATGTGTTCTGGGGCTGTCTTTTGAGGATAGCAAGTGGTATAACAGTGATGGACGAGCTCAAATCTACTAACTTAGGTCCAAAATCCTAGCCGATATAAATACTCGGTACAGTATTAATAGGGCCTCTCCATCTCTCCCAAAGGTTATCGTAGAAGTCGAATGAAGAAATAGGAGTATCTCCATTCGTCAGTAAACAATACAGTATCCGCTTGAGGGATAGCATGGATTTTTTAAACTATTGATCAGACAGGGTAAAGTTACATATAATGCTTCAAAAAAATTCCATTGTCTCATTAAGCATTTGCTGACTAAGAAACGTTACTCACCCCTGAATGGAGATGGGTCCTTTAAATAACAGTGCCGATGGATTAAGTTGAAAGGATTAATTAAATAATTGGAAAAGTTTCTCAAATCTGCGATTCTCGAAATCCCATTTCATCCTCATCCTTTTACGCGACTGAACAATATATCTTTAATTACTATAAATTATTTTACATAGGCCCTTATGTATTTACAGTAGTGAAAGTACGTATTTGAACCTCTACCGATATGTACCAATTCGCAAAAACCTGTTGAACACACTTATTAATTTTACACTTTATTTATTTTGCATCACGACCCACCTGGTGGTGAATAACGCAACTTAAATGATATAAAAAATAAAAACTTAAAAAAGATAAAAAAATTGCCGTGCCGTAAATTTTTTTAACGCCAATATGTGGGGTTAGATGGGGACACCATGATTCCCACATTAGGGGAAGGGGGTCATCTCAAAGAGATGTCCCCGGATCTGCCGGGATGCGAGAGGAATCTGTTTTATATAATGTCACCTCCGGCAATGAAGGATTCATGGACCTCGTGAGTTTTGGTCGGTTCGAGTCGGACATAACCACCTTCACCGACTTTGGTGATATTACGCACGGAAAAAAAAACGGCCATCGGCTTTGGAAGTGTTCCCCTTACACACTGTATGTATCGGTCCGTGTTGTGGTGTAGTAATTTTACCCCCAGTGCCTTATGGAGATCTTCATTTCTATATAAAATTCTTATGAACTATAATTATTTTATTTTATTCCCGGAATTCTTAGAACGTTTAACCTAACCTAACCCACTAAGGACACACACTAGCTGCATGCGTATTTGTGTCATGATTCGCGCCACATTCGCTTAGTCCTTCAAGGATATAAGCATTATGTTACACTAGAACAGGATACATTAGTATCGGTCAGCTAACAGGGGCTATTTCCATCCTAATATCACGAATATGTTTTAAGTCTAACCACCAAAAGTAGAAAATTCGAATATATACTCAATAGCTGCAAGAATAGATATCATTATTGCTTGAATATTACATTTTAAATGATGAGACATTTGATGCTCAAATAAAAGCTTGAACTAATCAGCTAACAGGTTCGAACAAGCCCGCCTGTAAAACATTCAATGTCCATCAGCTATGCGCTTGCTGTAATGGTTTGCACACAATAACTAAATATATTTACAACCCTGGGTTATTTCAATTTGAACTACTTTTCCTTCCTGCTCCGCACCTGTTAGTCGTAGCATGATGTTATATACATTTAAACCTTTCTCTTTAACCATTCTATCAATTGAAACAAACCGCATCAAAATCCGTTGCGTAGTTCTAAAGATTTAAGCATACAAAGGGACAAGAAAAATAGGAACAGAAAACGCGACATTATTTTATACTATGTAGTGATGATAGTGATAGTGATACTAATTCTATTTAAGAATATTAGCAACCGAAATTACTAATATTGCTCTAACCCTTCCAGCTAAGCTTGATCAAGAGTTCACGTCGGTAGTGTATTTGCCTAGATTCGAAGCTGAGACCTTTCGATCGTAAAGTTGACTCGCTATCGACGCTTCCTATTAGACGCTTTAGGCAAAATATTGCTTTCAAGTTCAACTAAACAAAATGATCGTGTTTCTTTATGAAATGCGTTGGTAAAATGTTATATTGCAACCTTTTAACCATCACTATCACTACATAGTATAAAATAAAGTCGCGTTCTCTGTCCCTATTTTTCTTGTCCCTTTATATGCTTAAATCTTTAGAACTACGCAACGGATTTTGATGCGGTTTGTTTCAATAGATAGAATTGTTAAAGAGGAAGGTTTATATGTATACAACATAATGCTACGACTAACAGGTGCGGAGCAGGAATGAAAAATGTTGCAAAAACGGGGTGACGCAGACGAAGTCACGCGGGTCAGCTAGTACATAATATTATGTAGGTGCTTGCCGTGTCTTGATAGAGAAGAATATTATTAATAAGTTATCTATGCACGCTAATAAATAATATTAACTCAAGTATGGTGTTCCATCGAATGGCATATTGCCGCCATTGATTTGCAATTAAGAGATATGGAGCTGTGCGTCCGTCCGGTCATTGAACGCTTCTTGCATCGCCGTCATTCATATTTCTCTTTGTCTATTAATGGAGGCGAATAAAAGACTTTCGTTAATGGAAGGGGAGTGGTTCTTTTGTGCTAATTTGTACGGTAGCTCGCAGTTTATTGGAGTTAATTGATAAGGTATATGTTATGATAACGTAATCCTGAATAAGTAATCCTGAATATCATAAAAGGAAAGTTAGTTCTATAATTTGCTTGCTAGAACGCTAGACCGGGACTAAATATTACAGTACTAGTATTTCACATTCCCTCTCAAATTTAGCTTAGTAAAATGATTGTGTCAGGAGTGGTTTCACGTTTGTAGTGTAATACAAAGAACCCTTCGACCCTAAAGCCGCCTCTTTAAACACTAAGCTCTTACAGAGGTTGTTATTGATTACAGACCTTTCTTTTTTCCGTGTGCAAAATCCCTACGGATACCACCCCACCAAAGTCGATAGAGGTGATTATGTCGGCCTCCAACCGACTAAAACGCACGCCGTCTATAACTCTTTGATTGCTGGATGTGAGATTATACAAGACATATCTCTCGCACCCCGACAGACCCGGGGACATCTCCTTGGGATGACCCCCTACACTAATATGAGAACCATTCTGTTCGTATCTGGCCCCCTTAATTACAGACCTGAAGAATGGCTTAGTGTCGTAATAAATGCTTGAGATTAAAAATGGAATATGTAAAACTACTACTGCAGTCTCCACCAGGTTCGAAACTAATCATGGTAGTTATAATAACTATATTTTGTTAAACAATTTTCATTCCAATATTGTTAAAACTATTCATTTTATTTCTGTGAACAAACGGCCATACGTCACACGTTTAATATTCCTGCGTTATATATGTATGTGCAATTAATATGCGTACAACACTCGAATGAAGTATGAATAATAATCACTAGTGGGTACAGTTGGACCCAAAAGTTCCTGGACACCTTTAGATCTACAAACCTTTGATAACTTAATCTAATTTAACCGAAAGTAACATAGATAGCGTTCATAAATTAATCTAGATCGCTGTCTTCTTCATAAGAAAATAAGTAAACTCATGCAAGTAATAGCCTAAACTTAATTACAACTTAATTAATTAAGACTTAATTACAAATTTAAGACTAGTATTGTAGGGCCTACCGAGGTGCGAGGGATATGTTGTCTACTACCTCACCTCCGGCAACTAAAGACCCAAAGACGGCGTGCGTTATGGTCTGTTCGAGTCCAACATAACCTTCCCAACCGGCACCGGCGCGGCGGGGGAGGTATCCGTGGAGATTTTTTGCACGATAAAAAAAGGAACTTCTGGTATCGACTGTACCTATGAGTTATGCGCAGCGTGATGCAACAGGCCATAAAGGAATTATAATGAGGCAGGCTATCAGTATTAGAAGCAATGATTCCTAGTGCACCTATTGTCAAAGACCGATGGCCGCTGGAGCCAATGAGTTTTTGAGTGGACAGCACGAGAAGACAAGCAGAAAGTAGGACTGATCTAGAATCAAGCGGTTCGATGAGTCTTTCCTCTGCCGCACCATTAAGTCTTGGAATTCCTTACCAGCGCACGTGTTTCCTTCTTCTAACAGCCTCGGGTCTTTTAAGCGGGGCGTGAAAAAGCATCTGATGAGCCCGTCAAGCCGAGCGCCACCATTGTAATACTGCACGTGTTTGTAATGGTAACCCTCTTTCCTGAGATTTGCCTTCAGCTAAAGTCAAATTGACCGCAGCCAAATGGACCGATATGATTGAAAAAGGTGTCTGGCACAGACTGGATGCGGAAGGCGGAGGATTGGGAGCAAGGCGCAGGTTGGGGGAAGCCTATATCCAGATATTAAAAAACCAACACAAAAAACTATGGAAATACTAATATTCCTCACTCTTTGCATTTATATTGTCCAATTTTAATGTAGACATTTTTATACTTAAATTACTCATCAGCATCATCATTATCATTTCAATCACAGGACGTCCACTGCTGAACATAGGCCTCCACTATCGACCTCCAATCAGACCGGTTAGAGACGGAAATACCGCATCCAAATTATTTATACTAGTACATAATTTTAACAATAGTAGTTGACAAATTTATACCCTTCTCTGATAAATAAATAATTAGCCCAGTGTATTGCCCAATTTGCTGCATCACTGCTGCTGTAAACAGGTTCATATTTTTACCATTCAATCGATACCAATTCACCATTCTCTTTAACGTGCATTCGGTACTGAACGGAGGTAATTTACAAACCGAGGCCGCGAAGTGCCCGTAATTGCCTCTTCGATAGTAAAAAGTCCCTACCATAATTTATCGCCCAAACAGTGAGACATACACACGACCAAGGAGATAAGTATACACTTGACGTGTAAAGATGTATATTTGATTTCTTGGCCATGCGGTACTACAAGATCCCTTGTTTTAGAATTTTTAATATTTTTATATACAGGATGTATAGGAAACACTCTCGAAGCCGGTGGTCCCTGGTAATACCCTTGGTACACTACAAATGGCTTAAAAAATACGATTACGATCAGGGTATACTATTAGCTATAATAGTATATACCTAGGATAATTTTTATATGAAAAAAGCTCGGTGATTTTGTGCGACTTCCCTGGTGTTGCACATGTCCATAGGCCACGGTAACTTAACTTGTCTGCCATGAAGTCGCTAAATCTAGTATCAGATAATACAATCGGTAAGAATCAATGATTTCTATGTCAAGAAAAAATTGATCATCATCATCATCATCATCTTATGTACAAGTCAACAAAAGAGATACGGTACCACATTTACATACAACAATATAAGAAAAACCTACCGTACCATATATCTTTTGTCGATTGTACATTTTAGAACCGCGTATCTTAAAAGAAAGAACTTTCAGTTCGCCTTTTTGTACTTGTTCAATATCTTTACAAGAAGAATAGGTATCTTATTTCTCCCTAAAGATGACAAAAAGGTATAACGTGTACCCTACTGGGGTCGATATGCATAATATAGCATTTCAAAACTCGATTTTGGATGGCAGTCATCTTACTCCAACTTTATGCGGGTACGCTGTCTTCAATACTTGACGTAAGGGAATCTTGCAGTTTGCTTTGTCCTTTTTTATAATCTCGTTTAACATTTTTATTTACATAGTAATAATATGTATAATTACTGATCAAGCGAACTTCGCAAGTGAAGTTCGATCATAATTATATGAGACGCTTCATTCGAAGATATAATTAACCAGGTAGTCCCTTATATCTACTAGGCAACATCGCACATTTTTAAGAGATATGAATATGACTACATTTGAATCGAGTAGGTGCCTACCTACCGTGCTACACTCTTGACAGATACTCATTTTTTAGAGAGGAGAGGAAAAAACCTCGTAAAACTTTCTTGCTTTGGGTACAGTAGTTATCAAACATATTAACAATACTGTTTGTGTACAATGGGTGGGAGGGAGATTATATCTTCGAATGAAGCGTCTCATATAATTATGATCGAACTTCACTTGCGAAGTTCGCTTGATCAGTAATTATATTTCGACGCTTCATTCTTTGATATAATTAACCAGGTAGACTTTCAGAGTTATGTAGCATAGAAAGTTTTTATTTTTATTTCAGTGAAACTCTTAATATGAGCATAATGAATATTAAGAACAAAAACGTGTATTTACTTAGGTAATTAATTAAATATTTAATTACATACTAATACAAATTTTAATCTAATAACATAGGTACTATGTGGGTAGCACTATGCTAAGCATACTGAATTAGCGGAAATGTTCGTGACCAATTACTGTTCAGTTATAAAGTTTTGCGAATATATTGGATGTGTTCTGCAGTTTTACTAAAGTATCCACTGAAAGACCGCGCGAGTGCGCGGCTGACGAGGCGCCCTGGGCGTGCTGTGTGCGCTAGATACGCAGCACGTGTCAACGCCGCTTTCTGTCAGCACCTATTTAAGACTGATTGTGTGGTAACTGATATATGTGGTAATTTGTGTGTTAACCATAACTGACCCGTACTGGTTGTTCACTTATTTTTTGTAACAAAAATATAATCTTTGAAAAGTGTTGGTCACGACCGGAAGCTGTAGTTTTTATCATGTCTGTTATCGAGATACGAATACCGTTGTTTGAAAAACCAAATAAAAGAATATTTCCGATTTTAATAATACAAGTTTGTACGCGATAAGCAGTACAAAGAGCAAGAAGAATTTACTAACTTGATAATGATATTCTCCGGATTTAAATTAGTATCAATTGGAATACCATCATTGTGAGGTGTGATTCAAAAGGGAATTGTCGAGTCCCATGCTGTAGAGTATTTGAATGCATTATTTGATAATTCCCATTCTATGTCCGGATTTATTATTCTTTAATCACAGTCCGCGTAATTATCTTACTATTACGTCTTTTTTTTTTTTTTTGTGAGGAGATATAAAAATAAAAAAAAAAAAAAAATATATATTAACGTAATTTCGAAGTTATGTGTGTATTTATCGCAAGTTTATCTATTTATTTATTTAGTACCCGGAGAAGGGCAATAGGCTCTCTACCTATTACATTTGGATCTGAACATAAACTGGCAAAATGTGGGTGCTAGCACCTCTGCCTACCCTTGCGGGGATAAAAGCGTGAGCTTATGTTCATGTATATTAACGTAAGATGCTACAATCCAAATATCACGCTTCTCGCAACAATGCCAAATGAGCCCGGACGTTTAAATGAGGAAATTGCAGCTTATGGCAGTCGTAATATCGACGCAAAGCAATAATAGGTACACCGTTGTTCTCCAATCGCATGAAAGTTTTTCAAACCAATGAAGACGGCTAAAGGCTCTAAGTAATTTGTTGAACGTATTTCGCTTGCTCCACTGCTATTACACACTGTGCCCCCCCCCCCTGTCCGGGAGGCATCCGTGTAAATCTCCAATTTAAAGGGAGTGAGAGCCATATGATAAATGTAGAGGTTCTCGCTCCACCAATTATGGTCTTTCAATAACCCTGGAGGGAGTTTGATTTTGGTTTCATACTCTTCGTATATCGATTACAAAAGACATTAATATCGTTCTAGAATTTTCGTGTATAGCCAGTCGCGTTTGGCGGCAGGGTACGAAAAGGTTAACTCCTATTAGTTGAGCTAAGTCACGTATAATGCACTGTGGTAAAGTTGAATACTTTTTTACTTTTCGATAGGTAGATAATGGTAAAGTTAGGTTTCTCGTATCATGTACAAAGGCTAAAAATTCACATGACTATTGTGAGTGTAATAAACTTCTATCGAATTTTTAACGAAGCCTAACCTTTTTAGTAATGACAGAGTTTCGTTTATATTTTCTAGACACCGAGCATAGTTGTCTCCTATACCCAATATTTCGTCTAAGTATGCCACGGATCTAAAATCGTGATCTCATAAGTTTTGTGAGGGTCTTGGTTGGCACCAAGAGACTGATAACCCGTAGGGTAAAGATGGATTCTATGGACTCATAGATGGTTTTTACACCGGAGATGATTCGAATTGAAATCGTAAAGAAAAATTACATTTGAGGTGATTATCGGTTTTAGTAGGTACGCCTCTTTTAAATCAATAGTAGCTAGATAGAAGTTTTTGGTGGCTGTACATGGAGAAATTGTTTTTTAAGCCTAATAACTTATCTATGGCTATATGCATTAACGTGTTTATCGATGGGTAAGAAATTATTATTAGGAACAGTGACTTGCTGAACGTCTTTGAGAAATGGAATTGAATGCCCTCCTTGATCTCTTTCAGAACAATTGTAATTTTACCAACTTTAGGTCAGCCATTATAACAATAAGTTATACAACAGGCATGTATGTGAACTACTACTGTGTCGTTGCACGGGGCTTGTTCGGAGAGACAGCCTTCGCATTGGGAACACGCTGGTTGTTGCGCAAACTCTCAGTCGTCACACCTGGCGACGGTTCCCTTCTCCCCCCGCCCCCCCTTCCCTTGTTCGGTGGGAAGCGAGGAGCTTGCCAGTTTCCCTGATGGTGGTAGTGACAAGGACCTGGCTGTTAAGAGGCGCTTGCTATTGGTTTCTAAAGAGGTTTTTTTTTTTTTTACCTACTTTCTGCATCATGGATTACGCTTAGGCCGGTTTAATCTAGACTGAGTCTAATAATTAGCTTAGTACGGCACTGTGTGAATTGGTACTGTAAATCCGTTAACAAACGGCAACCCTGGCATCCATTGCTGAGGTGCTTTAGTGCCTGAATTTTAATTCTTCGCCTAATAAGAGAAGGTCCATTGCCCTATTTATAGTGGTAATTCCTGAACCGAGTTATTGTTGTTGAGTAGAAAGAGTGTTTTATCTCTATTTCTAACCATATTAGGTACATCTAATGCAATTGCAAGCTTTAAGATTAGGTCTTATCGTCAAGTCGGTGATTTATTGTGTTCCAGTCGGATCGATATATTGATAGGTGTTGGAGCCGAACTCTCAATCATCTGGTCCTTTTGACCTGATAATATACGAATTTTCGTTATTCTCATGTACGAAATAGTAAAAAAGAGGGTATATAATAATTTTTATAGCATTACGGCATAGAAATATTTATACAACTGTTTGGTTATGCAAATATCGCTGGGCACTCGCAATGGTTTGACCCTTGGACCCTTGGACCCTTTGGGCCCTTGGACCCTGAAAGTTCCTTATTTTACGATTTTCGTAAAATAATTATTATCATCGTTGGAGACTCGCAGTCAACCCCGATGTAATTTGAAAGGTATTTATTGACTCGCAGTCAATCCATACCTGTAGGAACTTTGGGCTGAGAACATAATGTTTTATTAGACGGGTGAGACTCGCAGTCTACCTCTGATGTAATTTGCTAGGCAGATATTGACCCGCAGTCAATCCTTACCTGTAGAAACATTGTCTCGCCTTGGAATTATGTAATTATTATAGAGTAATGCACCGTATGATAGTTTGAGCGTTAAGATTAGGTGTTTTAGTCAAAGTTGTTAACTTTTTTGTGATCCGGTCGGAACCGCATTATCGGCAGGTATTAGAGGCTAGCTCTGAAATTTCTGGTCCTTTTGACCTAATATATTATAAACTTTCATTACTCTAATGTACGAAATAGTAAAAAAAAGGAGGGTACATAATATTTTTTATAGCATTGCGGCATAGTAATATTTATACTACTGTTTGGTTATGTAAATATCGTTGGGCATTCACAATGGACCCCGATAGTAATTATTTGTTGTTTTACGTAAAATTATTATTATCATCGTTGGAGACCCGCATAGGAAGATTGCACAGAGAACAGAATGTTTAAGTCACTCCATGGAATTGCGTAACTATTACGGAGTAATGCACAATATAATGGTTGATAAAATGTATTATGTAGGTACTCACATATTTCGTTTTCTTCCGCATCTGAAGAAATATACGACGATAACTTTTACGTTTTACCGATTTAGATTATAATAAATAATAATAACGATTTATTTTGTCTTCGGCACTGCGCTTTGGCATTGCTGAAGACGTGCTCACGTTGCCACGCACAAATAAGGAATGAGTATCTGTCAAGAGTGTAGCACGGTAGGTAGGCACCTACTCGATTCAAATGTAGTCATATTCATATCTCTTAAAAATGTGCGATGTTGCCTAGTAGATATAAGGGACTACCTGGTTAATTATATCAAAGAATGAAGCGTCGAAATATAATGAGTACTAGGTACTCCAGAAAAACAACATAAAATCAGAATCTGTGTTTAAAAAACATAAATATAATGCGTATCACAGATCTTTACACAGATTTTCTCTTTCAATATTTGCAATGGCATAGAAGCCAATTATATTGGCACGACTTCTTTTATACCACGCAGGCGGCAGACACGCGGCCCACCTAATGGAAAGTGATTACCGTGACCTACGGACGTTTACATCAACAGAGGCGTCTCATTTGTGCTGCCGTCAAAAGAAAAAGATTCGCCGGGAAAAGGGAGAAAGTTAAGAGAGTCTCTGTACTGTCAGTGCTGAAGACAAAGAAGGGTTTCTCGGTCTTCCCACTGACAACACAAAACCTCTGCAGTGAGTTATGGCTATCCCACTCACTGCCGGAAATATAACATAAGGTTATTATTAGCCGCAGTATTCTGTAGGAAGGCAGTAGTTCCCCAGTCGGAACTGTTCAATTAGGACGGGGGAAACCGTCATGTCATACCTCAGTTGAAACAAACTTACAAAGTCTTTACCCAATTATTAATAACAAAAACAAATTCCTACTAAATAAAATACATTTTAGGATGGAGGGGAACCCACCATTCCCCTACGGTTTAAGAATTACAACGATAGCAATAGCAAAATATCATAGAAAGGAATGATAAACCGCACCCCTTCAAGTGGGTAAAAAGACTTCTTACCCGAAATTCTGATTAAAATAAAGTTGAAAATATCAAAGGCTTCTAAAATGTATCTTGTCAACAAAAACCATGTCAAATAGAGAAGCCCCAGTTATAAAAATAAGAAGTGGGGCAAGCTCGAGGGGATGCCATTGAGTACCGCAGAGGGCTTGTAAACTCTCGAATAAACATTACTCGCGCCTCTCCACATTGCCACACTGTTCCATATACGAGGCTTTAGTAACACAATGACAAATGTTCAGGGTAGTACCACACTTGATATATTATTATGTATATATGTACTTAAGTACGTACCTATTACTGTACGTACCTGTATTTAGTATTGGTATAAGTTACTTTGTAACTGCCACGGGTCGAGTTTAGCTTATGTGATTACCTCGCCAATTTCTGGAGTTTTATAAGTTTATTACCTAAGTACGGTAGTTATTTATGCAATTAATAAGTACCTACCCATGGATTAACTACACACCATATAACCAAATGGTTGAATTAAATTATTAAATTATTATTATTATTTAATTAATTAAACGGTACACATAGCCTACAGTGAGTATTCCGATTAACTCTTACAATCAATCCCACCCTAACTTTATCCAGAACAACATGTGTTTTTATATCACTTATGTGGCAGACAAGCATACCGCCCACCTGATGCGAAGAGGTTCACGGTGGCCTATGACCTATATGTTCAGGTCTTAGGTTATACTATACGATGACGATACGGTTATACTTAGTTTTTGTAACAACCGCGAGTCTCAAGTTTTCGCGTACCGGGTTATACTATAGAATCGCGCGCGCCTGCGCGCCGCCCGCGCTGCCCGTTCGTTGCGTCGATTACACTCGATTCGGCTGCGGGGACTGAGGTACTGAGGCGACGTAAAATACCTACTTGTCTCACTGCAACCTCGCCTTAATGTGGTGCAACTACAGTTTTAAATATATTTCAGCAGCTACTAAATGGATAATTACCTATTCCAGGGGTACGAGAGATTTGTTGAACTAGTCCAACTGTACACTGATTGATGAAAAACTGCTATGAATATTCATCCATAGCAATTTTCATCAGTACGACGTAGGATGATTCATAAAAACTATAAACAAACACACGCTGTCTCGAGATAGTTTTTTCTGTCATTTCTCCCACGCACATGAGTAAATATCAAAAATAATACTGCAAAGTACAATCACTCTACTTTTTCTGATGTTTTTAAATGTAGATACTTTCTTGTTACTCTCAAAAGTGTATGCCAACTAGTCACACGGCGAAGAACTACAAAACTACGCATACATGCATATGCTCACCCCCGTAATACCCGAAGGGGTAGGCAGAGGTGTTAAAACACACATTTTGCCAACATGATTTTCGGTCCCACGTAGGGGGCGAGCCTACTGCCGCCAATAGGGCAGTCGGATAAAAAAGTGTATATTTTATGTGATAATATGTAAGAATGTCATATTCAATTTATGAAAATATCTCCATGTTTTATAACCTTACACCGTTTGTTTTTAGAATACCTACGCATTTTTAACTAATATACGTCTCGTCACATAATATAAAACTAAATGATTTTAAAACGTTTTTCTAATTTTGCACGTAAGTACGTACGATATTGAATCTAACTTGATTTTATTATAATTGGTTGAACCGGAGATATCATGACCAATTTATAGTCGTGAAAATCGACATTCACGCATGCATATATTCCTAAATAAACTTTTGAAGATCAGTGAATAATAAGGCAACCGTACGAAGTCGTGCCTGTCACTAGTACATAACAAGCAATGGTTTATTATGCAGAACAGTAAGTGCAGAGCTGAGTCGAAGCGCAATCACAGCTAACAGTGCCAAGGGGGCCGTGGGATGTGCACATAGGTACATCTACGTATTTGGCGATGACGCCTGCCTCTGTAACGACAGAAGTTGAATTTGGAATCACTTGATATTTGAAACGGCTGTGTTTGCCTTCATGAATAATTCCTTGAACCAGCTACGTAACTCTGGTAAATTATTCTTCACTTAAATAACGTTAGTGCGGAATCTGTCTGCTGAACATTCAATTGCAGGAGTAAAAGTACTGTATGTATGTTTCATCCCGCGCACGCTCAAGCTGTGGAATGAGCTCTCTGCCGTGGTTTTCCCAAGCGACTACAATATGTGGTTTTCAAGAAGGGTATTAGAAGGTTTCTACAGGGCAGGCAGCACGTGTGTGACGCCTCTGGTGTTGCAAACGTCCATAGGCCACGGTGACCGCTTCCCATCAGGTGGGCCGTGTGCTTGTCTGCCACCTAAAAATTTGGAGTAAGCACTAATCATAACAGAAAAATATGAGCTTTTGAATTCGCTAGAGCAGCTATTTTCAAAACATTGATTGCGTGGCTGGTTTATACCTATCGTTGTGACCGATAAAGCACATGAGTCCTAGAGTGGAAACCACGAGAAACGGAATAAAGGACGTCCCCAAGGACCTGAAATAAGTGATTGGGATGGATTGGCGCACATTCGGAGAGAGTTCTACGACCTCAGTAGTGAATATCCTATAGACTAATAGATTTATTTATATCCACTTATAGACGTCTATTGTAATATGTATATCCTTATTATTCTTTCGTAATACTTCAATGAGAACATGAGGACATTCTGGTGGACCACAGGAAAAAATAGTTTCCCGTGGTCTACCTAGGTGGACATTGCAGGTGGACCACGGGCAATAGAGGGATTATTTTATGCAAACTGTACGAATACGCGATTGTAACATTTACACGGGAAACATTGCATATTAAAATGTATGTATTTATGGAAAAACCGATACAGAAACATCCAAAAATACAAACATTTTCATCAAATTATACATTTTTGAGATTGTACGTATAAAGTTTTCACAAACTACTAATATGTAGGCTTCAAACTCCCGCCATACAACGTCGCTAGTACAATTGAAGGCAGCTGCTACAAACGCACAGCTGTTCCCTCCATATGTGTTATTAAACTTGAAACACTTATTAACTATAAACATGTGAATCATTTGTAGAGTGAGTGTTTCGCCTTATCGCTTGTGAGTCGAAGATACATCTATACACGGTGATTTTATAGTGGTTTCGGAAAAAGAATATTTTGTTTCACACGCAGTTTCGGTAGCAAAATCGACTGGAAGTTTTAATTTTGGAAGAAAAAAAAAAATTACTTTATGTATGGAAATAATGTACAGGTGAACAGAAAAATGTATGGGACGTGTAGAAAAAAGAATTTTTTTTCGCCAAATTAGGACTTCCTTACGATTTTACTATCGAAATTGTATTCAAAATCTTTTTTTCCAAAACCACTATAAAATCAACCGGTATAGCGCGAAATGTAGAAATTTCTTCATCTCATTACAGATTAAACTGTTCAAGAGTGATTGATCTTCTTTCTACATACGGTATCTTCATCAGACATGTGTTTTTGTAATAAGCTTTCAGGTCTTAAAGGTATGTTGTCTCTTTATCGAGTATCACGTTGATGAAGGAAACGATATTCTGTTAAGCCCGCGCTAATGTGATCGTCGTATGACCCCCACCGCGCTAATTAACATTTGCCTGTGGTGCCAGGGAATCTAAGCCCCGTCCCGGTGGGAGCAGTTATGTAGAGCTCAAACCGAAGAAAACCATATACCGTCTCAGGTCTTCACATGGGGTGTATCATTGTCTAAAGCATATCCTTCGCAGTTAAGTAACTTACTATACATAACTTAAGGTACGAAAGAGAGCTGAAAGCTCTACAAAAGTCAATCTATATATTTTTTATCTATATAATTATATATATATTTTATACCACTTAGGCTCACCTGATGGACAGTGGTTACCGTGGCCTTTGGACGTTTGCAACACCAAGGGTGTCACATTCTCATTCTGCTGACCTTATACAGAAGAGGGGAGAAGAGGGAGGGGAGAAAGTTTAGAGAACCTCTGTGCTGTCAGTGCAGAAGACAATAAAAGGTTTTTTGGTCTTCCCACTGACAACACAAAACCTCTCCAGTGAGTTCCGGCTACCCTTCTCACTGCCGGAAACGCAACACACGGTATTCTGTAGGGCGGAGGTACTTCCCCAGTCGGACTGCTCAATTAGGACGTCCTGATACGAACTGTCCTACTTTCTTTCTTTCCGACGGTTCCAACTCCGTCGAGATTATAAGATTCACATCGATATTACAGGGATTCACTCATTCAACTGTATCTATATGTAAGTGTATTCAAATTAAGTTTAAATACATTATGCAAAACTCATCAATCTTACGATAAAGCCGGTGAGTTAATCACGATCGACGTCCCTACTCCCCACATTAAGAGATATTTGAATTAAAATATTGTAATTACCATTCGTTCGTTCATGAAACAGTTAGTATTTATATCGTAATGTAAATAATGTTTTGAAATAATGAATAGTTTGGAGACTCTAGTGACGTCTGACATTTAATTCGCGGGACTGTTTCACAATTTATTGAATCTTCTATTCAAATGAAGTTGTTACATACTTACAAACTCACAAACGATAATTAGATTTAAATAATAATAACAATTGTTGAAGGCATAATATTTTTTGTCATGTTGCAAGGTTCTATATAAAAAAAAAATCAAATTGTTTATTATTTTACACCTATAACGTTTAAGAGTACTATTTAGATTCGATGACGCTATGTAAAATGTCCTAGAATATTTATTATATTATGCCCTTTTTAATTTAATTTATTTACTTATGGCTTAATATTAGTGTACCCTATTCTAACATCATTGCAATAAGCCGAAATTTTCTGCCCGTAATATAGATACAGTTCAGATTCCAAAATGTAAAATCTCTTAGGCACAATACCTATGTCATATATTGTAATATATTATAGGTTAGTTTAATAAATGAAACACCAGTTCGAAACGCGGCTCCGGCCTGAGAAGACTATCAAGAAATTCAGCGGGCTTTTATTTTCTGATTAGTTCATTCATAAAATAAATCACTGTAATACATACAAGGCTGCTAATGGAAGCTGCATCGCGCTATCAAATGACGCACCGAATCACATTCAGCGGGGAAACTCCGAGTGTTAAAAATAAACGTACTTTTCACGCTCTTCCATTCACTAATGTATTTTGGGAGTAGATGCACGTAATACTCGCCCACGCTATATGCTGAAATTTCGTGTAGATATTTAGTTAGAGTTACATATTATTTAGTCAATGGTGCTAATTATTATTAATACTGTAGTTACCCTCTCTAAACTATACTAAAATGTTGCTATACTAACATCTAAAACGAATGCGATGTGAAACAGAATGACATTTCGAAATTCAAATAAATATAGTTTAGAGCATAGACTAGCGTAAATGGACCGACAGACTCATTCATTATCGCGTTATTGAATTAAAAATTACAGTGGCAGTGATTTGTGGCTTTTTTAGTATAGAAACATTAAATTGCACTATCTATTTGTCAAAGTTGATAATGGTTTATAAAAAAAAAAAAATTACAGTTCGTATATTCTGTCACTTTGTTATGCTTATGTTTTATGTAAAGATACGTATGTCACTCACACACTTAGTTCTTCAAATAAAACTACGAGAAACATTATCTACAAGCTTCGCAATGCAATTAAGTTATTCTCGTACGTAACAATTTTATAGCTAACGGCATTTAACACAACGACATACTAAAACTGGGCGAGATATAGTTCGCGGCATATATCTTGAGCCCAAATCGTTATATATAAACGAGACCCAGACGCGTGCGGATTGGTTTGATATAGGCTATGATTGGTGGATTTGAGCACCTCCATCGCCGTAGCACCCTGTGCTTTCATTAAATGACACCCAAAAAAATTTATACTGTACATGTAGATTACCTACTAACAGTTTGTGTGCGTTTGGATCAAGATATATGTCAGTAACTATACTAAAAGAGGGCGAAATACTGTAAAACACTTTCATTTCAGTAATGTCCTCTTTTGTGTTCCTCGGAGGTTTTTCCTTTCTTTGAAGTCCGTTGGAAGCTTCACATTGTCCCTAGGATTAATACGAATTTAGAACAGTAACTTCGGATTATAGCTTAGTCATAACAGCCATAGAGAATAGAGCTTGTAAATTAAAACTAATAATTTATGGTAAATGTTTGGTTTTCATAGAAAACTTTATTCATTCATCGTTCATGTTATTCATTCATAAACTTTCTGCAGAAATAAATGACTTTGTAAACTACTATTAGACTGAGTATTCAGAAGAATAAATTCTTTGTTCTTTTTTTTATTAAAGGCACGTCAATTTGACTTCACCTCACCATTACAAACACGTAAAGTATTACAATGGTGGCGTTCAGCTTCACGGCCTCATGAGATGCTTTTTCAAGCCCCATTTAAAGGACCTGGGACTGTAGGAAGAAGGGAACACGTGCGCTGGTGAGGAATTCCAAGACTAAATGGTGAGGCAGAGGAATGACTCACCGAAACGCTTGGTTCTTTATGGACTAAACATATTACAATTCACGATTAAAACCTAAAATTACCTTTATATTGTCATCTCATAATATTGTATTAATATTATATTATATCCAAAATTTATGACTACCTACGATCTCAAAGTTTGGACCTCATCTATACCAAATATAAACCTTTGGACCTCCTTCTTCGTCGTTGGACCTTCAAACCAAAGTTTCGGTCGAAAGGTTCGACCTCCTTTCAAATATCGTGTTCTGTTAGACCTCATTTAATAGAGGTCACGTCGTATTAAATATCGTTCGAATAATATTTGATGAGCATATCATATCAGTTCGAAGGCAATTTCGACGAGTTCTGTCACACAACCGAGTTTTGCGATTCTTTGAAACAACGTCAGCTTGAAGTGACAGTTGCAAACGGTTCCACGAACGAATGGAATTCTTATTTCGTAGTCGAAAACTTTCTAGAGGATGATTGCATGAGGGATACCGGTCGTAAGATCATTCTGCTGTTATTAAAAAAAAAATAACTTTCTTTATAATAATGTTTGTGTTGTTGTCACAGGCCGTATGTCCAACCCATGAAGTTATTATTACTAGCGTATATAGAGCAACACTTGTCACTTTTCCGCGTTTAATTTAAAATACATACACACATATAAACCCCGAAGTGGTTGGCAGAGGTGTATTAAGCACCCACATTTCGCCAACTATGATTCTGGGTCCCAGGTAATAGGGGGCCAGCCTATTGCCACCAATAGGGCACTTTGTACAAAAATTGGGTATGACGATATTCACTTGTATAAATATTCACTTTTTATGACAGCCGGCCACATCTAACAAGTTGATAGGTTTATAAAAAATCGTTTCACGGTTCATAAACTCCATCCTAACACATAGATTTTGTGTGAAGATAATGTATGTCACTCGCACACTTTGTCCCTCTAAAGTATTACTAATAACTTAATGGTTTAACTAAAAAACTACAACGGAAGAAAAAGATCTTCGCGTATTTTCGCCTTTCACAGATATAATGTATTATTTAAAACAACGCCTTATTATTTTCGAACAATGGTTTCAAATAATACAATCTATTAAAATATTTACAAATATATCATAGTTATACAAATATATGCCAACAATATGGTTACGATAACATAATAATTGGCAACTATTATATCTTCGAAGGATATCGATTAATCTAACCTACTCTATTAATTATAACGAGTAATACTAACTACAGTTGGTAGTTTAATTGGAGTTTCGGTTACAAATATATTTCTATGAGTAGTTATATAAATCGAATATATGAGTAGATTTGATTCCTAACAACACGTTTTGGGCGCCAATGTTGGTGGCCAAGGTCGTTTGGACATTAGACATGTACTTTCTACGGCGCAGATATGACTAAACACCGATTTGAGTCCGACATACCCACCCCAAATTTAGATTAAAGTGGTTTTCATATGTGCTAAGAATAGACTCGTTATTTCGAATTAAACTGATATCTATGGAGTCTCATAAGTAAATTTAATATAATAACGCAGCTCAGTTCACACTAATCACAGTTCAATATCGTTTGGGAAATTCAGCCTAAATCTTCGCATGCAAATATAAAACAAATTTTCAAATTTAGAAAAAAAAAACTAGAAAAATCCAGGCGAATTGAGAAACTCTTCCTTTTAGGTTTCCATCTAATACCTACTCTCCAAAACGTTAATTGGCAGTGTTTGTGCGGCTAAGTATGTAATTAATTTCCTAGCGAGTTACACCCAAAGCAAGGAATCGAGTAAAATTTTTTTAGCCTCAACACTTTCTAACCCTTCGGGGATTACCGGCGCGATCATATAAAAAAAATATTTCGGGTAAACTTTGAGCATCAGAGGAGTAGTATGGTAATCAATGAGGTATGTTGTGAGTATATTATAAGATATACATATCATCATTCCCTGAACCTTTTTCCCAACTCAGTTGGGGTCGGCTTTCCAGTCTGACTGTGATGCGGCTGAATTTCGATATTTTTCCGTGAAGCGACTGCCATCTGACCTCCACAACCAATGGTCTAATGACCAATGGCGATATCGAAGTTCCAAGTTAGGCTGGTTGGACTTTTGAGGGCTCCAACTACCCGTAACGACTGCCATAGATGTTTGTATGGCAACCGGGACCGACGAGATATACATATAAATTATACAATTGTATAGTCACTCAGTCAATCCCATTATTTTATTATATTCCTATTTATGTGTAGCAGTAGTCCGATCAAATTAACTATCACTACGACTGGAGGCAATTGAAACAGTAAACACGATAAGGTTTCTACTAACAATGGTCCCAATTTTCGTCTTTACAAAGTTGAAATGTTACAATGTAATATATTATATACTCTTTTGTCCTCGCCAAATAGCTACAAGGCAGCGAATTTCACAAAACGTCGAAGTCTGCTGGGACGTGTCACAATGTTACTTTTGCCCTAGATGTTAAATAAGAATTCTTATTTTTTTGCGTAGGTACCTGCTTACATTGTAACATCGAAAAAAAAATCAATTGGGAGATCATTATATGTTTTTATCTAGTAGTTTCATGTTATATTCAACTTTAAATATAGTATTTAGAGCCGTATCTAGTTCTTTAGGTACCAAGTCAATCTTTTGTCGAGGGTGCTGTAGACTCCGGCATATCTATCACGCCCCGGCATATTTCCCCGTGCGGAAATATTCCCCCCGTCGAAATCAGCGAGGGGGTTATATCGAACTCGAACGGACTAAAACCGCACGGCGGTCTTGGACCACCAGCGCTCCGGCTAACCTAGGGCCAGCAAAGGCCCTTTAGGGAATCATTACATGCCTCACAAATAAATAATATGTAAATGAAGAAAATATAAAGAGATTCATGTCATTTTGCCTCCAGTCTTGCTTGAAATTTGACTCCCCTTGGAAAGAAAAGAACTACAAAAATGTTTTGAGGTAATGCGTACTGTTTCATACGACGCGTGAATTTCCACTATCTTCAAGTACATAACGGAGTGTGTATTGGCGTTCTCTTGGCATCAGCCTAATGGAAATTTCCATTTGAGTACGCCTTACTTGCCTTCAACACTTTTTGCTGAAATATCACCTTAATACAAAACCTGTCTATGTCATATCTCGAGAACATGGAAGCCCATGTCATATTAGTTGAAATACAAATAATCTTTATAAATCCTTCACTAAAGATTGTCTAAGCTCAGTAATTTATTTAAGATCTAAAGGGTTTACTCTATTAATCTAAAGCAAGATTCAACTGAACTATTTGGAGTTTACTCATGTTGTGACATAACGGGGTAGGCAGAGTTGCTAGCACCCACATTTCGCCAGTTTTTATGTTTAGGTCGCAATGTAGGTAATAGGTGGCGAGCCTATTGCTATTAACCGTGCACATATAAACCTGCGATAAATACACACATAACTTCGAAAAGCATTCAAAAGTCATTGGAGTGTGCCATCGTAAAACCTGGGAGCGAACCCGAGACCTCATCTTAGCAGTACATTACCCAAAACTATTGATGAACGATGAAATGGTAAATCAAATGTCAATCTCAAATCTACAAACAATCTCAATAACAAAGAACTAATTAATAAAACAGAACATCAATTGTTTATTGACGAAGTACTAGTTCCAATTGGTACTGCGTAGCGCTGAGGATGATATCAATCATCAATCATACATCGCAACTGTGTACTTTGAATATTAATATTGCCGGTACTACTAGTATATTGTTTTCTATTAAATTGTGTACATACGTGTACCTCTACACCTATATTAATAATCACAAAACCAGTTAGCGTAATTACATAGTACACGTCGCTACAAATTACGCGATTTACACAATTATCCAAGTCAGTGGTTTCTAATCTTCAAATTGGTTAATTATACTTTTTTACGCAAAGTTTTGTAGTCATCTTTTTGGTTTTACTTGTGAACTACCGTAACATGTTTTCATGCTCGTATCATACTTATTAATCTACATATTACAATGTTTAATAATTCTAGACAAGTCAGTAAATCTTCTGTACCTCAGTGGTATTGATTACGGGTAGTTGCAGCCCTAAAGAGTCTGACAACATGATCTAAACCTAGAACTTGACCGCCGTGGGTTGTGGAGGTCAAATTTCACGAAAAGTATCGATAAATATCGTTCAGCCGTTTCGTAGACAGAAAAATAAATCAATATACTAAGACAATCTGCACAACGCCATCTAGGCCCAGGGTGAGTATAGCTTGTGTTATTGGATTAAAAATGCGTATATACATACATACATTGATACTTTTTTGTACATACACACACATAGATACACTTAGACCAATGCAAATAGACTTATTCACTGCAAATATTTGCACAGAGCGGGGATCGAACTCACGCCTCCTTTGTAGCAGTCGTCACTAACGCCACGCCGCAAAGTCCGTCAGAAGGCTTTCTGAAGCTGAATGCAACTGAGTTTGGAAGTGCTAACCTACTTAGTTTAAGCAAGCCCCTCATTGCTTACTGAACTAAAAAACTCAACTAAACTTTGAGAAACTCAGACGTAAGTATTTTAAAAGTGTAATGTTTTATTTATTACACTGGTTTCAACGATATTTTATAAATACTTTAAATATAGGGTAGGCTAAGCTTACACTATCATTATCAGCTGCGGTGAGAAGGCGTTTTGACACTATTCGATACGATTCCTATTAGCATCTGTACCAACACTACCAACCCAGTATTTTATGCTGAAGCAAGTTTTTTACTCTATGTACAAATCGGTGTAGTTGGTAAGAATTTTTATTTTACTTTATACAATTATTATAGAGGACAACATAATACAAATACCTCTAACGACCACAACCTATTTTTATTTGAAGTCGTAACAATTTGCTCGAAAAAAGAAAATTTCTATAACCTTGCAAAAGAAAAATATGTCGATGACGAAGGAAAATCTATCATTACCCCATCTCACCCTAAAGGTGTAGTGCGAGGCGACAAATGGAAAAGTAATATCTACCCGTCAGGCCAGAGTGGAAATCGTAGGCCAAAGCCTTACAATATTGGGAGAGGCTTATTGATAGATTAATTATCCAAACGAAAAAAAATTAACTATAAAGCGATATGTAGTAATATTATGTTCAGTATCACCCGCAAAAGTCGTTACATCATGCTACGTGTATTCATCCTCAACTATACGGAGATTTTTCGTCTGTTCAGTGCTCTTGTGTGCTCGTTAGTGCGTGATGCGGCATTTTATTGACATTAACTGATTCGCGAAATTTAGGTTTAAAGAAAATATATCACTTTTTGCTTATACCCTTTTCGATGTGCCCAACTCCGCCATTTTTAAAATAAGAAAGAAGAGTTTCTTTTGCTGTCCTGTAACATGTATAAACATAGATTCGCAACTTTTCCATTTTGGTTATATTTTACAACAATCTACACAATACTTATTTTGTTTATTTATGGCACGTCAATTTGACTTCACCTCGTCTGATGTTAAGCAGAAGGCAAAGTCTCATGAAAGATGGTCACCATTGCAAACATGTATAGTACTATAATACAACCTAGACTCATGGTAAGCATAACTTAACTAGCTTCAGTTATAGATTCTAGAATGCGGATAAACATACTTGTATACATTTTTTTTAAATACCTACATAGGTACATAATATTATATAATAAGAAACGCACATTACTATGTAAATATTCATATTCATGTATACAAATACTTCTGTGAGACATGCTGTACACTATTTTACTCAATAACATTCTTATGTTTCATGCAAAAAAAGAAAAAAATAATTGCACATGGAATCGACCCCGCACCCCCTGCGTAGCAGTCGCGTTCACTACTGTCACGTCAATATGAATGTGTATTTCATCCATTATTTTTTGTGAATGTTACAAATTATCTATCTTCATAATAATTAGTTATTCAATTGCATTGCATTTCAATTGCAGTAAACATAGTGCAACTAGCCACGCTCTAACTAGAATGATATATTCGTAGATACTCTTTGATGGCAAATGGATGCCCGGTTGATTGCCAATTATCACATCCAACAGATGAACTGTTATCCTAACATTCAATTAAGCCTACTGTACGCGGCATCGATATGAGAACCGCATTGTATCTATAAACAATTAACCAGTTTTAAAACGAAGAGAGCATACAATTACAATTAAATTACAATTCAAATCAAAACAAATAGGTTCTTGTCTTACACAACTTGTCTTGTGTATAAAACTTTATATTACAATGTTTAGGTTAAGTTGTGTGCAATTAATTTGAGAAATTCGTAATTGAAAGGTGCATTGTTTCAAAATATTCGAGATTCTGCAGGAATTAATGTTTGCATCTGAAAAATAGTACTATAACTGTATTATAACATTATTAATAGAACCTATTCAAAAGTGATGGTGCGGTCCAGCTTAGAACATACTTGCCTAGAATTTGCCTAGAACTTGCCAAGAAGTTGCCTAGAACTTGGCATAGTTTTTCCGAGAGTTATAATCTATAGGAATATATAACAATATTTCCAGTCAACTATTAGGGGAAATCCACATTTTCTGTAAATACCGTAAAAAGAAACCCTAAATCTATTCCCTCTTTTTGATAAAAAAAATGTCTTAGAAAAGGATATAATTAATTAAATCTAACTGCAAAGTACGTTTAATGAACTTATTTGACTTCTCTACATCAAGTGATGGTCATTACATTTCATTTGGATGTGAAAATATGCCTTAAACGTTATGAAGGAAAACCTAAAATTGCCTGAAAGGAAGACAAGAGCTGTTACGTATTTTTTTACGAGCGGCCGTAGTGAGGTAATATCAGGCTTTTGTTATAAAAATGGGACTGCACAAATTGAAATTTGTGCTATCATACAATATCCAGCAAACAGCAAAGACCCCGGAGATTTACGTTATTCCCGATTCTTACAAGAATATTTTTTGTTTCTTTGTGACAGCTATTTGTTATTGATTCCATCCGTTGAAGGTCTTCAAAGGATCTGATTTACTATTTGTTGCGACAGCCTCGCGTTTTCCCTTTTATATGATACTAGCTGTTGCCCGCGGCTCCGCACGCTTGAATGTCGATTATTGCACAGTGTTGTATATTTTATCCTGTTTCTTCCGCTTCTGGTTTCCATTTTTTTGTAGATATTGCTATTTTCTTTAATATGTAGAACATACTTTTGTTCTATCATCAATAGTTTCCGCAGCGCATGCAACGAAATACGTTTTATGGTACTTTTTTACACCTTGGGTTACGGTACTTAAGTTTTGGTAGGATCCCTATTCTTTTTTTAGCAAAAAAATATAGATTATGTTACCCTGATTAATATTATGGACAGAATTTTTTAAATCGGAACAGTTTTTTTTTTGTGTTTATTTATTACAAATTCAATACACACACAAAAATATAAGAATTTTCCTCTTTATAATATCACTTGCTGTTACCCGCTGCTCCGCTCTCGTAGATATCGGTTATTGCGCAGAGCAATATAGCCTATATTTACTCATGGTTAAAGTAGTTTACCAATGGTGAAAATTTTTTTGAAATCATCTCAGTAATTTTTGAGTTTATTCATCACAAACATAAACATACACAAAAATACAAATGATTCCTCTTTATAATATCAGTGTAGATGGATATGTAGGCTAGTTGATATCCGTAGATTCGTCTTTTTAGATTCGTAATCTTGATCACGGAAATCTTTCCAGAAATAGCAATATCTCATGCGTTTTCCCAGGTCATGGTCTATCACGCCATGTTTAAAAACTACCATTGTGGAAATTATTTATGATTAGCAAAAGGAAAATTAAATATTTTTTTAAATTAATTAGCAACTAATGTACCTACATAAAAAACAGAAATTGCTTTTTTAATCAATTTATGATAAGTATGTGTAAATAATAATGATAAAAATAACAAGTATAGACGCATAATTGTGTGAATAATGTACTAATTTATTTTAATTACTTATACTCGTATCATAGAAAAAATGAGTGTTTCTCTATTATTTATTTTTATCTAAATTAGTCCCTGACTAATTATTTTGTTAGTTGCTATGGCGTTATTTTGCAATAATATTCGCGGGAAAATATCTGTCAATACGGGTCAGGGAATGTCAGTTAAGAAAACGTGGTCATTTGATTGTAATAGGCATATACAGGTGGTTGTACCCAACTTCCAGGCCGCAAAGTAAGTAGGCCCCGAAGCGGCTGATTGAAGCTTCTCGTTATTTCATAGATTTTTTTTGTACCATATAAGACAAGTGTTACAAATTAACACGACAATGTTGCCAGCCTTCTCGGAATATTGTTACACGTGGAGTGCAATTACGATGACTGACTTTTTCAAATTTTTTTGTATGATAGGTATTGGGTTTATAGTGAATAAATATGATTAACTACCCTACTGTGTATATATATTTCAAGTTTTCACTTGTTTCGGAGCAATCGTTTTTCTTCTTTAAACTATGTTTATCCGCATTCTAGAAACCACAACACAGGCAAGTTAAGCTATGCTTACCATGTATCTAGGTGACGTTGTAGAATCCTAGAATATTTATTATTTATTTAGGCAGCAGGGTTTTTGGTCAACTGCGACTCGGACGTCTGAGGTCGCAGAATGACCTCCGTCCTCCATGAGCGCAGGCCTGGGGGGTGACGGGTGAAGCCGCTTGTCACTCTAGCAGAAGCAGGCCCCGGCGGCGGCGCCAAGTGCGCCTCCCCATACCCGGGGGCTAGTTGGGGACACCGTGGTACCTACACCCGACGGGGATCATCTCGATAAAAAAGGGGGTTTTTGGTCAGCTCAATCCCTATATAGTGTTGCCAGTTGATAACTCACTCAGTCACTAATGAATATTTTTGAATATATATAAAGGTGCACAACCTTTCAAATCAGTAACACAGAAAAGAATGCTATCTTAGTTTGCGATCTCGCAGACGACCTTCAGCCTTCCTTAGGAAACAATATGAATAATACAACCAAAAAACAAAACAAAACATAATATAAATAAAACAAACTGCCATGGAACAAAATAACTGCTCTGTGACGTCACATAAATTCATCATTGTAGGTATATCCCATATCTAAATGTTCTAAAAAGATAAATTCCACTCTACATATATCCCACTAACGCCTAAAATGTTTGGGTTACAAATGGACTGTATACCTATGTGTTCTGACCCTCTAACGTAGGCATAATGGAAGTGACTGAAATTCGGAATTATTAAAAAAAAAGTTTATTAATCTATTCCTAAATGATGAAAAAATCACGATATCAGTGTTTCTTCTTTAAAATTCAACACACTCAATCCTTGGGCCTGCTGAGCTTGTCTGCTATCTAAGTGGTATGAAAAAATATAAAAAAATCATAACATTTGTATACCTCAGGACACATATCTTGAACCTAAGTCGCGAGTAAACGAGACCCTGGCATGTGCGGTTCATATTGGTGAATTTAAGGTCGTCCACAGTCGTAGCACCCGTGCTATGCCCAAAAGACACCCAAAAACACGCGTATAGTGCGTATAGATAGAGCACATTTTAGGTTCGAGATATATGCCTCGATGTATACCTAATATCATTTAGAGACCAATCTAACGCAAATACCTATAGTTGCGGCACGCTATGATAGCCGTTTTGACACGACTGCTTTTGCTCGTTTCCTCATTTTGATGCGCTTAATATTGGACAATGAACTGTAAACTGAAGAACGAAAAACTAAAGAAAAAATACGGCGAGACTGGCACAGAAGAAAATAAACTTTACACGCCAAAAAAGAGAAAACGAGCAAGACCAGTCGTGTCAAAACGGTCATTATAGTGTACCACAACTATAGTATTAATTGACCTCATAAAACACAGCTACATATCGTTTATAGTAACCTATATTGTCTGCGTATACGCATACCGATTGCAAATTAAAAGCTACAGTCATTTATTCACCTAGCTACTGTTTATGTACCTACTGCAATGAGGGCAGTGCAGTCGATTCGCATGCTGCACAACAATAATGCAAGGATAATTGTTTTAATTAGGTATTCCCTTTAACCATGCTCGTAGGATTTCCGTAGTCACTATTATATACGATACAGTCACGCGGTGTTCTTTTGTTTCATTTGTGTTTTTTTATACCACTTAGGCGGTAGACAAGCACGCGATCCACCTGCTGGAAAGTGGTCACCGTGACCTATGGCCGTTTGCAACAACAGGGGCGTCACATTCGTGCTGCCGATCATATAGAGAAGAGGTGGGAATGGGAAGGGGGGAGAGGAAGGGGGGAACTGAAGAAGCTTGAGAGAGTCTCTGTGTTGTCAGTGCAGAAAACAAAGAAGGGTTCCTACTAGAATATTCTAGGACAATCTACACACAACGCCACCTAGACCCATGTTAAGCATAGCTTAACTAGCTTGTGTTATGGGTTCCAGAATGCCCAATGCCAATATTTATATTCTTGCACACAAATATTTTCACTGAGCGAGAATCAAACCTGCGCCTCCTGCTCTGCAGTCGCGTTCACTACCGCCACACCACACCACGGAATTCAAGTGCATTTCCATTTTATGCTTGCTTTAATTAGTAATTCTGAAATATTCTGTAGTACATGCCTCACATATGCTCCTGCCTATTTCACTAAGGGTAGGCAGAGGTGAAATTAACGAGTGAACAAGTGAGCCTATTTTCGTATTTGATATAAAAAAAATTCCATTCATTACACTTTCCATATATATCCGGCTATTAAGCTACAGATTAGTTCTAAATATTTAATTACTATAAAATATATCATGATAATCGTCATGACCGCTGGCTGCAATGCCTCGTTGAATGTCAACGAATTCAAATTATTCGTATATATTGTGACCAGAATATCCACAAGTCATTTATTCAGAATTTATCATAGTTTTATGTAAATCTATGAACGAATATCGATATGAATCACAAAACCGTTATAACAACTCTATTATGGGGCACGTTCTCCTCATAAATCATTAATTAGGAGTTACCTGTGACCTTTTAGAAAGTAGAAAAGATAGGTAAACTGTAATTTCACGCATAATACCTTTTAAGTTTTTTTTTTAATAGAGGTGTGAATTATACAAAACCAACTTCTCATTAACTACGAAGCTAATTACTAATAATGTAAGCGGATGTATATTTATTGCAAAGTTCAATAATTATGACGTCATAAGAAATTGAATCTTTTTTCTTATGATTTAATTCATATTTTTCTTTGACTCGCCACTTGGCTGACAAAAAATAATTGTGCAAGTTAATTGCTTTACCCCTTAGCTACCTTGCACCGTGGAAAAGTTGTTCTACACCAATAGCCTTAGCACGAAATACTATCGAATTCGTAATGGAAAGGTATCGACAGAACGGAACATTGCGATTGGCGGGCTACACACGCACACAGGTTCACAAGAGGCAGACTGCCAATCACAATGTTCCGTTCTCTCGAAACCTTTACATTACGAATTCGATAGGAGTTCATGCTAGTGGTACTGACAATAAACTTGCAGCGAATAAAAAGTGTTCGGTTGCTGGCATTACGCTCGTCCCCTATGACGAATTTACACGACATTTTTTTATTTTTTCACTTTTTATTTATGGCACGTCAATTTGACTTCACCTCGCCTGATGTTAAGCTGAAGGCAAAGTCTCATGAAAGAGGGTCATCATTGCAAACACGTACAGTGCTACAATGGTGGCGCTCAGCTTGACGGCTTCACCAAATGTCACTGCTGTTGGTTTTGGTTCTAATGCATAAGAGTTTCAGAAGTGGAAATGTAGTAGTATAAAAAAAAAGAAGGTATTCGTTCACTCTCTTTTGAGAGTTTTGGCGAAAGGCAAAAGTGTCATAACGCTCCTGTGTTGCATTTTCTATATTTGATGAAAATTCGAATTTTTATATGTGTAAAAATGGTGGAGTTTAAGACATAACAGCTTAGACAAACAGCACAAGTGTAGGAAAGTGGAATATTGTAATGAATTGTGATTTTTCGTGTTGGTGTCAAAATCTCCCTTAGAAAAGCTACTAGTAAAGTCTCCACCGCTATACTGGGGCAACTATCATCCGTCATCGTCATCCATCATCATCAACAATCATTCCAACTAGATAAGTGAATAAAGTGTTATAAAATAAAATAAGACTTGACATAAAGGTCCTAATTACCATGTCATAAAATCCCTTAAAAAATCACTCCCTTTTCAGTCGCTACAGAGTCATACTTCTACAAGTTACAGATTACAGCTCGAACAAATTATATTATCCGTAGTTACTAATTAAAAAAACAAATGTTAATTAAATTAAATTTCGTAAAAGCATCAAAAACAATTAACCCTTCGAAACTCGCTTACAAAAACATCTCCGTATAACACGAGTTTCAGGATAATTTGGAATTATTCGAAATCACGAGCGTTTCGTCCTCGGTCCCTAATTACTCGGGTTCCATGATAAATTATCTCGCACGTGTCATTAATTACTATTGTTTTCGTTACGTCGGGATTAAGCCTCTTCCAATAAATAATATTAGAGTGAACCCAAATCGGATTTTATGCTAATAATATCTTAATTATGAATATACTTAGAAGCGAACCACCTGACTTCACACGGGCGTAATTTGATTATTCGTTGTTCGAAACTGTATTAAAACGATAGAAATTTATAAAACTTGTACTGCTAGCAGTACTTCATCAGGAATGTTTAAAAGGATCTTTATCAAACAATCTTTGCCTGTAACGCGTATAAGACGAATAGAAATAAAAAAAATATCTACGAGAGTCAGAAATATACTAGGCTAGAAGTGACTTTACAATGAATACAAATTTTTAGCGTACGAAGTCGCTGGGAGAAGCTACTTACGAATAAATGGGAAAACTTTATATAGGTATCGTTAAAATTTAAGCATTTCGCTCTGTATTATATCCTAAATCCCAATTAAGCTATTCCAACAAACCACGCTCGACTCAGTGTATACTCACGGACATTATAAACAACTGTTTTATATTGTATGTGGTGTTTTTGATTTAACGGTCTGATAGGTGTTGCTATATAAAAAATAAAACATAATGTGAAGATTTCGCAGAAAAATCGACGCAGTTATTTAATTGAATTATTGTTATCTCCGATCTAGGTGACTGTTATACCGAGATCTGTGCCTATACACAGATCTCGGACCTAAGGCTCGTTGAAATCAGGCCCTGACAAATATGATTGGCAGATCCTTAAAAGACTGCCTAAACCCTACAGGACGTATTTTGAACACCTTATAGGTCCACTATGCCTATTCCTATACTTGGGTTAGTAAATTTTTTCAATAACATCAGGAATGATCGAAACAAAACAGTTGTATAAATAATCTGTGTGAATAGATGATTGCATCCATAATAATCTGCAATGTGCATGTGTGCGTCTGTCTGTATCACAGCATTCAGTCGTATTACGGCCGTCAATAAATTAATTGACTATTCCACGAACAGCTATGCGATCGACATCTCGATGTAATCGACCAGGCTTTCCTGTCACGCTCTATGTAACGACCCACAATTAACATTTAGTAACACACAGGGTTACCAGCTTCCTAGTTTTCCTTATATTATTGTATTTAAAATCTCATTAGACCCCAAAGATGGACACATCTTTTTGTAGATTGAATTGATGGTTAAAATAGATAGGTTATCAACTAAACCGAAATATTTTATATATCTTTTTTTTTTCCAATTGCAATGTTGTCAACCCTTTATAAACTTTTTTGAACTCGTTGATTTCTTTGCATTGATAACACGAATATTCTATTGCATAGCATGTTACACATTTTTTCTAATTATAAAGCCATTAGAGCAATTACGGTCGCAAAATAGAGTCATTGTTTCTTTTTTGTGACTACGACTCTTTTGAATGACTGTAATTGTGTATGTGATTATAATCTGTGGTTGTATATAAAGTGAATAGAGGTAATTAACCATTGACATTTTTAGTTATAGGTACTACCGAGATGAAAATAGTTTGTTCAGGTTTAATCAGTAATATATTTGTATACCATAGCTATCGTTTATAACACATGTAAGTCATATTTATCTTGAAAACATTAAAAATTATACAAATTACCTCATTATACTTACTATATACGTAAATTACTACCAAAAGAGCGCGTGCCGTAACAGAGGTTCGGCATGCTACTGGCCATATAACACTTGTGTGACATTCGCCTAAAATTATAAAAAATAACAAATTGAAAATAGAATGTTGTTTTATGTTTTGGCGCGCATGCCACCTATTGCTTCATTATAAAAAAGTAATTCTTAACTGTCACCGGGATATTTTCTATGAAATGTTTTGACTTTATGGTGAGTTAGATTATATTATATTTTAATAAAATCGCAGTTTAAGGAGGTGTCACTAAACTCATATAAGTGCATCCGAGATTATCACGTTATTCGACGGACACGTTTAAAAAAAAACAAATAATCAAATAATACTATATCACCGTAATTAATGATTATATCAAAAATCATATAAAACGCAAATATAAATCATTACTAACACTTAATTAAAACGTTGGCAGCACGCCTGCATCGAATTGAGATTAAAAAATGTATTCATTAGCTGCACTCACGCGGCTTTGGCGGGCAGGTATGCAAAATATAACTAAATAAAGAATGTAGTTAGAGATTGGGGCATCGGGTTCTGTACAACAATAAATTTTTATCATGAAAATAGCGAGGAAGGAAACTTTTTTCCGTGCGCAAAATCCACACGGATACCGCGTCGTTGTTGGTGGGCAACGTCGGTTTAGGTGATTATGTCGGACTCGAACCGACAAAAACGCGCGCCGCGCCGTCTATGGGACTTTGATTGCCGGAGGTGAGATTATACAATACATATCTCTCGCAGACCCGGTGACATCTCTGAGATGACCCCCTTCCCCTATTATGGGAACCATGGTGTCCCCATCTAGCCTATTTATAAATAGAAAAAGTATTATCTAGAATTTATAACACAAAGGTGTAATAAATTCGAGATAACGAATGAGGGTAAACATTCCGAAAAAACCTTTATGAATTATACAATATAAATAGGCTATTTCATATTTCAACCTATATATCAACACAACCTATAAAAGACAACAACGAACCCAAAATTTTAGAATTCATTATATACCTACGAAATAAATCACTTTAAACCATAACGCTAACGAACTTAGATTCCAAATTTGACTACTGAGCCCTGAAATATTGCCAAAATAAAAAAAAACGTTGCCAAAAATAAGATAAAAAATGTTGCTAATTTACATAAAATTCCTTCGACCGAGTAATCTACATACGCGGTCTGCGAGACCGTGAGGTGTCAGGTTCCCATGTTGTGAAATATGTGCCGGCCTGACAAGGGTTGTTTTAATTCAAAGGAATACCGCCGCTTCGATTATTAGTTCGCAGATAATGACGAGTGATAATTCACACGCTGAGTCACAGGTTAAGAAGTGAGATTAATAATTCGAACAATTCTGTTTACAGGAGCCTTTCTGGGCTTAATAAATATCACCTCAGTAATATCATTCAGGTTAAACGATTCGACATTGTTCTCTGTTGAATGTTCTCCTTCCAATATTGGACTCAAAGTACAGTTCGCATATCTCTTCTAAATAGTCAGATATCATTACTTTTGGGCCCTGATTCTACTAAGTCAATTATTATCAAACCACTCAAATTTCAAGAAATGCCATTGAATTATAGACTTTACTGATATGTTCTTAAATACTAAAATTGAATGGCATCTGGCAAGTGAATGAAACTGAGTAATGAACTCTTTATCATTTAATTTAGAACTGTATTTGATAATACTGAAATTCAATGGCATCTTTTGTAACCTCAATGGTTTGACAATGGTTAACCATTAGTAAAATCTAATAACTAAACTTATCCTATCATCATTAAACTTTGGTCTGACATTGTTTGAAAATATGGCTAATTTTAATCAGCGTATGTTCTTATACCAACATCAACTTCAACTCCTCCTTATGATGACTTCGTCTACAGCAGAATCGCTGCAATTTCGCCATTGTTAAGTTAATGGTAAATGTAATATAAAATTAGTAATAGTGAGACGCTTATATCAAGTTTTCCAAGAAAATTCACCAGAGCCACGTTGGCTACGCCAGTAAATTTGTGTCACCAGGATGTGTGGTTGGATTTCACGGGGGCTACATCAATATCGAAAGACCTGTCTACTTACATACAATCACTTTTCATTCAATCAAACTCTATCATTTTACGTAAACATAATACCTGTGGACCTTTTATAGTTCTCGTTATTACACTTTTATATTTAAATATTCTATAACCCCACCTTGGCACTCTATTTAAAAGATGAGCTCATTAAATAATATAAACACGTTATATCACACGTCGTTAACCAGCAAAACAATTGAGAGATATCAAAATGAAAATAACCTTAATTTATATTAACACTTAAAACAAAGAGTTGTAGTAAATTTTATTCCCTAGCATTTGTAAAGCAGTATTATAAAAAGATATCTGAGTTAATGATTACGTGTAGACAGGTCATTACCCCGTTGTCCGGCGACGTACGAAGTGCCCTTCACGTGCCCTAAACCAACCTTACTCGCATATTTATAGAAAGGAATCAGTTTGCAAAGAATTACTTTCGATGGATAAAGGTGAATGTGTACAGTGGTGTTGAATTACATGAGAGTGACATGGACACGTTTTGTAAGCCAAGAGCTTATCTAAAAAGGTGCTAACCCAAATAGTCTATACGTCCAAAAACGCAAAATTTCTGATAATTCTGATTTTGACTTAATTTTTAAAATCCCATTTGAACTACAAATTTGAAACCAGTATTATCAATCTGGCTGCAATAAAGACGAATATGGAAAAATATACGAAGGTAAAATTATGATTGAATGTGGAAGGACCCATCTCTATACCTGCATTGATACAATTGATGGAATTTGCCAACTCATTATTCGAAAATATGTTGACCTTAGTTAACCCTTTGAAAGATTGCCATCAGAACCTGTGATCACAACAGCTATAGAATACTTTTGGAAACTACATACGAGGTGTCATTCGATTCGTCGTAATGAGTGACAGGATAGGTATTAAACATTTTTGAAAATCAAAATGGTGGATTTTTTATTTTTGGCGCCAAGAGTTTTCAATTTAGGAATGCTCAGAAGAAAATCTTCAAGATAAACTTCAACGAGAGCTGTTATGGAGCATAAAATTATGGATGGTTTATGTGATAATGATGGTTTATGTTTATGTACAACCCACACTTGATCAGCAATGTGAATTCTAGCCTAATAATAAATTGAAACAAGGCCTTGGTTTAATAAATGAATAATAATAATACTGGAATCACAAACTTATACGTGGTACATTACGGTTTAGGGCCTTTTGCGAAATCAAATTTATTGTTCCTATACAACCTAGTAGTATATTGTTCGTAGACCTCATTGAAACAAACACATGACTTATGGAAATGAGTTTCAGTACATTTTAAGTCAACCCCAATTAATTACAGAGTCTTATGAAGCCTTCTAAGGAAATCTTAATAAAATTGGTCTTCATAAAGATGTTTAAAATTGCTTTGAAAGTCTATTTATAGCAAATGTAATATATCTATTGAATCTATAAAAAGAAAATGTAAGCATTTTGATATTTTCTATACCACCTACTTATTCCTCATATTTGAAGATTACAGGTCAAAAGTTAATTATGTTGTCCATAAAATTTACTTGAGCGGTTTTATTTTTATGTAAGAAATTAGTGATGTCGTGAATATCCGGTTTTTGGTCGCATTTAAATATAAATTAGTAGAAATTTATGAAAATTAATTTACACGAAGCAATATCTTAATCCATAAAAGCTGTGAATCTGTAACTTTAAATGGGTGAAGTTGCAATTTATCAGTTTCTTACTCGTCAGCTTTCTTACATTAGGCAGCTTACAGGATTCGTCAGATTTTGATAACATTGACATTGATTTGCGTAATAATTGTATTGTAAGTTGTAAACCCAATGATTCAGGAATGAAAATAGGAACTACGGTTGCCACTGTCATACTGTTGTATTGAAACATAGACAATTTAGTGAGTACGATTTGACATAATTGGAAAGAAATGTGCGGTCTCTGTCAGTGCCCAAAATTGTTGGTTTTACCATAGCTAGTCATCCCTCCTAGCCTTGGCTATGTCAAGTCGGCTATGCCAAGGCTAAGAGGAGAAAGAGGAGGAGCAGGAGGAGCCCTTCGTCAAAATCCTTTCCACATTTACAGAAATTAATCATTAAAATTGGTTTTGATATTTTCATACACATAAATAATTGGTCTGCGGGAAGTAACTACATACTCGAGTCAACCGCGCATATTCTGGTTCACTAGGTGAAATTGATGCTGAAAGCACAGAGCCATTCATCAAGAAAAACGAATACTCTAGCTAGTTAGAAATGCACTCGACGAAAATATCGTAGTGGATCGTATCGTAAGAATGAAATAAACGACGACACGACGAAGCGCTGTGTGCTCTTTATTGTCAAATGAGAAATAATATATGCTTACTCTCATAAAACCAACTTGGCATTTAACCTTCCAAATGGAGTGATGACAATAAACAAACTGTCAGAATCGTTCAAGAGTTTTATTAACGACGAGTGAATGAGATAATTAAGGCAAATTGAAGATAAGTGTGAACTCATAAGCAGCGATAAGTGCATCTTATGAGTAATCACAATCTTCCAAAGGAAATGTGCTTAAAAACAAGTACTTAATCAGCAATTTAATCCCACCTGAACGCCCACTAGGTCTACAGAATCAATAAAAGATAAATTTTCAAGATTCGAACTACCTTTTCTCCTATAATGAACGGCAAACTTCTTGACAATATGAGTACTCACTGCGCCAAGAATGCCAAAAAACTATCATGATTTTATAATAACTAACAGTACAGCATTATGAAAAAAATACATTTTTGATGGCATTTTAGATATTTTTACAAAGTAGGTACTCATATTTAATTTTTCAAAACCACTTTCTAAGTACTACTACTACGTATTAGGGAAATCAGCAAATTATTAAACGGACTAAATATTCTACTACAAGACACCAAGACTTTAATAATATGATAATCTTAAAATACTATGTTGAATATTCAACAGAGCCATTGAGAGCTCACTTAGAATTATAGATTTTCGTAGTATTATTTACCCTGTGTAGAGACAATCTGTCACTAAAGGGCGATTCACACATAGCGCGGGTGCGGGTTGGACGCGGGTCATTTTATCATCCAACGCAGCTTACAGAATAAAGAAAAAATATGCTATGTTAAGAAAACGGCGATGGATGGCAAAACTACTCGTGCCCAACCTACTCCTGCGCTATGTGTAAATACCCCAAAGATCTTGAATGAAGTTCCTTACAATCCCAAATTTCAATAAAATACTCCATTCAAATATCTCTCAAAAAAAACAAGATTACCAATAGATAATTTACATTTTATTACACAGAACAACAATGTGTGTCCTATATTATTGTAGCAGATTAATAAAATCATTGTTTTACTAGGCTCGCTAAATGATAATGAGATTCCACCTTCGCTGTTCCCTCGTTTCAAGGTGGCATATAAACAGGCCTACTTCAAGGGCCAGTACATACAGAGGAGCGCAACGGAGATGATTTTATGGAAGGCACTTGAAAACCAACCTTGAAAAAAAGCCAAGAAGTAAATAATTTTAGAACATGACAATAAATGCACTTGCGTCGTAAATGATGCGAATTGTATAGTTGATTTTCCAGTAAAATTCTTTCCATCTACGATCCTCTGTCTGCGCTGACCCTTAGATTACTCTGAAAAGAGATTTATTAAACTTCAAATAAGAAAAGCTCGGAGAAGCGCAAAAAATAAAAGTAAATAACGATTAAGTTTACTGCTAAATATTATTGCAAACGTTAACTTGAGATAGATAGATTGTTCTTAATGGTACATTTTGTAAAATGGTAGTATGTTTTGCTACCATTTCTAACAGTTCTTACGTAAGTGTTTTATATTGATAAATGGTTTTATATAGAATTGATGGTACTTACCTAAATTTAAAGATTGCCAGGTGCGGCACATTGGAAATATTCCTATAATGAGTATATATTATTATATGGATTATTGACATTGAACAATAAAAATTAACACGGTAGGATCATGGCTGACAGAACATGTGGTTACTTCATTCTTCCACAGGAAGCCCTCAATTCTCTATCAATCTCCTTGTCTCCCTAATTTTTACCAGCCATTTTGATCTTTATGTCCAAAATGGCTGATAAAAATAAGTAGATTTCATGTCTCAACTCTCAAATATCATGTCTATTAAAAACATATAAAGTAAGTGCCGACCTGGCTAAAATATTATTTATATTAAGCTATTACGTGACTAACAAGATTTATGTCCTTTCTTTGTCAATACCAGATTAACAATAAACACCTAACAGTTTTTACATTAGCAGCCAAGCCTATCTGAGATCATGTTGAAAATATTCACATAAAATTTGTCCACTCAAGTAATTTGTGAAAAGTAATGGCAGAATTCACTCTACGATATCGAATAAGACTGGACCAGTAAAACAAGGACTGTTCATACTGTATATATTTTTATTATAGACTAGCTGTTGCGAGCGACTCCACCCACATGGACTTCGGATCCCGTTCCCGCTGCTTGGACTTCTAATCCCTTTCCCTGCTACATTAAAACCTTCCGTAGAGTTCAAGGAACAAATAAAAAAAAGAATTACTCGAATAGATCCAGCCGTCTTCGAGGTATGCGCTTATCAACATACGAGTATTTCGCGATTCATTTATATATATATATATATTTATATGGATTTTTTTATAATTTATTGCATGAAAATTTGACTTCACCTCGCCTGATGTTAAGCTGAAGGCAAAGTCTCATGAAAGAGGTGTCTCATGAAATTGCAAACACGTACAGTGCTACAATGGTGGCGCTCAGCTTGACGGTTGATAGATTTAATCAGTACAAAAAATGTGGCTAAAACTTTGGCTAAAAAGTTTTCTCTTCAAAGACGTCGCCGTCGCGTGATAATTATCCATAGACATTAATGATATTAGCATAAACAGACCCACAATTCAAATATCGAAATTCAAATATCAGTGACGTCACTGCAATATTATATATCTATTTCTGTCAATGTTGATCATGGTTTTTGAAAATCGTTCGTTTGGCATCTCTTTCTATGAAAGTTAGTGATATTTTGCCATTGCTATCGTTGTACCTTTTGTTGTTACCCTCCCTCTCCCACACTATATTACCTCATCATCATCATCATGTAGACGAGTTATTCTGATTGCATCCGAGGTTTATTGTAATGCTAATAATACACTAAATATTGACATCTTCTATTGTTTGCTGCACGAAATGCACATTCGAAGCCAATCTTAAATTACATCCGTTGTCTATTTACTAGGCACTGCCATTTCGCCACTCCTTACAACTCACAAAGCGGACTTAGATACATTACGAATGTCACAACATCTTTCTACGAAGGTGGGCCGGCACATAAAATTAACGGTTCGATTTAGGAAATAAATATACCTTTTTATTATCATATTATCTCGAAAATAACATACACTACAAAGGTTTAACAGTATATTATTACGTGTAAGATCGTTCGGTATGTTTATAATCGACGGCTGAACTATCAATTCGTATTCAACATGCTGGGGATTAGTAGGTGTATCGATACCGATAGTAAAATGGGTATTTTGATGGTGTTTCATTGTGTTATTCACATATATCTGTGAATTATCATAGGAGTACGATCAATAAATAAGAGGAAATTGTCACTATGACAATTTCAGTTGCGCAAGTGTCTCATACTTAAAAATGTCGACTATTCCCGACTACTATTTATTGTTTTTAGTTATTTATTTTTTCATCAACAACATCACATTGTGTTGAATATACATTTGTGATGGATAAGATAAATTAAAATTTGCAAATAAAATTTGATTTTCCGTTCTTCTGCAATCATGTATTATGTATACAAATACTTCCGTAAAAGAATATCTCTTGTGTGACTTGACAGGTAAATCCTACTATAAAAGATCCACAGGGATATGATTTACAAAGGCACTGTATGTCTATACAGATATATTATGTTGAAATGGAATAAAAATGCAAAAAATAATCGTAAAATCGCTAAAATCAAAACTACGGTTGTCAATTTACAAAGTTACAAAGTCAATTTAGTACGATTCGACAGTATTAATGGGACAGTCATCAAACATCCTTCAGTTCACAAAATTGTTGATTTGACTATAATACATTTATTAAAATTGTGTGTCCCATTCCCAATTCAAAATTCATTCTTGCTTCATTCCAAAATCGAGGCACAATTTTATGTTCTAAACATTTTGATATAAATCGTAAATAGAATTCCAACAAGATGGCTTTGTATCCTTCTTCGAACAGAGGTGTTACAGCGATATAATTGCACTTGTATAACTTCATAGCTCAAATGACGGGGAGTGCCGAGTGCCAACAGACGGTCGCGGGCTCGTGACTGATTGCACTGAGTCATCGTTATGACCTCACTAACACCGAACACGCCAATATCTCAATGTTCAAATCATCTGTTCATTGCTGAGGCATCGACCTCGTTTAAGCCTGCGTTGCCATTAAAGTGAAGATGAGCGGAGCGCAGATATGCAATAGTTGATTACTTGCATTGTTTGAAATGAAGATTACATTATTGTTTTTGATTTATTTGTCAGTTTTTAAAAGGAGCATCTGCTATCTAACCTCTAGACTGAAAGGATAACCAGCGTCAGAATCTCGTCCATTGTTTAGGAGGGGCAGGGACTAGGAGTGGAGGCTAAATGGTCCCCATAGATGATAATATAGATATCTATATATTGCTTGACTTTCTCATTTTCTCTCTGTTGTTAAAGATAAAAAGAAATGAAAGACTATCAAATGTATGAAATGATGAGACGTTACGCGAGTGCTACGAAGAAAAATAGGGAGGGGAGCGGAGCAGTGTCAAATGGACTACAAAATGATAGATTTGAATTGCTGTACTGTTAAATGTTATTTTTTTTTTTATCCTACGTATGTGGCAGACAAGCACACGGCCCACCTGATGGGAAGCGGCCACCGTGGCCTATGAACGTGTGCAACACTAAGGGTGTCACACACGCGCTGCCCACCCTGAAGGGAAAGGGGGAGAGCTGGGAAGGGGTGGGGAGGCTAGGAAGGGGAGGGGAAGGAGGGGTACAGTGAGCTCTGGCTACCCTACTTACCGGCGGGAACACAACACGATGGTTATTATGACCGCGGTCTTCTGTAGGGCGGAGGTACTTCCCCAGTCGGACAGCTCATTTCGGACGGGAGATACCGTCGTGTCCTACCTCCTGTTAATCGCAGTAGCCTAGTGGTATGGGTAATCGACTGCTGAGACGAGGTCACGGTTTCGATCCCAGGTTTACCACGGCACACACCAATGACTTTTCGATGCTTTACCAAGTTATGTGTGTATTTATCGCAGGTTTATATGTGCCCGGTTGCACCTAAACATAAACTGGCGAAATGTGGGTGCTAGCACCTCTGCCTACCCTTTCGGGGACATATGCGTGAGTTTATGTTGTTATGTTAAATGTATTACACTCCAACTTGCTTTGTCTTTTCACTATTGTAAGTTTCACTCATATCCGCTTTCGAAAACACAGTAGGCGTTTTCACATCTTCTCTTCGCAGTTCTTGTGTGTCCGCCTTATTAGAAACGCACCTTAGTGCCTCGATCCATTATGTGCATACATACAGGTTTCTTGCGAATAATATTGCGAGATCAAAGGATTGAGAACGGACGGTATTTGTATTAAATTCACTCATATTATTTTATATTTGTAGAATCTTTTTGATGTTCCCCACTGTTAATATTTTAAATATAAAAAATAAAAGCAATAAGTAGCTTTGCTTATAAGAAATTCTGTTTTCAAGGTTTCACTTTAGTTAAATTAGAAAATCAAATAAGTAACAGGTGCAAGAATTAACTATGATGAAGAATTGCAATCTATTCTATTTGTAGCAACATTCCATATCTACTTCCAGAAAAAAAACAGTAGCACGAACAACTAACGAATTCATATTGTAAAGGTATTGAGAGAACGAAGCATTACGATTGGCGGATTTTTGATGGAACGAAATATTTCGATAACTTTTCGTACTAAGAGTATTGGGTCCCTTAAGGGTTAAGTAGTCAAGCGACTATAATATGGGTTTCGAAGGTTTCTCCAGGATTATCAGTACGGGTGACGACTTTGATGTTGCAAATGTCCATAGACCACCGTGGACCGTGTGTTTGTCAGTCACCTAAATGGTATAAAAACAGATCACCTAGTCTATTGCGTGTGTTCATAAAGTAGAGACCACTGAAGGTTTTCCAATTCAGACGTGTGTTATAGAAATCTTGTTGAGTAATGAACTATAATGTTATTGCTCGGTTCAAAATTAGAATTGCTGATTTCAATAGACGAACTATATTAACTAATAAACACTTTTATGTTGAGCAGAACAGCTTCAAACAAGTATGCTTACACGTGTGCATTTTTAACAAATATGCACAATTAAAATAGTTCTATCCCAATGTCTGCAAACTCATAAATAAGGTTTAAAAAATATCAAAGCACGTATTTGTATTTGCCTAGCGGAACAGAACGGCAGACATAAATAACGACAATGCTCGCCTTATTAGGGTTGCCAACATCGAGTAAAGCTGTACTTCGATTGTTCTGGAAATAAAAATGTAGTTTTAAGTTTTTCAGATGGTTAAACATAATCAATTGTCGTATTTGATTGTGTAGAGAATACTATATTACTTTGTCATGACTAAGTACAGCACATAAAACTGTTATTGAACATAACATACCTACATACATAACGTAAACTCACGCCTATATCCCCCAAGGGCTAGGCTGAGGTACTACCCACCTTTCGCCAGTTTATGCTTAGGTCCCAATGTAATATGTGGCGAGCCCATTGCCATCAACTGGGCACTTATAACCCTGCGCCGCCAATCAGGTACATTGTGACAAATGGGTATTCCGAAAATAAATTACTAACCAAAAATGTTGCAGCTGAATAAATATGGAAAAAAACCATTTGACCCGATTCCTTGCTATGCGGTATAATTCGCAAGAAAATTAATTACGTACTTAACTGCACAAGTAGGACAAGGAAGGAAGGAAAGTATCAGACGGAAGAGGTATAGTTAGTACTTTAAATTACGATTCGATTTTTATGGGCGATATTTTTAAACAGTTTGACAACCCTAACTAGGTTCGCGTGCCACCTCAGTAATAACTCTAACCCATAAAGTTATGATTACCAACGTAAATAGATCAACAGTCTCCTCATTTTCACCGAATTTCAAATATTAAACGAATTTAGATATGGGCCTTTTATGACAGCTTCTCTGACAAGTGAAGAAGTTTATAAAAGATACGTTTCACTGTGCATACACTCTCTCACTTTCTCACACCTAGGTTTTTTTCATTTATTTATTCATTTATTCATTTATTCGTTTATTACTCGCAAATGTAGATTACTAGCTGTTGCCCGCGGCTCCGCCCGCGACTCCGCGCGCGTGTTGTGCGCTTAGTCCTTCTTAGTATTACTTATAACTTGGTGATCCAACCTATATCGCAAGAAATGACTGGATTTTTCACTAACTAGCTGTTTCCTGTGTCTTTGTTTGCGGCTACTTGTGTGTCGCGTGACCTTACATTGCTATTATATAACATGTTAGGTCTAGTCTACAAAAAAGGAACAAGATTTATGATTATCAGTTTCCATTGTTGAATATAAATTTTGGGATACATAAATTTTGTTTTGGTCATGAATACACAATGAAGGTCAAAGTTTTACCTTATGTAATACGTACTGGTTTCAGGAGTTGATGTTTATAATCGTACTAATCGTTTTAGACTAAAAATAAGCCAATTAACGGATCGTTAATATGGTTCAAATTACCCATTTCAGCCGCGGTAGCCTAGTGATATGGGTAATGGACTGCTGAGACGAGGTCTCGGGTTCGATCCCAGGTTTACCATGGCACACACCAATGACTACGATGCTTTTCGAAGTTATGAGTGTATTTAACGCAGGTTTATAAGTGCCCGGTTAATGACAATAGACTCGCCACCTATTACATGGGACCTAAACATAAACTGGCGGAATGTGGGTGCTAGCACTACTGCCTACCCCTTCGGGGATATAGGCGTGAGTTTATGTTATGTTATGTTATGTTACCCATTTCAGTTTCAGCACGTTTCCGTGTTGTGCATAACAAGCACAATATCTGAGATGACCAAGCATATTCAACAAGATATCATATTGATATTAGAAGTGAGTTAAACCCAAATTTATCATTTCACGATTGCAGGTCAGTAAATTCAGTGAGAACTAGAAATTGAGATATTGCAAATTAACACTCACTTGAATAAGTTTTTGTCTAGTTTCGGAATCCTCAATCACGTGCAGAAAGTGCTGTTCATTTTACGTATTTTCTGTATTGTATTGTTGAGTTTCAAATTACCTGCGAAAAGAGAAAAAAACATGCTTTAAACTGTTTGTGTTATACAAGGTACAAAAGTAAATATTGCTACCATTTCCCAGAAGGAAAACTCCCGGGTTTGCTGGAAGAGAACTCAACCTTGAGTTAAACTTGCATTTATATATAACATCTTATATTTCTATTGATAATTATCAATTATGTGTACATCACTACATAGTATAAAACAAAGTCGCGTTTTCTGTCCCTATGTCCCTTTGTATGCTTAAATCTTTAAATGTACGCAACGGATTTTGATGCGGTTTTTTTAATAGATAGAGTGATTAAAGAGGAAGGTTTTTATGTATATAACATCATGCTACAACTAACTGGAGCCAAGCAGAAGTGAAAAATGTTGCAAAAACGGGGTGACGCACACGAAATTGCTCGGGTCAGCTAGTAAAGAATAAAATATAAAAAAAGAACTATGTCGCAAGTTTTATTAGCAGACGTTAATAAGGAAGACAGATACATTGCACCAGTTACCAGTTACATTGTAATTCCACACGTCGGACGGTGTTTCGCCCAGTTTATAACGAAATTGCCCAACATTTTATTGTAACCGGGTTCCGCTACGTATAAGTTGCACAGCAAAACGTATATTATTATAGTTCGGGCGATAAAACGCAGTTGTTATGAGCTATTGCACCGACCTACTATTAAATATATGTATAGAATCTTTGTCGCAATGTTGACTAATGAAATACAAATGGGAAAATTCTTGCAGTTTAGTTGTTCTGTTTCCCACGTGAAAACAGGGTGTGAGAGGAACGCTACTGAAATCGAAAGCTACTACTACTGACTATTTTAAAAAAAATATGTTACTTTTTTGATCATAGTACTTTTATTTGGTAGGTACTATAATTTTTAAAACCATTTTATTAGCATAACTCACACAATAAAGTTATTTAAAGAGTTTAAAAATCAAGGTAGCAACCAAAAAAAAGCATTGCAATAAAAATTGTGGTCTAATTTTAATAAAAGGGTCAGTAGTAGGTATTCCTTGATTTAGTTCTCGAGAGCGTTCCCCTATCGCCCCATATATTCCCGGGATGAAAAGTATTCCAGAAATTAGTCTAACTGTCAATCTTCATTAAAATCTGTTAAATAAAACCACCAAAAGCACCAGACCAAGATAAATGTAACAAAAAAGTCGCATCAAAATTTGTTCAGTCGTTTTTACGCCCATCGCGAATAAACAGACAAAGAATTTAAAAAAAACATAATTCGCTTCAGTATCATTAATATAACTAAACACATTTTAATGAAATTTTGAAGCATCATATATTATGCTGTATATTCAAATCAATTTAAAATTGGCAAAAGTGAATGTCAAGAAATTTTAAGTCAAGGAAATTTTAAATTAATAATTTCCTTCTACCCCGATGCAAAGTAAGTTTTGCCGAGACATGGTAGCTCAATTGGTCAGAGCACTCCACCTGAAAGGCAGTCCCTTTCAGGAGTCGCGGGTTCAAATTACGTATGCGCATTTACTTTTTCAATTTGTAACTGATAGCTTAACTTTTATTGAATATTTTCACACATATATATATACAAATAAATATAATATACATGTATATACACATACACATACATGTATATATTTTATAGATTGGCAGTAAGCGGGATTGTGTGATACAACCCTAACATTGCGCTCCGCTGAGTCAGGACTCACTAGATAGTCCCATTACACAGTTATCTTACGACAAGGAAATCCGACGACGTGGTCAACTCGCTTTATTATTCTATTAGAGGATAGCTTTCATATAAAAAAGATGTTATTGTATTTACGGTATTTATTTCTCTTAATGTAATCTTTTCAGCGTTCAAGGTCTATCTATTTGTTTAGACTGACTTTAACGAAATTTTAAAATGCAGATTCCTACCTACTGGCTAGCTTTTTTTAGGAAAAAAAAACAGATAAAAGAAACAAAAACACTGTTACTTGTTATTTTTATTGTAACTTTGTTATAGACTACATACATCCTATTTTTATCTCTCTATCGGATATGATATAAAAACAGCTGAATTGTATTGAATAGTTATATTTTATTACACATCGCTCTACGTTCTCATTTTAAGATTTTATCTGTATACAAACGCAGAAGCTAGTATTTTATTTGTTATATATGTTCTTACAGAGTCGGGCACGAGTGATAACTTAGTTCTGTAAGTCTCTGTTCTAAAGTTGGAGTTTACAGCTTTTCCGCTATAGTTAAATAGGCCTCTTGCAAAGAACTTCGTAATTTATAGAGTCGTGTCGCGTACTTTCAATGTTTTGCTGACATTTTGACCAAGTTACGATTCGTTTTTTCTATTATGACTAGTTGATTCTTAATTTTTTTTCCTTGAAAATCGTCCCCTGTTACTTCTCACTGTATTCGTAAGTAAAAAATAAATGGCACAGAAACTGACAGATAAACATACAATCAAATACTTCCATATATTTTTAGTAATTTAAATTGTACACAACCTCATCATTAAAAAAAACTATTATTTTAATATCAATTTGATTTAACATTTATTTATTTAGTTTACATTTTCATATTTCCCTTTGTGTTCCTCGCAGGCTAACTGTATTCACTACACACGCAAGTCTCAACTAAAGTTTTATCACTGTAACCTATATTCTGAAACCATTGTACAACACAGCGCTATGGAGCACTGGAGCAAAATAATTTTTTCTTTAAATTAACTCAAAATTATTGCATGCTACGGCTCTCAAAAAGATCTCTACTTGTGCTACGAGCTTTGCTACATTTTACAATATTTTCTAGCATAAAACATATGGTTTTATTCCCAACACCATTATACTATATGGTTTCCTCTGAGAGCTGTATCACGGTTTTGCATTAAAATAAAAAATAAAAACCATTCCGCGCTCCAGTACTGCGTAGCGCTCAGTCGAATAATAGTTTCAAAATACGCCACTCAGACTGAATTGCATAACGCTAATTATAACTTTAATAGCGGTTATCTACCGGGCGTTAATCTATCGGTTGTTATTTGAAATTCAATATTAAGTGTCGATTTATTTGTCTTTAGATAAGAAGAGACAAATAGACACTTAAGAATTCAACGATGAATATATTAACCGTCGTAAAATGATTTAACTAAAGTGGTTACAAAATGTGTCTCAAAAATAGAGTGAATATGGGCACTTTCTTACATAAGGTAACTAGAAAACTGAAGGTTCGTCAACTCCAGTTTTGAAGGTCGGGTTTCGCGTTTCAGTTTCACACTAGTCGCGGCAACTCGTGACTTGTTTGAAACTCAACTATCGAATCGCAGCAACGCCGGTCGAAAAGTTGCATAAATGTTGCCTGATGTAATTAAGATTTAAAAAAAATCATTTTATTTTTCAAAATGCTCTCTCTTAATCGAAATTACTAGTAAACCCCCGCTAAACCCTTCAGCCAAACAAAGTTGCTTGTGTTAAATATGGAGTCAGGTGGTAGTATAGTAGACCTGGAATCAAAACCGGGATATCTTGATTACAAAGTTACTTAGTATTTTAGACCATCCCAGTCACAGTACAAACAGTTTTAGTTCACGCGTTCTCTCCTTATCATTATCACTACATAGTATAAAACAAAGTCGCGTTCTCTGTCCTTATATTCCATGTCCTTATGTCCCTTTGTATGCTCAAATCTTTAAAACTACGCAACGGATCTCAATGCGGTTTTGTTAATAGATAGAGTGATTAAAGAGGAAGATTTATATGTATATAACATCATGTTACAACCAACTGGTGCGGAGTAGAAGTGAAAAATGTTGCTTTAACGGGGTGACGCAGACGTAGTTGCGCGAGTCAGCTATAGTTACTAATAAGTTAATAACCCACAGTAATAACACGTACCACTGGTCCACTTTGTACCCTATACTAACACTCCATTGTTTTCCTAATACCTACTTCAGTCAAATACAACAGTCGGTAATAAGGATTAGAAACACCTCTGTATTCGAAACAGAAATAACTAGAAATGATGACGTCATTAAACAGATCGGGTTACACATCCAATTATATTGATTTTATATGACGTTACTTACAAGTGTTGTTTAAGTATCGATAGTTGTGAATAGCTTCTATCAAGAATCACTTTTGCACTTTGGTTGGTTGGTTAACTTTATGGTTAGCGAAACGCGGGTATTAACGTGATTATATCATAAATACAATCATTTATAATATAATAAATATATCGTTCTATCGGCCCGGTACGTGCTTCGCTATGTATAAAGTGAAACAATAAATGAAAAACCGCTCGACCGATCTATGTGCAAACTTCACATAAACCATCTACTAAAAAGTCCGATCAAAGCCTAAACATTTAATTTGGATATTAGGTGAGCCCGTTCTTGAGTTATAAAATTACAACGAAAAGTGGCATTGATTTTTATATAATATATTGGTAAGCTTATCCTCGTCACATTTAGACTAGAAACCGACCGTAAAAGAGTAAGAAAACGGCTCAGATGATGATTATGATGACGACAGGGCAGAGCTGCTGTAACGTAAAAAAAAGTCATTTTGATCATTCGACCCGGATAAGTGGACCTTTCGTCTTTTCTTCAATTAGACGCCTCAGATAAAGACTTATTTGATTAATTTCAACTACGTTGTTACAAGCATGTTTTTTTAATTATTATAATAAATTAAATCTTGTACCAAGTTAATAACCTCAGTTTGTACACGTAGGAGAATCAATGGCGCGCGTGTCATGTGTAAATAAACTGTTATGTGTATTTATAATGAAGTAGCTAACTCGAATCGTTTTTTAATGGCGCCATTCTTCACACGCCTACTGCACAAAATAAGAAATTATGTGCGGTATTTACATAAAACTATAAACTGAATTATAAACTTATACCATCTTTCAGTTATAATTATAATGCTAGAAATATGTTTGTTCAAATTTTGAAATTCATATCATTCATTTTGTGAAATATAGGCTATGGAGTAGATGTTATAAAGATAATGTAGTACAGCTATGTTCCACCAAGGGCATACAAAATGATGGAGTCTAACTATAAGTTATAAAATTAACAGAAATACATGCAAATTACATTAAATAAATCATGTCAGGATATAATAGCAAAATACAATGTCCAATTAAATGTCAAAATATTAGGCATGTCAAGTGTTATCGTATTTTGAGTTTTTATAAATAATTGAAAACAGAATTCATTGATAATATGAATAAAATTAAAAGTTATCAATAGAGTACTCATTTACAAAATAGTATGCCTTTTTACACAGCTATTTAAAAAGTTTGGATTAGCAGTGGCAGTCGCTGAGGATTTTCTTTGATCGTGTATCATGCTTAAGACTTTAGCACAAACTAAATTCTATCTCTAAAGATTGATGGTCTTAAAAATCTCCAATTAATTGGAATTGGCGCAACATGTCACACATTCCTGTCAGTCGTCATTTCCTTAGTCACTGCTTTCTTTGCCAATATATTCATTTGCAATCCATTCATCTTTTCCTGGGCCAAAGTCTGCTCTTAAAATCTATTCCTCTGCTCGTTAAAGCTATTCCTCTACTCCTAGCGCCTATTAATCTCGCTACTATGGTGTCAAATGGTTAACACTGACCTAATACAGGATAGTTGTCTTTTAGGACATTAATTGAACTCCAATAAGAGGATTTAAAAACACCGATTTATACAGCATCAAATTATGTAATCACAAACGTGAAGGAACACAAACAATCCGTCTCCTACCTACGAGTAGGTAGGATCGATTTCCAATTGCAAGGTACGACATACGTCGTCAAAGCTTTCTCATATAAAAGGCATGACTTCGAAATCTACTTTTCTCACACTATTATTCGCTGATAATGCTGCTCTTTTCTTTTCGAGAACAACGTATTATCTACTTCGCAGAGGATTTTGAATAACCTGATTGTATTCCTTTTTTATTTATTTAGGACCCGTCAATTTGACTTCACACCTTTTAAATATTTATGATAGAAACTCTATCTCCGACGGCTTATTTGATATTACGGATGAATTAGCCTTAGGTATATTGATTGTCATTTTTATATAACTACGTAGCAAACAAGCCTTATTCAGGGTACGTCAATTACTTTGATTTCACCTCGCCTGTAGGTAAGCTGAAGGCGAAGCCTCAGGTAAATATGAAAATCTCTTCAGATAGATAGGTGGTTATATCAGACTCGGACTGAAACCGCACAAGCGTCTCGTATTATCACTTGGCGAGGGCGAGGTTTACCTGGCATATTCCTCTTGCCTCGGCTGACCCAGAGCCATTGTAGGCCCCCTCGGATGTGTGTGTTATCTTTCTCCAAGTAAGAAGGAACCGCCGTCTAGGCATGCTTCTACTCGGGTGACAGACAGATCTACCGGTCACCCCCAGGCCCGCGCTCACAATATAGGGTGGAGGTAGTGTTGCAACCTCAAACTTCTGAGTCGTCTCTGCTCATCGCGGGCTGTACAGGCTAGAGTCACTTACGGTCCGCTTCGCCGTCTCCTTCTCGAGCATTACACGGTCGCAGGAGCAGTCGGTGGAAACCCAAGTGCTCGTGGATTGTACCATGACCTTGAACAGTAATATAGACACTAGGGCCCGGGTCCACTGCACTACTGTTGCATTTTTTATTTATCTAGGCTTTTAAAAGCTTGGTTCACGGGAGTGACTGCCGCTCAACCCCCGAGAGGAATGTCTACAGAATTATATTTTCACTTTGTTCCTATTATAAGAATTTAGAGACATTCACAGTAGTAAATCAATGTGTCTTTGACCAAATTATCGGCAGACAAAAACAAAATACAACAACTTTCTACGCAACTTCAAAAGCATTATGGGTAGTTCTTCGAAGACAAAATTTTCTATTTCTATGGGTGTATTTCTATAACTAACTAACATAATTGCCGGTAAATTTTTGTTTTGGCTACTTTAGCTTTGTCCCTAACTTGGTCAAATGATATTTTTGAAAAAGTTGCTGTCTAAATACAAAATAAAAATATTTGAAGTATGTTCTTCTGATTCATCTAACGCGTCCGTTTACCATTTTCCGAAAGAAAATGTTTGATGTGCCAATTTTCATTTGATAAATTCATTTAAATAATAATTTTGTTGAAAGAAAATGAATTGTCCTTTTACAAAATAATGCGTAGTACTTATAACTATTTATACTTTTCTTATAAATAAGTAAAACATAAGTGTCCGGCGTATAATTCTGATTAATATGGTGTAAGCTTCGCTTGACCATAGTTGACCGGATAATACTGCTAGGAGACTGATTTTGCGCGTGGGGGGAATCAGTCGTGCAACGAACAAGCTATGAGGTGGACGTGCAGCTGGTACCCAGAGAACCCGGTGTTACGAAGGTAAATATATGATTCATCTGTGTTTGGTTCAGGTAGCATTCTGATTACAACGCCTACTTTATAAAATTTATTTTATTGTTTTAAAGCCTAAATTTGCGTTTGCTGTGATGCTTTCAGGTAATATTTTGATGTGGAAATCTTTTAATACTGAAGCCTGTATGATTAAGGAGTTATGCATAATTATGGGCATAATCCTGATTCATCTGGGCCTGCTTCATATGGTCAAAACACCATATGAATTAGAAAGGAGCGGTTTTATAGCGTGAATTTGCTTTTATTTGTAACATACATATTAAAGTATAGCTGCTATAAGTATATAGCCGCTATACTTTCGTATGTATTTGGTTTACATATTTTAATTAGCATTTTTGTTACATTGTACTATATAACTTATACTGTTACGCTATTGATAAAACGGCAATTTTAAGATTAATTTTCCCTAATAAAAAACACGAAAACTTATTTATTTTTATATATCTCTTTTTTTTACTTATTTTTTTCTTTTAATATTGTAGTTTACAACAATGCCACAACCTGATAATAAAAAAAGAAGAAAATGAGACTGACAGAATGCGTAAGTATGGAAAACATAAGAAAAATGATGCTGAGTACCTATCAAAAAATTTTGGAATTGAAAAGAATCAATGAAATTTACAGGAAAAAGATAAACGACTACTACTAAATGGGTTAAAGGTATATATGTAAGACAAAAGAAAAACCTATCTGAAAAAGAAAAATTCAGCTAGTTGATTAATCGTGTGCTACCGGAATTAAAGAATAGTAGAATATTAGTTTGTATTGTGATTTTTAATTGTAAAAGGTTTATCTAATTGATTAAGTATTAAAGTTTTTCAAATTAAATTTTTGTTTCTGATTTATCTGTCACCAATACTGATTCATCTGGGCACAAAATATTTGAAGGTCGATATTTTGAAAACTACTGTGTAAAAATGAGTCCCTCATTTAAATATATGGTCCTTGGAATCTATACTTTCATATGACCATGTGTTACAAAGCCGATAGTGAAAATTAATTTTGGCCAGATGAATCAGGCGAAGAATGAAATTTCGAAGAAATACCATTCAGTCTGAGACAAAAACGAACCATTGGCGTTGTTCCATTACTGAACGAACTATTCTCGCAAAAGGTTACCCGCAGAATAATGTCACATATATCGACGGTGTTACTAACAAAGCTAATGAGTCTAGACAAAAGGTTACGCGAACAACGTCACATCTTCTTTCGACGGTATTAGATTTAGAACTAATGAGACTAAACTTAACTTACGTGACTAACAAGCTAATGGGATTGGACGCCAAATATGCTTTTCATAATTTTGTGCCTACGTCATCGGTACAACATACCTATTCAGGTGCACAAGGTGGAAAGAATCTGTTTTCACTCAGGTACCTATGTTTTACCGACTTTAAAGCAGAATTTCTGCTTAGTGGATTATCTATAGGTACTAATATTTATAAAAGGATTTTTTTTTGGTTTTGTGTGTATGTCTATAATGTAGGTATAGGTAAATAATGTAGGTATAGGTAAATTCAAATCCTAGTCAGTTTTCAAAAAAAGAAATCACCATTAGAAAGTTACATTCACCCTTTTTTTTCCGTGCGCGCAATCGCCACGAATACCAATCCCATCGAAGCCGATGAGAGAGGTTATGTCGGATTCGAGATGACCCCCTTCGGGTATAGGGTACCACGATGTCCCCGTCTAGCGATAACCGACATCCACACGGGCGGAACCGCGGGCAACAGCAAGTATTATATATATAGTTACAAGCAAGAAATAGAATTATGTTTTTAGGTGGATTAAACTCGTAGAGAGAATGCATGAAAGAAGAATGACAAATGTACGAAGCGACGATGGTGAACTATGTAGGCGGTAAAAACTAACACTTCTGGTGTTGCAAGTATTCATAGGTCACATCAACCGCTTTTATTTGATGGGATCGGCTACTGCCGCCGTTAGAGTACACCCACAGACAAAAGTATTAGTTAACCGTTCTTGTTTTACTGTGACAAGTCATTTGTGACGTCGATGTAGTGGGTGGCGGCCACCACTTACCATCACAACCACTAGATTACCCCACTCGCCCACTTTCTTACAAATAAAGTACTTATTAACACTCATAGATTTGACCTCACTGTACCGCGTCCATAATCTGTCCATATAGAGACATGGCGTAGGCGCCATGGACACGTGGGTGCCGAATATTGGCCTCTAAGCTGGACCGCACGATGTATTTGACAGGTGTCATGCAACCAACAAAAACGTATTGCGTTTTCTACTAAGCACGACCTACTTTTTTAACTACTGAAGCAGCAAGCGAACATGTGACCCACGAATAGTATCAAACTAATATTGTTTTAAAATCGTTTATTAATTTCAACTATTATTAATTTGACGGTAGACATTGTTAGCATCGTATGATGATGATGATGTATGTTATATTAAGAACTACAGGTACACAGCCCAAATATAAGCCCTAAACAATGATCACGGTATACTGACGGCCGCCCAGCTAGTTCTTATCGGTCTACCCTCTTTCTCACTCGTTTACTACGCGCGACGCCATTACCACTGTCCGCGTTCTCACACTGTACTCGATCGCGACACACAACACTCATTCAGCGACTCGCATGGTTTTTGGATATACCATTTGTTGCCCCGAAATATTTAACAGTGAATAATTAAATTACCACATCAATCTAAAATCATAAGCTTCCACCACTGTTGGTAAAATATAATGAACTTTTAGGGTAGTCATGTACGTTCAAGTTTAACTACGCAAACCTAAGCTTGTGCACCACATTCATCATTTCAGCCATAAGACGTCCACTGCTTAACACAACTCAATATATTACGTTACAATATATTTGTGCAAGCCTAAATTTGCGCAAGCATATTGTAATGTGTTATTAGTGTGCTCGCATCTCGGAGTCTCCGCATAGCGATTTTGGTTATCAATAAATTGTATTAATCTGCTCGACACTAAACGCAATTTATCAGCCACAGTCAGCGTTCGCTCATCCGCTCGAATAACTTGCGTTGATCTATATTAGACCCTTACTACAATTTACTCAAAATAAACCACAAAATGCTTCGCTCTAATTAATTAACTACCTTAGTATGCATGACGCGTATCACAGAAGACGGACGTAATCTGACTCGATGAAATCATCGATATATTAAATATTGATGCGGATATCCAAATGGAACAATATTCGCACATTCCATATTACCTTATCAATAGATTTATGAGATGAACATTCTTGCATATAATAAAGTCAAATCATCATTGAATTTATTAGTTCGTAAATATCCTAATTTGGAAGACTCAATAGATTTTTATATCGGATCAATATTGTGTATGATATAGGACATGACTCATGTGAAGACCAATTATTGAATTTTGACTTACTGTCGAGCACCTATTGACCGGACAGTTATCTATTTCTTCATTTACCATCCCACATATTATGTTTATATTCGATCCCAACAGAAGGGATACCTTTTCAAAGGCTATAGTTTTTGTTATAAGGTGAGTTCTAGAGGTTGAGGAAGTGGAGTGGGACAGTGTCTTCACTACCATAGAGAGAAAATCATCCAAAATGGTGCACGAAAACAATAGAGTGAATACTAAGTTCCAGGGTCCCGAATGCAGTTGGGCCACAACACTGAGAAAATGTTGAGGTCCAGAGCTCACTAAATAGGATTACCCTTAGTGAGCATAGAAGGAAGAAAGCTCCTCAATTCATTCATTGAAATGATGAAATTGTTTCCACCGTAATAGACTAATTAATGTAGCAACCTTAAGTAGTTTATTTTGGTGGAACCAATTTCGAGAAACATCTCAAGATATACATAGGAAGTGTAGGTACTCTATAATTATATTTATGTATATATGAACCTCCTTAGTAAACCTCCTTTTCAGGAGCCCCTTTACATAATCGAAGTATCCGAGGATACCTTTCTCTTTTCCTTTCAGATATTTATTGAAACCTCAATTATCTGTATATTATGTAAAAGAGTAGCAATTTAACCGTACGAAAACGAATCTCAGAGCTCTAATACCGTTATATGTGATTGCCGAGTTGAATGTATCTTTTTTTTCTATTGAAAAATCTTTTGTTGGATACTTTACTGGCAATCGTGACTGGAAAATTCATCTTTTAAATTACGAACGCTTTCGAATGTTGGAATCCCTACAAATACCTACCAACAAACAGGGAGATTTCAGTAGAAACCTATTTTAGTAGGCATGACCCTGTATTTTTTAACTTTGACGTAACCAGCGTTTTTAACCAGTAGCCTAAGAAGAAAAAATTATCGTCATAGGATACCAGTATCGAAGTAATAGGATTTTTTTCCTTTCCTGAAATCAACCATACTAGTATCCAGTAACCAATACATTATTTATACTCTTTCAAAACCATGTGTACTATAACAAAAACTATAAATTTTAATATTTAATTAACTGTTTATTAAAATCTATACGAACGAGATCAACAGATATTTTGTTAAAGTTTAGTTGAGTTATTGTGTTATCAATCTCTTGGTCGATTTATTTGTACTCTTGGCTCAGTTTAGTTGTTTTCTTATAATCTATGACGGTTGTTTCTTTTCATAAAATATCCAGTAGATGAGTCAATGAAGGATTTTCCGTCCAATCTGTTTATCTGTCTATCTGTTCAAATATTATTTGTTGTTCTGATCTTAGCTGAAGAACAACAGTAATTTGTTGCGAAATCTGTCTTTGCTATTCATTGTTTTTAAATGTAATTGTTAAATTTAACTATGTTGTTTTTTTGCTATTTAACAAACTCTTGGCGGTGAAAGGCCATAATTTGACATCCCCCTTTCAAGCAGTTAGTTACATAGAAGGAATGGAAAGTACTTTTACATAATTCAGTAGAAGTTTTTTGGTCTGAAACTCAGTGATATTTAAGGAATAAATCCTATTACTTGAATACTGGTATCCTATGGCCCATAGCACATGGCGTATTTTTAACACGCAGACGACGCGCGTATTACGATCGCGCGTTTTCGGCGCCGTAGACACTGATTGTTGCGTTTCCAATGACGAATATGACATTCGATAACATTTATCTAATTTCTTCCATCTTCTATGTATTACCAATTTCTAAAAACGTTGTATGATAATGACGTGAGTCGTTTCATCTTTTTTCACTCGTAAAAGGGTCTATGCAATAGACTCGGTTTTTTACGTTTTTTATCTTTTTAAAAGAAGTACTAAAGCCAGCGTAAGCAGTGCTGTCTCAACCGACGCCGTTGTACAGCTGAAGTGCGAACAGTCTCTGTTAAAAAAACACAAGCTACGAGCGACTACAAACGCTCCGTATGCTTAGGTTACAAGATTGCGTTCTAATCTCGTATGAAGCGCGAACACGCGCGTTATCTGCGCGTCGTCTGCTCGTATGAAATACGCCGTGTGCTATGGGCCTATGAGGATCATTTTTTCTTGTTAGGATACTGGTTACCAAACACTGGTTATATACGCGGCAAAAAGGGGATTTCACTACATAGTATAAAACAAAGTCGCGTTTTCTGTCCCTATGTCCCTTTGTATGCTTAAATGTTCAAAACTACGCAACGGATTTTGATGCAGTTCTTTTAATAGATAGAATGGTTAAAGAGTAAGGTTTATATGTACATAACATCATGCTACGACCAACAGGTGTGGAGCAGGAATGAAAAATGTTGCAAAAACGGGGTGACGCAGACAAAGTTGCGCGGATCAGCTAGTAAGACTATAAATGGAATTGCAAAGGGAGTGTATGGCTTTAACTTACCTTGTATTTTACGGTACTTGTAAGAGCATTCGTACAATTCAACTTTGCCTACCTCTTGGAGCATTTTCTAGTATAACTATAAAAAACTAATAAATCTTACTAGTTTTACTATATCGGGATCGACCGTGACCTTTTAGGCGATTCGCCTACAACGAATAAGAGGCCTAGCCTAATAAACAACCTTCAATGGTAGAAATAACACTTATGGATATGACTCCTGGCGGTGAGTTGGGTAGGTAGAGCTCATTGGTGAGTTTTTGTTTAGCCAGTGGGGTGATCAATTTGTGTCCTTCACTAGTAAGTCAGAAGTTCTCTTAACCTTCAAAAAGGGCAATAGAAAGTTGCTATAAGATTGGCAGCACTAGTGTAACGCCACTGGTGATGGTCGTACAAACCTTCATAGGCCACGGTAACCACTTTCCACCAGGTGAGCCGTGTGCTTGTCTGACACCAATTATAAAAAAAGTAGCGTCTAACTTACGATCACTTTTTAGCACCCCTAGGACTACTCAACATTTATCTCATTTTTCTCTTATTCTTCCTACCTCCCCGTTCTCCATTGTTGCAATCGTTCATAGGTCATCGGTTATGATGACCTATGTCACCATCAGGTTCGTCGATTACCTTATTTTCTACCTTATCATCATTCGTTATTCTCTGAACCTTTTCCCAACTCAGTCGGGGTCAGCGTTCCAGTCTAACTGTGATTATTTCCTACCTAATTAATATAAAAATACTGTAAAATTGTAATAAATATTTTTGATCAATATTTTATGAACTTAAATTTACTTAGAAAGCATATCACTACATAGTATAAAACAAAGTCGCGTTCTCTGTCCCTATGTCCCTTTGTATGCTTAAATCTTTAAAACTACGCAACGGATTTTGATGCGGTTCCTTTTTAATAGATATAATGGTTATAGAGGAAGGTTTATATGTATATAACATCATGCTACGACCAACAGGTGCGGTGCAGGAATGAAAAACGTTACAAAAACGGAGTGACGCAGACGAAGTTGCGCGGGTCAGCTAGTATCTAATAAACGTATTTCATATTTAGATAAAATGACAAATTCAATTATTTTATCGTATAGGCGTTCGTAATAGAAATTCAATGGTCTTTTAAAAGCATTGCTAATATCATTCTAAGCTTTTAAAAAACCTCGAATCCATTAAACTGAAGAAATGAGAGTACACTCATCTAAGTATATTGTAGTTCATAGATCAATTTAGTTCTAAAACTTTTCATAAAACAATTGAAAAAATATTTATTCTATTTAAACCATTGAACGGGACAAATTTAAAATATTAAAGATTATTTTAGCTAATTGGCCATCATAACGCGGCCCCGGATTGCGAAAGAGTCCGGCAAATACTCAGCGGACTTTTTTTGGTCTATTTACGCACATTTACTTAGTCTAAATACAACAATTTGCTTGATTACCAATTTGAGTGAACAGCTCATTTCAAAGTTTGTTTATCATTTAAATAATGTTGTATTTTATAATAGCCTTTTTGGCACAGTTTATGTTTATTTACAAAAATAATGTTTAAATTCTATTATTAATAATATGAATAGATACTGTCGTAATTTTTTTTATAATAATATAAAAGCTTAAAAATATTGCTTGTGTTATTATAGTAGTGAAACGTCGGTATTGTAATAGTCCAGATTCAAACTCGAAATCTCTCGATCGTAAGGTGGTTTCTTTAACCACTAAACTACCAATGCTTCTGAAAAACTTTAAACTCTATAAACAGACACTTCTATTTTATTTATTTTTATAAAACAGATCCTCTAAAGAGTACAGATATTTATTTTCAGTTCTATTTATTGAAGATTTATTTTAATGAATCCCGTCTGTAAATTGCTTTGTTAGTTAAATTAATATGCTTTTCAGCAAGTTTTCTGACTGACTGTACTTAACACAAATCGCAACTCGTAACATTTAAGTAGGTCGTAAAAATGTACATTAATTGTAGTTAGTGCGTTCTCAAGTAAGGTGCTCGGTATACAAGAAGTGATTTCCTTAACAGGTTCGAATACAGATATATTGCGCAGGCGTCGGTTGATAAAGAAGTTCTCACGTTACATCAAGTACATTGCAATACTAAATTCTTATCTCTAAACTAAATTTAGCTGTGCATCAATTAGTTTTAAAGTCTATCAAATTGAAATTTATTTAGAGGTAAAGTGAACTGACCAAGCAATTGGGTAATAAAAGCTTGTCAGTGGGAAGCTGTCTGTATCTTTACGAGCAGATGAGAGGTAAGTCGCTGACGTCATAACGATTATGTATTCATGACATGATCAGTTATTATAATGACAGATACGAACTCGACAGTTGACCGACACTCGACAACTGGTGAATTCCCTTTCATCATTCTCTGAACATTTTCCCAACTCAGTTGGGGTCGGCTTTTTCATTCTAACCATGAGGCTGAACTTCGATATTTTCCGTGAAGCGACTGCCATATGACCTCCACAACCAATGGTTCAATGACCAATGGCGATAAAGAAGTTCTCAGTTGGACTGATTGGACTTTTGAGGGCTTCAAGCTTCAACTACCCGTAACGACTGCCATAGATGTTTGTATGGCAACCGGGACCGACGACTTAACGTGCTCTCTGAGGCACGACCAGACCAGTGCAAACAGGCATATTCAGGCATACAACTTTTGCACTGAGCAGGGATCGAACCCGCGCCTCATGCGTAGCAGTCGCGTGCAATACCGCTACGCCACGGAGGCTATCTATGGTGAATTCCCTTTGTAGATTTCAATTAATTACGAAATGAGGGGTGTACAGGGCCATAGTAACAAAAAGGTCCAATTCTCGTTTTTAAAATGTATTACGAGATGCCATGAATTTTTGACATTTGGGATACTGAAATTCGAATGAGACTGAATTTTGAACAGATTTTTGTTACGAGAATTGGCCCTCTGTTGTATTTAATATTAAGAAGCTCATTGTACGACGTTTTGTATGTTTTCCACAAGAACCGGGACGTAAATTAGTTAGGCAATTCATAAGGCAACGCCGCATATTAAAGAAACTTCCCATTCGACCTCCAAACTGTCGCGTTTAATGAATAATTCAACGTTTTCAGATTCCATGCCTACGTAAATCTTCAAAGTTCATTTACACAGCCACTTCATGAATAACATTTCATCAAATAATCAGTCATCTCACAGAAAAGATACGCGGAGTTATTGTTAAGAAGTTCTAGATAAATCTAAATAAAATTTTAAGTGCTCTGAAATTGTTCGAACTCATTCTTCTTCATGATAAGACTATTTTTTACTATTAGAGTATTTTGTAGTACCTACGCGGATATAAGGAAGGATGAGGGGCCATTCACAAACAAAAATCAAAAATGGTAACCTACAACTTTTGTCATATTTAAAGGTCTTCATAAATATTTAAGTAATGCAAGATTTTTTACGGGCTCTGCAACGCATATATTGTATACTCGAAGGTTGATTTTGTTATTGGCTTTATATTTACAGACGGATAAAAAAAAATCTTCGTTAATTCATAGACAACACACATGAGAAGATTATGTAGTGACCTTTATATTTTTTTACGCAATGTCACTTGCATACATATAAAAGAGATGTCATTTTGAATATTAATTACAGCAACCACAACGCTTAAAAGCTCAAATTTCACTATGCAAAAAAGAACAGTAAGTTCAGAAATTAGTACAAAGTTATAAACCCCTAATTAGGTACTAAAAAGTTTATCAGCAGAAACACGCAGGTTAACTTTTGAAATTACTAAGTTCCGACCTAAGTTTAGTTGTTAAAACTGGAACAAGCACCAAAAGAGCTTCCAATTTTAAATATTATCATCTTAACTAATATACAAATATGTGTTTGTCTTCGTTAATCATACTTTCACGACGTATCGAGTCAACCGATTGGCATTAAATGTTGTAGAGAAGCACATTATATACGAAAAGAAACATAAGATACCATTTGTTGAAAAAAGGGAAGACATCTATAAACTTAAAGATAGAATAAGTAGTAGAAAAATGATCTTCAAAAAATAAAACTCTCCTAAAAATATCAGTTGCATGTTCATTTGCAAACATAGGTATGATACGTTTAATGATTATCCCATAGCTGATGATGAGCATCAGATCTTAATGTAAATTCTATGGCATTAGTCACCATCATTGCACTGATCGGCATCTTAAGTATCAGTTTTATTATAGAAAATCACTATGGAGATGGATCTACGTGGAAAAAAGAATCATACATACATAAAAAAATATCCAGTGGAATAACATCCTCCTCATTTTTTAAAACAAACAAAAAAAATCTTGTGAGTCATAGACAATATTTATGAATAAGTTAGTATTCATAAATATTTGAAACGCATTAAACTTCTAGTTTTTTAAACATGCCTGTATTTGGCAGGCATAGGCATTCATGTATATTATTACTTAAGTATGTACTTAAAGTTCATCGACAAGAATTTTATTGTTTTAAAAAAAATATTTTCGCGACTTATAGACCGATAAGTTAATACGTGAGTCATGCACGAGAACGAAACTGGTTAGTTTTGAGAGTTTGGTTTTAGAATATTAAGTAGTATAGCTGTATTTTTTTGCATTGCAGCAATGGTGGGTCTCCATAATATCTTAGAAAAAATTGCTAAGCAAGAAATCGTGACAAACCCAAAAATTAAAAAAAAACAACATAAACTCATGCTTTATCCCCGAAGGGGTAGACAGAGGTGCTAGCGCCCACATTTCGCCAGTTTATGTTTAGGTCCCAATGTAATATGGGGCGAGCCTATTGCAATTAACCGGGCACTTATAAACCTGCGATAAATACACATATAACTCCAAAAAGCATCGAAAATAATTGGTGTGTGCCACCCAAAAATTACGCATCATTTAAAAAATAACTACAGTTATAAAAACTCTATACAAAACTACGAAAATAAAACATATTATCATAGCAAACTGCTCCATTCCGTATGTAAATTCACATTCACATGCATGGTTACCATATACGAAAATAGTTCGTTTGAATTATTATTACTATTATAATAGTAACTAGCGTACATATGACACTATGGAACTTGTAATTGGCATGAGATCACTCACAAATAAATGCTGTAGGTATACATAAAAACAATGTCTCGGCTGTCCATCTGTTTGACATACAGATATTAATAAAAAATTACATACAGAAAAAATACATTATCGTACAAATAAGACTGTATTTTATACGTAGTGCAGTTTTTTGTCCGTGTGAGAAATGACTAATATGACAAAGTAAATCTCTCAACTGTTTAATTCGCTGCTCTTTGAAGAGAATCTTTTGCTTTTTTGTCTATTTACACACATTTTAAATTTAATCTAAATACAATAATTTACTTGAGTAACATGGTTGTTATGAACCTTGTACGTATACTTATTTGCGTTTATACGCGTCTAATACTAACAAATATTGGAAAAAGATATGAACTCTGTTCATTACCCACGTACTAGCATATCACTGTCAGGTTAAGAGCGCACAAAGTCAAACTGCAAGCAGATTAATGCCGCATGCGCAGCGAGTTAGTGCTATATAAGGTATAATGACCTTTGGATCAATTGGAATCGGAATGAATTAGGCAACAGTGCACTGTGCAATTACTTGTCGCAGTACCTGTGCGTGTCTAATTCTACTAACGAACTAGGCTAGTCGAACTTTTGTAGGTCCCAACTACCCGTAATGACTGCCATAGATGTTCGTATGGTAACTGGGTCCGAGGGCTTAGCTCTCTGTCTCGGTCTTTTTTTAATTTGCACCAGTGCATATAGCCGATTCATGTATACCATTATTTGCACTGAGCGGGGATCGAATTCGCGCCTCCTGTGTCAGTAGCAGTCGCATTAACTACCGCCACGCGACAGATGCTGTCGGAGCATCCACTTTATCCGATCCAAACAGATTTGAAACAGTTAGCATACCTACTAATTACTTTAATATTTGAACACCAATATTGATATAGAGACCAAAATAAATAATGTAATACTTTGCTTGGATAATTGGGTATTATTTATCACCTGATATCATTATATACACGACACTTGTTCGTGATTTATCCATCAATCACACACGGCGAATTTATAGACACTGTGTTTAGAAGAACAAAAACATAATAAATGTAATACCATTTAATCAGTAGGTAGATAATAAATGTATTATCTAAATGTCGTGTGAAAAATGATCGATCAGGGGTACCCAGACCAGTGGCATAATTATTAGTACAAAATAGACTACCATATACTAATATAGAATGATCTCAAATAATCAATGTACAAGATTGACATAATGTCACAAGTTGTAAACATATGACAATTCTATATATTGATTATTCTATTCTATTCTACTAACGATTATGCCATTTGTCTAAACTGGCTGATTATAACTTTATACTATATTTCTAATAACTAGTTATTGCCCACGGCTCCTACCGCGTGCGAAACTGAAATCGTCCTTAAAATTTCGAATTTCCTTCCCTGCTAGCTGACAAGGCAAATGTTATTCATTGCTATTCAAATACGGGGGTTGATGATTGAAAAGTGAACAATACAGTTATATGAATTTTCAATGCCAAATCATCAAAAAATATATAATATATAATTTTCGTTGTGGGCAAACATAATCATTTAGGACGAAAAAGTTATAAACCTCTCTCAGATCTACCAAATACAAAACACTGTGATACATTTAGATATATATAGTATAAAAAGTATTTCTACAAAATAAAAATAGATTTCGTAGAGTAATCGCCATAGATAGAGGTTATTGCCTATCCTTTATAATGTTGCCATCCCAATATAAATTTACAAGAAAAAGATACAACGTTTCATATATTCAATGAATACAGGTAGCGTCGTAATTACGGTTACATTCTATTTCGCGTTTAGGCAACTGAGAGTGAATACGCCAGTGAACCGTGAACGAAATTTCAATTTGGGTTGAGACAGCGCCCCGATGTCACATCATCTGTGATACTCGTTTAAATGACGGAAAACTGGCCTTGACCGACGCTGGTATTTAAGAGGATATTACCGAAAGCCCTCTTCATACTAAGTGAAGATCTTTATAATATATGTTGGTCTATAAAATGATTAGTACCGCGGTAGCCTAGTGATATGGGTAATGGACTACTGAGACGAGGTCTCGGGTACGATCCCAGGTTTATCATGGCACACACCAATGACTGCGATGCTTTTCGAAGTTATGTGTGTATTTATCGCAGGTTTATAAGTGCCCGGTTAATGGCAATAGGCTCGCCACCTATTACATTGGGATCTAAATATAAAAACTGGCGAAATGTGGGTGCTAACACCTCTGCCTATCCCTTCGGAGATATAGGCGTGATATTATATAATAAAAAGGATTGGTAGATTGGGCCTAACTATAGAAAATACTGAAAAGCTGTCACAGAACATCGACTGGAGCACAAAACTGTCAACGATTGCGTTGTTCATGAAGAACAAAATTTTCCCTATCAAAACATACAACATACAAACCACTACCAATAAATTTTGCTATTTCATAGAAGTTCTTACACTGCCTTCTTTGAACATTTCTTACAACTACATGCGAAACTTCTGACCAACAGAGAAGTTACTTTGTTATTAAAATATTTCACAAGTATTTCATAGAAGTCCTTCGATTTCTATGAAGTATAGGTAACACGATCTCCATGAAGTTTTATTATTAAAATACACTCGCATGAAAACAAAAACATATATTATTTAACCTAGTCCTTTTTTTAATCGATAATAATTTTAAAGGAAACGTAAACAAAGTTACTATTATACATGTATTAAAATAAGTTAACGAAAACGGTTATTACTAAGAATAAAACGGCATCCAAGAGCTACAACTATTTTTGTTAAATCGTTTATTTCGGCATTCTAGTTCAGCGCACACGTGTGCATACCTAAATCTAATGCACTTAGCTCGCCAGTTCTATAGAGTATACTTTGATATTGAGACGATTTAGATATTCACCACTTCACAGCTATTGCATCAGGCACAGAGTAGATAATGTCCTTCATTTGTTCAACAGTATTTGAAAAATATTCGGTACGGGCATAGTATGCAATGTATTCATATACGGTTACATTATGATATTACGTTTGTTCTTTTTAATTACTTATCAGAATTATTTATACGGGGTATTAAGTAAAAAAGGTTTGCACTAGTTTTTTTTGGGGAGGTATCATGATTTTTACGACCTCAAAATAGCATTATTGCGTGAATTATGCCAATGGGTCGCCAATACCCTCTATTCGCAGTAGTTCGGTTGCTAGTCCGGTTGACCGGACTACTGCGACTCTATTGCTACCAATGTGTAGCAGTAGTTCGGTGGGTAGTCCGGTTGACCGGACTACTGCAGATGTGCTGCTGCTTTTTTGCAAGATAGAAAATAGTAATTTTTTTGTTGAAATACCTAACTTAAAGAAAGAAATGTAATAAGGTAGCCGACCTTCCTTGATAAGTTTTATTAATAAATTCTTCGTGGATAGACTACAGTCCTGTTAGGAATTTTCCAATATTTCTCACGAACACTTCTGTGCGCATAAAAACCTTAGTGTGATAACAGACGAACAAGGTACAGGAGTAACGGGCAATTCAAATCCAGCGGGGAAAATACTTGAGTAGGATTAATTAAATATCAACCTTATTCAATTTAGACAAGGCTGAAAATAGTTTTCAACGAAACATGTCATCTGGTTAAAGTTTTCTCTTAACACAATAAGCCTAGGTTGCACGATCGTACTTTAACATTAACAGTGCCGTTAAAGTACCGGTCAGATATAAAACAGGTTGCACCATTTGACAATTGTTAAAATCACGTCATAACTTGACGCTAACTGTAACTGGCCACGCTCAAACGTCAAATTCAAAAAGATAACTATAACAGAGCTACTAAATACACTGGTGCAACACATTTAGCCTAACCATTGAAATCAATGTTACTGTTACTGTTAAATTTGACGGAAACCTTAACTTTATCAGGTAGTTGGAGCAACTAAGTCTTAGACTAATATTTTTCTAATGTCTATCAAGGCTAAGATTTAAAATGTCCCTAAAGTCGGGCCATGGCGTGAATGCGTCATGTCGGAATGTCGCAATGTCTCCGAGTACTCTGCCCTCACAACTCCCGCCACGCTCACTCACACCCACACGTTTTATGCATGTGATATTCGTTCTGGAATAATTTCAAAATACTTCGAATTGCCCTTATTAATATTACAGTTAGGGTTGCCATCAAAAAGTAGGCCAAGTGACATTTCGGATAAATATAAGTATATTTGGAGTATATTATCCGTATTGATTGATTTTGATTTGGCAGTACGAAATTCATCTATATAAAACGATTTTGTGTAGTTTGTAACCAAAACAATTTCGCTTCCACTTCTCACGGTCGCATCTTTGCTAGGAAACTTATTGACACGCATGTTATCGTCCACGACTTCAAGCCAGCCTGCAGGCTAGCTAGTTAGACTTTAAAATCTCTTCACAGAAAAAACTTCAATCTAAGAATAAATTTTAATCTAAGAATCGAACGCAGGAAATATCGATAGCTTGTATGCGATAGCTTGCATGCCGCTTTAGTATAATTAACACCATAGGAGTTGATTGTCGTGATAGTAGTCTTTTAAGCAATTTTAATAATTATTTAAAAATATATATTATAGCTTTGGTAACCCTAATTACCGAGAGCCAATAGCAATTATCCGTGACAAATTCGTTAGATAAAAAGAATGTCTTGAATAATATTAATATCATTAAATGAAAATTCTTCCCATTTCTACATAATTATCAGGTAATAGTCCTAAATTGGTAGAAATTTTGTATAGATATGTAATGTTCGTCTATATCGATAATTATAATTGAAGATGTCTGTTCCATTCATGTTGGTTTCGGTAGATTCCGTTAGTGTGAGTTGGTATAATTAACTACCAATGATTAAATTTACATATTAATGACGTAAATTGATCGAAAATTGCTGTTTAAAGTACATTACCTATATTAATTTGAATTAATTTCCTTATTAGTCGCCTTTATGTTTTTGACAGTCATATTACGTTGTGCATAATTGAACATAAATCAATTCTATTTGACTCCCTCTCGGTGGATACATTGTAGCGAATCTGCTGCAGTTTATAACAGTTCAGTTTAGACTTCTATCGAATCTGGCATTGTTTTAAGAAATTTTCCTTAAAAGAATAATCAAATTTAGTACATGTTGTATATTTCGTAGAAATACAGAGAAAGTGTATAGATTGTGGAATTTTGCAGGTAAAAGTTAAAAATGAACTCTTTCTCCTTAAGAAAGTCAAAATGAATTCTTTCTCCTCAAGAATGAGCATAAGAAGGTTTCTAAGGAATCGGCAGCACGACTGTGACACCTTTTTTATCATGTGAAAAAACCCCATAGATACCAACCCCCTTTCCTTATTGGTGTAGGGACCACCATGTCCTGTCTAGCCACCAGGTATGGGGAAGAGCTCTTCACGCCACCATCGCGCTACCGCGGCTGTCTATGACATGGTTTAAAAAAATTGTTTCCTTTCAAGAATTGTTTAATACCTCATTAATTCCTTAGGGAATCACAAAGTACCACACCGCACTGCCACTTAACGAATGAAGCTTTTTCTGTATATTAATTCCAGAATAAAGATGTAAAAAAGCGTCAATTAAGTGGTTATACCTATATAACAACTCAGCATACCTCTTATGATTACACAAGCGTGACAATCTACACAAATAAATTGCAAGTCGTAAGCATTACTTCCAATACAGTACATACATAACCAGTGGTACGAGTTGTCAATATGACGGGCAGACACGATCGGACCAAATACGTCAGATATCAACACGTGTCAATTTTATAAATGAGGCTGGCCGTACTTTGATCGTGCCGCGGCCCGACCGTGGGACCCGGCGTGGGTCATACGACGGTACGAGAGCACCCATCTCGACACTCACATAGTTCTAGACTGTGGAAAGTAAAGGCTCTTTCACATATGGGCGGGTCTAGCCTTCGGGCATATCCGTTCATGTGAGATAATTTAGTAACAATTTAAAATTCGGTTGAAGTAGAATAACTTCAACCGAATGGCAAAAAATTAAATACAACCGGGAATTTGCAACTGCTATTTGACCCATCCCCACCGATCTAATCAAAGGACGCGCCTTACTTGCCTTTTTTTATTATCTTGCGCATAGTCCCCATGAAAATTAGCCGGGACTGGTTGGGGAAGAATCGATCCGACTAAAGCGCATGCATTTGGATCTATAGTTGCCGAAGGTGAGATAGTGGTCAACCTATCTATTGCACTTCGGCAGACTCGCATGAATGGAGAACAAAGGTCCAATGCCCAGGTCGCCTCCGCTCGTCGTGGGCTTTGTCGCGCAATATTCTCCAAACCCGTAAGCACCGCCTCCTTCTGGAGCATCACATACTCGCAGAATGCACCTCTATCTCTCGAACGCACACAAGCAAATTGTTTATTGACTATCAAGTTCACGAAACAATTGGGGTTTTACTTAGGTTTTTATTTTATTTTTATTTTTTTATGTGAGGGATGCCATTTCTAATTTTTTTCGCTCAATACGATTAGCTTTTCTTAATATTGTGCTTATGTAAGCAAGCAACCTTTGTGTAAAGCAGCCTTTACCTGTTTAACTCGAAATTGGTACACATCGTGGGCGTTGAGCGGTAGGTACTTGTTCTCACGTGTAATTGAGATCTTTTAGTTTGTTTGAGTTTAACTTTATGCGGTTATGAGAACGAAGCTTCTTGGGTAAAACGTGTTCAAAGTAAGTTTGTATACTCACTGACGTAAGTAGGTACTCGTTGCGTACTTAAAACAAAATGGTAACTGTATTTTTGTGCAAATGAATTCAAAGCACATTTTCTTTTTCTTCTGAAATGAAAATAAACCAACTTGGGTTTGTCTCGCATTTTACATGACATATTAGTGAGTTTTGGTCTATATGACGCGTCGTAGCCTTGTTATCGGATGACTTTTACCTCAGATTTGTTTTGCTGCTGGGATTTGTTTTTGACTCTTCCCTCTTTACTTCAAGCAGCCTTCGGCATCCCTGACATTGAGACCGCTAAAAGTAGTTATGCTCGATATTATACTGTTTTTGATAACTTCAAAAAGCGTCGAAAAGTCATTGGTGTGTGCTATGTTAAAAACTGGGATCGAACCGAGCCCTCGTCTCAGCAGTCCATTACCCATACCACTAGGCTACCGCGGCTACTGATGTTATATAAATAAATTATAACTCACTGCGGAGAACCGAGCTGAAAAGTCACCCTGTAAGTAACTAAAGCTCGTTCTCGTGACTAAATCTCTTCAAATCAATCTTCAACAAACATTTGGTTCCCCAAGACAAGTGACAAATGTTACAAATCGGAACATCTGACGTCGGCAACAGTAGTTGCTGGTCCGACCTTCCCTCAGTGTCCGACACTGATTGATATTGATAGAGGAAGCGGCTGACACCTCTAAATGCCCGAAACGACCCTACCCAGGATTGATACGATGACCCTACGTTTTCATGGTTTTGGCTAAACAAATGTTGCAGTGTAGTGAATTAATAAACGACTCTGATGTACCTCCGTTTGCTTTTGTAAATCTTGGGTAAGAGAAAAGTTGATATATAGTATGATTTTTAGTAAATGCGTAATGTGTTTCCTGTCCATATTATATAACAATTGGAGAAGTAACACTCACTCTATCAGCTATAAAAATTGGCTTAGGGTTTAGTCGTTGAGTAGTTAGCCTCACGATCGGGAAGCTACCGGGTTTATAAACTTGTCGGTGTGAATCCACTACTAACACAAGCAGTTTAGCTGAGCTGAGATGTGAGGAGGAATTTCTTTGTAAAAAGAAGATTTTCGATTCGATTATCCTCTCATAAGAAGCTAGAAAAGTGCAAAAGATATGGGCATCACTGCTGACACCTCTGCCCGGACTGCTGGTCCTCATCTTGACAATCCTACGAACTATCGATTCCGATATTTCCGACGAAATATCGTTACCGACATTTCGTAGGATGGTCGGTAGGTGGCTCCAACGTCGCTCCCTAAGACGGGTCTAGTAACTCAGACAGTCAGAGAAGCGTTGTCCCTGTTAGAGAGTGGTGACTGGTTCCATACCCGTCTAGACCTTCACTTTTTCCAATTATAAAATGAATCTAAGATTGGGTGAAGAAGGAGGATTAGCGTTGCCAAACGAAAAACAATCCAACTCTTCAGTTTTATTATTATTTGTATTGGTTTTAACGAAAGTACAATCAATCTCATTGAAAACCAGGGTACCGTCGATAATGGATGTGGTATCGAGGGAAATTACCGAACTCACGTAATAGTAGGTATGCGGTAAGAATATACGATGGATATGTAATTATGTTTCTACCTTCTATTTACTTGATTAAATACCTTATATTAATCAGCATGAAATAGAATTATTCCATTTGAGATATGGACTACGTGTGGGGTAAGATTAATTAATAGATATAAGGTTTGCAAACACAACCGTTAGTCCCAGTTACATAGTGCCGTTTGACCTTAAGTATTAAAACATTTTTAAAAATGGAATTTTCTAAATCGGTTCAAATAAGTCAGAGATTCGTTGCAAAAATATTAAAAAAAAATTAGTACTAGGAAGAAGTTTGTAATACTTCTTCATTTTTTTTTATGAACTCACGCCTAAGTAGGCGGAAGGAGTAGGCAGAAGTGCAGCTAGCACCCACATTTCACCAGTTTTTATATGTTTAGGTCCCAATATAATAGGTGGCGAGCCTTTAACTGGGCACTTATAAACCTGCGATAAATACACACACAACTTCGAAAAGCATTGAAAAGTCATTGGTGTGTGCCATGGTAAAACCTGGGAGGAAATTTGAAGTTTCCTCAATTTAGGAAGTTGGTTATAATAAGCAAAAATACAATAACAACTAAAAATAAGTAACCAAATAAAATATCTTCAAAGATTTTCAATTCACGATTGGGGACGGTGGACTGGGAACCAATCTTAATTCATTTTTTATTGAATAGACTTTTACCTCAGGGGTGGTCTTGTTTCAAAAAGTAATTTCGCTATCAAAGGAAGAAAAATAAGCTATCAAATTTATTTACTTTGTAATGATATTTAGGTTTTCCATTTAAAATTACTATCATCGACATAAAAACGAATAACATTGGTACAATAATTGAGATGTGATTATGGAAGTTTTGCAAAAAAATGAATGAATTCGTACTAATCACTAATGTTTGTATCAATTTGTCAAAAATTAGCGTGTGTGATGGCCTAATAAGGAATCTCCTTCCTACATTAACATTAGGTCATCTATGATTTTAAGATGACGCCCTCGAGTGTGGAAAGCAAACATTAATAAAATACAAAATTATTTTTCTATCTTACACAGATACTACGCGAATTGAGGGTAGCATAAATGACATAAAATTGTGTGTAGAAAAAGTAAAATTAAAAATGTAACCAGCAAAGAGTAACGTACACTCGTTCGCGCGTCGCTCGTCGCTCGCGGTGACATCTGTCATGACAGACGACTCATTAGCATTGTTAGTCAAACTCGTAATACCGCATAAGAATACTGTTTATATATACAAATGATTTGTACATTGTGTATATTATTAGTCACTAGTGTTAAAGAGTAGTTTAAATCACACGCTCATTGCTCTACGCGTTATATTATTATGCGTTGAAAATGACTATTAAACCGGCTGTACAGTACAAAAAAAATTGATATCACGAAGACATTACGATCTATAACAATAACACCTTTTTGTAGTTGTCATATAAATGACATCATTAACAGGACACGCCACACGCCCAACAGGATATAAGAGACTGGATACCCCCTAAAATCGAACCACACGTCCTGATCGAAACTAATTTACTGGCGTGGCTAACGTGGCTCTGGTAGACTTTGTTAAAAACTTGGAACTTGACATTGGCGTCTCACCATTAATTTTATAAGACGTTTACATTTACTAGAGACTGGCAAAATTGCGGCTATTCTGCTGCAGAAGCCATTTTAAGAAAAGAAGAAGGAGAAGAAGAGACTGCATGAAAGCGTGTCGAGATAGCACCAACTTAAAAGTGATTGAATTCACATCTCTATGTGGACACGTGTATAGCGTGTCCAGTTGACGAAATAATAAATTAATTCATTTTCACTAACTGGACACGACTGTGTCCAATCTCTCGTGTCCATTTGATGAAGAACCGTCGTAGTGTAAGTCCCATTCTCTAAGACGGTGTGAAACCTCTCAACATCCGAAGGGACTTTACCTCACTGTGTATGTGTTATTGTTCAGAAGAATTGTTTGACATGATGCCCACTTCTAGTTTCTATCATAGCACTGCTCGCTACGGGCAGGGAGTTTATCCTCACACATTGCGACCAGAAACGGTGCGCACTGTGCGGTATATAAGGAACTTCATTCCGTGCACGCTCAAGCTGTAAAACGAACTACCTGCTGTGGTTTTTCCAAGCGACTACAATATTCTACATACTACAGGATTCTTCAATAAGGGGATTAGAAGGTTTCTACAGGGTAAACAGCACGAGTGTAGCGCCCCTGGTGTAACGAATGTCAATAGGCTACGGTGATCACTTTCCATCAGGCAGACCGTGTGGTTGTTTGCCACCTAAGTGGTATAAAAAATAAGTGTCAAAAATACTTGACGTATTTTATCTAGCTTGCATCCCTTAACAAATCCTTATTTAGGACTCGTGACCCATTTTTTTTTAAATCTTCTCAGATCTTGAAACATTTTAATGACGAAAGTTAAAAAAACTATTTCAAGTCTTCGTTTCAACGAGCCGAGTGACAATACCGACTCGACCCGATTTATGAAGAAGTCTGTTGAGAGCTCCGTGGCCTATTTCTTTGTTGAATACTACCTTGACCTTATGCATAACAAATATTTGGCAGGAGCGCTACGAGCTCCAACTCTACAATTACGATGAATACAGATTTTTAAACAAATTTTCTATGCAAATATTTTCTTGTAAATTGAATTGGAAATAGTCATTGTAAACATTATTGGAGGATAAAAATAGCAGGTCAATAGCACTCATAACAGGAAAACTCGTGAAAGATTTGTGTTGTTGTCTTTGCCAAATCTAAAAGTTACTGCACAAAAGTTAAGCATAAGAAAAAAAATAACTGCGGTAGCATAGTGGTATGGGTAATGGAAAGCTGAGACGAGGTCTCGGGTTCGATCCCAGGTTTACACACACCAATGACTTTTCGATGTTTTTCGAAGTTGTGTGTATTTATCGCAGGTTTATAAGTGCCCGGTTAATGGCAATAGGCTCGCCACCTATTACATTGGGACCTAAACATAAACAGGCGAAATGTGGGTGCTAGCACCTCTGCCTACCCCTTCCCCTTCGGGGATAAAGGCGTGAGTTTATGTATATTATGTTATGTAAGATATGTAAGAAAAAAAAATGAGTTAGCTAAATTTCGATGCTTATAATAGTAACCCCTGGCTGCCCCCACAAGGATCAATATCTGTGAGTAAACTTCAAAGCGTTTCGTTTAAAAAGTATACCAAAGAGTTTCCTATCAGTGACTTGTCGTTTTCGATAACCGAGGCGAAGCCTGTTACCAAGTTTTTGCTTTTATTTTGCTATATAAAGTTTCGCTTCGTAGCCTCATAACCTACGTATAAAGCTGCTTTTCCACAAAAGAGTTTCTAACGTTATGTTTTTATGTCAATGAATATGTGCCATAATATAATAAAATCATTTTATTGATGATAACTAGGCTCAATTTCCTAAATATTAGTAAAATGTTATATATGCGTAAACTATGAAATTATAAATATTATACGAATTATAACTATACAATCGATTTGGGTTGGGTTGTAATATCAGACAAATATAAACAGCCCAGACTCTACTTCAGATGTATGGCTTGAGTATGTCACCTTTGCCTACCCGGGCAGGGAAATAGGCGAGAACATATATATGGAGATATAAAATGTAGTAGCCCACCTTACAGGGTACACCTTAGTACAGGGACCAAGCTACCGGTGGTTAAGGCTCCAAGGAGAGTAACTTCGTCTCTATGCGTGCCATGCCTATCACAACTGCTCCTCCAAGTTCTCATCCAAGATTATTTGTATGACAAACAAGCCTGGAAATGAGCGGCTCACACAACTTACGGCTCAAGCAAATCATTGTATATAGAGTTTCTTGCCGGAATCTTCTGAGGCCGGAGTCACGCTTCGAACCCGTGGTGGTCCATTTGCTAAACTAACCTAACCTATTTTTAATTTTGACGCTTTGTAAGTTCCATTTAATGGTCTATACAGATAAATTGGAATTTTGAAGGGAAATAACTAAATAACTTTCATCTAACAACTGAAAACTGTTCCTTCTTTACTTCGCGGTGATCTCATTTCAACTATATTGATTCTACATTTGTGTTTCCAATACATTAAGGAACGAATCAGCAATGCATTTGAATAAACAGGTGAGCCTTCGTCGACCCCGACTGACAAGTAACTTCTTATGAATATAGCACACCGTTCACACGGCATGCATCCATTCAAACATCATAATATAACATAAACTCACGCCTATATCCCCGAAGAGGTAGGCAGAGGTACTAGCACCCACATTTCGCCAGTTTATGTTTAGGTCCCATTGTAATAGGTGGTGAGCCTATTGCCATTAACCGGGCACTTATAAACCTGCGATAAATACACACATAACTTCGAAAAGCATCGAAAAGTCATTGGTGTGTGCCATGGTAAAACCTGGGATCGAACCCGAGACCTCGTCTCAGCAGTCCATTACCGATACCACTAGGCTACCGCGGTCTTTTCTCTTCTCTTCTCTCTCTTTCTAACATCGTAATATATTTCGTACATAATAAACAACGAGAATATTCCAGAAAAGGGCAGTGGTCTCGTAATAATGCAAATAATTTGCATTCAGGCCACATTTGACGTACACCTAACTGTAGTATCGTTATCAGCATATATCTTGACACCAAAATCTACTCATAGCTTGCTCTATATGGCCAGTATTCATTTTTGAGTGTCTTTTGAGGATAGCATGGGGGAAGGTTGGGTTATGGTAACCAATTTAAGAAATCCACATCTACCCTCTCCCCTCTCCCCTTCTTCAACCCTCTTCTCTATATGGTCCGCAGCACGAATGGGACACCTCTGATGTCGCAAACGTCCTTAGGCCATGATAACCACTTTCAATCAAGTGGGCCGCCTGCTTTTCTGCCACCTTAGTGGTATAAAAAAGAATAATTGTACAAAAAGATTGTCACCCCTGTCATTCACAGAATAAAATATCGAACATCCTAAAGACCTAAGTGATATAAAGAAACGAAAATATATCAAAATATAAATATACTCAAATTGATTCTGAGAACGAGAAAGCTACGTCTTCTCATTACGTCGTTTTTATGAAACATGTAAAGGTAGATATTGCAATACAAGAATGAATTACAGACATAAAAGTGAAATTTATTTTCAGAAAATGAAATTCTTTGGCAAGATACACAGAGAAGCGTTTGAACTCTGACTCAGCACCTTTCATATCTAAAAATCAGAGACCATTGAGGCGAGAATCGATATCATTCAGTATCGGGAAGTGGATCGGAACGAAATATTCGAGTTATATCGATGTTATATCGAGTGACAATTTGCTCCGCGAACTGGTTTGTCACGCACTGATTTACAAGGTATGTGACCTGTCGCCATCCATTATATATGTACATGCATAAGTGTTTATGTGCGTCGACAGCTGCTTAACAATATAAGAATTGTTATTGTAAGTACTGTACATGAGCAATATTTAACATGTTCATATGCTATTTTTATCGATGATGCGTACCATTTTCAAAGACCTTTTATACTTTTGTGGCTAGTATAGTTTTCTAGATATTTACCATGTTGGTTGATTTTATGGTTAACCGATATTTCTGTACTGTTGCAAGCGCTATGATCTCTGTGTACTCACGACTGCTGAGGTAGTTCTTATTGGGGCCAACCCTATCGGTCTACCCTCATTCTCACTTGTTTATTTCGTACACCACCTTTACCACTGTCCGCGTTTTCATGCTGTACTCGACCGCGAAACACAACTCTCAAAGTCGCAAAGTTGTTGGTTGACAAAAAAAACCAACAAACATGGTAAATATCCCGTTGAAATTATAAATGACTATGTCAATCTAAAATCATACTTTATGACTATGCATATTTTATAGGTGATTTAGTACGATATCCCACCACCGAACTAATCAATTATGTACAATTATCATAATCAGTTGGGTTGACTTTCAGTATACCTACGAAGTTCTGATCTTCACAATATACAGGTAATATCAAAGTTCTGTAGTTAGACTTTAGTTGAATTGTGTTCAGAATGGTCATGCATTCTAAGACCTAGGCCTCTAGTCAAATTGACATTCTATTGATAGAATTGCGTCAAAGCGAACCGTTTTCAATTTGTTGTCAGTGGAATATGTAGACTGCCGTGATTATTACAATTATTACAAATTAAAACGATAAACAATACCATCATATTCAAGTCTATTTCACAGTACGCTGTATCTGCTGCAGGCAGTTGTCGTATGCGGTCGGCCACAGAATCATTCCTATACATTTTCTGTACATCACATTCCTCTATTAATCTTTTGTTAGCCAACATTTGTAATTTGTAATATGTTCCTTGTAAATCCTCGATATGGAAACCAGCTGCATACTGCGAACATATGGTTTTGCCGTGAGGTGACGTGACCGGATCTGCTAAATATATTTTATGGTCGCGGGCAGCGGACGCACGCGCTACTAGCCGACCGGGACACCACACAAAACAAACAACAACAAAACGCATTTACTTTCTAACAGAACAGACTCAAGGACACATAAACATATATTTAAATATAGGTACTAATATTAAGAAAAAACCCGCAGTTTTGTTAAGTCTAATTCCATCATCTAAAATACCCGCGAAATCCGCCATTTTGTCGATGCTTTTTGAGAGTTGCTAACAGATGGTTGAGACGGTTGCACCGCCAAAAGCTCAATTCATAATTTAAAATTGTTCATATTCCGACTTCCTTTTTGGACAAAAATTAATTTTTCATAATTACTAATTTTTACGCAGCAACTCCAGGTGACAATCGAGTATCATTGAAATGATACCACTTTTCTCGGAATCAATTCGTGACCATATTACTGAAAAGTAACTAAAACGTAAAGTAAATAATGTCAATTATATCGCGTTAGAATCCGTAAAAAAGGTGTCATTTCAATCAAACGAATTTCATTTGAGTTTAATGTAAGGGGCTAACACCTTTGTGGTAAATTCAACCTCCACAGCAAGCCGGTTCGACGAAAGAGGTGTATGGGGCTCTACTTGCAAGCTGGATATGCGAACATAGAGTTTTCCGGGCAGTGCCACATAAATATGTCAACCTACATAAGCATTACTTTGATCGTATGTCTACCTAATTTACGATTGAGATTGAGATCTGGTCCTAGTTAGACCTATACCAGTATTATCAAAAGTTAAACCAAAAGACTAGCTGAGAACATTTCACCGGCCAGAAGCCACGTTATTCGACCCCATCAGCTAGGGGGCAATTTATCGGTTGATTAGATTAATTCAATTTATCCGTGACACTGAAATAGCCCTCTTCCTGCAGCATCGGAACTTGCCATCATACCTCGTTAACGATAAGAATTCGACTGAAAACGTCAGAACCCACTTGAATAGATAGATTGAATGAGCCCCGGGATTTGCAGCCGTGAGAGTTTATTCAAATTCATTTTCCGTATTTCGAGATAACGTATTCTCAAGATTCGTGCGAACCCAAACACGTCGTGTTATTAAAACGTATTTTCTCTTTTATCACGTACCAACTTTACGTGAAAAATATATTACTTTATCGTTAAATTATTTGTGAAGTAAGTAAGTTGACTTGATTGTGGAAGTAGGTACAAACAGCTGCAAAAGTACTTTAATACTAAAAAAAATTACTAGGTATTGAGGAATTTGAATCATATTGGTGATACGAAGTCCTAAAATTAAGTAAAGTCGATATAACCTGTGAAAAGTCGATAATAAAAATTTTGTAAAGTCGATTTTAAATAAATGTGGTGTTTAAATTTTAATGCGTCATACTTTCTTAAACAATGGATTATGATCGTAAAGTTATAAACTTTCGCTCTATCTTAAGTACGAGTAGCTATTTGTACCAACGATATAATATAGAAAAAATCTATTGTCACGGTATTTCTAGAAAGTATTAGTCATAAGTCACAGGTAAAGAATATTCGGACAGGTAGTTGCAACAATCAAAAATGCTGGTGGGATTAGCATTATGTTGAAATATGAATTTTATTAATGAAAACAAAATTGTGTTCAAATGTACGGGGGACGCGAATTTTTTTTTATACATTTAGCACTCTGACAACTATCTTTGTTTTTTTATACCACTTAGGTGGCAGACCGTGCTACTTGACACGGCCCACCTAATGGAAAGTGGTCACCGAAGTCTATAGTCGTTTGCAACACCAAGGGCTGCCTAACACTCGTGCTGCCTACCCTGTAGAAACCTAATACCCTTCCTGACTTCACTTTCTTTACAGATGACCCCTAATTCGATATATCCATAATATTGCGATAATTGAGAAGATAATTGCAAGTCGTCCATATGCTGATGAACAGACGAGGCTCTAAAGCAAGTTATTTATTATTAATCATTAATGTTGATACAATTTTTTTATTTATTTTTTGGTTGTTAATTATAAAAACGGTGGTGGATACAACATCTTCCGAGAGCGACTGTACAAGTACATGACGTACAGTGGGCTCCAAGCGTTCCTGGACAGTTCGAAACAAAAATTAGGTATATGAAGTGATGCCACTACACAAGTACTAGTCTTAGAAGCTATCGAATTGTAGATCTACTTATTATTGTAATTAAGATTAGGATATGCATCTAGTTTATTTTATTACGCTCTTCTATTTTACTTTTTGGTTAAATTAGTCTAATATCATAGACTTTAGGAACTCATGGAGCCCACTGTACTGTGAGTACTGCTTATATTTTAATTAGTGATTAATGCGATTTCATAGTTTCTGCAACAGTTACTACCTCTAATCTAAATGTAAACGGGGCTTAATTTCTCTAATAAAACAACAGCCTGTGTGTCTGTCTGTCCACGTGTATAACATCAGGTCGTTGGTACTCTAAGTGAATCCCCATAATAATGTGTTGTATTCATAAAGTTTATCAACACTTAGCAAAAAATGTTGAGTTTAAAGTTCAGATTATAGTCTGGTACATTCTTCGGATACGTACATACATTGTGAGATAGTGAGGAATGATATCATCAACTGTCTATTGCCCCCCCCCACCCCTCTCCAGTTCTCAACTAAGATCATAATTCTTTTAGACAGCCATGTGAAACTTTTCAGACCATTTTAAAAGCATTCTAGGGACGATACGAGTAATTACTGCCAATGCTTTCATCTGCCAGACATCTTAAAGCATATTTTAGAAAATATATTTTATAAAAATTATCGCGGTAGCCTAGTGGTATGGGTAATGGACTGCTCGACGACGAGGTCTCGGGTTCGATCCCAGGTTTTACCATGGCACGCACATATGACTTTTCGAAGTTATGTGAATGTGTGTGTTTATCGCAGGTTTATAAGTGCCCGGTTAATGGCAATATGCTCGCCACCTATTACATTGGGACTTAAACATAAACTGGCGAAATGTGGGTACTAGCACCTCCGCCTACCCTTTCGGGGATATAGGCGTGAGTTTATAAAAACAAAAAGAAACATAAAAATTATTGACTTTCAAACTAGCACGTCGCATGAAATATGGTTTACGAAAGAAGGCTATTAACACAATCATAGTACACTAGCTGACCCGCGCAACTTCGTCTGCGTCACTCCGTTTTTGCAACATTTTTCATTCCTGCTCTGCACCTGTTTGTTGTAGCATGATGTTTTATACATATAAACCTTCCTCTTTAACCATTCTATCTATTAAAATAAACCGCATCAAAATCTGTTGCATAGTTTTGAAGATTTAAGCATACAAAGGGGCAAGAAAAATAGGGACAGAGAACGCGGCTTTATTTTATACTATGTAGTGATGATACAATTGTTACCTTATGATTTGCTTGACGTTTCGGTCAGGTTGCACAGCTGTGCTGAGCACAAGCACTGGAGATTTATAAAATAAAACTAAAATATATACAATATATAAGTTAAATAAAACTAAATAAATAAATAACCTATAACTATATAAAATTGTTATACAAATTAGTCCTATTGATTTTAAACTATTTCATAAATGTTGAAAAGAACTAAATAAACATCATCAATATTGTCAGCATTGATACGAATCAGACTAATAGTTCTATTGGTCTCAATCGTAGGTAATCGATAAATACTGTATTATTTTTTTATAATTAGTAGAAGAATTTAAATATATTATATAAAAACTAATTTATCTCTTTTCTAATGATGCTAATATAAGTAAATTAATTCCTAAATATAAACCTATGTAATTTACCAGTCTATTTATTTATGCAGAAGCAAATTGGCATGGATGTGCTAATTAACATAAAAGCTTAGATGTTTTTACAGATAGCAATTAAATAGACTTAATTTATTGTATATATTATTCACCTAATTTAGGATTTTTGTAACACTAAAATATATATAAATTATAGTTATAATAAAGATAAACTATTTTTAATTAAATTGTACCACATATTATCGAATCACTTACGAGTATAAATAAAAACATTTATACCTAATAAATATGTTCATTTAAGTTGAAATGTAAAAAAAATATTAACATTACATACTAATATAAATGCATTCAATCATCATTCTCTGAAACTTTTCCCAACTCAGTTGGGGTCTTTCCAGTCGCTGAACATCGACATTTTCCGTGAAGCGACTGCCATCTGACTTCCAAAACCAACCAATTTTTGAGGGCTCCAACTACCCGTAACGACTGCCATAGATGTTTGTATGGCAACCGGGACCGACGGCTTAACGTGATCCCCGAGGCACGACCAGACCAGTGCAAACAGCCATATTCATGCATACAACTTTTTGCACTGAGCGGGGATCGAACCCGCGCCCCGTGCGTAGCAGTCGCGTGCACTACCGCTGCTGTCAAAAAAAATGATTGCAAATGCATTCAATATTGACAATAAAAGATACCTACGAATTGAACAACTTCCTCCATTTTGAAATCTGTTCAAAAGAGCGGCAACCCTAACGAGAACAAGTACGCTCTTTGATGTTCAAACGTTGTAGGGTAACAATGTCAATAGTAATTAGTAGCTGTATGTGGGACAGGTGCTTCGGGTCGGCCAGAATGTGTGGTGACCCGGACACTATCGGTTTCACATCAACCCGGCCCCGGGGCTTCCCGTATCCGGTTACAGCGACCGCATATGACTCACGTATGTCCAGGGTCAAAACCGATCGATATTTAACCCTCTAAAGCTGACGTTTTTTAATAAAAAATTGTCTTTTTGTATGTAATTCTGACTAAAACCGGGTAAAACGGGGTGAATAGAGATCAAAGGGTGAATAGAAATAAAATGGTCACCTAAATTCTGCAGTTATTTTCTTTCAAGCGAAACTTTGGACTAGTTCATTGTAATAACAGAATCATCAAATATCTAGTAATGGGCTTAATTAAAATTTTGTAAAAGAATTTATTTAAAATATTCGATTGACCATTTTATCTCTATCCACCCCTGGATCTCTATTCACCCCGTTTTACGGTATGGAATTAATGATGAAAAATAGCAAAACAAAAATGGTATCGTAAACGTAACAATGCTGTCAACCGGACGCTTTTTCTTGACTTCTTGTTGAGAATCTCCCACCGCAATTTATCATGCAAGAGCTTCATATATCAATCGAACCTAGTAAGCCACGCCAACCTTATTACCTAACAGTTTGAAGACACGTTATCATTCGCCCAGCTTTAATTTTGTATTACGTGGTCCTCAAAACCATAGTTGACAAATTGTCAATCTTAATATACCTCAGCCTTCTCCTTCGGGAATTTACAGGCCAGATATATCAGGTAATTCTATAGATGTTTCGAAAAAAACATTGTTAGCATAGTTGCAATAGTAAAATCGTCTTGAAGTATTAATTTGGCGAAAAAAAAAAATTTTTTACACTTCCCTTCATAAAGTGATGATTTAGCCATATTCTTGTCTAAAAATAATGATGATCAGATTACTGTATTAATTAATGATTATAAATATTAGACTTATTGTATTAATAGAATTGCATGCCTATTCAGGTGAAATATGGTGACACTACTTAATGTATGTAACATCTTATGTAACCCATATTTGCAAGTAATAAATGAATATGAATATGAATATGAATATGAATATGAATATGAATATTCTCATACATGAAATTTGGCCCAATTAAAACTTCCAGATGATTAAAACTTCCAGATCGAATTCGTAATGTAATGTTATCGACAGAACGGAGCATTGCGATTGGCGGGCTTCACACGCACACAGGTTCACAAGAGGCATACTGCCAATCACAATATTCGGTTCTCTCGAAACCTTTACATTACGAATTCGATAGGAGTTCATGCTAGTGCTACAGGTCTCGCTATCAGTTATTTTATATTGCCACTAGTTACACACATTCCACGACGATGAACAATATTGCAATGCATAAGAACAAATTAACCTTTTATATAATCTACATATTATTTATCAGGATAGCCTACTGTCTGCTATGCACTGTATATTCGTACTGAACTTAAAGATAACCCTACACTCCTCCCACAGATACACGACCAGAATAATTAGCACGACCGCCTTATCTTACTTAATTAATTCCTTTAGGAGTACTCGATCAATGTTCATCTGACCCTCGCAAATGTAAACTCTACTGTCCATACGAATTATGTTGGACGCGGTTACGAAATTAATAAGAAATCTCTTATAAAACATCTTATTACTAATGAAGTGACCCGCCCAGGATACATGTCATTAAATAACAAACATTCAAAAAACGCAGGTTGAACGGGTGAAAAATGATCCCTATGGTGTCGTTAAAGGCGATTACCGAAAAACCGAAAAACTGAGAGAGAAGAAAAACTCGAAATAAAAGCATGTACCAACTCATTTGCCCAGCGTGAAAAAACAGTGGGCCAAAGATTACTACTACTGCTATAGGCTAATTGACTGAAATAATTGAGTTTAAAAGTTAAATTTCATATTTTAAAATTTCAAAAGTTATTATATGCATTTATTGTATTTTAAGTTGTTAGAGGCGAAGTGATCGACCTCTTGGAAAGCGTTAAACAGTTTCTAAAAAGGACTATACCTCAAGACGACAATACCCAAATTCTAAAGGAGTCTTTAGAATTTTTATGAGCGTTTTACGTTTAACAATTATAACTTACTGTACAAAATATAAAAATTGTAATGAAACTATAACAATTCCTGTTAAGTGTACAATTGATTCTAAAGAAAGGGAATCTGTACTTACAGTAATAATACGAGTACTCGTTTTAAAAATCAACCTAAATATTTTCATGACATAATAATGGCAGTCTCATTTTTAACTTATAATACAATTATTTAATTATATTTTATCATGTTGCAGTGCAGTGCTGTCGAAGGACCGATGCCCCTTGTAACAAACGAAACCTAGAGTGGAGACGGCGAAAAGGTAAACGAAAGGTATGGACTACCGATCTGAAAAGATGGCTGGTGTGGACTGGGTGTGGAGAGCAGAAGATCGGGAGCAAAGGCACATGTATACGAAAGGTATGGACAGACGATATGAAAAAGACTGGTGTGGACTGGGTGTGGAGAGTGGAAGATTGGGAGTAATGGCGCATGTTTACGAAAGGTATGGCCAGACGATATGAAAAAGATGGCTGATGTGGACTCGATGGGGAGAGTGGGAGCAATGGCTGCATTAATATTATAATTATAGCCTAATTCATTTCAATATATTGGCGTTTGTCCAGTTTCTCCAGGCTATCACCACCTAGGGTTCACTCAATCCTCCTTATAAAATCAAAAAGTCTCCATACGGATAATATTATCCAAATAAAGTATGAACTGGCACTTAACTGTTACTCGTTTACTCAAATACAGTTGGTTTAGCATTATCTCACTATGCAAGGGGTGATACACGGTAGGGGCGTTCCATGACACCGCACAAACTGTGCCCCATTTCAAGACTGTACACAAAACACCTATCAAATCTGACACCTATGATTTGTCGCCCTCATAATGAATGTGTATTATGTGAAAATCCAAGATTATTTGGATGATAAACAATCCTGGAAATTAACCGTTCACTCAACTTGCTACTCAAACAAATTATTGTATCTAAACTAACTAAGTTAGTAAATGTTTGTAAATAGAAGAAGAAAAAGAAAGTCTTGATGAGTTTCTTGCCGGAGTCTTCTCAGGCCTGAGCCGCCTTTCAATTCGCTAAACTAACCTATTAATACATTATTAATTTTGAGGTTTTGTAAGTACAATGGTGTATTTAGAATAAATAATTTTTGGATTATTGAACTTTGAATTGATATAATTTCTTTGTTTATATTGGTAAATAATTGGTAAAACTTATTTATGTTTGTAATATTAGTTTCAACGAATCTGTCCAACACAAAGTAGTTTAACCGCGATCGTCAGTTAATAACGGAGAAAAGCTATGTGATTACATAATGATATGTAACAATTCAAATTATTATGTAAAGTATAAACCATAAATAACCATGGGTACTTTAACTTCCTTTTAAAACATCATCTAATAAAAAAGCTGTTAGACCATTAATTGCCCGTAATCACGCTATTAACAAAGCAACATTTAAATTACCTACAGCTGTAAATATTAAAACACATTAATGTAACACCGCCCAAATATTATATACCCAAGGCATCTTATGAATTACAATAAGACTTCCCCTTACAGGAAACGCTAAATATAAGTGCCTTTTAGACGCAACTTCCGTTATAATTCCGCCTTCTTTAACATGTTCAATTCATTCCACTCAATAGGCATTATGCCAAGACACCTTCGCTTCAGAAGCGTTCTTAAAAAAAAACAAGTATGACGCAGATAATTTAGACAATAGAGTTGCCACCCTTGTTGATAATAACACTTTTTAAATCACAAAAGTTTGTCAAAACGTATAAACAAAAGTGAGGCTGCGGTGTTGGAGTACCTGCGCTCAGGTAATGGCGGTGATCACAATGGCATTCCGAGCATCTGAAATGAATCAAAATTCGGCGCAGCACGTCGATGACTAACGTCTCGGACCCTTCTGATAAATTACAATAATAATGGCCACCTCTATTGTTGTTATTGGGGATGATTTCATTAGGATATGCGCCAGCGCAGGTGTATCGGAGCTCACCGCTAAACGTTACCGTTAACTGTCAAACATATGATTAGTGTTTCTTGTTAATTGGTTAACAGAAACGAAAACTATCAGCCGTGAATTGGAATTACCCGTCGCTCGGCGGGGTCGGCGGGCCAGCGCGCCCGGAATTAACAAGTGTATCCCTAAATGTCATTTATGGACAGGTCGAACGTGTTTATTGGAGTGAGCCAACAAGTCGTCCCCACTAAAACGACTGGTTCCATTATTTGTACGCGGCGCGGCGACCTCCCGCGCCGAAGGGAACAATGAAAGTGAGAGAGGGCAGGAATGCAAGCGGGGGGGTGCGGAGGGAAGGTGCGCGGCGCGCGGGGCACCAATGCCCGTTCCCGGTTCCCAGGCGAGGAATGCCAGCACGAGCAACAAAGCCTACCCGCCGCCATTCACCCCGCGTCTCGCCTCCCCCTCCCCATGTCTTCGTCCCGCTAGCGGTTTAGTCCCAGACACGTAATTTTTCGTGACTTTCCCCTAAGTACCTTTTACGACGCAGTGGATCGGTCTCCGATATGTTCGATATTCAAAAATCGTCGCGTGCTCCCATTCCTTATAGCTAAAGGTATATTCGCTTTACTTTTATGAACGTGATCGGCTAATAAATTATGTAAGGAGTTTCGATCCACGAAGACATTATTGTACCTGTACCGACTGGCAACAGTAGCTACATAATGTCGCAAAAATAATGTACATGTATATATACATACTGCGTGATTATAATAAGAGGTATTGTTCATGTTCCATTCATGCGGGCCGGTCGAGGGTCGGGTGTCGTATCGCAAACAGCTGACTCCTCATTATACTTCTTTAAATTATAGTTATGTACATTTTTTTCTTTGTTAGTTGGTACTTGTACATAAAACGCACGTTTTGAACAGTGAGTATCAATTTACTATGATTATAAGTAATGGGTAATGTGTCATATATCGACAGATTGTACAAATTCTTTATGAAGTCGTGACTCTACATGACGCACATAACTTAATTAAGCAAAACAGTAAATAATGGTTTAGCGAGCAAAGGGAAAGAAGTGATTTCTACCTTCCCCGATAGGAAAAAGGCGAGATTGTGCCTAAAAAGCGATAACACAAAAATGAACTCGCGGTCGTGACCGCGAATAAAAAAACAATACTGATGACCTTGCCTCTTAATTTAACTGTCACTCTCCTTGTGAACGTAATAAACATTCATTCTCATTCATTATAAATTTCAATTATATAACAGATAACACATTTTGTCATTTTCTTTATTAATCTACATTTAAGGGACTGACGTTTTTGAATTTAGAACAATGAGTATTCAAATACTGTATTACTTTTTAACGACATCCGTCATCGCATTGAAAATAGCTGCCAGTATGTAGGTCTTCAGTAAAAATAAATGGGTACACTTCATTCTTTTACTCAATTGACATATTTCCAAAATTCCCACGACAAAACTACCTTTTGTTTTTAATTAATTTTGATATTTAGATAATCTTTTAATTGGTATGTTAATGTGTCATATAAACGTTTATTTATTCAAGATAATTTTTATTCAACCAATTAAATACAATTAACATTTCCTCTACTTTGATGTTAACAGAGTAAATAATACAACTCAGTAGTGTCCTTCAACTCGAGTAATTGGGGCTTTCAACCTCTGCCGAGAGACGAGGGGCATATAATGACGTATTTATCAAGAATAGTATAGATAAACTGACAGGTGGTTGAAAAGGAATTACTTACTTTTTAGAGTTCCGTACTCAAAGGGTAAAGGCGGGACCTATTACAATATGTATTACTAAGACTGCACTGTTCGTCTGTCTGTCATACTTCATCTCATGAATTGTAATAGCTACTTATTTCATATTTTGCAGTTATAACAACAAAGACAAAAAGCAATCAAATATACAGTTGAAAAGGGATTAAGCGGTAGCTTAGTAGTTACTTCGGCCTTACAATCGAGAAGTCCCGGGTTCGAATCCTGGCCATTACATTACCACCATGAACCCACTCCTAACACAAGCCATTGATCTTAGCTGGAAGCTGGAGGGGTTAGAGGAAATTTTAGGAATACTGATTGCTAATATTATTTGAATTTTTTTTTATATTGTAGAGATTTGTACGAAAATTAAGGGACCCTTTAGACGCGAGTCCGGCTCACACTTGGACGGTTTTAAATTGAATATCAGTCAATAGACGATACGTCTGCCCGTCTACCGATGTTATCTGATGCAGGAATGTTTACAGTATAAAGTGTTAGTGTTATCAGACGTAAATATTTATAGGTTCAGTACCTCTAAATACTTACATCTATAACTTGTTGGGCTCAACCACATCGCTTGTGATATCAAAACTATATTCAAAATTCGAACTTCGAAATTTATTTTTAAACCGTCGCTCGTTCCGGTTGCCATATGAAAATCTATGGCTGTCGTTACGGGCAGTTGGAGTCCTATAACATTCCAGATTCAACTAATTCTTAACCATTATCTAACCAGTGAGATTATAAAAACTGCTATTGTTTTCAACTTTGTCGACATAGATTTAAAGTTTATAAATAACCGTATTTTTTTTCAGTTCCAGTTTCAGTTCAGTTATTAGTTTCATTTAATTCACAGTTGTTGTGTCATCGGAGGGAATCGGGGCCCTTGTCTAACTACAATAGTCTGATAGACCAATGGGCTGTAAATGTCAGATGGAAGTCGCTCCACAAAACCGGCGACCGGATTCTTGATCGAATCAAGAATCGCCAGGATCAAGAAGATAAGAAAATTCTTAAATTCACTTCAAATGGATATGGTGGTTCTGGAACATGCTGCTATATCTATTTATTTATTATTGTTATTACGATGTTAATGAAAATCGATTATTATCTAAAATCCTTAGATAATTCCATTAATCCTAACTAATTAGGATTAATGGAATTATCTAAAGATTCTAGATAAAACTGATTACTAATTTTAGCCAAGTAGCTAATGTATACTAACCGTGTAAATGTTTGTCTGACGTCCCCAGAGGGAAATAGATGTAAGCATAGTATGTATAAGTGCTAATATTATAAATGTGAAACTAACTGTCTGTCTGTCTCTTACTATTTCACGTCTTACCCACGAATACCCCGGAGGGACATAGGCGTGGCGTAAAGTATGTACGTAATTTTTATTAAATATATCCTGGCAACATTAAAAGGAAATTTATGGATATCCAAATAACATTGATATGATATACGTTAAAATTTTATTATTCAAGAACTAATGCTGATACAAATCCAATCAATATTTATTTAAAAACCATAATTAATTAACAGCACTAATAACCATTTGTATGTATGTGTGTGTTTGTGTATGATTCGCAATAAAAACACACATCATTTGCAATATTTGCAAACATCTTGTACGGGTAGCAGATTATGGAAAATCTCTTTTGATACACATATGGATTTATAGTTTGAGAAAGGACATCTAATATATTATATTATAGTTATTATACGTCAATAACACTACAGACGATACAGAGCTATTGTACGGTACAGATAAGTACTTAAAATAATCAGAGCAAACTATGAATCTATCTATGTGCTAAATTTCAGCCAAATCGGTTCAGCCGTTAAAGCTTGATTAAGTAACAAACATTCAATTACTTGGCATTACACATGTCATGTCAACATATCATTGTCGTCCATACATTCCTATCAGATATTATTTCCTCAGCCAACCTTTTCTTTGCCATAATTATCTTCTTTCACACAATCCATCCATTGTTTTTGTTCCGACCTTTGCTCCTAAAATCCTCTACATTCATACTTTTGATATATGAATATCGATTAATAGGAAATAGGTTATTATAATACGGTACATTATTCCAACAGTACCCTGTATAACCAACCAGCTGTGAATAACGAAACGGACATTGGAGATGAGCGGCGCGTGCGACGACTCTACACCCTCTCAAATAACAGTACAGATGACATATTACCAACACTTGTTGGAACATTCTAATTTATTGCGAAGTTGGCCGTGTTGAGTCCAATGTTGGTGGCTTATTGACTCTGTAAGTTGGTAAGGTCCGGGCCCAACGAAACCGAAATTCAATTTGATAAAATAACTGTTGCGAATCTGTACAAATAAATAAGATTGGACTGTCTGACAAAAATAACGTGACGTTAAAATAACAGCTGTTTTAAAGAAAGCATATGAAAATCACAATTTTTTTAATTTCATCTGTCTGTTGGTAAATTTCCGATGTAGCAGCCCCAATTTTGACGGAGTTTTTACTGCAAATAGCTAATGTTAAGGAGTAACTTAGGCTACTTTTATAACATTTCGTTTGGTGATTAAAATATGAAGAAATTTTTTTTATTTTTTTTCCCGAGACCTTTCCAACGAATGCAAAACCGTGGAAATCGGTTCGTGCGTTCTGGAGTTATAGCATCAGGAAGGAAAACCCGACTTATTTTATACGGTAGATTATATTATTTTCAAAAAGTATTAGGACAGCCTAAAAAAGGAAAAACTCAGATCGAAGTCGCCGACACTTCTAGTTTATTGCTAAGTTGGCCGTGTTGGCTCCACAGTTGGTGGCTCATTGGCTCTGTAAGTGGAGAAGATCCAGGCCCAACGTAATTGGATTTTATACAGTAACTGTTCCGAATCTTCACAAGAACATCTCGTTTTATTTTGTGGAAGCTGTTGAATATTTATTTTCAGATATTTTTTATATAGGACGTGACAATATGACTTCGCCTAGCCTGATGGTACTACTGTTATGGGTGAAGCCGATGGCCGGAAAGGTGATCAGCCCTTGTGTGGGTGATTTCACCTGATAGTAAGTAAGTTGGGGGTAAAGTCTTAGGAAAAAAGGGTTACCATAAAAGACACCAACAACTGCAAAATGGGGGTTTCAGGGACCCTAAGTAAGTATTCATGCAAGCATAGCGGTGTAGTCCCTCGTGAAGTAAAAGGGTTACCCCATTTCTTGTCAAGGATGAGTGAGTAAAAGATATGCTAACCTATTTGTTTTTTATACGACATAAAAAATTCAAGAAAATGTACCTCACTGTCAGCAATACTACAGAACTATTGAAATGTGCGTGTTTTTACAACTCTGCCTACCCCAAAAAGGGTATAGAAGTATTAGTAAATTTATGTAAGCAAATATTCATTGGTACCAAATTAAAGTAAGAACTCTATTGAATTCTTATCTCTTGAAGTGACTCTAGATTTTGGAACAATGATCGCAAAATTTAACGCGAAACTGTTTACGTGATTTTTTAGTTATTAGAATCATACGTTTTGTAAATAGCACTCTACCATAGCTAAGTTTTTGAGGCCCAATGGCAAAAGAAGCTCAGGTAAAATTGTCTTTGGTTGGCTATATGTAGAGTCGATACTAAACTAAGATTACCTAATCCAAATACGACAGATCTCTACTGGGCCTAGGACCATGTAGACGCATTTCTATAATCATTAAAAGTAATAGGTGTATGTAGAGTATATATAAAAACAACCATACAAATAAAAACCTGAGCTCTACGTAGCGATCGTAGATGACATCAATTACCGATCCTTTCAAGAAAAGTAGGACATTGCTTCGCACCTGAGGCTCTACATCTTGTTATAAAGCGTTCCAATGCTAAAGAATACGTTGCAGTTAAGTATATTTGTTATATTAAAGGATTGAGTTTGATTCCCGGCGGTTTCTCATAAAAAATCTGGGCACGAAAAAAATAGTAACTACATAAATATATATATATATAATGGCAATTAGCTCTCTACTACTGGCATCTATACTGTCCTCAGACATTCTAAACCACTCTACCGACAAAGCTAGAGAAAATACCTTCCATCATGATGTACTGGAAGTATTTGAATTTAAATATGGAAATCAGGCAATCGGTCTCTACCAAGAGTAAAATAACTATCTCTTACTTCCAGAGTAACAATCCCACTGGGACTCTACCAAATCTACTTAAATTAAAACTCTATTTGGCTAAGTGTACTAAGAGTTTCTTAATATCAACTCAGTTTGTATCACGGAAAAAACAAATTGTGCAAATAATTTTGTACTTATTTGCAGAATTTGTATTTTTCTCATTTTTTACATTGGGGTATTTTTTACATCGGAATAAGTGGAAACAATATTTTTTATAATACTATGATCTATGCTATCTATCCACATTGAAATTCCTGAATGTATGTGTAAAATACAAATTCAGTAATGAAAGTGACTGAAAACAATCGATCAATCTTTTATATTAAGTGCATAGTGTAGATTCCGTTAAGGTTTAAAGAAAACTAGACAAAACATCTGCAATGCTATCGAAGGGCAGTAAGTTCATACCCCAACCACTAGTTATGCTACCAACCCTAGTATAGACACAATAAAGAATATTCTTTGATTAGACATCAGCACTTTATGATTTTGACAAAATAAAAAATACATTTTAAATATTTGCTTAAAAAACGACATAAAAAAGTTAAAAGTACCATACATAATCAACAAGAATATTTATCTGAAATATTTTTAAATACACCCTATTTAATTGTTTTCTGCCTGACTGTACTTATAAGTACCTTCCAAACGACACGACAGTCAATCTTAAAAGTTCCACGATTCAATCTCACAACTTTTATTATTCTTTTACTTCTGAACATTAATTTTGGAGAAAAACTTTGCAATCTTTCGCCCGTGGCATTTCCCTAGCGGCCACAACACGATCAACCTTTCAACTTTAGCATGTTTAGATCCGCACCTGGTTCGTCGCTATCATCAGCTGATACGTTGTGGCGCATGAAGAACTCCTCGGCTAGGGCGCACGAGACGCCAGCCGCTGCAGCCGCGACACTCGCACACGCCACTAGGCTCAAAAACACCACTAAACACCTCATGGTCACAGGACACAAGTATTAAATACAAAGTTTTGAAAGAAAACGCGTTAGTTTCTACACGGAACACTCGCGCGCGCGTTCGTCGATGTTACTAGCGACAGAAGCACGTGCTCCCTCATCGGAGCGCCTTCCCAGACTGACGCGCGGCCCACGCCGCTCGGGGCTGCACAACTTTTAAATTACGTTCTGAAATAAAATTATTCTTCTGAGCTTTCCAAAACTGGAATTAATTTAGCGAATCGTACGATTATCGGTATGACGTAACGGGCGTGTAAAATTTGTAAAAACTTGCTAATCCGAGAATATGGCTTGGAGCGTCACGAATCGTAAGGTTTATTGCTCGGTGCGAATCAGATGCGTCCGTGATTGTCGGCGCTTTTTATAAGGCTATAAAACATTGTAAAGAGTTGTAAAAAGTGTGTACTTGAAATTTTTTGTGGGTAGTATGATGTGCAGACAGGAGACGGTGTGCAGTGTGCACAGAGCTTGGTGCTGTGTTGTGTCTGTACAATGTATGGTGTCTGAGACTTCTGCGGCGGGTGCGCGCGCAGTGGTATCGAACGCGGCTAGCACAACTCGCTCAGTACGAGCCGATAGGCCGCCACACAATAGTAAATAACAAACATAAGCACTTCTATTAGTGTAAATTACTGTGTCACTGATCAACTGCCCAGGGCAACCGTTCAGATTCAATATTAACTCAATTAGACACATTGAGTTCATTTTGTTACGCAATTTGTATGTAGACACGAGTGACACGACACGATGGCGCAGTGGTTACAAGTGCCGCTCTACTCAAGGAGCTCTACGTGTTTTCTTCAGATTTATACTGTTTTATGAGGGTGACTACTGTCTCAACTCCAAAAGGAAAGTTCACGCTAGAATCTCAGTCATCACTCGGTAGTTGTTCCGTGCCGGCTTGCAGTTTAGGATGGCTTAACCAGAAGATCTTAATGGCGGGCTTAGACCTTTGGGCTAAGCCATCCTAAGCCAGCTAGTCAGCCAGAGTAAGCGGAATTTCTTCAACCTACGTGTTCCCTTTTTCCTACAGTCCCGGGTCCTTCACGTGAGGCGTGAAAAAGCGTCTGAGACTTTGTTCAGCTTACCATCAGGCGAAGTGAAGTCAAATTGACATATCTTAATTCTATCACTATCCATACTCTACATTTTATTATGATAAACGCGTTAATAGCTAATAGATGTGTTCCGTCTATTCTATTCTTTTAGTCTAAGCCACCTGACAACAAAACGCGTAGGAGACATAATGGCACAAATGTGAATTGTTTATCAGTAATCTGCATTCCTTGACCACATAATGTCCTTGAATGTGACAAATATAATGAGGCGGACGTGCCCGGAGTAGCAACTGATGGGAAAAATTATTTCGACGGACGTAAACATAATAGATCATAGAATATGATAGGTAGAAGAATAGAATAGAATAGAAGGCTACAGAATATCGCTGTTTAATAACCTTGTGTTGTGTTTTCGATGGAGAGTAGGGTAGAGAGGTTTTGTGTTGTCAGTGGGAAAGCCAAAGGCTTATCCTACATCTTTTGCGCTGACGACACAGAATGTCTCTGTTCTTACAGGGGTTGCGGCACGAGTTTTATTCCTCTGGTGTTACACTCGCCCATAGGCCACACACTTACCATCAGGTGTGCCGCGTACTTGTCTGCGACCTAAGTTGTATAAAAAAAAGAAGGTGTAAACGGTAGGCTGTTTGCATATATAGACTCCGCCGGGACACAAAACCTGGTTATTGTTACTTACCCGCGGTTTTCTGTGGGGCGGAGGTGCTTTCTCAGTTGGGCTGCTAAATTCGGACAGGAGATATCGTCGCGTGTCAAGGACCCCAGATGTGAAGAAATATGGAAATATGGAATGAATATGAAGGGAGAATAGAATGAAATAGGTCCATCAAACAGAGTTCACATAATGCATACCATAGCCACGCGCGTGTGGTCAGCCGAGACCAATACCATTCGTAATTGGGTAATAGAGCACTAATAACGCTAAAAGCTGCTCCCCGAACTTGCACATAGGCACCGGGCGCAAAGGCTGTTCATAGTAATGAACATTATTACAGAAATATGACCGTAATTTATGGTGAAGAGGTTTGCACTCGAACGACAGACCTCTACCGACTCTATGCGAAGTTTAGTTATGAAAAAAAAAGAAATAATTGAGTTGTGTTCGACTTGTAGGTACGAAAGATTTGAATAAGATTGAAATATGATTTTATAGATGTGAAAAAAAAAAGTATAAATGAATTGTAGATTGAATGAAGTGGTTATTAGCATTTCTACTAAGTAGTTCTCGATTCCTGCCGATGTTTTTTCTGCTAAAATCAGGGAAAATCACGACTAATACAAATAAAAAGTGGTGAATTTAAACCTTCCACTTATTTTAAATTGGTAGAACACAGTATCTAATTTTTAACTAAACTTTGATACTTTTTAAACGCGACGAGATGATAGGTCTCTAGGCAATATAGACCTTTAAATATTTATTAAGAAAAAATCTTGTTACCAAACTCGTTAATAAAGATTTCGCAACAGAATAAACCCAACAATATTCTCCATGTAACAAATAAAAATGAACTAAATCCAATGTCAAGGGCTCGGCTCACGAACTCGAGATGCATACAAAGCATACACTTTTCACTTAATAGACAATGGCGGCGGGTCGAAATGACCCATTGAGATGATGAATACCGCTCAAATGCCATATTTTTAATTTATTACCGATAGATAATCCAGGTAGGGCGTTCATTGAGCGCTTTGGTAGAATCGCCGCCCGTCGGGCGACTATTGTTCACACTGCCTCGATGAGGCCTCAACTCATAAACTTACAGCGGAGATTTTAGTGTTTTGGTTGTGTATTTAGTACGTCAGGTCAATTTATTTGTTGTAAAATTTACAATTAAAACTAGAGTTGGTTTGTTTTGTTCACGTGATTACTGAAAAATACAAACAACTTGTGCCTACAAGAGAATTTGGTGAAAATACGGTATATTTCTTTTTAACTACTTACTAAAATACAGTACAGTTACTTCTATATTAAACATCGCCGAACTGAATCACAGATTGTAGACGATATTAGCATGAAATGGGAATGCTGAACCTTACAGTTTCGGCATAGTCGCGATTTCAGCCGATTGTTTTTTGTTTTATAATAATGTTATCGAACGCTATTAAGAACGAAGGGAATCGGTAGGTAATATTTATTCGATTATTTAGAGTATAAATTAAATATCTATACCACAGTTACTCCTCGTACAGCTAGCCGGCAGAAATCGAGTTGAAGAGTACCCTCGTCATTAGATCCTAAAATCCCCCAACCCACCCGCCTCTTACATTTGCACCTGACCCTAATATATTCTCATGGCCCTAGTCCACACTACACACCAGTATCAATGTTACTGGCAATAAAAGGGACGTCTTATTTATTATTGACAAATATTTCGCGTTAAAAAAACCTTTTTGTTAAGGGAAGGCGCCAGATTCTAAACTTTATTGTATTTATGACTTACAATGTACGTTTACCGGCAGTCTCGGTGGCTTTGGCTGAGTTTTTATGGTATAAATAATAAAAGACAGGAAATTATATCAATTCTTCAGACAGGTTTATGGAATTCGGTGCAAACCGGAGGCCTTGTTGGAGTGCGTTTATGTCTTTTGTACGCGGATGCGCCTGCGCAAGAGTATTATGCGTGTACGTTAATGATTGTTTGTGAATGAGTATTTAAAGGTAAATGTTTTAATGTTATTTATGAAATTACCCGATGTGAAGCGTATACTAAAATAATTGCTTTTTATTTTCACTTTTTATTCATTATTTTTGGCTGTTTACATGGTTGGTGTTTGTTTACTACATTAAACAACAGAATTTGCTTAATAGTAAACTATTTATTAAGAGAGAAGTTAATACATTATATTTCTTATTTTGTAATCTAAGAGCTAAAGCGATTTAACAAGTTTTTTATCGTTGAATGCACAACTAATAATAATTATCCCTAGAAAAAAAAAAAGAAAAAAGTGCCACCATGAATTTAATCTTTTTACTTATTCATATTCATAATTTGATTCAGTATGATTAAGCTTCTTAGATTTGACAGTCAATTATCTAATTAATAAGATGGCACCTCTACCTACCCTTTGAAATGAAATGTGTGTATTTATTTAACACAACATTGCGTGATGCAAGCCTGCGTGTCTCGACTTGTCTTTACAAGTCGAAACGATTAGCACCGGCCACACGGTATATGGCAATGGTTACGTATCAAAATCCCGAAATTCTCAAATCCCGAAATACAAAATCTCGAAATACAATATTTCGAAATTACAAAATCCCGAAATTACAAAATCTTGAAAGTATAAAATTACAAATTTCAAAAATTTGTATCGTATTCGTAATGAAAATGCGCATCATTCAACTTCGGGATTTTACTATGTAACCACAGCCACACGGTAACAGCCTAAAAAACTTAAAAAAAAGAACCGTGCACAATGGCTGGTGATGGCGTGAAAAATCTCCACAGATAAAAAAAACAAAACAAGCTTTGGATCACCCCGGTAGACGACTTACACGCTACTCAATACGTGTAAAAGGTAAAGTGTTTTGTCTATAGAAGTGCTGGGCTTCAATAAAGTAATAATTATTCATTCTTTATTTCACTTCACACTTTATTTTTATGTGTCGGCGGAAAAAAATCGGCGTAGAAACTGTTAGACTAGTATAAGTCTAACAGTTTCTACGCCGATTTTTTTCTAAAATACAACTGATTTTGATGACTTTCATTGTCAATTAGATACATAGACAATATTCTTGATTATACACACAACAAAACAAAAAATTGTACGGAAATGTTATAGGTACATGGAAATGTACAATTATTAGCCTTACTATAGACAACAAAGTCTTCCAGGCAAAGTTTAGATGGATAGGGGTACAAAAACTATCCATAGAATCATAAAGTGACTTTTAGTGTAGAACCATTGATGTTACTACAATATCTATTTCTGTCAAAGTTGATAATGGTTTATAAAAAATCATTTCACGGTTCGTATATTCTATTACTTGCCCTAGGTCTTATGTAAGGATACGTATGTCACTCACACAATTTGTTCCTATAAGGATAACTCTATGGGCATTACAGTACCTAGTCTAAAATCAAATGTGGTATCTCAGTAGTTTGACAATGGTTGGCAATTACTTCATCACTTGCACTTTGGAGCATAGTTTCCGTGCTTCCACTCCACCATGGTTGGTTTATCTTGACTTTTATGGGAGTTGCTATCATTTTATGACTCCCCAACGCTGAGTGAACAACCTGTGCCAGAGGCCGCTCAACAACAGATGTTCCCCCGACGGTTACATTGACTTTTTTTAATGAAAATAACATTTATATTAATGAAGAAATTAGACTGGGATTAACACAATTAGATATATTCAGGCAAGATACATATTCACATTCAGTAGGAAACGAACTCTCTATTGTTACGTGCATATCTAGGAGTCAAGACGTAGCTAGAAAAAGGAGTACCCTGGCGCGCGCCGGTATTTTGATATATTTGGATAAATTTGCATCCCGTGCTATCCTCAGAAGACACAAAAATCTCTGCGCATACAGAATCTTTTTAGATTCTGTGATGTGATTAAGTTCAATATAATATACCGGTGACTATACCGATATCTGACTTATCGACCGAGTGTCGACGAATCCTCACTGTGTCGGCAAAACATCACACTCGCTCTACAAGATCTTTGATTGGTTATACTATAAAGGATATGTTCGTATCAACTCGCTGAGTCATCATTTACCTACATCGATAGATCCGATGAGCTCACAAACGATTGTAATAGGCTAAGATCCCAGTATAGTATGACCTTCACCAAACTGGTTAATAGTATTTTATTACTATTAACCACCATTTGACGACCTCCGTGGCGTGGTGGTAGTGAACGCGACTGCTACGCAGGAGGTGCGGGTTCGATTCCCGCTCAGTGCAAATATTTGTGTGTATGAAATATGAATATCTGCATTGGTCTGGGTGTTTCTATGTATAATATGTATGTATTTACAAAAAAAAATGTATTTAAGTATGATTATCCGCATTCTAGAACCTGTAACACAAGCTAGTTAATCTATGCTTACCATGGGTCTAGGTGGCGTTGTGTAGATTGTCCTAGAATATTATTATTATTATTATTTGCATCAATCTCTAGCCTATTCCTAACTCAGTTGGGGTCAGCTTTCTAGTCTTATTAAGATGCGGCTGAAATTCAATATTTTCCGTGAAGTGACTGCACACACACAAATAAATTGCCGATACCGAAGTTCTGTAGTTAGGCTAGTCGGACTTTCAAGGGCTCCAACTACCTGTAACGACTGCGAAATATGATCTCGTTTCCACAACCCATGGAAACCTTTTCCTGGGATAGAAAGCTTCTTATGTGTTATCCAAGCTTTAATCTATCCCTGTACAAATTTCAGTCAGATCCGTTCAGCCGTTCGATCATGATTGATTAACACACATCCAAACATCTTCACAAAATATTTATAAAATATTTATAAAATTTATTTGCAATTTATAATATTATAAATTGCAAATCAATTGACTAAATAAATTCAGTTCAGAATAACCTTTTTTGACATTTCACTAGCGTGGTTGATAGACAAATTATATGCCAATCGTAAGTAAGTATGAAGCCTATAGAATAGGTATGCAAACGCTAGATAATATAACTCATGGCTCCTGCCGAGCCAGTACAATACTACACTTCTCATCCATTACTCAATTTGATGAAGGTCGTTCTACTTCGGGATCCTAAACTATATACCTAATGCTAATGAGTGATTCGAAATGTTACCTGTTAAATCGGCACCGCAGTTCGCTCACTCGATCCTTTCTGTGCAATTAATCATCCACCACAACGAGCTAGAATTTTTGACAACCAAAAGAATTTTAATCGAATTCAATAGAGTGTAAACGATACCGGTTTGATTCATCTATAGTTAAAATGAATGGGAACTGATTTGCCAGATAGAACAATTTTTTACCAAGGTGGGAAAAAAATGTATTTATATTGATTTTACTTTTGAGAGAGTTATATAAACTTATTTATATTTATAATAGGGTATATGATAATGTTTAATTGCAGTTAGGTATCAAAATTCGTCAAAACATATACTTTGACTATGACATAAGTATATTAAACAACTAGGTGTTTGCAGCAGCTCCACCCGCGTGGACTTCTGATCCCTTTCCCGCTGCTTGGACTTCTGATTTGTTTCTTAAACTCTATGGAAGAAGTTGGGTTCAAAAGTTCACACGGGTGGAGTCGCAGGCAACAGCTAGTTCAAAATATATCTTCATATCTTTTTTTCGCGTGGAAACCCCCACGTATACACACAGACTGACCCAGTGTCATCTATGGTTTTAAGATGACGCCCCTCGGGTGTGGAAAGCACGATATCCCCATTGAACTAGCCCGCCCCTTGTCTGCTCTTTACAGCCAGAACTGCTAGTCTGAAGGACTCGAGAGAAGCCTCCAGGACTACTCTTACCTCGGCCGGCATTTGCTACACGCGGCAGCGAGGAAACGCGATACCGTCCCAAACCAAGTACCCCAATTTTCAATATAGACCTACGACTCAATTATAAATACTGTTAAGGCTTTGGATATTTGTATATTAGTATAAATTACCTAGGCAAAGCCGTGTCTGTATGTTGTATGAGCGCGTGAATAGACCAGATAGGCATGTGATAGTTGTATGAGCACGTGTTCGTACATGGTGCATGGACATAACGACCCATGTAAATGTGCTGTATTATGATAGCTGTTGTTCGTTTTGAATAAATATTAAGTACCTAAGTTGTACTGTTATATAGTGACAACAATTATAATAGATACGCAGGACGTAATTGAAAATTAAAACCTATATTAAAATCTGAAAATGATAATCTGCTTTTAATGCTGACTGTACCTGATTACTTAATTTTAATTACTTAATTAATTAAGAAAATAAGAGAACAGATGCAGATAAATTTTGAAGAAATATAAATTAGTAAAACGACCAGTCCTTGCCAGCAACTTTCAAAAATCCTGTTAATTAATTAAATTAATCAACCAACATAAACTGAATCAACTTATACTAGCTATGCCCCAACAAGACCGAAACCTATTTGCAAAATGATAAACTGACAGAAAATTAATGGGTGTAAATGTGTCTAAATGGTGTTATCCAATCAAATTGTTTAATAGATTTTTTCACGTTTGACGACTATCTTCACCTTTTGATAAATAATCATGCTTATGATAATGATTATCACAAACTTTCAAACTGAAGATTTTCAAAAAAAAGGTGTTCCAAATTCAATTCCAATTTGTCAAAATCAAAATTATCCAAATGTCAAAGACGATATTCTCTTAATACAATTTTAAAGAAAGAACATTAACATCTCGTGATGTCATTCAATGTCATGTCATGTCAGTTTATCAAAGCAAAAATTAAGAATAATTTTTATTTATAAGAATTCCTGCCCTCAATTCTTTGAAATTATGATCGTTTTTGTTTATATTTGGAAGATTGGAAGTAGATCGATACAAAATTTTGAACATCTTATTATTAAGAGAATTGACGTTCGGTAGCGAGTTTGTAATTGAAGACGCGGCAAGTAATTAAATGAACCAGTGATGCCAATATACGTAATGGCGTCAAATTTTTCGCACCATCATCCTTTACATAAACTATAGGGAAATACGGTAGTGTGTTACAATACGGTTCACATAGGCTAGGGCGACCATCCTTAACGATAGTCGATGGAAGACAAAATTGTTAGAGCTACCAGCTCTTGGCAGAATAAAACCCGGTAAGATTTAAAAGAAAGAATGTCCACGATAGATCTGTTTGCGTGAAGATTCCATTTCCATGGCATGTTCCATCCAGATCCGTTTAACCATTCTCGTATGATTCAGTAACAAACATCTATCCAGCCTTCCAAACATCCATCCAACTTATCCAAACTTTTATAATGGAGGTTGTGGAAAACATAATAAAGAAAAAATATTTAAAATAACCTAAGAATTTCATGTGGGACTACAACTACGGCCTTTTCAGGACAGTCCACAGAACTCCAGACAGTTGGCCGCCTCATCATAGGCACGGTCCAGTTAACTATTATAAATGCTTTTCCATTGTCAGGTGGGGTCCACCATTAATTTCCCCACAAGTTTAGGGTGAAAGAAATTCGATCACTAATTCATGACGACTTTTATTCGTACAGTATGAACAAAAAAGCAACTCGTTCAAGATTTTGTATAATCTATATTTTTCAGGTTTATTGCCTTCATTTTGTAAATGGTGTAGTTATTATAGAAGAAATTACAGACTTCAATGAACGTTGTTTGTTGGAAATCAGAGCTAAACGAGTTTAGAGTAAACTCATCTACATAATTAAGTAATTATATTTTAAGATACAAATTAAGGATAAGAACACCAATCTGCATATAAACTTCTAGAATTATCTATATAAATAAAAATGACTTGCTGTTCGATAGTCTCGTTAAAACTCGAGAATGGTTTAATCGATTTGGCTCACGCCTTTATCTCCGAAGGGGTAGGCAGAGGTGCTAGCACCCACATTTCACCAGTTTATGTTTAGGACCCAATGTAATAGGTGGCGAGTTGGCTAATTTTGGTCTTGAATTATTTGTGGAAGTCCAAAGAAGGTTTAAAAGGTAAATAAATATGAAAATGCTCGTAATGGAACAGCGGGAACGGAATCAGAAGTCCACGCAGGTGGCAATAAATAAAACGTTTTCAACATTGGTAATTACGTGGTCATCCCTTTAAATCCGTGATAAATGTGAAAGAAACATTTTTTTTCAGGAACAATATAATTCAGTTATTTTACCTAAATCATCACAAAATTCAGAGTATTAACACAAACTCGATAGGAACAGTTTCAAGTCAATACGTGTACTGTTTTTGTTATACAATGGCACAGAAAAATAATAGTAACAATAAAGACCAAAACACACGTCCCGAAATCAAGTCGGCCAGACTCATATTGCGCGCCATGTGTGAAATCTGACGATTGTTACTCACTCAGTCCCTTAATCTGAATTAACTTACATTGGAAAATAAGGATTATTTTTTTCGTACCGTTTATGTTTATAAATACAAAGTCATCATCATCCTACTTGCGTAAATCCCGATCACATCCGAAGCTTTTCACCTCGAAGTCCAGGGTTCGCATTTTCCAGTCTAACTGCGTGTATTTGGCTATTATGGTACTTCCTGTGAAGCGCCTGCCATCTGGCCCCCACAACCCCACGACTTGACGTGCTCTCCCATGCACGACCTGCCATTTTCATGCATACAAATATTGACACTGAGCGGGGATCAAACCATACCTCCTGTCACTCCACAGAGGCTATCAAAATCTATTTACAAATGAAATAGTATGTATGTATTATTTATCCGCAATCTAGAACCTATAACACAAGTTACTATGCCCACTTTGGGTCAGAAGAGTGTTATATAGAATGTTGTATTAAATGTATTTATTTACTCTTCTAAGAAATACACGCGTAAGTTTATCGTAAAAATAGTAAACATAATTGTAAAAGGTCATTAGTCATTACTAAATAATCTTTTAATCATTTCTCTGAACACTCAACATAAACAAATCAGTAAGTAATATAGAGATCAATCTATATAAATTCTCACTTAACAAAAGTAAACAAGCCAGTTACAATTTCCATAGAGCAACAGAGTTCGAATTCCAACCATAGACACTATCACTGTATCATCTGTGCTCAATTTATGGCGCTAATTTATCAACGCGTATGTCGGCATGTCGACGCCGCATACCGCTTTTCTAACACGTTACAATATTCCCGTGTAATACCGTAACCAAATATATGGTTCACATACCTAATAATTTCATAAGCGTCGGTAGCGTAGTCGGCCTTACGATCGAGAGGTCCCGGGTTCGAAACCTGGTCATTACACTACCGACGTGGACCCACTCCTAACACAAGCAATTGGGCTTAATTAGAGGGGTTAGCGGGAATACCTATTAGTAATTTAAGTTGCTAATTTTCTTTAAAAAAAACAAACAAAAATAAAAAAATATGGATAAAAATGGAGAACTGTCTGTCTCATTTGGGTTATCGTATACATTGATAATTACAACACTTGTATGAAGGTACTTACGTGTATGGGATTCAACCAAGAGTTTCAGAGCCCAAACCAACTTCATCTGCAGTTCACCTGTTGATTTACGAAAAGAGCAATGAGGTAGGCTTTTCTCTTATGGTTAAAAGGTCAAAATTGGTTGCTTCTGTTAAAGGCTACAATAAATCAAATATCTAATGGAGCTGTTGAAAATCAAATTATCTGATTATTGTTCTCATCTCGTAAGTCTAAATTTTTTTGTTGAATATACTTAACGCCGGTATACAGACCCAAAGACGGCGTGTGTGTGGGGGGGGGGGGCGTCCGTGGGGATTTAGTGCACGGAAAAAATGGTTACGAGGGTAACCAATAACTGACAATGGTACCATCGCCGCGGTCCCAGCTGATCACCTCAAAGCCGGTGATGGAGGTTATGTCGGACTCGAACCGACTAAAACGCACACCGTCTTTAGGTTTTTGATTGCCAGTGACCGCACCAACGAAGGCGAACTCTCTTGCATTATATCTGTGATATCACGGACTTGAAGGCCCCTGTGAGAGTTACTCACACGACCTTTACGCGTGACTCCACATATCCATTCTATTCTTTGGTAACGCGTAACATTTAATACTCTTGTATCAATGTTCACGCATCATAAGACTAACTAGACAGTTTTATATGGTAAGCGAAACGCGATCATAATATGGTAAATACAATAATTTACCTTTTGATTTGCTTGTCGGCTGGATTACAGTAGCGGTGGTCACAAGCTGACTGATATATATCACAGAACACTTATATATATCATGCAACGCGAAAGTTTAAAAGTAGTTTTACATCAATATACACAAGTATTAGATATTCCGTGTTAAGTAGGTACGGTAAGCTGCATAAGTGCATGGATAGCTTAAGATCGACAATCCTATGAACTTTTAAACCCCAGTTTATAAAATATAAACTAGATGGCGCCAGTGGTTTTACTAGCTATAAGCGCAACGGTTTTAGTAACTAGTAGCAAAAATTATTTGGTTAACTCAGCTCAAGGATAATAGAAATAGGAATGATGTTAGCGAACGAACAAACTAGCAAGTCACTGAGTTTAAGCAGCTAATAAATAAATTGAACTACCCACGTAGTTCATTTATTTATAAATTAAGTTCATCCTCTAAGATTAAAACATTAAGTTAAACTAAAAAAAATCTTGTAATATTCTATTTCAACGCATGATTAATTTGTAATAATATACAAAACGAAGTGAAAATGATGTTTCGGATACAATAAACTACTTTGATAGTTTTTCTTACATTTGAAAAGTAGCGCGGCCCCCTCTAGTGAAATATAACATAACATAAACAACCATGTGAACCATTTTACTTTTTTTTACAACAGGTAGCGTTGAATACCGGCGCAAACGATTTAGTTTTTGTAATGTCCATGCACTTTTGCAGCCTACTGTATATGTTTTAATTACGATCTTGCGATCAAAATGGCTTAAATACTAAAGTTTGCATCTTAAAGAGTTGTTTATATTTTTAATATAACTTTTTAGAGTGGAATATGTTTGGCGTGATTGTAGACCGTTTGAGTACTGGTATAGCGATTGCGGATTCAATTTCCGTTCTGTGGAAATATTTGCATGTTAACTAGAGACGTTAAATTATGGAAACTTGTATAAATTTATAATTATTTTATCAAGTTGTATGAACTACAGCATCATCATACTCCATTTTTGTCAAATAAGTTATAGGTAATTAGTGGTTAACAATTAAGTCGTTACATAAGCATTGAGGAAGTACCTACTGTTTTTGAAGTTCGAATTTAATTCATCAACTGGCCAATAAAAAAGAAAACTTAATACAGAGTTGTAAAATCTTGAAATCAACTTTCATACAAAATATAAATATGGGAAACTGGAATAACGAACTCATGAATCTGTAAGAAAATTTCATATGTAAAGACTTATAAACGATGGAATATGAAACGGATGTACCCATTTACCATTCTATTACATTTCTTTTTTAAACCCAATAATTTTATTTTGAATCGGACTTTTTCTTTTTTCTTATGAAGTATTTAAATCTCTGGAGGTTCCCTCTCATAGACAGACTCTTTAAGTGCCAACTATGTACCAAGGTTTGTGACCCAATTCCGAACGTAGGTATAGCATAAAAAGGTCAAAGTAAAGCGAAAGAAGGCTTTAATTAATTAAAATGTTGATTGATTTTGTGGTAAAACAACAAAGGAAGTTTCGTCAGGTCGGGTGAGCTTTACCCGGGCAGGGCAAGTTGGATTCTTGTTGGGAATTCATCAAGTTTAATAAACTAATTAGGTGCGGGTGGTGAGCACCTGGCCTAAATGTGCTGAGTACATAAACCATTCGAATACTTATTCTCAGTATCGAAAGACCGCTTTTGTATTTCACTATACAAAAAGAATGTGTTAGTGGCGCAGCAGTGCGAGTGCTGGGCGTAGGGTCACTGGTTCAATTTGTAGGTTAGGTATCGCGTTACCGGCACTTCTCGTTAGATTTTGTTTTTTATATTAGCAAAATCAATTACTAATATTCCCTCTAACCCCTCCAGCTGAGCTGAATGGATTGTGTTAGGAGTGGGTTTACGTCGGTAGAGTAATGATCAGGATTCGAACCCGGGACCTCTCCATCGTAAGGCCTTCCTTAACCACTAAGCCACCGGTGCTTATCCACTATCTGTTAATTCCCTGGTTGATGGCAATGAGCTCACCCTCTATTGCATCGATTACAGTTGACCAGAATATATTGATGGGCCCCTTACAATCGACAAACAAAAAACTTAAACCTTACTATCACCTACGAAAAATATATAACTAGATCTCTAACTTGGCGACCTTGATAGATACTTTACTAGAAGCTTTTCTTAGGGTGATTTTGACACCAACACGAAAAATCACAATTCACTACAATATTCCACTCTCCTACACTTGTGTGCTTTGTCCAAGCCGTTATGTCTAAAGCTCCACCATTTTTACTCATAAAAACTCGAATGCACACCAAATTTAGAAAATGAAACACTGCAGCGCTATGACACTTTTCACGTTCCCGCCAAAACTCCATAAATTTTATTATTTATTATTTATACTTTTTCACTCCCCGAGACTGTAAGAAAAGAGGAAATATGTGCGCGGGCAGAGCATACCAGCTCTTTATAGTGCAGAAAAGGAAGGAGGTTTTGCACAGGATGGTAGATCACTTGCTACAATCCTAGCACACGACTTTTCGTCTATTTTTGTAACTATTTTATACCTACCTGAAAAGGAAAAAATATTGCAAGGCACTGGTGACATATGGTTCAAATTTTGTAGTTCTTCACTTACCTACGGACTAGATTGCAAACGCATACAATGTAAAATAGACATACAAATAATATATTATACTTAGAGCTAAAGAAATACAGAACGAACCATTCATCCATCCATTAAAATTAATAGTTATCCATAATTACGTAGAATCCGAGCTATGAATGTCTATCTACCAATAAAATTCTCACAATACAAGTTAATAATGCGCCTGCACCCAATGGTGTTCAGGGAAGGACTTCACAAATCATCGGAACGTCGCCCGCGTGTAATTACCGGTACTATCGGATAAAATCTTCATCGTGCACTAATCCAACGGTTGTGTGACTAAGACGCCAGGAATGCCTCGGGAGCTTGAGCGGGCGCAGCCTCTCCGCCGCGCATTCCGCCGCACTCGCGATCCGACTTCGAACTTCTTTTATTTTTAAGGACTATAAATAGACTTGTTTGGATGTTGAAATAAAACGCATTATTAATTCTGACTTAAATAAAGTGAATTGTTAAAAGTGTTTACTGATTGAATATATGAATGAAAGAGCTCTACGTGGAAATATAAGGTGGAAGAGTCTATATTATTTGTATTATTTTATATAGATTTTTTATTATTATTTAAATGAGGTGTTTCAGTGCCCGTAACACAAAAAAAACTATCGTATTCAAGGTACCGAAAGAGCGGAGCATTCGATAGGCAGCCTACCTGTGTGTAACGATATTTTACGTGAAGCGACTGCCACGTGACCTCCACGACTCAAGTTTGACCAGTTGTTAAACATTTGAGGGTTTCAACTACCCGTGACGACTGCCATAGATGTTCGTATGGCAACCGGGAGCGATAGGTGTACTCCAAGGCAGGACCAAATCAATGCAATGCAAAGCCATACATACATACATACAAATTATTTGCATTGAGCTAAGATCGAACCGGCGCACCTTGCGTAGTGATCACATTCACTACGGCCACGCCACAGGGGCTGTCAAGTGAGACAGTATACGCTCCTGGATTAGTTATGTAAAATATAGGTAGGTATGTAAAATATAGTTTTTCGTCGGCAAAAGTAAGTGTTCATAAATATATCGCGTGAAGTCCCGAAAATTATAAACACTGAGTGAACGCCGCGATAGTTAGTTTTAAAGTTGCATGTAAAATATAGGTTCCTATTTACATTGCATTGTATTATGTCGTATGTGTATACCTATGACCCAATTTCCAGAGTCGGTTATCTGACTATAGCTTCAGTGGCTAAAATGGCTCAATTAGTTTCGTTGCAATAACGATTCGCAAATTGCAACGCGGCCCATTTAATTTTTCACTGGTAATTCCTTTGGCAGTAAAGCCACTTTATTTATTATTATTGTTTAAAAGTATGTAAATGATTTAACTTCTTAAATATCCCGTTGACTTTTACAATAATAGATAGCTTATAGTATTTGAGCTGCCAGAATTATTTTCATAGATAAATGAATTTATTACTTGGACTGTTAATAATTGTATTAAGGCGGCAAAACTAACACCTTGTGTAATTAAATCAAAAGGTGTTAAGTTCGTTAGTGCGCGAAAATACGGGTTTGTTTAATTTGACGCTGACTCAGTCACACGTTCGGTGACAAAGAATTGCCCACCGACAAACTGCAGACAAAACAAAACGCATAACATATAGCCACGTACTATATATGTATACTACATATGATCGTGGTGAAACAATAGCACCATAACTCGAGCGCAGACGTATATCTTTCAAACAATCACATACTTCGTACAATGGTATGAGGTAATTGCAATGTACAGGCTCAGAGGTTAAAAAATAATATGTGTGTGTGCTTAATAGTTGCGGTCTTGAAAATAGAGATGTTTTCTTAGTTAGGAAGTGGAGATTACTCATATTTTGGTCAATACAATGTTTAAAAATCAAATTAAATTGCGCAGGCTCAGGCTCTTGGCCTTACTTCAGGGAGCACAATGCCGTCTGTACCATAGGGGCACTCGAGGTACGTGCCCTGGGCCCACCACCTTATGAGGGGCCCCCAAAAGATAGACAATCTCTCGCACATCAACTTAAGAAAAATCTAAAGCCCTAAACTTACCAAAAGCGCCTCTGAAGTCTTGTGTGCCCAGGGCCCTGGTATATATAAAGACGGCTCTGAGGGAGCAGCTAGTGGCTTCTGCTTGATTTTCTGACTAGTCCAGAGTACTACTCAGTTTAAACGACTGACGTAAGACCAAACGAGGCAGACATTTTGAGATGCTAAAATACCGGCTAAAAATAGTACTAAATCGAGCGCTATCTCACACATAAAAACTGTATCCATATTCTTTTTTATATTAAAAGAAACTAAGCCGCTAGTTTCATAAAAGCCATGCCAACATAAATTACGCACAAATAAAAACGTTTATTACATTATCCTTAAAAAAGTAAGCGAAGGAAAAACGTAGAAATAACATTTTCTTGGAAGGTGAATTATGGCTACGAGGCACTTCGGGTGGAGGCAACACCTTCGCGAAATGCTGGGCCAGGTGAATCTCCGACACGTGCGCCGTAAGTAAAACTTTTTTCAGAAACCATTAATCATTGCCAAAACACCGAAAAACTCCATTGGGGAAATAACTGTTTAGTTGTGTAACAGTTATTTATACTTTTAATTTTCAACGGAGTTTGTTACTTCACGAAAGTTGTACGTTAATTATGTTTGAGAAGATTTGAATAGACCTTTGTATGGTTTATGGTATTTTAAGTTAAAATTTGTAGGGATTAACTAATCGTAAATTAGTTATTTGCGGGTAAACTCGCATAATGTATATGCATGTAAATGACTTTACCAGAACGATACCCAAACCAACTTTTTTTGCACTGCAAGCATGGACGCTATTGATCAATGGACTAAGTTCCTACGCTCTAGCTTTCTACACGGATTGAGACGGGGTAATTTTTCTAATTTCGAGTCAACATGAAGAAGGCAATATCTACCACGCTTTTGAACTGACTCCGAAATCGAAACCATTTCACACACGTTCCTGCTTCTCAAACTCGCAACTTCCAAAGATAGGCATTTTCTTGTCCTGTTTGTCGATCACTATCAACGATAAACGAATTGAACTAAAAACTTCAAAAGAGCTTTAATTACATTACGAACCCGATGTTACTCCTACCAAGACACTCAATTAAAAGCTCAGTGTCATTAATCTCACTCTATTTCAGAAACGTAAACGATAACCGAGAATGAAATTTGATTTCATGGTAACAGGGAGAGCGCAACACAAGCGCTCTGAGTCGACACTCGCTTAACGATCATAAAACTTTTTAAATTGCTTTCTTTTAACATTTAAATAAATGATCGTTGTAAATAATTCGCAAATTCCATTATTTTTCTCCGTTATGGCGGCTCTGTTTCATTTCTTAAGCGCTTTATGAAACTAGTTTCATGAAAAATTTTAGTTTTCCAAGTATTCTGAAATAGGTCACGTTTTTAGCGCGATAAAATAGACTGTAGTTGCATTGAACGTAGGTAATTTTTAAGCAAATGTGTGTTTTTTAAAGCGTTTGGGTTAAACCTTATAATCCAATGAATATTCTAAACATTAATAATATAACTCACGCTGGAGAAGGTTTGCATGTTTCTATTAAATTTTTCTTATCATTGTGAGCTAGTCTATCACGCACTAGTCTATCGTGTTATGCGTCTTCGTAGAGGACGATATGCCAGCTAGCATAACCACCAACATAACCTCAGTACCAAGATGCCTAACCGTGCGAATTGGACAAATAAAAGCCTGATGGCGGACCTCGGCCTCTGAGCCTTGACGCTCGAATGCGACCGGAACTATCGCAAAGATGATGATGATGATTGTGAATCAATCTTTAGCGTGTATGAAGCCCTCCTAAGAGTGTCGAAACCAAACCAACTTTACCTACAAGCCTACTAGTTCCTGATGACGCTAGACTTCCTTCGCGGAGTTTGTAGGTCAGATGACAGTCGCTTCCATGAAAGCCTATGTAAGTAGCGAACCTTATTTTATTTTTTTATCGTGCGTAAAATCCCTACGGATACGACCTCCACCAAAGTCGGAGACAAACCGACTAAACCGCCTGTCATCGGTCGGCTATGGGTCTTTGACTCTTTTATATATATAGTAGAGTCAACTCGCACCTATACCTACCTAAGAATACGTATACGTACCCAATCACAGATTATCTAATTGACGTAGCTTTACAAAGTTTTACACGAGTCAGACGAGTGTATAATCCGTTCAGGAACCGTGACCTGATTTTGGTTCACGTTGTATTACATTATAAATTTTGTATCTATCGTCTACAAAAGTTCTAACAGCATAACAGAAATATTTAATGTAGGTATCCAAATTTCTATATAAAGTAGATACTATAACGAACTTTTCAACTTGTGCTCCGTGAATGTTAATTAAACTCAACTTCTATTCTGTTTAAAAACGACGATCTTAACAAAAACTTATGAAATGTTCAAATCACGAATTTCGTGCTCCGGGGCGATAAGTCGTTTCTTGAGCGAACTCCGGTGATGCACCGGACTTTCTGTTTTCGGTATACCCATTTTTTGAAAAAGTGTCCGATTGGCGGCAATTTGCTCGTCCCCTATTACGTGGGACCGAAAGTCATGGTTGCGAAATGTGGGTGTTAAATACACCTCTACCTAACCCTTCGGTGATTACAGGCGTAAGCATATATGTATGAGAATGCATACAAATATCAGAGAGGGAGAAAAAAAAAGAAAAGTAGAGAACAGAATGAGAAAACAGTATGAATATTACATTTTACTCATTTTACTTTTTTATTATTATTATTTTTGTTAAGACACGTCAATTTATCTTCACCCAGCCTGATTGTAAACTGAAGACAAAGTCTTAGGAAAGAGGGTCACCATTACAAACACTTGTCATCTATGTGGTGGCGGAGAAAGAATAACACCACCCCATCTCATCCGAAGTGTGTCGTAAGATGTGACTAACAGAAAACGTAGATGACATCACTGCGACAGATGACAAACTCGAAATAAAATTCTGTACCAACACCTACTGCCAGCGTGGAAACAGTTGGTCAAAGCTACCAAGCATTGGGAGAGGCCTATATCAGAGGACTGCGATAGACTAATTGATATTTATTTGTAGAAAAGCGAACCGAGGCGACTATAGCATGTAAGTTACAAAATATAGATGCTGTTTTTCAAAGAAGCTGAGTGGAGCAGAGTCAAAGGAAATATTTCAACAAAACTGAAGTCTGTCTTCAGTCTTAAGGAATACCTGTAGATTTTCACAAATAATTATGACAGAACAGTGCCCTTAGCACGATAGATTAGAGAACGTTGCATTGCGATTGGCAGCCTGCCCACTTTGATGAAACTGGTTGTGTGTGAAGCCCTTCTTTCTTCGCTCGATACCATTATGAATTTTTAATTAAAATAGTTTTATTTTATTTTTTGGTTTTTATTGTTATTTAGGACACGTCAATTTGACATCACCCTGCCTGATGGTAAGGTCAAGGCAAAGTCTCAGAAAAGAGGGTCACCATTACAATCACGTAAAGTGTTACAATGGTGGCACTCAGCTTGACGGCATCATCAGATGGAACCACGTGCGCTGGTAAGAAATTCCAAGACTCAATAGTGCAGTAGAGGAAAGACTCACCGAACCGCTTGGTTCTTAATGGAATATTCCGCACCGTATGAGAGATTTTCGTGCTAAGGGCACATGACTTAATTGTGAACGAGTAAAATATTTGTATATTTACCCCGACATTTAGGACGCGGACGTGACGTTACGTCCCTGGTCTCGAGAGGATATAACCACAGCGTCTGCACTTGGTCTTCGTTTTTAGTTCGTTCACAAGGGTAACCGGCACACAACACTCACGATATCCATAGATTCTGAACGCACTTTTTATTATGTGTTGAACATTTACTGATGACTGATTCCACAATGATAAAAGCTTAAAATCGTCCTCCCGCGGTTGAAATTTTTGTTTTCTTATTTCCAACGCTTCCCGCACCGTAAAATACGTGCGAACTGCGAAGAACAAGTGCGGGTAGTTAGAAATATTCGCGCGATACAGAGTAATTATACGTGCGTAATATACTACGTAAAGGTGCGTCCAGATTTGTGACATGAACAGCGGACCGGACAGCGTGACATCAGGATATGCCGTTAAACTAGAGTTGTGCGGACACGGCCACTAGTCGAACGATGATTTCATTTAAACTCAAGTATCACGCAGCTAAATATGCGACGGACACGCACTGACACGGTCATGGTAAAATGTTACGTAAATGTAGACACGGCACACAGCGCGACACGCTGATTCGATTCGCCTCTCTTCAGTCCTTAAGAGACTATGGATGTAACGTCTCGGTTTGTTGGCTTTTACAAAGGAACTCCAATACCCGTAAGGAATATCTGGCTCGTAAGGAATATCTACTGGGCAGATATTTATAGTGATAATATAAGTATTGGTAATTATTTTTTAAATGCGTAATAATAATGTATAGGTACCTATATAAATAAAAGAAAAACATATTCAAAAATCACTTTATTACACATAAATCGGAGTCATCAACTTACAAACAGAGAGGCACTTACAATACAACAGTCTGAGGCACACTGGCTCACTTACTACTAACAGATTAGGCTATTTGACAAACTGAATACTACTCTTTAGGAAAAACAAACTTTATTTTTATGAATTACAACATATTTTTGCATGTTTTATGTTATTTTTATTGTGATAGTGAATGATTTTGGACGTCACAGGCAAGAATATATAGCGCCAATTGTAATATTTATTACTTACTTGTATGTTACATAAACTGGCGAAATGTGGGTGCTAGCACCTCTGCATACCCCTTCGGGGATATAGGCGTGAGTTTATGATTATATTACTTGTATGTCATATGAGTCATACCGACTAATGCCTCACACAAACAGCATTATCAGAACATTTTTCGAAGTTTAAACTTTACCTTTTTTTATTTATTGAATAAGTAATATAAATCAAAATTAGTCAAACAGCCTATCACGGTATGTTTCACAATGTTAACATAAGGCGGGTTCACAATGTTCACATAAATGTAATTTTTGTTCTCACTTGATTTACTTGCCATACGTTTAGGTTTTCGTATTCCTCGATGCAAGCATCCACCTGAAAAAAATACAGTAACAATACTTTAGGACAGGAAGACGGGTAGGGAGACATGAGGTCACAAATTCGTGACTATATCATACTTCTAAGTGCAATTTCCAAGACAACTTAACATCTATCGAGGGGTTTGTAGCAGAACGACAAATACGCCGGTAATTATTTACAAGAGTTACATTATTGGGTGTAAGGGAAACACTCCTGGTACACAACATATTGGCATAAAAAATTACGATTTAGTATTTTTTTTAGCTTCATTTACCCATAGTATGAGTAAAGCTAAATGAAACGATATAATTTCAAAAAAACGTCACGACAATAAGAAACAAATAGCGTCATAATGCGAGTTCATGTGTTTTTATGAAATTTTTGTTTAGCTTTACCACCATGGTATAATAATAGTTATTTGTGCAACAAGAGAGCAAAACTGTTTTTTGCTGTGAGTGCTGATTTTGAATCCTGAGCAAGCGAGGGATTCTAGGATTGAATCACGAGCGTAGCGAGTGATTCTACTGTAGAATCCTGAGCGTAGTGAGGGATTCAAATGCACGAGATGCAAATAATTTTGCTCTCGTGTGGCACACATTACTTTTCACTTCAGTAGCGAGAACACATAAGAAATATTACTTAGAAGATAATGCGACACTTATTAACAGAACAGAACACCTATTATTAAATAAAATAATGCTGAAAATTTTAAAAGTTAATAATTAATCTAATTACTTATTGCTGTTCTGCAAATTTAAAGTTGAAAGTTAAAAGTTAAATATACCCGTTATTTTTAAGGTGTGTTCAGAAACAGCGTACGTGACATTTTATTTTTCAAATGTTGATAATAGTAGGTAATCATTATAAATACTTATGCATTACTTATTTTGGTATTCAATAACATTACATAATTATTAAATAATGTAAATAAAATACATGGTTATTTTTTTACAAATATCTTTCAAATTTAGAATTTCGAAATAGGACCTTTGACGTGCCATAAATTAAAAAAAAAACCTTCAAAATACTCAAGTGTTTGTCACTCGAACTTTTTTATGGACGGCCAAGAGACAGAGTGCAGTGTATGTAATTCGAAAGTTATTCGCGGAACAATTCTTTTTGAATCTATGGTTGGCACTCTTTATTGAAAATTAAAAAAAAAAAAATTAAAAAGCTACTTTGTCTCACTGAGTGAGCAAAATCGCATTTTGCACACTGTTTTTACGCAGCAAAACTCACTTGTTTGAGCTGCTGTGGTGAAAATGGTATTTTTATGCCAATATACTGGTACACAACCAGGAGTACTACTAGGGGCCTTCGGCTTTGGGAGTGTTCCCCTTACACACTGTAAAAAAGGATGAGAGAACAGTAACTAATCAAATCGGTAGAATATCTATCATCGGACCTCAGACTCCAAGGTAAAACCTCAGTAGTAACTAGGCCTATTACAATTGATTAGTAGTTCTACAGCTATTTATGGGTGAACAAGAGTTACAATAGTAAGTCGGATTAGTAGCTCCACAGTTTGTGTTTACCTGGTCCGGTTTGAAGCCCTTGTCAACGCAGCGCTCGATGACGTCTGCTATCTTGACCGTCTGGTTGGAGCCCGCAAGGTCACGCACTATCGCGAAGATTCGGTCCGTAGAACTTATACCCCTGTAACAAAAACACATTCTTCAGTTTACGGTTTCTTTTGCCACCAAAACGTAACTATGGAAGTATCGATAGTTTAGTGGTTAAGGAATCAGCTTTACGAGAGGTCCCGGGTTCGAATCCTGACCATTACACAACGACGTGAACCCACTCCTAATACAAGCATTAAGCTTAGATGGACGCCCGTAATCCCCGAGGGGGTAAGTGTATAAAACTATGATTTTCAGTCCCCCGTAATAGGGGGCGAGCCTATTGCCGCCAATCAGGCACTTTGTACAAAAAATGGGGATGCGGGAAATAAATTTCTAACCGAAAATGATGCAGTTAAAACTTTGGAAAAAAAGTTTGACACGATTCCTTGCTATGCGGTGCAAATCGCAAGGAAATTAATTACGTGCTTAGCTGCATAAGCACTACCAGTTGACTCTTGGAGTCTTGGAGAGTATCAGACAAGACTTCAATTCTTGTAAGTACAATATTTATATATCTCAGAATCTACTCTAACGATGTCAACGAAATCAGGCAGGAATAATTCTTTACCTTTGAACATTTTCGTCGGCGGGCGCCAGAGACTGTTTCGACATCTCGACAAGACGAATCGCTTCCGACACATCCTCTTTTTCAACCACATCAGACAATCTGTAACAAATTGACAATAAACTTATAATCTAACAAATTTTTAAAGTGTTTAGTATGATAACTGTTCAATTCGTTTTAGATTGCAAAAATTGGGATCTCAGTTTTCAATTCCCATCATGAAAATTCACTTATTCCAATCTAAATTTAATAACTAATAATGTTCACCAACTTGGTTTTTGTAATGGAGGAAAAAGATTTGGAGCTTTAACGTGTTGGTAAGGTTCCCAGGTCTCAGTCCTCAAAGGGGGTCATCTCGAAAGAGAGGGCCCTAGGTCTGCCGGGGTGCGAGGGATATATTCACTACTATCTCGCCTCCGGCAACTAAAGACCCAAAGATAGCGTTCGTTAGTGGGTTCAAATTCAACATAACCACTCTCACCGGCTATGGAGAGACGATATCAGTGCGGATTTTGTGCACGGAAAAAAAGTCTCCGTCCTAAAAATAGAATTAGTAAGTCTTAAAAGTAATATTGTTTCAATCATACTCGTACTTTGCTTCCATGTATGTGTGATTTAGACTCTAACTATAATCGTCCATCGATATTTGAGTACTGGATCTTGTAAGACAAGTGTAAATTCTAAGAAATTAAACAAGTAATCCACTACAGTAAGATATA